>JALJVW010000206.1:79925662-81177091 GCA_024865655.1 Emberiza elegans
TAGGACCTGGGATTTAAGCAAGTACTTAAAGGGGAGCTCAGTTCTTGTGTGTCTGTAGACCTGCACACATATCTGCTCTTCTGACTGGTTTTCACTATCCATGAGATAAATCAGAATTAATTTTTTTAAAGGTATACTTGCCTATAGATCAAAATACATTGAGATGCAAAATCACAGCAATGTCAGTTTTAGTAAAATGATTTTTATGCTACTACAAAATCAGTCTCTAAGGATTGGCAATAATTGTACTATTAAGAAAAAATGTTTTGGTTTTTATGCATTGCAGCTTGGCCAAATCCGACACCAGGACACAGGGAAAAAAATAATAAAAAAAATCATGTGATGGACAGAAACCTGACCTGCAGCTTGAAGCAGTGGTGGGTAAAGCCTGTTTTTACCAGTTGTGGATACATTTCCATTGGAGCACCAGCTTGCCTGCTTGTGGTTCAGCTGAGCTCAGCGGAGCAGGGCTGCCTGCACCACTGCTCCCTGGCAAAAACACAAAACATCTTTCCTTTGCTGGGATTTGCAGTCCAAGGGCTGCATCTGTGAACAGAGTGCTGCCTCCTGAACCTTCATCCTCGGCTGTCACTGGGTGCTTAGAAATTTCCCTGGAAATATCACTTGCACAGGCATTGCAGGGACAATGCTGGTCTGGGAAGGGAGGTGATTGGAGATTGGTCCATTTGCCCCCAGTTTTCCTGAATGTATTTAAGCAAACCCCTTGGTTTGTGGGTGCCCCAGCTGATCAATGGGGATTGTGAACTACAGCCCTCGTTAAAGGCACTGGAGATCAAGGAGGGAAAAATGCGGCACGAGAGATAAATATTGATATTGTTACCCTGCAAAATGGTGTAATTGCTGCAAAATGGCCAGTAAAATTGTCAAAATCATGGATAAGAAACAGGAAACAGAATCACAGAATGGATGATGTTGGAAAGGGTCTTGAGATCACTGTGTCCATCCTCTCTGCTCAGGCTGAGTTACCTACATGGAGTTGCCCAGGGCTATATCTGTCTGAGTTTTGAATATCTGCAGGGGTAGAGACTCCATAGCCTGCTGCAGTATTTGACCACCCTCATAATTAAAAATAATTTTCTTTCATTCAGATGGAATTTCATATATTTGTTTTAATTTGTGCCCTTTGCCTCTTGTGCAGCATGTGGTCCCCACTGCCCCCCTGGTGAACCAGTGAAGCCCAGACAGGGACTGCATGTGACCAGATGTGATCTGATTTTTCCTAGTCACCTTTGAAATCCCAGTGTTCATTCTTTTTTTCCCTTCTTGATTTTCCTCAACAGGCTACTTTTGCTTGGAGACCAGTAGTACCAGCTTGTGGAACCAGTAGGTGTAACAGCCTCCCATCGCCTGGACATGCTCTAGCACCATCCAAGGGCTTGCTCCACACCCCCAGGAAGTCAGCAGAGATTGCCCAGCAATAGGGAGCCTTTCCCAGGTGAGACTGTTGTAAAATAGCGATTACCACCACCACAAGACTTCTCTTCTAGCAGAAAAAAAACCTCTCTTGCCTAAAGATGTTATCATGCATAATTCAGGGAAGAAATCCATACTGCATTTAAAAGATTACATCTTATCATCCAGGGTACTTATTAGCTTGATGATTTAAAAGTAGATGGGGATAGAGCCTTTCCTGCTATTCTGCAGTAGCAGCAGTGCTGTGTGCTGATGAGTGATGGCCTCGTGGCTTGGTTTGTGGCTGAACTGCTTTTCTGATGCCACAACTGGTCCAGATGGGGTGGAGAAATTCCCAGTTCATAGCAAGCAGCCCTGGCTCTGTCTGAGTGTGGGTTTCACCAGACCACCATCCCTCTTCTTCCGGCTGGGTTTGGTTAAGTTTGTGGCAGGTAGCAACAAGGGGTTAGTGGTGCTTAGCTCCCTGGTTAATGCCCTGTCCAAGAGCACACAGCACTCCCATCTCCCCAGGGGCAGGGGAAGATGCTTTGGGACAGCCGGGGGCAGGCATCTGGACACTGAAATGGGGAGGAGGTTGGAACAAAATTCAGGCAGATTTACCCTAGACAGCACTAGTTGTTCTGATGGCCCTCGGTGATTTCCAAATACATGTTCCCCTTCCCAGAACATGCCCTCCTCTTGACCTGGCATGTCCCATGCTGCATGGAACCTTGCTCAGAACAGGGCTGGGTTTCCACCTCTGCCCTCAGACTGTGCAAATTGTCACCATTTTTCTAAATCAAGAAAAACCTCTTTTTTTTTTTTTTTTCTTAAACCAACCCACACATGGGCTGGTTTAAATCAAATACAGATTTGAAAAGTATAGTGTGAGTTGTTTAAAAATAGCATTGCACCAGCAAATAATTTCATTCAAATACAAGTTGCACCAGATTGAACTTGGAGAGGGAGAACTTGGTTATGACCATTATTTTTGCACCATCATTCTGTCCCTCTTATGCCTTGTGCATCATGAGGCAGGACATAGCCTGGCCCTTCATGGCAAAACTACTCCAGGTCACCATCTCAGGATCTATCTGCAATACCTAAATGAAGTAGCTTTTTATTTTTTTAGTTTTTGGGGCTTATTCTGGGCTACATACATATATTAAGAGTGAAAATATGTTGAAGTTGAGTGAGGATGCTTAGGAAATCTTGATTTTTTTTTAATCAAATATATCCTGGGCAAGAAAAATTAACCCCAAAAGTTGGCACCTGCACTGATTGAAGGAAGTGGCATGGAGGTTTCTAGGGTATTTCTCTGTGTGGCTTTTCACACAAGCTCTCATCTCAGAGATTTCCTGATTATATCATGGACTTAGAACTAAATGATAACCTGGGGACTCTGATTCTTACAGCCATTTCAGGCAGAAATCCTCAGATGAATGGCTTGGGAAGTCTCAGGATAGCTGAATGACAGCTCGGTTCAGGAACGGGGTGTACTGAACATGAAGTGTGAGAGTGAGTAAAAAGGAAGTATTCTGCAAAAATCCTTCTCCTGTTTCAAGGTTGAGAGGTATGAAATGTCTGCATTTAACAGTTATTATTAATTACTGCTTACTCTCTGCCAACACTGCCTTGGGAGCATCTGTGATGATTTAGCCGAGCACCCATGGCCATCACTCAACTGGCTCTGTGACCCACTTCTGTCCTGCTTCAGCTCACTTCATCTGCCTGAGTCTTGGGCCACCATGTGAGAAATGGGTGTTTCCTCACATGGAAAAAATGATATATAAGGCAACATTAGTATGAGGTAAAAAATCATGGGGGTTTGGATGGCAGACATGAATCACAGAGATAAATATTCCTCACCTTATCCTAAATCTTGCAATATCTGATCCATAGAAGAGCTAAAAGTTGCAGTCAAGATTTCCAGGGTCAAGTCCTGGCTTTATTAAAAATAGCAAAATGTTTCTTCACCTAAAAAGACCAAAGGTTCAGCCTCTAGAGGCTAAATCACAAGCTCTGTGAGACCCATGTTCCCATGCCAAAAAAGGAAGAAGAGGGGAGGACTCAAGACTCAATGCTCAAGAGCACCTCTATGCTCTAACCAGTTTCCTCAGCTAAAGGTAAGCTGTGCTTCTCCCCCTTTTTTCTACCCTCTTCTTCCTACTTCTCAGCCAAGCCTCCTCAGACATACTTTGTGTTTTCCACTTGGTGACTCAGCATCAGCTGCTCAAACTCTTTGGGAGCGTGACAGGGCTGTGACCAGACTGAGAGGGAAAAGAAATCTGCCTTAGGGGACACAGAAATGATTAAGTGCTAAGTACGACATGAATTTGCCAGAAAACAACATCCCCACCAAGAGCCTGCTGTCTCCCTGCAGGGCTGTGCTCAGCCTTCAGACTTGTGAACACCAGCAAGCAGATTTAGTGCTCATGGCAGCTCTGGAAGGGGCATCACACAACAAGGATAATGCTCAGGGCCTAAAATAATCACACCTCTAGAAATTTATTAACCGAGCCTTAAAATGGGCCCTAAATGCTGTAGAACAATCCTTGTCAATCTTAGCAATACATGCATGGAGCAACCCCAAAAACTCCCTGCCTTCACCTGGCTCCAAAGGGAAAAAAGTACAAACCCTCAGCATTTGTTCAGGCTGCTTTGGTTGAAAGTATCAAGGGTAAACAACCCTAAAAGTGCAAAATGAACAGGGGGCTCTTTATACCCGGGGTAATTTCGTGTACATAACAGAGAATCACAGTAGGATATTGACTCCCTTATGAGAGTCAAGACTTCATCCCCAATGGCACAACTTGATCTAGTACTTTTTTCTTCCAAACCCTAGCTGGTAATAAAACCTTCCTTCAGATACACAGGCTATTGGTAGTGCAGTTTGAATTGGCTGGTTTCTGTTCCTATTGCTTCTAGACAGTAAATTTCAAGCTTTACTGGAAAAGCAGCATTTTTATACTTCACAAATTTGGATTCTTTAAAACATTTTCGAAAACAAACAACTTTTTTGATGAAAGACTTAATGAAAAAGAAAAATATCTGTTACATCCATGCCCATCAGTCCTGATGCTCCCAGTCTCCCCTGTGTTCCTTCCACAGGAGGATTCAGAGCCCTCCAGATGCACTCCAAAGCATTTCACCCTTCCACGTGTGCTGCTCTGCCATGGAGGGGTGCATGAGATGTGAGATAAATCACACCTCCCCATACTGGGCAGCTGTGACAGCCCCTGACAGCCACATCAGCTGCCCTTGGATCTCTGCTCAGAGCCACCAGATGGGGTGGAACATGAGTTATGAGAGGAGCTGCTCCATGCCAGGCAGAGCCACAGGAGGGTGTTGGCCTGTCCTGAAATCCCCTCTCACGCCACGAATGCCCGGTGCCCAGAGCACTCACCTGCAGAGAAGGGATGAGGCCATGGTGGTCACTCTGCTGCTCTGGCTGTGCTGTCCATGCCTGGAGGTGACGTGGCTGCACTCACAGGGTGATGTGGAGGCAGTGGCCAGGCTGTGCCCATCCTCCCCCTGAGGGGCTGTGCGCTGCCCTGGCCACAGCAGCTCCATCCTTGGAGCCCTGGGTTTGCAGGGAGCCAGGGAACTTGCTCTTTGCTGTTAAACTGTGGTTATAGATCACTGAATACTGATACTGAAGCACAGGGAAAACCTCCATCAACTCTGGCAAAGTGCTTTGAAATCTTTTTTCTGCACAAGGACAGAGAGATTTTAGGGGATGGAAACCAGCTCCTTTGCCAGCCATGCCAATTGTTTTCAGCAGCCTCCAGTGGAAAAAAAAAAACAGAGTGAGCTCTGCTTATGTATCATTCCCATCCAGCACCATTCCTCTGGCTGCTGAGGAACCTCATTTAACTTATTTTTATGTGCAAAGAAAGAGGTAGTGTGACTGTGTTCACAGGGGTTTTAGGATGAGGGAAGAGACGAGGATCTGACTCCATGTTTCAGAAGGCTTGATTTATTATTTTATGATATATATTATATTAAAACTATACTAAAAGAATAGAAGAAAGGATTTCCTCAGAAGGCTAGCTAAGCTAAGAATAGAAAAAGAATGATAACAAAGGCTGTGTCTCGGACAGAGAGTCTGAGCCAGCTCACTGTGATTGGCCATTAAATAGAAACAACCAACATGGGCCAATCACGGATGCACCTGTTGCATTCCACAGCAGCAGATAACCATTGTTTACATTTTGTTCCTGACGCTTCTCAGCTTCTCAGGAGGAAAACGCCTAAGGAAAGGATTTTTCATAAATCCTTTTTTGTCTGTGACAAGGTAGGTAGACGCGAACACACACACAAGTATATAGAGCACATACACATAGACACACATAATCTAGAAGGCAAAGAGAGAATCTGTACCTGCATTTGCGATATCTTCCTGCACCAGGTAAGGAAAGCATCTTTTTCCTTTTACCTGGGTTCTGCACCTACATTGTTTCCTTGCAGTCTATCTTTAGGTTATAGCAGTTCACAGGTTTTTTCTGCAGATGTGTTATTCAATTACTTCAGGGCTTTTCCATTTGTAATATTGCGAAGCAATGATAGCCAGCAGACCTCACCTGTCTTTTAGAGATAGCCAGCCTGGTAATTTTAACTCTGCCCATTTTATCCACACCAGTAAATCTCATAACATGGTTATAGAGAGATTCCAATTTTTGTAGAACTTTCTCCTGGGAATTCCTGTATACAGTATTGCCATAGTCTGTAATGGACATAACCTGTGATTGGATTAATGTTTCCCTAGTGAAGAAGTCAAAGCATTTCATGTTCCTATAACTGGTTTGCAGCTCTGCAGTAAAGGTCTTTGGTGTGGCAGAGAGAATAATTGCAAACTCAGCCCAAATCAGAATATATAATCCCCTCACAGTGAGGGTCTATCTCAGTGCAGTTAGACTGCCCATGCAGGGGTTTGTAGTGGGATTTTCTTGTCAGGAGAGCAGAATGCATGGAAAACAAGTTAATTTCAGCATTTTAATATTCATCATCCAGTCCTGTACAAAGCAAATACATTGCTACTGCTCCAAGGGAGCAGCCTTGGGAGCAGCCAAGGGAGCCTGCAGCTCCCCAGAGAAGGGAATGTGAAGAGGCAGGCAGGGCTTTGCAATGGGCCACTGGTCTCCTCACAAGAAAAGCCCTCCACTCGTGTTCAGATAAACATGTGCCTTTGTTCTTAAGAGTAAATATCATTCTGTCCAAATAGAAGCCGAGCTTTGGACCCATATTGGCTTTTGAACCTGACAGCATCCCTGGTGTCACCTTACCCTGGTCCTGACACAAGTGACTAATAAGGAATTACTGTTGGGAGTTCAACATGCATTCCTTACATCTGACACACAGATCATCTCCAGGAATAATAGGCTAATGGCAAGCCAGGAGTAGGTTCTGAAGCAGGATCTGCCTGCTTACGTGGAGGAAGAGAACTTCAGCACTCACATGGGAGGAAAGGGACCTAGAGGCTGGGAACAAAAGGTCTCCTATTTTAACCTCCCATGCTAGTTTCCCCAAAAAATGGGATGTGTAAATCCTCAGGCAAGCTAGCAGAGACCCCTCAGTGAAAGAAAGGCTCAGGCTCCCATCCCCAGATGGTCAGGGAGAGCTTTCAAGAAACACAGTTTATTGGAGGTCCCTGAAAGCAGCTGTGGGTCTCTGAGGAAAGCACCATGAAGTCAGCTCTGCCTATGGGCTTCAGGGGAGATGTGACTGGGATCTCAGCATGGAAAAATTGGGTACTGGCAACTGTGGCTCGGCCAGAAGGTGCCAGAGACAAACTGAAAGAGGAATGAAATGGGAGGCAAGAGCAAAGAGCTTGAACAAGACATTCTGGAATGAGGATGGGGAGGATGGGTTCCAGGACGGGCGTGCTGCCCGGCTGAAGAGCAAGGCAGATGCTCTTGGCAGATAACCTTCTGTTTGGATGCTACAGCATTGCTGGGCAGGTGGAGAGGATGGGAAGGTTAGCACCATGGGACTTGACAAATGGGATGTCATCATTCCCCATATGGGTAACTGTGTCCAATCTGTGCTTCCTGTGCTGCTGAAAGGTTGGAATATCACAGCAGAAAGGCAGCATCTCTGGCAGAGATGAGCAAAAAACTTTAGGTCTGTCCTAAGACCTACAGATTTCAGGCTGTGGGGCAGATACCTGTGCACAGGACAAGTAAGAAGTGGAAACAGTGATTTTCAGGAAAATCCAGTTATTAAATATGAAATTAAAATACTGACTTTTACAATTGTGACAGAGGGACCCTTTGACAGCTGATAGGGCAGCACAAGGGCTTCCCACAATCCAGCTGTCTTGGTTTTGAAGTGATCTGGGAGCCTGTGAGGAGGAAGAAATGGAAATGAAACAACACACTCATTCCACAGCTGCTTTTATCACTTTATTCATATTTCTAGAGTAGTCTTTTTAGCGGCTAAGCAAATATTGAAACTCTCTCATTATATATATATAATGTATGTATATATAGTAACATCCAAAAATAAATAATGAGGAATTCTCCAAGTGTTTTTGCAATGTACATGGGAAAGAACATTTTAACTCCAGTAAACCAGCTTTGAAAGTCTTCCACTAAAACCCTATAAAACCCAATGATAGTCATAAATTAGCACTAGATTAATTCAAAGGAGAACTTATACCCCCCCTGCGTACCTTCTAATCCATATCTCCAAGAGGTCATTTTAATTATCACACTGTCACTGCTATTCATTACTCTGCTTTTGGAGACAGAGAGCCAGTACTGTGCCTTTTGGATGCCTTGGAATTCATCATATGAAGGCATTTTATTCTCCCCAAAAATGTACACAGTTTAACCCTCTCACCTTGAAATACTGATGGTAGCAGGTTTGCTTGGTGTTCTAAATCACTTCCCTTACAGTGGGATACCTCCTTCTTGCTTCCAATGGAGTTCCTCTTGTCAGACAGCAACTAAGGAAAGTCAAGCTAAAGGGTGGCTAATGCACTGATGCATTCAGCTCAAGTTTTGGCATCCTGAGTAGCTTGTCCTTTTTCAGAGGCATGCAGAACCAAGATTTTGTCACTGCTCACTCGTTCTGGCTGCAGTAATACAAACTGGATGGAAACCATGTGCCAGTGGCTCCCAGGAGGTCCACTGGGATGTGGGACCCAGCTCAGCCTGGCTCTGTTCCTAGATCATGGCATTCCTGTCCTGGGAAAGAGCAGAGGGTCAACCAACACATTTCTTTTACTAGAGAACAGTGTCTGGGGTTAGTACTTCTTCAGGGCCACCCCACACCAAGAGGAGCTCATTCAGTCGTGTTTCACTCATCTTTTTTCACCCTCGGTCTCATTCATCCTTTCCCTCTCTTTCCTGCTGGGTCTTGGCACCTTCTCTGCCTCCAGCCACCATTCCAGCCCAGCTCCTGGCAGAAGGCTGAAGAGAAGCTGCTTCCCAAGGCTTCTGATGGGTTGAGAAGAAGCACTTCTAAGTGCATTCTCCCTTTCCATCCCCTGGGAGACATTCAGACTTCACTCTGGGTCATTCTCTTTTTGTCTCCAGTCTGCGAGTCAAGGTCAGATGTTTCAGAGGGCCACACATTGCAGGAGACAAGACTGCCTGGTGGCAGTGGCTTTGAGCAGAGATTTCACATGCTGTCCATGTAATGGGGAGGTGCTGGGGTTTTACTTGGGGTTTCTTACACACCACTGTCTGTTCACCCCTTTCAGCACTACTCCTCACTCACACTGCCTCAGTCATACATCTCTTGGCAAGTCTGCTCTTTCTGGACCCCAAACAGTTTTTGATGGAGGGTCATTGTCCCTGCCTGTTGGACAGGTCTCACAGCAAGTTTCATGCCTGCAGCCTGACAGTCCCATTTCTCACATGACCCCTCTCCTCAAATGATCTGATAGAAGAGCAAAAAGCCCAGCCATGCAGTGGATGATAAACTGCACACTGAGGAGCACCTGCCTGGCTCCCAGAAGCTATTTATCAGGCTCTCTTAATGCAAGCTAACAGGACTAGCACATGCAGTAGGCATAAGGGCTTCTAAGCCCAACACTAAAAGGGGAGACATCAGATGGTGCAGTAGAGAAGCCAGGACTCCCTCATTAGCTCATTGTATGGATTACCCCTTTAAAGAGAGAGAAGGGGACTGGTGGAGGAAGGAGAGGCTTTCTCATTTTAACAAATAGCCTTTCAGACACCACAAATGATTTCTGCAAATCTATCAGTTCACTCTTTTTTTCCCCCCTCACAGATAGGGAAAAAAAAAAAAAAAGCCCTGAAATTGATTCACCATCTATAAATAAAAAAGAATCAATAGTAAAATTTCTAGCTAATTTCCCTCTCCCTCTTTGCTCCTTGGACTATTTGTTATCTTAGAAATATTTGTCTGGGGAAAAAAAAAAAAGAGAAACATCATCGATTCCTGACTGCGACGTGTTTGTCCACCTTGCCCTACAGCTCTCCTCTCCTCTCCTAGCGTGTGGAAGCAGACGAGTCCTTCAGATGTGCCTGGCTCCTCTTCTCGGGCTTTCCTCCAGCGTGGCTGTTCCCAGGGCCCCGCTGGGCAGTGCATTTATAGGGTGGCACATTGTCCTTCCTGCCAAAGGAAGAGAGAGAGGACAGCTGCTGTCAGCCACTGCAGTGCTCCAGCAGCAGGTCAGAGTGCGTGGGGTGTGCTCTGAGGAGAAGCTGTGTGTGAAGTCTCACAGTGAAATGCATCTGTAAGGATGGCTTTGGATGCTCGAGACAAATTAAAGGTGTTAAAGACCAGCTGGTCCCATCCCTCTCTGGCCAGAGCAGGGTTAGTCCTTCCAGGAGGCTTCAAGGGCTTTGTGCTAGCTCTGAGCTCTCCAAGAGAAGGGTCCCATTACTTCTCTCTGGGTGAAGCCCTTCCCACTGTTTTCTCCCACCGAGGTCCCTTCATTTCTGCTCATGAGCAGCCCTCCTCTCACTGTGAATATTTCCTTCTGGGGCACGTACCATTCCCAGGATGGCTGGGTTCACACATCTGCTCACAGCTGGATTGCCCCCACTGCCAGGGGTGTTCACAGCTGGGTCAGAGTCTTTGGGGACAGACTGATTGTGTGGCCAGGGAACACCCAGCACATCATGCCAGCTCTTCCAGCATCTAGAGCTCACAAAGATGTGATACTGCTATTTCACTGTACCCATAACTCCAATTTTCTAACTCCAATTATCTAACTCCAATTATCTAGCCACATTTCATGCCAAATTTCAGTTGTCAGTATAGTTTGGAGTTTCCAGTGCCCCTTTCAGGCTGCAGCCCCAGCAGAGCTGTGGGAGTTTTATAACTGGCCTCCAAAGGAGTAGGGTTGTGATAAATACAAAGTGCTTTTTGCAGTGATGCCCCAGGAGTTCACAGGCTAAGAACTGAGCTTTTCACAGCCCAGCACCACAGAACCAGCTCCCCAGCTTCCCACAGCTTATCTGGTGGAAAGACTTGCTTTGTAGCACTTCAGTTCCTGATAAGGAACTAAGTCTCATTACTCGTTTCCCAGGCAAACACTCCTGTGTGTATGTGTTTACAGTGTGCATGATGAATTTTTGCTACTTTAAGGAAAAATAAATCTCTGTTAACAGTTAATTCTGCAACATTTCTGTTCTGTTTACTTATAGAGCCATTTTGCTTAGAGGTTGTAATTAAAATCCTCCATCTCACAGCCTGCCACTCTCACTGCCCCTCTTCCCTCCAGGTGCTGGCACACTGGTCACAGCAAGATGGGCACAAGGGACCAGACAGCCTCAGCCCTGGTCTGTCTGTCTGGGCAGAGCCAGGCCTGGGGAAACAGGGTCACAACCCACACCATTGTGTCCAGAGGCCTCGCCTGATGAGAGGCTGAATTGCAGAGGGTGTGGGTTGTGCAGCACCATCCCTTGTTCAGGGAGGCTCTGCCAGCACTGGGATATCCCAGAGCAGGGACCTTCCCTTCACGGCCCCTGCCAGCACTGGTGGCTCTCAGTGGGACAGAAAAGCTGTCTCTGAGACAAGCACTGGGACCAGGAGCTGGAGGAACCATCTCTGGCTGCCCTATAAGCCTGCCTGTGGAATTACACTGGAGAGTGGGGTCCCTCCACACTCACCCCAGAGCAGCACCACCTCTGAGCAGCCTTCACCACCCCATGCAGATACCTTCAGACAGCTTCTCCTTTGTACAAGCAGCAAAACCCAGCTATCCATCCCCATCCCAAGGAAGGTAATCAAACTGTGCTGTCAGTATTGCTGACACCAGCCAAGGGGCTCCAGTGACCCTTCAGGGTGCTCCCTCAGGCAGCTCTTGGCCCCCTCAGCTGTGCCTTGCCAGCTTTGCTCATTTTCTCACATTGTTGTGGCAGGACACAAATGAGGAGGTCCTCTGCTTGTGCCTGATATGCTCTGTGAGCTCTCAGTCTCCTCCCTCTGAGGTCAGGTTTTTGTATTCCCCAGGGCAGCTGCTGACCCAGGGCAGGATGGTGCTGGTGCTGCACCAAACCTTCCTGAGCCTCAGACCCTGGGAGAGGAGCTCTGTCACACATCCGTGTCACGCATCCGTGTCACACGTCACAAGTGAAGTGACCTGCCAAAGGCCATGCAGCAGACCTGGGAAGAGCTGAAAAGAGCTGATGGAACCCCAGTTTTCTTGATCCATGCACCCTGACTCACCCCAATGGGCTCCTCCGCAGCGACACAGAGAAACCTGCCTTCCTCACCACACAAGTGTGTGGTTTTCAGTACTTCTGCTTTTACTTGCAGGAGGAGGTTTTAATATGTGTTAAAAAAATTGTAATAATGTAGTTGCTGATGGGGTTTAGAGGGCTTTATCTCCACCAGCCCTTCCCTCCCCACTGTCACAGCTGCTACCATTTACTGCATCTCTACAGTTCAATCACCAACCTAAGGCATAGTGGTATTTTGAAGAGATAAACATTGAGACAAAAATAAATAAATGAGGACCCTGGGAGGGAGACCTGAAAGGCACAGTGAAGTGAGAACAAGCAGTTTCTCTGGTTCTGTGTCTAATTACATTGACATGTTCCTAGACAACACTGGAGACCCAAACACAGCAGCAGCTGTGAACCAAAAGGAGACTCATGGAAAACATTAGAAAGCCAGCCTGGCAGCCCATCCCTTGCCCTGGGGCTGCATCAGCACTGCCCATGTCACTGCTGACAGCCTTCCTGCCCTCTCCCAGGGCACAGCCAGTGCTGGGTGGGCAGGCAGGGCTCGGCTCCTGGTCCATGCAGACCCCCATTTCTCTGCACCCACTCCAGGCACCCAGCAGCACTGCTGAGTGTCATTCCCATGCTCCTCTATACAAGTGAAGGAAACAATATAATGCAAAATATGAAAAGAGCATAAAAATGGGTCTTAAACTTCCTTTTCCCTGATTTGGTTAACGCAGGAAAAGGAAATCCTGTCATGCCAACAGCACTTAATGGGGGTCCATGCAGACCCCCATTTCTCTGCACCCACTCCAGGCACCCAGCAGCACTGCTGAGTGTCATTCCCACACTGCTCTATGCAAGTGAAGGAAAAAATATAATGCAAAATATGAAAAGAGCATAAAACTGGGTCTTGATCTTCCCTTTCCCTGATTTGGTTGACACAGGAAAAGGAAATCCTGTCATGCCAACAGCACTTACAGGTTAGATTTTTAGACCCTGGCCTTTTTCAGCCATCCACTGAACTGAAGCATCATGAGAATCAACCACTCAGTTCACATCAGGTACTTGTGACAAAATGTTTTTTTTGGACATACAGCCAATTGACAGTCACAATCAAAGCACAGCTCTGCTGCATGTTCATTGCACAGACAACAGTTAATCGTGCAGCCATGCAAACTGGTTTGCAAATTGAAATCTCAGAGGCATAGCAATTACAATACCAAATTTATACCACATCTCTCACTCAACTAATTGTACATCCAAAAAATCACCACTTGAATAATCTGAATACATTCACCTTTACAGCTAAAAAGGCCTTTGCTACATGCTTGATCTCAACACAATTTTGAGTTACAGAACCCCATGGGAAAAAAAATGCCAACCTCTGATTTCAACAGGAAAATTGCTTCTATCTAAATACAGCAAATGCATAATTCACACTGAGGTCTAACAGCCTGGTGTTCCCAGCAAAGCTTGTTTTTACTCTGCAAAGCTGGGGATGTTGCTATTGCTGCCTGCAGCTCTTCCAGCCCATCTACAGGACAAGCCTTGCTCTGAATGTGGTGTTCACATCCAAAATAACAGCACCTGGATTTCTAATTGTTACCAAATCCTAAAGGCCTTAAAATGAATTAGCAGACCTACAAACTGGGCTGATGTTTTGGATGAGTTGAGGTTTGCAGAGCCACCAGTGGGGGCACATTTGTGCTGCTGTGGCATTTTGAGCTCTTTCACACACACATTTCTTGACTTTTGTTTCCATCTCGTGAAGCAAGGCAAGGTGGGGAGATTTGAACTAGTGACTTTGCAGCTGGTGTATTAAGGAAAGTCAAAATAGAAGAGAATTGGTGTTTAAATTGCAAAGGGAAGTAAAAATAAAGTTATCTAAGCCATGTGAGTGGGATCAAAAATGAGTCATCAAGGCTGGAAAATGGGTAACCTCTGATCCCTGAAACGAAGAAATCTGGCTGCTGCTGTGCTGCTGCTGATCTAATTTTTACACTTTCCCCTCCAAACAGAGGAGACACGTTTCCATTGTGTCCATCTCAGCTAAACAATCAATGCCTGATCAGTCCCAATGCTTCACTCTCAGGGATGCACAATTAACCAGCTCCATGTTTGACTCTGCAAGGGGAGCACAGTGTTTTCTGGGAATGCCTGGCAAGTTTCAATCATAAAGAACACAAACGAAATGACCCAGCAGATAATGACAGCCTGTGCCCTGACAGTTAGATAATGTGCATGCTCCAAAGCAAGGCCTATTAGAAGCAATAAAAATAAATTTGAAATGTTAGAGCAAAGGTCAGAAATGCTCAGCCATTACCACAGGCTTGATTTTTCTTTTTCTCAAGCGGTCACCAGTGCCTATTTCCAGTAAGCGAGTGTGCGGTCATGTTTGCCAGGTGCCCACCCATCCATTACAGCACATTGTGACTTCTGGGCCACACAAATCCCACTACAGTGGTGTGTGGAGAATCCCAGAACGACCTGGAAATCTCATCAGGTCCCTATCCTATGGCTCTGCCCTTCTGAGTGCAGGGGCTGGCCCATACTGCTTATAGAGAAGGCAGAGGTTAGAGGGTGTGCACGTCTCTCCCTCCACCACAGAAGGGATCCTGCTGCTTGCCATCCATCCCTCACTTCCTGGCCTCCCTCCCCAGCTCAGTGCAGCAAGACACACCTGCTTTATCCAGGAGACAGTGCCCAGAGGCAGGAATAATTAGTTCATAGCTGGAGCCATGCTATCACATAAGAGAAGGAGCCACAATTACAAGTAACTCACATGGCTCACACACAGCTGCCCTTGTGTACCTCTGCTGACCCTGGAGCTGGAGCTGCAGAGAGCACAGGAATGGGTTTTGTCTTGGCTCCTGTCCTCCCATTTCCTAAGGAGCAGCAGGACAATAATGGATTGCACTCACCTGAGGAGATGTAGCAGAAAATGGCAGTCTCTTGAGCTCGTTCAAGTTACCAGCAGGATATTGGGATTAACATCCTGTGTACATCAGACTTTATCCACATCAACCCAGCCTTCACACAGGCCCTGTCTCTGCTTTCAAAGTCCCAGGCCAGGGTGATGCATGAAGTAGCACAAACGCTGTAAATCTGCTTATTGAGTTCTGGCTTCCTCAGAGCAACAGGACCAGGGAAGGAGAAGGAAAGCAGGTGCGTACCTGCAGGCATACCTGTGTGAGGATGCCTGTGAGAGCTAATCTAAATACATTTAGGGTTTAAATGCAAAGCTGATTAGTGAAACCACAGCAAGCTCTTATGTGATACGCTACTTCAGAGTTAAAGTAGCCATAATTCAATTTATTCATTTAGCTCATTTCCAAAAAGTAAATTAAGGTGTAGTAAATTAAATTAAAACAGCCGACAGCACCTTCATTTTGAAAAGGATTGTTAACGTGGACCCTGACTACTTCATACAGTAATGCAGATTATTTTTGCCTGCTAGGCCCCCCATCAGGCACATCAGCTCCCCATCCTGAAGTATTTTTACACTCCCTCTGTTCAGGGAGTCTCCAAGAGCAGCACCAAGCTGGACATGTATTTGGGTGTTTGCATGTGCTTTAGTGTGCTCAAATCCAGGGTAAAATCCCTGCAGCTGGCAGCCTCATTCCCAAGTGTTTGAGAAGCTAATTGTTGTAATGAGGAATTTTGGTGAAGCCTCTGCTGGGAGCTGGCCAAGCACTGCACATCTCTAAACTCTGTAAAGGGATCCTTTTCACTGAACCCAGGTAAATGTCACCGTTCAAAACCTGGAAGGTGTTGTTTAGTGACAGCTACAACTATCAAGAGTTGCAGAAAATGTGCAGACGTGTGTGGGAGCAAGCTGACAGATTATAATTACCAATAAAGAAGGGGGGAAAATGCCCAAAAATTATTTTTTTAGGCAAAACATATAATTTGCCTTTAAACCTTAGTATTGCACCCATTATTAATACAATTTACAGACCTGGAAAACAAATTGAAGTTGTTCTGTTTTGCTGCCCTCATTCCATTTCCTTCCTCCTCTGCAAATTGTAAAGAGGTTTGGCTGACCTTTCATTCATTTGGTCTAGAACATTTTTCCTTTTTATTACACTGTGCACTCCTCTTAGCCTCTGAAAATGGTGGGAGAAAAGACAACAAGACAATAATTTAAGTTTGGGATGAGTGAGCTGGGGGTGGAAACAGCCTCTCAGGAATAAAGCAGGGATGTGGCTTCACTCCCAGCTCTCAGGTCAGTCATGGCCAGGTCAAAGAAAGCACAACCAGATGTAGGTGAAACCTCAAAAATCCTGAGCTTGAAAGTGTAGAGAGGAGTTTTTCTGAAACACAGGTAGAGGTGAACTGGGGAGAACATTCCAGACCCAGTGGGACAGAAGCACCTGCACTCAGCACATGCCAGAGAGCAGCGCAGCCCTGGGATGGTGTCAGAGCCTGCCAGCCCACACAACCTCTGGGCACAGCTGCTTAGTGTTGAGATAGGGCTCAAAATGAGCTGTCCGGGCAGAAGGACCTACCTTTGGCCAGACTGCTCACACACAAAGCCTTTCCCCATCCCCAGCCAGTGTGGTGCAGCAGACAGTGCCCATGGCCACTGAGGATGGTGGGACAGTCCCGTGGGCAGATCCAGCCTGTTGGAGACACAGATGGACTCTCATACATCATCATTAGAGCTGCAAAGTCAAGCAGCAAAAGGAGGAATTGCCAGAATAAAGGCTGTCAGAGCAATTTTAATTCAACCTCCTGGCAGATATGCCTTCTGATGGGGTCTTTAATTACCTCATCACAGCCTACTTTTTCTCCAACAAGGCTGCTGCTTTATTCAGGGCACGATGGACAGACCGCAATTAATGAAGGGCCAGTCAATATTTTGTTCTGTCCTTTTTTCATTCAGTGTGTGGCCCCAGGCACTATTTGCCACATGCCATCAAATCCCTGCTCTTAGAATTATTCATCTTCTTCTGAGCTTTTTTCTCATGTGCATCAGTGCAGCAATTGTGAGGTTCCCACACAGGATGGAATTTCTTTTCCAGCACTTCTGTGAGCAGAACACCTGGGTTTTACCTACAGGAAAATATGGGGCAGACATGAGCTGCAGACTGCTGCACCACCAAGGCCCAGGTGGGATTTCTCAGGATACCCACACCATTTCTGTTCAAAGCCCATCTTCCCTAACCTGTGCCAGAGCTGTTTAAACACTCAGGACATCTAGAATTTGAAATTCAGTGTGTCCAGAATACGAGTAACATGGACCTGGTGGCTCTCAGAGAGAAAATGTCAGTGGTCTAAAGAGGGAAGATCTCCTCTGCTGATGCTGTGCTGGAGCGGGGCTCTGTCACAGCCAGGGAGCCAGAGTGAAAGAACAGAGAAATGCTGATATGGGCAAAGGGATGAGCTTCAGGCAGTGCAAGCTGACTGGCATTTGTGAATTTTTCACCAAAAGTTCTGCTTTTCCTCCTTGGTCATCCTCTGTAACAGCTGTACTCTCTTGTCTCTTAATCTCTTACAAATTTTTCACCTTTTACCAGCCTCCTTTCAGAGGAGGACATTTCACACTTTCAACCCAAGAAATCTTAACCTTTCCTCTGGCACAAGTAGAAAGAGGTGAGAGGAGGACTCTGTAAGAGGAAGAGCTCCCTGTGCCACTGGCAGCATCAAAGGGAGCCCCACTCAAATGGTTTCCAGTGAGTGCACTGGGAGTGGAACTCTGGTCACTGAACTGCTTAGAAAAGGAACAAGAGGAGAGGAAGGGCATGAACCTTCATTGCTGTCCAACTGCCCCTTTCTGCACTGCTCTCTCCTGCTCTGTGCCCACTTAACTCACCCTTAGAGAGCTGTCTTGGTGTCCAGGACAGGCTCTCTGAGCCTCTCTCAAGCACAGCTAAGTGGCAGTGCTCTCTTCTCCAGCAGCTCCTGCAGGCAGCACAGAGCTCTCTTGTGCCCTGCTAGAAATTCATGGGCCTGCTGGCTTGTCACTCCAAAGAGCATCCAGCATTTTCAGCAAGGCTTTTAATTCATTAGCTCACAGAGGAAAATATTCTAACCTTCTTGCCCTCCTCAGCTGAGTCACTGATGCTTTCCTACCTCGCTGCAGACACATCACCTTCAGGAAAATAATTACTTAGCATGCAGATAACAGCAGACATTATCTTTGTGAGCTGGGTGTTTGTTTGGGATCACAGGGTCTCCCTGCCACGAGGACTGCGGGACACACTGGGGTTGCTGCTTCAAACCTGACCTTCCTTTACAGGCTGTGGGAAACTCTGCTCACTCCAAGGGGAACTGGGGGATGCTGGAGGGAGCTCAGTCAGAGGAAAGGGCTGAAGGGTTCTGGGAGGAGCTGGATGAGCTGTGCTGGGCTCCATCACTGGAAGAGGCTGCCCAGAAAAGCTGTGGACTCCCCATCCCTGGAAGTGTTCAAGGCCAAGTTGGATGGGGCTGGTCTAGGGGAAGGTCCACCATCTAGGGGATTGAACTGGATGATCTTTAAAGTCCCTTCCAACCCCAACCAATCTGTCATTCTGTGATATGCTGATCTACAGGTGGCATTTGGGCTCCTGTAGGCAAGGACAAGTGGAATTCAACCCCAGGTCCAGCCAAGCAGTAGGATTCACTTACAGGCACATAATGACATTGTACACAGAATACAGATACAGTTATTTCTTGTGACCTTGAAATAAGCTGCATTTTTGGTAGCAGAGGGTACCCTACTTCCAGCCTCAATCTTGTTCTGTAACCAGAGCTGTTGCATCAATTGTTGCCTCCTACTCCAGATGATCCTGATCCCATTCCCACTGAACTGCCTGCATTGCCTGTGCTGTACGATGGCTGTTCTCTGTCCTTACTAAGGACAAAGCTCTTGTAAAGATGCCTGAATTTGGGTACCAGCCCTATTTCTGACCCTCAGATCCACCTCTCCCTCTATGTGCCTCAATTTCCTTCTCCAAAACGTGGTGATTCCAGCACAAACATTTCCTTCCTTACGGTCAGATGTGCTCTGGAAGTGTTGCAGGTTGTTGCTATTTCCAGGCCTGTCATTCTAACACATTTTGGCTGCACTAATTCCCTCAAACAGAAATTGTTCTGCCTGTCCTAGTCTGGGACAAAGCAGGCAATTAGCCGTCCCTTACACGTTTATTAACTCTGCAGCTTTCTTTCAATGACTATGTGAAATCCAGTAATGTTTAAATATATTTTCATAAACTGTGGGCACAACATGTCCTGTTTCCACTAATAACCGTGCCATATAATTAGTCCTGATTACACAGATATTTAGTATCATTTTACATATTCCAGTCCTTTCCTAGTGCCACTGCCTAGCCAAGGCATATTTAAAGCTGCAGCCTTCTCCCTTCTGTTTCCCAGCAGCTTGCAGCAATTCCTTTTGGAGAGGATTGCAGTTAACACAGCAGCTTCAAAGAACAATTTCATTTTACTGGTGTACATTTTAGGTGCATATCTATACATATATAAAGGCATATATATATATATATGTATATATAGGCTCTGATCAAATGTCAGGTGACAAAGCCCAGGATACAAATAGAAGGCATTTATGTACTTGCGGGGGAAAAGCTGATATTTGAAATCCATCAGGAAATTAAAAACATGAATCTTTAAAAATCCATTCTGTAAACATCTGTTGGCTTAGGGCTGAACATTGACTGCATTTAGGATTGTACTGTGAGGTAGCACCCCCCAAAAAAAAGATCCCTCACTGCATTAGGTTCTGGTGGGGGGACAAGAAGAATTTGCTCTGTGCAACCCGATTAGAGATGTGTATCTTTCCCTGCTGGCGTGGCTGTCTCTATAGAGATGGACATGGATATTTGATGAGATTAAAATGCTTCAGTTGCCACTGTCAGTGGTTCTTTAATTTAAAATGAAGAAAGCAAACAACCATTCCTTTTGATGAGGTAACTGGATGATGCTATGGAAAAGCACTTTGCTGTCAGGTGGTAATTAGGTTCAGTAATAGTTGTGGGTTTTTAGCCTTGGAGGCTGTGGCCCCTGGGAGTCTGAGAGAAATGATACATTCAATTTCCGGAGGAGAGGAAGATGCTGGATGCTGTTCTCTGCTAACCCTGCAGGTCTCTGCAGATAAGAGCATTCAGAACTGCAGTGCTGACAATCCTCCTTGAGCCAGCCTAAACTGTGGTGTCAAGATCACAAACAGAAAAGGGAGATGGGCTCAAAGCAGGCCTAACAGAGGCAGCCTGGCTCTGACCACATGTACAAGGAACTGCCAGAATGGCTGCAATGAGAGGATTTTTAAAGGCTGCAGAAGGAACTCCAGCAATTGCTCTCTGGTCTGGGCTGATATTTGTAACATCCATCTTACACATCACTAGAAAATCTTCAGTAGGAAAGTGTTCCTTTGCAAAGAAGGAACATTCCCACAGCTAGTCTTTTAAGGGAGGAAAAAAGAAAGAAAATCTCAAGGCTCAGCTGCCTCCCTTGCCAATTTGGAATTGCCTTTTCCATTACAAAATATAAACTATATATATTGGTTGTGCTGTTGAGAGTTGAAACCCAAACGAAATATTCCAATTGGTCCAAATGCATTTAATGGAAATTTTTCAGTTTGGAGGCATTATTGCTGTTTTCCCAGAACAGAGGGAAATACTGACTATGATGTTTCCCGTGAAACAGGTGCTCAGGTTGCTGCTCTGCTCCCCTCTGGATGTTGTTACACAGCTTTTCCAGCTCAAGGAATGCTGGTTCTCCATGAACAGTTCAGTGGTATCTCCCCTGCTCCTCACACAAGCTAAGGGACACTGAAAGGACTCAGCTGGCCAACACCAGAGAAGGACCAGCAGTGCTGCAGGGAGCCAAGCCTGGGCGTTTCGTGCCTTTGTGCCTTGCTCACCAGTGCCTGACTTCACGCCCCACTTCCTTTTGGGCTAGCACCCCCTGAGCTGGTTGTGAAAGGGGAGCAGGGGCTCAGGGTGAGGGGGGATCCCCGGGCAGAGCGTCCAGCTGGGCTGGCAGAGGGAACCTGCCCCTGGCTGCCAGCACAGCTCCAAGGGGAGGGGGACAGCTCTGCCTCAGCACGGGCTTGCCACTCACTTCCTGAAGCCCTGAAAAAGTTTTCACTTCCAGAATTAAAACTTTGCGAAATAAAAGCGGGTCTGATTCGCTCTCGGGAGATAAATGAAGGGTAAGTCCATTAAAGATACTGGTGTGAGATTGGTGCACAGCAGACAGAATTCAGGAAAGATATCGATATCTCCAAAATCCTCTGAATATTTTTTCAGACATAAACCGGGTATCTTTCCTGATCACAAATGCTTTATTTCCAAATGGAATTTCAATAAAATAAGCGCAGTTAGGCTAGCACATGTTATAAAGCTGTAATGCAGTAACACTGAGGTTTAGTCAGGAAATGGTATTAAAAGAGCAGCCCAGCTAAAGGAAGAGAAATTGCTTTCTGACCTACCGAGCTTTAGGAGTAGGTGCTAGAGGTCCCTCCACCAAGGAGTTCAGCCTGTAGTAATCCAAGAATGTCCTGGCCACATTTCTTCCAAGCTTCATATCTGTGAGTTTTTAATTAAGGAGCATTTTCTTAATCATTAAAAGTAATAATAATAATAATTAAAAAAAAAAAAGAGCAGACTCTAAAGGTAAGTAAGTTATTGCTATTTAATGCAAGAGCAAGTTTTACATCAACCATCCCACAGAGCTCAGGCTCCAGGCAAAAATGACTTACACTGGCAGATAAGGTGGGGGTCATCTTGTTTGCTTCTTGTTTTCACAGGCAGATGCTGCATAAAAGCACAGACAGGAGGAAACAATCTCCCTTTCCCCCCACGCCTGGCTGCAGATCCCCGTGGTTCTCGTGAAATAACACACTAGACAAAAGGGGCCCTCCAGTTTCCACATTCAGGGAGAATAATTACCTTAAAATGCTTGGATACAGGCAGTATTTCTGTATCCAGGATGCAAGGTCAGCTACACCACGGGGTGAACCTGCCGTGGACCAGTGTACTGAAGGTTGGGATTAATGCTGTAGCCCTCCATACCTTTAGCCCTGACCCCCAGAGTGTCCTGGGAGCATTCACTGTTCTTTCCCTGTGTTGCATTCAGGACCTGAAATGGTGATTTTAGCACCGACCTGGAAGGACAGTAGGTTACCTTAACAAGTTCAGCAGTAACTCTGGTGTGTCTTCTCTCTAGCCACGATTTCTCCTTCAGCTGACCCCTAAACCCAGCATTAGGCAGGTGCTGCACATCAAAGCTGCCATGGAGACCTCAGGGGCACAGGAACCAGACCTTCCTGAAGACTCAGCTGCTTACAAAGAAGTTGAATGACCTGTGGATTGCACTGAAAAACAACATTCCAGACAACACATCCGTGGGGTGAACCTGCTGCTCATGCGAGAAGTCAGCATTAAGCCTGCCTGTTATAGAGCAGCATCTCCTTATCAGCCACAGGGTGATGTCCAGCTGGGACATATCCAGTGGACTCCATTATTCCCAGCTCTGTTGTGGGGGCTGGGGGCTCCTTTATTTGCCTGCTTTGAACTGATGCCTACCCTCAATAACCCCAGGGTGCTCAGGGCACTGCCCCAGAGGGTCGTGTGAGGAGCATTTCAGCAGGGCTGCTGCAGCAGCTGAGGTGGGTGCAGCACCTGGGGAGTCTGAAGGGATCTCTGCATCCAACACCCAGCAGTCCAGGAGGATAAACCATTGCTGGGGTGTTTTGTGTGCGTGTATGCATGCTCTGCTTTATCAGTAGTTATCTGCTGATGTTGCCATTAGAGGAAAATTCCAGAAATGCAGCATCCCAGGGGCTTCCAGCAGCGCCACTGAAGACACTGGCTCCTAAATGAAGCTTTTATTACCCGCCCACTTACATTAGACACATCAAAACAAGTGAGCCTGAGACATCAGGTTCACACAGCACTGTGAGCTCTCTTTATCGTTTATTTATTTATTTATAAGGAAGGTCAAACCAACATGACAGTCTTTACTTCTGCAAAAATCCAGACACCAGCTCTGCTAGTGCCGCAGTCAGGTCTAGTGGCTGAGGATGACTCCTGACGTTGCTTTTCTCTCCAATGATCTTATCCTGCTTTTCCAGCTCCCACTGCTGTTCCTGGGGATGGTTCCGTGGCTCTGTCCCTCCTGAGGGTCTACCCTGACACACTCCTGATCCTACTAGCACGTGTGCTGTGGGCACCTCTGTTCTCCTGGCCAGCAGCAGGGCAGAGCCGGAGCAGCTGGTGCTCCCAGCTGGTGTCTGCATGGACAGGGAGAGGCAGCTCTGTGGACCAGCATGGGCTGTGTGGATCAGCACCAGCTGTTCCCCAGCTGTTCCCCAGCTGTGGCAGTGCCCAGTGAGCTCCCCTCACAGCCTAGCAGGACTGCTGGACAAGCCCTGCATGCAGGGAGGCTCAGAAATTTGGAGACAGCCTAAAGTTTAGCAATTCAATGGAGGGCAGTGTTGCTCTGGAAGTGTTTTGTGATTGTTTCTGGAATTTGGAGATGGCTGGGGGCAGCCTGGTTGCTGCGGATGTGGACTCAAAGCAGTGGTGAGGGTTAAGAGTTCAGAGTAGTCTGAGGAAGAGAGGAAGAAGGGGACAGGGCTGTCAGACACTTAAGGATTGAGAAGACTAACATGGCTTGATCCTGTAGTTTCTTTCATTTACTCGTCACTTTAAAGACATAAAGTGGTAATTGGACTCAGTAAAGTCTCGAGGACATTTTGTCAGTGGCAATCTCAGAAAACTCCTCTGCCAGAAGTGGCCCTGCTGCCCTTTTCTTTGTCTCTCTGCATTGCTTTTGTTTGCACGGTGGGAAGCACCTGACCTGCTGTCCTGGGGAGGCAGCCCTTGGCTGGCAGTGGGTGCAGCCCAGGAGGTGGCTCCACAAGCTCCTGCCTTACCACCCTGCCCTAGCCCTGACCAGCAGGAATCCAGTTCTGCTGCTGAGCTCCGGTCTTAGGAACAGCTTTCTGAAGCTGAGGACAGCTAACCACTGGAATAACCTGCCTTAGCACGTCAGGAAATCTCCAGACCAGAGGTCTTCAAGAACAGGCTAAACCCACAGCAGAATGTGTGAATGGTTTTGGTGTAATTGGTGCTGCATGAAATTTGGGTAAGGAAACATAAAAGGGCCTCTCAGGGGACTTCACCCCATTCTCCTACAGTTCTGAACATATTATGCACCCCACATAGAGACCTGTTTGCTAAGACTGCCAAGAAAGGTAAGGGCATTTTGCAGAGCATGGACACAGATGGAGAGCGTGAAGAAACTGGAAATGCAGTGCCACATGCATCCATTGAAAATCACAAAATGGGAATAACTGGCAGTCAGCAATGATGAAAAGAGACTCAAACCAGCATGGGATAAAAAATGTGCATGTTCTAATACTAGTCTCTCCAGCCATCCTGCCCCCTCTGCTCTGCCTGTCACTTCTGCAAGGGATGAGCGGTTTCTGTCAGGGAAATCAGGCACCTGATACATAAAACCAGGGGCAGAGCATTGGTCTCTCCCTGTGACTGTCCAGCCTGGGCAAAAGCTGGCATGACTCCCTCAGCAAGAGCCAGCAGCACGTGCGTGCAGAACTGGTAGAGGAAAACAAATTAAAGCAATAACATTTGCATTTATCTCTGGTGCACGAAGTCTCAAGCTCCACTTTGGCTTATAGTGTATCCTGAGCACGTAAATAACAGCTACTGCAGCCCAAACCCACTTCCACTGGGTGGATTGGTCGGTTGGTTGGTTTTTAACCAGCTTCCTTTCTGCAGTCACACGTGCTGTGTGCCCACAGGAACTCCCTTCCTAGCCTGAGCTGCCCTTGACAGAAGGCCATTTCCCAGCTATTCCCATCATGGGAGCTCAGCTCACACAAGACAGTCAAAATGTATTTGGGAGAGGCACGTTGGAAACAGCTGGGTGTGTCCTTACCTTCACTAGCATCTGCAGCTCCCTCTCATCCCTCTTCTCCCTCCACAAACTCGTTCCTCCATGCTCCATATTTCTGCTTGGAAGGGGAAACCAGTTTCCCTCCTGCAAACGCCCTTCTCCCAGCATTCACTCTGTGAATGGCACCAGCAGATTTGGGGAGATTTCAGGACAGTCTGTTTATGCCCAGCTCTGCCAAATTTCACAGATGTTCGGAGGTTCAAGAATCGTGCTGGGCTCTATGCAAAACCCTGCACGTTTATGATCCCTACCATGCCCCACGGCCCAAAGCTTCCAGCCCTGGTAAGAAAGGAGCACAGAGGAGTGGGGACTCTCACAAGCCATTACTAGTTTTCAGCTGACACGATTCATTGAGCCTATTGTGAGCACTCTGCTTAAGCTCCAGCCTCTGGAAGCGCAGACAGAGCCTTGCTCTGTCTGTGCATGGAGGCAATAAAAATCTCAATTTGGAAACCAGTTAGCAGTACAAGTCATTAGGGGAGGTACTAAATGTTGCTGCTTTAATAGCTCACTGATCCTTTAATAATGTCACTGCTGCAGAGCATGGTGGCACCATTCGCTCGCTTTTGTTTTGCTTTTTGAAATTCAGGGTCATTCCACTTTCAAGTGAGTGGATTATCTCTCTTTCCTCCTTCTGCCAGACACTGCAAACTGCTTTAAATAATTAGAAAAAAAGGATGGCTCCTTCAAATTCACCATCTCATTTTCATAAGGTCCAGTGTCATTGCTTTGGAACAGGAAGAGAAACCGTGATGGTGGTGAGGATTTGACAAGGGCAAAACAGTTAGCAGCCCCCACTCATCTTTGATAAGTCCTGTGGGGTCTCTGCCAAGCAGATTGGATCTCTGGTTTTATGTCTCATCTAGAGGACGGCACCTCCATCAATTTGAAACACTGCACTGGGTTATTAGCTTATGGAATTCTTCCAAGTTTAATCCTAAGTAGGATTTGAAATGTGACCATTTGGTCCAGAGGCACCACTGGCCAGACCGACGCAAGTCTTTTGTTTCAGACAAACAGCTTTAAGTTATCCTAAAGACAGACAGAGAGGAAGAAAAAAATAAATGGAAAGGGAGAAAGAGGGTAAGGAAAATGAAAACAAAGAGAAAAATGAATCTTTTTAATAGCTCAAATTAAAAACCAGAAGAAGCTCTTTGTTTGACACAACTGAATTTTACAGCAAATCTCACTCCACCAAAACAACGATCCTGTTATTTATGAAAAGAGGGTTATTTTGTTTGGGAGAGTCCCAGATGACTGTGGTCAGCGAGCATACTGTCAGCTTCACACAATCTCAAGAGAAATATGGATGAGGTTTTCTCATCTGCTTATAACAGCTTCCATCAATGGATCAAACCCCTTTCTGACTCGAACAAGAGCTCTAATGGAAAATGGCATTACAGGGCTTTAAACCACCATGTTATATCATGCCAAGCCTGATCAGAGCTAGTCCTCTATTTTAGCAGAGCTGTTTTCAGCAGTTACTTACCTGTTTTGTTTCACAGTGCTGGCACTGCTCTCTAATAAACAGATGCTGCCCCAATCTCATCCCATGGGGGGCCCACTCCAAGCAAAGTGTGACTGGGGCAAAAGAGAGACTCTGTGATGAAGGAGGGTGGGGAGAGGGGCTATTCCAAGGCTTTTCACCAGCATTTAACATGGTGCAGGTCTGGCTGCTGATGTTGCATCCTTCCCTGGGACTCACTCCAAGGAAAAAATGTCCCAAATTCCTAGCACAGCTGGTTACCTATTTCAAAATCTTTATCAAAGGAGGAAGCTTCTAAAATGGGAATGTGGGGAGGAGATTGGGCTTTCCATAGCTCCAGCGTAAGAACTAGGCTCAATGTGGGAATTACTGGGGATACCCTCTCATGGTACTCAGCAGGTCAAATTCAAGAAATGCAGCCAGACCATCCAGCCTTAAAATCTATAAAAGCCCTGAACTACCAAACTGAAAATAGCAAAGGGACTTTCCCCAAAGAGAGCATTTTCATTCCCAACAGCCCCAGCTCCTGATCCCGGATGGGACAGATGCTTTTGGAAGCCAAAGGTGACAGCAATGACGAGCCTTCATTTCATTCCTCTTGTGTGTTATCAGGGAAGGAAGGAGGCGGAAAGATCCCTGACCGACTATTTCAGGCTTTCAGGCCCTTTTCCTGAAATGCTTGATTGTGGTGGAAGAAATTACCAAGATGGGAGATGTGTGCTCTTCTCCCTGAGTAATCAGAGGCCTGTAATTTTCTCTCCTGCTCTGAAAGAGGAGATTGGAGAACAGGTATCTTGGAGAGCACTGTTTTATCTGTGCCAGAGGGGCTGTGCTCAAGGACCACGCTGTGTGTCCCATGAGCTCATTTCGATATCAGCCATCGCTTCTGTCCTCCTGAACTGACCTGAAACAGGCAGATCCCACCCAGCACCTGGACATGGAGAACAGAGAAGAAGCTGGTGCTGCACAGGAGCCTGTGTGTTGGGAAGGATGAAAGTTTGACAAGAAAGTCTCACAGATATGTATGCTTAGCAGAAAGATTTTTAAATGTTGAGTCTGATGAAGGAATAGAGATGGAAGCACGTTTTGATATAGAATAAAGGAATTGCTGAGCCAGTCTTACTGGCTAACCAAGGAGGCAAAGGGTGTGTTAGCTAGAAGGGGTTTTTATGGCTTAGAGCAAAGGACAAACCCACCCCAAAAAAGAAGATGTTTGTACCAAGCAGAAAGATAGCACAGGCAAGCAAGTCAGCAAAGTTGCAAGTAGAAAAAAGGTCTCAGAATTTTCCACTGTAAGAAAACTGAAAAAAATTTCCAGTTTAAACTGTAATGTACTAACTTTTAGTGATTGGAGAATAGTGACATGAATATGGTAATTACAGTAGTTATGATAGGCTATAGATAATAGTTAAGGTATAGGTTGGTTCTACTGTATGAAGATGCTCAGCAAAGTAAAGTATAGAATGCACTGTAACCAAAACCAAAGGGTCTCCAGGCCTGCCTGCAGCTGGAGCTGACAGCTGTGGGCACAGGCTCTGTCACCCACCACCCTGGACTGCTGTAACCTCTTGGATGGAATAAACTGCACTTTGGAGAGCTGCCTGCAGTCCCGCATCTCTCATTTCGGCTCTTACACCTGTGGCTGGACAAGCCAAGGGCTCCTGGCCCTGCTGGGGTGCTGGATCAAGGGCAGCAGAGGCTGGAGGGGATCAGGGTGTGGAGGAGCACCAGTGTGCCCCAAATCTGCAGCTTGTGAGACTGGGCACCTGTGAAGGAGGTGCCCAGCTGAACCCGTTCTGCTGCCGATGGAAACCTGCCCATGGCACTGAGCTGCAGAGTGGCTGCCACACGTGTGGCCATGAGAAGGGAGCACCTGACTCAACAAAGATTTGAGACACACAGACAGGTACAGGAAATTCGGGGTGCCCAAACACAGAAACAGTGAGGGCTGAGATGTCTCAGACACCACCAAAGTAACACTGGGAACACCACAGGGCCACAGCCCATTTTACCTCTGCATCCACGTGCCTTTCCCAGGGCTGTGAGCGTGATTTTACAGGGACACCTCTGACTGCTGCTCCATTATCCTCATGCCATCTTCACATTGCTCCGTGCAAGTGACATTTTGTCCATCTTACAGTCCCTCTGCACCAGTGGGAGATGGAAATGGACCCTCCTGTAAATGGTAATCTGGCCTAAGCTATAAAATGACCAAAGAAAATGGTTTATTAAATATCTTGGCGTTGCTGACTCCTGATGAGGTTTTCTGAGGGACAGAGGTCAGAGCCAAGTTCACAGCTGAAAAGAAAAAGCCCTGAAAGAATGAATTTCAGCATCAGTACATTTTAATTCATTAAAATATTGCAGCAGCACCACTTTGTAAATTGGTATACTGTAAAATTATGCATTTAAAACCTGATAGTAACAACTTCTATCAAACAGTCCCAAAATTAATTTGGGCCTGAATTTACTGGTCTCACGTTAATGTCTGATGGATCGTTAATAAGAGTAGCAGGAAAACACAAGATGAGTCTCTTTTGTGATTTTAACATTTCTGATCTTTGCTATTGTTTAATTCTGGTTACTTGCCAGCTCTGGGAAGGAGCCCTTGTGGATTAGCTGACCTCAGCTCTTTACTCAGTCAATGAAAATTACAGAGCTGATTCTCTCTGATGTACTGAGAAGGGATGAGGACAGGGGAAGAAATTTCCAAGTGAAAATCCAGCATTCACAACCTTCTATCACTGATGAATGTTCTTAAATGCACGGGGGAAAAACAGCATGAAAAACAAAGCCTTAACAGTTGTTTTCAGCTTGGTTGGAAATGCAAGAACAGTGCAATACTCTCCAATTGTAATTAACCCCCCCCCAAAATACACAGGAAAAACATAAGCTGAACTCTTTGGGGATGCCCTCAGTCCCTCACGTCTCAGCTCACAGACATGACAATCCCTGTTGCTCCAGGTCTGGAAGTTCCCATTAGACATTCCACCCACTGCTTTGGGCATAACATTTACTACCACCCAAACAAAATCAGTTTCAAGATAAATGGTAGAAAGAGTGTTTCGACACACCAAAGTGTGGATAAACCATTTCTCATCTCTAAATTGCTGGAAGCTCATGAGTTTTATAAATCACAACCAGGCATCAGTAATCTGTTGTGTGCTGCATTTTCCCTCTTCAGCTGCAGCTTCCACTGTCAGACAGGGCACAGTCAATAGCTTTGACAAGAGCAATCCTACAAAGAAGAAATTAAGAAATGGGATTGACTAAGAAATATGAGGAACTGAGAAACACGAGGAACTTAGAAGCAGAAGCCTGAGTGTAGCTGGGTTTAAAGTTTTTGAGTAAAGAGAACTGACGAGTGCTGGCAGTGATTGCAGGATTCACTGGGATTTTAGGGAACCTTCCTTTCCTGCCTGGGATACCACAGGTTCTGCAGTGTCCAAGGGGAAGTGTTTGCACTTGCATCTGCTCTCCAGTGTCTGAGCAGATGTAGATGATCTTCTGAAACCTACCTGGGGGCACCCAGCTGAAAAAGGACTCAGTCCAGTGGCTGTTGGATGGTCTAAGTCAAGATGCCTCTTAAGAACTTGCTTGGAGACACACTGGATTTATCCTGCTTTTAGTCAGTCTTTGTTAAGTCAAAACAAGGCACCATCAGCACCTGTAGTGGGCCAAATGCAGGGAAGGGACCACTTGTCCTCAGGAATTGGCTTAGCCCCTCTCTCAATCTATCCTGCAAAGAAAAAGGACCATGGCCTCAGAGGCTGTGCCTTTAAAAACACTTTCAGTCTCCAAGTAATAGTCATGCTTCAGTGTGTTCAGCATTTCAGCTGAGCTCAGTACAAAGTGCAGTGATTTAAAGCCGGGAGATCAGGCAGGATTCAGCAAATTCAGAATTATTTATTTCTTTAGAGCAGAAAGTCTGGCTACAGATTATTTACTGCAAATGGGTCTGTTTGGGGGAGGGGAGGGAGGCAAGAGGGTAAGAGAAGGGGTGAACTGATTGATTGAAGATTTTTCAATTAAAACAAGCAGTTTTTAAAAAAGATTTAATGTTTTATTGAAAACTGTGAAATAATTCAAGAGTCTGGAGCTGAACTAAGGGCAGATCATAGACATGAAGATGGGGGAGAAGAAACGAAAATTTTTAGTCTGTGGAAGAAGGGAAGGAAGAAGAAAAATAAAGGGGGGGTTGCAATGGGAACTGCCCCTGGCCAAAGCACAGACAGGGCTCCTTCAAGGACCAGGCTGGGCTGGGGGGCACAGAGGCTCCAGAGCCAGGGATGGGCAGGGCTCAAAGGCCCTTTGGGAGGGGCACTGAAGGGTGAGAGGACGACCAGAGCTAAATGAAGGAATGTTGGAGGGAAGGGGCATCAGGCCATGAATGCCGAGACCTTATTTCTGCCTCCACTGCTCCCTCAGACTGAAGGACCCACCCCACATTTACCTCATCTGCCCTAGGGGGGCTTCCTCCCTGAAGCAGGGATTCACATGAGCTGGGCCAGAGCTCTCCCACATCTGTGTGACACACCTCACCATGGGCGGTCACTCCAGAGAGGTGGTGCTGGAAGGTAAGAGGAGGATTAGAGCTGTTACTGGTAGGTAGGGAAACTAATGATATTTTTGTCGTTGTAGGGAGGTAAAATATTACTATAATCTCCACCACTCCTAAGTTAATTGCCTCTTTGCTAATATAATTCCCATTCCCAGATAAATTTAGCTTTTTCTAAACCCTTTGATTTTTCCTTTGTGTTTTACACTCAAGCTGGAACGCAGTGATAAGGCACTATGCATATATATCTATATATATATATATGTATATATTTAATCTACACACACACAAATATAGTTATATATAGTCCCTGCCACAAATAACACTCCTCTGACTGCTGTCACCAAGCCCTTGCTAAAGCAGCTTCTCACTCAGGCTGGGCTGTTTTCCTCCATCCTGTCCCCTGGGGAAGGGCTGCTGGCTGTGTCCACAGAGGGATGCTGGAAAGGTCTGCAGCTCTCCCCTTCACTGCCCGTCTCTTCCCCGTGTTTCTCTGGTGGGAATGAGCCATTGCCAACCTTCAGATCCACCATCTCCTGTCATTGTCACAACCACCAGCTTTCCTGGAACAGCTGGCAGAGCCCTGCTGTACAGTCAGCATAGGAGTGGCCCTTGGATTTTAAAAGGGGCATCTCAGAGGAAGTTCTTGTGAGGGAATTGAGCATTGAGTGGTGGGCCAGCTTTATTGCCACTGCCATCCTTGGTGAAATGGGGCTTCATAGCAACATGTTTGTGACTGTAGCTTAATCAGCAGCCCCTGGTTAAATTATTTTATATGACTCTTCAATTAAACCTATCCTATTTTGCTATTGGCACGGTCTCACTCTCTGCTTGTGTTGCCTATCTCTATTTCCATATTACTAACAATAAATAATTCCAGGAGCACAGTTTGCCTCTATTCCCCAGTTCCAGTATCATCCTGGAGGAGTCTCACTGATCCTCAGCTTAGGTGACACAGCAGCTCCTCCCTCTCAGAGCCACACCTGGCTCTGGTGTTCACATGGAATCGCTGGGGAATATCCACCCACAGATGCCAAAGGATGTTTGCTGCAGCTGTGGCCCTGCTGCAGAGGGCTGGGACTGTGCTCTCGGTGAGCAGCACCTCTGGCCACAGCAAAGCTGCATGGAGAGCTCCCAGCTGCATCCCAGGCTCTTGTGGGAAGCAGCATTTGCCTGCTGTAGAGACACAAAGCTCCTGAAGTTGGTTTAATTTCAGCTTTATTGTCTGGATACTTCAAGGGCATTTAAAAAGGCTGATCAGGAGTACAGAAAGTCCAAGGAAGAAAAGCTGAAAAGATTTCTGGACTTTGGGCCATGGAATAGTGATAGAAAATGTGCAAATAAGTAAAGGCTGCTGTAGAACAGGATAAACTTTTCAGCATCTGCTGGTGATGGGACAAGAAGCAATGGCCTTAATTTACAATAGAACATTAAGATTAGACTTAGGGGGAAGCTTTTCAGTGATAAGACTAGTGGAGCACAAGAAAAATATCTCCTGGAGAGGCAGTGGCATCCCCATCTTAAAATAAAATTAGGGAAAACAGTTAGGAGGCCAGAGGAAAGGAGAATTGAACCTTTTTCAGGATGGAGGGGTCAGCAAAGGGCTGCCCTATAACTCAGTTCCTTGGGCTCAGATCTTGCTGTACAGGAGCACTCTCCACCAGGTTTTTCTCAGACTTTAGTAAGGCAATTATGACAAGCTTCTGCTCCTTTTGCATGTCCAGCAAGAAGAGTAAGGGGCACAAAATCACCACCTGGTAGCCCACAAGCCCCAAGAGACCACTCTAACCAGCTCATCATTCACCACCTGCCCTGAGACTGAAAATTCAGCTCCTCTTGAAGGGCACCACTGTCTTCAGCTGGATGGAATCCCAAGTCCCCTGTCCCACATTCATCTGCTCTCAACTTCTGAATTCAAACACTGTCCTTCTTTAAAAGCCTCTCTGCCTTTTGCTGATAATTAAAACATTGGTTGCACTCTGGGCTCGCTTTTCCAAGAGGTCTGGACAGCGTTGCAGGCAGTTCAGACAAACAAACAACCAGACAAACAGAATCCATTAGGAGCTGCCACTGCTGACTGTCGCCCTTTCGCATACATCACAGTGAAAAGGTTAATGCTTCCCAAAAGGGGTGGGAGAGACGGGTGGAGGGGAAGGGCAGGAGGGATCCAATCCTGCGAGGACCAGATGTCAGAGATGCTCAATACCTCACAGAACGGGCTCCCCCGCCAGCAAGGCAATTGCCCATCTCTTGGCAAAGCTTCCCTTTGAGGGATCTATAATTTATTAGGGAAGGTGGAGTGCTGAATAAATTGTGCATAGAGATGAAGCAGAGATGATCACTAACTCAAATCCCTGGGAGCTTGGCATTTCCAATCTTTAGCTCCCATTTGTGTCCCCCCCGGTCCCTCCGAAGTGAGCGAGCCAAAGAGCTGAATATCGACAAAACATAATGAGCTCATTGAGATCTAAGCGCTGCAATTAGCAGGGTGGAATGGAGCAGAGGGGCTGGGAGGCAGACTGTAATTATTTATAATGTTGATAATCACTTATGTGTAGTTAAAAATATAAATACATCCCAATGCTTGATGGCATTAACCACCCTTCAATTAGCTCCGTGCCCGCTAAGTAAGCGATAGCCAGGTACCGGCAGGAGAAAGGCTGAAGGTCGCTGGCTGGTGGCTGTGCTCCCAAACTGGTGGTGGGTGGGTGGGAGAAAAGCATTTAAAGAAGGTGCCTTTGTGATAGCTCACACCACTACCTGCTGCTAATGGAGCTGTGGAGGAGACAGCTCAGACAAGTGTTCTCATGGCGGTGGATCACCCTCTGCCATCTTCTTTCCTAAATTTCATCTCCACTGGTTCTCATCCAGATGAGCAGAATTCGGTTAAATCGAGGGATGCCAGTGCAGAGAGCCCCCACTGGAGGTGAGAGCCCTTTGCTGCGTGACCTGTGCTGCAGTCACAGAAGTACCCGTGGTGCATTACAGGGACACTTGAACGAGCGTGAGAAGCACTCAAACTCCAGCCTCACATGTCCCTGCACAGCTCACCTCATACTGTTCCTCCTGTGCCTAAGCTTCTCCAAAAATAGCTTGAGTCCCTCTGCGCTGCAGATACTTCCCTGCTCCTGAAGATTTTCACTAAGAATAATTTTTTTCAACAGAATCATTCAGTCTGCATGATTCCAGAGATGGACAATCAAAACCCTTCCTTTCTAGCAATATTCCATTTCCTTGTGGATAGCACATCCAAATGTCTCCCTTACAAAAATATAAGGGATTTTATGAAAGAGTTGGTCCAAATACAGTCATGTTTTACCAGCAAGAGGGAAGGAAGAACAAGCAATAGAAAGCAGCAAGTCTGAGTTGTAGGCATGGTCTCAGGGAAGATTCCATACCTGAGAACATCTTCACCTGACAGTGAGCAGAAGTGACCCTTATCATCCCCATAGTGCGCTCCATTGGCATAAAAATTTTAATGAAAAACCAGGTAAGAGTAAAAACACAGGAAAGGGGGAGATTGCTGTACATCAAAAACAAATACATTTTGGTGTGGGAGAGTAGGTAAAACCCCAATCTGCCTGTACCATTGATTTCCTTCCAGGTGAAAGGAGCATTTAACACACTGAGGACTTAAACTTGGACCCTTTTCAGTGCAAATTTACAGAGAGGACAGCAGTGAAGGAATGGTCACCAGAGTTTAGTGAGGGAGCTTAATGAAAACATGGAAAATGTGGAAAGAAAAAAAAAAGAAAGAAAGCAAGCAAGCAGCAAGAACACAAACAGACTGTGTTGCAGTTGAAAAAGCTCTGAGAAAATACAGGCAGTGTTCAGTGAAACTGAAAGGGAAAAGAGCAAAAGCAGAGTAAATGGAAATTGTTCAAAGATAATTGAATGTATGTCCTAGCGCTGGCATGTGCCAGCCAGCAATAAATGCATTGCCTGTGAAAACAAGCTGGTAGGGCATGGGGAGGAACTCCTTAAAGCAAACAAGGGGAGCAAGGAGCATCTGCAAGTGGGGTGCAGGGCCAGGAACAGGGGACAAGGGATAGGGGAGAAGGGATGACAGGCTGGGAAGGAGCTGGTGAGGCTGGAAATGAGGCAGAACTACATGTCTTGAACTGCATGCAAACAGGACCCCCAGATCTACCCTGAGCATGCTGGAAATGTGATGGAAAGGCAGCTGGATCACACTGCAAGGGCAGCCTGGCAGTGGCTGGGGGAGTTGCTATTTTTGGGACTGTGTTCTGGTTGAATAGCCAACCATTCATTTAGTAAGATGGTGCAGGAAATCAGTCCTTGCTCTGTCCATGGCTTTGCAGGGACTGAAGCAGCTAAAAGAGAAATATACCTCAGCTATTCTAGCAGACAAAGAGCAGAGAAAGCACAAAAAGGACACTGAGCTTCTGGGCTGTCTAGAAAACAATCCACAGAGAGCAGGAATAAAAGATTCTTTCACAAGAAATACCAAGCCAGTTCAGACCAAGCCTGACCTACTCCAACAGCCTGTCTTTGTCACCAGCCAGTGTCCAGAGGAAGAATTATAAGATTTACACCAAGGGATGAGCCCCTTCTCCCTGCATGAGGAGCAGTGTTGCTCCTGCAGCAAGGAGCTGTCCCTGAGCTGAACAGATAAATTAAACTGCCCCCAGTTCCTTGGGCACTGAACAGGACAAACATGGCTCAGCCCTTTTCAGAACCAGTTTCCCTTCCCTGTTGCCTGGAAAGCCTACCAAGACCTCATGGAACACCACACAGGCAAAATTTCAAGTCCTGTGCCAGGAATCAATCAGGTAGCACATCCTTTAAAGTGGTGATAGCAAAGCAAAAATTAATCTAGAACTTAAGAGGTTTAGAAAGCTGGTCACCACAACAAATAATTCCCTCCAACAGCAGAAACCTTTCAAAGGCTGCTGGGCTCCTCCATCTGACATAGATTAAAACCAAAGTGCAAAAGGGGATGTGATGTTTGCAACCATCAAGGAAAATGCAGCAGCACAAACAGGAAAAGGAGCCCTGTCCTCACTTGGTCCATGAGAACATCCATGCCTGCCCTTGATCAATTGATGCTTGCACCAGAGGAGACAGTGCAGACACACAGTCTGGAGAGAAGACCAGGGACTAGCATCAAAATATTTCCACAAAGATTTTGGGGGAGAAAATCCCCATCTACACTTGCACTTGCTGTACTCTGCCTTCCTCAGAGTTCTCAGGAAATGAGTGCAGTGCTGGCTCAGCGCTCACAGCCATGGAGTGATGCCTGACCCAGGTTCAGCAATCTCGGGCACAAGGAAACAAACCAAGGGAGAAGAGAGGAGATCCCCCTGGAAGCAGATGTCCTGTCAAAGCATGGATCTCATGAAGAACAGCCAGCAATTGAGCAGCCACCCAAGAACTGCTTGGCAAAGTAATTTTGAGCTGATGTAGCTGAGAAAATGTGGGTCTATTTGCAGATCATTTGTCAGAGTATGCCAGACTGCTCAGAAGAAAAACTTGAGCTGACTGCAATTCTGTTTTATTTTTTTTATTATTTTATTTTTAATATCAAAATTACTATCAGTGCTTTTTTTTCCAAACAACATGTTTCCAAAAAAGAGCATATGTTAGTATCAACTACTATTTAAAATATGGAGAGAAAATAAAAAGTAGGACCTTTCCAGTGGAAACAACCTCAGCATTTAAATTATTTCAATGCTACAATATTGTCTCTTTTATGCAACCAGATAAACTCTAATTAGTTCTGACTAAAACATCTGCTTTAGCAACACCTGATCTACAACCCAAGGAATCCAACAGAGAGACTTCTACTTATTTCAGTGTGCTTTGTAGAAGCTTCATGTTGGATTAACCAGTAAATTCAGTCAAAAACCCAGAGAACAAGGGTGAAATTAATTCAGGCTCCCCAAAAAGGAATGAAGAGATTCTGGCAAGCAAATTCTGAAAGAGCAAAAGTGTCTGGATCCACCACCCTTTTATTTCCCTGTATCTCTTGCAGTAACCTGATGAACATGAGATGAATTTATCATGGAAGAAGCCAACTCAGCCGAGCCTACAGTGGCTCCAGAGGCTGCTATTCCTGTCCCAGGAGCCCGATTCCTTTATTGCAGTGTTTTTCATGGATGCTAAAATCCCCTTTATTCTCCTCTGAGCCTCTGTTGCCTTTGATTGTACAGAAGGGATTTCTAAATGCTTATTTACTACCATCCTCTTATAATTCCTGCATCTGGGAAGAAAGGGAGACCGGTTCAGTTTGAAGCAAGATGTTCATCTTTTCGACAGCTAGCATAGACTGGGGCATCAATAAATTAAGGGTTCTAGGGATTAATTGATTGGAACAAGGTTGGTTAACTAAATGGGAACTAATCTGCTAGCAGGCAAACTGGAGCTGGGCTACATTTGTCCTCCATGAGTTTGGGCTGTGAAAATGAAAATTTGCTGATGATAGCAGTAATACAAACAGGGATGCTGAGCGGAAAGGGAAAAAGGAGGTTTTTCTCCCTAAAGGAAATGTACACAGGCTCTGCTAGATCTGAAATGATATCTCGCTCAACCTCTTTTCTTTGTGAAAATCACTACTTCTGAAACAGAAATTCTAGTGAAGGAAAGATCCCATTATCAGCAGCAGTCACATTTCACAGCAATGTGATTAACTGCCGGTCACATGCTCCCCTCACTCACCACTTGTAGACAGCTCAATAATTTTAACGAGGAAAGAAGACTGTCTTTCCCTTTCTTCCTTCCTTTCTTCCTTCCTTTCTTCCTTCCTCCCTTCCCCTCCCCTCTCCCTCTTTTCTTTCTTCCCTCCCCTCCCTTCTCCCCTTTTAGACTTCCTTTACAAGGCAGGCAGTTGAAGCTGACCCTTCAGGAAAACCCCACCGGGACCTGGATATCACTTATCAAGTCTAAATATGCTGTCCTGGTCCAGGTTGATGTGAAGAGCGGCAGCCACGTCTGAGAAATCTCCCCCTTTCAGAACAAAACCAGTCACCTTGGCTGGGAAATACACTGCTTCCATCACAGTCACACTTCAATCACCAGCCTTTCCCTTGTCTCAGCTCCTGTCCTTGGTTCGGAGTATTTACAGCCCATCTGTCTGTCTCAAACACACTTCTCACTCAAGAGGGAAATTAATCTCTCCTTCTCTCCCCTCTCTGCTTTCTCTCTCCTTCTCCCTCCCCCCCTTCCCCCAACACTTGCAATTTGCCATGAACAGCTTCCCTTTTCTCATCTAAAATTCTCGATGACTTTGAAAATTGACTGCACCCACACACCTGGGCACGGTGAGAGATAATTGATTGCATTTTTATTTCGTCTCTTCCCTAAACTGTTTTCCTTGCTAATGGCCAGTTCTCTGCAATTTTTTTTTTTTAAACTGACACTCAGTGTGAGGGACTGAGGGAAAGGAAGAAATAACCAGCTGCTGAATATTGTCTCTCCTGCCTCTCCAAGGAATTAAAAGCTCGATGAGTGATGAGGATCTTGCGTGGAGACAGATCAGCTCTCACAGGGTCCAGGTGATAGAAAGCTTTGCAGGAGGACCCTCTGGGGCTTTGCAAAGGGACGTGTCCTGTAGCACTGCTAAAAGCAAAGGTCACACAGGCTTCCCAACCACTAACAAGGGGGACCCCCACGTTTTTCTGTGCCACTTTTGAGGCTTGAGTTACTCACTGCTCCTGCACCTTCTTTCCAAACAGAGCAGGCTCCCTCTTCTGCAAACAGGGAAACTGAGGCATGGTGGAGAAGGGTGATTTCCATGAAATCTCCTGAGATGGGAGGCATTGCAACTGCCAAAGCACAGAACTGGGAGAGGAAACACCCTGTTTTTATGCCTAGACTGTCCAGCTTAGTATCAATTGAGGACAGAGGAACCAAATTATTTAGATATGGGCACTGACCTTGGCTCCTAAAGGCTCTTAAAAAGTCAGACATGTTTTTCAAGTAAAATATAGGCTGTGATGTCTGTGACTCAGTTTCCCCACGGTAATTGTGATAGGCCAGTTTGATTGTGAATCTGCCTCTCATCACCAGGAACTGGTGGCAGCTCTGTTATGTCTCTCAGGCTGAAAGGATATTACCAGAACATTTTTTCCCAGGAAAAAAATCTGCTTCTCCTCCCATCCTCTAACTCATCTGGGAATCTTACTCCAGAGGGTGTAGTGGAGATTATGGAGGCTGAAATTAGGATGGATGGATAAAGGATGGATTTCTTAGGGGGAATGAAATGGAACTGGTGAAACCAAGTCAATCAGCTGAACCTAGAAGGCTGGTTAGGTGAATTCTTCCTGCTAGTGATGGCCTCCTGAAGGTCTTGTTTCTTGGTTGTAAAAACTGTTCTTTGTGCTGAGAGGTGGCTCAGCACAGGAATGTGCTGAGGGAAAAGCACAAGTTTCTGAGGTGTGTTGGGTCAATCCATCTGCAGCTGGAGGCCCAGCAAGATCAGTCTGGAGACAGATGGCAACACAGGAGAAGCCACCTCTGAAATGACACACAGCATTTGACCCCCAAATCCTGACAGACAGATTCTGTCTATCCAAGTTGCCTGGAGAAACTGAACACGCCCCTGGGTAAAATCACATTTATGTCTTACAAAAGAAGTAATAAATGGGAAAAGAAAAGGGCACAGTCCACAGTTTGAGGGAGATTATGAGCATTTCTTTTTGACAGTCTGGTTTAGCTGTGCAAGGAAAGGAGATGGGGCTCCTGAGGAGAAGGAAGGAAAAGGTCTGGATTCAATCTGCAGTAGGCACAAGCCTCTGATTTCCATTGTATCCATGGCCAACAAGATCCTAGCACTAAAATCAGCCTTCAGCTTAATTCTGTACCTGGGTGCTATGGATTGAGAAAAAACCAGACAGAATTTGCAGTCATATATGATTTCTGCAGTGCAAGACGACAGAAATCCTGTAAAGTATCTTGATTTTGCCAGATTATTTACCAAAACCTAAAGATATTTTGGCAATTTGCAGTTTAAAATACACCCTGTGCTTTAGTTCAGGTCTATAGAGCAAAACTTGATCCAAAAGAAAGTTCTCCATGCACAGCTGCAGCCTCTCCAACAAACTGTGAGTTTGCACTTAGCTGGGCTAAGCCAATTTACCTCAAGTCTCATAAAGCCAAAGCTACTCTAACATTTTGCTAATCTGTAAGAGACAGGAACATCCTTCACTTCTAACCTTTCCAGCAAGATCAGCTGATTAGATACATCAAATACCGGTGTCAGAGATGAGCCAGAGCAGCAGCAGTGGGAAATAAGATTTAGCCCCCACCTTCATTTAATTTTTATGATCAAAATGTTTCAAAACCCAGTTATGTCCAAGGGTATCCTCAGGTTGGATGAAGGTGTCAGGCAGATACTGGACCCTTCTTTTCTCTTAGTCCATTGCAAAAGACAGAAAGAACAGCCTGGTGCTTCCAGGAATGCAGGGCATGTTTCCAGGGAGAGATTCCTGGGGGTACATTTCTGAAGGATTTTGAGGCAAAGCTTATCCAACAATAGCATTTAGAAGAGAGTGGATGATATTGTTAGGCAGAATATAGGTTTGTCTGAAATATTCATCCTCTTCACACAAAACTGTTTCCCCTTTTGTCTATTTCAGTGAGCACTCTCTACTTCTATACTCTGAGATGTTTACATAACCTTCACTCAAGGACCACAGATTTAAGCACAAACATGTTTTATCCTTTCCTTTCACCTCATCCATGGATTTCTGTAAATGCAGGAATGGAGAAGTACTCCCAAGGCAGGCCCCCCTCTCATCAGTGTGCAGTGACCTCAGGGCTCAACCCTTGGCTTTGCCAAATGTGTGCAAACACAAAATTCGTACAGGGCTGCCATCCAATTCTGCTTTAACATTCCCTTTAGAAGTCAAACCTCCTTGTTATTTACTGTCAGTCTTCACACCAAAGCAGCAACACCCATTCCTGGTGTGCTGACCTGTCATGACCTGCCCAGCCTCCTTGGCCATCCCCAGCATTACCAAAAACCATTCCAGGGCTGCTGGATGTCAACAAGAGTTAACTTCTGCTGCCCCTACACAGCTCTATCCTCACAGGTGCCTGAAGGCCAACAATTGGCAGTTTCTCTATTTGCCAACTGGAAATCCACCCTTTTTCCTGAGTGCTCCATTAACAGAATCCCAGAAGCAGGAGGATGAGGGAATCCGAGTCCCAGCCCAGTGGGAAGTTTTCCTCTGTGTCCAGCAGGCCCTGGATCAGGCCTCTGCCCAGGCAGGAGTTACTTGGAAAGAAAGAGCTGTTGTAATCTTTGGGGCCAGCCCAGGGCAGAGGATCATCCACAAGGGTTCACCCTGCTCTGGTGTGCCAGCACCTCAGCTCCTTCCCTGCCTTACAGCATCATTGTTGGGGTCAGCATCTCCAGCTCAGGCACTGGGTATGACTGGGGATGCACTCCTGTGGGCATGAAAAACCTTAAATTTGAAACCCAGAAGATGAAATCTCCAATGGGCCACATGGCTCTGACTCTCCAAGCAAGGGTTTGCATCTTTTTGGCCAGGCTGGGCTTTCTCTTTTTTTTTATTTTTCCACAGATATATTTCAAACAACAGGGGGAATGTAACAAACCAACCATTTAATTAGCAGGTACTGCAGAAAGCAGGAAAAGAGCAATGCTGTACACAGTGTCTGTGTTTCCTCTCCATTTATTTCACACAGATGGAAGTGTTAGTGACAGCAAAAGAACTAATACTAATTCCTGAAAGAATAATTAAAAAAACCAAGCCAAACAACTCCAAAGCCAACAAGAAGTTAACAGTACTGTTTACAGGCAGTCTGTATAATGAGCAGCAGAAGGTTCAGCTGCATACAGAGACACAAACTCAAACCTTACTCTCTATATAACTCCCAGGGCTGCAGGTGAAGATGGTCTGTCTCCAAATAGAGACGAATAAAAGGCTGATAAACATGTCTGGAGCGGGCCTGGGGTTAGAGGGGACAAGAAGGTCAGGTGGGCACTACAAAATTCTGGAAAAGGTCAGCTTGGAGCAGATATTGTTGGTATAAAGAAATCCACCACGTGCAGCGTGCTGCTGAAGGGAATGTGGTGGTCTTAGGTCCATTTGCCAGTGGAAATGTGTCCACAAGACAAAACCTGCTGAAGGGGTTGGCAGCCTTGTTGCATATTTTCACAAGAATAAAAAGGCACTCAGTAGGCTATTGAGAGGTCTTTACTTTTCACCTCTAAGTCTGGTTCCACCAGAGGAGGGCTGAGGCACAGTGGCATGGGTAAGCTCTCCCGTGGATGCAGTTTTTTGGGGCTGTTAATTCAGCACTAAATTCACACACATGGGAAGCATTCTCATCAGAAGATATAAAAGCAATTCCTTGTATATGTCACACCATTCACAGTATCTCACAGCCACTCTCTGGAGCTTTCAAATACAGCACAGTCAGACCTGCTGAGACTTGGAGACGCTGGGTCACCTCTGAATGCACAGTTAGAGCCTTTCCCTGCACCCTGGTGACCTGGCTGGTAATGGATGTTTCAGTGAAGAGCCCAGAAACCCAGAAACTGTCTCACACCGATTACATTTGAGAGTATTGTGCTCTCAAAAACACAGCCTGCACTCAGCAGCTCTGCAGAGCAAAACAAGCTGGAGGCAGCTGAAAGCACCTGCTCCTTCAGGGAAACTTAAACCTGCCTCCTGGTACCCAGCAGGAATCCTCCTGAAACACCCAGGTGCAGCAGGGTAAATCGCAGTCTCTCTCTGTCTCTCTTGCTGTGCTGCAAACCCTGTTTTCCAGATCTCCAATTCTCATTCAGCTTGGGCAAACACTTCTGCAAACCCTGTTTTCCAGATCTGCAATTCTCATTCAGCTTGGGCAAACACTTCTGCCATGGCTGGAGGATGCTGTTGATGATGCAAGTTTCCCAAGCTCAGAATTTAGTCACTTGTAGTTGATCTACTCCTGCCTCTCAACCTCAGTCAAAATCCACTCATGGGCCTCACTGAAACAACTTCTTGTTCTCTGTAAAGAATATTGCACCTCCAAGTGACCACAGGGGATTCTCTCTGTTAGTGGCACTGGGGCAAACAAAGCCACGAAGTGAGGTCGGAACTCAGGACATCAGTGCTGGCATGAAGAGCAGCACCAGCAGGGAATCTGAGGGGTGCACACTGACAGAAGGGCATTTCAGTGAGCAGCAGGGCTGTTCTGCACCTCCACCAGCCCTTTCATCCATGGGCTCCCCCTGCCTGTGCTCACCAAGGTGAGCAGGATGGAATTTGCCCGCCTGGGCTTGTGCTTGCGTATCTTGCTCCATGGCCACTTGTGGAACAAAGCACCTGTCAGTTTAGAAGCAATCAGCGCTTAACCTTTACAAAGCCCCAAGAGGGATGGAAAAGGTGAGGAAGAAAGATGAAATTAAAAAGAAATGAATGATATGGTTTTGTTAGCAGTTAATTGTGAAAGCTAACACCCAATTTTAATTCAGAATGGCATGGCAAGGTCAGGCTGGATGGGGCAACTTGGTCTAGGCTAAAGGGGGTTGGCACAAGGTTGTCTTTAGGGTCCCTTCCAACCCAAATAATTCTGATTCTATGCAAGAAGTCTGGTTGTCTGTCTCATTTGCTAAAGCACCTCTTCCCCAGCACGGTGATGACTCTACTCTTCGGTAATTCAGTTTAATTGAAATTCTATGCCTGTTAAATTCTGAGCCCTGTATCGATCAACATATGTCAACTGTGGAAAATTGTACTAAATTGTGTTGTTTTACTGTGCAGCAGTCAACTATCTGTTGGTGTCTGAAGTTAGTTTATTTCACCTACTCAAAATTGGGCCTGGACTGATATTGCATCTAGAATTGGATTTTCTGTTCTTGATTTTTAATAACTAGGATTTGCACCACACTCAGGGAGATAAACACAGCCAGCAATTGGGGCTGTGGATCTATCAGCTCCTAGGCACGAGGCAGAGCCTTGCCTGGTTTGGAGCTGCATGGGAGACCTCAGGACCAGTGAGCTCTTGTGCAAATGCTGCTGGGATTCCAACCAGCAGCTTTCTCCCCTCCCTGCTGGTCCTGAGCTGATCCCATCACCCAGGACACTTGGCACTTAATCACGCTCTCCCCCTCTGTCTGATTTGTTCCCATGCTAAATGACCCTGAGTTCTACTGACCTTTCTTCTCAAACCCTGTTTTCCAGATCTCCAATTGTTTCTGCAGTGATTCTCCTCCTGACCCACATTTTTGGGGGTGACGATAAAAAAAATAAAACCCACACTCAGAACTAACCTCTGTGCCCTGGCTGTGACCTCACAAATGCTGAGGAAAGCAGAGGGCTCATTCCAGCACCTATTTCCATGAGAAAATGCTGATTTCCCCCCACAACAGAATTTATTTCATGCTGGTGATAGTTCCCAAATCCTTTTCATCACTAGTTTGCCTCCTGCCTCAATCCATAGAGCCAATTCCTCCTGCTTGTGTATAAATTCCTGCTTTGCTTTCACTGAATTGCATCCTTCCTCTTTTTCATTTTTTTTCTGAACATTTCTCCAATTTGTTTGATCTTCTCAAGTGGAAGCGCTTGCACTGAGCAGCCTCTACAAATACATGGTGCAGTTTAAATTCCCCAGTGTTAAAAATATCTGCTTGACTGTAAAACACTCTACTTTTTATATGGAAATAGCAGCTCACTGGGACACAAGTGGCGCTGTGCTGTATGGCATGCTGAAGCAATCTGGGAAAAAGGAAAAACTAATACATACCAAAAGTAAAAATACAAAGTAAATACATAAATAAAAAAATAAAGTTAGCAAATGGGATTGAATTTACAAATATATCAAAAACGTCCTATGTGGAGACATTTACTTTCCATGCAAAAGTAGTTTGTTATCTGCTTTTATCTCCATGCTGTGTGCACACTGTGCAGCTCAGGGGACTGTCTGCTTGATGTGTTATTGATTTCAGGGGGAGGGGGACATGCAGAACTGACAGAAACTTCTTCAGCAAGCAGCACAACTATTCACTCAACATCCACTGGCCTCTGAAACCAATTCAGGTCCTCTTTTCCATGTTTTCTCATTTTGTTTTCAATCACCACTGACAGGTACCTTCAGCTTTCCTCTCTTTCACACTGCAGAGGGGAAGCAGCAATAATTAATTCTAACCACAGAGAAGAAAAGCGCAACTGCAGAGAATGTCCACTGGAAAAATATGGTCAGAAACTCCCCACTCATGCTCCTGCCTGTCTGCAGCTGTAATGCACAAAGAGCTGTGAATCCAAAAGGGAGAGGAAATGCACCTCTTGCTCAGAGTTTTGTGCTTGCAGTAGATCAGGAGTGAATGAGAGACAGAGCAAAGCTCTGTTTAAATTTCTGTGCAATGTGTGGGTAAATGTCTCAGAGTGAATGCATGAATTGGGATGGTCAGCAGAGCCCTCAGGACACATCTCTGCCACGCTGGGACAGACTGAGAGAACCCTTAAAGACAATTCCCACTTTCTGATACTGCATCCAGAATTTTTACTGGCTAAATGAGAACTAATCTAAGTGGGAGACCACGAGTGGACAGACCTGAGCTGCTCCTCTTGGTGTCCAGCTCCTGGTGCTTAACCCCTCAGGTAGAAAGTCAAAACATTATTTCTTTTGTAGAAGAGAGACGGATGTGCCACTAAACAAAAAAAGTTTGGAGGGAAAGAGACACAATTCTTTTAAGAAATGCCAATGGTAGAGCATTACCTAAATAGTGATTTTAGAAAAACAGCTGTATAAAACCAAAAATAAACAAGGGAAAAAAAACCCAATATTTTGTCTGATAGGTTTCTCTAATTTTTAAGTTTCTTCATTTAGATGCCTCTATCCTTGGACTTAAGTCTCTCAATAGCCTAACAACAGAGTGTTACAGGATTTGGTACAGGGATTTAGAGATGTTTCCCTTTGAGTCAGGTGATGCCTCTAAATTTCATAGTGTTTTTTGAAATTCCACACCTTATATTTTACACCCTTTCTCCTCCAAGAAAAACACAAACTGACTTAATCTTACAAAAAACACTAATACTTCTTTTCTCAAGGGATCAAAAATGATTTACTCATGACTAATAGGGGGCTACCTCTGCATAAAAACTTGAGTAATTACTTAGCAGCATACATTAACACAAAGCAAAACCCATTTAAGACAAGAATGACAAGCAATAAGTCTGCATGAGAAGTTCAGAGAGGAAAAAGATCATCACGACTGCATCACAATTTGGCTAAGAGAGGTATCTGCCAGAAAACCAAACACTAATGTCAGCTTTTGGTATGACACATGATGTAATCCAAGGGTGTATGAATTAAAAAAAAAAAAAAAAAAAAACCCAAAAAGAAGTGAATTATTTCAATATCTTCTGAGTTCAAGAAAGAGAGATGGTTACTCCGGCAAGCATAAACTTAATTTGGAGGGGTCTGGGGAAAATAAAGGATGGTCTTCTCTTGAGGTTTTGGATTCATGGAAGCTCCCAAAAAAAGGAATTGTGCAATGACCCAGTTCTCTAGGGGCACAGATGGGGTTTTCTTAGATATTCATGGACATTCTTACTTCTGGTTTCTACCAGAATACAAAATAAAGAGAGCAGAAAGAAGATGTTTTGCAGATATTTTGAACCCAAGAAAACGTTTGGTTTACCCTGGGGGATATACAAAGGCAATGGCCCTTGGAGCATTTTTAACTGGTATTTATTTCTCCTGCTTGGTGTAGGCACTCAGGAAACATTTCTTGTGCTATTTCAGTGGCTTTATACTGCATAGAAGCTAAAAATCTCTGTGTCCTCATCTCTCTAACATATCACTGTGCTGACAGACAGGAAAAGCACCCAGCAAATGCAGTGTGTTGACTCGCTCCTGACATGCATAAAAGGAAGCAAGGAAGATGTAATTTCAGTATTTTATTATACTCCAATTTTCACTCAATCTGATTGTAACCAGCCATTTTCAGAGCCAATACTTCCATTCAGAGAGGGCTCAGAAGCGGGGACATTTTTTTATCAGTGTGAGAGTAGCTTATTGCAGTGTTGATTTATACCAAGGAGCAGGTGGGATAACTTGGGCCAGCTTGAAGCTTTACCATTTAATAAGCAATGGGCAAATGCAACTCATCATTGTGTGGTCTGCTGGGAAAATACTGCTTGCTATTTTGATTTCCTCAAAAGACCTGATGCTTTTGTAAAGAATGTGTCGTGCTCCTGGAGGTGACAGAAACTCAGGTGATATGAAAGACATTGATTATTCAGGTAGGCATCCCACAAAAATACGTGTTTAATCTAAACATGCATAATTATATATGTCTGGGGGACCTCTTATAGGTGCATTTGTTCTCATGTCAGGCCTTTTACCTCCTGAAAACCTCAAAAAAGAAAAGGCAGCAGCAGGGCCAGAGGTGAAGAAATCTTTTAAAATAACAGAAGGGTTCAGGCCCTCCAAGAGTTATGGGCAGAAGGTGGTCCTAGAACTACAAAAGGAATTCTTATTTTTTAGTTCTTCCACTAGTTACCAGGTAGAGATAACTGAAATACTAACAAATCTGGATGGTCATTATGTTCTCAAGTGAAAGTTTCAGGCTATTTTTGCTAGCTTACTAGGAGTTTGTCTTTATTTATTTATTTGTTTGTTATTATTATAATATATGGGGACAGTGCATTCCTCAGTGATGCAGCTGAGATTTCAAATTCCAGACAGTGGCTGGGAGGAAATGGCACTGACTTGGCAGGCATGAAACATAGTTCTGTTTTAGCTGTGCAATTTATTTCCTATCTCACTTTGCACCTGCCTTTTCCTTCTCCCATAATACATTTGTCCATCTAAATTGAACAGCCTTCCCAGCAAGGATGGTCTTTCTCTTACTGTTTGTATCTGGCATCACTCAATAGGGCTCCTGTTTCCTCTGGAGTCCTGAGCAGTATTGTAACTCAGGCAATTAAGATGAGCAAAAAGCCTGATTTTTCTGCCTAAAATAAGTCTGTAATGGAACCAACACTGTGCAGATGGGAGAACAGATACCTCATATGACTATTTTGCTCCATTACACAACAAAGAGTCAACTGTGAGCAGCTCTCTAACAAGCTGGATGTTGGTAATTTTTTTGTCCAGAGCACTCGGCAAACGCTGATAAACAACAAGTGAGCGTGCATTTACGAGCGATTTGCTAACAAAACCTGGGAGCCAACGCTGCTGCACAAACTCTGCTTCAAAGAAATGGGCACACTTAGTTTGCTGTCAGCAGCAGAGGCATCTTCAGTGGCGCTAATGGAGGCTGGGGCCGCGGGCTCTGCAGGGCACAGATTTGGCTCGGCGTTCATACAACACTTAGCACAGTGGGATCCTGCTCTGTTATGGGATGCCATGAATGCTAAATTAACACAAATACATATTTAGTAAGGAGCAAATGATAGATGTTTTGTGGACAGCTAGCCTGCCACGTTATTTGGATTGCAGAGTTTCCAGTGCAGCCCAGGCAGTTCTAAGGAAATGCTATAAAGATGCCCAGGAGCTGCCTCATGCAATATTCAATCAGCTGAAGTGATCTGAAGCACCGCTGGTATTAGAGAGCACACTTTGCTGTATTCATCTGTGAGCTGTTCCACACAGAAATCTGAGCACACAAGAGGTCCAGAATCACAGGTAACATCTGACAGAGGTCTCTTTCTGTCTTAGAAATTCAGCCATCAACATCTGCTGGCATGGGTTCTGTTTCAGATGAGATTTATGGAACAGCTATTGATTAAACCACAGCTTTAGTTCCGTTTACCACTTACACACACATACACAAACAATTAAATACATTACTGAGCTGAATAGCATTTCAAATTAAAGGAGTTTCTGCCTTCAAAAGCACTTAAAAATATTATCCTCAGACATACATATATATATATGTTTGCATTGTTTAATTGACATTGTTTTTCCAACTCTTTCAAGTCACCTGTAATATCAAGTCAATTAAGTATTATTTTCCCAACCTATTTACTGAGCTACCTAGCAATCAATCCACCTACACAGAGAGAGAACAAATGCTCATGGGGGATGGTAGATCTTAAAAAAAAACACTGAAAAACTGTCAGCCTTCTCCAATGGCAGCCAGGCTCATAGCTTTGCAGGATTACACAGCCTGACATCTTGCAGAAAATAAGTCCATGGGATAAAAGCTCCATATTCTGACAGTACCATTCCTTCCCTGCAAATCAATACACTCCTGTGTGGAATAGCATTACTATTTCAAGTTATACACATGCTAAATATGTTTTGGATTATGTTGGTATAAATAAATAGATGAGAATGCATTTCTTTTCCATCTCTGGTCAGGAGGTCAGAACAGAAAGCAGTGCTGGGACAGGTCAGTAACACCTGGGTAAATCAGGTTTGGTTCCTGCCATTGCCACCAGGTGACCTTGGGCATGTCACACAGGGCCTGACTTCCAAAGGGAGCTGTGTGCAGGGTGGAGAGGCAGAAAATCCCAGGTGCTTGCTGTCACCCCACCTCAGCTCACAGCTCACTCAGCTAACCAGAGTCATCCCCACAACTGATTAAATGTTGCTATATCTGTGTGTGTGGCAATGCAGAAAGAGGCAGAGATAATGTATAATCCACCACTTTTCTGTAGAAGGGGTCTAAATGAGGGTCAGTTCAGCTCACAGGTGGTTTATTTGCCAAGTCTCTCTGTGGTCTCACTCACTCACCAGGAAGCATGGAGGGTGATGGAACAGGAGAGCTTGTCCTGTCCTCTGCCACACCAGGCTTTGCCAGGTCTGAGAGGAGCTCCCAAGCAGCCTGAAGTATGGGACTCCTCTTGTGAAAGGCCACATGATCTCACAGATAAATATTGGTTTTTTGTCTGTGTTCTATTCCCTATCCTTGAAAAACAAAGCATTAAACCCCGTTTTGTCCCCAGTCTGTTTGTGCTGCATCTCAGACTCCATGCCTGAGCACCAGCACCGTCCCTAACACAGGTGGGGCTCCAATTCACACAGGAAAATCTGGGCCTTTCCACATGGACCAAAGAAATAAATCCTGGCCAAAAAATCCTGCACAGAGCCAGCGTGAGGCTGGAATCAGAGATGGCTATAAAGCTCTTTCAGAGTGAAAACTATTACTGTTGTTATTATTTGTAGTGCTTCATTTAATAGAAGGGCAAGTCCCACCCCTGTACAGACAGGTACCTTTTGGGGCATCAAGCCAGGTACTAAACAACAGTGACTTGTCAGGTGAGACAAGATCAGTCAGGCTAGGATTTGGAGTTCAAATAACTATTGGAAATGGAGCTTCCTGGGACCTAGAGCAAACCAAATTAAAGCACAGATATTCACACTGCCAGAGGATTTCAAAATGAAACTTAAAGGGCTTCTTCACAGAGATGGGAGGGTGATGCAAACAAATGCCCATGAATATTTGTTCACATTTTACAAGCTTCTGCTTTGGCTGTTTTCAGCCACCCTCAGTACTTTGGTGTGTGTTCAAGTCATCCATATTTTGTGGTTCAAAAATCACAGCATTTCAGTGCTCACTGCAAATAGGTTGTCTAACATTTTCAGCTGGGGAATAGCACCAGATGATTCCCCCTGCTCAGCTCTATCTGTTAGGACAGCCAACTTTTGAATTCAATACCAAATGAAAACTGGAAACTTCCCTTCTTCTCAGACCACACCGGTTTCAGCAGAGGGACCTGTTTAGTGTTTCCAGAGCAGAGTTACTAATTTTTAGCCTTCTATGCCCTTCTTGGTCTGAAGAAAGGTCCAGCCTCCCTTCATGAGGGCTCTCTGCTACCTTATGCCTAATATCCATGCCTCTCTTGCAGCCCCTGAGTTAATTTTTCCTCATTAACAGCTGATGTGTCTGCCCATAGTGTAAAATGGGATCCACTGGCAGCTGCCACAGCATCACCAGACCTGTTGTGTGAGAGGGTGCACACAAACTCTTCCCACAGCCCTTCCAGCCTGCCTTTCATCATACTCAGTGTGAACAGACCACAAGGAAAGGACAGAATTTCAGTGTAAATCAGCCACTGTTATATACTGAGGACAGTTCTGGAGCAGCCATTTAATCCCTTATCGTTCTTTTCATAAGGAAAACACATTGCCTTCCATAAATCTTTGTTGTGAGTCCACAGGGTCATCTATTTGCCAAAAGAGCAATTATTGATTGTTCCCAGCCTATAGCTTTTGTGGCTGTTCCTGAAGTGTGTGTTCTTCTCTAATCAGAGCTAAGGTTATGACACAGCTTTTGTCATCTGCTTTCCCAGAAAACAACAATATCCCTATGGCATCCACAACCAGTGCAGTGGTATCAAACACCAGAAAGAATGGCTTCTTAGTGAAGGATCTTCTCTTATTAGAATCCCACATTTTAGCAGTCCTGATGCCCCTTTTAAATCAGTCAAATCAACTGCAGTTGCAGTCCAGCCTCTGGATCTGCCTGAGCAAGAATCTCTGCCAACTCCTTCTAGCACATTAAGGCTTAGAGGAAAAATTAAGCAGCATTTCAAAACACCAGTTAGGTGTAAGACTTAGCCAGGCACTCAGGGAAACAATCAACCACTTGAAATTTTAAAGCTGGGTGTTCTGATCCTTCTTTCTCACCAAATGATCCCAGTCTCACCAAGGAACAGTGAAAGACATGGATGTGCTAAATGATGTTCAGAGGTTTTGTATGGAAACCTCAGCCACTGCTGGGCCTGGCTGGCCCCAGGAAATGCCAGTGACACTCCTTCTTAGATCATTAGTTCAAATCAATGGTGATGGCTGGAAGGGGCTACAGTGAAACGAGTTGTTAATAATCATCATGTGTACAGACAGCCTTTCAGGGTGGGCTGGGATGCCCCATGTCAGCCTCTACTTTATGTTCATGTGTATAATCCCCGTATCAGATAATTCACACCCATTTAAGAGTACCAGCCTGGGAAAATAAATCCTCAGATAACCCACACAGTCAAATAATCCACCAAATCAGACGTGGTGGGATGACCAGGGGTAGAGAGACTATTAGGAAAAAAGGTGCAGACTGTGGGAGTCAGAAGCAGTAGAGCTTGACTGGAGAGGAGAACGGATGCTGAGGTAAATGTCCCCTCATCTCATCCCTAAGTGTGGGCAGAGACCACACTGTTCCCAGAGCATTTTGGCTTGTTTCTTTTCACAGAGAATGAGCAGCCTGTTCATGAGAGAATCTAATACTATATGGAATAAATGAGATTTGAAAACTGCATATTTTCCACCCACACTACAATGGGCATTATTGCTGGCAGCCAGCAGTGGGAATAGCTGGGTAGACTAGCCTTAATTAGGAGGAAGGCATATTCTTCTCAGGAGAAAGCTAGGCTTGCAAATGTTTGCATCGAGCACATTCCATGGATTTCAGACGTAGCACCATTTGCAAAGCAAGGTCTGACTGAAAATGTGTGCACTGTAGGGCATCATTTTCAAAGTCCTGCACAGGACATTTCTCCAGACAAGCAAAGGAGGACAGGGTTTCAGATGCTGTCACTTCTTCCTTTGTGAGTTGTAGGTGATGCATTCACCCAAAATACCAAATGTCAGAAGCAAGGGCCACAATGTCTGCAGGGGCTGAGCCCTCTGAAACACTGCAGACCCTCAAGCTGCCATTTGGGGAACCCGAGCTGAGCTGTAAAATCATTCAGAGTTGGGATCCTACGCAGCTTTAGCACGTGTGGCCAAACCTGGTCTGCACTGATGCTGGGGAAAGAGCAACTTGGACTGTCTTTGTAAGGTCTGCAATTGACAATTACACCCCTTTAAATCACCCTTAAATTTTGGGATCAAAAGGGGTTGGGAAGGCCAGACAGATCAAGAGTTCCTCAAGCAGACAAATAATGTGAGCTCAACGTTTGTAGAACAGTTTTGATGCCCTTCCTGCATTGGTGGTGTTTTTAGGAAACAGTTTGGAAACAGAATGCAGATTATTCTTCATAGCAAAAAGCTGAAATGTTGTATTGTTTATCCTGCTTTGGAAGTGTTTTGGCTGCAGACGTCTGGACCTGGCTCCATTTCACTTCTGCATGGCTTCCAGCCTCCCCTGGAGACATCTCACACGCTTGCAGCCCTGTCCCCTGCCCTCCCACCAGCAGGCTGCCACCCAGCCAGGAGGTGCTGCTTCCTCCAGAGCAGTTGTCAGCGTCAGCACATGAATCCTCTGACAGATGGAGACTGAAAGCCATGAGAAAAACAGCCCTGCCCTCGAGATCAAATCCTTCAGCTTCCTACCACGTCTCGCTCCTCTTGCTCACCCAGGAGCTGCCTCCCTGAATCCCCCTGGAGGGTGAATTTCCTTGGGGCCAAGGCACAGAGCTGCCAAGAAGCTGGTGCAGCCCGGGTTTTGTTGTTTCACACTGTAATTACACATTAAGGTTTGGAATGTTTTCCAGGGTGGTTTTTTTTTTTTTTTTCAGAGGCAGCTGAGTCTCTCCATCCTGTCCCATCCAGATGGTGCTCCAACTGGATGCGAATCTTCAGACAACACTTTTGAAACTAAAAACCCAACAACAACAACAAAAAATGTAACTGAGGGAATTCTGTGCCTGTGAAAGAGATATGGCTGTGAGAGGGCAGGAGAAAAGAGCCAAATGCCTTAAATGCCTCCATAAGAGGCATTCAGAGCTGACCTGGGTGGCTGGAGCCCAAGGGTCAGCTGAACCACCTCATACCTGCACTGTAAGGCCCAGCCCACAAATGTCTGTGCTTCCAAAATACCAAGCCAGCATGGCCTGGGTTCAAAGAAAAGCACAACACAGTCCCTCCAGTTCATTTACATTGTTATTGGTTGGGTCTGACTTTTTTTAAAATTTCTTTTAAATTTAGAAACAAGAGAAGGTCATTGCCAAGTTCTCTCTGTGGGAGCACAAGGTCATGTAGATAGGAAGGGTGGTTGGAGGCAAATACTGAGTTTTGGTCCTATGAGGTGAAGGATTTCTAAGCCTTCCTGAACACCTGTGAGATTATTCACAGATTATTATTCACAGATTCACAGATTATTCCCAGAAATTCCTTTCTGGGTCCAGAGCCTGGGGAGCCAGAATGGCTCCTGACACAGGAGCAGCAAGTGAGTACACAACAATCCAGGAGAAAGTAAATTTGAGCTGCTTTTAGATCACCTGCCATGCCATTATTAAGGAAGCTTCTCTATATAAATGGCTTCACATTAATTTTCTTCATCTGTTTCGCACTCTTCCCCCTTTATTGCCCCACTTCTCCAACAATACAAATTATGTTGGCTTGGACCTATTTTCTCTCCAGCAGTTCAATAATTTGGAGACAGCGATGCATCAGAGCTCTCAGTTGGAAAGCACATTCAAACATTTACTATTCTCTCCTACGCTGATTACTCACTCAGAGTGCTTAAAAAAAATAATAGCAACATTAAAAACCAACAAAAATATCAACCTAAAACAAAAAGGGGAATATTAAAGTATACAGCATTAAAATAAACTCTGGCTCCCTTGCCAAAGTCATTAATAATTTTGGCTTTCAAAAAAAACCCCAAAAAACCAAAGAGAAAAAATTTGGATTGCTCTGCTCTTCAAGTATCAAAACATCCAATTAACACAGCTAATTAGCGTCACAAACAGCAGTCAAAAGAATGGTAATTTAGATTCAGGATTTCAAAGGTTTCTTAATCCCAGGCCAATGCAACTAATCTCTCAGAGGCTGAAAGTGTTTTGTTATTGCAATGCAATTGTATAGCATCCCATCAATTAGTGGCATTGCAGGGAACACTCACTTACATGATTCATTTGTATAATCAGAACCTAAAAAAACCTTGGTGGAGTAGGGGGGAGAAGGGACAAGACGGAACAGAAAAATCTAGCCCCTTAAAATGTGCAATATCAATTTTTCTGAATAATTTGTACCATAGCTGGAAATGATTGTGAGTAGCACCACATCCTTCCCAAGCTGAGTGAGCAGGTGGAAGAGCTTTTGTTAGTTGTTAAGAGATTAATAGGAAAAGTAAAGCCAGCCCCACAAGTGACATCAGCTGGCCTGCAATGAGATGTGCTGGCTGATATGAACGTTTTCTAAGAAAGGGAAATGAAAAGATCCATTTCTCACCACCCTTCCCTTTATGCAGGAAACACAAAAATGGCAAGACTCTCAACAGGCAGACACTCTTACATCACAGTTTCTTGCACATTATCCAGTGATTTGACCCCAAAACCTCCTGGCAATCCCAATATTTATCATGTATCTTACATCATCCTTCCCACTTCTGAAAACCCCCTTCTTCCAGTGGGTGGGAATGCTTGACTGCTGGCCTCAGGATTCTTGTAATGACTACAGAATTCATCAAATTAAGCTTTGAAGGTGTATCTGCCACACCCTCTACTCGCTGAGATCATGTATCCACTCTACTTTAGAGGTTAAGTCCACTGGGAAATGAGCAAGGTCCAAGTTCAACACAAACTTCCTCTTCATTTGCCATGTTTCTCTCTAAGTTCTAGATCAGCTCAAACCTAGTTTCTGATCAAAACAACACAAAGTATTGCAAGAGCTCTAGAATCAAACCATCATCTTCTGTGAGCATGACAAGGTGAGAGGATTATGACACAGATGACATTTCATAATAACGGTGGTAAATCACTGATTTACTTTAAGCAGCCTCTATGCAGAGCTGAGCTCATACCTGGCTGAACAGAGTGTTCCAAATCTAAAAACAAAGCTTTTTTTTCCTAGTATGTGCACACACTGCCCCACACCTCCCCATCACGGGGCCTTTCAGCTCCATTTCCTCTTGGGTACAGAGCTGACTTTGAAACCATCAGCATTTCTGCCACAGAGGTACCTGAGGTCTTCACTGCTCTGGGTGTCACAAAATTCAGTCCATGCTTAGAAGAGGCTGAGGGTAAAACACTCACTACAAAGCACTTGGTTCTACCCATGGTATCCTTTCTTCAGGTCTGAGAAAAAAGAGAAATCCTGAAAGCAGATGGACTTGAACCAAAACACAACCAAGGTGATGGAAAATTGATTAGTTATGACAGGAGGAAACCTTTGCCCTCTCCAGTCCTAATTTCTAGCTCCTGTATCAAACCTGCCATACAACTGTGGTTAATAAGATTGCACTGAATGAAACAACCCATGAGCAGAACAGGCTCTGTAATGAGGTAAGTGCATGGCCAAACCTAACTGAAGCCAAGAACAGGGAACGTACAAAAGCTGGGACCACTGTCTACATGAGCCCAGTAAATGATCCCAGTATCAGTTCTGGCCAAGGCAAAGTAGGTATAAAAAAGGTGTTGAGAGGTGAAAAAAGTTAATGCACAAATACAGTGCTCCCTCTTGAAACCACGACCATGTTTTAAGGCATAAAGCACTAATGAAGACGTATGGACTCAATCTCATGGACTTATAGACTGAATCTCTGCCTCACTTATATTAAGCTCTGGCTGGTCTCGCCCACTCAATCATCCTTAACACACTCATTGGCATCAACAGCTCCTTTTTTCTGTACAGACAGGGCTCCTCATATGCTGCAGGTTCTGATATGAAGTCTAAAGAATGGATAATTATTAAAGGGTGCTTGGTTGTGACTGGACACTGTACTGGTTGGGTTGAGCTATTACCATTCACTCAAGAAAAATTAGGAGAAAGAAGACCTTTAGGAAAAGCAGACAATGCAAAAAAAATCTCTGAACAGTATAGTTGATTAATGCATGTTATTAGAAATGGCACAAATGGGAACCTTATCTATGAATTCCTTCACTGTTTTGGGACCGAGGAATTCTCAGATCAAAGTCTGCCTGCATTATTTTCACAATGGAACAGGTGTTAAAAAAGAGAAAGAAAGAATCTATATTCATTTCTGGTTGGCAACAGTCAGGATGCTTACTAGCCTTGCAGGCTTCAAACCTCAAGGGCAGGTTTCCTTAGGAAAGAGGATATCATAGAAACATTTATATTATTTCTTTTAAAATACTGAATCTCAGAGTCAACAAATCACTCAACAGCATAAGGGATACCTATCCTTATTTCTCCCCCCACCCAAACATATCCTAAATCTCTGTACCATTTAGCTTAGCTGACACTAAGGCAGGACATTCTCTGCAGCACATATGCATACGGGTGACAAAATTCAATTATTCAAATTATGTGACACTTTAACTGTTGTTCTGTTGTATAAAGAACAGTTGCTATCAAGTGATTAAAGGCACATTCTGGTTCTGCCTCAAAGGAGAAAGTGATATTTTGATCGAGATGGTTCAAGGTTTTTCACATCCTGCTCCAGCTTGATAACAGAGCTCATGGACAAAAGAGAATGCAAAGGTAGGAGCTGGTATCTTAAAATAACGCTGCAAAAGTTACCAGGTGGCTGGTGAAGTCATGCTTCTCAGCCTGAATCTTGAGCAGTAAGGCTTGGCTAATTAAACCACAATAAAGCCTGTACTCATAAATAAACACATAGAATCTATGTGTCATGTACTCCAGTAGAGAATTTTCCAAAACTCACGTTCCTAATGTATGAAATGGAAAGAATATTTGCCTTCCTCTCTAGAGCAGTCTGAAATTCATAAGCATAAATATTATTGTTTAGGAGCTCTGAAATACTATTCTTCATGTAGGGCACATTTACACAGTTTCTTTCACCTTGCTGTTTCTAGAAGTGTTTGGAAATGTGCAGTAGATTCACAGCCAGAATGAGTCTTTGTTTGACCAGGAAAAATATCTTGAGTTCTGGACTTCCTGGTGCTAGTGAGTCTAAGTCAGGTGCTGAAATATGATCTTAGCATCATTTCTATGTATATTAGCTCAGAGTTAATAGATAGGTACATAGATCTACATTACAATTAATAAGTGTGGCCAGGGAAAAGTAGGTCCCCCAGCACACCTTTCAGAAGCAAGCCGTTATTAATCAGCATTTTAACGAAGCATAATTACAACAGCTTATGGCTCCCACCAGGTAAAGCAATAATTATAGGTGCAACCAAATAAACAAGGAAAATAATTACCTATTTCTCAGAGCTAATATTAATTTAACCAGGCTCGGAGTGATGGCTAGACAGACAGCTTGGTGCTTTCGCACTGCCAGCCAGAAAAAAAACCTGCTCTGATTAGAGCAAAGCCACAGCTGCCATTGTCACAGAGCAGGGAAAGGCAAAAAGTGTTTTTCACCCCCAAGATACCTTCCAGATTTCAAATTCCCTGTGTTTGAGAAGCACATCTTTTCCTGGGAAGATGGGGTGAGACATCCTGGGCTGAGACGCAGCGCCGTGCTGGATGGGCAGCGTGACACAGGCAGCTCTGGGCAGGGAGAAGTGCCCACCATGGGAAGGGTGGCCAGGACACCACGCTTCCAGGGAATCTCTGCTTGATGGGAAAGTTAACCCTGAGACACAGAGCTGTGCTGGATGGGTGGTGTACACACAGGCAGCTCTGAGTGCCCACCATGGGAAGCGTGGGCAGGACTCCACGCTTCCAGGGAATCTCTGCTTGACAGGAAAGTTAACCACTGGCAGAGGAGGTCCCTGAGTTAGTCCCACCACTGTGACTGCCTTAGAATAAACGGTGCTGTTCAGATGGATCAGCAGAAACTGTTTAATAATTACTTTCCAGAGCAATTTCTGCTGTGCCATCCCTTCTATCCACGGAGAGCAGCAGACACAGACGCACCAAGTGCTGCTGTAATATCTGGAACACTCCAGGCTTCCTCTGGATTATGGTGGCTTGTAAGCACACCCCCTCCTGGACTCAGTGAGGCTTTCTGATTGCATTGGGGATCTCCCACTGCATCAATGCAGGCATATGAAATAAAAACTAATGAAAGTTTTGGAATTTGTTTTCGTGATGCTCCCATCTCTCTATGGAAACACAAACAAACAGGCTGATGATGATTTATTGCCCACTGCAGCCCAGTGGTGTTTTTGATTCCAGCTCTAATACTGTTAAATATTAATACCTTAATGATTCTAATGCATGCTGGTATTACCTGGTGATCCTAAGGAAGGAGGTGGGGGTCAGGGAATGTGGTGGAATGCTGCCAAGCACAGGCTGTTCCTCCAAAGTCTTGGATTCTGCAGTGTGGCAGGAGAAATAGGCGAGGAAAGTATGAAGGTAATGGGACTAGCACTGCACAAAATCACAAGCTGCTGGGTCAAGGCTGAGCCCAAATGATATTGGTAGTGATGTCATTATGACACAATCACAGCGGGGCTCTGCTGAGCCCACATTTGTCCTCAGGCCCCTTCCCAGCCCTGTGAGTGTTTCAGCAGCACAGTTTCATTGGGTTCTCCAGTGTTTCAGAACAAATTACACCGGTAAACACATTTGTGACAGCACTTCATGCTAAAGACCAACTCTGTCTTTGAGCAGCATTGATTTCTCAGGCTGGCCCAAGTCAGCACAGGCCTGTCTGACTCCAGCCAAACAGCTGGCAGGGGAGAGCCAGCCATTCTGAGAGCTCACTAAATTTAGTTCCCTACACCAACCATTAGAGTTCAAACTCACAATCCATTTTCCTTCCTCTCTGAGTGCTGCAGTGTTGGGTTGCCCAGGTGTGAGGACCACAATCTGCCAAAAAACAAGTTCAGGAGTGGAGCATCCTTTGCTAGGGTTGCTTTGGCTTCATAATCAGAACAGTTCCTTCATTCTAATTTTTTACTTTTTATTTTTATTTTTTTCTCACAAGAATCACCAAGCCTGAAAACGTTCAGTTGTGTTTCATATTTAGCAAAGCGACTTTGCACATCCATGCTGATGAGAGAAAACAAAGATAAAAGGAAACCACAAAAAGAGATGGGGTGGGACTCAAGGCATTTCTGATATTAATAAAAACACAGTGACATAAGCATTCCTTAAGAAACCATGTTCTCCTGAGTAGCTCCAGAACTAATCATTTGGGAAAAGGTTTGATATGTTTCAGCTAAGCTAAACCAAATCCCAAAGCCTTTTTAGCTTCACCATCACTAAATGGAGGCTTATGCCACTGTAATTTGGGCTTGAATTGAAGACATGAATGTCAATAGAGTCAAGAGGTTTGGATACAAGTGGGGTGGAAAATTTACCCTGCGGGACAGATTTTACCCCTTGCAAAACTGTAAAGCAAGGATTATACAGCAAATGAAGCTATATTGCCAAGAGGAGCACATTTAAACCCTTTAGGAAACTTTTATGTAATTTTATTATTCCTCTAATTTAATTTCTTAAAATCTCTTTCTCTCCCCACTCCAAACAGTAACCATGAAATGATGCACTGGAAGGAGACGTGGTGGTGCCAAATTCTCCTCAGCTGAGATGCTCTAAGCTCAATTTGAACTGACAAGGTGCCTGCACGAGGCGCTGAATCAAGCCCCTGCCTTGTGAAAAGCAACTTTTCCTTGCAACAGAGGGCATTCCTGGTCTGAGGACCATCGTCCCACTGCCCCCCCTTTTCATGGCACAAAATCAGGGAAAGCTTCCTAGCATCCAACGGTACATGAAGCAATAGATGTGTGACCCAGATGTCTGGGTCACCCACGTGGGTTTTTTGAACCTAAAATGTTGTCCCATGGATCCCTTTGGGCTAGATGCAAAAACAGAGCTAAAACCTCCACAAGCAGTTAAAAAGCAATCAGAATTCCTAGGACACTGCTGGAATTAAAATAGGTTCAAGCCCTAGGTGTTTTATAAAGTCTTGGGAGAGACTTATCTGTATTTTAAATGCCTCTAAAAACCTTCACCCGTCTTTTGCCTCAGTTCATCTATTTTAAGTACAGTAATAAGCATCATCCCTTGCCTCAGAAGTGTGCTATGACATTTCCTGAAATACATTAGTCAACTCTCAGGAGAGGTCCAAGGGGCAGAAAACTCTTTACATAACTATTGGTGAGGAGGAGAACTCATCCCATGCTAACCATGGTAGCGTTTCACAGGAAAAAGGCTCGAAGTAAGGAAATGTTTTAAGAAAACTGTTTCTATTTAGCTGCTGTCTAAAGAAAAATATGAAGCCTCCACTGAATTTCCCCCCTATTTTTCTCCTTGGAAGCTTGTGTGATACTCCAAGTAGCTTTAGGAATCTTTCCAGGCAAATCAAACTCAAAGCTGCTGCTGCCGGCTGCCTGAGTCACTTGTACGAAGGTTTTCCATGCCACTTTATTTAGAAGGATGTTACCTTAACTTCAAATTCCAAGTATAATTACAGGGAGGGGTTTGTTTAGCCTGGATGTACATTTAATGCCTGGCTGATCAAAGCAGGCTCTGCCCATATCTGACTTCACAGAGCTACACTGGCAAACTGGTGCAGAGAAGGAAAAAGCAGTGGAACAGTGAGAGTTCATGAGGTGTCAGCAAGGATGCAAAACCATCCATCACTAAACCAGACACTGCAAAGGAGGGACAAGTCCAGGTACAGGCTGGAAAAAGTTCTCTGCAGAAAGAGATCCTGAAGGCCAAGGTGGCTTCTCCCAGCTGGTTGCCATTTCCTCACACTCCATAAAGAACTGCACCATTCAGAGAATCAGTAAAATGTCTCTTCTGCAGTCACCAACAGGCACACATTGAAAGGAGTTACCTTGAGAACCAAAGTCACTCTTTTTCTTTTGCTTAAATGGTAAATGAAAAATATGAGTAAGGTACCTGAAGTCATCACTGTCCTTTCCCATCCCATCTCCTGTGTCCTGAAATACCCAGACCTGTCTGGAGGTTCTGTCCCCAGCCACCCCCCCTCCATGCGTCCTGACAACCTGAGATGTGGGAGCTGCTGGTGACAGAGTCCATGAGAGGACTTGTGCAGCTGGGACCTCACCAGCTTGGGTCAGAAATGTGGCCACTCATGCAGACCTGAAAGAGATTTTCCACCTCGTCCAACTCCTCTTCCTCCCAGGCTATGAAGCCAGGCTTACAAAGAATTGCAGGTTTCTTCAGGTCTCTATGAAGCCAGGCTTACAAAGAATTGCAGGTTTTTTCAGGTCTGTGGTATCCCCTGTAGAAGTCAAGGCTCTGGGAGCTGTGTGATTACTTGAGATTTCCCCAGCATTCATTTAAAAATGCAATTGTACGCTTCACAGTTGGAGAGAAAAGCTTAATAATGCAACTGTATGCAGACCTAAAAATAGACTCAAAAAGATTTAAAATACTCCCAAATACACCTGGCAGTGCTAGATTCCAGCTTCACTGGTGCATTCCCTTCTTTTCAAGCTTTTCTTGCAAGCACAGGGAAACCAGGGAGAGAATTAAAACAAACCAAAATAATGAACAGGAACACATAACTGTGAAGGTTCAAAAACACTGAAGCAAGAATTAGGAGAAGACACAGTGCCAGAAATTAACTCATTTACAAAGCCTGCCTGGGATGCTGGGGTCCCTTTAACTGAACACACTCAGCCCAGAAATGAGTCCACATTTATGCAATGAAAATGCTGATGAACGTCATCACTGTGCAATGGCTTCAAAATTGATTTGTAGGGGGTAGGAAGATTTTGTTCCACCTTCCTTAGTGGGGAAGCCAGACAGAGCTTTAAGCTTTATTGACTCTGGTATTACAATCACAGTTGCTGGTCTTTCAACCTGTTTCAGAATTGGAGAGAGGTTTTCTTCTCTGTGTGACTGGGTACTGTGGCATGGTCGATTCTGTGCTGAATTGAAATTCATCAGAGCCTGCTTTGTCTCAACAGAGTAATAAAAGCCTAAAACGTTATTATGCATGAAACGGTTATGGAGCTGGTGAAAGGGTTGTTTCTCCCCCTTGTTGCAAAAAAAAGGGGAGGAGAGGGGAAATATCTGACCTGACAATAAAAAGTGACTGGAAGAAAGATAAGTGTTCCATATAAAATTGGCTTGACCTGCAAAATTGTGTAAGAGAAGCAAAAAACATCAAATGGATCTCAGAGAAGGAGCCTGAATAATGAGATAAGAACCTCGCCCAGGCTTGGTGCTGCTCAGTGCAGGAGACTCAGCTGAAATCTCTCTCTGCTCACAGTTAACCCAGTGTTTAAATACAGATGCAGTCTGCACATTCACCTCTTTTCTTGATCTTCTAACATGAAACATTAGCAGACACTCCAGGGCACAACACAGTTGTGCCAACACAAGACAGGGCTCCCCTGGCTCCAATCCTGCAGAGAATTATGCACTTACAATACCCCTGTGGCCCAAGTGAGAATTTTTAAAAATTCCTCATGGAATCAAAAGGCCTCAGCAAGACCCAGCTTTCCTAATGGAAACTAAATTGGGAAAATACATGCATGCAGTCACAATATGAGTAAAGATAGAAGAGAACCTTTGTAGCAGGTGAAGACACCTTGATCTTTAGAGACTCATCTGTCCCAGCTTAAGCATTGCCCGTGGAATACCTATGTTTTAGGCTGCATTTTGTGCTCTTTGAGGCAGACTGGGGGCAATGCTGCTGTGTCAAACTCTGGCTGCATGTGCAGTTGAAAGGGGGCAGCTCACACAGGCTCTTCTGGATGAAGGGCACACTCTGTGCAGCTTTTCTCTCCAAGTGCCTATTACAGTTAATTAGCAATTAAGTAATTGAATTATATACAATTGCACAAAACACATATGCATAGACACAGATAAGTACTATGCACTAGGGTGCATATGTAAATATATATATATAGATATATATATATATACCTCCATATACAATCTGTTCAGTAGCACGTTCACATAAAATAAAGACACAGGAGGAACTTTGCCCTAGCTGAACTAGATGGGGGTTTGCTAATTTGTTTGAATGGCACCCAGGCTCTGCCTGTGGCTGTTTCCCACCCATTCCAGAGGCAGTTCCATGACAGGGCAGCCTGCACCTACATACCTGCACCTACATCACCTGCAGGGTCAGACTGAGACTCCCTTGCAGAACAGGGTAGCTGGAGATTTAACGCCATGCCGAACACCCTTGAGCTGCTGGGGACTTCCAAGATTTTGAAGGAGGTAAGGAAAATTCCCAGACATGTGCTAAACAAGCCCACAATGTCTGTGTGCTTCTGTAAATCGCTCGATGTAAACCACACATTGTTTACCCCCGTGAAAAAAAAGGCTCATGAAAGTGTCTGGTCTCCAACCCCTTGGATTCTCTCAGAGGGGGGGCTCTCAAAGCAATAACTATTAAAGTGTTCCTGCCATTTGTCTAATGCAATTCCATGCTCCACATCCATCTTTGGCGAGCTGACTTTCATTAACACTTCAAAAATAATTTAAGGTTTTCGCGGTGAAGGTTAGAAACTTTTCACAGCCCAGAGCTAATAGCTCTGCTGTTTACATGCTATAATGTCTTGATAACCTTTTCAAACATGCTGTGGCCGGCAGCTGGGACCTGTCCCTGCTATTTTTGTTCCCAGAATGTAACAGCAGAAACGCAATGACTTTGTGCCCCTGAAATGGTCACATTTCTTCTCTTTAGGCTTCACTTCCATTATGGCACTAACAGAAGGGGCCTCACCTTTTCAAGAGGCTCCCAGTGTACAGAAATGCAGCCCTGGCTGTCTGTTCCCTGGAGGAATGAAACATGCTGGTTGTCTCACTGGAAACCCAGTCTTGGGGGATGGGAGGAGGCCTTGCCTTGCCAATCCAGGGGTGCCTTGGAGAAGGCAATGAACCTACAAGAACCATTTTGCTTGGAAGAATAAGGGTAGGATTCCTGTTTTCAGATGCTGGATGGAAGAAAGCACAATTCTACAGTGTTTATTCCAACACTGCAGCAAAACAAGTTTTGCAGCTCTCTTGCTTTGCTTGAGTTGTGCAGAGATTACAAATCTGTACTGGTGACATGGCAGGCTGGCAAGCAGTAGCTGGATGCTGTGGCATCCATAGGCTAGAAAATGCTGTCTCTGTCAAGAAGCAGGGATCTCACTTGCTTCAGTCTCCTGCCTGCTCAACAGCTGGAACAGGGAGGCAGGATGGAAGGATGCTGTAGTTTCTAAAAGCCTTTCTCAAAACATCACGCCAGCCTAATTTCAGCATACTGTCCTTAAAATTACTGGGCCAAAAAATGCCCTCAGACACAATTTACATGGAAATATTCAATCCCATGGAGAGCTCCAAGAGGGGTTTTCTCTCCCTTAAACCCAGAAGCAAATAAATGCAGCTGCTCCAAAGTGATAGTGAGCAAAGGCCCTGAAGCTGAGAGAATAGGACCAGTCCATTCCTATTAGGTTAAAATATTAAAAGTCCTGGACAAGCTGTCAAAAAACAGAGACATGATCAACTCAGTCAAATTTAGCAGACCTGGGGGCACATCCATGATTTTCTCTCTCTCCTGGGAGCTCTGCTAGATACAGCTTGGAGCAGCCAGAAGCACCACAGCACGTGTTACAAACAATGGGCTAAATGAGCCCTAAAAGAAATCGTTTTAATGATCATCTTTCTCCTTTTGGGCAGGGAAACGAGAGGCAGAGGTCAATTTGTGCCAGGCTCCCTGCAGCCTTCTTCAACCCGTTTGGAAACCAGACGAGGTGAAATGAGGGGTTGTGGATTCTTCCCAGTCCAGAGAGGGTTCCAGAGGGCTCAGTGGTGCCCATGGGCTGCTCCCACCACAGAGAGCTGGTCCTGGAGAGATGGATGATCTGCACATGGGATCCTAGAGAGAATGGGCTAAAGTATTTCTGGCTACTACAGAGTCACTACCAAGCATCTTGAAGACAAGTACAGGCTTTTGATCTCCATCCAAGCGCTTTAATTTTTTAAGGTTGAGAAGTGATGACAAAAAACTTTTAAAAGATTCCTTGGCTGGGAAGGAGAGGGGAGTAAATCAAAGAGCAAGGTGTACATCCTACAATTTATCGTGGCTTATTTAGGCAGCCTGGCTAAATACTCCACAGAAAGCTGCAAATTCAGCAGAAATTTTGCAAGGAGTTAGCGTAGCAAATGAGAACAGATAGTGATCAGGCTACAGAACAGCAGAGCAGAGTCACTGTTAATTAAGAGACCTAAACAATGAGGCCCAGTGAATTAGGTCAGTGAATATGCCCCTTCCTGCCCCAGTTTTAGGCTGTGCAAATGACTCCAAGCCAGGTCGTTTTCAGAGTTCCTGTGGTTGCCAGTGGGGCCGTGTAATGGACGTGAGAAACACGGCCAAGAAACACCCAACAATTTAGATCTGCTCTAGAACTGGGTCAACATACGGCAAAAGAGAATTAAAGTCAACAAATGCAAAGTAATGTTCATCACCACACGATCCTCAGAACCCCTGCTAGGCCTAATTTATATAAATGGCTCTGAGAAGCTGACTGCAAAGTGGTTAAGCCTGCTGACAACACAGAATTGGGGAAGTGGACATGGAGAGGGAAGGAGCAAGCAAGCAAAGAAATTCTACAGGGTCCTTAGCTTTGCTGGATAATTTGGACAAGGTGCAGCAAATAGCTCCTAATGTTGACAAATGCAAAAGCAATACAATTTATTTGCAAGACCTCAGGACAAAATGGGAATTGCCTTCAACTTTAGCAAGGGGAGGCTAAAATGGCTACAGCAGGAAGTTAGCAGCCTTTTTCATACAGAAGCCAGGTGGCACAGCCATATAATACATTTTTAAGCTAGGAAAGAAATCAAGGTGAAGGGAAAGAAAAATAAAAACACATTCAGGTTGCCTAAAGATGACCCCCCCAAATCAGCAAAATGGACCTGCCTCTATTATTTCATCTCTACAGCAAAGTCTTTAGCTGCCAAAAACACCTGCATAGCTGATACTCTGCAAAGCCTAAGCACAGGTGAGACCTTGCTATAAGGGAACACATTAACCTTTGTGTGAGCCAGATGGAAAGGAGCTACAGCTAATTCTGGGTGACTTCTGAGTTACTTCTAGCAAGTCCTGCTTGGAAATTTCACTCCTGTGTTACATGAGCAGCCCCAGAGCACAGAAATGACAATGTCCAAAACAAAAGCCAAGTCTTAGAGAGAAGTTGTTTTTGTCATTGACTCGAGATTGATTCTAGTCATACCCAAATGTGTCGCAAGGAAGGATTTTCCAAATGATCAGGGCTTGAGAGCTGTCAGGAGATAAGGCAGTGAGAGGCCAGTTTTGAGGGAGAGCTATCACACAAGTTCTACTCCTGCCCATGCCAGCATAGCCAAGTGCTCACACTGCAGCACAGGGAAGGATACAGAGATCAAGCTTAAAACTGAAAAAGAGACAGAATGAACTTATTTTAAAAACAAAACTTCCCAGACTGTCCTCCATCTTCATAAAAGCAGTAGAAAGTAACCTTTTGGAGTACTATAGTTCAGACATTAAGAGCAGACTGCACAATGCTTTGGCAAATATATTACACAGCCATGGCTGACCTAGATACAGAGAAGTGATCCATGCTCTAATAGTGAAATGAGCAGCAGGAAAACCTATAGGACTACTGTAGGCTATAAAGGGGCTGAGTTCAGAAAGGAACCTAAAAGAGAGGGAATAAAAAATACAACACAGATGACATCACAAGTGCGGTAGTCAAGGAAACACGTTTCATTTTTTCCCTCAGTTCAGAGCAAGCAATCATAAAATGGACAAAAATAGGAATTCAGAGCCATTCCTATCTTCTTCCCTGAGATTATACAACTTTCAGAGACAATAAAAAGCAAGGTTTAGTCAGTGTAGACTTAGGATCTAATCTTCACAAAGGTTTGATCTTTCCATGTTCAGCTCATAGTAATTTTGTTCCTCACTTCAATGCACATTGCATCAGCCCAGGAACAACAGAACACTATGTACATGGTGAGAACTCCTTATCAGCCCCTTTTTGGGGTAGTCTATCAATCACCAACTATGTGTAACAGCATTTTATTAGCTACTCTAAGTTAAATGCTAGCAGCATTGTCAAGGTGAACTCCATTTTGAATCATTTTATGAATGCCATCTCCTTGAGCCCAACAGCCAACAAACCATTATGTTTCTTACCCCAGAATAAACACCTCGGGCCCACAGGACGTGCAGAATGGTACCAGTGTCCCCCTTCCACTGTCAGAGATTTCTACTCCCCAAAGTTCATAAAGCAGCTAAAATGATTTGCACAGAAACAAGTCTCACAGCCAGGGAGACATCCAGAGAGGATGGAAACCTTTTCTCCCTAAAACAATTCAATCATAAAGCACCAACAAGACCACATCAGAAAAAAAGGGAAGATAATGGATGTCAGGCATTGTATTTTGCCAGTAGTTAACCAATGTAATCTAACATTACCATTCCTGAAGCTGAGAGAATAGGACAAGTCCATGACTATGGACTAGTTGGGCAACACAAACAAGTCTATCAGAGTCCCCACCTCTCCACACTACCCTGATTAAAGTAGCTCCCAGTCATTTCAAAATGCCAATTAATAAAAGATGCTTCTCATTTTGCAAATTACTCAACATTTCTTGAAGCAGTGTTGCACATTTTGTCACAATGGGGTGATGCACATTCCTCTACTGCAGGGCACGCAGAACCTGGAAAATGCCCCCACAAAGATGTAGTCCAAGGTGGGATGCACTGGCCATCCAGTGGCATTCCAAACCCTGGGTGTTCATTTTACCAAGCAAGCCTTCCATATGAGGTCAAGAAAATACTGGTCAAAAAATATAGTTCCTTTTATTGCTTATACATTTATTTCTTGCCCTCGCTTATGCAACGACCTAGTGAAAAAATATTGTTGTCTTTTATTTCCTTTTAAGCTATTGTATCATCTTACATTTTTATGTTTGTAGAGATTCCTAACCTTTGAGTCAGCACTGTAACTAACATTTAGATACTAAATTGGGAATCGCAAAGAGGTCTGTGGCTATTAAAGATAGCCTGATGCATCCTCTGGATCAGAAAGTTCTTGATGTCCTGACTGCAAAACCTTGGTGAACACTTCAGAATTTCCTCTGCCTTATGTCTTGCCTTTGATTCATCTTTAGCACTATTCAGTAAAACTTTATTGCCACTAAAAGCTTTATCAAAGTGCATAGTGTTGCCTGAGGTCAGACCAGCCAAGCCTTGAGCCTCACATGAACTGTTTTGATGCATAGAAAATCTGTCTTTAACAATTCCAGCCTCTCCTAATAAACTGGCCCATCCCTAAAGAGCACCAACTTAGAAATATAATTAACCTCGATGTATTCTGCCTTGTGCAGCAAATAGCACTAGGAAGAAAGAGGGTTTTTTATCTGATTCACTCTTAACTACTAAATCATGATTCCTTTTATTACGTTTTTGTGCATTTCATCCTAGTGGGACATGGAAACAAGTTTGGGTAGTTTCATTGCCTGAATTTTCTGCTGCATACCAGCTGTCTGGTGTGGCTACACTCTCTGCCCTGGAAAAGAACATTTATTTCCCATTTCTATACTGTCTCCACCACTTTCCTAGGAGGGAAAGATCTTTTCCCTAACACAATTAAAATAAATATAACAAAATATTCCTTCATCCTATATCTAGGCATTGTAAAGCCATTTTGTGGTGATGAAGTTATACACCTCCCAGTTTAATTCAGTTTCATATCTGTTCAGTTAAGCTGAAGCTTTGCCAGAGTATATAGTGCTACAGAGAGCCCAGAGCGGGCAGGACTAGACCTTCCATGGAAGTCTCACCCAGGGACTGCTTCCCCACATCCACTGGTGATCTGGGGAGCTCCTTGCTGCCAAAAAGCAAGGAAATTAGGAGCTTGACAGCATTCAAAAGAGAGGATGTGGCAGAGCCAGAGCGCAGAAACGTTGTCTAGCCTGTGGACCAGGGGAGAACGTGGGATGAGCAGCAGTGAATGGGAAGAAGAGACCCATCAGGTTTAAGGGAAGATGGATGAGCAGCTGCACACCTCACTCACAGCACGTGGGCCTCCCTGCCTTTCTCAGGTCACCCTGACAATTTGCTGCTGCAGGAGGAAGGGGAAGCCCTCACAGCCAGCTCTGCAGGCTGGGTACAATCCTGCTCCCGCTGCTCGCTGGATGACCAGGGAAAGGATGACCTTGCTTGGCAGGGAACTTTACACACACATGTCAGGTCCCCAAGGCAGCACAGCACCCACCACAGCAGCACCAGGCAGGTGTGTGTGTGCAAACACACCCACCCCTGGCTGGCAGTTTCAGAGAAAGGCTCTGTTTAGCCCCAGGCAGGCAAGGACCAGCAGAATGTGCCCCCTGCACTGTCCCTGTGCCTTGCAGGCAGCCTGCACTGCTCATAGCAGGGCTGTGACAAGCACCGCATTCACTCTTTCCCCCACATGCCCTTTGCGTAGTATCTGGATTAAGGATGCCTCCTCTTGCCACTCAAACTGTCTGCTCCACTGCTCAGAGCTGAGCTGGCTGGAAAAGGAGAGGCACAAGAGCTGATAGTCTCAACTTGCAGAATTTCTTCCATAAAGAAGGGATTTAGTATATTTGTTATCTCAGTTTAGATGGAAAGACAAGGAGACAGCACATACCCATGAATTTGAAGGGAATGAAGCTGCATAAAGAAAGTTGGTGAGAGGAGATTTGTCCCCATAACCACCAGAAACATCTAATCTTCCTTCCTGCCTTGCTGAAAGAATCCTGTTGTTGTTTGCCCAAATGCAGCCATCGCCAGCTCTCATACCCAAAATAATTAGACTTGTGACATTTAAATGAAGGACTTTGGCAGGTGAGAAACAGCAGAAGAAAAGCACAGCAAAATAGCATTCTATGCCAGCCTTCCAGGGATATGGGGCAGCCACAGTCTGGCTGGGAAAAAGGCTGCAAAGGCTCAAGGTGTCTGCCTCACTCATCTCACCTGTGTGTCTCTCAAGCAGAGGAGCAAAGTGCTGTCCCTGCTGGCTCCTGGTGGGCAGCAATGAAAGGAGGCACACAAAGTGATATTTCTCTCTCTCTTGCCTTGAGCAGGTGCCAGCAGAAAGCTTTGGCAGCTGCTGAGTGTTGTGCTCTGGGAATTTCTGCAGCACAGAGTGTTGGTCTCACTGCCACAGTTGGATGACACCAGACCCGTTGGTGACAATGAGCCTTACAAGGAGAAGTGAAGGTGTAAAAACAAGATGAAATCCAAGCTGTGCTCTTTTGCAGGGCAGAAAGCATTTACTGACGTCAAGAGCTGCAGCCCGTTCCATTTGAGGTGTGTGTTGTGCCCAAAGTGAATTCAAGGGACCACAAATTCACCTGCAAGATCGATTTCATGGCCTGAGAGTCAGAATATTAACTGTGCATCACTCAGCTCCAAAGCAGCCCCTCTTTTTCCATGTGTGCTGCTCCTCACAGCCATCCACCTTTCTCTGCCAAGGCTGGGAGAGGGCTGTGTGTCACCCAAAGGCACTAGGAAGGCAATTAGCAGGGAGAGGATCAGGGAGCTGTGAGAAGGGTGTGGGATGAGGTGTGAGGCCAGGGAAACCAGAGGGCTCACAGGGCTGGTGTCACCTGTAGCCACGGGCAGGAGCGTTGTGCCAATCCCACAGCAGATGGGGTAACGCCTGATTTCTATTCCCAAAGAAAGTAACAAGTGGCAAGAAAGATTGCTTTCTGCAGAAAGGAATAAAAGCAATGCTAATTAAGCACCAAGCCTGCCTCTCTGCTTTGTTGCCAGCATTGATCCAAAAGCTACGGAGGTGACTGTGGGACCGATCTCATCTTTGGTGTCACTTTGATGATTTCAGTAGAAACATAACAGATGATGCAGGAGGAAATTAGCCAAGTAACTTCAACAAACTTGCATCAAGGTGCCAAACAGCCCCCATGTACAGTCACTTCTTCATTATCCTCATCATGAAGGATGCCCTGCTCTGCTCACTGTCTCTCATCTTGACCCAGCTCTTTACACATCCCCAGTGCAGCTGACAAAGGGAACAAACAAAATGCATCCTGTGTGGCCTGTGCTACATCCAGCTCACACAGTTAGCACTACTGTAAGTCCAGCTCAAGCTTCCCACTCCCTGGAGCAAAGGAAGAGGCACTCATCTTGCCCAAACACAAAGATGCCAGCACCAAAGCAGGTCAGGAGCAGTACGAGTGGCAGACAGGGAGCTCTGGGAGTGGGGAAAGTGTTTGCTGCCTCTCTCTTCCTTCCAGCCCCTTCAACCTCCCCAAACATATTGCAAAGCCAGCACAGATTACACAGCTGGAGGATGAGGATGAGCAAGAACAGTGGCATTTGCAGAGACAGACAAACAGCAGCCAGAGAGTAAGGAGACAGAATCCCACCAGGAGCTGGTGCTCGGCATCTCTGTTTGCCCTGCAGCGGTTTCTGAAGCCAGAAGGTGCCTGCAAACTGGCTCCCAGTGTCCCTGCACCACAGCTCAGCTCTGCCAGGGCTCTGGGGAGGTGGCTGGATCCCTGCACTGCCTTCCTGCAGCACTCCCCCTCTGCAGCTCCTTGTCTGCTGATGCGCCCACTGTGGGTTTCCAGCTCCTGACAGGGTTAATTGGCAGGCCCAGCAGGGGAAATAAAATGTTTCAGCTCTGTGGTTGCTTTTTTTTTGTCCTTGTTTGCTCATGAGGCTGAGGGAAAGTGCTGGCTCCTGAAGGGTTACAGAGCAAGCACAGCAGGTAGCCAGCTGCTCCAGCTCTCTACCATTTATTCCCGGCCCATATTTGTGCCCCTTCATGCTGCTCAGGTGCTTTTGGCAGACAGACACCCCTGCTCCCCAAACCTGGGGCTGCAGGGAGCACAGGGCACAGGTCAGGACTGGGGGGATGCCTGGGGACGAGGGGGACAAGGCAGGGGGCACAGCCCTGGGCACTAAGGACCATTCTGCACCCAGCAGAAGGAGCTTCTGCAGCCCTTTTCCTCTCCCTCCGAGGCTGTGCTTCAGCAGAGACAAAAGCCCCCTCCCAGCTTCTTCTCTGAAAGCACACTCATTCCTTTTCCATTTTCATCTAAGTTTCCAATGAAGATTTATTACTCTGAGTGATTACACTGTCAGCCAAATGAGCAGGGAATAGGAATATCCTTTCTTCTTGCATTCCAGCCACTAGTCCGTTTGGCTCTCAGCAAAAAGAGAAGATTTAGCATGATTTTAGTCCCTTTTTCTTGCAGGTATTATTTATTTTCAGGTTGACAGCATGTGGGAAAACCCATCAAGAATCAGTACCCTGGGGCATGAAGCTGGGTTGTTATTCACCTATTTAAAACCTCGAAGGGATGGGGTGGTCAGTTAAGCCTAAGTCATGTAAAACTCCAAGGCAAAGACTCCCTATCAGCGCTGAAAACCAGTCAGATGTGGCAGGAGAAGCAACTAACAAAAGGCAAAGAGGGCGGTGAGGAGACAGAAATGTCAAAGCAGAAGACAGCAATAGTTCCCCATCCTACACTCAAAAAACAGGGATTGTACACAGCATGACAATTGCCAAGGAGATGAAGCATGCACACATATGAAAAGAGATTTCACCCAAGACCTATGAGATCAAGATTTATTTTTGAAGATTGGTTTGTTGGGCTTTTTGTTGTTGTTGTGTTCAGGGCTTTTTCCCCTGGGATAGGTGGAGAGTGGGACATTTTTGGTTTTAATTTTCATTTCCTTGTAACAAGAATATTCCCCTGTCATGTGAGAATGCAGCTGTAGCAATAGCACCACACTATACCTGAATGACAAGGACACAAACCTAAATGTAAATAAAAAGAGTACCCAACTAGTCTGATTTTGGTGCCCACCTGTGAGAAATGCAAGTAACAAACAGATTGCATCAAAAAAAACACCCCTCACGCTGGATTTCTGACATAACTGGTTAGATTATTAAAATGGTAATCAGTAAAAAGGGCAATTTCAATCAATCAACTTCATCTCCTAAGGAGAAGCCACAGGAGGGAGAGTGAAGGAGTCAGGAGATCTGGTTGTGCAGATTTAGGCAAATCACTTTGCTCTGTATGCCTGTTCCATTTTCCTTTTATCTCACTAGACTGTGTCCTAGCACTGTGTCATTGTCTAGACAACGCCATTTCTCCTGTCCTGCATTTTCATCCAAGAAAAAACTGGGAGAGGAAAGGACAGGCACCGAGGCTGCAAAGCTCTTTACAGAGCCACAAACAGATTCACATCCCCACATCTCAACATCCCTAGTCACCAGCAAATGGCTGAAATCCCTCTGGTAAAAGGTTCCTTTTATTCTTTCCTTATTTTGGTGCAACAGAGAAGGACAAGTTGCTGTTCTGTGAGCCCAAGCACAGCACCCTGCTCGGGGAGCCCAGGGCTCAGCCCTGCTGATGCTCTGCTCGTGTCAGCGCAACACCACTTCTGCTCTCGGTTTGCTGTGACAAAATCCAGGAAACGGCACAGAAAATGCAATGTTAACAACAAAACCAAAAAAACCACAAACCCTGTCAGGATGGCAGAGCTGAAAGCTGCTAACTGGGAAAGGCAGGGAGGGCAGGGGGAGGGAGGGAGGGAGGTGGCGTGACCACCCCCAGTCACAGCAGGTATCGTGACATGGTGACATGCAGGGCGACCCCTTCACCTCAGGTCATGCACGAGGTCCCAAAAGGCCCTCAATCAAAACAGGGCTGAAGCATCCTACCAAGGTCAGTGCAAACAGAGCTCACAGGAAAACCACAGCATTTTCAGGGCCTGCCTGTGCCAGCGAGGTTTGCCTGGCTCCCCTCGCCAGGGACGGATGGAGCCGTGGGATGGGGTTCCCAAACTGCCTGAGCTGCAGAGCACACTGGGGAAATAAATGACAGAAACAATGTCCCTCTGGGTTCTTCTCTTTCTCTGCATATTATCGTGTCACTGTGCATGTCACCTTGTGATACTGGGTTATTTATCATCACTGAGTGCCTAGATTGGCCCCGCTAGAGAAAAATCAAAGAAAGCAGCAGGGGCTGAGATTTGATGAGGAGGAAACAAATTCTTCCCTTCAAGAGCACGCAAACTTCTCTGCTACCCCTTGCACACCCACACACACAATCCCAGGCTGCTCCTTTCCCCTGCCAGCAGCTCCTCCTCACGCATCCCTGCTCCTCTCCCTTTTCTCTGCTCAGTGCCTTGTTTCTATGGATTTCTGTGTCAACTCCCTGAAGGATATTCACTGGAATGGACACATTTACAGGATTACTAACGTTCAGAAAGCAGGTGGTGCTATTATAGTCATACAAAAGCCACCTATTTTTGGTGCCTTGTGCTGTCATCCTGTTAGGCTCTGCTTTGCTTTGCCTGGTTATTGTACCAGCTTCTCAGCACCATTTCTGTGGGCTGCTCCAGTTCCAGCTCTGTCTGCAGAAGCCTGATAGAGAGGCATCTTTGTTCACTGGCTTGGAGCTTCCCCACACAAAGAGAGGCCTGAAAGTTTCTCTTGCTGTCATCATTCATTTCCTTCATGCACCTTGAGAATGTACTTAAGAAAAAAAGTTCTGCTATATGTGCATATCTAATGTATGCATACACTCACGCATGTAAATTTTCCTATGCAGAGCAGCAGCCTTAAAGTGAAATGTTAGAAGATGACTATATTCACTTTATCATTATGTCATATTGCAGGTAATCACTTTGAAAATTGTCAGGTAAATGTTGAGTATTGTCTATGTTCTTCAATTATGTCTGTTCACATTATCTGCTTTAATATCTCAGCTTGGCCTGGCTGGAAACTCTGAGCTTGTCTCATCTCATTCCTTGGCTCATGGTCTTACCTGTCCCTGCACTCCTGGGTTTGGTTGACAGCACTGCAAGGGTGCTGCACTTATCTGCAGCCACAGACCATCCCTGCCTAGATTCCATCTAAGCACCCAGCACTGAGAAGTAAGGCGAGGTGAAACACAGGCACAAAGTTTAAATAAAATCACATTATCGGCAGTCACATTTCCAGAGCCTCAGTTCTGAGACCTTACTAAACTAATGGTGAAATGGTCAGGAAAAAACAATGTCAGCATGTGACAGTTTAAAAGTGCATAGAACAGAGCAGGGATCACTGCTGGAAGATCCTCAGGCAGACCAAAACCACCAGGATCTCCTCTGTCCTTTTCACCTTGAAGGGAGAAGCTGGATTTTCACTTTCAGCTCGGCACTTTGCAAAACCTGGCAATCTTGACTCCAGCTCCTTTTACTCCACAGAAAGGCAGTGGAGGGCAGTATAAATTGTGTGTGTGCTTCCCAAAGTGGTTTATGCCAGTCCAGCTCGCGTGTGAGGGATTTGCATTCAGAGGGCTTACGATAAGTACAGAATTATTAATACAGCGTTGCACTCGATAGCTGAGACACTGCTTGTAACCAGGGGAAAAAACCACCACCCTTCTGCTGTAAAGCATCTAAATGGGAATCAGGCTCAGCCTTGTCTCATAGCATAAATGTCCTGACCTGCTGTTCCCTACTTTGTAACGCAAATTCAGCTATAATCAATTATGGCTTGAAATGTTCCTTAAACATAGAGAAAAATCCAAAGCACATGCAAAGGCCTCTGATGGTAACTGATGTGATAAAGCAGTGCAGGAAACTCTTTTTTCTCAAGGCTGATTTTAAGTGCCTCTGCAGACAGATGCAGTTGCTGTGCTGTGTACTGCTAACCTTGAACTGACATTAACAAGTGTATCCAAACTTTCCTTTTCCAACAGGATGGGGACTCCTCTGACAGCTGCTGCACATTCCCCTCTCCCCTCATTTCATGACCAACTCTTGCTAATCAATAGAGGTCAAATCTAGATCCCATTGGGATTCACGGTGAAAACTATTGACATCAACAGGTCAGGAATGGCCAAGAGAGGATTTGTACAACAGAGAGAACATGAGCAGGAAAAGGCCACCCCAATCTCAGCTGGTGCAAACCAAGACAGTTACAGATTTACAACAGAGAAGGCAGGGGAAAAAAGACAAAAGAAAATAAAGGTATCCTTATTTAATCAGCTGGGATGCAAACACAATCTCCTCACAGCCCTGTGTCACAGGAAAGCTTGGTCCTGGCCAGGCTGCTGCGACAGGGATGCTCCATATCCTGCAACCGCCGCCGCCGGCGGGGCAGTCCGGACACACAGGGGAAGCAAAGCGAGAAAAAACCTGCTTTGTTCCTGATTTTAGCAACCATCAGGAGCACATGCCCTGCTCTCAGCCGGCTGCCACGGGGGGACGGCACGGTCGGTGCCAGAAGAGGGCACTTGAGCTCCAGCAAGCGGGAGATGCGCGGCAGGGCTCGGGCTGGACCAGCCCCGCCTGCGCCGCGGCACCGGGGATGCGCAAAGGCACCGGGATGCTGCTGCTCCCGAGAGCGGCACCGGGATGCGCAAAGGCACCGGGATGCTGCTGCTCCCGAGAGCGGCACCGGGATGCGCAAAGGCACCGGGATGCTGCTGCTCCCGAGAGCGGCACCGGGATGCGCAGAGGTACCGGGATGCTGCTGCTCCCGAGAGCGGCACCGGGATGCGCAAAGGCACCGGGATGCTGCTGCTCCCGAGAGCGGCACCGGGATGCGCAAAGGCACCGGGATGCTGCTGCTCCCGAGAGCGGCACCGGGATGCGCAAAGGCACCGGGATGCTGCTGCTCCCGAGAGCGGCACCGGGATGCGCAAAGGCACCGGGATGCTGCTGCTCCCGAGAGCGGCACCGGGGATGCGCAAAGGCACCGGGATGCTGCTCCCTCCTCGCTGTTCTCCTGCCTCGGGGCTTCCTCCAGTTCCCTCGCGGGCAAAGCTGGAGCTCCTGCATCACACAGGTCCCTCACCTGGTTTTCTCCAGCTGTATGGACAATGTGCCCGCTGAAATTCTCTCCTTGTTGGAGATTTTTGTGGTCACTTGCCCAGACAGACCCTCTAGAGTGCAGTAACATTTACACTCCCTCCAGTCTTGCCCCCAGCAGAAGCATTTCTTGAGTCCCTTTCCTTTGCTCTACTGCCTGTTCTCATCAAACTTGCCCAGACTTAATACTGCTGAGAACTCTTGTTGGTAGAAACCAAAAAATATAAGGTCAGAAGTTTTGGGGTGAATGTATATCAAACACACAGAAGCCTGCTGCCCAGCAAAGCATCCTGAACACAGATGCTGCCTGCTTTTCCCAGCTGTGTCATCTGGTTCAAAACAAGACTGGTCTCCCTACAAACCTCACTCACTGAAGAACAAAACCTGCTCCCATCCCTCCAGGCGCAATGCAATCAGCCATGCCTCATCTCCTTAGAAAACTCCTGACAACAAAATTTCACAGATTATGCAAAACCCTGAATTAAAGGCAAGGAAGGCCAGAGGAGATGAAGAAAAACAAACGGAATGATACAGCAAGTATGGCAATTTAGGTGTTGTTTTGAAAGCTTTGTTCTTTTTCTGTGGTGTTCCCTATGACAAATATGAAGCCATTTTCTTGTTTGAGATAGGTGAACACAAAGTAATGGCTAATGTATCTGAACCAGCCCATAAACTCCCACTGCATCAATCTATACCATCTAATTCTAAGTGGCTGCCTCAGTGTTGTTAGCCCTCTGTTTGCATCCCAAAAGTTTCCAGACACATGAATAAACCAAGCACGGATAAATCGGTCTGAAGGTCTGTTTCTCAGATGGATCTGGCAGCTGCCTCGGTTTATTGGCAGCTCATTTATCATCTCAAGAAAAATATTGATGGTTCTGGAGACACAGGCCCTTTCTGTGTCCTGGCTGAAGGAAAGCTGTCCTTCTGGGCAGGCTTTGGAAAGAAAGTCAATGCAACAAAATCTGCTTGGCAGAAACGTGAGGATGTGGCGCAAAGAAGAATCATTAAGTAAGGAAGAAGGAACACCAGGATGATAACCCTGTTGGCCCAGAAATAGCCCAGTCTCAAATCTTCACAGTATTACAGCAAGAATATGAGATTGTGAGAGTGCTAACAGGCACAGTCATGGGCATCTTCTCAAGTGGAGGTATCACTGCTGCACAGGAAGAGACAAAGAGCCTGAAGCTGTGTTCTGCCAACAGAGCCAGCCACTCAGCAGACCCTGAAGAAATTCACAGAAACACAGTGATCAAAAGGCTTGAAAACAAGGGGACTGAAGTACTGGAAAATCTCTCCCCTCGGGCTGGCAGCATCATGCAGTCCTGACTCCATGTAGAGTGTTGGCAGTCCAGCTGCCTCTCTCCTAGAAGGACACTGGGAAGACAAGTGGAGCCTCTGAGCCATTTCCATTCCCTATCTTAGCTAAACCAGCTGCATTCCACTTGAACAGCATATTTAAGGATTTATTGAAAGCAATACTGAGATTTGCCATGAATTGATGTGGTGGGAAGAGATCTCACTTTTCACATGTCCCCCCAATATTGCTGCAGCCAAATGTCCAGAGAAGCCAGTCCAGTGTAAGCTTTGGCCACACATGACACTCCTCAGCCCTGCAGATCCTCCATGAGAGGTCTTGAGCAGCTAACATTCCTAGTGGATTTCTTGAGGGACTGGATGATGGAGAAAAGATGAGTGGATTGTCACCTATCACTTGATGTTTTATGGCACCAGATGACAACTGCTGGTTTAGTAAGGATTGATTAGTTTCAGAAAGAGAAATAACCAGCCTGACAGAACCATGAATGCAACCTGACTGTCGGAGCATGTTATCCAGAAGTTGCTTTGCTGCACATCAAACATAATGACACAAAGCAAGGTACTTGGGATATTTCAGTTTTCAAAAATGCAATCCCTCCAATAGGCATTGGTTGCCAGATCCTTTTAACCAGATAACCAAAAACTCCAGTGTATGCTGAACAGGAATTCAGTTAGTTTAAGAAGTTTTGAATCCCTCCTGAGTACCAGGAAAAAACCAAGAGGACAGGAGAGCAAGCACAGTGTTAAGTGCATCAGGTACTGAACACATGATGTTTACAGTCTGTACTCTGAAACTGAAAGCTTTATTCTTCATTTGGTTCTTATACCTGCTGCTCATGTGACCAGAGTGCCTTTTATCCTGAATGCAAACAAAAATCACACAACAAATACCACTGGAGTCACTGGAGTTGATTCTCCACTACTTGGTAGCTCAAACAGTTGTGTATAACCAGAGAAAAAAATGTAAGATGACAAACCAACTCTAGGCATGGTTACCTGATCTGGTAATATTTTCCTGCTTATGATGTAGAGGGTAAGTACGCAGCAAATAACTAAGCAAGCTGGGCAATTTCAAATGTGAAATACAGGTGGTCAGTGCTGCTCCCAGGGTAACAGGTAGGAATCACAAAATAAAGCTTGCTGGTGGTAGGCTTAAAACAAAAAATTCATTAGTAAGCTCTGGAAATCCATAACAAGGAAAGTTGTGGATGCTAAAAATGTATACAGGTTCATGGGAGACACATCCACTGACTGTTATCTCAGATATAATCAATGTGTGGGTTTTGGTCTTTTCTCCCAAGTTACGAGTGATAGGACCAGAGAAAATGTCCTCAAGTTGTGCCAGGGAAGGTTTGGGTTGGACATCAGGAAACATTTCTTCACAGAAGGGGTTGTAAGGCACTGGAAAAGGCTGCCCAGGGAAGTGATGGAGTCACTATTCCTCAAGGGATGTAAAGGACACGTGGATGGGGCACCTGGAGACATGGTTTAGTGGTGGGCTTGGCAGTGCTGGGCTACTGGCTGGACTTGATGATCTTAGAGATCTGTCCCAACCTAAATGATTTCATGAATCCAATAACTCTGGCTCTAGGATCCCCAATCCACTAATTGCTGGAAACCAAAAAATGTTCTGGGAAAATTGTTACATGCTTATTCTGTTTTTAAATTCTTCTCAGGCACCTTTTTTTGACCTCTGTCGGAGACAAGACAGTGCAGAGGACTGGTTTTGATCTGAGCTGATTTGGCTGTTCTCGTCTTAAGAGATGAGACATGAGGGAATCAGACCCACCCTTGCTCTTATCAAAACACAAAGGTCTCTGAACACTAGATCAAAGCTGCAGGTTGTCTTTAGTTTCTGCCTGAGACATGTTTCAGGCTTTGTTTTTCTGAACTGTGGACAAAGTTTTTCCTCTAGGTGACAAGAAACACAGCTGGCTTAGGGTGGGCCTGTACTGGGCTTGGCTTGGATGGGTATTCCCATCACCTGTGAACTGAAACCTGACAGGTTTCTGGCCTCTTTCAGCAGAGGTTTGATGGGGAAGGTGCAACCTGCTTTCCAGAATGCCACAAGATATCCTTTCTTGGGGTTTTCACAGGGGTTAGGGGTTAAAGTGTAGAGAGAAAAGGAAAGTGAAGTCTCAACTCACCAGGGGAATGCTCAGAAAGAAAAGGAGGTGTTGGATCTGTTTCCTGTGACTTTCATGCCTGCTGTCCTCCTCTGGTTTCTAACAATAGACATGCAGCTGTCCCTACTGGAGAGATTAATTGTGGTCTCTCTGCTCATTCAGCCAGCTATTTTTCATGAAACTCATAGGAATGTAATATCTCTGAGACCTTCATCACTGTCAAATTCAGTTGCAATTGGTCAAGCAGCTGAGAAAGACACACGGACAGAAAGACGCTTGTTACTTCACAGTTTCCTAAAAATCATCTCTGATCTTCTTTCATTATGTTGGTGTTTGAGACTAAAGAAGTAGTTGTTAAAAAAAGCTTCTGCTCCCACCCTAGAATTCCCTTTAATTAACAGTAACCAAGTTGATAGTAGCAAAATATGAAAGCAAGGAGGAGTAGTTTGGGTGAAAGACAGTGAAAAGTGAACAAACCCACGAGACTGGGTGTGATTGATTAGTGAAACACCTCCTGGAAAAAGCCCCATGAGATGACAGAAAGGCCTGGGGTAGGATTAATGACTGGAATGCCAATGGGATGGTGAGAACCCAGACAGGACAGGCACAGGGGAGAAGGCTCAGCCAGATTTGAAGAGACACAGAGAAGAGGAAAAAGAACAGAAACATGGAGACACACAAACCCCACCACAGGCTGGCAGAAAAGGAGAGACCTCTCCCAGAGACGCTGCAATTTGGCTGTTTATTGCTTTTTGAAAAACACCTTGCTCTGAATGGCTTTTTTTTCCTTCTTCAATCCCAATGACATTTGGGAAAGCTTCAAAACACAGCACTGTCTAAAGCCCTTTCCTAACCTAAGTCTCCAACCCACAGACACTAATAATAACCACTCCCCTCAGACATTTCCAACAAATTGTTAATATATTTTAAGCCCTGCTCTCCGTTGCCTTTCAGATTAGCCTTGCCCTTTCCTTTGCACTTAAGTTTAGCAAGTGTTACTAATAGGAATTTAACATTTACCAAAGAATTATTTTAACTACGGATCTAATAGCATTTGTATGGTGTTCTGAGCACCCAAGAGCCTCATATCAGTTCTATATGCTTAGTTTTGTCTAAGTTGCTTCTAAGAAAAAGGAAAAATACATGTTTAAGGAAAACAAAGTTCATAACAGAGGCATTCAAATACAGGAAAGCCAGTTCTAAGAAGGACAGCAGCAGTGCCTGTAAAGAGCTTTCCCTTCCTTATGTTATCCACAAACCTACAATCACTCATGTGATCAACTTCACCTTCCAACCTTCCAGCAAAAGCTTAACTTGTGCTTGGTCTAAGTTACTTTTTCCTGTGTACAAAAGAAATACCAATAGAAAAAAAGTTATGATTATTATTATGGCTATTATTATTATTATATTATTATTGATCAATATTATTAGCTGGCAAATTTCACGGGTTTTTAAAAATATACTGCCATCAAAACCTTTTTGAATTAGAGAGTTTTGTGCTTGCAGGCCAAGAGTCATTGAGAGCTTGAGTGGAAAGCACCAATGAGGCTTTCAGTCAGAAAAGCCTCAGTGACAGCTTGGCACCAGGAGCATTCAGTGTCTCAATGGGGACCCCAAAGGCTGCTTTGGATGGGACTATTTTTAGAGCTGGGCTTATGAGGATCAGTCTTGCCATGCCACTGGATACAGCCCTGCCTGGGCTGAGGAGCACATCCTGAGGCAGCTCTCAGTTGAGGACAGCTGCTGGGCTGCAGGGGCGGTATTTGCGCATGTGTGTCTAAGATGCTCAGCTGTCCACAAGGTCCCAGTTGCTGAATTCAGTTGTAAATATTGGTGGTTCTCAAATCAGCCTGTTCAAATTCCCTAGTCCAGGCTCACAGCCACTCATGACTTTCTGCTCTTCAAAGAAGGCAAACTCCTGTATTCATGTTTGAAACTGACTCGAGGGCATTTCTGTAAGTCTGAATATGCATCCTGCTTACATTCTCATCCCACAACCACCATCTGTTCTCTCCCCTTTACCTTGGTATCCTTGGGAAAGAAATATGCATACACAAGAGGAAAGAAAAGGTAACTGGAATCATATGGTTAAATTGAATAATTTTGAAGATGTCTTCCAAGACTGGTATTCTACATTTAACAAAAAAAATCTTTCCTTAAAATAAAGAAGCACCCTTATAATACACTTTGCACTTTTATAGCATCTTTCATCTGAGGCTATCAAAGCACTTTGAGGTACAGATCCCAAGAAATCCATTACAAAATTATGCATATTCCTAAGTTGACTGTAGTCACTTCCCTAAATTTCCATTTCTCTACTGACACTCCCAGACAGATTGACGCAGTCAGTGCTACAGGCAACCAGAGAAACAAATCTACATAAACACAAACTCTCCCCCACAAACAGCCTCCCCTACAGAAGTGTTTTTGTGCAGCATTGTCCACTCCATTGAGCCCTTTGAGGTGTGCATACTGCAGAACCATGTACTGCCTTGTACTTTCATTCCACTGCACTTCATTAAACAGACTTTCACTGTTTCTTAATTTTCTTTGAGCAGGTCCCACTGTATATACCCAATATGAACAAACACACAGATTCCTTCTGGGTATGAGCCAACAGCTGCAACTCTGAAAAATATCAGCTTCTTATATCATTAACTGAGTTTCCATGGTGCCCTGGGGCAGAGATATTGATGCTTGACAGCATTATCACTATAAAGTAACTTTACAACTCTATAATTTAACTCTATGCTTCCAGTAATATTAAGAGCATTTGAAATTGTGGCTGTAAACCTTGACACTTTCACACAGACTGGGGAGCAGAAAAGAGGATTTTGTTTCCTCTCCTCCAAAGCAGCCCTAAACATGGTACTAAGAAACAAACAAGACATGCAAGGAGGTCACTCAGAAAAATCTGCAGGATTAGGATTAATGCCACGTTTTGCAACATGCAGAAAGGAGCCTGTTTCTAGGGCCTCAGCAGAAGAACTAGACCTCTGGATGCCTCTCCCTGAATATGTGCCTGATTTACTTTGAAATCATCTTGGCAAGAACCTCTAACTGAAGTTCAAACCTGAGCCACGCTGGATAACCTCTGCAGAGCTCCCTCAGCTTTATCAGCACAGCTTTTCATACCTCATTGGCTTTTGCTAGTAATGCTGCCTTTACTGGCTGGGAATGAACCTGCAAGGGCCATAATCTGTCTCATAAGGATCTTCTCTTAAGGATATCACTAACAGAGATAGGAGGATGAGGACAGGGAGTTGCCAAAAAAAGAAATGTAAAAAAGCCCAAAATAACCAAGTACATTCGCCCTAGGGGACTGGCAGGTACATGAAGCTCTAAAAGTTATAGATGTTTTTACTGGAATTGTAGTTTGCATGCAGATTCCTTTTCCCCAGGACAGGCATTTACTGAGATCCAAGTACTCTTTAAAAGGAATCTGGATGTAACAAATGACTGTTTCCTCCAGGGATTTAACTTCTCAAGTTCCCAGTCAAGCAGCAGGCAGATATTTTGCTTGAAGTTAAGAATAAGAATGAACCCAGTGGTCTCTGTGTCGAGAGCCCAGGATGTGAGCTCCTGTTAGGTGTTTGAAGAGATTCTAGTCAATCCAAGCCTTCATTCTGTGGATGTAGCCACATAAATACATCTCTATGCCCACAAACAAGAGAGAGTTCAGCAGTGCACCTTTGGATGGGGTCCTTCTCCACCTGGAGGAAGATTGCAATTGAGACAAAAATACACAAAAAAGCCATGGACATGCTGACAATTGTGACGCCCACCCATCTCAATGATCATTCTCCCCTACAGCTATGGTCATACCAGTCCCTCTCAGGCCTCCATCATTTCTGCCTTCCTGCCTCATGGCTGGGCTGTGGAAGAGTAAAATCCTTCTATTTTCTGTTATGGACTGCCTCCTCTGCAGCAAGGATCCAGTTCAAACACTCTAAAAAAGGAACCAAATAGATTTTAGAGCTGTTGATGTGAGAGTCCTTTGCTGGCTGCTCTCAGGCCAGGCTGCCATGGCTGCTCTTCACAGCTGTAGTGGGATACTGGAAAACACCAGTTCTGGGTGTGCTGGGCATTCCTCCTGCCTCCCCCTCTTTATCCCTTGTTCTCCGCCCAGCTCTGAGGCTGGTGAGAATCGAGACAGCTCAGCTGCTGCTGGTGAGTGCTACAGAGCAGTTTACAAGCCTCATGTCATAAGCCCTGTAAATGCCTAGTAAAACATGGAATTTAATGGAAGCATATCAGCTCATTTTAAAGCTCCTTCACCTGGTGCTGAGCTAACTGTTGTTGTGCTGCCTTTTTTAATCAGTTACCACCAAATGTGTGCATGTGTGAAAAGGGTTTTAAACGCTTCTCTGTCCACTTCCAGGAGAGTAACAGACAAGCCTACAATCCTCTTATTATGCCTTTGAAACAGAGTCCATTCACTGTTATCTGCAGCACGTGTTATCATGGGGTTTTCTGCAGAGCTTACAGAACATATCCCTAATGTTTCTCACACTCCAGGTATGTATCTGTTAGACACAGACCTAGCAGGCAGACACAGCTCTGCAGGAATGTCTAAGTGCTTTGTTTGCTGGGTGAAAATACAAGAGGAACTCCAGCAGTAGCCATTAGTGATGCCATGCCAATCAAGGCCTGAGACATTGATGCAATCATGTCAATTCTCTGGGTCAGAAAAGGCCAGAAACTCAACACTCTGTATGAAGTTATCCCACCATATATGCCCCAAACATAAACACCCTGCACAGGCTGGAGGAAGATCCTTCCCTCCTGATTTCATTTAAACAGGTCACCTTCAGTAGCCCAATTTGTTTTAGAACATTCCAGGGGTCATCCTCTAAATTCTGAACCAATTCATTTAGAACATTCAGTCATAATAACTGGAGTAATTTGAAACTGATTTCCACTTCTAATGATACCTTCCCATTCTTTTTTTCCTTACTTATCTTACTGAAAAAAGTTACTGTCCACACTAATGGTAAGAATTCAAACACCTAGACAGAAAGTCTGTCTTCCATTTTCATGCATGTAAGGTATCCATTTATCTCAAAAATTACAAAGAATATTTCAGTCAGCCACGCAAATCTGAAAAAAAAAAGATAATCTCACCTAATGTTAAAACATATCTATTACTGTCACATGGAGGTTCGTATGGATCACAGAGTTAGCATGTAAAACCTGGAGAACACAAAGAGATAAAAAACTCACCAACAAACCTAATCCATTTATATAATGGCATGAAAGGGAGTAGTACTGTGATCTTATTTGCCACAAATGCTGGAAAGAAAAGAAGCTGACAGGTATCATTACTTGTCACCAGTGCAAACACAAGTCTATTCAGAGTTTGTTCAGTTTTTATACCTGTCAACAGGAACATTAGGCTAAGTTAATATTTTGCAGAATCTGGAGATCCTAATTGGTTTTTTTCTCTAAAAGGAGCCAGTATGGCTTGTTCTGGATGTGTGATCCACTTTGTAGTCTCTTTTCATGGTCATGGGTGACCTGAATTTGAGGCTGAATCTCAGTCACTCCTTAATCCAACAGCAGAAACTTTGAACAATCCTAGCCTCCCGATCCTGATTCCATTGAAAGGAAAGGGAAATGGAAAAAGGGAAGGGGAAGGGGAAAAAGGGAGAGGGGAAAAGGGAAAACGGGAAAGGAAAAATGACCCACACAACCAAGTAACATCACAGTGGGACGAACAAAGCTCTAAGAAATACATCTTTAAAGGCAGATTTCCAGAATACTTGCGCTACCAATTCAGTTCTTGGGCTTGCTGTATTTTCTTCCTTTATGTGCTTGAGTTGCTGCCTGCATGTAAGTAGATAGTTAATAGAAGCAGCCCTGTCCTTGGAGGCCAATATGAGCTGACTGTCTGTGTCTTTGGTTCAGGTCCATTAAAAAATCCGAGCATTAATTAATCACTGACTTGCAAATAGCCTGTTCCAGGCTAAATTGGAATGTTCTGCAATTGTTTTACTTTCGGTCACAGGCACTTCAGTGATGTGAAACTTCCTCCCCTGCCAGGACAGGATGTGCATAAATCCAGTGGCTACTCCTGTGTTGGATCAGACCAGTCTAGAGCCTATTCCATGCAGCTCCATTGCTTCCACTAACTAGAAAACTGCACGTGTGAGGAAAAGACCTCACAGGCAGTACTCTGGATAGAATTCCTACATTGAAAAGGAAATAATAAAACCTTCCAGGGCAAAATGCCAGTGGAGCATACTCCATGGGCAAAGAGCCTCCCTCTGCTTGCTGTCTGCCAGGCCAACCAAAACCTGCTTCTCCTCCTTTTCCACCCAGCTGGGTGAAACCCCAACTGCAGCTTGAGCTTTCCCTGTGCCAGCTCCAAGAAGGTTCTCTGCTCTGGAGCCTGGTTTCTGTGCCCCAGCTGCTGTTGGGATGAACAGAGAGTGGAACAGGGAATGGAGCACCTCTGCCTGCAGCAGGCAAGGCAAGGCAAGCAAATGGAGATGTTGGACCCCACAGGTGAAACTTCTGCCATGTGAAACACAGACCAGAAATCTTTACAGAAAAGGAAGCTAAGCCAATCTGATCTACCAGTCATGAAGGAAAATATATCCAAGGGAAATGTGATCTCATGTGTATAGGGGGTCTTTCCATTCCTCACTGGAAAAACTGTTCTTGATAAATAAGGAAGAGAAATAAGTAGTTTTCAGCACAATGAGCACAAAATGAGGAAGAAAATTAAAGGTAAAACTAAGGCACAGGTTCTTGAAACACCAAAATACCAACTTAAGAAAACAAATACCTAAAACTAACAGTAAAAACATTTTCTTCCACAGTGGCAAGATATACTACATTTGTGCATGTTGCAAGGAGCTTTTCCTTCAGTTAACTTTACTGGGCCAAAAAGCTTCTGTTCCAAATGCTCAAGCCTGGTAAATCACTTTTAATATATTAATCCCCTCCTTCCCCCAAATTTCACTTTCAGTGGAGAAGTCAGACCAGAAAAGACCAAATGACAAACAACTCTTTTCCCTGCTCCCTGTTTTTTGTTCTTATTCCCACACTGAGAGCCCATATACATGGATGGTGAAGAATTATATCTCATACGAAAATTTCTCCCTTGCTATCCCCAACTTCCAAAATGCAGTGTAGAGGTAAATAGGCAATCACAGCTAATCTCTCTCCCTCTGCAGTGTTTCTAAACCTGTGAAAATTTCAAAAGCTGCCATGATAGAATGACAAAATGAAATAACACACCCAGTGCTGAAGTATGGGCACTGGCTGTTTGATTGAGCATGGTGACAAAAAGAAAAAGAAAAACATAAAAGCAGATCATAAGACCAGTCAGAACAATTCTACAAATTGCTGATACGTTGAGATAGCCAGATGGATATGTGTTTTTTGAGGAATGAGACACCGCTTCTATTTGAGCACTCAAAAAGGCCAACAACTTTGATGGTTTTGTTTTCACGTTTTGACTTCTATTTCTCTGTCAACTGGCATTGAAGATTTGTCCTCGAGGCAGCTGCGGAACCTAATGGATCCTTTTGGCTGCAGTTCAAAGGCAGAGAAGATATTTTACTCCGTACCAAAGATGCACTCTCAACTCGCTATTAAAACAATAACACAAACACAGGGCTAATGAGGGACTAAGGAGAGAAATGAAGAAAGAAATGGAAGGCTGTGGAGGGGAATGGATCACAGACTCTCCAGGACTAGCTCCTATAACAAGTGTGTGAGACAATCTCCTACAAGAGGGAAATGGCTTATTTGATCTAATGGCTTTCTCTTCTTGAATTTCCACAGTATGGAGAATCAATATGAGGGAAATTAAAGCATCAGGAGCAGACTCACATTTCCACTTGTGTGTGTTCCTATCTCAGCAAACTCTTATGGAGACACAAGTATTTACCTTAAGTGCCCGGTCCACGTGTGCTGCCAGAGGATGGATTTCGAAAGGATACAGGCTTCCTCGGTGTAGGGCACAGCAGGAGCAGCTCCAGCCAGGATGTAGCTGTAGAAGGAGACCTCCAGAGTGTAGCAGTAGGATGTGTCGTTTAGGAGCCCGCCAAGGAAGCGCCGGCCTGTCCCAGCCTTCACAGCATCCCTGTTGAAGGACGTGCTGGACTGCAGGAGCAAGAACACAGGGACACCAGGAGAGATCAGGAGTGCAGCCAGGGAAGGAGTCTCTGAGAGGACAGAGAAGCTTCACTCACCCCAGCCAGACCTCATTTGCACTGTATAGACTGCTCTGGTTTTTGATCATGGCCTGAGGGGAAGCACAATTCAGGCACACAGGCTATAAATGATGCCTGGCAGACTCACAAAATTCATCTGGGCTCACCATTAATATCAGCTTTTCCTCTTCCCTCTCAGATAACACAAAGCAAGGCTGTCATATGCAGGGGTTGAAAGTGAGCCTTGCAGATCCCCCTTGCTCAGGAGTTAAGCTGCACCATTACCTGGATATTGGATTCCTTTGTCTCCACTGCATTCCCCTGTATCATCACCATTCCCCCAACCCCTTCACCTGGCTCTTAATCAAAGCAGAAATACAGTGGCATTTATGTTTTGGTGAAACTTTCTCACCTAAGACATTTGACTGGTTCTTAAATTAGGTCACAGAAATTTCCACTTCACTAACTTAAATGTTAAGGGGGTGTTGCTCTCTGGGTGGAAAAATCTACCTCACTATTCTACAGCACTGGCAGCACAGCATAAAAGGCAGTATTTTGTGCTATTACTGAAAATCTGGCTTTAAGAACCCTACAGCTTTATGTCTATTCATTTGAGGGGTGGAGGGGAGGACTCCAAGCATTTCCATAAATGAGTTTTAACTCTCCTTTGAAGGCATGACATCTGGAGACTAAAGGGCAGCTCATCTTCAGGTCGATTGAAGTCTCAGAGCTTGTTCCTACCAACTAGACAGAAAAATGGATTCTGATTTCATTTTGATTTTCAGACTCTATTCAGAAACCTCATAACCATTAGATTGAACCAATCTGGGCTCAGCACAAGCTTGTGACAACCACAGAAAAACAATCCAACATGGATCTGTTGTATAAAAGGTCATTCCCTCTCCTGCTGCAAGAATTTTATGTCGCCAGTGAAACACAAAGGACCCTTAACACAGCTCAATGTTCAGTCATTGTGCCCATGGTGAATCCTTTGGGCTGTCCAGTGTCCTCCTATGGAGCCTTAGGGCTGCCACCTTTTCTAGCCAACACAATGTGAATGTTTATCAAATCCATCTCTTACCAAAACTGGGGAAAATAAAATTTCTTTTGTATTTAAGAAATGGGATGCAATGGTTCAAAATACTGAACTTCTCTAGACTGAGAAAATCAGGTTAATAATGAAATGAGCAACAATTCTTGATAAATACTGTATACCAGGAGATATAAAAAGTAGAAATACCTGTGGGTTTATTAACATTCTGAATGTGTTGAAATCTCTCTCATGTTGTAAAAAGGAAGGTTTTCCAGTTTAATTAGAATAAAATGGAATTGGGTTTCTTATTAGCATTATATATAGATGTTTCCAAATGCAACTTGTTGTCTTTTTGGTAACATAATATTTAACTTTGTGGTAATTTGTACACAGAATACATTCTCCTATGTAGATATCATATAATTTCTGCCAAATTACATAGCAGAAGCCTGCAGGATATTCTGAATACCTGTGGGAGATGGAGCAAAGTACTCATAAGGAATGCTGGGAAAACTAACTGTTAATTTGATATATGGGATAAAATACTGAAAGAGGTCTACAAGAGGGAATGTTCTCTGGCTCCCTGCAAAATAAACCTTCAAAAGGCATACTGAGATTCTGAGACAGAGGGAAGCTTTGGCCTCAGTTAAATTTCAGAAACAGAGGAAGATGATCATGCTCATCAGGGGGATTGTTTCCTGAGCCAAGGTAGCACCAACTTCAGTGGAAGGTCCTTCATGTTCAAACAAATGCCTGCAGTGGAACTTTTAATGCATGAGAGCATCAGCCGCTGATGGAAACAAAGGAACAGGAAAACAAATGGCTCAGGACAGGATATTGGGCTTTGTGTGCAGAAGCATCACTCACAAAGGGACTAAGCTAATTCTGAGGCTGTATTTGGCACAGGAAAAACAAGGAAAATGTGGGAGGAGGTGACTCAGGGAAGACATTAGGGACAGAAGTACTTCAGTGAGTAGGAGACTCAGTTACTGATACGGAACATTTGAGAAGATTATGGAATCTCATCAACTATGTTGAAAACAAATTGTACAAGTATCTGCTGAGTACAGTTGGTGGTTTTGGGATACAGTTTGCACATGAAATCCTTCTCCTATTTCCCATTATCTTAATCAGGCTAAAAGAAAGTTATGAGTAGAATTCCTAATAGATGATTCTTGAGATGAATCTTACATAATATTTTCATCACAGTTCTTGGCACGGCAAAGGAGGAGCATGCCAACAAAATTTGCTGATGACACACTGTGGAATGAATCATCATTATGGAGGAGGTTCTGAATATCATACAAATAAAAAAGCAGTGGGATGACTTTGAGGGCCAGAGTGATTGTAGTCAGATGAAACTCAGCCACAGAAGTGCCAGGTCATGCACTAAAGCATAATAAAAAAAAAAAATCTGCAATAGGTTAAAACCTTGTCAGCTGGAAATATATGAAGAGAGAGCCTGATGTGTTACTTCGATGAAGTGGTTTTTGCTTTCTAGCAGAAGTTGAATCTAGTTATTGGCAAAATTATATTTGCTGTATTTCAAAAGTGAAGCACAAGTAGTTTAAATATTATCAAGACAGTTACATAAATGGTAAAAAACAAACAAACAAAAAATCCCATCAAAATTAAGAACTTTTCAGAGTTTGGATTTTTATAATGCTATTTCATGGAGCCTGGGGCTTTGGGTTATGTTTTGGGAGGGTGGGGGGCTGTGTTACTTTTTTTATGCATTTGTGAGTGTTTGTTTAAAAGAAGAGTTTCAGTTTCAGCTGTACAAAATTACTTGAAATAGCAAAGGCATTAATAAAATCCTCTGTTATTTCTTTGGCAAGTGGTACTGAATTTCCAGGAATAAAATCTGACCCTTCATTTAGGTACCCAAATGTAGATTTTCAAGGTTATCATTGTCCTCATTTTGAAAAAAAAAAAAAAATCTGATGGCATAGGCCAACTTGGTGTCTTGAATAAAAGATAAAATCTCTCATTTGACTCAGAAAGGTTGGGGTAGAACATGACAAATGCATGTTTTGAAACAGCAGATTGGGCCTGGCTCTAGAGCAAGTGTTATAAGCCAAAATATGATTTGGTATTTTATAGGAGAAAAAGAAAACTACAGATAAAAGAAAATTTAGGTAATGACAAGAAAGAGCAGCAGGTACTTGCTGACTCTGACCTTCTACTCACTGTTTTAGCTCAAGATAAAGGGAGTGGGGAAAAAAAAAAACCAAACCAACAACTGGCAAAACTTTGATTCCTCACCACAGCTGATCTTGAAGTTTTGCCCATGCACATTTATTTAATCAAGCCCTAATCTGGGGAAAAAAGGGGTGGGGGTGGTAAGAGGAGGGCACGAACACAGGGAGAGTTGTCTGCAAATGAGTCTCTTGCTTTTCTGGGAGAATCTATTTCCCTAAACCCCTTTGCAAAGCCAAACTGAAGTCATCATTAAACAAATGCACTGAGCAGGCACAGCAGGAGAACAGCTAAACAAATATTTATTTCTTCAAGGCTGAAACGCATGGGAGTGTTAACAACAGCAGCAGTGAGAAGCGCAGTCTGCAGGGTGGGGGGGAACACCACAGACTTTGAAGTTCTTAAATAGTGATATTTGTATAAAATCAACAGTAATGCATTATTAAAACACACAGATACAGTAAAGCTCACAGAAGGACTTTGCTTCCCAGCTGGTGTGAAGAAATTCAGTGAACAAATAGCTATCCACAGAACTAGAAGCTGCCAAGAAATCCAGTGTAAAAAGAGCAGAGAAGGAAGGGCAAAGCATTCCCTTACTTTCTGGTGGAAAGACACTCACCAGAAAAAACAGATTTCAAACACATTTGGAAGCCTCAAGGTGTGCTGACTGTCTCTCCACACATCAGGCATTAGTGGCAGCTTCCCCAGGCCTCCCTACCAGATTTCATTCCTCTTCCCCATGCTGTGCTGAGTGCCTAACTGTGTGACCAGTTTCCCTGCTGGGAATGGCAGGGAACAGCCAGGAAGTACAGAGACATTTGTGAACCAACTGGACCTTATTCAGACATTGCAGCAGACAAAGATTTGTGGAAGGAAATAAGAAAAAAAAAAAAAACCAAACATGTAAATTCTTTTTGGAGTGATTTCAAAGCAGAAAAGAATCCTGGCCCTGGTCAGACCTGTTGAAGTGCCAGAATCCCTGTAAGGACACGCAGTGGTCCAGTAAGGCCGGTGCCCCACAGTGTGTCTCCTCAGTGAATTCAGCCCCTGGGAGGCAGTTTGTGAGCTCCACAGCGTGGGCAGCTCCCCCAGGGCTGAGGGATGCTCTTGGCTCCTCAGCACTGCTCCACCTTCCCACTAACAGTGACCGGTGTCACAGACACATTTTATGAAAAATCCTTTCCTTAGGATTTTTCCTCCCGAGAAGCTGAGAGGCCTCAGGAACAAAATGCAAATAATGGTTATCTGCTGTGGAATGCAACAGGTGCATCTGTGATGGGTCTCATGTGGTTGTTTCCAATTAATGGCCAATCACAGTCAGCTGGCTCAGACTCTGTGCGAGACAGAAACTTTTGTTATCATTCTTTCTTTTTCTATTTTTGGCTAGCCTTCTGATGAAATCCTTTCTTCTATTCTTTTAGTATAGTTTTAATATAATATATATCATAAAATAATAAGTCAAGCCTTCTGAAACACGGAGTCAGATCCTCATCTCTTCCCTCATCCTAAGATCCATGTGAACATCGTCACAACCGGAATGAACGCACTGGGCAGTCCATGTTTACAATTGTGCTGATTGCCTCTGTGTGCCTCTGGCAGCCCCAAGAGTGGCTCCAAAAGGCAAAGAGGGACATTCCTCACACATCAGAGACTGAATTTGACCCATCTACCCTTTGCAGCCCTGATGGGCTTGGATTCTGAGTGGCCCTGCATGGTGGGAACATTGGGGGCAGGACCTCCTCCTCAGCGTGGCCTCAGAGGGGACTGGGCTTGCTTCAGCACCTGAGAACCTCAGGCTGCACAAAAGGAGAAACTGGAGGCAAACACCAGTAAAACTGGATCCAATCCTGAGTGGAAGAAGGGACAACAAAAGGGGATGAAATGCCAAGCAGGCTGTGTCCAGCCAGTGATGGATGGGAGCTTCACTCTCCTTTTCACTGTTGGCAGGAAAAAGGGACCTTCTCATCCAGAGCTTTTTTGGGGAATGAATCTTTGCCGTCTTCTGAAATGGCTCGACACATTAAGAAGAAAGAAGCAAGGTATGACCACAGTGTAAGTCAGACCTTGCCAGGCTCCTAACATGGGATCCAGGGTATGGACTGCACGTCATTTCTGACCAATCTTAGGGTGTTTCCCCAGCCCAGCAAGAAAAGAAAAAAAAAGTACAAAACATTCAGAAAAATGCCAACCAGGCAGAAATCTGGTCGCAGGCTTTGACAGAATGCAGAAGATGAAATTCTGGCATAGCAAGGTCCAGGGAGGTTCCTGAAATTCGAGAGAGAGATTTTTACCAGCTGTTCACATCTCCTGCAACACAACTGATTATGGATGTGCCTGTGGAAGGAAGTAGCAAACTGCATATATCTTCAAAAATCTGAGCTCTAGTGCGCACATGAATGATTCCCAGATGAGGGAACAAGTACCTGCATGAAACAAAGTACCTGCATGAAACTCAGAATAAAGAGATTTTCCCTAAAGTTTCTGATATCTATAAACAATGTAGGTCCAGGAAGGGTTCTACAAAAGGATGTAGCATGTACAACTGCACGCTCAAAAGTCATAAAATTATGCTAGGAATCTTCCTGGAGAAAAGCAGAGACAAAAATACTAAGAGGATTCATAATTAGACAATGGTTTCATATTGCAACGCACAATTTAAAATATGCTGGGTCAGCCTGTGCCATTTCCATAGCTGTGCTTCATCCTGAGCCTAACTACTCCTAAAACACCCCACTCCAAACCCAGTAAAACTGCCCACATTTCGCTCATTCTACAGTTAAGAAATAAGCACTTTACCTACTGGGGTAAACTGGGATTATGCATACAAGTTGTTTCATGTTCTCCAGTGATCACCACTAGCAATGGCTAGGTGCAACCAGGCTCATTTACAGCATCACCAGAGCTGGCTGCTGATGCTGCTCCTATAGAAGAAGGGAAAGGTTTTTTCCCAAAGCGGGCCTGACCTCTATGAGCCCTCAACTGAGTGCCAGATGTGGCAAAAAAAAAAAAGAAAGTGATAATAAAAAAGTTAGTGCTCTAGAAAGAAAGGAATGGCACACTTGTCGTGAAGGAAGAATAGACGTGCCATTGGGAAATGGACTGGAGCCCAGGCAGTGCCAAATCCATCTCAGAGAGCAGTTTTACAGTATCAGCTATAACTCACTCACTCTCATTTTCTAGAATGCTTTGTTGAAGTCTGCAAAAGTTTGAGAAAGAGCACAGAAATGCATTGGATTTGTAATCCTTGCCACAGACAGCTGATTCCTGCCATGTTGTGTCCAGCTGTCACTGCTTTGACCCTGCCAAACTGTCCTACAAGCAAAACTTAACCTCCTTAGTTCTCCGGAAGCACTGAGCAAACTTCTCACTTCAAAAGCCAATTTAACTCTATTCTAGACTGGAAAGTAGATGTGTTGGTGTGGTTTGGGGGTTTTGGGTATTTGTTTTGGTGTTTTTTGTGATAGGCCGTCACCAACTCCATGCCAACTGGGTCTGGAGACTTGGAAAGCATGGCATTTGGGAGGCTGCTACCAGGCAAGCTTCTTCCAATTTATTTAACAAGCTGCAGGCAGAATCAGTCCCCAAAGCAGACAGCTGATCTGAAGGAGGGAGCAGGCAAAGGGAAAGGATTCTGGGAGCAGAGGTGTGATGAAATGGAAACAGAGCTCAAAATTACTCCACAATTCATCTCACCTTGCAGCTTAGCAATGTTTCTGATGCACAGGAAGAAAACTTATTTCGTCTCAAATCCAATTGTGACTACTGAAATCTGGGAAGAGGAGGTTTAGAAAAGTTCAGGATAATTTCAAAGAGGAATTCCATTGCTTGAAGCTTTTCCAGGTCCCTTAGGAACAGGTACATTGGACTGATAATTCCTGGGGCTCACTCACTGTCACAGAAGACTCTGCAGTTGACAGCATTTTTATAACTTCTGTGCCTGGTAGGAAACACTGAGGTGGGCAGAAAAGTTTGGGTTTAGCTGGGGAATATTCTCTGATCTTGGGTTTGATTTGCAGCAGTCTGAGGAAAGGCAGGCAGAGGAGACCTGGAATAGATTGACCTGCACCAAGAATGTGAGAATACCTAAAACCGAACCTTGAAGACCAAACAGCCTTGAGTCCTAAAAGATTTTTAATAATTCTCCTCCCTGTTTCTTTTTGCCTTCTTCCTCCTGCTCAGTGGAAAGCAATCCCCCTTTTTTAGAGGTAGCATCACTGTTGTAGGAGTACCATGAACACAACCTGCCTAGCACCACATTCTCAGGCTTTAAAGTGCAATTCTCCTCAGAGAAATAACAGTTTAAAGGTACATTGTCACCACACACACACCTGCTCCCTGAGGGGCTTCATTATCCCTCTAATGTGCAGTGCAGGAATACCAGATCTTTCCCCCTCCCTAGTGTCCTTCTGTCATGCCTGCTTAAGTTTCCTGATAAAAACACATATTTGCATGGTCATTAGGAGGGAGGTTGGAAGGAGGGAGCTTTATAAGCTCTCAATTTATGCCTCAAGACCAAAAGTACCAAATTAGTTCTTTTTTTTTTTTTAAGAAATTCTGCAGCTAGAAAAGAAACTGGCTCTCACGCTTCAGGGTTTCAGCTGTTCACCTGTGAGAAGTACAAGAGCTGCACTTTTTACTGCTCATTAATATCTGTGCTCTGCACATTGAACCAGCAGCAGTGCAGGGGTTTGGCCTGCATTTCCCATTCCCCAGGATCCTTCCCCATGTGCCCCTAAACTGGTTGTACTCCCAGCTCCCACCTCCCCCAGTGCTACAGCTCTGAAGTTGTTTTTTGGGTTTGCTGGCTTTAGCACAGCAGCTAACACGACTGGAATCCAAATCAAAGCAGCAGCTCTCCTGAGGGACAGCTCCTTAAACAACACCTGCAGGGTGGAGATGGCCTGAGACCTTCACAGAGCCAGAAAAGGGCTTTCCTACAGAGCTGGGCAGCCCATCACAGCCCACCTGGAAAGAACAAGAGGTGGAGGCAGATTCCATGCCATCCTCAAAGCAAACCTCAGAGCTCCTTGTAGCTGGATCTGCCATCCTGAACACACACCCCCAGAGTGTATATCCCAAAACATCCCTCCTCAGGTCCTCCCAGCTCCTCCTTCACTGAGCCTGCATCTCCCCATCAACACAAATGACGATGTCACCTACTCAAACATTACCCTGTCACCCATTACCCGGAGTTAGGCTGGAACTTCTCTCCCTTTTCAGAGCCCACCCAAGCTGTGACCAGTGATGCACACAAACAGGGGATCTGAAAATGTGTCAGGTTAATAATGAAGGACAGGCCTGCTTTTCCCCCTGTTTTTTTACTAACAGCAGCCTCTGCTTCTCTCCTCCCCTAAACGTGCCAATGGTGGCATTTCCTAGGCTAAGCTCTACAGAATAATCACACTGTTTAGAAAATAACTTAAGTCTCTGGAGTTCTCACTTTCTCCATTTGTCAGTAGAAAACGAGACATTTCCTCAAAATATACAATAAAATAGCCTCTAGCAATAGCCTGCAATGCTTCTCTTTACAATACTTTTATGAGCGGGAGCATGGTCTCTGGGGAGTGCTTTCATAATCATTTATACAAATGACAGAAAACTAGGACAATGAGAAGCAAAAAGGAAAATACAGCCATCATGCACCCAGCTGCTTTGAATAGTTTGCAGAAAAAGTGTTTTTCTTTGTGGCAAAGAGTTCTCCTCACTTGCAGGCCTAAATTAGGGGATCACAACCTTCCTGAGGTGGGACAGGATGCTGCTCCCAGAGCAACCCAGTGCAGCTCATTGCTCACATTCCTTCTTGGCTCTCTCGCTGCTCCAGGACAGTCCTCTGAGCCAGAGGTGTATTCTACATACATTAAAATATCATGAGGTTAAGAAGATAATACCCAAAAAAGATAGCCTGCCAGGGGGACAGGTGTCTAGTCCTTAACTACCTCCCTGTCCTTCCTTCACAGCACAGTTTTGTCCCATCTGAGGGCATTTGTGGTGGTCTGCACAAGAGGCAGCTTGCAGGAGAACCTACAGCAGCTCCTTTCACTGCTGCTGCTCTGGGAGGCTGTCACCTGCTCCCAGCAGGTTGACATTAGGTAAGAGTAATGTTGGTCTTTCAAAATAAACCATAAAATTGCTATGAAAACTTGTTTCTTCTGTGTACATTCTAAATTTCTACCTGCGTGGGGATGGAGAAGGGGCTGTTGACTCCTGTATGCACAAACAACAAGGCAAGAAGGTACTGAAGGAAAATCCATTTGTTCCAACACTTCCCCCACCCTCCTTTTCTTTTCAATACAAATTCAATCCTCTGTATACAAGGGGGGTGAACTAGTGCAGCACGACATAATGGAATAGTTTCATTTCACTGAGACTCTCCAAAAGGCAGAGTCCTTGTGAGACCAGAGCCTGGAACACTGAGAAGGACAGACTTTACAGTCTGCTCCCTGTGCCACCAGAAACACATTTCCTGTCTTGGCTCACCCAGCCCCCAGAATAAATAAATAAATAAATAAATAAATAAATAAATAAATAAATAAATAAATAAATAAATAAATAAATAAATTAAATTTATGGAGCAACACGTCCAAGAAGCTGCAAGCAGAAATGCATCCCAGAGGAGTGCTAAAGCATATAATAGCTGTATTTGTCTTCCTGGATATGCCTTGGTACAAGACTACAAAAAAAAGGAGGCAGGATCATTTGTTGTGCTCAGGTTTTAAGAGATTTCTGAGTAGATCTGTTAAGCTTGCATGATGTTAACAAAACCTACCTGAACACAGCAGAGAGGCACTTAGGAGGTGGTGATGCAAGTGAGTATGGATTTTACTTCAGGATAAATTCCAGGCAACTTTTCTACTGCTTCCTTTTCCTTGTCCACCCATATACAAGCTGGGTGTTTTGTTATTTCGGAACAGATGATAGGGATTTGATCATTCAGTGTTCGTATTACTGCCTCAAGCACTTGCACCACCGCTGCCTTCAGAGGGAGGTGCCCGGCCAGGGTAAATCGTAACAGCCCAGAGAGGCTGCCTTGGGTAGAATGGAGGAGGTTTGCTGGAACAAACACACGTTCCCTAAGGAAGCTTGGAAGAGGACACGCTGTGAAATTTAGAACAGCAGACCTGGAATGAGTGAATCAAAGAAAGTCAGCAGAAGATATAAAGAGATCACAATGTTTTTCTTTGTTGCTCTGTGTTTGGTATCCAAACTAAAAACAAACAACTGAACAAAACACACCACAGAAAGTACAAGTGCAAATCATTCCATATTTGCATCTTCTCATATTGCTGAGACAATGATAGTCTCTAAAATATGCTTTAGGTGACAGTGCTATGGCACTGGGGCTAACAACATGCTTCCCTAAAGGAAACTTGGTGGGTTGCTGTCTAGAGACTTCACTCTTGAATGTGAGCATGATACAAAACAGGGAACTGCTGACAGAGAAACAAGACTGGCACTTGGGACATCCAAGTTTTATTCTCCAATTTCTTCAAGCAAATTATTTCTCACCCACCTGTAATCTCTTTCTCAGCATGATTGGAAGCTTTTAGGGTTGTGGACTTCCTCAGCAGTTACCCAGCATAATGGGACCCCAAGTTTTTATCAGGGTCTTTGGCTAACCCTGACCAAAGGTCAAACAGTGTTTATAAAGAAGGTTCTCTGCTGGGAGGCTGATACAAGAAAATTAAATGAGAACTCAAATGTATCCCAAGTGCCACGAATTCCCAGTCTAAAGGGAAAAAAAAAGAAGAAACCAAACTGACTGGATCAGGCCAAATGCCTCTTGCTGGACTTTATCCTTTAACTGAAAAGAAAAGCAATCTTTGCAAAGTGATAAAGCCACCCAGGAATGGCTGCAGTTGTTTTCCCTTAAAACGAACCAGAGAGAACAGATGGTGTCCTCTCACACTGTCACAGAGGTCAAAGTTAGCCACCTCAAAGACTAGCAGGTTCTTGAAATGCTCAAACGCTCATGTCTGGTCCTTATGACTAATCCACTCTCCCAAACAAGAAAGGTCAAATGAAGAACATCCCTACAAAAACTGCAACTACTCTGAGCCATGGCTGATGTGTAATGCACTCAGACATGGTGTCAACAGCTGCTCCTAAAACACAGTGAGTCAGGCTTTCAAAAGAACATGCCAGCTTTCACTGTTAGAGCTTTCATATGGATTACATTTACTCCCCAGTGTTTAAAAATATCCTTAAACATTGAAAATATAAAATGTTTTCCTTACAGATTTCGTCCCTTTTGCCCAGGCAGCTGCCCAAGAATGTCTCATGCATTTATTTGAGAGCAAAACATCCTAGCCCTTCTTCCACTTTCCTTTTCTCATGCTGACTGCTAAACCGAAGGCAGGCCTCTGTTTTCTGAAGTCATGCACAAATGAGGAATTCCTGGTCCCTTTCACAACTTATGCCTCTGAACCACAGTCAGCCTTCCAGAGAACTGTGGGGTCACGAGTTCTGCCCGACAGACAGGGCACAGAGACACTGGGTGACTCTCCTTTGGTCCTGTAACAGGCATGTGGGTACAAATCCCCTATCCATCCCCTACTCTAATCACCAACCTCCCTTGGATACTGTCATTTCAATAAAAGGGCCTATTGGAAATGACAGGTGAAGAAAGCAGCCCAGGCATGAAATGCACTCTAAAGTATATTAATAGAAGGTTGCCAGACGAAACGGCACAAGGCATTTGATCGCATCATCTCGGGCTTGTTGTTCATGCTCCTTTGCATCTGGCTGTGTGATTCCTGCCAGATTCTTGGCTGGAGGAGCAGAGGAGGATTTGCCTGCCTTCCCTAACCCGTGCCGGGCTCAGCTGCAATCACGCAGAGCGCTGAAAGAAATCCCTTTGAGTTGGGATTCATTCCGAACATGTAAAACCCAAATGACTGCTTCTCCAAAGTGAATCCCATTTCACAGCAAGTAGGTTATTAGTGTGGAACTCCATACAAGTAGCCTGCATTCAAAAGCCCTCTGCATTATTAATAGAAGATGAGCTTTTGACATCAAAGGAGAACCATTATGTATGCTAAACGGTGGCAAAAATTGTACCCGCACTTCAAACCTTTTCAGCGCTTTGTCCCTTGTAAATCAATCAAGGTTGACAGATGCTTTAAGGAGAGTAATCTTTTCAATGATACTGTCAATGGATAACATAATGGAACATTGTCTCTGTGCTGTGTGAAGACATGGAGCTAGTCAATTATGGACAACACTTCATGCAGCCGCCAGTTTTCACTTGAAGTGCTGCTGTTGAAGTATTATAATCCCAACAAATGGCCACAGCAGCATACAATGTAAATGAGACCTCCTGAAGCTTTGGAAAATTCATTAGTAACAACAGTGGTCCATTCCCACACTTTCAAACACCAGCCTGGTAATGTTAACGATGCACTTCCCCCCTTCCCTTTGAGCAGGCAGTAGGGCATATTTACATACACTATTTTAAACCTTCAGCACATTCCCCCCCATTTCGGATTCCTTTCCTCTCTTCACCTGATATTTTCAGTGAGTCACATAACCCACATGGCTGGAGGCTGGAAACAAGAAAACAGACCTTCCTACTTGGGGACACATTGTCACTTCACACATGTGAGACACTTGGTGGCTGTCCCTTTTTCCAACACTTCTGCCTGCTCAGCTGCCCTGGGAAGAATGGCCTGTAGGGATGGCAGGGGAAAAGCTTCCAGCCTCAAGAGACCAGTGGGGTGTCAGGGGGAAGCTGAATGCATCCAGTGCCAGTAGCACCTGGGTGGAACTCTGCTCGAGAGTCAAAAGGGAGAGACTGTGCTGTTTATTTAGCTATTGGCTCCTATTTCCTACATCGTCTTCTCAAGGATTTTCCCTTTGTCAAGGTTTTTGCTAAGAGGAACACTTAATCTCCCACAGCAGCAGAGAGAAATCCCACACTTGAGCACAGAATCTCTAAACTCCTATCAACTGCAGGTTTTCATTGCTATGATCTGTGAATGCCCCTTACCCCTAATGTGTTTTTGAAACAACCAGGTGCACACCAGAAACTCAGTCACTGAGGGTAAGAACAAGCTGCTCCTTGAACCCAGCTTCCCCTTTCCCACTCTCCAAGCTCTAAGTATTGGGCAATTGAAAATCCTCTTGCAGAACAGTTTTCTTTCATAATATCAAAGAATTTCAAAATTATACATTCACTTCGCGACAACTTTCAACACATGTTATCTAACCTTTTATTTTATTTCTATTTGCTAGCATGTTATTATTTAGAGTATACAAGTAAAATCTTTGACAAATTAATATAAGCATTGGAACAACAGAGTTGATCCATTTGATCAAAAGACAAAAGATCTGGCAGGATGTGCCAGTAATTCAGAACCAAAGGTTATCAAACAGAAGATGAAAAACCTGCTTTTGTTCATGTGTCTGAGATATATAAGATCACAACTTACCACTGCTGGATAAGGTCAGTTTAAGAAGGAAGATGGTAGCCAATTATAAAATTTTTAAGTGGGCTTTTATTCATACTGAAATAAAATTCACTCAATCAAATAAAGCCAGAGATTTATCATAAAGGCAAAAAAATATAAAATAAAAACTAGGAAAAGATAATTAAGAAAAAGTGACTTACATAAGAGAAGTCTTCAGCATTCTGACAGAGTAGCTTGGGAAAAACAGCCTGTCTCTGAAATCTTTCCTCATCCTCAAAGATGTTCCCATACATGAAGCCATTCATCATGGTGGAGTGGGCATGGATGTCGATATAGAACTCCAGGTTAATCTTCTGTTGAGGGAAAACAACAACAACAAAACCTTCAGCATGAGATAAATCATAACTGAGTTATGCAGGTGAAGCCTCCCATAAATCCAGTCCTGCCATTCTTGAGCCCATCCATGGTGCCAGCACCAGGGAGCCACACTGAAGATCTCACTGTGATGCACACAACCATTCCTGCCTCGCTGTGGGGGCATATGAAATACAACAAAGGACCATGACAGACATTTCTGTACCTTTTTTTGAGGATATTGGAACATTCTGCACAGGACACTGTGTAAAATAGAGCCAAACCATCCTTCATTGTGATACAGGGCTTACTGCCAGTGATAAAAATATGCACCTTCCAGTTCTAGAGCATGATTATTTGGGCATAGCTTTGCCATCTCTGCACAGTTCTGCGTTGAATTATGCAAATGTTCCCTTCTGCCAGGTGAAACAGGCTCAAAATTGTGTAAAAAAGACTCCAGTATTTCCTGTGCAGTTTATTTCTTGCGTATAGGGAGAAAATACTGCAAATGTTTTGTCCTCCTCTCCTTTCCAGCAGTAACTCAACAGAAAAACTCTCCAAAACAAGTACCTGGAATACCTCTCTGCTTGTGCAGGATTCTGCATCAACAGTTGCTTTAAAAGAAGACACAGGAGCCCCTAGCACAGAAGTGCCTGCTCTGCCCACACCCTTCCCATGGCACCAGTGGGAAAGAGGGAATGTTCACCTGGATCCCTGCATACAGTGCCATCAGCAGCACTAAAGAGTGATACCAGAGCAGATGCCTCTGAATCACCCAGATTCCCCAAATTCTTACGACTTCTGGACTTCTGAACAAATGAGGTGACAAGCCTATCCCTGTCACCTGGCCAGCGTGGGCCCATTGGGGCTGTCCTGGTGCCCAGGTCTCACATGTCCCTGCCTCAGCAGAGGGATGGAGAGGAGCTCTGTTGGCAGCAGGATGCTCATGAAGCTTCTCCCTGTACTGAAGTGCACCAGGGAGCTCTGCAGCCCCAGTCTCTCCTGCACACAAAGCTTGCTGGGCTGCTGGAGAGCCCTGAGCCTTGGGACACTCCAGTGGGACAGGCAGGCAGGTTGGGTTGGGCAGTGTCTGCTCTTCCAAAACCTCTGGTGGGGGGAGAACATCATTTGGTATGTGACACTAATATAATACAGATTTACTCTCCCCCTGGCAGAAAACCTGTGTATAATACACAGCAACTGTTTAGTTTAATTAAACAACCTAGAGAGAGTAATAATGCATCTTATTAAGCCTCTGCTATGTTAAAATGTTAGCTAATGCAATATCAATATCTGACCATGCTTCGTAGGAAAGGGAACATTTGATTGTGTTCGACTCTAATACAATAAATTGTTTGCTCCTGCCAAAACATTCTGCTGTGCTATAGAGGACCAGCCCTGCAATAAAGCACACATCTGCTATTTGGAGATACAGCTCTGAGGAGAAAGATTAGCATTGACAGGATGAAACACCACACAGGATTTGCTTCCTCTCCAAGCATACAGAAATTAAAAACCAAGATTAAGTAATACTATTTTCATGAGATAATTTCCCCATCACAAACAGAATTTGATGAGATCAGATGCACACTGGCATATCACCATAAAACAGAACATCTTGTAGGGTCTCAAAACAGTGATTTGATGAAGTGAGCAGATAATCTAGTTAAACTGGGTATTTGTAAAGCATGAATGTCCTTCACACAGAAGTCAGTGACCTAAGTCATACTTATTTTAGAACAACCAGACAGAATTCTTTATAGGAACGTAGTTACTAACATAAAATAATTGAGAAGCACAGTGAGATATATAACAATGGACTAGAATAATTTGTGACTTAAGAGAAATAAAACTGCTGGTGTAAACTGCAGGATTTGTGGTATGTCGTGGTGTACTTATTCATTCATAGTTTTCAAGTTATTTCTAGAAGAAGGTGGCCACAAACAGAGATGCAGAAGCACAGATTAGTGAGATCATTTTCCACAGGCTACCCAGCAAGAAATTCACCTGCAGAACATGTGTGACCTGAGCCTCAGCTTAGTATTCAATTATCAAGTTATCCAGTCTAACAGTGGTATTTTCTAAACTCTCCTAGGACCTTCACTCAAAAAAATTGTTGGTAGAAATGTCAGAGAATATTAGAAAGTCTCCTGGTGTGCTAAAATTTCCTTGAAGATCTTTTTTGTTCACCAAAATAATTTTCAAATAATCTTGCAATGGTTATTTGTGAGGGAACAGTGTCCTTCACAGATGTCCCCTTCCCCTAAAGATTAAGCTTCCAGATCCCTTATTTGGAAGCTGTGACATTAAACAGGTCGCTCATCACCCAAACAAGTGCTCAAAAACATTTTTCAAGTCATCCATTTCAAGTTAATTAAAAAGTAATTTCTTAAGTTGGCCCACAATGACTATTCAACTGGGGTATTTTTCTGGTCTTTGTTCCTTAGCCTCCAACTGAACATGTAAAAATCTCGATTTCACATATTCCTGTGCACTAAATTTAGTCCAAACTTGCAACTGTCCATCCTATTCAGCATATTTTTAAACATTGCTAAAGTAATTGCTAGTTAGATGTACTACTTCCAGACGCTGCAGTGTGTGAGCAGAACAGAATTTCAGTGGTTCACATTTCTCCTCCTCACATCCATTACTTTATCAAAGGGAAGCATGTTCAGCATTCTCCATTACAGAACAAAATAATTCAGTGCATTGTTGATATAACACATGAGTTTCTAACGGAAAAAGTCCTTTTATTCCCAGACACAAAGTTATTGTGCCCTTAAAAAGGACAATAACAGCCACTAGGACATTAAAAGTTTGCCACCTCGTGCCTCCAGTGGTAAACCAAGCAGCAGACAATTTGTTGGCACTCAAGCTTCACAAGAATTACGCTATGCTCCTGAACAATAATGGCATTTCTTCTTCCTCTTCAGAGTCATAGATATTCATAGGTGCTTTACCTGTAGGAACTGTTTCCCCCAGTGCCACACAGCAAATTTAAGCAGGGGAATAAAGTTTTATATTTCAGTTGATGTCCTCTGGAAGATCTTGACATAATTACTAATCTCCAGCAATTCAGGTAGGATCAGAGAATTAACATTTTATGGAATATATAATGTCACCTACTGATGGCAATTTCAGCAAAGTCAGCAGAGAGGTGACCTCCTGAAATTGTTGCTCTTGGAGACAGCAGAACTTTAGTGGGAGAACGAAGTGAATAAACACATGTTTGCATTTACATGAGCACACGCAAACACACTTAACCCCCTGCTCTCTCTGCCCTACCCCAGGGGTATCTGCCAGTATCTACACACACTCCCTTCAGGGCTTCTCTTGCTGCAGCACCTGCAAGTGAGAGCAGGAATACATTCAGACATGGTTCAAAGTCTCATATTCACATTTTCTTTATGCAGAAAATAATGAATAACTAGGCTCAAATGGCTCTGGATGCCACAGCTGCCTTCTGAGAGACTTACCAGTTACATCCTACAATATGATATTAAACTCATCATTTTCTGCTTTAGAGGTAGAATGCAAAATGATTCAGATGCCTTATAAAAGTCATCATGTAATTTCATTCTCTCAAGTGCCTTTTCTTTGTGCTTACAAGCAGTGGCAGAGTTTTCCTCTCTCACACTGTTTCTTAAGTAAAGTTGTAATTACCTGGATGACCCAGGTTACAGAGCTCCAGAAAACAAAGGCAGACTTGGTCTTTCTTTTCTCTGAGTCTCAAAACAGAAATCACATGCTAGACTGACAGTGACAATGATTGAACCCCACTTCTTTGGAAAGAAAAGATTCTCTCCCTTGAAAAGAATGGTTTTTATCTCTTCTTGCCACTTACCATATAAACCTGGCATAAATAAACAGCCAAATGAATTTCTGCTCTAAAGTTCATTTGAATCCCTACTGTTGTGACATGCATTTTCCTACTGAGTCAGTCTGAAGTTTCTGTCAGCTTCAGAAATGTACATGTAAATTAGGGGGTGGTGAAAATGAAAGAAAAAATGAATTAAGAAAAAGAACTTGGATTGTCAAGAGAGGAAATAGTTAAAGTAATATAAAAGCTGGTTCATGATGACACAGAAAGTTTTGAGAAAATATATTCTCACTTGTCTGCATTTTTATTTCCTTCACTGAATACTTTTTGGAAGGTCATTAATTAAAGAGTACAAGAACTATGTGCTGATGTGACCAAACTTAGACTTTGAACAGTGTAATTATGATTCTTAAGAAAACAGAGGTTTAATAAATAAATAAATAGGAGTCAGTAAATGCTGTAATAAAAGGATAAATGTGCATTGAGCCCAGAACATGAGCCACTAGAGAGACAAGTGATGCAGGAAGAAGCCAGCTCTGTCCACCAGCTGTCACTTCAATATGGATTTTATTAATTCTTGGGCATAGCAATTGGTTTAGAGAGAGAAGCATCCAAAAGCCTTCTCCACTCCAATATTTCATGTAGGGGATGGGATAAACTCCTTGCAATGTTTTACACAAGCTACTAAAACCATGGACTGTCATTTGTTGCAAGGAAGGGATCAGCCTCCAGGCAGACTTTGTGCTTCTGCTGCTAAACCACTGTTTGCAGTAAATGGACATTCAACAGCTGGCTCAGCAGATGGAGTTTGCCCCTTTTGATTCAGAAATTCCCAGAAGAATTGCTCCTTTGATGCTTCCTCAGGTACATCTCCGAAGCAAAATTCCTCAAAAGAATCTCTCAAAAGAAAATTTTGCATGTGTCTCTAAGACATCCCTTTTGACATAAGCACACTGTTACCTCAGGAATAGCTATTTTGGCAAATGCTTACACCAGAAAACATAGGAGCACAGCATTCTCCTAAGGAAAATGAAGGAAAACTGAGCATTAAGCATCACGTGGCCAGCAGTCCCCATTCAGCTACAAAGCAGCATTCCTTCCCCTTTCAGTCCTACTGAATTGTGCCCAGGGCTTTGAATTGCTCCTTGGAGATGGGTGACACTTGTCTCCTTCTGGCTTTCCAAGGGAGCATGAGGTGGGATTCAAACTGCCTGGATATGGTACATACATTTTAAAGCTTGACATGCCTGCCTTTGGGTGCCTGGTAAGATGGATTTTACCCAAATTACTTTTCTTAGCTCTACCTTCTCCCCATATTTTCTCTGCCACCAAAAAAAAAAGCATTGAATTGTTCCACATTTTCCTCTGCTATCCTTTATATAACCTTTGACAAGTTAGTCCTACAAAATCATCCTCAGTGTTTTCAGACAATGCAAGCCACACCTTGTCAGAGGCACTATTTCACATTTATACCACTCCCCTTTTGTAACCATAGGGACAACATTTTTCTCCTTCCATTCATCATCTCACAGACCACCTGCTCATTCACCTCTGTAAACACCATGGCAACAACAGCAATTATTTACACAAGAAATTAATAGTAGGAAAGGGAGTTACTATTTTTAAAAAAACCTCAAGCAAAAAAGGTATCCTCATCTTGCTTCCAGGGAAAGGAACATGCCAGTTTAGAACCACTCTTGTTCTCACTGATATGAAGCACAACAGACAATTTTGCTTTTTCTGTAGACACCTTTACAGTCTGACAATGCCTTTTAAAGTGTCCCTGCAGAAGCAGCTTGCCAGCACTGATGTGCCACTAACTCTGCATGACCTTCCAGCAACTCTTCATAACACTTCAAGCAGTTTTTTCAGAACATTTCAATGATATACCAGGAGCTGTTTTCTCTCAGAATGAACCACTCCAACCGAATTGCTATTCAAAAGCAACTATTTACCAACCCTGTTTCATGGCAAATAATGATAAATAATGATACATCTTGATGCTAGGAGTAACCTGGCATGACTCCCCAGAGCCTCAAAGTGGATGGAGAAGAGACTTCTGTTTGTCTGTGGTTCAGCAAAAGGATGGAAGCCCATCAGTACTGCTTTCCTGCCCGCTTTAAAAAGTAAGGGATGCTTTTATCCACAGAAGAACAGGAACCTGAACCCTACTCTGGTGTGCCCATCAGCCACCCCAAAAGAAGCTAAACTCAGAGCGCTGGCCTCAGAGTGGGAGGTCAGCAACATGCATATTCCGATCCTGCCTTGTTATCTCCTCGCTTCTCTCACCTGCCAGTGCAGATAACAACACCTCCTGAGGATTAGCTGACGTTTGGAAAGCACTTTGAAGATATAAAGCATCACAGCGTGCGCAAGTGAAGTGTTAATTCATCTGCGGGGCCGGTTTGCTCTGACCCCTCTGCAGACACGTCCAGTTAATGTCAGCTCTGGCAGGTTTTGCATTCAGGCACCTGTCCACCAGCCCCTGGACTGCAGCCAGCAATTCACACAGGACACAGAGGAGCCGTCAGATGGCAGCAACATTTGGTCATGACAGGCCTGAATTGGATTAGAAAGGGTGACCTGGAGGTGAAAGGCTCTATCAAGAAGCCACTGCTGTTCAAATGCATATTAAATTAGAGAGGCTCCAAAGAGACAATGTTAAGACCCAGATCAAGTTTAGGCAAGACTTTTGGCTCGGCTGCATGGACAATTCTTGTATAATTTTTACCCTAAATGATTATGACCAGAAAATACACTCTTATGGATTTAGGGTCTGACCTCAAGCCAAAACTAGGCTCTGAGTATGAAGAAAGGCAGTGCTTGTTCTGTCTCCTCCTTCCTCTGTCTCTCGTATGAAGCAAATGTGCACATACACTCAGCACCATTGTTTTTTGACCTTCACAATTCCTGAAATCTTTCCTTGCCTGATTTATTAGAAAAAAAAAGCAGTGGGACTGATTAGGGTCTTGGGGCATTACCTCACCCCAAACTTTGCTGGTTTTACTGGGCTCTGCTCAACATTGCCCACTTGTTGTGTCACCAGCAGATGACCCACAAAACAATTTAGAAATCAGAATTAGAAATAGAACAATTAGAAAATGCTTTAGAAATCCTACCTTGCTCACTCCTCTGCTGCTGAACAGCATTGGCTCTACAGAAAGAGGGCTCTTCAGAAAAGACAAGTGGCAAAAGAATCAAGAGCTTTTTAGAAGAGGGAAGAAATCCTACTATAAAAGTGAATAAAAAAGAGAGTAAAAGAAAGCAAGCAAGAGGAAATAAATAGAGAGTAAAGGAAAGGCAGAGAGAAGATGAGGCAGTAACAGTTACTTATTTTCTTATAATTAAAGCAAGAAAATTAGGTTATGAAATCAGAAATATCTAAATGACCATGTTTTCACTGGATAATTAAATTTAGCTCTGGTCTGGTTGTGAAGGTTCTCCCAGCTGAAATGCTCCCAGTGGCTGTACTGAAGGTTTTAGCATGCCTTGGTGCTGTTCCTTAGACAGCAACTTGCTTGCTGTGTGACAATAAACAAGCCATTTAATATCTTCAGGCATCATTAATTGCTGCTTATATTCCTGCAACTATATTAAGGTCAAGAATTCCTGTTCAACTATTCACTTCATAGCAGTATTAACAGCTTTGTGTTTTACCACTAACTTTTAATTATACCTCTGCAGAACCCTCGAACCAAGGAGCACAGACTTTACAAGTACATAAATAAGGCCCAAAGACATTGCCTGCTTCTCCTCTAATTACAAAGGCAAAGAGTGGTAGACTGAAAACAATGGCTAGGAGTTATGGCTCCCTGTCCCCTAATTTCCTAGGAACTCTTGCAGTTGGACAAATTGTGTGTGGGCAAATCAAACTCTTTAACTACCAGTTTCTCTATAGTCTCTCAAATAATATATATCATTATTCACTATTTCTTACTAAATAAGTAGCAGCTGGCAGAATATAAAGTCATCAGGCAGAAGACCAAAGGGAAGCAAAATGAAGTGTTTTTTAAATTAGCTTATACTGCAGCACTTACTGCCACTAGATTTTGGCCAAAACACAGGTGAACAGAAAGATCAATTAGATAAATTCAAAGAAAAATTATGTTATTACACTCCAAGCAGTGAACACAACTCCTTGAACATTAAATCCCAAATTACACATTATCAGTAGCCTTGCTCTCTTTTTAGTCTACCCTTAGCATCTGCAACAAAATTCTGAGCCAAATAGAGCTTGGGCTTGATGCAGCATCACTGTTCTTATTTTCCAATTACACCTTAATTTATGCTGCAGAATGAGACTTCTGTAGTTCTTAAAAAGGTAAAGTGTTGATTGGTGGTGAAAAGTATGTGTATTTCTACAGTTTAAACTCAATTTCTAAAAAGAAATTAGACAAATTACTGTAAGGTAGATCCTGATCTATATAAAGCTTTCAGCTCAACAAGACCTAAAACAATGAGAACTATAAGTGGACATCAAAGGTAAAGGTCCATTTTACAGATGTAAAATAGTTTAAAGAGGGCCCCAAATTTTCCCACCTATCCAGGAAAACGGATTAGTTGGACTTTTTAGAGGACCTGTAAGGGTTGCTTTTATTTTACATAGATTTGTGTGGAGTAAGAAGCTAAAAAGCCGTACCTGGATGGCAACCTCCATTTGCTTGGGAAGACAGGAAGGCTGTGCATGGACGTTGTGCCCATGCTTTACCAGGGGGCTGGCAGCTGGAAGCCAAACCAGCTCTTTCAGTTCACCCTCCTGGCCACAGGCAGGAGCTGTCCATGGTCATGATTCTGACTGTTCCATGGTCATTATTCTGACTCTGTTCCATGGTCATGATTCTGACTGTGTTCCATGGTCATGATTCCGACTCTGTTCCATGGTCATGATTCTGACTGTTCCATGGTCATGATTCTGACTCTGTTCCATGGTCATGATTCTGACTCTGTTCCATGGTCATTATTCTGACTGTGTTCCATGGTCATGATTCTGACTGTGTTCCCTTGCAGGCTGAGCCTTTCTGTTCCTTCCTCGTGCTCAGGGTGAGCAGCCAGCACATCGAGGAAGAGATAAAAGTGAAGGCTGATAAACAGGAACACAACGACGCTGAAGGAGATTAGGGACTCTACAGCAGACATAAATGCTGAGGGGAGGGACAGCATGCAAATACCAAACAGAACTGACCCTGGTGCTCACCCATGATTCATCCACAATGGGAAGAACAGGTTTTCTTGGCTTTGTCCTGCTCAGAGACAGCTCAGCATAACATTTTGTACCAAACTGTGGGATGTTTTCTCTGAACTTTACATCTAGCAGTATTTATGGTCTGCACAGTGCTATAAAAGCTAAAATGTAATGCACATTTTGGAAGGGTCTGCCGTTACAACTGAAAGCACAACATATCATGCCTTTTCCAGGGCATTTTATCAGCATCAGTTCTATATGAAAGTTTTTTATCCAAAATTCCCCTATTCCTAGTTGGCCAAGAGGTGTCCTGGGATGCACCAGGCCAGCAGTCAAGGGAGGTGATTCTTCCCCTGTGCCCTGCTCTTAACACCTCACCTGGAGTGCTCTGTACAGTCCTGGGACCCCCAGCATAAAAATGACAGAAGTGCTGGAGCAAGTCCAGAGGAGTCCATGAAGGTGCTCAAAGGGATGGAGTACCTCTCATGAAGACAGGATGAGAGATCTGGGCTTGCTGAGCCTGGAGAAGGAAAGTTCTTCTCCAGGGAAGTGTAAGTCCTCCTCCAGGGAGGACTTAGAGCACCTTCCAGTACCTCCCTAGGGTGACAAGAAAGCTGGAGAGGGACCTTTGACAAGGACATGTAGTGCAAGGACAAAGGAGAGGACAGGTTTTGATTAGATACTAGGAAAAATTCTTTACTGTTAGGGTGGTGAGGCCCTGGCACAGGTTGCCCAGAGATGCTGTGGCTGCCCCATCCCTGGGAGTGTCCAAGGCCAGGCTGGATGGGGCCCTGAGCAACCTGGTCCAGTGGGAGGTGTCCCTGGCCATGGCAGGGTACAGGAACAAGGTTTTTTTTCTAAGGTTCCTTGCAACCCAAAGCATTCTGTGGTTCTGTGGTACTACTGCAGGCAATAATGCCACCTTGTGCTCCTCCTGTCAGACCAAACAGCAGGACAGCTAACTGTGACTATGAGAAGAGTCACAACATCTCAAAGACAACGTCTCCCCTGCAAGCACATCCTGGGGACTACTATTTTTAGTGTTTCAAACAGAAAGAATATTCAGTTCTTGCAGAAGATCAGGGGACTCAAGATCCAGCACAGTGCTGTAGAAAATAAAGAAAATAAGTGACAATCTCAAGAGGACCCACCAGGGCATACCTAACAAAGGATTGGTAGGACTAAGAAGAAGAATATTTCCCACCCTAGACAGCAGCAGCTGACCAACATGATCAATGGTTGACTCAGAGATTTAGGCAGTTTCTGCATGCTTTTTCCTCTATATGTGTATATGTTCACCTTTATAAGGATGTCTGTGTGTAAAAATGCATTTTTAATTGCAAATATTTTGAACTGGTTTTCATCCTCCTCCTCTGTATCTGTTACAGCTGTCTGTAATGGACAACAAAGCAATTTGCTCTGAACTGTAAACAAATCAGACCAACATTTAATCCTTTCTCTCTTAAATGTTGCATCATCACTGATGGTTTTCAGGTTGAGCATTGTGAACGAAAATATTGTGATTTAACCCTCCCAGGCAGATGAGCCCAACGGAGCCCCTCACTCCCTCTGCAGTGGACTGGAGGAGAAAATCAGGAGGATGAAAGTGAGAAGACAAGGTTTGCTCTCCTATTCCAACCACAGACCACACAGCAAGGCAGAAACCAACTCCGCTCCAAGCAGCAAAGTCTTGCACAAAACTTTGGCAGAAACTCGTGGGCAAAGTAAACTTTTGGTGAACTTGCTGTGTTTTTCCATAGTTTCCCTGACAGATTCCTCCCCTCCACACTCCCACACGCCACACTGAGAGTTGCAGAAAGTCCAGAGCTGTACTTTAACTTTGGATTTCTCTGAAGGAAGGAGGTTGCTGCTATCTCTGATGGTTGGAACCTGATCCTGTCATCATTAACTTTCACAGAGACTGTTCATTTGTTGAATATTGGTCTGTAATAAGAAGCAGGAAGGATAGGCATTTTTATAGCAACTACCTGCCAACAGATTTCAATTCTTTATCCCTTCAAAATCCCACATCTGTCCATGTCTCCAGGCACTAGTGGAAGAAGCTCTGCATTAGTTATTTTTATTATCAACATAAAAATCTTCCCATTTATTTATTTATTAAGGAGAAAAAACCAGCTATCTACAAAACTCAGTTCATTTTGTCCTTAGGCAGACATTTAAAGCTGTCTGCCAATGTCTTTTCTTAATAAAAAAAATAAGCTAAAAGTCTTTATTACACACTGTGTAACAAAATATGACCAGCTACATTCACCCAGCTGAGACATGCACCATCCATCTATCAGAAAGGATTGCTGTCAGTGGAAGAGGAAACATCTGCTGAAGGAGGTGCTATCTACCCTATACCTGAACCCAGCCACTGATGGTGCACCAGCCAGACCCCCCAAAAACCCCACTTTGAGGCTGGCCCTTTGCTTTTGCCTCTTAGACTGTCATATGAGTATTTTTCTGTGATATATGTATTTTTCACATGAAGGCTGAAAAATACAACCCAAACTACTTCTGTGCCTTGCACAAATACCCCTTACCCTCATTGAGGACATTGTGGGTGATGCATCTTCTGTCCCACATTCTGTGGCCTCTATCAGAGGGATATATCCCCATATCCCTGAAAAGCAGGAAGGATTTGGAGGCCTGGCTGGGATATGTGGCAGAGCTGCTGCCTGCTCTCTTTCTAGGCTAGTGACTGGCATGTTAAACCCAAACAACACATCTTAGACTGACACAAGATGAAGCACATTAGGCAGATGGCATGTTTTTTCTGCACAAGCCAGTGCCAGAGTATTTCCTCCTAATGATCTTCTGTTCTTGTTCTCACAGCAAAATTAGTTTTAAAGCAAAGAGAAACAACAAAAAAAAAGTACATAGCATGATGAGAGCAAAGATTACTATGTGGGAAAAATATCAACAAGAGCAGGGTTTTGTTCTTTCAATTCCATGGTTTTATTTATATATATATATATTGTTTATAAAAACAAACACCCTATTTTGTCAGACTTGAAAAGTCAAAATTTACATTTAAATGGAGACATTTAGCTGGGTTTTTTTCTCTCTCTCATCTCCTGAATGCAGAGTACAAAAGATTAAAAACTCTCAATTTTCCTAAATGGATGGATAACAGGTGAAGTTTGCATTCTGAGAGCTATTCATTTAGTGAACAATGTTCAACTCAGCAAAGACCAAAGCCCAGCTGATCAAGGGGAAAAGAGCACTGGCTCCTAGGCCTGACACAGATTTGCTCAACAGCTGAGACCAGGAGAAGCTGTGATCCCATTGTGTCCTGTTCCCAAGGAGGAAATTATGCCATGTACAGCAACACCTACATTTCCAGATGTACAGTGGATCACTATCCAAGCGAAAATCGCTGCAATTTTAGAGATTGCAGTGCTACAATAGCCCTGGTTTCATCGCCAGAACTACTGCAGATGTTTAAAATGTGAGGTTGTCTGCTTGTAAGAGAAAATGAGAAGACTTAAAATAAGTCCATAATTGCACGGCATTAAAGCCATTGTAAAATATCAAAGTGGACACAAATACTGTGATGACCCTTAAAGCTTGCTACCAATTACCTTCCTTTAATTTTTCTTTTTTTCTTTTCTTTTTTCTTGTTTACTTCCTGGCCAGGAAAATAATTACTGATTTTAAGCAGGCAGTCTATCAAGCAGGTACAAGTGCAAGCAACGTGCTCAGATAATGCCATCTTAGCCCATGGGAAGGTGCAGTAGCAGCTCATTCAGTTCTGGGCTGCATTTCTCCTCTCTGGCTTTCGCTAACATAGAGCTGATCCACAGTGTTAAAAGGACACACAAGCCAAATGTTAACCTCACGTTTTTTTTAAAACAAGGATTATGCACAGATCCAACCAGTCCCATGTAGGGTCTGATTTTAAAAGCTTTTAACAGTTTCTCATGTCTTATACGGAGTGAAATGCATCTATAAAACCCCCACCAACAAACCAAAAAAAAACCCCAAACCATCTCCCTCTCCCCTACCAAAAAAAAAAAAAACAAACCCCAAAAAATCCCCCAAAAAACAAACCACAATAAGACACAGGAATAGTAATAACTGTTTGGAAAAAGCACAGACACAAAATCTAAATGTCTGGGAGGGAAATGCACTATCACTCCATACCCACCTCCAGGAAATTACTGACTCACTCTTTAAAAAAGCTGCAAACAGTGTTTCTAGACTCCCAGGACCAGAAGCTATCCCAATCACATTCCTTCTGGGACATGTATTCTGATGTTCACCCATCATCTCATTGGTCCCACTGTCCCTGGAGAGTTTCCCTTTCTGTTACTCTCACAAACCACACAAGAATCCACTGTTTAAGCAACAAACACTGCCAGATTTTCTAACAGCTCCCAACTTAAAAACATTAAGAAAAAAAAAATGCAAGAGAATGGAATATGTTAAAGCAATTGATTCTGAATTTAAGTCCTATCCTGAGATTAACAGGATTTTAACTGAGCCAGCAGGACAGGCATCAGAATATATGAAGAACTTGTGTCCTGATTTTCCCCTCGAACAACCAGGAGCATCGGGGAGTATTTGGTTATATCTGGAGCACTAATTTGACTGGTATCCATGTGGTACTAATCCAAATAGTCTGAGGAGCCTGCACAAGAAATAGATGAGCAATGCCTCCTTTCCCAAGCACACCTCTCCACAGCTGTGTCCATGCCTGTGGTTCCTTTACCCCAAATATGAAAAGAGCATTAAGGTAGCGCTGAGATCACTCTGCCATCACTGCAGCTGCTGCAATGCTCTTTCTGGACACAGACTTATCACAGCCAAAAAGCAGGAGGCTTTTACTTCAGGTAACCCTTAGGATAAGATTTCCAGCCTCCAAGTGATATCAGCTTGAGTCAACCCTGAGTTCTCCTGAAAACATCACAGGATCCAGTGAAACATTCCCTTTAGTTGTCATTTCCTACCATGACCTGTTCTAACAATACTACAAAAAGGTTGGTTTATTTACACATTTCTTGTGCCATCCATGCCCACAACACCCAAATCTGACATCTGTTAACTCCACACAAGTGAACTCAGTTGGTCAAGAGGATATAAAGTAATATAAAATGTCACCTTTCATGTTCTCTGGCTAAAGCCAGCCATGTAATCAGGCACTCTTTATGATGAGCATATCATAGGTAAGCAGTGATGACAGAGTTTATCAGATACCAAAGGCCACTAAAACATACTCCTGACTCTGCCTCTGCAGGAGTTTTTCAATCAGTGGTCCCAAACTTGGCACATGGTTATCACAACTGGTGGAAACATGAAACCTTCAGGGTTACCTTCAAGCCCTAGCAAGAATTAACATGGCCTTGAATTAACCTTGAATCTTGCCCAAGGGAAGAGCTGTGCAATGCATTTAAACAAGCAGTGCTAACTGGCTGCAGAGCGTGAGCTTTGGGACACAACAGGGCCAATAAAGATAAAATACTGAGCCCTTCCTCCCGCTCCTCCAAGGTATGGCAACTGAGCCCAAAGGGCCAGGCACCAGCTAAAGCAGAGGTACATCTCATGCTGAATACCCAGCTTCTCTGGAATGGCTTCTCTGCTCTAAAGAATCATCTCCCGGGCTGGCTGGGTGGCCACTGGCTCTGTGTGACACTTCCCTGAGTTATCTGAAGCAGTTTTATTTAAAGTAGGTATTCCCAAATTTCTTGTGGGTTTTTTGGCAAAAAGTTTTGTATTCTTTTCAATAACCAATTTGTGGTGAAGAGCACTTTTAGAAATATTATTGAAAGAATAAACTCAGCACACAACTGCAATAAGGTCTTTCATGGAAAGAGGTCCAGCCTGAAGGTACACAGTCCTTAGCACCATCCCAACTTTTTAGCAGAGTCTGTCTTTACATCCACAAATTTCCCTGCACAGGAGAGATCCTCTTCACATAACTCTTCCTTTTCCTCCACCCACCCCAAAATAACCCCACAAGCCAACAACCTACAGCTTTATGTGCAGTAATTTGACAACATTAGGGTCTTAATCTACAGCTGGCAAGATATAAAGGAAATATAAAGGACAGTACCAGTAAAGAGAAGCAAAGCACCTTTCAAGACTGATTCTCTTCTGTGCCAACATGATGAATTCATACTCAAACCACCATAGCTAAAATTGTGCTGGGCTGCTCACCTACCTGGAAAAACCAATACATATCAACCTACCATGTTCTGAGTGCTGGTTATTTTTTTTTTAAGTTTGGTTTGTTCTGGTTTTGGTTTTTTTTTTTTTGTTTTGGTGGGTTTTTGGGGTTTTGTTTGTTGTTTTGTTTGTTTTCTTTTTGTCTTTTTTCTTCTGGTTAATAAGGTTTTATTCTTTGTGGTGAGGATATTTCTTCCTTTGTTTTCAAGGGCTCTCCAGGTTCCAGTAAATGACACTGGGTTGTGTATAAAGCTGTGGCATTTTATTCTCTAATACCAGGAAATTAATATGTACACATTTTTCAGTTTTTTTATCTTGTGAATACAAAGACTGAATCAAAGCATCAAGAAAGAAAGAAAGTGAGCTTTTTTATTCTTGCCTAAGTTTTCTGGGACTCAATAATATTGTCAGTTTCTCTTTCTCTCTTGCTTCTATTTTGTCTTAAGGCTCTGCATCTTGGAAGACTGTGAAGCTGCTGTGTGATTTTTATCTCCATGATTAAAGTGTTACACTTTATTGAGCTCTTTGCATCAGCACCAAAATCTGCAATGCAGGATTTTACATAACACTTCATTTTCTCCTCGCACCATTACTGTTATTAACCTGGTCGCAATAAACAGAAAATACAGCTCGGCTCATGATGTACTCCTGAGTTTTTGTGTGTGTGTGTGTGCGTAACAGAAAAGGAAAAAGAAGAAAAAGAATGGAAATGAAAGGGCCTCCACCTTGTGAAAGACTAGGAATGGCTGCACGAACTTGTCTTTTCCTTAAAGAACAATCTCAGCCTTTCAGAGATAAAAGGAGAAGTTCTGTGCTGGAGCTTCTGCATGTAAGCATTTCTTCCAAAAAAAAAAAAAAAAAAGATCAAAACATAACATCCAAACTACTTCCAAATTCTGTAACTCATTATTATTCATCACTGGACTTCTCAGATGGAAGATTTGATTGATATCCTACTTTGGGATGTTGCTCATTTCTTTGTTTAAATGACAAAGAATGCGAAATCTGCCAAGGGGACTCCAATAAGGGTTTGGAAAGCAGCTGAGGAGCTGGATGTGCCAGCACAGGTGACCTTCCCACTCCATCAGTGGGTGGAACCTGCGTGTTTCACAGACACCAGATCTCTGAGTTCCCGGGAAAACAGTGTGAGTTGAATCCCCAAATGTGTAGCAATCTGGGTTACTGACAGAGATTCTCTTTTTACTGGGGCAGGAGACACCTGCAGGTTGTGGACCAGAGACATCTAGATGTGTAAGCAAGCTACAGGAGCCATGAAAAAAAGAGATGGGCCATTCATGAACAGATGGTTGCCAAAACTTGATCCAAGACTAATGGGGGAGAGAGAAAGAAAGCCGGTGTGGGAAACCTGGCATGTCCCAGAGAGAGCCTTCAGAGGCAAAGCCAGTTTGGGTATGGCCCGGCATAAATGCTTCAGGAGCTTTGCCATCATCTTCAAAATAAAACAATTAGGAGGCCAGGCTTCCTAGACTTGCTCCTCCCTTTAGATAACAGGAGCTCTCCTTTTGCAGTCCTGAAATGCTGGAGGTGGGGAGCTGGGGGATATCCTAAAAACCTGTGTCAAGCTGTCTTCACTCAGGTGCTGCAGGTCTCCATGAACTGCACTGTGCTGCCACAGCAGCCCCAGGCACCTCCTGCCAGGGAAAATCAATGCAGACCGGGCCCAGTGGCACTGCTATAGCTTACCCTGAAATGTTCTGGTTATTTTTGAAGGATTGTTTTGTTTTTTAACCCAAGAGAAATATTTTAGGAAGCTCGCCAAGCTTCTGCCCCCTACTTATGTGGGTTCTGCTCTTTATTCATGCTATTTATTTTGTACTTGCTCTTTACTCAGTTTACTACAGCTTGAAATATAGCAGAACATTTTTCAGTTCGTCAGTGTGTTGTTTGCTGTCAAGGAGACGAAATGTTACTACTTTCCTCTGGAGAAACTTAGGACATGATGGATGAAATGTCACAAATAATTAGACTTTTCTTATGAATTACATTTTTTAAACTTCTGTTTGCATGTCAGCAGGTATGCTACGGATAGGCTGCATGGAAGGACCTGGGGAAATTTTAGTTCTCTGGGAACAGCAGTAATGTAATATCTGATAATCCAGCTGAGACAAACTTTACAAACTTCTACTATGGCGATTTGGGGCTAGGAAATATCTGAGTCCAGTGGCAGGATCAAAAAGGTCCAATCCAGTTCCTGAATAGCATGGACATGATTAGGGATTTAAAGATTGCTTGACACAGTCTGACCTAAAGTCCATCCACTGCAGCATCTTGTTTCTGATGGTGATGTTTTGTGGCACTGTTAAGCCCTACGTGATATGACACCCAGTGATAATCTAAATAACTATCAGGCTTGGAGGAAATAAAAACTGCAGTTCACTTTCACTCTTTGAGCAGAGATGTACTACAGATAGGCAGATGCTCAGATTGCATAAAATTATCCAGGAGACAGACATGAACAAACCCTGCAGCTCTGAACTCTGCCTGGAAAACTGTTCTACACTTTATGGGCTGGGCACACACCAATGAACACCCCCAAATATCTGAGCATGCTGGAAAATCTGCACAAAACAGTCACAGGTATTCACACACTGCTTCTTCTTTAGGGTTTATGTGAGTTTTGAGATCTCTCATCATTTTAATCTCCAAGTTTATAGATGGCCAGTTGTTACAGCAGTAAACACTGGATCAAACATAAAGCTGCAGCTGAATTACTGCTTTGAAATCTTGTACCACATGCAATGACTTTAAATTGCTTGCTTTGCTAGAAAGGCTGAAAAAACGTGGAGCCATGACACTCTAAATCACACTAATCAATGATGTAAATCTTAACTGTATGAATGTATCAATAATGAGGAATGCTCCAGGGGAAAAAACCAGGGGAACTGTACACCTTTAAGATCTCCCTTCCATAACCAACTTATTCTCATATGTTGTAGAATCATCAAGAAAATATAAGGACTAATAATGATGTGGCAAAATTTACTTAACCCCCTTGACATGGAAATAAGGTCTTATTTTATCTGTGGGGAAAAAAGATCTCTCACATGTTATTTGCTCAGCAATCTCAACTGATTAGGAGTGATTCAATTAAAATGGAAGCGTTGGAATGAATGACATAAAAAGCACCACTGAAATTTTCTCAGGAGATTTGAAATGTTATTTTTAATGCTAAAGATAAACTCTATACACACAAATGTTTGAAGGATAAGAGGAACCATGAAGTTCCAGTGTTCATAAACAGAACACAGCTTGCTTAGGGCATCACAGTATTTCAGATAAATATTATAGATATTGGTATTATCAAAACAGGGCCTGGGAAAATAGTTTTCAAATACCAGGAAAGGGTAGGGGGGAGACACCTCTCAAACCCTTTTTTTCTTCTTACTCAGAAAACAAAGCTGTGATCATCGACTCCTCTCTAAGGATCATAAAACAACAAAAGAAAATTGCCTCCCAATGGCTAACATGATGAGAGGGAAAAGAGGGAGCTTGAGTAGCTCCTTGGCTGTGTTGCTTCCTCCCAGCAACAGCTAATGAGATTCCCTGCCAAGGTGGAACCTGCCACACATCCTCTACATCAAAGCGGATCTGGAGGATATTCTATTGCCTTTGACTACCACGCTGCCTAGTGTGGTAAAAAGCCACATCTGAAAGTCCCCATGACCCCCAAAAGTCACATATTGCTCTCTGAGGAGCTTGGAGGCTGATAAAACCCATAATCAAGCCCTTGTTTTGCTGCTTCACAAACACTTGTATTCTAATGGCTGTGTGCAGGTTTATCAGAGAGAGGTGGTTGCATCTCGGCCTTCCTCAGGCCCATCATAACTTACACGGTTTAATCACTGTCCATCCTTCCTCTTCCTTCACACTGCAGCTAGAGGAAGCTCAGGAGCACTGTCAGATTTCCTGAAATCACCGAATTGCTCCCATGGTAGGTTCCCAATCCATGTTCCATGTGCTACAAGCCAGCCCCAGTGGGGCAAGGCTCATTTGGCATCCCAGACACCTGTGGCTGCTGTCCCGTGTGCCTGTGCTCCCTGTGCCACTTTCCAGCCGGTCTTAAAACACCTCATGGATTGTCTCAGTGGGCAGGCTCACACTGCAGCCGAGCAACCAAAGTCCAGGGGGAAAACAACCTGCCCAAGGTCACCCAGGCTGTGAGGAAAGCCAACCAGTGCTTTTGGTTCCTGTCCATTATGCTGCTGCTCTTGCTTTGGAGGGCTAGGGAGAGGCTCCAGGTGATGAGTTGAAACCTCTTCCATGTTAGACCCTGTTTTCAAGCAGAGTGAAAGTGGAGGTTGCAGTTACAAAAATGACATGGAGATGGGAGGTCACTCATCTCTTCTACCTCTTCTGGGTAAGTATTTTGTTTAGGGGAGATAGGAAGCCTTCACAGTCAATGCAACTTCTACCCCTGGTCAATGCAGGCAAAGGAAACAGAAAAAAACTGGTTTTCAGGGAAACTATTCGACAACCTTGCTGTTTGCTGCACTTTACACTGGGAACCTTGCTTCCTTCGTTTTGGGGCAGAGATATAAAGAAGCATTCCAACACGAAGTCATAATTTTGGCTCTGTTCCACTCGACTGGAGATAAGGATGCAGTGTCAGCTGCCTGGGAACATAGCTCCCAGTGCTCTGATTTTTTTTTTGGATTCCTCTGGTTGGGTCCCAAGTCACTGTGCTCATTTATCACACATTGAAGACTGTTGTTTCCTAGTACCTCTGCTACAGGGAATACTTCAGGAGGCCCTGCCTCCACTGTTCCCAAGCCAGCAGAAACAGAAGGGGCAGGAGCTTCCATCTCATGAAGTGACATGTGCATTGATTCCTCAGTTCTGACACGGGCTTGGCACTTGACCTTCAACAAATCACCCAGTACCCCCCAGCTCTCACTATTATAATGGGCATTGCAGAAACCAGTTTGTTAAATCTCCATAAATCACCACCTCCTCGTGAAAGACACTTTTCCATAGTGCCCAGTAGTGCAAATTCAATGGGATGCTGATCAGAACAGGAGCTGCTGTCCCATATATAGCCTGCTGTTACACACACCTAAACACAGCACTCTTTCCTTGTGCTCCAGGGTGGAAGTGCAAGAATTGCTGGTAAAAGGAGCCTCCAGAAAAAAATGTTATTTCAAAAGGTGTTGTTTACTTAAGAAATTACCCCTACTTTGTATTTAATATTTCATACCTAAGGTTCAATCAATGCAGGAAATTCTCCTTCTATTCTCGTATCTCAACAACAATGATGCAAAAGGTCATACAGCGTATCATCAATAAAATACTGTCTCTTGAAAATCAGTTTTCAGATAGTCAAATTATTTTTGAAATAGAAGTGCCATTCTTTAACCCTGACAGGAAGTTAGAGGCACAACATTCAGTTTCCATTTAAAAATCAGAGTGTAAAAGGGTAGGGGGGAAAAAAATGCCCCAAAAATCACTAACACAAATGTCATTCAGGCCTGGCAAAAAGGAACACAGATTAAATGTTACCCTTTATACCTTGCAACCCAAAGAGAAGATCACTGAGCTAGAAGCATGACAATGAAATCTATTGCCTGTATGCAAACTAGCCAGTCAAATCTCCAGTTCTCTCCAGGCTGGAAAAAATAACAAAAGGAAAAAGAACCAACAAAACATCAGAACAACTGAAAGAAAAAGTAACACTTCAAAAACCTTTCTGTTTCAATTACATATAATAAGCTGTTCCTGGGGAAAGTCTGAGGGCTGGGTGTTTTTTCTTTCCTTTTAATGTGAGATTTTTACTCTGACAATTTATCCTTAATGTTACTTCAACATAGGTTACTCTACCTTCACACCAAAATATACTGGCTTGGAGTTTAATTTTGAGACACTTAACATTACATTTTCCCAAGAAATGGTTGCTCTTCTCCTGAATTTGATGGCTTGTTGAGCTTCCAGGTAAGAGCTGGTTTTACAGGGATGTCTCCGTACATTCTTTACAGTCCTTATAAAACTGCCTGGCCAGCCAGAGCACTCATTGCCTGGGGAACTTTTGGTAGGGGTAGGTTAATCTATGTGACCCCCATAGCTCATCTGAAACTGCTGCACAACTTTCTAAAGGGCCATCTTTATTTCCTCCTCCATCTCTGAGTGACTCCCAGCACACACTTTCTCAAGGATAGATGGATCAAACACAGAGGTGAGCATAAACACATTTCTTCCTGCGAAAACATTTGCAGTGGTGCAGATAAAGACTCAAGGCTGCCCACTAACACTCACAGTCCCTCGTGTACCAGCCCCAGTGCAAAGCCACGCAAATGTGCAAACACAATGATTGTGCTCCGGCAGAACTATTCCTAATCCCACAAGAAATGCAATCCAGCTGCTGAGAAGGGCTTTTTGTTAGCAGGGATCTGTCCTTTCCACTAATGAAAATAATTTTTCTGTTCTCTGAAAGGACCAGCAGATACCATTCATTCCGGGTTACAGTCTTTTTCCTGTATGCTAATGTGTTTGATTTTTGAGCTGATGATGGGTAGTTTGTCACAGTTATTTCAATGTAGAGCAAAGGAGTAGCTCCGCACAGCTTGTAAGCCCTTCCTTCCCCATCCTCTGAAGCAGCATTAATCAGAACTGCTGGCTAAGCCACGGAACATTTTGTAACTCTACCCAGCCTTCTTCCCACCCCTTAACACCTCCTCTCCTCTTTCCCCCCACCCCATCAGCGCTGCTCCCCCAGCACAAATTGCCACACATCTGTACAAAGGACAGGCGGAAGAATAAGGTGACAGTTCTTTAAGGAAAGAATAAAAATGCAAATTAACAAACACCAAATTTGCTGTAAACATTAAATACTTCAGACATGAAACCTTCTGTGCTACAAGAGCGCTTTCAGCATTATCTATTCACAGCAGTTCCTCTGCTCCTGAGGGTCATAAACACTGAGAGATGGAGCCAGCAAAAAAGCTCTAGTTGAAATTCAGCTCACAGCAAAAGCAATTTCCGAGTGTGCAAAGTGCTGTCAGCAGGCCTGATGTTTGTGTATGAAATATAGACAATATGACTGGCCCATCGGCAGTCACTGTCAGCCTGATGGATGGGGCCTGAGCAGGAGTAAAGCGGCTGCCGTTAGGGCCCAGTCTATCAGATGCCTGATGGAGATTCGGGGGCTTAATGGAGGTAAAAGTTTCTTCTAATCGGGCAAAATTTCCAGCGGTGATCACAGAGAAAATAAAAGGGATAGCGATCTGATACGAGGGCACGAGCAGGGCTGCCCTGCCTCGGCACAAAGCAGAGGAGGGAAGAGATGCATTCTCAACATGGAGGGAAATTGGTGTCTTTGTTCTTGGACAGGACAGCCCTAAGGGTCACTCTGTGTCCACAAGCATTTTTGGGTGCTCCCCACCAGCCACTCTCCCGGCAAATGAAAACATCATTCTGGTGCCTCTCACAGCATACCTGTTGCTGTGACACTGATGGACACAGCACCACACCCATGCAGAAATATTTGTGAAACAGCCAGTTCAAACGTCCTCACTCCTTCCACCATTTGGAAACCAGAGTTCTCACTATTTCCATTTTTCTTTTGCCCCCGAGGTTGTTATGTGGGTAAAACTTGATGTGCAGTATGTGCGGGCCATCTGCAATAAAAACACAGAGGGCTAAACTCCACATCCTACCTCATCCCCATCATTGCCTCATGATGACCCTCAGGCAGAAAAAGTAGAGACCACAGAAAAAAGGCATGGCATGGATCAGGGCACTTGCAGCAGCTCAGTTATTAGTACTTGTGCCAAGAAACCATGAAAATCAAAAGACCCTGTTGAAAAAACGCTGACCACTTCAATAAAAATAGGGAGCAATTAGAAATGAGCTTGTGCTTCAAAGTCCACAAACCGGTCTGCAGCCAAACTGTATATATTTTGAAACTAAAGAAACCACAGCTTTGATCCATCCCTATTTGCAAAGGCAAAGAAGGGCTGACAGCTTGTGATGTTTGCCTCCCTTCAGGTATGTGAGAAGACAAGCTCACAGCCTAAGGAAAGGCAGAATTCTTGCTGGTTTTCACTCCAAAACAGCACTGCCAAGCAGAAGATATTTCAACGAATGCTTACATTTCTTAAGCAAAACCACCATAAGAATTGAGGCAAAATGCAGAACAGTAAATTAAGATTGCACAAATGGGAAACCACCCCAGGTCTAGCAGTCTGTCTAACATTTTGGAAGAAGCAATATATTTCTAAAAGAAACCATAGGTTAAGAAAACCCTTCCTCTTCACTGGAACTTTATACTTTTCACCCAGATCAGAAATAAAACCAAGAGTGGCTGCTGGGGGTATCTGGGGACTTAAAAAAATGGTAATTTCTTTGCACCAGTGTTTAAAAAGCTCTCCAACAGGAAAAGCAGAAAAGTTTTCAGTACCCTAAATGGTCATGGTCATCATAATGGACCCGGGGTCAAGAGGATGGAGTACACTTGATTAGCTCCTACCTGACCTGCCAAACACACAACCTACTGGTTCTTTCACCTCTCTAGGCATGCTCTCTGCAGCTGGAGATTTTCTTCCTTGGAAAGCCTCTCCCCAAATATATCCATCCCTGCTCTGAGGCTGGCAGTTGCTCTTTACACACCAAACCCATCAGTGTTTCTATGGTATTCTGTGGGGCTTCTCCTCTGGAGCCTAGTTTATTCTCCCCAAGACTCAGCTGGAAATTCTACATCCCAAAGCCCCAGCTTAGAACTTGTCACAAGAGCTGGCTGTTTCCTACTTACCAAAGGGACACAAGAGCAGGCAGGACTCAGCTGGAGCCCCTGGTAGCAAAGCAGCTCCTGACATTAATATCCTTTAGCACAGGCTCCAGAAGAGCTGCTAACAGTGAGATTTTAAAAAGATTGCTGCATCCTTAACAGGTTTTAAACCAAGCTCCTTTACACTATTACCAGCACCTGATGAAAACCACTACCCTATTGAACTCACCAGCGGGCCATTAGAAGTGTGTCAGATTATATTAACTAGGCAATTAAAAAAAAACACCCAACCAGCAACAACAAGGAGCAGCAGCTCGGCTGGTGAGGAGAGCCTGTCTGTCGTTTTGTAAATCCCCAAATTAATTTTGAAAGGCCACTTTCAGCCTGGAGTTAAGGCCAGATTTACCCTCTGCATTGTCTGCAACGGGCTGAATCTCTGCAGCAACCTGATGAAACTGATTATTTATGATAAGTGACTGACATTGGAACAGTGCCCAAAAGGCGAAGGAATGAAAGCTGCTGTGACCCCATAGAGAAGATTTTCTTTGATCAGCTTGCATCAACTTCTAAAAAAATTATGACTTTTGGTTTCATGCAGGAGATCAAATAATTAAACAAACAGATGTGCAGATATTAATAACAAAAGGTGTTGCATGAGGGAAGCATTCAACCACAAACAAGCCATTTATTTTAAGACTTAAGTGTTGCTGAAATTCCCAATCAGAAGAAGAAAGAATGATTTTTAAGTGTGGTGTGGGAGGCATTTTAGAGAACTGGGGGTAATTTAAAACAGAATATGCTTTTTTGATGAGACTGCCAAAACCAAGATGCCTCTGGATAAAAAATAAAGCAAAAAAAAAGTTAATTTACATACAGACAGAGCTGTCAAGCGAGTCATCAGCAGAGAGAGGGATAACAAGTCTTTGGGTAACAACTCCCTTGTTAGGAAGATGGCAGCAAGAAGGGATCAAGGGAAAAGGAAAGTACAGATGTTTTAAAGGAACAGTTAGCATTTTCTCTGGCTTGGGGGGCTGAACATTGCAGCTGCTTGCTCGGTGCAAGTGGAGAAAGCACCTGCATGAAGGATCTGTGCACAGCTGGGGAAATAATCGAGTAATGTCTTCTACTTCTGTTCAGCATATGAGGGTCTGAGCAAGGAGTTTGGGTCTAGACTCCAAACTCAGTTTTCCTCAGCTTTATGCCGTTGAGGAAGGCAGGAAGGATGTTATTTTGGGGCTTTACCTGTCCAGGATAGTCAGAAGTGACTTGAGGAGGCACTGGGGAGAGAGTCACAGGCCCTGTCCAAGAGCTCTCAAGGAGTACCACACACCCACACGCACTCCTTGAGTGCTGCTGGATGAAAAACCCGTGGTAAGAAAAATAAATGAAAAACCTTTTGTCTAGAAGTGAATATTTTATGCAAAAATACATTTTTCTGTTCTTATATTCTACCAAAATAAATCCTTACACTGTGCTGAAGCTAAATATCACACAGAGAATTTATTTTAATAAAAACTAAAGTAAGTATGGCAAAGGCTTTACAAAGAAGAAAAACTTTAGGACCAGAACTCTCCTTATATTGTTTTAACATTTTCATGTATGTGTTTGTGGTACAGAGCATTGTGCATGCTGCACAGAATTGTACCTTTGTGACCATTGAATATTTGAGTAAATATCAATGTGATAGTGGTTTTCTTCATGAAAGTACAGGAAATAACTATTAGAACAGAGCAAAGTGGGTTTTTATAAAAAACCCCAAAAACACAGTAGGGTAAGAAACAACTTGGGTGGCTGTGGGGGTGGACTGGTTAATGTAATAGTGTTCCTGTCTTCCAAGTTGCTACAGAAGTGACAAATCTACCCAAAATCCAGCCCAGGTGACTCACAATTATCTGTATTTCCCCATCGTGATTGCGGGGATGTGGACTGGAGATGGGGCTGAGATTCAGAAAGCAACATCTACCCACATCTCAGACTGACTTTGTCCTCCAGAAAATGCACAGAGCTCAATGCATTTGGTCTTACAGGAAGCCACCAGCAAATTTTCCAACAGTATATTCTGAGGAAAGAGAGGTGCTCAGCCAAGGGAGGATTCCTGGCTCCAGTGCTCTAGATGTATCCAAGACGTGTCTTTGATTCACATAGACAGAAAAATGGTCAGCTCTTTATGGCACATGGTCTTTCCTTCCTCTGCATGACCAATACAACACCAGGATCCAAGACAAATGCCAAATTATGAGGTTGGGGTTGATGGGACAAACACGTGGATGCCAAAATGTCCCTGTGCAAACAGATGTTCCACTCCTGTGCAACGCCCTTCCCTTTATCAAGGTTTTATACCCCTCACTAAAAATCATTCCCAACGTTTTCCTCACTCTGACCTCGCTGTACAAGAGAACAGCAGCACCAATGGTAATAAAATGTGCCCTTTAGTTTCGGGAGTCTGCCTTCCATTTAAACCATGGAGATGGGAGGCAGCAGCTGCTGGTGGCTGTATAAACATAACTGTCCATAGAGCATAACTGGCACTGTGCTGAACTCATCTCTGCAAAATAATAGATGTGGCTGGTCTGATGTGATAATACTTGATTGATTTACCCACATGGTATTTAAAATGTGGCCGATGTGACCCTTTTGCTCCAGTCTACCCATGAACCATAGATTTAAACTCCACACATTAAGTGGATTTGTTGGAAAGCTGGAATTCACAAATCAAAAAGGCTGTTAAGGTTCAATAATATGGTTACATGATGAATGTAAAGCCAGAGCCCATTGCATGCTAAGTGTGTTGGATAAAAAGGCATCTCAACAAAATCTTAGTGTGATTCCCATTCTTTTCTGTATCGTGACCCTTACCAAAGTTTTCCAAAGCTGTGAAACCCAGATTTACAGACTTACCAATACAAAGAGCACAACTAAATACAATTTCTTCTGAAGATGCTTCCACATGTTTGAGTGTTTATTCAGATTTCACCTGGACTTAAACCTCAGCCAGGCTTGAGCCCTCATTAACAACTGTGACTCCAATCCAGCATTACCCAGTGACTCTGCTTGACAGCAACCAGTGCTTAGCAAGTGTGTACTTCTTTATGTCTTGGAGTAGTGCATCATTTAATTTGTCCATATAGCTCAAATGCTTGCTTTGATACATAACTGAAAGGATCAAAGGAATCACTCACGACTGTTTTTCAGTAAGGCACCTACCAACACGTTTCCAAGAGCTACAGGCAATTTGGGGGGAAGATGTGGTGGGAATTATGGGTAAACAGCAGCAAATATTACAATAAAATAGAGGAAAACAAATGTTGCTACCACAGCAACAACAACAAGGAAAAATCACGTTTTTTTTTTGTTTTTTTTTAAATCTGACTGGATTAAAATTTGTTTCTACTAAGCAAAACAAAAGAAAAAACATTTCTAAGTAAAAAAAAAACCCTTCTGATTGGAAGTTGTTATTTATTTCTTCTGTGTGAGTTTCAAAATAAAACCCTATCATGGGAGAAACCTGACTATTTGCTTGTTTTTACCCTTGACAATCATAAAACCACATGTTCAGACAAACCTTTTAACCAAAGAAAACCTTTCTTTCCTCCCCGTGTTTCCCATATGTGTGCTCCCTATTATTCACCCTTTTTCATCAATAACTTCCAGCACTTGGAATTTATGTGCAGTATTTAATAAGAGCTGGTGTGAATGTCGAAAGTATCTTGGTAAGATGTTATGTGTCAAAAAGCGATCATGTTACGGTGTGATGGATTAATATGAAGAAACAGCTTGAAGACAAGGTATTCATTTTTTTTTTTTTTTTTTTTTTTTTTTTGTTAAATGACAACACTAATACATTTGTTTCAGTTCGGAAATTAATTTCCTAATAGTAAGAAAGGTCAAAATGAACGAGAGACATATGAGCCTTTTTGTCATCTTTGACAAATTATCCAAAACAATCCTGTCAAATCAAAAGGGATAACATTTTGAGTAATAAATGTTAGTACTGATTAACTGGTCAAAGTTAATTCTTTCCAGGAATTGCCAAATGCAAAAAGCAGGAATTCATTCATTTGCTTTGTTGGGTTTTTTTAAATTTTATTTTTAATATTTCTTCTATCATGGTTTTCTTTTCTTTCACAGGCCTACCCGGTGTTTTCTGGGAATGATGTCTGTTGGATGGTACAAACTGAAAGTGGTATCTTCTGCAGTGCTCAGATGGGCGTTTTTGAAGTAATTTGAAAGATAAGAGAGACATTAATCAACAGAAAAGGGAAAGGGGCTGCTTTGCAATGCTTCCTGGTTTCCAGATGCTTTGCAGTGTGATTTTATTGGGGGTTTCTCCTGAGACAAACTCTCCTGAGTATGCCAAGAGTTAACATCTAGTTATAGAAAACTGAGATTTAAATCCAGAAAAAAGAAAGTTCTTAATCATGGCTGCTTCCAAACTGGTAAGGCTGCTGGGTTCTCTAGGGCTGGGTTGCTCTCTGGGTATGTTCAGTATGATCAGAGGCTTTGAATTATTAGAAATTCCTTAGGGTAAGACTGGGGCAGAGAAACCACAGATCCCTCAGGGGATTCAAGGATCTGTCCAAGGGCAAAAGCCAATAAAGTCCAGCAGATGTGTTATGGGCTCTTCACCCTTGCCACCTATGGGACTTCTTGAAAAGAAAAAGTCCCTTCATCCTATTTCACAAGCACCAAACTACATGGGAAAGATGTAAGTTGCACTCAGTAGTCCCCAAAACCATGGAACAAATTGTTATGAGCACCTGGCTATAAAACCAGCATGCACATAATTTAAATAGAATTTTGGGAATCTGTTTTTCCCGGGTGAAAATCAAGCCCAGCTCTCCAGGGACCAGATGTGATTCATAAGATGTGACTTCCTGGCAGAGTGTCTGCATCACAAAACAATGACAAACTTGTCTTCTCCAACAATACCAGCTGGGCTAAGGAAAATTATTGCCTCTTCTCCTAAAAACCTTGGGGGTTTTCTATTCTGAAACTGTGGCAGCCACAGGAACATCATACCTCATCCCACAAGAACACCTTAACATCTCCCAAAGGCCTCACTGCGCAGTCCAGAAAATCTTTTCCGTGTTTTTGTGAGGTGATTTCACCTGCAGAGCCTGCAGGTGCTGCGCACAGGCGCTGCTGCGCAATGGTGTGCAGGGAAAGGGCTGGGAAAGGGCTGCTCTGAATTCAACCCACACAGCCACAATCATTTTCCTGGCTAAGCACCATTTCCAGCTTCATGCTGCCTTTCTGTCCTCTCTTGGTGACTTCAGCTGCTGCTGTGCATCAGTTCCAGAGGATCCAGAGCAGTTTCCAAGCCAAGCTGAATGACAAACAAGCTGAATGACAAGCACTGAGATCCAGCCACAGTGGGTGCCACTGCAGGCTGGGCCCCAGTGCCCAGTGCCCTGAGCTGCTGCAGTAACACATCCTCCACCACTGCACAGCCCCTCATTCAGGGTCTTTTACTAGAAATACCCTCCTAGTGATCCCCACAGAACTGAATAGTGCCCATGGTCCTGACAGCAAATACCCAAAGAATTTCTCTGTGCCAGTTTTCAGGCATTTAGAAAAATGAGTCAATTTTTCCCTTTTAATTGGAAGACTACTCCAGAAGTCTAAAAAATCTCCATACTAAGGGAAGTTTTCCCCTTCACTTATTTCTGTAAACTTATTCTGCTAAACCTTTGGTCAACACTAAATAAATCCTTTTCTCTTTGGGGCTTATGCAAGTCAAAAGAGATCTGGAAGAGAGCACAGAGTTAGGTGACAGGGAGGGGGAGAAATATGCTGAATTCTGATAATTGCTCTTCTCAGAATAAAATGTTTCCAATTTATTACAGTTGGAAGGATTTATGCAGCATAGAGAAAGCTATATCAGTCCATACATATTAGCACAAGATTGGGCTCTCTATTATATCAACACTTTTCCAAAACAGGCAGCAGCATGACTAATCTCAAAGCTCCAAAAAAGAAAGTGTCTCTTCTTTGTTTGGCCTCTCAAATCTTCCAAATAATTTAAAAAATATGTTCCCTTCTCTTCACCTCCTCCTGCAACAAAAAAAACCCCATAGAAACCACAAACCCGAAACAACAACAATAGAAAACCAAAACACACACACACACACACAAAAAAAACTCCCTGAGAAGAATTTAAAGAGCTCATTCAAAAATAAAACACAAAGATAAAACCTCCAGTGGTAGATTCTTTCTAACTGGTGAATTTATTCTAAACTCAGTGCAGAGAACTGAGTAAAATAAAGGTCAGCCCCTGTGCTGGGAATTCCCCTGACCTTTCAGGCTACATCCATCATTGGTATTACACAGAATTTGCCATTTATCACACCAAACAGAGAGCAAATCTTTAACTCCTTTTCTCTTCCCAGCAGTACAGACCCAACAATTATTCAGATTTTAAAACAAAATCGATGTTTATCCAGCTCCTTCTCACAGCTCTGCCTCTCTGGGCTCCTCACTCTCCAAGCTCTGGATGTACAGCAGGAAACTGATGAAGCAGGGAGCACATGAGAACCCATGTGTCTTGGGGAGATGGGTGCCAAGGGGTGGATTAAAAATGCATTTGGAAAGGCCTTTAAAAAACTGTCTGCTTTCCTACTGACACCTATTGAAGGGTATTTGTGACAATCCACTCCTGAATTCAGGATCATGTCTGGGGAAGCCTGGCATTACTGAGGAAGAGGATTCTCTGAAAGTTTCAGGCCTTCAGATAGCATCAGGGAATTGTTCTGCTACACTTTTGGCACCTGCATACATCAGATTTGAATGGTTTTTAAGGATCCCCTGAGCTGTGAAAGCATCCTGGATGGATGCAGTGAAGGGAGCAGCCCAGCCCATAAGGTCACAGCCCTGCTCTTCACCACAGATGAATTTCTCTCTGACATGGAAATCTCTCATTTTATTTTCAGACTTTCTGATAGCAAAGTATAGTCAGTCCAGAAGTGGAGCCAAAAGAAGAAAGAGAATATGGGGAGCAGCTATTTCCATGTGGGAATCCACCTTCCTCAAAGCAAGTGATCAGAGAAGTGCTGCCCCTCCTCCAGGACTCTCCAGGACTCATTCCAGAGAAGAAAATAAACAATCAGGGTGTTGGGGTCTGACACAACCACACTGGGAGCCATAGGAAGGAAATCTGGACCAACCTCATTTCCATCTAAGTGATCTCCTGTGTTTACAGCTGCACTCCTGCCCAAAAAATGCAGGGATCCCCTGAGAGACCTGCTCGCTGGGATGCCCCAGCTCAGCTTTCCAGGCTGACAGAGATGGCAGGATTCAGAGCAAGCCCCTTTCACCTCAGCACAGGGATCTCTTCCTTCCCTTAGAGCTGTCAGTACATGCCTGAGCCACCCAGTGCCCTGGTGCCGTTCAGTGGCTGCTGCTTGCATTCAATATTCACATTATCAGCACTAAGGACCAATTTGGGAGCTCCCAAGTTTCCCCTCACAGAGAATGCAGGAAGAGAGGGCAGTTGCCAGGATATTTATGAAAGGGTGCATGGGACAACTATATCTGTGGAAGGTTAAACAGCCTAATGCATGATGTCATGAATCAGTGATTAAAGCAAAGCCTCTTTCATCAAAATTCAGCAATCTCAACCATGGTAAATAATAGGCTAATTAGGCATCTGCTCATCCCATGTCCAAAGGGACAGGCCAGCTCCTGGCACAAAGCAAAACATTTGTTGCACCAGTGAAAAAGACATTTCAAGCCTGTGGACCACCAAGAGCAGAAGAGATCAGCTCCTTCCTTTGCCAAAGGATGCTCTTCACAAGGAGGAAAGCAAGATCCTCTTCCTGCTGTCAGGGCTTACAGACTGCCCTTGGGTGGCTGAAACCAGCACCTGGTCCAGAGTGAGATGGATGGGAAACTTTGGACTAAATTTTAAAGCCCTGATTGATTAGAAAGCATAAAGTGGGAGCTGGAATGTTCTATCTGCCCACATGTGTCAGCTATAAGGTTGAGCCACCCAGTGCCCTGGTGCCGTTCAGTGGCTGCTGCTTGCATTCAATATTCACATTATCAGCACTAAGGACCAATTTGGGAGCTCCCAAGTTTCCCCTCACAGAGAATGCAGGAAGAGAGGGCAGTTGCCAGGATATTTATGAAAGGGTGCATGGGACAACTACATCTGTGGAAGGTTAAACAGCCTAATGCATGATATGAGCATCTGTGTCATGAATCAGTGATTAAAGCAAAGCCTCTTTCATCAAAATTCAGCAATCTCAACCATGGTAAATAATAGGCTAATTAGGCATCTGCTCATCCCATGTCCAAAGGGACAGGCCAGCTCCTGGCACAAAGCAAAACATTTGTTGCACCAGTGAAAAGACATTTCCAAGCCTGTGGACCACCAAGAGCAGAAGAGATCAGCTCCTTCCTTTGCCAAAGGATGCTCTTCACAAGGAGGAAAGCAAGATCCTCTTCCTGCTGTCAGGGCTTACAGACTGCCCTTGGGTGGCTGAAACCAGCACCTGGTCCAGAGTGAGATGGATGGGAAACTTTGGACTAAATTTTAAAGCACTGATTGATTAGAAAGCATAAAGTGGGGAGCTGGAATGTTCTATCTGCCCACATGTGTCAGCTATAAGGTTTGAAGTTGACATACAGTTAACAAGGGGACAGAATCTGACCAAATTCCAAAATAGGCAGGTTTGGCCACAACAGTAATTAATTTTTCTTCCATGGGCTCAGCCATCCACGACATGCCCCATATTTCTAGCAAAGGAGCGTGCTTTATTTGGTTCAGGACTGCTCCCCTCCACTCCCATCACGTTAGGCTCACCTCCCTGTTCCCTTTGGCTCTGCAGGTACAGCTTAACACAGGAACTGATGCCTCATGTGCTGTGGTGGGGACAGCAGTGTCTCCACAGCTGGCTGTGGCCCTGGCACCGCTGCCGTGGCCAAATCCATTTGAATGACAGCCAGATTTAAGAGGAGATCTCCTAAGGCTGATTGAAATAACCCCAGAACTGCGAGGATTACATGCCAGTAGGGAGGCTGCAGATCCATCTTTATTCAGAATAAATGCCATTTCTTCCCAAGCACCCTTATCTCTCCCTCACACATACCTCTAAGACCCCTTCAAGCAGTGAAGTGCTGCTGCCAGGTGACTGAATACCTGGAGGCCACTTGGCACCAGGCAGCCCCTCGAGCAAAATTCATCACTAATTTTTCTGCCTGACGCACTTTTAAAAACAGACAAGTGGAGTTTTTTGTCTCAAGATTCCTCCTCGTTTTGCTGGACATTGTAGAGGAAGACTGGTCACCCCCTCCTAGAATACCATGAGAATAATCAGCAGCTCCCCTGAGTGTAATGAGCTGTTTCTCAGGTGGTTTTGTGCTCTCAGCACACCACCTTAGTGCCTCAACAAGGCTCTGTATGCTCTAAAGCCAGTCTTGTGCCTGCTGTGGCATTCCCTGGGCTCCTGCATTGCTGGCATAGACCAGATTTCCCATGGCAGCTTGCAGCAGACTTCAGAAAGGAAAGTTTTGCTAAATGCAAGATGGTCATGAATAACACAGGGAGTTTAATAACCTGTGTGTTATTTATTTTGCTCCTAAATTCAATCCATGCACTTTATTACATTCAAGGGTGTCAACTCACGAAATATGTCAAGCCTGCTCAGTTATTGCCCAATGTACAGTAAAGCTGTTTTCACTCATATTCCACGAGGTTATTCAAAATGACTTTAAAATGCTTACTGCTACAAGAAGTTCAGGGGAAAGCTAACATCCTCCCAGTGCCCTTCTGTCTCCATTTGTCTGGCTGAATATTTGTCCTTTTGTACCTTCAGCAAAATTTCAGCAAGGTTTTTCATACATATCCTGTCTGAGAGCTGTTTCTGAAAGCCATTACCAGATGCATTTTTAAAGGTACTGAGAACGGGGAGAAAAAAGTAGATAATCTTAAAAATATCTTTTGCAAACACAATTTCTGATGTCAAACTCTGCAGCCAAATCGGCTCTTTCTTTAGTTTTTAAATATAAGTCACTTTGCCTTCTGAATTTCTGTATCTCACCCTTTAATTTTAATGCAAAAGGACTGAGTAGCACTGTGAGAAAAGCTTAGGCTACACAAACAGTTCAGATGAGCAGAGGAAAGTTAAAATAAATGGAGTTTACTGGTACTAAAGTAATAATGCTCAGAGACATCTAAACAGCATTCACTTGCTTGCTTACCAGAACTAGTTATTTTGTTTATCAAAGTGACAGCCTTTCATACAGTGAAATAGCTTCACCTGTGCATTAGTACAGCAAACTAAGCTGATGAAATCTATGGTGAGAAGAAATCTGCACTTAGGAGGAGATAATCCAATATGCTCTGTCTGCAGTCTGTTCTGTCATTTCCAGTCCAAAGGATAAAAATCCCAAAATACCCCGTCAAGTCCCAGTGTGGTTCAGGAGGACATTGACTTGGTTATTAACAAAATTAGCTGGGGTACAGAGCCAGTGAGCCCAAGCGCATTTATTTATTCTCTCTACAGGTTCCTGAAGGAGGGTGGCAGCTGGCAGTGCCCCCATCCAGCCCTGCATCACACGAGTCAGAGCAGGAAAATTCCTTCCAGCCCTGGCAGTCAGCGTCCAGGCTCCTGCAGGATGGCTCCCCACAGCTGACCGAGGGGCTGTGCTCCAGTTAGCACAGACCCTCCCGGTGCTGGCCCGCCTGCAAAGCCAGATGGCAGCTCCTCCATTTTGGGCCTGGGTGCCCAGTGCAGACCACAGCTTTTGGAATAGCCTGGTAAATGGCTCCCAAGCTTAATTTCAAATGCTCCAGCCATCTCCCTGAACTGCAGCACAACTAGATCCAATCGTACTTCTGAACTCCACGGGGAAGAGATGCGGATAAATTGCTTTGCAAAATGCATAATCAACAGGAAAACAATGCATAAAACATACTATAGGTGCAATATATGTATAGGCACATACACATAACGCTTTTCCCCACTGCTCTCGGTGCACGGATATTAATGGTTCAGGTGATAAATCAATCTGCATGGCTAAAAGCAGTCACAGTGATCATTTACAGCTTCCACTGATTTCAGTCAAAGATACTGGCACTCTCAAAACAAGACTGAAAACTAAAATAATGCTGTACTTGGATGGATTTCAGTGTTTCAGATCTAGCAAACTGCATTTGAAATTATTTTTACTAAAAACATAAAACCACAATGTCTGAAATCCATTTTCATTGCCCTTTCCTATTAGAACACTGCTGAAATCAAAAAATTCATTTGCAAGCACTCTGTCCAGAACCCCACCTTATAAAACAGTGGTATATCTAGATTGACTAACACACAATAACTGCTAAATACTTGGCTTTGCAGGGAGCAATCCACTACTATGACAACTGTAAATAGGGTTGGATGGGGCTGGTTGCACCACTTCTCCTGGCAACCCACTCCAAATCTCCCTTTCCAAGGGTCTCTAGAGGACAACTGGGCATTTACTCCCTCCCTTCCCTTAATCTTGTTAGAGGGTAACCACACCACTTGGAGAATGGAATTAACAGACTACAACCAGGATGAGATGGGATAAAGCAACCAGCATTTTCCAGCTCTCAAGGAGAAGGAAAAAAGATGAAAACAGTTTTCACTTTAAATCAGCTAATGTATCCTCCACCTTGGACTCTGGGGGAAAAAACCCAACCTCCTGATCTCGTGGTTAATCCTGTTGTCTCACCACCACCCCTTCCCAGCTATGGTGTCAGGCTTTTAATGCAGACTAAAACAGGTCAAAGTATTCTGCCATGGTGAGACATATTCATCACTGCAGAGCTGGAATATTATTTCTTATTTCCAGGGACAGCTGGGGGTTTGTGCTAGGAAAATCAAGCACAGAGACCTAAATTGTTTTCTAAACAAAGAGCCAAACCCCTCAGCAGTATTAGGAGATTCAGCAGTTCCCACTCCTGCAGCTCTGCTTGGAGTTGCTGCAAGTAAAAACTCAGGATCAAAACCTTTTCTCCTGGCTCTTGCTTTCTAGTGAAAATTCCTTGCTGAACTGAACAAGCAAGGAGATGATGAAGTAATTTGCCCAGAGCTGTCAGGCTGGACGACATCCTACCTTCCTCACCCTTCTCAATCCTGGCTCAGGGCAGCTTCAGCCACTTTGATAATATTTTAAAAGAAAGGAATGCTCAGTTATTTGAAAACAGAATTCGTAGGTGGTTTTGCGTACCATTGTCACTGTGACTTATGTTTCCAAACAAGTGAAAATTAGGCTAACCTTTAAACCTTCCTGCATTGCCTGGCAGTCAAAACAAAAATGACAAAAAAGATACTCTAATTTTAGCAGCATCCAAGTGTGATATATGCCAGATTCTGACACATGCCATTTTCCTGAGTCACCAACATGTGGCATCCTGCTGCTCCAGCTTTCACACGCTGTGGCTGAGGGATGATGGAACGTGTCTGCTGGTGGCAGTAATAGTCTGGTACCCTTAGCAACATTGGGCAAACTGTGAACCTTTGCTTACATCAGGCCAGATCAATACAGCCATTATCAAGGGACATAAACAGAATAAAAGGCTGTCTCTATTGCATGAGTTAACTGCAGCAAGAGGAGAACATCCAGTTCCTGAAGGGCAGACTCACCAACCAAGCACAGGCAATAACGTTTCCATAGACTACAAGTCATTGGGGAGGATTAAATCTACTCCTGCTGAGATTTAATTCTACAGTGAACCCTTTTTGGGGGAAGTCATAAACCACCACAAATTCCCTAGCAGAAGACCAATACTGAGATGAAGGCAGTTTATTTTCAAAAAATACAAAACAATAGAATAGCTGGACTCAGAACAGAAATAGATTTTTCTTGATGCACATCTAAGTAAACAGCCTTCAAATAATGCTCTGCTGATGGGGTCTTTTCCAGAGGTGACTACATTTCAGTAGGGCAAAAACTGATTCCTAACTTGCATTTAAACTTCACAGGTTTGTCTTCAAGATATAATGAGACAGGACAGGATCCTATTTCAGAGGGTGCTGTTGAAAATCAAAACCTAAATTCCAGATAGTCTCACAGTTAAAAATGGAACTTCAAGGAGCCCGCCCATCAATAAAAAGATTTAAAGCAACAACCTATTTAACAAAATCACACGATAATCCTAGTAGCATTACGTATTACGCAGTGTTGTTAATTGGGCAAAAGCACCAAAACTACCAAAACCCCCATTAAACTCTATACATCAACACATTTAAGGGGTTGTTGTCTACCTTGACTATGAGCTGGCAGAGTCCTTGTGGCCAAGGAGAGCCAGTGGTGTCAGCCACAACACAAAGAAGAAATTCTGCACACTGAGCAGGACAGAGCCCTGGGACAGGCTAACCAGGGAGGTTATGGATTTCCCTCTCTGGAGACATTCCAAACCCACCTGGACATGTTCCTGTGTAACCTGCTCCAGGTGCCCTGCCTTGGAGGGGGCTGGATGATCTCTGGAGGTCCTGCCCAAACCTGAGTGTCCTGTGATTCTATAAACCAAACACAGACACCAGGATGGAGGAGGGAGCAAACTTGGCACACACATTATTTTGCTGAGCTCCCTTTTCAGCAGTATCAACCACTTTGCTGATTTTTCCTTCCTGCTCATATGCTCCATGGTGTGTGTTAACTTAAATTTTGCTGTTTATGCTCAAGAAACTCTGAATCTCCTGATATAAATTTATGGGAATCAAGGATTATCAGTCTTTGTAATATGATCCCTCCAATATCTTGAGAAATAATGAAATAATTATCAACATTGTCTCCAAAGGAGTCACTCTGGAACACAAACAAGCCCCACAGAAATGAAGGAGGCAGCTCACACGTTGGAGTGTCCCTGGCTTTCAGCATTCTCAGGCAGATTTATCACATCAAGTATGGTCAGATTCTGCAGCTCAGGCCAGCAAAATGACCCAGCTCAGTAATCCAGCTCTACACTGCAGTTTCCTATATATCAGCCTCCAGAAGGTACATGCACTGAAGAGAAAAAGATTTTTTTTTTCCTTTTTTTAAAAAAGAAAATAATTCGTTTAGAGAAAACCACCCTACCAGCACAGGAATGGAGTTTTGAAGATATTTGGAGAAAGATTTGATATTCCAGATGCTCTTGTGAGATAAATCCTCTAAGCTCTTTTAGATCAGTCATTTTCTCTAACAGCTAAACCACCAGAAGTTGGGGAAGCTCAGACTTTGATGCCCATTTAGGAAAACCATGATGGATGATATTTAGTACTTTGTAAGTCAGACTAGATTATCACGGTGATTCCTGTCTGCTTTTAAAAACCTATTGATCCACTGGTGTCAGCACTGCAGAAGACAGCAAGCAGAAGCTTTCAAAGTACTTTTAAGATGGGGACTATGGCTAACTTTGATGTGGTAAAATTCCAACATCATGATGTATCTCCTGACAAGAAGAAAATTAAACTTCTGTTAATTAATACATTAATTTTAATTGGATTCTTCACAAGGCATATAGTAATCAGATTCTGAAGAGATGACTGAATGCATCCACATAGGAAACATTGATCTGTCGTGTAACACTAACTTGAAAGGTTTAAGCTACTAATTCAGTTTTCTTGTCTGAGGAGCCTTTCCAGCAGGTTTGCATATAGTGGTCCTCTCCTGGGAGAGTTTCTAAGCATAAACTAGTGAAGGAAGACAGTAAAAAAGCTTTAACAAGAGTAGGAATTAAGTCTTGTTCCAGGGCAGCTTGAGCAATGCTAGGAATAGGTCATATACATCATGGAAACCAGCCATGAAATATAAGAACTTGCAGCCATCCAGAGACTGATTAATGATTCAAATAAGCAATTTCTTTTCATAATTGCACTTAAGGAACATTAGAGACACAGACCCCATTCAACGGCTTAAAATGGGCTCTAGATCAAGAAAACATATGCAAAACTGCAGGGTTGCTGCCTGCAAAAGCCAGCTAGTAATGCTACCGGCATTAAGCCATTTTTTGATGCCTATGAAACTAAAAGAGCAGTTTTTCAGGTTTAAGGAAAATAGCAACTCTGGAAGCAGCTCTGCTTCGTTACAATCCTCATAGGATGAGTTTGCAAAAGGAAAAGATTCTGGCAACTTGAAATCATAAAGGGTATCTATTATACTTTGCAGAAGGGAAGCAGAATTATCCGTTCAGCTCTAGTCACTCACTCTGTAACTAAAACCTATCTGCCTAAATATCCCCACTGGATCCATTAGTTACCTTCCTTTCAGCTGTGAGGCAGTTGCTCTGTTTTCCTCACAGGATTCCTGTTCTCTGGCCTGGGCTCTGGTTGACACAATAAACCAGGCACAAACTGAAAACAAGCAGTGGAGAATCCTGTCTGCAGGATTATCTGGGATTACTCTTTTGGAATGGCATATGCCCAGAAATCATTGGGCCTATTCTATACCTCAGTATATTGTCACAAAGTCAATGTAATGGCCTCCCCTGAGGATAATGATCTTTTATCCAGGGAAATCATATAGTATGTAACTGTTTCCCATCAAAACACAGTTTCACTTTTTTTTTTTTTCCTTTTTTTTTTTTTTTTTTTTTGTATGGCATGGCAAAGTAACTCCACTAAAATTCAGATGTCCCCAGGCACCAGAATTACAGGAATGCAGAGGTACACAGGACAGAACAGAGCCCTCTTTTAGGCAGAACAAACACTACTGACTGTTCACAAACCTGATAGTGCCAATCCAGCCATCAGACATCTACTTTAATCAGGGAATAGTGCAAGAGGCTGTGTCAGAGGAGCTGTGTTCTCTTTGCCATGCCCATGCTCATGAAAGAGCAGCCACACAGATCCCTGGATGGGGCAGCACAGGATGTTTAAGGAAACAACGCAACTGAGATGAAAAATGAGCACAAAAAGCTCAGATCATCCAAGACAACTTGGATTCTTCACTTCTTTAAAATCATTTGGTTAGAAATTTACCAAAGCTTTTCAGAAATTCAAAATAGGCAACAGGTTGATTGCCTTAGTGTTCATGCTCATCAAACCCCCCCAAAAAGGCCAGCAGATGTATAAATTCCACTTTCAAAAATGAAAACTCCCATTAAACCACTGTTATCCATATTATCTGACTTGTCCCCCATAAAGAGCAGCTCTAATTTGGGAATTCCCTTTAGGCTCCTCACTGTGAACACCAAAGCAAATAACTCATTTAGCTTTTCTGGAAAGACCTTATTTTCCTTGAGCACTTCTTTTACATCTTGATCATCTATCAACCTTATAGACCTTCAGGCAGGCTCCTTGCCTCTGATGTGTTTGAAAAAGTTTTTATTATTAGTTTTTATGCCTTTAGCAACTTATTCTTCAAAATTGTTTTTGTCTGCTATTATTATGGCTTTGCATTTAACTTACCAGAGTGTGCTGGGTTTTCTTTTTCCTTATTTCATTTGGGCAAGACTTCAAAGGGTGTCCTTTAAAGCTAATGACCTTCTTCAGTCTAATAATCCCCTTTGCTAACTTCTCATGTAACCTTTTATAAGTTTTGGAGTTTTTCAAATAGGGGTAACACACTCTATAGAGGTAAAGCTGCAAAAATGCATCCTACAATGGTGATTTTATAGAGCTGCCATGTCACCCCAAAGTGTTATGTTTTTCTGTTTTGCCCTTTTAGCTACTGCTTTTAGATTTCTTTTCCATTTTATGTTGGCCTCCTTTCAGAAGCATGTGCCATTCTAAGGTCTTTTTGGTTTTCATATTCCACCAGGAATGATGAATTTGAGCATGTCTATATTTATTGTTACAGAATGTTTCTATGACAGGTGCATCTTCAATCAAGACTTAATCCTCACTAAGGGATAAGTTGAGAAAAAAAATTGCTCTTCTCTTTCAGGCTCTTTGATTTCTTGCTTCTAGAAGATGCCATTTTTAAAGTCTATAAATGTGGTTTCTACATCAATTTTAATCATGACCCTTAATTAGGCTCTGTCATTACATTCTTTGAGTCCTCATTGCGTCTGTGGCAATTCTGAGCATGACAGTAAAGTTGCTTAGTGCTACCATTCCATTTTGGCATGAAATTTTAATGCATAGAAATTGTGAGATTTTTCAGTACTTGTTGATACAATTCCACTCCCTGCCTTTTTTTTTCCTTTTGTTTTCTCCTTTTTGCTTCTGATCTTTCTTTGAACTGTAATGTCACTCCTCTGCTGGCTTGGTTTCCTCTGTTATTAGTGTATAATTTTACACTGCTATTCCAGTGCTGCCTGATTGAGATGCTATTATGTCAATATTCTCATTTAAAATCAGCATTTCACTTTACCCATCTTCATTGCATGCACTGGGCTAATTGTCCACTGGCTCTATTACTGCTATCTCACACCAGTAGAATAGCATGAACAGACATAGTTAGGTCAAACACTTGGCCAGCTGTCTCTAAATCATTTTTGAATACTAAGAGCTCTTTTGTATTAAATAAAAAAGCCCTGGCAGTGACTTTGCCCCTGTGTCTTAAAAGGCAAATGCAATCCCAGGCAAATTGAACAAAGGGCATGGTCCCAACACCTTCTGAAGTGGGGAAAATAAAATGGATCAGCTCATTCCAGGCATTTCCACTTGCAACCTGTGAGAAGCCCTGGCAAGAGGCAGCTGGAATTGAGTGCTGCATTGTGCAGGAGCTCATTCTCCTCAGTGCTCAGCAGTTCAAATGCAAGCACTGAAGCAGACTTGTCAGTGACCTTGGCTCTGACCCACTTTATAGAAGCACTTGGGGAAGGAGCAGAAGCAAAGGGGGAGTTTTTCATAAGTGGCTAAAAAAAAAATAATCTCAAACTCCCGTGTCTCACTGGAAAACTGAGAAGGGGAGGAGAAACATGAAACCAGGATTACTGAGGAGGAGCTTAATGATGTCTCCTAGACTCGAGGAAACTCTCAATGCATCACTGAGCATGTCAGCCACTCCCTGATTAATGCTACTTAAAATTAAAAAATCCAAAACCTTCTCTCCCCAATGCAGATGATAAGAGGAATTCAATAACATTACATCTGTAAGAATTACAGAATGTATAAGCAGGAAGAGGATGCAACAGAGGGAGAAAAGAATCCATGCTGAACCCCTCTTGTATACTCAGTCCAAGAAAAAAATACATGTATTATATAAAGGGAATGTTTTCCTCCATTGGAAAGGGGTAAATTCTTTGAAGAGATGGCTTTGATTCATCAGCAGGGGGCTGGCAGATGCCCCCAGAAAAATAAAGAACATGGCTGTACATCTTCAAAAAACTATTTTAGGAGACACTATTTCCTCAGAGGGATATTTGAGTTGTGTTCAGCCCCCTAGGCACATCCCAGGAAAATACAACCATGTTTTGATGGTAGAGAGGATACTAAAGCTTTGATGGATAATATTTTGATCCAAGGTAAAAGAGAGGAGTTTGACTAAAGGCCCTAAAGAGCCATGGAAAGAGACTGAGATGCTGAGCTAAAACTAAGAAAGCAACACCATAAGTCCCATGTAATAGCAATAAAACACCTGGAAGAGAAGATAAGGTGTACAGTAGATCACTGCAAAGTGGAGGTCATAACTAACATGCCTGCCCCAAACAAACAGCAGCAGCACAGAGATTCCTCAGAGTGGCAAACTCCTGAAAAAAACCCAAAACTGGTTCAGATGTTTGGAGCAGACACCCCACATTGCAGTACGCAACAATTAACACAACCTGTCAGAATATCAGAGTTGAGTAAAAGGACACTTATCTAGAGATATTATAGTGAACCACACACTGATCTGTCTTCAGTGCTTCATGCAGCTGTCTGAGTATCATGGAGAACAGCTTAGAAGTGTCAGATACAAATGGGAACTGGCCATTGCTGCGTTGAAAAAAAGAAAATTTTAGTCACTGGGATTACAACATTTCATTCTTTGTGATATTGGTTTTACCTGAAACTGCTCCTATTCTAGATAAAAACACTACCAAAAGGGATAGTAAAAAAAGCCCCAGTCAACCAAAGAAACCAAAACCACTGTCAGAGATTAACACTATGAAATTATTAGCACAACGACTGAGTGCAAACAGAGAGAAATTTGGTAGCTGTAGACACATTTCAGACTTGTTTCCTGGAGACTCTGGAGTATTTGACTAAAAATACAGTGGAGCATCATCCAGAGCTAGACTGTGAACATGCAAGTGTGATCCAAAACAAAACAAAACCAGCCAAAAAGCCTGTCTAGTTTACATGAAATGTGATTTCTAATTTCAAAATATAAATTTCACTCAGCAAAAAATAAGACTATTAGCACTGGTTGGCCTGAAAAGCACTCTCTTCCTTGACTATCACTTTAAAAAGGAGTTCACTGTTGCAGGTGGAACTTCATCTAACAGTGTTAATGATTCCTAAAAGTTACCAGAGAAATTATATATTCACTTTCATACACACATTTATATTTATGAAGATTTACATGTTGAAAACAAATCAAAGGGAAGGGATAAAAATCATAGATTAATTGGAGATGAGAAGGGAAATCTGTAGAGTTTATTGAGTGTATTCAACTGCCTCAAAAGGGAATTAACTCTATCTTTACCTTTTTCCAATAAATACCTGTCATAAAACCCTCCAGTGGCAAAGATTCAGCATCTCCTGCAAATAATCTGTTCGAGTGTAAAACCAGCTCTGCTATTTGCAAGTTTCTTTGAATATTGTGTGTGTTTAAAGGGCTGTGGGAAGAAAGTTGCTAAGATCAGAAGCTGCTTCACCAGGAATAAACAGAGAACATATTACTAGATCAAGAGAGAATGTTGACTCCAGGAAGCAGAATTGTTAAAATTGCATGAAAGGAACCAAGGAGTTCTTCTGAACTCTCATAGAGAAGATTGCTTGTCAGAAAATGCCATAGCTAACAAACTGATCGTGCACACCACCTTTGCTTCTGTCAGCAGTTACCAAATTTATCCTTATTTAACAATGACTGGAGTTTAATGGGAATACTTTTATACAGCCGATATGAAGTGGAATGCTAGCTAGAGCATTAGTAATTCTGATTTTGCTGGTCCAACAGGAACATGTGAAATAGTCAAAATCCACAAGCTTTTGGTGGGTACATCAGACTGCTAAATTACAGCACTGAGAGAAAGGCTGTCCTTGCTGCTGTTCAACAAAGAACCGAAACAAGAATGGCATTTTCAAAATACTGAAATTTGCACTTCATTCAACAGGGACTTGCAAGAGAGAAGTGGTACAGGGCACTCCTGCAACACCAACAAAGTGGCACAAACATGAGCATTGCCATGGCCACAGGGCTATCACAGATGAACACACACTGCATCAGCAGAGGAGATCCCTCCCTAGTTTCAGGAGCAGAGAAATAAGAGGCAGCACATTGGCCATTCTGCCTAAGAAGAACTCAGAATAACGTATGCTGTATTATCCCAAGGATTGCTGGCAAATTTGATGCCTGGCAATGGCTGCTTTGATATTGGAGTGAAAACCATTGGGTACAAATGACAGCCCAGGGTGTCTGAGGGACTCTCTGAGTATCACTGCCCAGTGGGATGTTAAAATTGAAGATTGAGTTAAAAATTATTTATCCACTACTACTGAGTTGTTTAGCAGGGGAAAGAAGTGTAAGAGCTCTGCTAAAGCAAAATGGAGCCAGGTAGTGTGTGATGTTACAGAGCTCATTACCCTGTGTTAATCTGCTCTGACTCCCCGCACCAGATGATGCAGACCTCAGCTGATCTCTTTGGCTCCAAGTGAGTTCTGAGCAACACCAAACCCCAACCCACAGCCTTTCCAAACATTTATTAACATCCAAACTGGCTTCAGCTAGGATGAGAATGAGCTTATAATTTTCCAGTAAAATATTTTCCAGTTTGCTGCTCTGATTTATAACAGGAGCAGGGGAGATGATAAGGGAAAAGAAGAGTTTTTGAAGAGAAAACAATTGCTTGCAGTCATTCAAATGTTAGATTAGAAAATGCTACTTGAGGGCTTATAGCATAAGAAGCCTAAATGTGCAGTTTTGATGTGAAAACCTTGCAAAATCTGTTGTTGTACTTTACTTGTCAAATATCCAGTATCACACTGATGGTAATACTAACAACATCATTTCAGGAGATGAGTGGAAGCAGAGCCTCTAAGATTGACACCCTTTACAGGACTGACAAAAATAAAATTTATGTCACTCTCCAAGCAAAGCACACACATCTTGGAGACCAACTGCATATTTCTAAATGTGGAGCTGTCTGGTGAAGAATGTGGCACTGCCCAAGGCAGAGAGGATGTGAGGCCACTAAAGCAACGCTGCCACTGGGGATAGTTGCAACCTGCAAAACATCAGTTCCAAGATTCTATGTCTATATTTTGTGACTTAGATTTCCATAAAAACAGAATGCCTCTCTCAAAATATGGCAGGGATAAGAGAAAAGCTAAAAATCCTGATTTGTTTCACTGAGGATACCGGGGAAAGGGGGGGGGGTGGATGTGCTGCACATGGAGCAGTCCCACAACACCACAGCTCCTGCACAGTCACAACTCCTCTCCTTGAGTGTACACTCCAAATGGTGCTGATGGAGGCCTAGAAAAGATGTAGGCTGAACAAGAGCATTGGCAGTGGGTGGCTTAAATGGTGTCCGAAACAGAGCAGCACGAAGATGGGCACTGATGGAGCCAGGATTCATCAAGCACCAACACCCAAACCGCATCTTGGAAAGAGCTGGGACGTGGCCTGGATGGTAAAAACACCTGCTGAACCTTCTGACAGCAATGCAAACACAGAGCCAGAGTGGCAGAAACAGGACATGGAAAGGAAGTCTGTGAGCACAGCCAGGGGAAAGAGATTGCGCTCCTTGGCAGTGGGGAAACCTAGAGAAAGCACCTGGCTGGGCTGGACAGGACAGGCAGCTCCAAGGGGTCACAGAGGAGGGAGACAACGTGGTTCCCTTCATCTGGGAGCTCACTGCTTCACACAGCACTCAACCTTCACCTGTTTTCTGTTATCAGGGCTTATCAGCCACAAGCTGGAACTCAGAGATCAGGCCCTTATCCCCAGAACAAGCTCTCTCTGCTGTCCTCTTGCAGCAGTGAGGTGCAAGATGTTCTGAGGATATTGAGCCCTAGGAGGACACACATCAGCCTCCAAAGAAGGGTCTGGGGAGAGATGATAACACAAACCCAGAGGACTGTATGTTTAATAACTTTGAAAGAAAGCAAATATATTCTCCTTCTGAGAAGGAACACAGTCATCTGCTGAAGAATCCAGTTACATTGCCTTACCAGGCTAATTCTCCTGTACTGCTTGCCCACTCAAACCCACCTGGATCAAAAGCTGGGCCTCCTCAGAGACAGGAAGATTGGAAAATAATGATTTTGTTCAAATCTGAGCCTGCACACAGGATCTCAAAAAAAAAATCCCTAAAAATATAAAAGGTGTTATTCATCCTTAAATAACAACCCTCCCCATGCCTACAGTATTGTGTTTACTCATCCTGCCTTATTACTAATGCTGCTGTCAGCAGATACCCCCAAAGCCCACAGGCTCCTTCCCTCCCTCCTTCCTGTCCTCAGCAATTGCAGATTGCCATCCTCTATCAGCTAATTCATCAGCCCTTGTGGCAGATGTCTGTGTGGTGCATCTAAAGGGTCCAGCCCAGCAGATGACTCAGAGTTAACATGCTGGGGCTTTCATTTCGCATTGAAAACTTTCATAGTATTAAAAGTATGCAACATCAAGCACTCCAGAGTCAGGAATGGATACAGAAAAGTCACTTTTGCAGAAATAATTTAAATTTCAGTATATCTGTGCATGACAAAGGAGATGCTGCTAATTAAGGAGCATATCCCTTAAGTGATAAGTGGTTTTGGTTTTAATTTTTGATGGGTGTCTGGCTCGCTCAGGGCAAAAGGTGAACAGCATCTAGCAAAGGAATCATTCACTTGTAGGACTCCAGCTTCATTGCGACAGGAGGTGGAAAACAGGCAGAACAGAAGAAACACAGAAGCAAGAACACAAAGCCCAGTGTTCAGAATGCCTGGGAGCCTGAATCCCATGTCTGCATTTTCACTTGGGAGGAGCAAATTACTTGAAACAGATTCATCCCAAATGGTCAGTCACAGCCTCATCTTTGTCTCCTAGGTCTTAGGAGAACCAAATGACAGAAACAGTCAATCCCAATCTTCCTTGCAGAAGCAAGGGGTAGATACAAGACAGTGCAGGTATCAGTCTTTGCTGAGTGACATGAAACAAATCTGATTCCAGGCACCTTAAACCATCCATCACAAATGAGGAGGTGTGATCATAACTGTTTCCTATCCACACAAGGATGAAACATTTGTCTCTCCCAGGGGTCCCTCCCCCAAAATAACCCACAGTTCTGTAATGCTCCCAGGGTATAGCAGTGAGCAGAACTAAAGAGCCCACGAGGAGATGAACAGTTCTATCTTCAGAGCAGGATCTGCACAGGGCACAGCAAACACAGGACAAGGCTGCACAATGAACACTGAAGGTAAAACACTGAGCAGCTGCTTTTTATGTGGGAGTTTTCCTTTGGAGAACTCGGTGAGGGTCTAGAAGGGAGAATAACACCAGCCCTGAGAGAAAAGGCCATATCACAATGCTCATGGCAAGGGGGCTGAGCTGACACTGAGTGCACTCACTAAATCTGTTTTTAAAGGGTGCTGGAATGGCTCACATGAACATGCTTTAACAAACTGCAAACAAGAGCCGTGTCTGAGTTGGGTTAAATGATGCATTCATGTTCTGAGATCATTCTGCTACCTGCTCCAGCACAGGCAGGGAAACCATCAACAGCTATCATCTGGTGGAGTGGTGGGCAGACACTGCTGGCTCGTGTATGGGCAGGCAAAGGTGCTTGGGAACTGAAATATCCCCAGCCAGCAGCATGTGATCTGGAGGAGACTTCAGTCTCCTGAAGTTCATCACTTCAGTCTCACCTGCAAGACTGACACACTAGAAACAGCTGAGAATATCCCCTCACTCCATGCAGGTCAACACGATGGCACTGATCATCAGAGTTTCTGTGTCAAAATCAGTGGCACGGAGATCAAAAGCTTCCTATTGTTTCTCATTTCTCAACTCATCCATTCCCTCCCAAGGGCAGTATGGTCCTTACGGAATCTGAAACACTTTAAAAATAAAATAAAATAAGCACGCTTTGTAAAACCCAGAAGAACAGTGAACCACAAGTGCTTTGGATTATTTTTATACAGTAACTACAGCAAACACTCAGCCTTGGAACACTCAGTGCTGGAATCACTGTAGCTGTGGCATTTTGTGTGTGCCTCATACCCACTTCACTTATTTCTGTGTCACTCATCCTCTCTGCTCCAGAATGAACTTTTTTTCAAAGGAAAGAGCTTATCTCCCATACTGCAGAGCAGAGGAAAAATCCTCCTATGCAGCAATATTTAAAACATGGTTTTATGGTCTTATGGCAGCTAATTTTCCTTAAGTGATTTAAGGGAATGAATACATCTAAAAGTCGTGCACTGAGCTGTTCTGCAACGGCAACATGAAGCCAAACTTCCCCTGGCTTTAAACAATCCAGCCTCCTGTGGACAGCCCTCCACAGCAGATCTTGCCTGCAATGGGAGGGATGAAGGTAATTTTTTTTATTACATAATTTCTCAGGGAACTGGGTTTTGCATTTCATTTCATTTTCCCCAGTGTGGGAAGACTTTAGATGAGGAGAGGGCGGCAGGACAGATGTGTTCAAACGCAAAGTGCCTGATGTGACGCCGTGTGACACCAGCTCTCCTGCAGCAGGTCACCTGTGCATGCAGCCAGCCATCCATCGTGTATTAGTCACCTGAAAGTAACATTCTACCCCTGAAAAGCACCTGAAATTTTTAGCTGCCTGAAGGGATTCAAAGCAGGTTTTATTCTGGCACTCTGTCATAACTTGGTAAGAGCAGTTACTGCTAAAGCAGGATTGTGCATGGACAGTCCCATGGCACCTGGCTTGTCTCCCCCTTTTTGTCCCAGCACTTTGGGTATGGTCTTTTTATACCAATATTGCTGGGACCAGAGGGACTAAGAATCTGGTATTTCCTGAAAATAACAGTAATCCCATATACTGCACTGCATTGCTGAGCATCCCTGAAACTGCCAGAAAGGCTGGTGTTGACAAGGCCAGACAAGTTGGTTTTTTTGGTGGGTAGCTAATTCACTAAGAAATGGAATTCTGAACAGCAACATGAACTTTGCTGGTACTTTAATAAAAAAATTCTCAAAAAGTACTTTTAAAAGAAAATTAAATAATCTTGAAAATTAAATGTTTAAAAGGCTCCCTTTTCTTTCCCTCAGAAAGAAATGTACTGGAACTGGTTCATCTCAGGTTGATCACTGGGGAGAATGAGAGACAGAAAGATGGAGGAAAAAAAATAATTTCCATTTCAGATCAGCTCTCACCAAACAGTTCTTTTGATTTTTCATTTTAGCCACCAAAGCAAATTAATTCATTCTTCACACACAGGACAGCTGGAAGCTACCAGAATTTTCAAAGATTCCTTAGAATGGGATGAAGCTGAAAAGAACTTCCCCCTACCTCCAAGAATAGCTTTACTTTACTGACAGTGACTTTTAATAGTGCCAGGATTTGCTGCCTTACTGGCTACAAGCACTTCCCTACACCCAACTTTCTTGTAGTGTTTAAAGACCTCTTCATTCTTGGGAAAAAACCTCTTCTTAAAGCAATCTGCATGCTCACTCCATTATCTGGAACCAAAATTCTCTTGCTGTTTGGGGTAGAAAACAGAGGAAAGACCAGGCTGGCTCCAAAGCTCCTTTCTGTGCCTTTCCATCATTATCATCATCACTTTAATAGAGCCTAGGAGCCTTGTTCAGAGGCACGATGCACAGTGCAAGGTGCTGCAGAAACTGAATAGAAAGACATTCTGTGCCAAACAATTAGTGGTCTAAGAAAATATTTTTCATGCAATTGGATTCCAGTCCATATGTAACGATCTTATCTACTACCCTATCTTCCTTGTACCTAAAAAACTCCTCTGTACAGGTATTACTGGAAGATAAAAAGTCTAATTAAGATGTATTGGGAAAACCAGGAGTTAAATTAAAGGAGGTCTTATCCTATACATGATGTAGCCAGGGGTAAGACTCCTCTTTCTTTATTAGCAAGGCAAGCCAGGTTCTCTTTCACAGAAACAAAAAGGAAAGAAAGAAAGAACAAAAGGAAAAATTAGCAAAACTTCAGGGACTTAAAGATTCAAATTCCCTCTCCATTGTGAGAAGCAAAAAGAAAGACAAATATCAGGAATCCTATAATGAAAAAAATAATAATCTATAAAATCTCCTCTTATTTTTTGGTAGTGATTTTTTCCTACCCATATCCATTTTTTTTCCCAGCAGTTTTTCTTAGGTGCCACGTTCAATAATCCTTCCGCGCTTTGATGTCAAACATTCAATAGCTGTCTGCCTCCCTCCCACTCCTCTTCTCCATATTCTCCTCAATCCATCTCCTCTGATTAGCTAAGATTTCACCTTCAAGAACACCTCTGCTTCTCTGAGCGAGCATGAGTGTGTGCGTGTGTCTTTATATAATATTTGCAAATATTCTCCCCCTCCTGCCCCACACACCACTCAGCCACCACTGCCAGAGCCCCGGATTAAGCATTGCTGCCATTCCCTAATTCAGTTTGGGGGGCCTGCTCTTTTGAATCCTGCTCAGAGCATGAGAGCAGCTCAACAGAATTCAGGCCCTGCTTTCAGAATTATTCCATAGTTAATCTGAGCTGAACATCGTTCCACGCGCTTTCCCCGCTTCTGGTGCTTCCTGTGGCAAAAGCCCAGCTGTTCCCTGATCTCCTGCAGTGGAGGGGTGGCTTCCCCAGCACCGGGCGGGCTCAGCAGCTCTGTCCCCACTCACCGGGTTGTTGTACATGTCGATGATGAGCTCCTTCACTCCGTGCAGGGTGGGGTGAGCCCACGGAGAGGGATTGGCCCAGTGCCGGTTCAGATCGAACCCCAGCAGGGAGCACCTGCACACACACAAAACAGACACACAAAAAAACAGACATAGACTTAGCAGGGTTGTGGCCTCTCCTCAGATCGTGCAGAATTAGGGTTATATTCTGTGGCTGAAGTGGTTAAATGTTGTTCTCATGGGGGACACAAAGCAAACGCTCCCCTGAGGAGAGCCTGCAGCAATGGCACCTTTCAGAAATAATGACCAGCAGAATAGCAACAGGAACAGCTCTGGCCATTCAGCCTTCTTCCCCTCCACAGCCCGCGCTCACTGCATCCTTTGCCTTTTCCCAGCTTGGCAGGCTGGCCCTGGAACAGCCTTGCCTGACCTTGGAGGTTCCCTTCCCTTTGGAGCTCTGGCTGAGGGTGATTCACACGCTGCACCACCAAACTGGACCTTCAGCTTGTCCTCAGTCAGGCTCTGGCTCAGCAGGGCTCTCCAGAGCATTGTGGCCAATGGCCATTAGGTTTGTGCTTAAGGGATTTAAAGCATGAATGTCATTGCTCCACTAACCCAGGGCCTCTGTCTCTTCCCCTCCTGCAATTGCCTACACAAAAGCGAGCCAACCAAATCAACAAGTTAAAATTATTTTTGGCCATCAGATCCTGTAGGCATTGGAGCATGGATGCCACCTTGGCTTCTCCTTCCTGCCCTGGCTCAGATCCCTCCCAGGACACTGTCCTGACTCGGATTCTGCTGCTCACAGCCCCACAGAGTAGCAGCCAAATTCTTTGTGAGGCCCCACTGAAACTCAGGAGGCTGTTGACAGAGTAAGCACTAAAACTGAAAATTTGAAATTTGAATAAGAAATTAGAAAGCTGGAAGTGGCACAAGTAGGAGAAGGGGGAAATCAGGTCCCCTGCCTGCTGCAGAGATCACCTAGAAAACCTTTGGCTACTGATACATGCAGGAAGAGATCTGTGTCATCTCAAGCTAAGCTTGGGATAAGTTGGGTAAACTCTTGCTCGGGAATTCTGTAGAAGATCATACAAATAATAGAAGCCCAGGAAGAGATGCAACTTCTTCTATAGTTAAAACAAACAAACAAAAAAATCAACCTTGCTGCTAAGCCTTAAAGCTTCTTGAGAAAAGGAGAGCTTTCATTGATCCCATGTCTATTACAAGAATGTCTGTTCAGCCTTAATCTTTTAAACACACCTATGCAAACAAGAGATTCACTCCAGCAGTGTTATCCTCTGACAAAAAAAAAAAAAATTCTAAGACTCTGAAGACCCAAAACATAGGTTTAATTGGCAAAGAGAAAGGAAAATGAAACAACAGAGGTGAAATACTTAAAAAAGTGAGGGGATGAAACCAGAGGATGAAATTCATCTCCAAACCTGATGAATAAATATTTTCCTATGAACCAAAGGATACAAAGTTAATGTGTCATTCTTTTGTAAAAGTTCCTATGGGTATCTAAGCAAGCTTTGCTCCTTGGGCTGACACAACCCACCCATCAGCTCTCTGGGAGCTCAAACGCCCAAGCGCAGCTCTGCAGCTCCATCACTGCTGCCCTGGGTGCTTGCTGGGGTGCAGAAGCCGCCTCCTTGTCGTGGTAGCCACTTCTCTGCTTGTATAGAAACCAGATGGATTTTTTTTCCTGGACATTTTAAACAACTACGATTCCACAGACAACTCAGAAAGTTGCTGCCATCCTATTGTCCCTTAGGGAAGCAGGGTTTTGAGGATGAAGAGGAGACGAGAATCTTGACTCCATAATTAGAAGACTTGATTTATTATATTATATATATATATATATTACATTAAGTCTATACTACAAAGAGATAGAAGGAAGAAGTTCTCAGAAGGCTAGCTAAGAATAGAATAGAAAGAATGATAACAAAGCAGCTATCCTGGGCTCTGTCCGGGACAGCTGAAGTCCTTGATTGGCCACCAACTATAAACATCAGAGATGGGCCAATCACAGATGCACCTGTTGCATTCCACAGCAGCAGATACCAATTGTTTACATCTTGTCTCTGAGGCCTCTCGGTTTCTCAGGAGGGAAAAATCCTAAAGGAAGGATTTTTCACAAAAGATGTCTGCAACACCATCCCACTCTACAGCATATTGTGTCAGGTTTCTCTCTCTCTCTTCTCTTTGTCTGCATGTAAACTCTCTGCACTCGGCTCTACTAAATCCTATCTTCTTTTGAACTCATAGACATTAATAAAAACCTGAAGTACTTCCAGAGACGTTGGTGGAATTACACCAGGATAAAACTGGCAGAAGAGCAGAATGAGAGGAATGAGTTTTTCATTTAATAAAAGCAGAAACTGCCACGGGTTTTACTGTATTTTGGCACAGTTCCCAAGAAAACAACATTCTTATTGTAGAAAAACTTCCTTAAGAGCTCAGAATCTGAACCTATATTTATATAGTTAATGTATCACATTTACATTTTCTTTTAATAATATTTTACACCAGAGAAAATGAGCATACTGTCAATATTAAATTTGGGGGTTGGGACTTTTTAAGTAACTTTACCTTAGTCATCCCCACAGAGAAAAGAGGTAAGCAATACCTAATTTTTATAAGATCCTAAGTAAGGCATTGCAATTTGCAGAATTTGGATGTGTCAAGAATGTCTGGTAAGAGATGAATCTCGTAGTTCATTTAAAACAGTTGAAAATAGTTGTCTTTACTTGAAAAGACTTCATAAACAGAAGGAAGCAATGCTTAACAAACAAGTTATTCATTTGGGAAGCTCCTCTGAGCTCTGTTTAATAGGAATCCAAATTAATTTCCAAATATCATTTAGCTAGTCTTTGATGTGGTATATCACATATTTATCAATGTAACAACAATTAATTAACTTTCTGATGTAGGCATTACTATTTCTCTCCAGTCTGGAAACAGTGTAATATTTTCTCCCCGCTTCCACTTTTCAAGTCTTTTTTTTCTTTCCTTTTTGCCTAAAGACAAATTCGTATCTACCACATCCTCTCTTTATTCATCTGCTGCAAACTTGTGGCCTCTCCAAGGAAACATCAAGTTGTGTTCCTTGGTACTTCAGATTTGATTATTGACTCTATTGCATGTAGAGCTGCCTCCCAGAGCTCACGTATATCAGGACATGGCCAAAACACACGGCGAGCGTCTCCCACGTGCCCATTACAGATCCTGCATTCATTTCATTATCTTGCTCCCAGCTGATGTGATCTCCCTCACGGCTAATGCCTCCAGTGCAAGAGCTTGAACAGGATAACTTTAAAATTGCGCCTTGCGCTGCTTTTTAAATTCGTCCTCCCAGTCTTAAAGCAGCTAATTTCTGGAGCACTTTGCTGCTGGTTCCACTGCTTAACTCTTTGCCTGCTGCTTCAAACGCTGGGTAGGCAAAGTATAAATACAGATATGCTCTGGAAACAGCAGGTCCATGGTGGGAAACAAGTGTGTCTTAAAATAATACGTAATCTCTCAATATCTGAGACCAGTTCTTTTACTCAGAGAGCAAGAGTTGTTACTTGCTTCAATGAAGTTCCTCACATGGTTGTAAGTATTCCCCTAATTTATAAAGTGTTTCCAAATCTGCCCTGTACAGATTAGATTTATTTTGTGCTGTAAATAAACTGACGTGTTCAGTATAAAATTAATAAGAGGGAAAAAACCTATATCAAAGGAACTCTCTATGGATGATCTTAGAAGGGGGGACATAGAAGACCAAAAAATCGGGAAACATTACAGACTCCAAGAGGTACAAGGGAAGACAAACACAGCTTCAGAATTAGTGAGGGTTGGAACAAGGGCACTGGAGGATATCCCATTCCAAGAGCATTAGTGGCCATGCCCATGAATGCTGTTACGAACGTGGCAGGTCACAATGCCACAGAGCCTGATGAGAACGAGGGGCTGGCACAGACTCTCTTAGATCAGGAAAAAACATAGTCAGAATAGATAGCTACAAGCAAACTAGCAACCTGCAGCTATTACGTGATTTTGGTCTTCATTCCTACTGTTAAAACCTAGGTTTTGGTCACATAGTCACTGGAGCCACAAAAAATGGCATGTGTGTAATTTAAAGCATTTAAGCTGATAACCATTGTTTGAATTTTGGATTATGCTTGCTATAGTTTGCTAGATATAGAGACCACACGCTGTGCTTCTGCTTCGTGACTGAATGTTCATTTAAATCAGGTTCTGCGAATATTCTTGTTGAATTAGAATTCGTGTTTCACCAATGTTTTCCAGCCTTTTTCTAAAATTTCTGTTTTCTGTAAGTAGATAAATTTATTACAGTGTTTATAAATTTACATAAACACAGTGCAAATTCAGTCAAAGCAAATGAGTTTCAAAATTGCACTGGAAACTGAAACATTTTGCAGTATTCATCCCTCCCTACTTGGGAGGCAGCCAGATCTGAAGAGGTTACCAGCTCAACTCAGTAAAACCAAAGACGTTCAGACCAGCACCCAGCTTGCTGGGCAGTTCTCTGGACAGAAACCCTTTGCCTCTGGGACTGAACTCATCACTGCTTTTAAGGATTTCTTACGCAGCTGCTTTAGTGACAACATCCTGAGGAAGGATTTAGTACCAAGGCCCATGCCGGGTTTATTTTTCAGGGCTTCTTCCTATTCTTTCAGGAAGAAGAAATAATCTCTTCTTCCTGGAATCTCCAAGTTACAGAAACCACCAGGAACTCTGCCTTCCTTTACCTCCAGTCCTCCCTGCCCTGCTCGTTTTTCCTGCCACGTGAGCCTAAATCTCTCCCCTACAGACCCATTTCCACAAGGTGAGATACGGAGAATAATGGAGGAAAGGAGGTAAAGCAATCCTTTTTCACGCCATGTGATTTATTACAAAGAGAACTGTGCACCCTTCCCTCCAGCTTTGTAGGGCTGCGCTGGTTCATTGGATCAGCACCAGGTGAATCTCCAGATAATCTCCACACACACAAAGCCAGGGAGCTCCGACCCACACGCGGCACCGCCAGCAGGGTTAGGATCTGAGGTTGGGAAGGCAGTGGGGAAGGGGAGCCCTGTTTTCCCCCCTGTCAGTGCAGTGGGAGGGCAGGCAGAGGGTGGCTGGTGCCTCTGGCTGCTGTCCCTCGCGGGCACTGCCATGGGGCTGCAGCAGGGATGGCAGGAGCAGGGAGCAAAGGCAAGGGCAGCACGCACAAGGTGTGCTTCTCCTCACAAATATCCCTTCCCAACTGATATGTTCACGGCGCTTTACAAATCAGCTGCGCACCTGCCAGCCAAGTCAGGTCTTCATTAGTGTGTGCTTCACCGTCTGGGTGCTTGGGGTTTGCCATTTACGCATTTGCCTGTTATTCATTAAAAAGGACTCACTCAAGCCCACATATTCTAAAGCAATTAGGTAGCAAGACATCCTAACGCTGCAGCTACAGAGAACCCCTGCTCTGAAAAGTCTCTCCTCCTCCCCAGCTTTCTGCATTTTTAATTTAGAGCTCTGGAAACCTTCACAAAGGCTATTTAACAGAGGCACCGCAGTGTGCTCCAGGCAGAGAGCAGCATTAGCTGGCAGAGACCACACGGTGGAGTAGATGTTTGCAGAATGAGCTCTGCCGCGTGTACTGACATAATTTTAAATCGTACATGACGGTTAAAGATGTGTTTCTCCATTTTCTGTGCAAACAATGTTAAATAAGAATAAACACAAAGGGATATTTTCTCCTTCTGATGAATACATGCATTTCTCAGGGCTGGTAATAGGTGTCACAGGCACACGCACCAAGGTAGGCACACATCCCCTCCTGACAGGGGCACGCTGTGATATTCAGGATATGTCTCAATTCTTGCATTAACCCTCCTTACACACCCCAGGTGATGCCAGAAGGATTCCTGGGCACAAAACAGCCTGCTGGAAATAAAAACCCATCCTGCAGGTAGGAGAACTCCACCCTGGTGTGTCAGAGGGTGAGATCTCCTCCCCAGAGCAGCTCACCCCTGCAGCAGTCACAGGACCCTGTATTTTCACATCTGCACCGTGCCCAGCCCAGTTTTCAGCGGGATAGGGTTTCCAGCGCTTCCCCTGGGATGTGAGCCCAGCCTAGCAAAGCTCTCCCCTGGGAAGAGCCTGTCCCCAGGTGTGGATCTCTCCAGATGACCCTGCAGGAGCCAGTCCCATCTGTCCTGCCCTGGGAGGGCTTTCTCAGCTCCTGCTCCCAGCTGGATCTGAGTCACTGCCACGCCAATCTTGGGCACTCAGGTGTTTGAAACAACTTGATGGCAACACCTACAGTGCTTCCATTTTAAAGCCTGATTCATTGTTTGGCCTTTTCAAAACCAAACACATCACTGACTTAATGACACAGGAGACAAGGGTTTTTTTTCCAGCGTTTGGATCCCAAAATATTTCCACTGTAGGCACAGGGCCTTCAGAACCCTCACATATGTAGCCCACAATGCAGTATTACATAAACTTTCTTTTCTGATGTTGTCCAAAAGCCACCTGCTCATGGATCCCAAGCTGCAAACCACTGAGAAAGAGAATTTTAATATGTGCTTAATTTACTGGACTCCCACCCTGTCTACAAGACAAACTCCTCTAGGCCCTCCTGCCCCTATCTACTTGACTTCCCCACAATGTCCTAACAAATGCTTCCCTCCATATAAGCAATCCTTCTTTTAAACATTTGAATTTTTTGTTGGTCTGTCTACATTCCTGGAGGGGCAGGTTGGGTGGAAATAAGTGTTTCATCATAATACACACATTTCTGGAGACATGGCTGCTCTTGAATTGTGCTTTTGTTCCCACTTCTGGCCATCCTCAGACTGTGCAAATGGACACGCAACACATCTCACAATTATTAGGGAATACTCCAGCAGTTATAGGATGGTATTCCTCCATATTTCAACACATCTCCTGTTCTGCCTGGCACGCGAATCTGGAATTCTACTCACTTCCAGGAAAGAGGAAAGACACATCCTGTTCCCTGCAGACCAGCATGAGAGGAGCACCCCCAGAAGATGGCTCAGCTCTCACCACCAGACCCATTACACACAGAGAGCTGCACTCAAAGGAGCCAACCTTAATGTCACACGCTGAGCTCTTAAAAGTCAGGACATTGCAGAGGTCTTCATTCCTACTGAGCCTTCCTTGAGCCCTGTGCTTGTCACTGTTGAGGCACAGCCTTTACTGCAGGAGCACTGGGTGCCTCTCCACAGGCTCTCCCCTTATTCTGTCACAGGATCCTCACTGGTCATTAATGGGTGGATTATTCAATATTTTGGCTTTTCCTTATTGTTCAATATGCAGCCCTAGGCTGCTGCTTACTGCATGCTGCTCAAAGCCTGCTGCAAGGACAGAGCTATTCAGCTCCTCATGGCTTTTCTAAAGTGCTCAGCACTGCAGGAGACAACTGCTTTATAAGCTCTGATGGACTAATTTACCCAACAGCACTGGTACAAGAGGGGACCACATTGTCCCCAGTTCATGAAAGAGCAACTGGGACAAAAATTGGCTTACATAACGGACAGCCACTAATTTGAACCATTCTAGCTGAGAGGCCAAGGACAGGACTTTTTTAGGACCACTTGGGTTTACATAGCATGTTACTTGTCCAGCAGCTAATTCTGATTTGAGCTGAAGCTGACTGTACTCAGGGCTTCTCCAAATCTGACAAAAAACTGCACTGTGAGTGGACAGAATACTAGAAACATCTAACTTTGCCAGAGATTACCAGAAAATGGTAAGGTATTACTGGATCATGAATGGGTTTTGGGCAGGTTTCAGTTATACCTTAATTCAGCCATTTTTCTTGGCTTTATATCCTGATACTGCTGCATTCAGCTGTGTCTGAGAACCTGGTTGGGGTTAGCACTGTACCTGACATTTCTTTTACTCTCCTGAATAGAATTAAAGCATTACTTTGCTACATTTCAGGGTACCAGACTATTCCTACCCAGGACATCCTCATAGGCCACGCCAGATCTCAGCCAGAAATCATCCATCTCCATCATCACAGAGGCCTTTTTCCTCTTGGATATCCTGAAGGAAGGGTTTGACCTGATCCCAAACTGCCAAGAAGGTGTGTGCTGGCCCTCAGGGAAGCAGCACAGGACTGGCAAACTGCTGGCTGAACCCTAACAAGCAAAGTTCAACTCCCCAGCACCAAAACACAGCTGCTGGCTGCCTTTTATAATGTTTGCTAACAGGCTCTGACACACTTAGGTACTCCTCACTCCCATACATAGCCAGAATATTAATTGTATTCCTGCATAGTCTTGCTGCATCTACAAATTGTTCATCTTGAAAGCGACTTTTTGCATTTATAGGGATGCATTTCATTTTGGGTTGGTGGGAGGGAAGGCCCTTTTGCCTTTCCCTGTACTCTGGTCTGCCAGCAGCCTTCTCCTGCTTCATTGGCCAGCAGGTAAAAATGTCATCAGGAGTTAGAGCCAGGGACATGCCCATTAGCCAAACATTCCCTTTACCACAACTAATTGAAAGTTTTACAGTTGCATGTAAAGCCCTGAACAAAATCCCAGTTGTCACAATACAGGAGAGGGACAAGTGACACAGTGGTTCACTCAGGGTGACACCATCAGACTGTCCTGTCACTGCCTCTCATCTAACCTAGGTCACAACTGCAATGCCTCAGTTCTTCACTTGTAAAAATAATTATAAACCCTCCATAGTGTTTGGAGAGGGAAATACATGAAGGATTAGGAAGTGTTTTGGTGCTCCAGTGGTGGGGATATGGAGGTGAGGGTCCATAGTGACCCAGGGTCCCCAGGCAGGTGCAAAGGAGAGCCCTTTATTCCAAAACCCAGGCCTTTTAAAGCCTTGTTATCAGCTACACAGTTTTAAATCACAACAAACATAATTCAACCAACCACCACACACCATGAATGTGAACACACAGTGGTTACATAACTTGTTTTTCTACCCCCAATTCAGCTGAGCCCCTTTCCCACAGTCCTGTTCTGCTTAGCCAAAGTACCAGGCCTGAGCAAGGGTTTTACAAGGACTTCTCTTTAAGGTTTTATATGCAACAGGGTTTTATTAGGTTCCACAGATGGAGATTAAGTGATCTATGGAATCAAAGAAAGGTTTTCTGACAGACCCTGCATTTTGTTGAGGCTCATTTCCAACAAGATTGCACAACTTTGTACCTAACAAACAATCCTGCAATGTCTATAAGAGCATATAAGAAACCATGAGATATCCCGGTCCAGTTTTTGAGAAACATTCTCTAAGGGTTTGGATGGAGAAAAGGGATTGGGTAGGGTTGTGCTGTTGTATCAGTGAACACTCCCTCCTGTTTCTTCTACCCCTTACCACCTGTAACTAAAGATATTTCCCTCTCAAATCTGTCTTTATTCTCACTTTGTATTTCAAGGTTATCTGGCCCACTGGGTGTGTTACATATGGCTGTCTAATTAAAGAGAGAACATTAACCTTATTCTATTAGATTATTTTAACACCTGCCAGGTGACTACTCTGCTTTAGCAAAGGCACAATGTGGCCAAATCAGTTAACAGAACTCCAAACCAACAATCAAAAAATCTAAACCCAAACAGAAAAAACACACAAAACCCCTCCAGATTATTTCATTTTTGGAAAGTCCACCAGAAACTGAGACTGTTGCAAATGTTCTTCCCAGAAGCACTACCACGATAAACTAACATTTCAGAGCAGAAATAATACCAGCGTTATGTTTGTCACATAACATTTCAGAAGATGGCAAAAAGCTGTAAAGTCCTGCTCTGTCTCTGATTGCAATCAATAAAAAGCCCAGATGCTTTAGAAGGGAGTTAAATCAGGCTCAGATTTTTCCCAATCACTTGTTAATTTAAAGGACAGAGTTTTACCCCCTGAGCTTCTCTGTGTGGTGCTGCCTCAGCCCAAACAACACAGACAACGAGGAACTATTTGACAGCATGGTGGTCTCTGGTCCATTTCCAATTCCTACCTCAGATCACTTAGGCTTTCAATTGCCCACAGTCCCAGCAGTTGGGCACACTGTCCACCCCAGAGGGGAGGATACCTGGCAAAGAGACATTTCTCATGATGCCCCATGACACCTCCTCTTCCTAACTCAAAGCCACATGTGAGGGATTTGGTGCCATCCCACGGGACATGGGTCACTTGTCTGATTTGGATGCTTGTTGGATGCAGAGGAACAGGAATGTAAAGCACTCAAAGTGTGGCTTCTATCAAAGTGTGGCTTCTATCAATCACTGCAACACACCAGCAGAATGTGATTTGATACCAAGCCAAGCTGAAACTACCCATTTTGGTTCCTGAGCACTGAAACATCTTATTGCAATGAATAATGGTGCAAAGATAGATTAGTCTGAGAATCCTAAAGAGAATGTTAAAGCTGAAAAATTTAAACCTTCAGGGATTCAGAGTTTTTGGTTTGGGATTTTTTTTTGTTGGTTTTTTTTGTTATGCCTCAAAAATAGGTGCAAATGGGTGTCAAATTGTCAGAAAAATTTATTATTATACCCTTTTCTGAAATGTATAAAAGAATTCAGCAATTACTAAAAGCATGTAACTGTTCAAGAAAAGAGGTGGGGATGAAACACCAGGGAAAATGAAATCATAATTCTGGTAATTGTTATACAGAAGGACTGGGAAAGAGTTCAGGTGGAAGTTGATCATGGAAGGATTTGGGTTGGAAGAGACCATTTAGTTCCAACCCCTTGCCAGGGGCAGGGACACCTTTCACCAGACCAGGTTCCTTCAACCTCCATCCATCCTTGAGCACTTCTGGGAATGGAACATCCACAGCTTTAATCACCATTGAAATAATTATATAATGAAGTCAATTAGGCAACAGAGAACTCAAATGAGGGGGAAACCCTCCCACATTATGACTTTTAATCCATGGGGATTTTCAAATCTTGCCTGTAAAAAGCCCTAAGTAACCAACACAACACTGAAGTTAGCCCTGCTTTGAGAAAGGGCTGAAGACTTCCAGAGGGCTGCACTAAACACTTTTTCTTTATAATTCTATGAAAGTCTCAGGCACAGGGAAAGTTTCACTTGCTGCTCATACCTCAGTGGACACCAGAGAGCCCTGCTGTGGGACAGGCAGCTTCACAGGCTCACAGAATTACTTTTTTTTTTTTTTCCCTGCATATTTGCAGCCTCACACAGTTCAGCACCCTCGAGATAAAATCCTATAGCAAAAATGTACAATGAATGGGAACATATATGAATGGGAAGCAGAGGAGCAAACAAATTTCAATTTCAAGCTTTCATGGCTTAGCATAAACAAACATGAAACAATTCATCCTCAAAATATAGGGGTGGGAGGGGGATACTGACAGTGTCCTCAAGACACACAGGGAGACTGAGAATGAGGGAGCCTGGAGCGAAGAGAACATTTCAAAAACTCTTTAAAGCCTTGGGAAAGTTTGAAGCAAAGATGAAACTTTCCTGATTCATTCAGTGGGTCTGCAAAAACAATTCTCTTCATCCACTGCCAGCCCCCAGACTGTCAAAAATAAGCCAGCTCTGTCAAATGTTGTTTTCTTCTTAACAAAAATGAGCTTTTAAAATATCCGTCAAAATTTGGAATGGGTGAACAGATTCTGAAAAAATAAGAACAGTCTAATAACTTTCTAGAGAAAGATGCAGAAATAGCTTCTAAAGAACTCACACTGAGCTAATTCTCTTTATGAGCCTGCAAAGTCTATTTAAATTTTATATTTTCCTCTCTTTTATTTTTCATAAATTCATCCTCTGCCTGCATCCGAGCTGATACGGGAGTAAAACTCAACACCCTCATCTGGGACGGTGCCCCATTTCTACCCCTTTTAGCAACAGGGAGTGCAGAGATCTGGCAGTGAATATGAAGTGATTAGGGAGATGGTTTGCTTCTGTTACAGGCTCTTGTAAACATTCCTTTGAGCTGTAAATGGACAAAGGAAGAAAGTTCATCTTCCCAGAGGATCTATCCATTAGCTTGTTGTGTCCCACACCACACAAACATCATAAAACAATGATTAACTGTGCAGGTTCTGGCTGTTTTAGCACAATGTCATCCTCCTGACAGGGCTCAGAAATCAATCCCTCCGGCCAGATTCCACCCTGAAAAGTACTTCAGTGTTTGACAGGAGAGAAAGGAATGGCTTCAGCAGAACTGTTACCTGGTTTGCTCAAGGCGGGACTAAGGTCTGAGTGCTGTTGCTTCCATTGTGCATGCATTTAGATCTTTGATTTTGGTAGCCAGTGCTCCAAAAACCTTGGAGTTGTTCGGAAGTTGGTTCTTGTTGCCTTCTGACAGAAAAATGCGAGGTCCCCGTGTTTGTAAAGTCCTCAAAATGTGATTATTGGAAACACGTATTGAAAAGAACAATTTCCTACCTTCAGAATCGAACAATTCCCCTACACTGGCTTGACCTAAATGTCTGCCAAGAAAGTTGTGGTATCTCTATTCAAAACTTACAAGGCAGAACAAATAAAATAAACCAACTATGGGTCACTCTGTCCATGCATGGGCTTGAAGAAGATTGTGGAGATAAACAAATCCGAGGATGACAAAAATTTAAGTGGTTCACCTGCAGTCAAAGCCCATGGAAAGAGCAGTTTCATGGCCAGGAAGAGATGGAAATTACTTTCTCCACTTTAAAAGAGAATTTATTGAAGCCTTGAAGACAAGAACAGAAGCAAAGAAAACAAAAGAAAACAAAAGAAAACAGCCCAGAAGAGCTCTGAAAATCCAATCTCTCCCATCAGCCTCTGGAAAATGGATAACCTATGCGGGGTATGATTGAATTTCTCTGTTTCATCACCCTAGTGGAAGCATCTTGTATGAAACTCTGGTTTATGAATTGAGTTTTGAGAGAGACCTGGGAGAGCAGGAGTTATACCAATCTAATCAGGATGTGACAAACACATGCATCAAAATGTTGCATTGTCAAGATCCAGAAGCCACTTAATTCCAGAAAGATTTTAAAGTTGAGAAAGCAGCTTTGGCAACAGGATTAGAAATGATGAGAAGGCAGATGAAAATCCAGACAGAGGAAGATAGCTCAATTTTTTTTTCCAAAACATCCTTTCAAAAATTAGGCCATGTCCCTACATGATTTCTTATTAACTTCTCATGCAAACCTATGTTTTATTCAAATGAAGGACACAGTTGCCTTCTTCCATTTATTGTACCTTCTTCCTAAATATATGCTAATGATGGAATGAAAGATACATGAACTGAGATAAACAACCCCAAAAATCCTATAAACCCCACAGGTTAAAACACCACAAAACATTCTGGGCAAAATACCCAACCAAGCAGATTAAATACAAGAATAACATGCAAATGTCATTGCCACAGAGCAGAGAAATGTGCTAATGCCAATGCCACAGGACAGGAAGCAAGATTCATGAGATTGATTTGTGATGGCTCCTAAACAAAAGCAGGGCACAAAAATAGCCTGTGATTATCAATAACATGAGATCAAATCAGAAAGCATGTGCATTAAGAGAGATGGCATCAAATGCTTCCTTCAAAAGAAAAAGAACATCACAATCACTTTGTATTTGCCTGGTCTCAGCTTGCATTTCCTATCTAACTACTGAAGATAGTTTCACAGGGTAAGTACAGATTAACAAAATATTCAAGGTGATTGAATGGATTAGCATTATTGTTTAGCACAATGCAAGGTGATAGGAAAATCCACAGAAAAGAGAGATCTGCTATCTGGACAGCCACTTGAAATTATGCAGCTCACAGGCTGAATTCTTACATTTCTTGTAACATCATCAAGTGTCACAGTGGATGCCTGAAAACATTTCCAGCTAAAGAGTGAGATTTAAAGCTGGGGATCTCGAGCAACAGGTGGAACAAGAATTCCTAAGTAAACTGCTATCTTGTTTGTCACACAAATAGAAAATCCATATGCTAGTGCCAGAGGCAAAAAGAACATGTTCTAGCAAACAGCACAAAAACACCCCAAACCCTGAAGAAACATTTGTCTGTAGGAAAGGGGTGGGAAAGAAAAAAGAGATTAAATGCATCTAAAAAAGTGAAAATTACCTATAGAGTAATTAACTGTGTACCAAATCCCAGCCAGGTAGAGAGCACAAATGCCTGCATCCCCACTATCCTGGCCATTGTAATCATGTCCAGCAGCTTGGGCTGCCCATTTTCCCCACCCTTGTAGAGATACCCACTGTAGTTAACAGATGTACTGATGTGCTATGCTCCCCTCAGGCCCCAAGGATGCAATACCTGATCAAACAGACAGACTGTTTCACACTGTGACAGGGATATTTGGGTTTTTTCTAGGCATCCAACGTTAATAGAGGTCAAACTGTGAACAAATCCACATAACCTGTGACTAGGGATGGAGATTTCGCATTCAGACATTGCAATTCTACACAGTTTCCTTCGCTTCCAGAACCAGAGACTTTGTGCCTCAAGAGCTGAACCAAATCCCCTAAAATTCAGACATCTCTGGTTTGCTTTTCAGGGAGTTTCTTGGAGCATTTCACAAGCATTAATGGAATGTCCTCCAATGGTTCAGTGAGGCAGGTGCACAGAATGAGTTTCACTTTGCAACTAAGACCAAGGAGCAGAGGGGGATTGAGTGAATCAGCCAAGATCACTCTGCATTTGTCTGACAGAGTCAGAAATAGAAATCAGGATTCCACAAAAAGTAAATAAAACCTCCCTCCCTGAAATATGCAACAAAATATTTGGTTAATTTTGACTGCATGCATCCTTGCTGGGTTACAGCCAGGAAAGGAAACATCATTGTTCTGAGCAAGGTCGCTCCTGCAGCAAGTCCAGGCAGACCTTTGGCCATCAACTCTGTGTGCAAATCCTCAAAAGAAATAAATATAAATATGAATATTTAAGATCCAAGATACTGGTATAAGGATTTCAGATATCTTAATAAGCCTTATTTATCAGAAAAGAACCCAATACCAAATTTAGTCCTGTTTCCTCACAGGTAGTTATGGAGGAAGAGATAACAGTAAATGACACTGGCCAAGCAGACAGAGATTGCCAGGTTAGCAAAATTACCTTCAGATATGAAAAATCAACTTACCCTAGGCTGGGACATGCAAGTTTAGCCAAGCTAAGGAAAGAAAATCAGTGTTGATTCTCTTGAATTGATGCACTCTCTCCAGTGCAGCAGAAGAGCTTAACTGGTCTGTGTGGGGAGGTAAATGAGTAAACCCAGAGAGCCCTGCTTGCCCAAAGCACAACAGACACCTCTCCACTCCACAGAATGCAACACCCAAGGTTAACTGAAAAACTTACAGATACATTATTTGGGCTAAAAAGTCTGTTTGCTTTTTACTTCTCCTGACAGTTTTGACAAGATGACTATCAGACAGAGGTTCAGAAGATGTAAAGCAGAAAAAAGGCCAATTCACAAATTTTTTCTCCTTCAGAAAAATTTGAAACTTCTTTCCAGTATAGAACAATATACAAGCATATCACTGAAAACTAAAAGGTGGCTTACCTGAAGTGATCAGCAAAATAAATGGGACAATTCCCAAACAAAAAAACCCAAAACTCTCTCTCTCTCCAAATTTGTGTTCATAGCTTTTCTGACTTCCCTCCAACCCCTGAATTATAAAGTCAAGACTTTATTTTGCCAACACAGGCCCCTTCTGCACTGGCACTAAACATTCCCTGCAGTCATTGCTGTGGCCACATTGCTCAGCAAAGGAAGATCATTAACCTTTGGGACAAAATCTGACATCACAAAAACCTCTTCAGCTCTGTTTGCTCCACTTTGCCATGCAGCCTTTTCTCATGTTTAAGGGGATGACAAAAAGTTGAGAAACTTTTAAATGCACAAGGTTAGAAGGAATTCTACGTGGAGCAATAGACAGCCCTGACCAAAAGGCAAGTGTCAACATGACACTTGTAGCCACAAATGACAGCAAAAGAGTTGGATTCACATCACAAGGGGACAAGGGGAAAGGGGGAAGATATAAAAGAGCAGCAGATCAGTAATCAATGTAAGAATATTAGCAGTTCCTCTGTAGCAGTTCCCTTGTTCTTGACCACTTCACTGCTAATCAGACTGACCATTCATGTATGGATACTGAGTCAGAATTAGATCCTAGATACCTACATCCAGTATGATTATACTTTCTTATAAGAATAAATTAAAAAAAAAAATCCAGAGGGCTGATCCACAGTCAGTATAAACTGGTACAAGTGTTGACAATTGCATGTGTGGATATCAATAAATTTGAGATCTGAGTCAGATCTCCTGACTCTTGTTAAACAGCTTAAGAGAGGCAGGATAAATCTCACTCTGACCCCAGCCCCAAGTTAACAGGGTTACAGAAATGTGATCAAATGGCAGCTTCTCCCACTGGCCATGGACGACACAAATCACTTTCTGGGAACGCCCCACTGACCACAGCCAGCTCTACCAGTCCAGAACACATGACTAACTTTTAGATGGTCAAGACTAAACAAAACTAATCCAACTTGCTCATTCAAAAATGTATTTCAAGTTTAGGTGGTGTTATACCTACCAAGCAAAATCCAGAATCTATAGGGCCAGATCCAACAACAAGAAGACAACAATCCCCTAATCAGGTACACAAAATCTTTCAGGCTTTTCAAAATACTAAAACCCCAAGGGAAATTTTGTCCTCAACCAATTTCAAGTCAAGTTTTACAACCCAATGAGGTGCATAGTTTTTTCCACTGAGTTTTTACGAATGGAGCATGCAAACCTTTGAAATTCTCTCATGGCTCATTTGTAGGCATCTCACTGTATCCCAGTGAGAGTGGATGAGAGGGATAATTGAAAATGGGACACATGGGCATCAAAACAAGCAAAATGACCCCCTCCTTTCTCTTTTTCCTTTTCTTCTGGTTCATGGTTCTAAATGAAATCCCAGGCTGCCTTCCAACTGCTACTCAGAGCTGTCACAGAGGAGGAACACGTAGAGAGCACTAAACCACTGACCTATTTCCATCCTTGGAGCTGCTGTGTCTAAACCCCTCGTTCTGAATTCTGCACACACACATGCACATGTGCACAGCAATTTCCCTCTATACTCCCACGAGGAACTATTTCCAACGTCTAACCTCAGCTCCTAGAGGAGCTCTCTGCTGCTTCCTGAACAGCTGTTAACCCCACGGCCTCAGTGCCCTCCATAATTAGGTTAACTTTTGGGAGTCTACCCTTTGGGGAAGACAATAGAAGTTTTGGCTCACTGACCCATCTTTTCTGTTCTCCATTGCATACTGCTCCATAGCTGAGATATTTGTATACAAGGATCTTTTCATCTCTTTTAAAAATGCAAGCGTGCAAAGCACCGCTGCAGAGCGAATAAATCTAAAAGAGAACATTAATATGTGCAATTCATGCACACAGCAAAAGGCCACTGAAAATGAAACCAAGCGGCTTGTGCCTTCCTACAGCACCCAAATCACTGAAATAGCAAAAGGTGTCACAACCTGAGGGTTCTCAAATCCTCCCTCCCTCTTTTAGAGTTAAATAAAAAATAAAAGAGCTTTGTTACCCTATATGACTTCTGAGCTACTTATGTCACTTCCTAGGAAGAAGCAGCCACTGTCTTACTGATCTTGGCTGAACTTCAAAGATACAGAAAAGTTAATTGGATGAAATGAGGCTTCCAAAGAAAAACTTTGTGTGAAAAGCTCTTCAACCAAAGATTTACATGCAATCCAAGGAGCCACAATATGGAGTGGCCGCAGCATTATTAGTGTTGTAGAGGAATGCTTGGGAGAAAACTTTCCTTTGCTCTTTTTCCTCCAAAATGTTTAATTCTTTTCCTTTTTCCCTGCCCCACCTTCAATTTAAAGGTGTATAAAATAAGAAATGTAAAGAAAGCTAATGAAGGTAATATGGAACATTAAACTGAAGATTATTTTTTAATATGGCCACATTATTGGCCCCTGAAAAAGGATAAAGTAAATGTTGTTCCATTTTTATTTCTTGTTATAACAGTGCTCTGACAAAAGGGAGTGTAATTATTGCACCTGAAGCTTTTTATCATTCTTTCCATAAGTTTTCTATTTCTCCTTAATGTGGGTTTGTAGTGCTGGTCAGCAGAGTGCAAAGTACTGCACAATACCATTACCTTGTGGGGAGCAGAGCACACTCCTGGGGGAGATTTTTAGACAGTTAAGCAGAACTGGGCCAGAAAACTAGACTTCAAGGGGCCAAGAAAATTGTGATAAACTTCAGAATATCCATATACTATGAAGTCAGGGGAAACCTCCTTTTTATCTAAGCTGACTTTTTGAAACAATGGACCATTTGATATCAACAAACTTCTACAGTCACCCTGATAAGGGAGGAAAAAGTTTGGTTTCCACCTGCAGTCCTCATGAGGTAACACTCTGCTATTTGCACTGGCAGCTTGTTTCCCCATTTGAAACGTTTTCTTTCCTATATGAAAGCCAAATATTTTTGCCATATCCTCCTCTGCTAAAGTTGTCATCACCTGCCTTGCCCCTCTGTCTGAACCAGGATGGTGGTGTCAGCTTTCTGCATTAAACAAAATTATCTCCTTTATCTTGTTCTACAAGGTACATTTTCCAGACCTCAGGCAGATCTTTGCATCTCTTTCTCACATCCCAATTTTAAACCTCCCACAGCAGAGCCAGTGCAGCAAGGTTTATTGTCCAGGTGGAGCCCAGTGGCCCCAACAAGCTGTTTCACTATCTGGGTGTAGTCCTCAGTGCCCAGGAGGGTGTCCCATAAATAAAAGGTATCTAACATTCACTCCACTTTGCGTTTCACATCAAATGGTGGCAAACACAGCAGTGGCACATCAGCCAGGGAACGAGAAACCAGTACAGAAATCACCCCAACACAGACTGATGGGTAAGGAGAGAGAGAAGGCCCCTCTTAAATGTCATTGTGGCTCTGCTCCTCACAGTCATTCCCAAAACTCTCTTGAGCTCTGTCCCCTCTCAAGCCAAAGATTGCCACACAAGCTCTCACTAATGGCAATCCTGGCGTGTGGGTGACAGACACCACGTCCTGTCTCCCAGTCGGGGCACCAAACTCTGAATTTCTTGTTAGAAGATTCTGTCCCGTGAAAAGTTGCTGCAATAAAGGGGAATTGGGCACAAGTTACCTTTAAAAAGATGTCCCAGAGTAGTTGCAGTCCAAGTACTCAAATTAAAGCAAGTGTCATTGCTTGAAAGGTAATTGAAATGCCAAAATCAGTATGAGAATTTGTGCTAAGTCCTCTCTCAGGACTACACCAAGGCTCGTGATTCAATTAGGTATTACAGCACTAAAGCCAGACCTTCACTCCTAATCTCTGGGCAGAGGATTCAGTATTTTAAAGATAAAAAAAAGCAAATGACAGCACTTTCTTCCTCCTGTTCAGGTCTACATCCAAAAGGCCTGTTCTGCAGCTTTTTTAGGAGATCAGAAGACTGTGACTCCCACACACTGTGGTTACAGAGGTGTGTTATAAGGCAAATGCCATTTCATTAAACCACCTCTGAAGGTTTTTTTTTCTTTCTTATTTTAATTCAGGATAAAGCAAGTTCTAAAAACAACCCAGATTGTTGATCTTTTAGAACAACTAGAAAGAGTCTCCAGTGCAGCCCTAAAACATGCAGCTGTCACATTCTTGCTACTTACAGATCTAAGGATTTCTTGCAGACACCCTGGATCCTGCTTGCTGTAGCATCAACTGTGTCCAGAAATACAACCTCATGTAGAACTACACCCATGTGCTGAAGAAGAATTACAGAACTAGTTATAGAAACCTGACCTTACCAGAAAGCTGAATATTTGGATTCTTTTAATTGATAAACTGCATAAAAGTCCTATTTAGCAAACAATGTTTTAAACAAATGGAACCATCTTAAACTACATATGCCAAGTATTTCTGTATTTTTCTTTTTTTTTTTTTAACAAACAGCTCTAGAAACCCAGGATTCCATTATGTTCTTGGGAGAATTGTAACAGTCTCAAGATAAAATAGGGGGGAAAAAAAGAGAGAGATAGTACAGCAAGGCATAATTGTATCCTGCAGCTGAACACACTTCTTGAAATTCCATTGCCTGTATTCTGTGTGTCCTGGGATGCCCCATCCTGCCCCAAACCAGATCCTCAGCTAACAGGACAGAGGCATCTGCTCTGGTCCCAGCACTGGTGCATTTATGCCTGCAGGCAACCCCTTGGGAAATTCCACTTGCAGCTGCTTTACACCCACTCGTCCTCTTAGACTCACGCATGCAAAGGGACAGAATCCAGTGACAGGGGCTGTGGGAGATGAGAAATGCCAAACAGGCCACCAACACAAGTGCATCTGAATGGAAACAAGCTGTAAGACTGCAATCAGAAGAGGAAATGTCATCCATCTAAAAATCCACTTGCCCTTCTGTTTCATTCACAGGACAAATAACTGTAGATCCTTTCTATGGCACCAGTGAGGTGCCACACTCTAAATTCCAAAGCCAAACATTGCAAGACTATTTCACACTCTCATTTGAGAGGTGCTATAAAGGACCTGGAGTATTTAAAGCTACTAAACAATCTTTATCTGGACTCCAGAAGCCTTTGAGTTATCTCAGGCTCAGCAACCTCAGCTTCAGCACCTGAGGACTACAAATTGCTAATGACAACCATCCAGCAGGATGGAGTGAGAATGGCATAGGGAAGAGCACAGAGCTGATGTCCAGACTCCATCTTCCCTGAGGTGTTCTGAAAGTACTGGTTTAAGAGACATGGACTGGTGTAAAACAAAGCTCTTACTACCAGCCAGTTATATTAAAGTAATTCCAGCCATGTAAATGACCACTTGGCCACCATATTTCGTCATTGGCGTTGATTCTAATTTGCAAGGTAACTTCTTCAGCTACACAGCATGATTAACACATATATAGAGAGAAATTTAGCTGGTCGCTTTAGTTAAGATGAAAAACAAATACATTCTGTTCTTGACAGAACTCAGTACTAACCTTCACCTTCACCACTGGTGAAAGTCACATTGAGACCATTTCAGATCTCAGAGTTTAATACAATTTATGCCCTCAGATATAGGAAAATACTTTATTGTTTCCAAGACTAGAGAAAAAAGATGTGGACTATCTGAGAGAGCCATTATTAAGGATGTGGCCACATTCTTCTCTTTGCTCACAGCAGCACTCACCCATGGCCTGCATCCAACTTAAATAATTGTTCCAAATTCCATGCGTCAGCCTTTTATTTTACAGGTTGGAGATTGTATCTTTATAATAATAATTTTTAAAATCTATTTTTCATGGTTCACCTTAAATAAAGCACCATATCTAAAATGAACTTGTCACCAAGGAACAGGCAGGTACAAACTATTTCTGCTCATGCCAGCAATGGTCAAAGCTGACTTTCCTCTTGCTTCTGCAGACCTGGAACCTCTATAGGGCTCACACAGCTTCAGCTTATGCTTAAGGCAAGTGTTCAGGGAGGCATCAGCAAAGTTAAATGGATTTTCTGAGGAAGTACAACATTTTATTTTGTGATGTTTCTTCCTTACCCTATTAAGCTTACATGATACCAAACCACAAACCCCCTCTGCATTGCAAAGTTGAAAGGAAAAGCCTCTAGCTTCCATTGATTCTAATGGAATTTGTCATTTGAAAGGAAGAAATTCTCTCCAGAACTCATAGAATACTTCAATTAGATGGAATGACTTAGTTTGTAGGCACTATGTCAAATTTTTCCAGTCAAACACTCCTTTAACTCTAAGAAAGACCAAGAAATCATTTGATATATGGGCTTATAGCAAAAGAAAGCTATGAGCACTACACAATAGTTTGAAAATCATATATTTTCAGTCCAGAAAGAGGTTACTCTGATCATCTTTTCTGATCTACAAATACCATTTTTGAAGCCATTCTCATTCACAAAATAATGAACCACCCCACCAAAAAAAAAAACCCACAAAACCAAAAAAAACCAACAAGAAAACAAAAAAACCCCAAACAGATATTTTAAGAAAATATTTTTATTTCAAACAAAAAACAGTCCATCAGGGAAAACATACCATGTCCCGTTAAAGACTTGAATCTTCCTTTCTTGAGAAGCTGTGTCAAGACATTCACCTCTGTCATTCCCTCCCCTATTACAGTGAAATGAACCCTTCCTGTTACTCCATGTTTATGTTCCTTATGTTTCCATTCAAATCACAGATAATTGGTCCCCACATATTGGCCCCAGATCATTCATTCCCTTGCCTGCTCTCTGCTAAACTAAACAAACAAAGCCCCAGGACTGCCTTGTTTTAGAACAGCTTTTCCAAAACTATTCTTGCTGGTCTTTAGAACAGGTCAAACCTGTGCCAAACACAACTGTTTGCACATCAATGCACTTGTCTAACTGGCTTTTGGAAAGCTGAATTTCTGAACATTCTGGGTGGTTTGAGATAGATCCAAGAAACACAGAGGAAAACCGAATGATGAAATGGACTCAAACCCCCAGGATTCCAAGAAACAGAGTATTTTTTCATACATGAATCAGAAATAAAAGTCTAAGGTAGATTGATTGTTCAAAATATTTTGATTTTCTGATCAAGCAAGCTGTGGTTGTCTCCTTCTCCAGCTTCAAGATCAAAAAAAAAACCACCTCAGTTCTTGACTCAGTTCCTCTAAGGTAGCAGTCATTTGACTTCCATGGGAATTTATGAATCCTCAGCCGTGTTGTTACTGTTAACAAGAGCTGACAGTTAAATGCATTTCATTAACAGAAACTAGAATGAGAATGACAAAACTTTAGCAGATCAGATCTGTAATTGAAAAGGTGACCAATGTAAGGAGAAAGAAGTGCCTGCCAGGATTGCACTGCCTCACCCCCACACTGATAACAGCCTTATCTCCTGCTTGTGGCCTGTCACTCTCCCACACGAGTTAGCACAGCAGCAGCACGATGGAGATGTCAGGAGCAAACCCAGGCCAGCATCAGCTCTCCCTGCACATCAAGAGCAGGAGCAAAAGTAAATCCTGCTGGAAGAATTAAAACCAAAGGCTTTTCCCGGCTGAAAATGTACAGAAGATTAGCAAAGGCACAGCAGAAAGTTGAGGAGGGTGACAGGCACTTTGTTAATTGATTCTTTACAGACTTGGAAGAGCAGGCAGAAGACCCAAGGACAACTGCTGGGGTATAAAACTTGCTGGGAATGCTTTTGTGGGATAGATATTCTCACTGTGCAGCCTCCTCAGTAGCAAGCACTGCCAAAAGATTGGCTGGGCCTTGAACATCTGCGGATTTTCAAAACCTACTGAACAAACCTCTCTCTGGATGCACAAAACAGCACTTTAATCCAGATGTAAAACAATGGGTAGAACCATTACACTGCTCAGCTGCAGCAGAATAACAGCAATCCTGGTGCTAGAATGCTCTTGATGATTGAACTGGGAGCTGAGTAGAGCTCCACAGATTTGCCCAAGGAGTAAAGAAGAGGAGAACATCTAAAAGTAATTTATTCTGAAGAAACACACCTTTTGGGTCAACCATCCTTCTCAAATATATTTTGTCACTGAAAGCTCCTTCCCTGGGTTCACCAAATTTACAGTAGTCCTACTCTCAGTGGATATATGAAGGTTATTCAGCCTGATTGTGTAGTTTGCTATTGTGTTCCCTTCCACCAACTGGAGGGAGAGAAAGGAAACGAGAAAGAGGGGAAAAAAACGACCACGATTCATCCTATTATATTTAGTGCTCTGTCTTCCCCTGCTGTAACAGCTTGCTTGATTGCCCTGTCCCCCTGCTGTGCCATACTCTTTTAGCTCTGAAAGCGCTTGGGAAAGTGAGGATCATTTATGATACACTTCTATAGCACCTTGCAGGACAAGATCCTGGTTTCTGGTCAGCACGGCAGTGTCAGGGCATTATTGACCACCTCAACATTCAGGCTCCCTTGCTGACCTCCTTCTATTCAAACTCATGTACAAAATTTGTTATTAACAATACAAAATACAACCAGTCTGAGAGGCTTTGGCCACCTCTGTGACATCCTTGTTTCAGTTCTTGGAGTCCCAAAGATGCAGCCTTACTGCAAGCCCTTGCATGATGCACCTCACTCACTGCTTTGCAGAGAATCAAATCACAGTTCAGCCTACCCCATGAGCAGAGATTGGTCTTGTAAACAAGAAAAACATTTTCTTTCACTCAGCTGTTACTTGGAGAACCAAAGGCAACACCCTTGCATCCTTTTCTTTTCCTGGCCATGATGTAGAGGCACCTTGGAGGGGTTAGGCTTTTCCAAGCTCCAACAAAGCTGGCAGAGTCCAGGATAAATGCTGCATGGGTTCTTGGGAAGCTCCAGTCGTTTTCCCAGCATTTGGATGTCTGAATGGCAGTGATAAAGGGAGGGCAGTGATAAATTCATCCCCACCCACCACAGCATCCCAGTGCCGTTAGAAATCCAGCTGTTCTCTGCAAACTGACAGGATTTACTGTTCCTATTTTGGTTAAAGACACAGACAAAACTCCCCTTCCCCATCCGTTATCATTGTCTAATCTCTCCAGCACGTCAGCTCCGTGGCTGAGGCAGCATTACCATTCCAGGCACGGGCAGCCCAGGAGGCAGCAGGTTTATGATCTGTGCAGCCCGAGATCAGCATTGCTCTGCCCCCAGCAGCTGGGGAACACCCAGGGAAAGTGTGGAAGCCACCTGCACCTCCAGGTATGTCCATCCTCCCAGCCTGGGAAGGGGGCAAGGAGCCACAATCCCTGTCCCATTCACACAGGCAGAGACAAGCAATGCTTTTGTGGCCAGGCACTGCATGTCCAGACATCCCACATCCCCTTTCTGATCCCAGCTCCTCCATGCTGGCAGGGAGCTCTTCCTCCAGCTCCCAGGCACCAACCAGGCAAGGCCATCAGCTGTCACATCTCCCTCCTCCCAGCCTGATACCCCCCTCTGCCTGGCACCAGGGGCAGCAGAGAAATAATCTGCTGTGAGATTAATTGCTCCCTCTGCCAGGTCAGCACAGCTAGGATGGCTTCTGTATTTATAGGGAGCAGAGAGAAAAGGGGTTTGGGGGAAGTTTTTTCCAAAATGGGGTATAACAGTTGCATGGAAACTGCTTGTTTCCAGCTTCTGACATAAAAAGCCCCTGTTTTCTTAAATGGGCATGCCAAGTCACCCAATTTATTACCAAATAGTATAAATAATTGTTTGCTGCTGTTAGGAAATAATAATCCTAAAAATGAGATCACATGGGCATGGCTGCTTTTGAGCACACCAAAACCCATCCAACAAATCACTGGCTGCCACTGTATTTCATTTCCAAGACCCCCAGAATCACGCAGAACAGCCAACTACAATTTATGCTCTGCATTCAGAATTGCTTTATGTCCATCCCTCCCAAGCTGACAGGAAAAAGGGATTCCTCTCTGCTCATCTCTCTCTCTGTCTGGGTCCCACTTTTCTGGCTGCACCGGGAGACAAGTGAGAACTGTTTTGTCAGGTTGGTTTTCTGTGGGATCAGTATTTTTCTAGCTCACAGCACTGCCACACAAGCACCAGTCCAAGCAAGAAGGAGATGGGAGGGACGCACAGCCAGGAGGGAAAACAGAGCTGAACTGCTCCTCTGGGTACCCAGAACACATTTTCCTGAGCCTAAAGCAGCTGTGGAACAGCAGTCTCCCATCTCTCTGTGGGAGAAAAGGGATGTGCAGTAGTAGCTAAATAAAGTTTCCCTTACAACCACAAACTAAATTCTCAAATCACCACCAGGACTAGTTTTCAAGAGCTCGATGCCTTGCAAGCTCCTTAAACTCAATATTTAAACATGTTTCTTTTGGGGACACTTCCCTTACGAGAATTAAGCCAAGAAAAATGGCTTTTTTCTTCAAACAGCAAATGAAACATCACAGCTCTGAACCACTTAGAGGTGCTTCACAAGGCACTTCCGAATCACAAAGAGATTACAGTGTCTGGGAGTTAATGTGCTGACCAAGACATGTGAGTGGGAGCTTTGGGCAGGTGTCTGCCCCTACACTCCTCAGAAGGGATGCACATCCTCAAATTCTTTAATCTTGTTTTATTAATGCAATATTGGTTTAGATAATGAATGCTTATTATTTAGCTTTGTCTCAGGATTGTTTTGACATTACATGACACTGCCCTTAGGACCAATATTATAAATTAAACAGCAAGCTGCCATCATTTTAAGTGCTGCAATTTTAAAAATAAAAAAATAAAAGAACAGCTGTCACCCAGGAAAAGAAAACAACAAAAGCAGAACCTAAACAAACATTCCCTTAGGCTGCCATTGTTTTCCTAATAGCTTGGATGGTATTTCACCCTCCCCACCCACGCAGCAGCAGTGGGAATATGAAGACTGGACTTTGCTATTGCCAGTTGATAAATTCTTTCCCAGTTTAGAGTATTGAACCCCTCCCTTGTGTAGCATTATAACTGTATTATATATAATTATGACTACAAGGAAAGAGGCTCTAGCAGAGATCATGGGAGTGATCAGCAGTTGCTGGTGATCTCGTGTAAATGGTTACAACTTCAAAAAATTCCAGTATGTCCTTCCAGGAAGGTCTTCAGGAAAAGTTAATCCCTGTACAGCCTGCCCTGGCAGCTGGTGAATCTGTGCAGGTGAGCAGATGTTGCTGAAATGGGACAGTGGAAGTGAGAAAAGATTGAAAAAGATTCTGAGATGCTGCTTGGGGTGGAAAAGTCTGAAACTGGGATACACAAAAATCACAAGCTGGGCCTTCCTATGTTCACAGACAACAGGCAAAACACCTTCCTCACTCTCCCTCTTTAGGCTGTTCACTCAGAAGGAACTGTAGGTGCTCTCATGAAGGCAGAATTTGACCTCTAATTGGTAATTTCTTGAGTTAAGGGGAAATTTTCCTCTCTTGACTTGCAATTTCCATTTTTCACTTAATTGTTGCCTAGACAATGCCTGCTGGCACAAACAAGCACTGGAGTGTAACCTGTAAAGCTAAAATACAGAAGCAGCCTGGTTCTGCTCCATGCACAGCTGAGAGAGGGGTCCCAGTTCTCTGAGAGTCCCAGAATCATAGAATAGTTCAGGTTGGAAGGGACACTTAAAGCCCATCTAGCCCAACTGCCCTGCAAACAGCAGGGAGATCTGTAACTAGATCAGCTTGCTCAGACTTGGAAGTTTTCTGCCACCTCTTTGGCCAACCTGTGCCTGCGTTTCACCACCCTCATGCTAAACATTTTTGTCATTATTTCTAGTCTGAATCTTTGGCCAACCTGTGCCTGCGTTTCACCGCCCTCATGCTAAACATTTTTGTCATTATTTCTAGTCTGAATCTACTTTCCTTTATTTAAAAACCATTACCAGTTGTTTTGTTGCTACAGGGCCTGCTGAAAAGCTTGTCCTCATCTTTTTATAACCCCCCTTGAAGTGCTGAAGGGCAGCAAGAAGGTGTCCCTTGGTGCCTTCTCCAGGAATTCAGGAAGTACTGCCAAGTACTACAGTGGTCCTGTACTCCTCACCAGGATCAGGACAGAGAAATCTCTTCCAGAGTAACTCCTGAAGATGGGGCAGAGTGGAGGAGACTACTTAGGGAACAACCCAAGCCAATATCTGTGTTAGAGAGGGAAAACCAAGCAGGGGCGAGGGCAGGAGGGGGAGCAAGCCCCGAGAGAACCAACACAAGCTCCTGAGTCACAGTGCTCGTTCTGGGCACCTCCCTGAACCAGACCTTCAGCAAAGCAAGAGCAGCACAAACCCTCTCTGGGGAAAGGGAGGAGACAAACAGGAGTTGGAACGGGGATTGTCCCCACTGCTGACACCTACACCTTATCCCAGGCCATCTCCTCTTGGGAGAAGCACCCAAAGGACCTCTCTGCTGCCCTTTGCCACTGCACTGACACTCCCCTTTGGTCTGCAAAACCAAAAAAAAAAAACATCCACAGCACGCTGGCAGAAGTTTACTAACTCATTCACATAATTAAAAAAAAATATATAACCCCAAATAAAACACAAAAGCTAGGCAGTCAACCCAAAGGAAAAAAAAATCACTGGAGAATTCAGTCCTTTGTTTGCTGCTATGAACAGAGCTAAGAACTCCAACCACCAGAGATATAAGCCAGATTTATAGAGGAAATTAAAAAAAGAGAAGAAAGCCAAATATGTTTAGTTACTTAACTGAAAGTAAATCTAAGAAACCCAGATGGGATTATTCAGGCCTAAGATCAGCTATTCAGGAGAGAAAAAAGAAAAACAAATATTTCAACCAAACTGACTTTAACACCCCTGTTAATTACAAATACATTCTGGAAGATAAAGATATGCAAAAGAAATAAAGTCAGTGAAGGTCAGGAATAGGCTCCTACAGCAGCTTACAGACATAAATGGCACTTAGGTACAAAACTTTGATTCACTTGGCTGGGATTCATGAGCTGGGTGCTTATTCTCTGCATAATGGCTCAAAGGTAATAATCACAAATGGTTCTATTTAAATGGAAAATAAATAGCCCTGTCTCTTTAAGGACATCATGTCTCATTCTCAGTGGAATAGTGGCAGCTATAAAAAAAGCTATGATTTCAGTATTTCTTGTTATGACTTCTCTCCCCGCTCGTCTAAAAATAAAAGGCTACTCTGTAGCTCCAGATCAATCTAACTAAAAGAGAAGAATTCGCTTACAAAAACAAAATAGCAGCTCTGACACTAGTTAGGTATTCATCACATGTGGAAATGGCCCATAATGCTGCCTTCAAACCTTTCCAACAAGTTGTATTAAATTAGGTTGGGTTGGATTTTTTTTTTCCTTGCACCAAAAGCAAAATAAATATAGCTTTATTTAATGCTGCTAAAACGTTCAGATTCAACTGGAACCCCAAGGCATGTGGCTTTGTTGTTAAAGCACATATAGTGACTCTATTGATTGGTGCAGTCCTCTGTGCAAGAGAATTTGTCACATCAATAGCAACTGAAAAATACTCAGGAGCTGTAATATGGTTTAAATGAGCAGTTACCACATCAATATAAAGAGCATTTCAACGGCAATAGATAGGAACCCTTTTGCAAACCTAGCGTTTGTTTTAAGATAAAGGTTGACAACTTTTTTTTTTTTTTTTTTACAAGGGAGATTTTTTTAAGTAATGGTGAGCAAAGCAGCAAGCCCTGTAGCTGTCCTGTGGTGACAGCCCTCTCTGGGCAATAAAAGCCACGATGGACAGAAGGCTTCCAGATGGGAAAGGAATGGCAGTGCCACAAGCCAGGTGGGTGTGAGGGTCACAGAGATAGCTCTGCTGCTCCTTGGGCTTTTCCATTGCTGCTGCCCAGAGCACACCTGGCTCACAGCTGTGCATCCACCCCTCAGTTTGCTTCCCAGAGCCCCAGCCTGGCACAACACATGAGCTGGGACATGCTGGATGTGAGAAAAACAAAAGAAATTCCTTACCCATCCTCAATGCCAAGCAAGAGCTGGGGGAGGAGAAACCTCCTGCCCTTCCTCTCCTCCAGCCTCCTGGGAGAAGGTGAACCATGAAATGGCCATGCCCAGCTGATATCAGATCTAGGTGGGCTCTGAGAGAGACTCACTGGCCTCAATAACATGCAATCCTGTAGCCATGATATTTTCTCAAAAAACCTTTTGCCAGGATTTTTCTCCTGAGAAGCTGAGAAGCCTCAGAGGAAAAGAAAAACAATAATTATCTGCTGCTGTGGAATGCAACAGGTGCATCTTTGATTGGTCTCGTGGTTGTTTTTAATGAATGGCCAATCACAGTCCAGCTGTCTCGGACTCTCTGAGAGTCACGAGCTTTTGTTATCATTCCACTTCTTTCATTGCAAGCCTTCTGATGAAATCCTTTTTTCTATTCTTTTAGTACAGTTTTAATATAATACATATCATAAAATAATAAATCAAGCCTTCTGAAACATGGAGTCAGATCCTCGTCTCTTCCCTCTTCCTGGGACCCTGTGATCACCACCACACAATCCTAATTAAAAAGTCAAGCAAGGTGGTCAGAAGTGCAGGAAGCATCCTGCATTGGTGCATCCTGGGCTTGTGGGGCCTGGCACACAGAGCTGGGCTCCCAGACCTCCCCAGGGCATGCAGCCTCTGCTTTGGGTCACAACTGAGTTGGAAAAAAATATACAAATAGGAAATGCACAGCAAGGAGTGAACCTCCACTTCATGGGCTTGAGGAATCCCTGTTTTTCAGTAATGAGAAATAGTTCTGTGTTTCCCAAGGAGGGAGCACACGTTTCCTGACTCAGGGTGTTTATAGAGCACCATCCTCTCTCAGCCACATCCCTCCTTCCCTTGGGTTAAAGCGCAAGGGACATTCTGGTCACCCAGGCAAAAATCCCACTAAAGGAGGATGAGAAGTGGCATGTGCGGCAAGTTTTGACTAAGATGAGAAATTTCACACCATCCTGATATCTTCTGGGTAACTGCTTATTTTATGATGACTAATAGGCAATTACTATGGTAATACTGCAATACAACATGTGTGAGGTTTGGAAATGAGAAATTATAGGTAACTACTTTGGACTCATTTCTATGGTAACAAAAAGTAATTGTCATTAAATACCAGTTATATTGCTGCTGTACCTGGTAATTATAGATTTTTTATGCCCAGTAACATAAATAAAACCAATAAATTTATTCAAAAGGTCCACGATTGTTTACTTATACGTTTCTATATAGAATACACAATGACAAACACCTAATTAGGAAAAATAAACTCCATTGAGAGCTTCATCTTGTCATCTGAGATGGATACTCTGTTTTTCAATTTAAGGAAATTCATGAATTTCACATCTATTAAATGAAGTTAAGGAAAAAAAACCTTCTCTGCCAGAAAAATAGGTGAAAAATAATGAAGAGACAAACAAACAATAGTCTGCTTGTGTGGAGCTGTGTCTTACAACTGAATAAGTGATAGTAAAACCCACCTGACATATCCAGTCCCCCCAAAAGGGACATAAATAATAAAATAATTTGCATAGAGTCTACATGTGCCTTTACTGTTAAAAAAACTTTATGACTTACATGTGAACATGAATTTTTTAACTATTTCTTCAGTCACAGAAATAAAGTCCAGAAAAACATGTTCATGATAAATCTGGAATATTTCACCTGATCCACAGCCCAGTTTTCTGATTGTATTTCAGATCTTCCAAAAGGAATGTTTAGAAAAGGTCAGTTTTCAAACAAATTGTGCCATTAGCAAACAAAACAGAAATAAGATTGTCCTTTATAAAATGCTGGTATGAATGATTTAAAATGTCTCTCAAGCCTTTTTTTTTTTTTTTTTTTTCTGGAAACAGTTTGCTACATTCAACTCCCTTTTACAAACTATTAAAATCTTTACAAAACTGCATTTCTGAGACAAAAAATTTACCATTTGCTCAAAACATGAAATCCCAACACAGCTTTCACATGGACACCGTTTATGGTGAATTTGATTTTCCAGTCTGGGTAAGGCTGGCCTCCTTTCTGTTCACCAAATTAATTTGTTAACCCCGTACACAAACAAGAGGTAAGGACTCTGTTGAGTTCAAAAATATTGCCACTGACAGTGAAATGAGAAAGGATTGGAACTGGTGTGTGCCCTCTCCTCCCCACTCACACAAATTCATACATTCCCTACAATCTGACTAGAAGGATACAGCAGTGCAGGGATTTCAGACCATTTCAGCTAATTCATGGCTGTAATTTACTGAAGGCTGATGCTGCCACAGCTCCCCCAGAGAAGGAACAGAGAAAAGTTATGGGAACACTCACTGGGGTGTGCAACAGAGCCTTCAGGGAATGGTCAGGATATTCCATCTGCCTTGCCATGGCATTTCTGGGCTACCTCAGTGAAGAGCTTCCCAGACCAAGCAACACTTCCCTTTTGGTGCCAGTGTAGGATTTCGCCTCTGAAAGGTGAGGCTGACAAATTGGAACTAATCTAAGGCAGTGTGGTACAGTCATCTCGCCTGCAGGGACACATTTCACCATTCAGCTGCAGAATGCCAGCTTAAGAACAAGCTCTTGATAAAGGAAAGTTCAGGCCAAGCCTGGGGATGAACGACTTTTAAATCAAGAACACTTTTTTTTTCTCCCTTAGTCTACCCCTTCCTCCCTGGGGATGGCAATATGATAATGCTGTACTGCAAATAGAGGGAGAAAAGTTGAGAAATCTCTCTTCACTGCACTAGTTTTCCTTTATTTCCTAAAGCTGTTTCACAGTTTAATCCATCGGAGAGGGTGAGATTAGTGTTATGGAGAAACTCACAAATATTTTTATTTTTGTGCCGCATTTTTTTTAAACTAAAGCTAAAGATCAAGTTGTGCACTACCCCCAGCAAAAGGAGTCCTTCTATTCAGGTGAGAGCTGAGGACAAGTTGTCAGCTAGAAATGAGGGGAAATTATGCTGAAGACTCTCTATTTTAGCTGGGTCAAACAATGGCCTCTTCCTGGGCAATTTAATTAACAAGCCCATGCAGCATAACATCATCCATACACTCTAACTGCAAAGCCAGTTGCACTTAGAAGTGTAATGATACCAGGCTTTAAAATTTCAAGAAAAGGGAGAAGCTGTCTTCCTGTTTTGGAAAAGACTCTACATCCTTGGCCACAAGCAAACAGCAGGTACCTGTCATTATTCTGTATTTCAGGAGCAGCTGGGTATAATCATGCAGCAAGAAAAGGACTTGGAGGATGTTTTTTTTTTCCCACTGAAAAATGTTAAAAAACAACAACAAACCAACCCCCCCCCAAAAAAAACCCCAACAGAAAACCACAAAAACTTTCATTCAGATTGTGTATAGACTTCCTAAACATTCTGAATTAAAGGAGCTGCTTAATCACCCCTGTACATCCCACAAGGCACCTTGTCGTTTCATTCTTAATTGTATAGGAATAAAAATTCTTAAATTGTTTCATAAACTTGAATAAATCAGTAAAGTTTAGCATCCCATTTCCATGTATCCCGAGCTCTGACATTCATTTCCGTGACCATTTCTTTTAGAGCCACCTGAATACATGTGCAACATATAAACAACTTTCCTCACAGAGGAGTCTGTGCTTTATAGTCCCAAACTCACTTGCTGCTGGTGATGAAAATTTCACCACATCCAAGTCAGAGTCACAACCCATTTTGTCTGTTCTCTTGAGAATGAGCATCAGTTTGCAGAAAACAGAAAATTCTTGGTGGCATCATTGCAGATGTGGCTTAAACTCCTAAACCTCAGTTTGCAGATGTGGAACTCAAACTCAGTCAGTAAATCCCCCTCAGCACCAGATTAGCAACAATCACCCTGGGAAGGGGGTTTTTGGTCCTGGTGAGGAGAACAAGTCCATCCCATCCCATTGATCCTGTCCCATCCCATCAGTCCTGCATCCCCAAAAATCCAATCCCATCCCGCCCCAAAAATCCCATCCCATCCATTGATCCCATCCCATCCCATCCCATCCCATCCACCCCCATCCCATCCCATCCCATTGGTTCCTGTCCATCCCATCCCATCCCAGGATTGATCCAAGTCCATCCCATCCCATTGATCCCATCCCATCCCATCCCATCCCATCCCATCCCATCCCATCCCATCCCATCCCATCCCATCCCATCCCATCCCGTCCCGTCCCTCCTCCCAGAGCTGCTGACACTCTCAGGCTCCTCATGGTGCCTGGGGTTCCAGAGGACAGCCAAGTGCATCCAGCAGTGCACTTTGCCAGTTGTGCAAGGCTGTGCACTGGTGGGGTAAAAGAAAATCCTCTCTCACACTGGCAGGAGATCAATTTACAAACTCAAGCATGAGGTTTAATTACCCATTTCATTATCTTAGCTTGCATAGTCGGGATGTGAACCTTCAATGAACCAAAGAAATAGTCACCAGCTGCTGCTTTGAGAAGGAGGGAGATAACAGGAATAAGTTCAAATGCCTAAAACTGCTCTTGCTGCATGTGGCACCCCTTGGAGGTTATCCCCAGCCAACAGATCTGTGTTAGACCCCACTATGTGGAAAACTTCTGAAAGTCCTATTTATGTGCTAATCTCAACAAAGACCAAAAGAGATGAAGCAGAGTTATCTAGCCAATCACTGAGAAGCCTCAGAGTTAAATTTTCAAATACAAGCAAGTGATCCTTAGAGATTTTTTTAGACATTCATCCAGTAAATTCAAGTAAATAAATTGTGATGTGCTTGTGGATTTTGTATGAGCATGAAATAAAGTGTTTGCTGCAAATTATTCACTCAGCACTAGTTAACTGCAATGCTGGCACATTACTAGGCTTTTTAATATTCTTCTCAAGATAACAGGTAGCATTTTGCTTATTATCCTCATTTTTAAGTTATTAGTTACATTAGGCCATTTGTAAATACAGTGAAGAATAGCAAGAAAATCAAATGTTTTTTTTTTTCAACTAGCTCATTAAAATTCTCTTTAGTTCAGGAGGGCTGAAAATCCTGCATATCATGGAAAGTTAAACCAAGAGTACACCATCAAGCTCAGCAATTCCAAATTAGTTCACATGCCCTTTCCCACTACCTGGGTTCCCAAAAGGCTTTTCAAGTTCTGAGCCATTTGAATGCCTATAAAAAGCTGCATGTCTCTCAAAAACTATAAATAAAAGAGTAGAGGAAAAGCCCTACAGGGCAAGTGAACTTAAGAGGAAAACAAAAGCTGCTTAATTGCAACTGGAGTTTGCTTATGTGCACAGCACCTGCAAGAAAGGAAAGTGATGCAATATCAGAATTCTAGAGCCATTTTGGGGCTTTTTTCCTGTATAGTGACACTTTCTGATAAATTCTTGGCGCTGTCTGGTGCCACCCCTGCAGTGTCACTGACTGGTTTGGGATTTGCCAAGAGCTGGGTGAGCATCACTGCAGCTGGAAGGAGCCACCTGTTCTGTCAAGTTTCACTCAGAACACACAGAACCACTGTGGAAATCACCCCCACAACTCCCGGCTGCTTCAGCTTAACAATGAGCAAAGAAAGGGAGGGACAAAGAGCACAGATCCCAGGACCATAAATGCTGGAAAAGACCTCTAAAACCACTGAGTCCAGCCATTAACCCAGCACTGCTAATCCGTGTCCCTAAGCTCCACACCCACACATTTTTTATCACTTCCAGGGACAAGGGATTCCACCATGCCTTGGGCAGCCTGTTCCAATGCCTGATCACCCTTTCAGGAAAGATTTTTTTTTTTCCTAATACTTGATCTAAAACTCCCCTGGCACAACTCGAGGCTGTTTCCTCAACAAAGAGCTGCCAGCAGCCCCATTTTCTGCACCTTCTATCCTCCTCCTCCTCAGTGGTCTCCTCACCCATAAAATAACCCAGCCTTGTTCTGCTTAGCAATGCAACACCTAATTAGATCAAAGCTCAAGGTAGCCTGGCTACAAAGTGAATTGTGTTATTTAGTCTTGCACTGTAAGCAAAACCACATGCAGTATATTTCATTTCTCAGGGGCTTCTCCGGAGAACTGTGTGGTACATGTAATTGCCCCCACAAACAAATCATCAACTAATCAACTGCTTTTCATTATCACCTCCAGCAGCACATTTATTTTGTAAATAAATGCATTAAGAGCAAACAATTTTAGGGAAAACAAAAGATTATCTGAATACGATCTCAGCAGAGGAGGTGGTAAAGTAGTAATTCAAATACTAAAATGGAGCAAAATTAGCATAGGGTGGAATGATTATTCCATTCCATGTATCCCTATCTATTATAGTACAATAACAGAGTGAAATCTGTGACTTTAATGGATGATCTGGGTAGTTTAAGGGAGCTGTGATTGACTGACACATTTGCATAGAGGCTGATGAGCAGCATAATGAGTGCATTCATAAAACACAGCTAAGGTCTAACTCGAAGCTGACATTAACTCCCACACCTCGAAGAGGCCTGCACAGCAGATACTCTGCTGTCTTGGGGAGTTGCTCTCTACCTCCTGGAGCAAACAAATTCCCTATTTGCCCCTTTCCTGGGTGGGAATTTCAGGAAGCACACGGCCACGTGAGAATCTCCAGCTGAAGAGGAATTAATTGAAACAGGCCATATAAGAATCAATGACAAAACAGTGCAAGGTGTATAAGGCAAATATAACAATCCATGGGTTCATCCCCCACACCATACCTGTAATTTCCTAGGTAAACTCCATCAGGATTGAGCATGGGAGCAATCTTGAACACCAGGTGGTCTCTCAGTACTTTTGCAATTGGATGGTGGCTCACGAGGAAATCAATTATACCTGAGAAAAAAAATTAAAAAGGTGTTTGAAGAGGGGTGTCTGTGACATCAATTATTTCCAGATATCTACTCAAAATTTCACATACAAAAGATTAGAATGATGATTCCTCCTGGTTTCTGGCACTGCTCCTGCTTCCAACAGAACAAACCACTTGCAATCACACAGCACCTGCCACCTGCTTAAAACTGCAAGAACTTTAAGGAGAAATACTTGAATCTGTCCTCATTGTGCAAGTACACCATGGCTGCATTACCAGACATGGTAAAATTTCCACAGAGAGAGAAGTTACTGCTCATCAGCTAAGCCACAATAAAAAAATGTAGCAAGTAGAAATGAAGATACCCCTCACACCCAGCCTGCACAGAGCTCACCTTGTGAGTGGAAATTTGTTGAGATGAGCCATCTCAAATTCATTTCAGCATACACCCAGACCTAGCCATGATGTATGAACACAGATTTCAGATCACCTGCATGTATGAAGAGGTGTAAAATGCCTCACAAAAATTGGGAGAGTTGCATAATATGTGCACTGGGCACAGCGATATTTGGACTGGAATTCATGAGGTCATATTCTTCACTTTTTACACTTACAAAAACCAGGAATAACTCCACCTCATCAGCTCCTTTAATGTGGAAACCAGGCAAGTGATGGGGAAGCAGATCCTAAATGCCCTTCCTTTGGGCACAACACAGCACCAGAGCCTGCAGGAGGAATCCTTATGATTCCTCTTGGCCTGGTGCTCAGGGAGCCCCTGAACATTGCCTCAGCCCAGGGCTGGTGCTGGGGCAGGAGAAGGAACCTGGCAGCTGAATTCGCTGCTCATCCCTCCACTGAGTGGGTACTGACAGAAATAGCTTCCAGGGAATTAATGTGGAGATAAATTGAGTTCCTGTGTAATCTCAGGACACCCACAGATAGGTCATGACAATTTGCTATTTATTGTAAGGTCCATCCTGTGAAGCAGGAACCATTTACTGAGTTTCCCCAGAATAAATCAATCACTACGGTCTAGTAACAGGATAAAATTAAGCAGAGAAAAATTAAGGCTGCTCATCAGTAAAATTTCAGTAATGGTGAGCTCTATTAGAGTGTGGAATTGTCTCTCCAGGGTAAGAGTGGAATCCCATCATCAGAAACATTTAACACTGGACAGGGTAAAGCCTCAGGGAATAGCTATAACAAGCAATAATTCAGCATAGAAGGGATGGCCTGGGCTAACTAGCTGACTTCAGACCTGATTTTTTGTGATTCAATCAAAGTATTAAAAAAAGCCCCTAAACCCCATGTTCATGCCAGGTTAAAAGCACTTGTTTACAGCTTGGCTGAAACATGCATTAAAGATGAGACCAAAATCTCACATTCTGCATGACTCCTTCATTTAGCTAATTTCTTAAGGCCCACTTTGTATTTCAAATACCAGAAAGTCTGAACCTAGGCTGCTGCTGGAATGAATTTGAATTTTCTGAGGCATATGGAGAAAAATGAGGTTTCTGAAATGTCTGAGATGATCAAGGCACAGTTGACTCTAAACATCAGCAATTTTTTCATGTCTCAGTGACTAATCCTGAAGAGGAGAGAAGAACTTTCTGTAACCAGGTCTTCCACTCGAGAAGAAACTAAACCTGAATTTCTGTGGCAAATTAGCATATCCATAATTATATTTCTCAGGAAATGTTCCTGCAATTACCTCCTCTCGATGAAGGAAACTGAACATCGATCTGCTTTTTGGCTGCTGTTGTGACTTTTGTTCATTATCCAACAGCAAGAACACGAAGGAACAACGGGGACACAGTTGGATCCTGAATAACCAGATTTCCTAACTGTATGCAAACACAAAAAGCTTAGCTACGTTAAACTGCTGGTCTGACTGTTTCCTGGCAGTGTCTGAAACACAATCCACAGTACTCACACCTGGAGGGCTCAAAGGGAAACAACCCCTCACTTAGTCCTTGGTTTCTCAAGACCCTGTGCTGGTTTTAGTTTTAAAGAGCTTGCAACTTGACTCAACTAGACTCAAACTCATCAGTTTTTGTTTTCTAAAACACTTGGAGGTGTTAACTATTCAGAGATCAGTCTGTCCAGAACAAGTTTTATCCCAGGTTAGATGAGACCCTTCAAGTGGAAATGAAAACCAGCACAGATATTGCATCATGTGCATTGTGGATCATTGCTTTTCTTTCAGGAGGTGACACAAGAGCCCAAGCTCTCAGGGCTTTGCTGTGGCTGCCACAGTGCCATGGAGAGGCTTGTCCAGGTTCTGCTCATTTCCTGACAAGGTCTCTGGTGTTGAGATGACCCCGAGGTGTTAGAAAGTCTCTTTTTCCCAGCCCTGAGACTGAAGAAGAAGCTGAGATGTGTCAGTTCTGCTTTCCAAGGTTGTTTATTGTTTCTTATCTATAACATTCTTTCTCCAAACTGCCCTAGGTCTGTCTGGCAGGTTGGTTCACGGCACACTGGCTGCCCTCAGGATGGTGTTATGCTTTTATTCTAAAAACCACGTGTACGTTATTTACAATAATTTTCCAATAACTATCACCTGTGTTAGACAGTCTGTCTCTACTCTAAACCAATCCAAAAGTGCCACCATCACAGCAGAAGATGGAGGACAAGAAGAAGAAGAAGAAGAAGAAGAAGAAGAAGAAGAAGAAGAAAGATAGAACACAAACAGATTCCTCCATCTTGCCTCTCGAACCCCCATTCTAAAAACCCCCAAAATTCTACTTTTTCACCCTGTGACAAATTCACTATCATTCTACTCAAACCCTTGTGGCTTGTAACTCTTCGCACAAAGTTGGTAATTGCTTCCATGGGTTAAAATCGAAGGCACGGGTGTTTTTGACTCCGTGCCAAGGTCTCTGAGCCCCCTGCCAGGGTCTCGAGCCCTCCAGGGCAGTCAGATGAATGTCCTGGGTTCCGACAGTTTCCCTCCTGTTCCTGAGGCAGCCTCACTCAGAGTTTGGCAGCAGCATCCTGGCAACTGGAAGCTGCAGTTCTCAGCTTCAGCAGGCAATTTCTGTTCCCCAAGAGAGAGCATGCAGTGCTGTGGAAGGCTGCACATAAACACGCACTGGGTGAGGGTCTGCTGTGCCTGATTCACTGCTGCACCCAGCTAAAGGACCTTGGGCACCCAGAGCTTGGTGTCAAACATGACCCAGCATCTCCCCAGGCACCCCAGTCTGCTCAGGCTGCTGCAACCAAGTTACCCATCAAAAGGAGATTTACGTGATTTTCTTACTTAGCAGATGGTCAGATAAGCCTTACCCCATTGTACAAATACCAAGGAAGAGTTAAAAATAACTCTTAAGAATTCTAACCTGGAAGTAGAGGCAGTTCTAAGGAGCATGAGAAAAGCATGAGACAAAAGCATACATTTACGTGTACAAACCTCACCCTAAAATTATTGTAAGTATCCAAATAATCAATACAGGTAGGAAACAGCTTTGTCCTTCAGAGGAACCCAATAGTTCTGGACTGCCTGAAATAGTACAGATCAATAATATTTAAAATAAAAAGACAGATACCAGAGTATTAAACAAAAAATACCATTGCCGAGAACTGGGTCCTCCTGTTAATAAATCAATACAAACTAAATTTTACAGCTCCTGTAATCAGCAAGAGACATATCAGTGTATCTCATTAGGCCAGGGTTAAGAATTTGGCAGCAACCAAAGCCCATTTAATATCATTTACTTCAAGGCAGACATGGCAATACAACAGATGCCCTAATTTATTTGTTGATCTTTGTATTAAAATAACAGTTTGCTGGTAAACAGGAAGGGTAATGATGCCAGTCACCCTTGTTAGTGGCTAATAATTGCTTAAATTGTCCACTAATTGACCTGTGGTACTGTTGAGGCAGTGGATCGTGTTGCAGGGCATGAAGTAAACAAGGCCACTGTAATGTTGCTTTGGAGAATGACTTCTGGAAATAGAACTACTTATTGCCATAAATTTTCTTTTCACAGATGAGCAGATTAATTGGTCTGCCAATTAGTCTGCTATTAAAGGAAAAAAAAAGGGCTGCCCACAGATTGGTTGGATCTTCGAACTGTAGCCCCAGTTTGGGTCAAAGGAAATAATCCAATCTGAACCAGACACATCAGCCATGAAAAATAAGACAAGCATTATTTAAAAACACAAACCTCTGTGGCTGGAGATCAAGGAAAATAGCCAAATAATGAAGTATTAACTCTTCAAGAGACTTCCAAATGAAATAGAGAATGTGATGGAATGGGCCTACCGAGGCACATTACAGTGAGGAAAAGTTCTCCAATTAGAAGAAGCAAAACAATATGGATTATTTTCCTCTCATTTTCCTCTCAAGCTTTCTGGAAAGCAATTAAAGTCTTTATATTTCAAATAATAATGTGCAATTATAGACGCTGCCTGGAACCAGAACAGCTCAGAAATCAGCATTCAGCCATGACACAGGAAGAGGCTTATTCATAGTCCACTAAAAATCCACCAAAGTCTTTACATCAACTTCAAGGAGATTTTCATAGTTGCAAGCAAAAGGGAATAAAGAATTGAAAACAAAGAAAAGGGAAAACAATACTCACAACTGCTAGCATTCGAGACACAGCCACACTGACTTAAAAATGTCAGACTGTTAAAAAACTGATTTCTTGGTAAACTCAGTTTCACTGAAACTGCACCAAATCTGGACCAAGCCCCTTCTACTCTGAGTCACTTCCTTATCATTACTCTTTCTCAAGGCTGAATGCACTTTTTCAAATTTCTCCTGCCTTCTGCAGCTCAGCACCTCTCATCTGCTCCAATGTTAGGTCCTGGGGCATCTTTCTGTCCAGCCCAAATTATCTGCTGGTTCTTCTCAAGCAAGTTAATCATTCACTTCTCCATAACATTTCATTTCCACTGTTCTGTCAAGACATTTCCTCATCCAACCTCCTTAAACTCTGTTTAAACTTCCTGCTGGCTCTAACATGACCTCTCCACATTTGCTCCTTCCAAAGAAAAGCCAGCATTATCCCCTGCTTTTTCCATTACTCCATCCTTTCACCCTCAGTCTGACAATATATTTAATTGTGCAGCTATATAATACATTTGCCCTGCTGCTATTAGTGAAAATCTAATCAGCACAGATCCTAATGCAATATGGCAACTGCTAATGCAAACATACCCTGCACTGTATCTAGTACATGCCAAGAAAGGAGTGATTTATGTTTTCAGACCCATTTCCTAATGCTGGGTAGCTGCTGGTACCCTTCAGTCAGCTCACCACAGCCTGCAGGTTAAAGAGAATGTGACAATTGGGCTCCAACAGCCATAGGATCTATTCACTGGAAAATAAATGTAAAGGAGTCCCAAATATTCTGCTTACATGAAACTGTTGAAATACACTGTTAAAGGAGACTGAATCCAATGTGAGTGACACTATAGTTATGTTTCAGTGGAAAGTAGGAAAGCAAAAATATGAGGTTGGGCTTTTTGGAGAGGGTTTTTTAATGTGACAGTGAAAAAAAAAAAAAACAAACCAAATCAGGTGATAATGGCCAAGCAGTTACAATATTCTGTCTCCTAAACACAAGTAAAATACACAAAATAAACGACAGCAAGCCACCACTGTGCCACCATTTGCTTGAGCATTGTTTCTCCTTCAGCAACAGGGCCCTCCTCTGTTCAGCCTTTGCCCTATCTCATGGCACTGCAGGAAAAAAAAAAACAAACTATAAACCAAAACAAACAAAAAAACCCCATGAAAAAGGCAGATGGACCCTCTTCTCCACCCCAGCATGGTGGGGAAGGTGTCACACTCCCACTGAGCCCTGGCCAGCACAGGTCACAGCAATGCTGTGCCAGGGTGGGCTCCAGAGAACACACAGCTGCTCCTTCAGCGCAGCCCCAGCAGAGCCCAACAGGCGGAAATGGTCCAAAAATGCCTTATTGTGAAGTGCTTCAATGTTCAGCACAACCTAAGAACAAAAATAAAAGCATGTGAAGGGTGATAAACGAGCAGAGCTGACTCATAGTGAGGTTACTGACATGATCTCACATCATGCTGTCACCAAAATTATTCCTACAAAAGATCATTGCAGAGGGGTCCATATGCACAAGATCATCACAGATGCTGACTCTGCCCCTTCTTCAGTTCTGCTCCTCCTCCTAATGTGGAAAAACAGATTGACAAACTCCAGTGTGTTTTGTTTGTAGTATTTCACACTCTTTTGGAAACATGGTTCTTGGGCCGGGGAAGGGGTGAAGAAGGGTGGTGCTGACATCAATTCAGAAAGAATCTATAGATTTTGAATGCTTTTTATCATTCCAAGTGTCCCTTTGGAATCCATGGCAAAACCATGGTTTACTTCATCAAAATTACAAAAGCTAATATGGCAGGTGGAGAAACATTGCAAAACCAAAACAGGCGCCTGCTTATGGTATTAGATTGTCACAGACATCTTTTCATGAAAATCCTTTCCTTATGATTTTTTCCTAAGGATTTTTTCCTCCTGAGAAGCTGAGAGGCCTCAGAGACAAAATGTAAACAATGGTTATCTGCTGCTGTGGAATGCAACAGGTGCATCTGTGATGGGTCTCATGTGGTTGTTTCTAATTAATGGCCAATCACAGTGAGCTGGCTCAGACCCTCTGTCCGAGCCACAAACCTCTGTTATTCTTTCCTTTCTATTCTTAGCTTAGCTGGCCTTCTGAGATGAAACATTTTCTTCTATTCTTTTAGTATAGTTTTAATGTAATATATATCATAAAATAACAAATCAAGCCTTCTGAAATATGGAGTCAGATCCTCATATCTTCCTTCAACATGAGCACCGTCACATTAGATGAAGGGAAATTTGATGTCTGAATTATGTCACCAGCTTCCACATGCCCAAACTGGGGTACATCTGCATGCATATGCCTCTCTCTCAGTAGTTTCTGGAACTGAGACTGGGAAGATCCAGAGCAGCGTCTGCTTTCCCTGAGCCCCTCTCTGGCCATCCTCAGCACACCCAGGAGCAAGGCAAGGGAGGGCAGGAGTGCCTGTTCTCAGAGGGATGCAGCACCTTGCACAAAACCCGAGTGAGCATCCCTCAGACCCCACTTTTCAGGCCAGACTCTTCCCTGCTTTCTCTGCTCTGAGATGAAACATTTTCTTCTATTCTTTTAGTATAGTTTTAATGTAATATATATTATAAAATAACAAATCAAGCCTTCTGAAATATGGAGTCAAATCCTCGTATCTTCCTTCAACATGAGCACCGTCACATTAGATGAAGGGAAATTTGATGTCTGAATTATGTCACCAGCTTCCACATGCCCAAACCGGGGTACATCTGCATGCATATGCCTCTCTCAGTAGTTTCTGGAACTGAGACTGGGAAGATCCAGAGCAGTGTCTGCTTTCCCTGAGCCGCTCTCTGGCCATCCTCAGCACACCCAGGAGCAAGGCAAGGGAGGGCAGGAGTGCCTGTTCTCAGAGGGATGCAGCACCTTGCACAAAACCCGAGTGAGCATCCCTCAGACCCCACTTTTCAGGCCAGACTCTTCCCCTGCTTTCTCTGCTGACGTTCAGACTCCATTTAGACTTCCCCCAGGAAGGGCTCAGAGGGGACCTGCGCAGGCCTGAGGGTGGCACATGATGAAAAACAATCCAGGTGTTTGGAAATGCAGAGAAGTGAACAATTTTCCCCAGTGGTTCCTGTGGACAGGAAGGTCTCAGGGGAGACAACAACCAAACAACAATTGCCCATGGCACAACACATCAGAGCCAGCCAAGGCAGGTGAGACAGCTCTAGGAAGGACATCCCTGGTTACGTTATTTCTGAAGGGTACAGAAAGAAAAAGCCTCATTGATTCTCTTGGAGTGTCAAACCTTTTGATCACACAGCAATTTGGCCCCAGCTAGACAGGTAAATATTTCAGTGCTAAGATCTTGTTGCATGAGTTTGGTTGGTTAAAAGCACCCCAAAAAATCTGTAGGTTCCCATGGTTATTTCAAGGTTTTTTTCAAACCTGCAACCATCATTGCTGTTGTAAAAAAACCCAAAAAAACCAAACCAACAGTTACTACTGGTACACTGTACACAGAGCCCCACTTCACCTATTTTTAAAGAAGTTTTAATCTACCTGAGACAAAAAAGTTGCCCACCTAACTAAGGATCCAGCTGCAACAAGCAGATTGATTAGAAACACATCAAGCTATATTATGGCATGTTTGTTCTTTTATTTACCATTTAGTCTCTCATCTATTCTCTGCTGTAACTCTCGGTCTCTTCAAAACACAGTATTAAAAGCAAAGGAAATCTCAAATAATGGGATAAAATGAACGTGCAGGAAATGAATGGGTGAATTAGATTACAGCAGATGAAACACTGAGGTCTCAAATGCAAAATGCAGGGAGTTTATTTAATTTGTTACTCTTTTAAAATGAAAATATGCTCACTGACTTGAATTAGTAATTTTCCTGTTCTAAGATATGTTAGGCCATTACAGCTAGGCCTGTTTCCAGAGCAGTGAAATAAATGGAAAACAGCCAGTCTCCCAGGGAACACAGTCCTCACTGCATTTTGCCAACCTAGTGGAACAGTGCTAATGTCAGCTCCAGAGAAAACCACGCTTCTGCTGGAGGGGCTGCTGCAAAGGAATTGAGAATGACTGGCAACAAATACTTCAAATGGCAGAGCAAGGCACTGTGGATTTTCTCCAATTTTAATGTGCATGGTAAGCGCAGACAGTAATTGATTTAAAGAAGATTTCAAAAACCCATCGTTCCTGACCATTCCCTCCCTCCCTCCTCCAGTTAGCCCAGGGTTTCACAAATAATTAATCTGGAATTTGGTGTGGCTGAAGCATAAATCCATGGGAAGCAATGGGAGCAGCAGTCTGGAACCTCCCAGCTGGGTTCTGTCAGTATGAGGGAGAAAATGCTCTGCCAGTTGCTGACCCAAGTCAGGGCATCCCAGCCAGCACCTCCACCCCTCCAGGCTTCCCAAATATCTTTTTTTGCATGCAATGATCCAACTGAGGGGACTGAAGTCTCTGGTGGAGGGCCACAAGTGTGTGACAGCCCTCTCCAAACACATCAGCAGATGCCAGGGTGTGGGGACAGTGAGTGCCCATTGTGCTACAGTTCTGTGATGAAATAACTCTGACCATCCTGGTACCCAAACATTTCAACTGCTTTCCAGAATTACATAGTCATAAAAATCCTTCTCACACCATTGTAAGGATACAGGAGACATTTCTGCCATCACAGCCTCAATAGGCATTTGGCATGTATTCAGACTGCAACTTCAATGAAGATTTGGGAAAATTGTGCCATAGTAAAACATTCTGAGACTTGTAGGTGAGGAAATGGACCATATGATACCACAAGGCTGACCTTGTTTCCCATTTTAATGTGTCTGCTGACTGGACAGGACTGACTGGGATGGAAACCTTTAAATTTATCATGGATATTCCACATAAAGGAGGCACATTTACACCACTGCCTTTCTTGGGCACTATCCTACTATTTTTGAGAGACTTCTACATTTAGACCGTGCAAACAAGGCCTCAGAACAGCAAAGAGTTGCAGACCCTGACACTCCAGATGCATTTCAACAGGGAGAATACACAGTGAAATGGATGTGACTGGAATAGCCAGTCACAAATCAGCAGTCTACAAGTACAATCAGTTCAGTGTAGAAAGCTGCTAAGTGATGAGTGTTTGGGATTTCCTATGTATTTTTATGAGCTGTTGCTCCTTCCTCATAAAAAGATTCACATCTGCTTTGAAGGATATGCGGCTGCTGGTGCTTGGCTGGAGCACAACATCCCAATTCAGTGCTGAAAAGATATAGATATGCATTGCCAGCAAAACATAATTAAAGTTGGCATTCCCAGTGACTGGGATGTGGGACCAGGAGCCAGAATGCCAGATCTCAGTCTCTAGCACTGCTGATTTTTGGCAAGTTGCTACCAGAGTCTGCTATCTTCGTGTGTTCTCCTTGAGATAGCAATGGCCAGATTTGCAGGGCAGCAAAACTGGCATCTCTGGGGCCAAAACCAGCAGATGGATTTTCCAAACAAACTCATGAAGGCTCATTGGAGCCGACTGTAGTTGGAAACATGGCAAGTGGCCACAAAATGCTAGGTGTTGAGTCAAATTCTGAAACTTTTCTGCTCTTACTCAGCTGTCACCAGCGAGATCTGAGCCACTCACAGCCCCTCCCCAGCCCACTCTTCCCTACAGATAAGCACTTTCTGAAAATCAGCCCTGTAGAGGTCAAGGTGGAAAGACTTTTGGTGACAGAGACAACCAGTGGTGCTGGTCAGTTCAGAATTGCAGCCCTGAATACTCTCACTCTTTCTCCTTTTCTTTTCTTTTCTTTTCTTTTCTTTTCTTTTTTCTTTTCTTTTCTTTTCTTTTCTTTTCTTTTCTTTTCTTTTCTTTTCTTTTCTTTTCTTTTCTTTTCTTTTCTTTTTTCCTTTCCTTTCCTTTCCTTTCCTTTCCTTTCCTTTCCTTTCCTTTCCTTTCCTTTCCTTTCCTTTCCTTTCCTTTCCTTTCCTTTCCTTTCCTTTCCTTTCACAGAAAAGAGGCACACAAAGTGTTCCGCAAACTATAGCTGGTTCTCAGAACGTCACAGGATTACCTGGAGAGGGTAAAACATGGCATTTAATTTTGCCTGTAAAAATTGTCAGCCAAAAGAAGAAAAGACAATTAAGCATTTTGTGAGGACAAGTCTAGTTCCTACTTTAAAATTCTCTAGATACAGCTTGATCTTGTCTGAAAAGTAAAAAAAAAAAACCAACTAAACACATTACTAAACAGACTTGAGTAGATGATGAGACCACACAAATGACCTTGTTACAAAAGATGCCCTAGGTCATATAATTCATGTAATTATTAGGACATACATTCATGTAATCTTGTTCTGGTAAAACTGTCTTCTAGCATGCCTTAAGACTTGCTCTGATGCTTTGGCACTTTAACAGCTGGAAACCCCAAGGAACCAAACACTTGTTTGGATGCAGCAATTTATGGCCTCAGGACTCATTTGGATGATATTGAATCGGATTGTGCATATTTTCAGACTTTAGAATAGGAATAGAATGAGGGAAAACCCCCTAGACTGAAGCCTGGGTGCTTGAACACTTGATCAGGGCAGCAGGGGGGTGTTGGTGGCACCATGTCCCTCGTTCCACTGCAGCTCTGGGTGCAGGGGACTCGTGCTCTCCCCAGCAGCACCTCCAGCCCAGGTGGAGCACCAGGTTAACCCCTCCCACCATTCCATGGTCTCTGCCTTTCCTGCTCCTTGCAGCAATGGGATACCCACGAGCTTCAAAGGAGCAGACTAATTTGGGAGAGCAGAATGAGGCCAGGGCTGGATTTGTCTGGTGAAAAGTGCAAACCTGCGCAGAGGAAAGCAGACTGTCTGCCCTGCACAGAGATGAACTCATATCTCAGCCCCTTAATTGCCCTGATGGCTGATGTTGCTTGCTTAACCACAAACTGATCTCCCCAGGCCCAGGGGCAGTTGTGCAGCTCTCCAGCAGAACTGATGCAGCAGCAAAGAGCTGTGACTTGAAAGAACCTGTCAGGCTGACAAAGAGAGGAGGTATTGGCAGGAGCACACAGCTCCTGCTTCAGGATTGCCTGAAGGGTTCCTAAATTCAGTGCACAGCACAGACTGAGTGGGTGGCTTCCTTGGCTGGCTTTCCTTTCTTTAATTTTCTTAATATGCTGTAAGGAGCTTGGAGTTCTCTTTGCATCAAAATGAGCCTACCAATACCCCCTGGATAATGCTTCTTTTCCTCCTGGGGGAAAACAAAAGGGTTCCTGGAGAAGCACTGCAAGGATCAGATGATCTTGTTTCATTAATGAACTACTTGGGATTTATCAGAATCATTCTCAAGATGTTACCTCAGAATATGATGTGCTTGGCCATTATTATTCCAAGTATGTCCCTCCCATGAGTGTGAGTCCCCCAGTCAGCTCAAAAAATATTCACTGCATTATGGCCCTCAATTTTTACAGCACTAACTAATGTTAAATACAGCTAGAGTTGAACAGAAATATGCAGAAGATTCCACCTTCCCTGATGTGCAAGACAAGAGACAAACCAGAATAGAGGCTGGATTGCAAAGAGGGGGAAAAATAAACGTAAGGGGAGTAAAATCCAGAATGCACGAGCCAGAGTCAAGCAGGGATGTACCCTGGCAGAATTAACTCAGGCACTGTTTCCTGCTGTCCTCATCAACTCCCCAGACACCAGACTTTTCACCATGGCCCTGAAGGGGAGTTTCAGCTGTCCACCAACAGCTCACACAGCACCAGCAAGGAGGGAAAAAAAACCCCAGAAACAGAAAATCACTTCATTCTCCAGTTTGCTATTTAGAGCTGTAAGGGTCTTGCAGGGGAAACAGAGAAACTGCATCATTATGAGAGTGCTGCTGCTTTACCCAGGAGCAGGCTGAGCTCCCCAGAGCCTGGGAGATGGCTGCTTTCCTCCCCATCATGACAACTGCAGATGTGGAGGTCAGAAACCCTTCCAGGGCTGGCAACAAGACTGTACCACAAGTGTAAATTTTCCAAAGTTACCTGCACTGGGGAAAAGATTCCCAGCAGAGCTATAAAAGTGACAAAAATAAACTTTGATGGACACAAGGAGGACTAAGCAGACTTATTTCTACTTGGGAAACCACTAAAAGTTGCAAGAAATAGCCAAAGAGGATGAACCTTCTCCTTTCAAGCCTTTTGTTGAATTGTCTCCCCAGAATCAGAGCCCTTCCTATATGGCCAGAGTCAGCTTTTCATAACCTGGCAGCAGGTGCCTTTCTTGGGAATCAGGAACATTTGGGATTTCAGTGTGCTTGGTTAAACAAAGGTGGGCACTGGGAGCAGAGGCTGGACTAATTTTTCCCAGTTTTACTCAGTTTTCCCCAGTTTTTCCCCCAGCCCTGGCACAGAGTGTTGTTCTGCAGGCCCAATGAACAAAGCAGCAGCTACACTGAGCTCGTACAGAATTAACTGTGGTCACACCAAGAACTGCAGAAACCTGAAGATGGATAGATTAGCCCAAGCAAAGAATGTGCTGTAAGCTGAGAAGGCAAAAGGTGGAATTCTCTGGAGGCAGACAGAGAATACATTTACATATGAAAATCTAATACACAGTAAAAAAGGGAAAGGGCATTACATAAATAATGTGAGGCAAGAAATGAAAAATATGTATTTTTAAACACATTCTAAAAATGGTTTCCAGCACCTGCAAGCATGTTGCTCAGCCAAGCAAAGACCCAGAGGCAACAGGTTTGAGTCAGGCAGGCACACACAGACCAGAGGGGCCCTGCAGAACATCACTCATTCACACCAAGGTCCCTTCAGCTCTAGGGTGTTGGGAGAGTACTGGGGGTATCTCTTTTAATTTGCCTTTTCCTTCAACAACCTGTAGACATTTGCTGCTGGCCACATCACAAGAGGGCTCCTCAGCCAGACAGACTCCTGATGCCACCACTGCTGGGATGAAAGTGGAACACAAATTGCTGGGATGGAGCAGGAGCACACTGGTGCCCCCATGGGTGACATGGTGCCCTAATGCTCTGGGGTGTCGCAGACATCTTTTCATGAAAATCCTTTCCTTAGGGTTTTTTTCCTCCTGAGAAGCCGAGAGGCCTCAGGAACAAAATGTAAACAATGTTTATCTGCTGCTGTGGAATGCAAATGGTGCATCTGGGATTGGTCTCAGGTGGATGTTTGGAATTAATGGCCAATCACAGTCAGCTGGCTCAGACTCTCTGTCTGAGCCACAAACCTTTGTTATTCATTCCTTTCTATTCTTAGCTTAGCTAGCCTTCGGGGAAAACCTTTTCTTCTGTTCTTTTAGTATAGCTTTAATGTAATATATATCATAAAATAATAAATCAGGCCTTCTGAAATATGGAGTCAAATCCCCGTCTCTTCCTTCAACATTAGCCCCCTGTGAGCACCATCACACTCTGGATCTCAAGAGGACACAGGTACAGGACTCAGGAGAAAACTGGGATGTGGGAAAGGAGCTCTTTCCTGTGCTTCAGCCCAGAACTTTAATCCACTCAGCTAAAGAGAAGAGCTGAGGTGTCCCCTCCTCAGGCCTGAACCCCAGCTGTTCACTTCTGTTGGAGATGTGGCTTTGCCACTCGTATGTGGCACATCCACACACTCCCCAGATGCAAACACTGGCAGCTTGGCCTGGCAGGAACCTGCGCAGCCATTTCCCTCATTTCCCCTGTGGGGATGAACGACCAGATCACTTTGTACCTCCTGATACACAGAACTTACACTAAGCCAGCTGTAATGGCACCTTTTGGCTGCTTCATTGATTTCCACTTTACTGGGTTTGCAGGTTATACTGCTTCACTGTTACAGGATTTTCCTGTCCTCCCCTTCAGACGGACTGAAAAGGCACAAGGCAGTTTCTTCCCTTCCCAGGGAGGCAGAGGCACCTGCAAGCTCCAGGGGCAGAGCAGGGCACAAAGTCTGCAGGCACGGCAAGGCTGGTGTCACCAGCAAGGCAGCAGCTCTAAAATGGACGAGCAGAATCAGAGAGAGAGAGAATCCTGTCAGTGGAGAACTGTTTTACACTCTCCTGTGGTTATTTCTGGGCATGAGAAAGGCAAGAGTGGCATCAGCTTCCTCAGAGGCGGCCGCCTGTCCCCTGGAGCCAGAGGGAGCTTCCTGCCTGCTCTGGGTTTGCCCCTCAAAAACATCCAAAAGCACGACAGAAGCAAAACCAGACTAAAGCAGATCTCTGTCCATCTCCTCCCTGACAGATGGCATCAAGGTAGCAGAGGCTGAGCTGTGTTCAGTGCCAAAGGACAGTTAAGACTGAAATGAATGGAAGTCCATTTGCACAGCAAAGTCTGGAGCTTCAGTTTTGACAGGCAAACAAAGCAGAGAGAGACTGTATATAACACCTGAACTATGGGGAAAAGGAAAAAAAAAAAAGAGTGATTTATTAAACAAAACCCTAATCCTCAGGGAAGATCAGACGGCCAAGAAAATGCTGGCTGCATCTGAACTTCCTCCCCTGGACTCAGAGGTGAAAGTTGTAGATCTGCAAGTTGCTTTCAGTGGTACTGGAGAGGACTTGTTGGATAGCTGCTTGCACTGGGCTCCAGCAGGAAAAAGCTGTTTTCCCTGTGGTTTATATTTTTTGTCTTATAGAAGAATAAAAAAAAAAAGTAATGACCATGTCTCTACATGAAGAAATAAATTGCAAAAGCTCTGCTCTGCCCCTCGTCACTGGAGATGGATCTGTTCTTTTATTTACACTGCATGACATCCAGGCAAGAAAAAGTTCCACAGAAATAAATTAGGGTCACTCTCTGTCAGCGCAGGTGTGCTCCTGGCTGTTAAGCAACAGAGGATGGCATAAGCCCCTACCTCCACTCCAGAGAAAATTTTGATGTGAAAATGAAGATGCATTGCAGATCCTAAGGGTGATGGTAAGCAGCCCTGGAAAGGGAATAATCAGTAACATTTCCTCACATGAGTAGGACCACCACAAGCATCTCTCCTTGTGAAGAAGGGAAATTCTCCAGGAGGGTATAAAAGTACACGTTTCCATCTGAGGAGCATGAGGGAGAAAAGTCAGAAGGATATAACTTTCAGGAGGCCTCCAAGGATTGAGGGGGTTTGTTGTTGCTGCTGTTTTAGGAAGAAGCAGCTAAAAAAAAAACAAAACTATTTCCGAAAGAATTCTGTTTGGAGACAGTCTTATTGCAAAATCAACTTAGAAGCATATTAAACTAAGGAGGCATAAGATGCTCTCATTCCAGAATAAGAATTGCTGTGGAAATGTTCTAATGCACTCTACATTCACAGTCTGCCTCAGATGCAAATGAAATCTCAAGTGCCAGCAAGCTCCAGACAGAAACGCTCCCCAAGCACTTTGCAAGGATGGGTTTAAACTCTGGCAGCACTGTGACCACAGCAGCTGATGTCAAGGTGCTCTTTCCCTCATTTCCTTGGCCATTGGGAGCATTGCCAGGAAGAAAAATCAGAGTTCACATGTGACCAGAAGCAAGGACTGTCCACCTTTCTACCTTGAACAGTCAGATTGAATTTTAAGGTCTTAAAGGTAAAGTTAACTTTAATAAACAGCTCCTTTTGCTGCATGAAGGAGCCAGACTTCAGAAGGGAGAGGAGTCACAGAACACACTGAGATCCCAGGGGTCTGCTGTCCTCAGGGCAGGCAACCCTCCTGCAGGGAATTAGGGGGCACTTCCAAGAGGATTCCAGCTCTGTTCCCTGCTTCTCCCAAGGAATGAGCAACACACCCAGCTTTTGGAAGATGGCACCTGGGTCACAGCATTTTCCAGTTCTACTCTTGACTCTCTGACAGATCATGTCCCATTTGATGGAAGGCAGGTGAAGGTCACTGAGGCTGAATCACTGAGGCTCCTCCTGTCCCTGGGAATTAGGCACCCTCCTGTTCTCCCTTTGCTGCTGTGACACCAGCCACAAGTGTTTCTAAGGGAACAGGACATGAAGCTGATCAGTGTTGTATTAAAATCATCACAGCAGTCAAATTTCAATCATTACAAAAATTGAAAATGCTCAATGATTGAAAACTCTCAGTGAGGCTCCTTTTGGGTAGGTGGAGGCTGTGGTGAACCAGAACTTGCCCTGCTGTCATTGTCTGTGTCACACTTGTTCTGTAGTCACCCAAAGATTTGGCTTGTGCTTGCAGATAATATAAAGCACATCCATCTTTATAACATTTTGCCGACACACTGTACCACTGGATGAAAATTTAGAAGTAAACTTTTAATAATCTCAAACAAAATTTCACATAAGGAGACCTGCAGACTTCTCCTTTCCTCTTCTTTTAACTGATCACAGATCTTTGCCTTTCTTTGTTCTTTCTCTTCCCCACCATATTTTTTTTTCCATCAGTGATAAAGTGACAAAAAATAGAGAAACAAAAAAAAAAGAGATAAAGGGAAAATAGGAGAAAAATAAGTGAGCTTGTATGAAATTTATAATAAGCACTCTTTGAAAACCTGTGGCATTAGAAAAAAATACAAATTAATTATTTTTCATCCATCTCCAATTATCTTGTACATTTAGCAGCAGCAAAGACTAAAGCCATAAGCTCCAAATCAGAGCACAGACACCAGGAGTGTGTTACCATTTGTGGAACATGTAATAAGTGATTTGACCCTTGAACTAACACTATAGGGCACATCTGGGAATTGCCACTTAGGGGTGACACCAGTCACTAGGGAACCAGAGTGATATTTAGAGAGCCCTTTGCCATTATTCAAAACTCCCCTAAATTTACCCTTCCTGCCTACAAAGTGTTTAATAGAAGTTTGCCCCTGCATTAGGGTCCCAGCAAAGCAATTTGTGCCTATATTTCTTCTTAGGTAAAATTAAGCAGAACTGGTAATGAACGTGCCCCATTACCCTTTCCTTCCATCCTCAGAGTGCAGAGAAGCCTCAGACTGCACTGGGAGAGCAAAGCCAAAGCCAGTCTCTACAGGGCTGATGTCTGCTTTCATCCCAAATGCCTTCTTCTTGCCCTCCAGACAAGCTTTGCACCCTTTTCTCTGTAAGCTGGAGAAGTCATGGCTCTCATAAACATGTGCACAATGCAAGAGGCACCCGAGGAGCTTGTGAGCAATCCGTGCAGGGGCAGAGGGAAAGTTTAATCCCAGTGCCCTGGTGCCAAAGGAAAGCCTGCAGCGGCCAGGTCCCAGCCACTCATCAGTGCTGGCTCCTCAGAGCAAAGCAGAAGGAGCAGGAAGGTAAGTGCAGGGCACCTGGAGACAGAAGGACTGAAAACAAAATGAAAACAACAACAACAAAAAAATCAATTCAGCTGAACCCAGTCAGGGCAGGCAAAGAACAAAGGGTCAGAAGACAAAGCTGGAAACAATAGAGCAGCAAGATGAATATCAGTTGTGAGGAAGAGCTGGGGCCCTGCTGAAGGAGAATGGAAAGGGTTTAAATTATGAAAACTAGAAGAGGTTCCTAATTGGGAATCCTGACCTGCAGCTGGATCAGCACAGCTCTCACACACTGCTGCACTGACTGAAAGGGCTCATCTCTGCCTTGATTCCTTGATGGCAGCGATGCTCACTTGTCAGAGCCCTTTCTTTGCCATTAACAGAACCAGGCAAAGGAGCTCTAAAGGCAACCCCAAACTTGCTGTGGTTTTTACATCTTTCTCCTGAGTTTTGCATATTTATTTCCTGCCTTGCCCCAGAGAAGATCTGGTTCCTGGAGGTAATACTGCTCCCTAAAGGTGTAGGACTTGCTGCCCATGGCCATACAGAGCAATGAGCACAGAAAGGAACCCTGATAACTGGGCAGACATGGATAAACCCCTTCAGAATCCACTCAGACTGCAATTTGCAGTGGGAAAACCAGACCATATTAAGGAAAGCCAAGTGATCATGAAGCCCAGGTAACCAGTGTTTTCTCTTTTTCCTGTCCTCAGACATTAGCAAAGTGCCCCAGTGTGTACAAATATGATGTGCTTTGCCCTGGAGGGAGGATGGTAGGGCTGGGAGGAAATGATCTTTAAGCCCATGTTATCCAAAAGTATGAGCAGCCAAGAAACATTGCAAAACCAGGATGTTCAAGAGATTAATTGGGCAATCCCACATGGAGACAAAATAAATTTGCCTGTTGTTGTACAGTGAAAGCCTTTCTCAATGCTCCCCCTTGAAGACCAAGGGCTCCTTTAGCTCTGAGATTGCTCCAAAGAGGATTAGTTAAGCAGAGCCAGTCAAAGGCTGCTCTGGGCAAAGGGCAAAGCGAGTCAAACAAAGCCCCTTGACATTTCTGAGCTGCACAGGCACAGCTGACCCTGCTGTCCCAGGGCTGAGGGGTCACTGGGAGCACAGAGATCAGCACACAGGGGTGAGCCTGCCTGAGCAGACCAACTTTCAGATTGAACAGAAGAGGTGGGACAGCAGCCTCTGCTGCTGGTGGGGAGAGATGTCTCAGCCACAGCTCCTCCCTCAGGGACAGCTCAGGTTTCCATAATTCTGGGTTTTCCTCCGCAGTTGCAAACAGCAGCACCCAGCTCATGCATGGTCCACCTCCACACCCTGCCACCATCACACCTTCTCTTCTGTGCAGGAGTTCCAGAAAACACACCTTGTAAGGGTGTAAATCACATGACTCCACAGCCTGAGGAATTTAAATCATCATAAATTTCCTCCAGCTCAGGAACCCGGGTGTATAACCCGTTGTATCTGCCTGACACCACAGTGAATCGATTCAAAGCCTGTGGTACCTTGTAACAGCCAATATCACACTGGGTGTTAGGAATCCCTCTGACAGTCTATTTGCATCAACACAACTTTAAAAGGAGCTTTTATTTCCCTTACTCCTCTATGGATGCTTTAGTATTCTCAGAACAACCTCTCTCTCCTGGGATACTTCACACTTAAATCTCATCCAGGAGATTTACAAGGGACAGACAATAGTGGTTTTCATGTTGCTTTAGAAGCCAGGGAGAGTGTGTTTCCCTTTGTATTAAAGCTTAGGAGCTATGCACTTGAAGAAAAAAATCTTGGTGGGATGGATGGATGCAATTTAACAACTTAAGAGAGCCCTGCAGCCAGTTTTATGGTTGGGCTGTTGAATACTGCTGACTTTGTTTGCTTCTCATCATTTGGTTTCTGAACTCCTGTAAAAGAACCCATGAACTGCAGCTCCTGCCCACTCACTGCTCCTGAGTGCTGAGCTGCTCCTAGAAGCACAGGAGAGTTCCCATCCTCCTGGAAGCACAGGAGTGTTCCCATCCTCCTGGAAGCACAGGAGAGTTCCCATCCTCCTGGTAAGCACAGGAGTGTTCCCATCCCCCTGAAAGCACAGGAGTGTTCCCATCCCCCTGGAAGCACAGGAGTGTTCCCATCCTCCTGAATTGCACAGGAGAGTTCCCATCCTCCTGGAAGCACAGGAGTGTTCCCATCCTCCTGAATTGCACAGGAGAGTTCCCATCCCCCTGAAAGCACAGGAGAGTTCCCATCCTCCTGAATTGCACAGGAGAGTTCCCATCCTCCTGAAAGCACAGGAGGGTTCCCATCCTCCTGGAAGCACAGGAGAGTTCCCATCCTCTTGAAAGCACAGGAGTGTTCCCATTCTCATCCTCCTGGAAGCACAGGAGTGTTCCCATCCTCTTGAAAGCACAGGAGTGTTCCCATTCTCATCCTCCTGGAAGCACAGGAGAGTTCCCATCCTCCTGGAAGCACAGGAGTGTTCCCATCCCCCTGGAAGCACAGGAGGGTTCCCATCCTCCTGGAAGCACAGGAGGGTTCCTATCCTCCTGAAAGCACAGGAGAGTTCCCATCCTCCTGAAAGCACATGAGTGTTCCTATCCTCCTGAAAGCACAGGAGGGTTCCCATTCCCATCCTTTCTTGACACAACTTGTGCAAGTCATTGTCTGGATGCAGAACACCATTCACTTCATGGAAAGATTCTCTGCTCTTCCTTCGACCAAGAGCAGCCACCTCCAGGGTGGAACTCTGCACTGGGGGATGCACTTTCCTATGGACTGCAGCCAGAAAGGATTTTCATAGGATGCCATAAATACTGAAAGGGAATGGAAGCTTTGTGTCTTTATACCTCAGAGGGTGGGGTGGCAAGAGGGTATAAAAAATACCCTTAAAGTGGAACTTCTGTGTTGCTCAGTTCTCTTCAGTCTTAGCAATGCAGCCCACAAAGAGAAACACTGGAAAAGGCTCCCACAAAAGGCATTCCTGAAGCAGAGAGCACTCATTCCTTGGCTGCCTGGCCATGGCAGAGCCCCATCCTGCACCCAGAGATGCCTTACAAACACATCCAAAGAGGAATTGCAGACTAAGCCTTTATACATATGCATTCCATTCACTGGAGCCCAGAAGTAGCCAGGACAGCAGAAGTGTTTGCTTCCATTCTCTTTCATTTGGCAGAGAAGGCAGAAGTGAGACTTGACAGTAATACAACAAACATGCAATTACAGGATTCCTATTCCCTGTGGAATGGTATTTTCTTTCCTCCTCTGGTAGGAAACATAGCTTGGAAATGAAGATGAATTGGCTTGCTAGACAGAAGAATAAAACAGATCAAGTGAGATGCAAGCCATGCTTTTATTCAGATGCACATTCAGTCTGATGGGAAATCTGGCAGATGATGTCCCCAAGCTTCTGAGGACCCAGTCATTGCCACCACAGGAATTTCTAGGGGCACTGCTTTCTTCTCCCGTGCAGCTGCTGTTCCCAAAAGCATCTTATACCAATGGCTACAGAGCTCAGCTTCTTTCCCTTGGGAGAAATTTATACCCTGGAGACAGCTAAGCAAGGTCATCACCTCTGTTCCTTCAGAACGGCTCTTTTCACAGGTAAAGGCTGAATTTAGATTTGTATATAAAACATGTCCTGGCCTTCAGTTACTATCACTCATGTCCTAATGCTCAAAAGATTTATGCTTAATAAAAGAAACAGAAAAGCAGCTTTTAACCCTGACAGTTTATTCCTCCTGTTTCTTCGTAAGAAATGACACAGTTTGGGTAAAATTCCAAGTAGAAGAACGAGGCTTCAAAAGGACCCTTCTCACGTTTAAGACTCGGTTTCCCACAAGAAATATAAAACACAAATCCCAAACAAATAACAAAACAAAACAAACCCCATAACACAACAAAAAAAACCCACCCAAGTCACATTCATTGTATTTTAGCAACTCCACTCTCCTACCAACTCCCTCAGGTTTCCTGCAGGATCAAATTCAAAGGATTTGAAGGCACTGCCTCCACAAAATGAACTAGAAAACAGTTTTAAGAGGCCACTTTGGAATCTGTCCAGGAGTTAAATCCTTCATAGCACCTGGAGCATCCTGGTGACACAGAGAGCAATTTCAATTACCCACAGGCCCAGTGAGTTATAGTGCAACATCAGAACTGGAGACACAGCTGCTGGGAGGCTTGTTTCCAGGCAGTCTGTTGCCTGCTATTCCATGCTTTAAACTTAGAATCAAAATTTATACAAGTTTTCAGATTTTTTTTTCCCCTGCCCTCTGCTGGTGAGAGGGTGAGGGTTAAAAACACAGACCAAGAATGCAAACAGAAAATCAAGAGACCTTGCCCAGTGCAATCTGTTCCTTCATTTCATATCATCTGATTTAAGGTGAAGCAAGGGAGAGCATTCATTTAAAGAGCTATAAAGAAAAAAAAAAAGATTGATTGAAAAGTAATTTTTTCTCTGTTTCTTATGGAAAAGAGTCACAGGTGTCTGTTTTTCTTATATTTTCTTTTTAATGGCTGTTCCCTTTTCAGCCCATAAGATTCAAGGTCAGCTCCAGGTCAAATTACAGTGAGCCTGAGATGCTCAGCAGCTTCAAACCCAGCTGTGGGATTCCTCTCCCTCCTGTATTGCACTGGGCATCCCAGCCTGGAAATCCCTATTAGAGGCTTGGGGTACAAATTTTCATTTCTGCATTTAGATGGCACGATGGATGCCACACTGGCAAATCAACAAATGGCATCCTACTAATAGAACGTGCTAAATCAGTGAGCAAAATGCATGTCTTGGTACAGCTAGAAATGTTTAACCTTGGAATTACTGACTGTTGGCAAAAGTCAGAGCATACAAAATAAACTTAAATGTAGGAGTGAATCCTAAAACTTTCTGTGGATGTGAATAGTGAGGGACAGTTGCTTTTCTCCCACAGACAATACAAAATCTAGCAAACATAGGAAAGAAAATAAGACTCTGAGAATGTTGGGGGCTAAAAATACCCCTATTGCTATATCTTGGATAAAATCCAAGCCTTTTGAAAGCTGCCTTATGGCCAGTGTTTAGAGGCTAGGGGCTTGCACAGATTATTAGTGCACACTGTTGCCTGACATCTGTAAGAGTTAGTTTATTTGCCTTTACAGTAAAGTATGGAAGAGAAAACAGCACACATTTTCTTAAAGGAAAATACTGTGGGGGAGAAAAATGAGGAAAAATATCTAAGAAAGGAAAATAATCTAAACCCACAACTTCAGAAAAATCCCTCAGAAATCTGAACAGCCCAAGAGAGACGAGTTCAGGCTGTAAGATGAATTTGCACTTCTTTGTGCTCACCACAAAAGCCCTCCAGGAACAGCAGTGATTCCAGCAGTTGGTTAAAAAATGGTCTATAATAGCAAAATGAAAACAACTCCTCTTAATCCTGGACCCTACTCCTACTTATTCATCCCTAGGAGTGGTGCAAACATCAATGCTCATGGTGACCATCACCATCTGAGCAGGAGAATACCACCCTACACTTGGATTGAAAGGTACTCATGTGAATATTCTGGATATCCTCTCTGATGACTGGGTCTCCATTTCCAGCCCTGAGCTCCACCACAAGCAGTTAAGAACCACCAGGAAAACTTCCTGAAAAGGATAACCATTGTACTAACTCTTAAAAGACCAAAACGGAGACAAAAGGTTCTTAATCCATCTTTTTATGAAGAGGCCCTCCAGGGTTTTGTGGCAGCTGCAGCATGTGTGAAATATGACAGCATTTGTTTGTGACTGCTGGATGAGGTGCCTGATGAATCTGAGGAGGTCTGGCCACTGCTGCAAGCACTCCACAGCTGGAAGGTGACAGAAATGTCTATCCAAGTTTAAAACACCCGCACATTTGCAGGAATGAAGGGCATTTGTATCCAAAACTCAGTTTCCAGTGGATTCTTCATAGTAGAATATGAAGAAGAATGACGGAGAAACAATTTTGAACAGAGAGATGACAAGATTTTTTTATTCCCACAGGAATACAGAATCCTTGCTTAGATTCATAATATGTGGATAAAGTGGAGGACAAAGGATCAAAAGACAGGCACAAGCATCTCATGATGTATTAAAGCTAGAAAACTTGCTTCTCAGAGGCCTTGACTAGTCAAAAACAAAAAAACCCAAACAAACAACAAACAAACAAAAACCCAACCCCACACACACACACACACAAAAACCCCAAAAACCCCAAAAACCCAAAAAAACAAACAAAAAAACCCCAAAGCCAAAAAACCCCAAACAAAACAAAAACCCCAAAACAACAACAAAAAACCAAACAAAACAAACAAACAAACAAAAACACCAAAAAACAACAAAAAAAAAACAAAAAAAAAACCCCAAAAACCTAAAACCCCAAAGAAATGGGGTTGGGTTGGGCTACCTGTAATAGGTAGTTTCTGCCAGGCTCTGGGAAACTCCTGTTTGGAGTATACAGCTAAAAATCCCTCAGCAAAAACCAGCCCAAAGAGGGCAGGAAGGGAACTGGCCAGCTCAAAGAGAGGTAGAAAAATGAGTAAGGAGTCAGATATTATATTATTTTCAGACTTTAAAAAGATGGTGGCTGAACTGATTCAAATGAAAGATCAATGGGAAAAAATGAAAAACAAAGCATATAAATGTTTTTGCTCATTCTCTATTCCCCTATGGACTGATTCTCCAAGCTTGGGCAGTCACAGTTCTGGTCTTCCATCCACAAGATGCTCCTGAGGAATCTTTGGGATCAGTTTCCAGATCTTAATACTCCAGGTGGTGAGCATCATCAAACATTCAAGAAGAAATCTCTCCACCAAGAAAAAAAATAGTCCTGACATGTTCCATATGCACTGAGCTGGCATCTGGATATAAAATCTGCAACACCTAACCATGCCAAAAATCTTCCTGAGACTCCAGAAATAAAATTCCTAAGTGTGCCCTCAACTTGACTGCCAGAGGAATCTTTTTTATCCCTTCTTTTGATCCTCCCACACAAAAGTTTCCAAAGATGGAGCGAGCACCCAATTTCCAATTTGGCAGCGCTAGAAACAACGCTGCAATGGCCTTGAAATGTTTGACATCTCCACTTGTGTGGATGCTGGTTCTGCACAGGAGGCAGCTCTGCCTGCACAGGGCAGGGGCTCAGTGCAGAGCCCAGAGCCTCTGGGGCCAGGAGTCAATCAGGGGCTGTAACTCTGCCACAGCAAGCTGCTCATGTGCTTCTCCAAAGCTCATATCTTGGTATCTCCTTGTTATTTTTATTGTATTTCCTGCCTTTTTTTTTTTTTCTGCTTATTTGTTTGGGCTTTCTTTGTTTGTTTTTTTGCTTTTTTTCTTACAAAACATAAAGTTTCCATGAGACAATCAGAGCATGACTTCTATCTAGCTGTTTCATCAGCCTAAGCATGCCACACGCTTTTACACATCCTTTTTTTTTTTTCCTTGATTATTTCCCCTTTGAATAAACTCTCCATTATCAAAATAAAATAACATCATTTACAAAGCACCACCTCAGCAGCATGCCTCAGCTTTCATTTCACAGGGCTATGCCAGCAGCCACAAACAGAATCAAAGCAGCCAATTAAAAATCCATATTCATTAACAAACATCATGTGTGCTGTAATGCCCTGCATTGACTGTGGCACGGCAGGGGATGGGAAACTCGCTGAGTTTTCCTGCTCTCAGTCTGAAGCATTGTTTTATTAGAGGAAGGGTTTTACCTTTGCTACTCCAGGCCAGCAAGGAGAGTGTCCTGAGCAAGCCCCACGGGGCTGGGGCAGCAGAGGGAGAAGCTGCTGATCCTTTCCCTCAATGATCCCAACACAGCCCTTTGCCAGGGTGAGGAGCACGCAGAGAAGACCATGAAGCTGTGCCAGACCCTCCCCACCGAGGTCTTTGGGCACCAGCAGGGCCCATGGCAATGGAGCCCCTGGCACCATGAGCAGACAACATAATAAACTCTGCATATGCTTGATTGATGCAGCTCATGGGCTCAGCAGGGCCAGGTCCAAGCTGCTGCAGTGAATTACCAAATTGCCCTGGCTCCAGGGGAGCCACTTTGATTTACACCATCAACACTTCACTGCTGCAGACGGTCACATGCATAAGTACAATATTTCAGGCCTGTACAATGAAGTTATATGAAGGCGTGCCAGGGTTATTTATTTATTTGTACCCACGAGCCAAGAGATTTACAACTCTTTATAAATACAAGCTGAGCAATTTGCTTTCTATTTTTAGCAGGGAATGCTTTGTGCAGGAAACAGCTGTCAGCCACTGGGAGCTGTGCTCCTCAGAGCAGCAGCTTCAGACAAAGAGAGGCCTCTTAGAATTCAACTGGAGAGCTAGGGTCACTGCTTTGTGATGGAAAAGAAGCTGGAGATGGCAAACAGCAAGGAAAAAAATATAAGCAGTTAACAGAATAAACCCCAGAAAAAAGGGCTGGAAAAGCTCTAAGAAAAGGACCTTTACACAAATATATTGCATATGAGTGTGACTGCCTCATTCTTCCTAACAGCTTCAGAGCCCAACCCTGTCCAATTCTGACCAAGCTCAGCAAACCTTCACAAGACTTGGAGCCAAGCTATTCCTACAGCCTCAAGGAAGATGAGCAGCTGGGTAGTAGATGAGAGACTCTGCTGATATCCTGATATGCTGATTTCCACTGGGGACAAATCTGCCACGTCCCCCTTCAGAGCCAAAGCTCTCCCCACCAAGCTCATGCACCAGCAGGAGATGAGATCCCAGCAATCTGCCACCTTGGGGCAGACACTCACCTTGGCAGACGAAGGAAGAGGGAGTTTCCCCAGGATGGACCCGCGCTGTGATGAACACCACTTTCTGTTCAGCCCCTGGACGCAGGTTTGCTGCAGCAGAAAGGGGCAGGGGACAGAGAGGGGAAAAAAAAAGAGAAATTAAGATTATTAAACTGTGCCCCAGATGTAGAAACAAACAACTGTTAATTTTTAAAACACATCCTTTCGTTGGAATTGGTCACACATTATAAACAAGCACAATCCCTAACCAAAGGGGCAGCGTCACCAGGTCTCTTTCTCAGATTGCACAAGGGCTGAAAGACGAATGACATGCAGCCAAACATGCAACAACAAATTTAGGTCTCTTTTTGAGCCCCAAGATTTACTGCAGAGAGTTTAAGTGCACTGTAATTGTGCTCTCACTGGTGATAAATGTCCCCCTGGGCCACAGGAACAGCACTGGGGCTCCAGTCAAGGTAAAGCCAATTGCACCCTGCATTACACTTGGTCCAAGCCTCAACAGTGCCAGGCAATGGCAAAGTGCTACAAATGGTATTTATTAGGCTTTGCTCTGGAGGATTTAGAGGTGATTTTTTTAAAAATCTGTTAGGTGTTTGGGGCTGCATCTGTTCTAACTGAAAGAAAAGTTTAAAAAAAAAAAAAAAGTATAGAAAAGAGACCAAGATTAAATCCAGTGAGGGCATGAAAATGTGCCATTTCCCCTTCAAACTGCAGATAGGTGGAAGACAGATTTAGACCCCAACTATGCTGAATTTAACATGGGTTAATCCCTCAGTTTTGAAACCACACCACTTTGGCCACCTGCTTCAGCCATAAACTACGTGGGTCAACCAGGATCCTTCCTTTGTTTGTGCTGTGACTGCACTTAATAAACAGCAAATGAAAATTATGCTCTTGCAAAATGGGTTCTGGGAATTTTAAAGACTATAAGAGGTCAGGACCTCAGTTAGATGGCTTATCTCAACCTGAACACACACAGCAGGGGTAATGCTAAACACAGCAGGCTCCAATTGCTAGAAACAGTTTAAATCTTTGTTTTGAAGTAAAAAGTTTACAGACTGGAAACTAAATCCAAGCTGTTGGTTTTTTGTTTTGGTTTTTTTTTCTCCTCTTTTAATTAGGTAGATGTATTGCACACATATCCAAAGTCAGACTTTTATTTTCAAAGATGTGTGAGAGCCCTCAAGACCATACCTCAGTTAAATTTTTTTTCGTTTCCCAAATTCTTAGAAGTGCTCCATTTTCCCTAGGGCAAATCACACCTTACAGAACTATAGGAATAATCAATACATTTTTTTGCTGTTCTCAGGAGACAATTGCAGCAGGTTTCTTCTTTTATTTCCTTAGCATCTCGAAGTCCTGCAGCTGCTCTCCCTATAACTCAGCCATTCATTTGTTCTCTCTTCCACCAGCTTCACCATTCTCTGATGTTTTTGAACCCCGGAGGCAAAGAAATACAAGAAAGAAAGTCTCTGCCAAACCCTGCAGCTGGTGGGGTCAATTCTCTGAGCAGAAGAAAAGTGGGAGGCAGCAAAAAGGAGCACAACCCCATCAGCCAGGAGTCGATGACCATCCCACATCATTTGCATTAAGTAGTGTGGGAGGAAGGAGATAAATCAGCAAACCAACTTCAAAGAACACAAGGAGAAGGCTGGGATCACTTTAGCAAGAGGAGATGAGTTTTCCTCCCCTCCTGGAAAACCAGCATTGCATGAAAGGGGCTGTGGCACAGCACAGATGTGATGCTCAGCACCACGCCTGCTTTGGGTCTGGAACAGCAGTGGTCAGGAATCTTTTGGACAGAGGATTGGTTTGGGGTGTTTTGTGGCTTTGCCTTTGTTTTCAACTACAAAACTGTTGTTATTTATGCTTCGTAACACTTATTAGAATCATTAATATGATAAATAACTTTCACTATGCAAGTCTATTTTAATTGGCAATGAATTAAAATCCTCACAAGTCAAGTCTGCTTTGCCCCCAGTGACAATCAGTAAATGATATCCTTGTCTTTCTCTTGACCCATGAGCCTCTCTTATTTTCTCCCCCTGTCCTGGATAAGAGGGAGCAGCTGTGTGGGCATCTGGCTGCTAACCAAGGTTAACCCACTAAACAACCACAAAACACCATTTCATTTCTTAAATTAAATGTTACGTTAGAAATACATCCTATTTTCTACTTCAGGATTGAAAAGATCAATCAAAATTAAGAAGATTAGAAGTGTATAGCTTTGCTTAGTAGATGCCAAAAGTGCTTAAGCAAAATGACAGAAAGGCACACTCCATTTAGCCACAGCTTTGAGACTTGTGGAAATGCAGAGAAATCTGTTGTGGTGCCACTTTTACCCTTCTGAACACCATAGCAGTGAATCTTAGAAACAAAACTCTTTGACAAAACAGGTTTTTTGAAAGAAAGGAAAGAAGACGTGTCTGGAATGGTTCCTTTTCCATTTTCTTTTGTGGAACACATCTTGAAGATTTAAATGAACATTTTCTCTTCCCTTTGAAGGCTAAATGTCATCATCATGGATAATATTTGCCTTGACTTATGACTGGGACCTAAAAATCTGTCACTGTGTGTTACACCCTGGTGTCCTGCTACTCACCCACTGCCATCCTGCCCCTGCCCAGAGGGGAATTCCCCAGAGCAAAGCTGTGGAGATCTGAGATGCTATTCAGAACAATCAACACTAACCTCAACACCTATTCTGGCTCCCCAGCAACCACAGTAGTGTAAAACACCAAGCAAATTTCATACTGAAAACAAGCTCAATGAGCTGCAAGCAAGCAGCTCAGACCTCTCATTCTGAGCATCACTTGTGCTGTTTGGCCCTCAACCCATGTTCCTTCCCCTCTAAAGCTTTGGCATGTCAAGCCAGTCACTTAACCCCACTGGCAACACTCAGCTCTCACCCAGGAAACAGCAATTTCCACTCCTGGTTGCTTATTGTGCTGCTGCAACCAAAGCAGGATCGCACAGAAAACATTTTCTACTTACAAAGAGAGAGTCAGATCGAATTCTAAACCTTCACGGGAAGGCAGGAAATTCACTTAGCCATTTTCATTCCATTTTCATTTTTATGCTACTATAAAAACATGAAAATTATAGTATTTGTATATAGCATCTTAATGGTAGGTATCTAGAACATTCAAGCAGAGATATTAAATTTATGGAATTCCATTTGCACCACCAAGATGAAGTACTATAACAGAACTGAGGTAGAACATCACTCCTCAACCTCCAGGATCTTTTCTGCTACCTTGTCAGACCAGAATCAGACTACAGATTTGTGGTTTCTTTAGGTCCTGCAGTCATGATGTAGTTTATGATTCAAGTTCACAAATTAGCACTAAGGATGAGAGGTCTGACCCTGGGAGTCTGGTTCAGAGAGCCTTTAGGCTGGTGCCCATCAGGAGACCTTGGGAGTGAATTTCACTCCTTTGCAGAGGACTTCAAAGCTGAGAAAGGTACTAGAAAAACCTTGTCATCTCTGGAAGACCAGGAGGCTCCAATCCATGGGAATCCATCATCCTGCAAACATATGGCCAAATAACGACTTGATTTAAATACCCACGTGCATTTTAATGGAATGTCATCCACTGCAAATGAATTCCATATTGCCATCCCTTCTCAGGTACTTTGCACTACGAGGTGGGCTGCTGCCAGCATGTTTTTGTTCAAAACCCTGCGAGTTAAAGACTCCACAGAGGAAATCAAAGCAGCTCTATTGCATTCCCCTCCTGTGTGCCACCCCAGCTTGTCTGTGCCCAGCAGAGCTGGAACATCTGTGTTGAAAACAGCGCTGCCCCAAGTGCCCCATCTCCACCACATTAACCTGCTCCAGCAAATCAAATCCATGCAGCATTTACTGCACTCTGGTTTTTCCTAAGAGACCAGACCAGCATCTAATCCCATTTATTTTTGCTCCTTCTGGCCACAAATGTCATTTCAGGTAAGAGCGTGCATCTCAGCAATGCAAGAGTTCAAAGGAGCAGCATTTTTGGTCACTGCTGAATCCCACTGGACTTGGTGAGGTCAGATTTTCTTTCTCACCTTCTTATAGCTGGCTTCAGCAGAACAAAGACAGAGGGACAGAAGGTGAAAATGATGCCATTTGTACCACAGAGTGATGAGCAAAGACTGGGCTACAGGTTCTGGAAGTCAGACACCCATTCCTCTGCAGCTTTACCCGAAATGGGAGGCAGCAGCATTTTGTCTCGCATGCAAAAGCCATGGAAGGCCAGGTCTGTGATGGGGTGGCACTGCTATAGGGGACCCTCACTGCTCATGGACTGCCCCCACCTCCCACCACCTTCAGTCTGTCCTGCTGGGGTTTTTTCAGCAGAGCCTGCTTTGTGCAAGGACCATCTCCTCAGCAATGGTCCTGCATGCAATGCTCAAACCTGCATCCAAACCTTCCAAGTTTTGGGTGTTCATTCAGGCTCTGTCCTTGACTCTGTCAGGTGCTTAAGTACATGATTTGTTGGACGGACTTGCATCGTGCTCAAAAATGTGCTTAACCATAATTTTGGCATGAGAGCTGTGCTGAATTGGGGCCATTTTGCAGGAAGCCTGCCTCTGAGATCATTGTCACAATGTTTTAAAGTTGGAGATTGTGCAACTATTATCCTTTATTGCTCGTTTTATGCCAAAGTCTCCCTTTCTTTTTACATTCCTCTTAAAAGCGAAGCTATTTTGGAGCATTTAATATTATTTAATCTCTTTACTCTGGCAGCACAGAAATTACAGGAACCATTACAATGGTCCTGTGCGAGCGTATGCTTTATTGATGTATATGCTGACCTAATATCAAATTGATTTTACTCAGCTTTTCTGCTGACCATGGAAAAATGCAAATTGGGTATTATATTTGCACACTAATTTTATTGGGCCCCTGTGTCTTCATAAAAAGATAAAGTTTGGGCTAATAAAAATAAAACATTTCTGGGGCTAATATAGGCAAATGTTTATGTAGGCAGGTAACAAATTGGTTTGTCATTTAGGGGAACATAAAGAGCACTAAAATCATCTTTAGGCAAAATAGATTGGTGGCTTTTGCTTAGCTTTTAGCTTTCATTTGCAAAATCAATTTAATGTAGCACAGTGTCTCAAAGAAAGGGTGACACAGGATTAAGACATTAATTATATTCCCCCTCCATAACTCCCCCTTATTCAGAGGCCCTGGGATTTGGGTTTGCTCTTGTTCAAAAGCAAATTAAATATATTTCAGCAGAAAATGGGAAGAAGGAACCTTCAGAGTTTTGCCATGTGTGAGCATCCCATTGGGACAAACAGGGGCAGGTAGGAAATTGGGACTCAGTGTTCTGCAGGCAGATGCTGACAGAGTTATCAGCACTTGTCAGTGCCACCAGGAATCTGAAAGCCCAGGGGTTGTGTGATGTTCCTCCTGGATATATGGCTGTGTGCCTCCCTCCTCTTCCCTCTCAGTCCTCCTTAGCAATGCCTTGTGCCTCCCTGACGGCCTGGAGCCCTGCTGGAATGCAGCTGAGTGAACTTCCACCACAGTTTAAGTAGACAGGTGTATATCAACAGCCTAACTTCCTTTTATTGAAAGGAGTTGGCCTGTTTGCATCTCAGAGCAGGCACTATTTCCACCCAGCTCTTGGTTTTCATCCCCTCCTTCCCCTTCCCTGCCTCAGTTGCAGGGTGTTCTGGAGGGGTTCCATGTGGTGGGAGGTTACATAAACAGTTTTGATGTTAATACTTGACTGCATCTTCAATGTAATAGCCCAGCAAAGGGATCTGACTGTGAAGCAAAAGGCCAGAAATATCTCCTGGTAAAATTATGCTGAAGCACAGATCGAATGACGCTGCAGAGCTATTTGCAAAATCAGAAATGGCAAATGCCTACAGAGCAAGAGCCCCCTTACCTCCCAGCCACATTTGCTTGTTTTTAATCTTCATTACATCTTGTAAGCAGCCATTTTTCCATTTGGGCTTTCTGATACTGGCAGCTCACTATGCTTTTGAGGCAGGAAAATTAAATGCATGCAATACCAGTCAAGATACACTCACGTCTTCCCTTCCTCCTCATCTCCACTAAAGAAAAACCTCCAAAAAACACTCCTAAAAACCTTAGGTTTTGTTTTTTAAATTATACACATGCATTTGAATGTTGGAACATACAGTCCCATGAATAAGAATAGAAATCTGGAATATGAGCAGCACATTATTCGTCCTCAAACGGCCAAGGTGATGACAACTCTCAATTAAGGATGCAGACAGTAGCATTTAATGTCACCTACCTGCATCACTGTCATATCATAACAGTTTAGCAGGCAGGTCCCCAGCCTGCTTTCTTTTTCCCTTTTCTGCTTTGCTATTTATAAAGTCAGGTTGGAGTGTAGATCAACCCCTTGCCCTCCGGAGACCAGAGGCACACAGTAAATTATGGGAAGGCTAAGTGGTACATCAAATGTGTCTCCTCAAAGCTATACATCATCTTGTTAAATTTGATGTCTAATCCCAGAACCCCAGAAATCATTCCCAAAATCCCAGAAAATGCATGTGTCCTTCAGATGATATAGAACAAGAAAGTAAAGTTTACCTGCAGGGAAAAGAAAAAAAACACCAAGACAAAAACATTCTAGACACGATTTGCTAAAGTCTTCATTTTACTTGAGTGTCTTTCGGTGCCATTCCTTAAATGCCATTGACTCAGAACTCACCCATCTGCACTTGAATACATGAACTCTGATCTGCAGTACTCAGTTCATTTTTCCTTGCAGTGGCTGACAATGAATTACAAACTGAATAAACCAAAGATCCTATTTATCTCTCTCTAAAAATCTTACATCAGACAGAAATGCAGTATCTTACACATGCAGCAGCGCTCCTCCAGTCACCACCAGTGACAGCAATAATGATCTTCAGCCATTCCAGAGGGTTCTCTTGACTGAGCTCCACAGCCCCTCAGCAGTGAGGAGGAGATGGAAACACTCAGGAGCTGCCTGCTGCCCCAGAGGAAGCACAGCTCATCCTTTGGGAAGGAATCAACACTAACTGGTATCTTTCTTGCTCTCTCTGTTCAGAGCTATCATCCCTCTAGAACTCTCACCATCCCAGTAGCCTTCACTTTTTACAAAGGGATGGAACTAAAATATTCAAGATGCAAGACATTTCCACCTGAAATCCTGCATTACATGGGTACTTTTTCAGTCTGTCTTTAAAATCCAGGGATTCAGAAGATGATGCTAGGACCTGTTAAAAAGCAATTCTCTATCAGCTCTCTCCAGTGGAGAGGGCTAAGGCTGTGTTTGTTTGCTGAAAGTATGCATGGACTTAAAGATAAGAGAATAATTTATGGCAGAATTTCAGCCAAGGTAGAAAAGAGGGAATTACCACCCCCTCACAAAGTAGTCCAGCAGTTACAGGAGCAGCCAGGACACCTTTGATCTGTTTTGGGTTTTTTTCCAATTTTGCTGTGGCTTTGCCTGTGATTAACTTCAGTGCTGAGACTTTCCCGTATAAAAACTGAGCAAAACCATGTGCACTTCAGAACAGAATTGAGAGTCCCTGTGCAGCTATTCTCAAAACTCTTCTAGTTTCTTTGAGATGCACAGCCACATCCTTGTGCTCTTCGTGGATTTTTCCAAGGAAGGCAGTGCTGAAAATTTATAGCTGCCATGAGATACAAATCCAGAATCTGTGAGTCCAGCATCTCTAACCTCTCAAGGCCACTGGATAAAAAAGTAGGGAAGGAACAAGCTGCAACACAACATGCAAAAATTGGGAAAGATGTTTCTGGGAAGCTGTAACTAGAAAATCTCCATTCAGTGGGGCTAGGTCTCACATTACTCACTTAAGAAACAGGCAAAAAGTGTAACAGGAGGAGAATTAGGAAAAAAGAAAATGTTGGTGTAGCCTGAAATAATGAACAAAGCTGGAGACCTACTCAGGTCTCCTTCTGTGAGGAAAAGAACTGAAAAGCAACCAAAGTGTCAGCCTGCTGGGCTAAAGTCTCAGACCTGGGGGAGCAGTGAAGCAACACAACCAACGCTGTCACCAATTCATCTCCTGTGTTCCACCTTTTTGACACTGACCTGAACAACGTGAACCCTGCTCTCTCTTATTCTTCCTGAACACCCATTGAAAAGAAGTGGGGACATGATCAATTACAGGACACAGGAGATGATTATTTTTTTGATTTATGTGTTGCATCAGACCCTCCCTGGGCAGAAGGACAAGGACTGACAGGGTTAGGAAGAATAAAACCTTCAGTGTACAAAACCTTGGAAGCAGTGATCCCAAGCAAGATGTGCAGGGTGTTCTGCAAGGGGTTTTGGCCTTTCCTGAACTATGACTGTGAGCTCCTCAGTAGCTGAGCTGGCGGTCAATAAAAAGCAACCTGCTGAAATGAGATTCATGAAGAGCCATGCTCCTCAGCATGTGACACTGACCTCTCTGGGAAGCACCAGCACTCTGTTTGGAGAGAGGCTCGAGCACACAGGCAAGAAAGAGACACCAGTGAGTTGTTTCTCTTTTCATATTCACCACTTGTCTGAAATGAGAATTTGGCCCCAAAAACACAGCACCAAAAATTGAGATGCTCAGTAAAGGGTCTTACACCCCAAATTCAAATTTTGAAATACTGCAGCAAGGTGGGGGATGCAGACTACCCTCAGGGCTGAAGTACACACACCCCTAAGGCAGCCAGGAGCAAATCCTTCTTTACTGTCATGTTAGACATGGGCTTCAAATCAGGGTGAGAAACCTGTTCTTCATGTCAGCAGGATGGCAGAGATGGCGTGGAAAAGCCCCCTTCTCACAGGCCCCTGCTTTTGTTCATTGATTCTTCTCAGATTTTAATCACAGGGACGTGATGTCAGGCAGTCTGTGGCTTGGGGGAGTCGACAGCCCTAAATCAGCTTTGCTTAGGTGAGTGCACTCCATTCACTGGCAACTGACTCCAGCACCAGCAAGGGTCACAGACACAGCCTCAGACAGTCCTGTGCTGTCAACCAGGAATATTGGACATATATCATAAATCCCAGAGCCTGGCAGGACAAAGTCCTGTCACACTCTGTCCTTTCCTTCAAAAGGAAGCATGAGATGCATGCCCGGAGGCAGGGCACTTTCCATTCTCGTTAAGGGCCAACAATTAAGCAAGCTGCCATTCTTATTCAGATGCTGCTTATGACATTTTCCCCTCTGCTGCAAAAACAATTATCACAAGGATGTTTAAATTCCACCTGGGCACATAAAACCTTCTCCTTCCCCAGCCAACCTGCTGCCTCAGTCCCCTGCCTTGCAACAGAGAACAGCTCCTCTCACAGACGTGATCCCTCTCAAAACTCCCTGTAAAGCACCACATTAACTTCATGTGCACGCAAGTGTCCACCGATCCTAATTGTCCTTTTTGTCCCATCATTAGTTAGCAATAAATTCCAGAGGCACAGTCAATCAATACAGCACGGGCCATAAGGGAAAACACATTTTGTTGCCTGCACTAGGCACACACTGCAAGGCTGTGAGAGCTTTGCAAAACCTATCTAGTCAGCAAACTGTTAAAACCAATTTATACACACTCACATTCCCACTCTCAAGGCAATAAGCCTATGGAGAATTTTAATTAAAGTCAAAGGAGCCTTTAAAAGTGGAGGGGGAGAAATCTAGCACAGCGAGAAATAAATTAATAAAAACACGCTCCAAGTTGAAGCTCAAGGGGATCACTCTCAGTCATCATTTATTTAAAGGATGGGACACGTCAAAGATGGGAATGTCAAGTGGGAGATGCTGTGAAGCAGCAGAGGACAGGAGAGGGGCTGATGAACTGCATGCCACAGCTTCTGTAGCAGATCATTTTTTGTCACTTAGGTTATACTTGTGGCTGGCCACCTGCTGCTTGATATTCACTGGCTCTCAAAGTTAGGCACTGAAATATCTGTGTGCCCTTTCACTGTTGAGCTGGGGAGGACCTTTTAGCTCATCTAGACCATCCTTATCTGGTCAGCATCAAATTTCTGTAGAAAATTATTCCTTTCTCTCAGCCTGAGGGTATTTTTCTTTGTATTTAGCCAGCAGGTTCTTTTGGCTGAATTGCATTCTACTTGTCACTTGCTTCTTCCCTTGGTGTTTGTATCTTTTAAAAATTACTTAATTTTTTATGCATCCTTCTAGCTTTTGCTTGGGCCATAAACTACTCCAGACTGACCCCTCCAGATGAACTTCTACAGGCAGGCAAACCACAGATCTGGTCAATTCTCATGTTCAAGAGCTCAGAGGAGAGCTGGCATCCTGCTCTTCACCTGTCATTTTTACAGCCACCAAATCACATCTTTTCCATAGCACAGGCAAGAGATTTCTTCACTCTGGGCCAGTTGCAAACAAGCAGTGCCACATTTCTTAACTTTAACAACTCCCAGTATCGGCTGCTGGAGCAACTTCTCATCACCTCCTGTACCAGCTCAGTGGAGGGTAAGAGGCTTGTGTGGATCAGCGTCCTCAGCAGCCTCCTGGCTACCAGCCTGTGGCCAGGGGAATGTCATACTTGTAGCTGGGGCTGTGTCAAAACAGGCCCAGCATCAGATGCAGATTAATCACCCATAATAACCATGTGATTGTACTGGAAAACCCACCCACTCTCAGACTTCAGCTTCAAGAAATATGCAGATCAAATATTGACTGCCTGTCTTGACACTCATTATCTTATTTAGAGAGTCCTGTGCTGTCAATTTTCCAGCTAGATCCCTTGGTAGAAACAAAAACTTCATGGGTTAATAAGACTCCACATTATTTTCCATGTAAAAGCCTGGAAATGCAATTCATTTCCGATGTAGGAAAAAAAATTTCAATTATTCAAAACATTAATAAGTATATTTGATAGTCAATGTAAATTGAATTATGTTTTGCCCTTTCCCATAAAACAAACCAAAACACCTTTTCATGGAAAGAGGGTTAGAAAGGTTAAAAAAAAATGAAGAAAGTCAAAGTCATTACATTCCAATCAAACTTGATAAATATGTAAATTACAGCAACTAAACAATTGTCTTTGACAAATGGCTTCCACGTAATGGATTTTTCATAGTAATGAGGCTACAGTGCAATTGTTTTTTTAAAGCCTTACATTTCTCATTAATAAAAAGTGAGTCAATGTGCACAATGGGCATATTTACAAAAAAAAAATTAAGAAGCAAATAAAATTTTCAGACAGCAGTTGACATCACAGAGGGATGCCTGAGACGGTGTCATTGCTTCCATCAGCGCTGATACGTTGTTGATTTTAATTAAATAAGTAACTTTAAATAAGAAAGTTGAGTTTAATTAAGTGGCTTGAAGTTGAGGAGGTACCCAGTGCCAGAAGAAAGCCCAGGACTTTGCCACTTGCAATCCAGTTAGGGTTTGTTTTCCATCCAGATCAAAGATGCCAGCTGAAAATGCCACACAGGCCCTACAACACCCATGAAAATGGCAAAACAAGCAAGAAAATCACTTCAAGGCATGTCAGTAACTTCCCTGGCCACCAGCATCTTCCTGCCTCATTGAGTCCTCTGGCATTTCAGACCATGCCAGAGGTCTCCACCTGTGCATCTCGCTACCTTTCTAATACACCAAAGAAAAAGATTCATGGAAGAAGATGACCCTGGGCCATACAGTACTGCTCATCACTGTCCTCAGAACGTTCCAGTATTCAGCAAGGCATCTCTAAGCTTCTTACTCTTGATTTCTGTTCACTTAAAGCACTTTGGAACAACAGAACGGCAGCACCCAAGGTGGTTGGAGCCTGCAGCAGCTTTTCCACGTAAAGGAGCAATGACTGCAGTGAAAACATTTCCAGAGCCACGGAGGCTCCCTGGCCATGCCCCCAGCTTTAACAGGACACAGCACCCAAGGTCCCCTTTAGTGCAGGCTGCTGGCTATCACCCCTTTCCAAGGTCTACAGCAGAAAAGGGACTTCTCTCATCTTTTCCAAAGGCCTTTCCTCTGCAGGCATTTTGCCACATCTGCAGAAGCAGTGCTGTTTTCCCCACCCCCACATCCATCCTGATTTAAATAGAAAAAAACAGGCTAATTAAAGGATGAGTGGAAAAGATTAATCCATTTTTCAAGTTCCCCAACTTCCCCATCCTGTGTGTTATCCCCCATCACCCTGATGCTAACAGGACTCCATTTACATGTTCTGTATGGTACAAAAATTCCTGAAGTATAGGGAGGATTTCAACATGCATGCCTACATCATTTAATACAATTTTGGCTGCTCAGCCCTTCCTGTTTGAGGGAGGACTGCATTCACATCCCCTCACTATAAGGAATTCTGCCACCTGGCATTTGAATTCCTGAGCCAAGGATACATGACTGAATTTGTATTTACTCCCAAACACTCTCTGCGCCCAAGGGTCAGCCAATACAGGGTGGTGATAGATCAAAGACTCTGCTGCTGATTTTAAGTTATTTAAAGTAAAAACAAACCTTCTCACCCCAATCTGTTGAAAGTACCTAAGGGTGAAGAAGGGAAACCACAGCCAGGGGGAATGTCAGTGGGAAATAAGGACAGAGGAGGTGGAGGAGAGGACTGTTTATAAGTCTTCTAATAAGCCTATAAACCCTGGCTATATCTCTGCATGCATGCATTTCTTTTGCTGATCTAGGATGCATACTTCATGTAATGCTATTCTTGCGAGCCAAGAAAATCTGCATGTAATACAGCAGGAGAATGCTAATGACCTTCAGCTGAGCTGGAATCCAGCAGAACTTCCCTTTATCCAAGGTAGGCTTCAGAGCCAAGTCAACCTTGGGGTTCCTCGTGGAGCTGGGAATCAGGGAGTACAACACAACCACACACATCCCAGTTTGTGCTAAGTGTCCCTCACTTGTACAGGAGTTGGTAATTTTCCCCAGATACCCCTCAGGCTACAGAAAAGGTATTTTTCAGGCAGCACTTTGTCAGTAAGAGAAAAGCAATTTCAAGCCCATTCAAGTGATGGATCCTTGAAGCAATATGGCTTAACCAGCTCATCCAGCACAGCCACCAGCACAACTCCTGTACCCCAACTCCCCACACCACCCTGGCCCCACCAGGCTGGGGACCCTCCCTGGTCTCACCCAGACCTCTGATGAAAGCAGTGTGTTACTCAACCACACTGTTCTCCAGTCAGAAATACTTGAGAGATTTGGAGCTTTTTCAGGTGAAATGAAAACTAATAGGGATGCTCCAGATAAGCGGGAAAACAAGATGTCACCCTGCTGTCCTTAGGAGTATGTGACACAAAAGCTTGATTTGAATGAAAATCTAAGTCAGCACTTGCTTGTCTTCTCAGTTTTTGAACTGATTTAAGAGAAACAGAGAACAGATTAGTCCTAATTTGCTTTATCTTTGCATTCCCAATCTATTGATTATAATAATTGTGCAAGCTATCTTCCCATTAGCCACAGTTATTACCATACAGAGCACATGCAAAAGCCAGAGTGGATTTAAGTGGTTTTGTTTCCAGCGTTGGTTTAATGTAGCCCTGAACATTTCCAAGGCACGGGAAGAAAAAAGAGAACTTCCATGCCATTAAATTCAAGCAGATTTTTCTCATCACTGCAGAATTTAAGCTTTCAAACCAGACATGTCCACAATGATGATATTTAGGACTGAACCCTGGAGAGGCTTTTCAGAAGTTGTCAGGGCTGAGCCCAGACCACTGTCCTAGTTTTGAGAAAGCTTCTAAAATGATGGAAAACTTTCTGAAGGTCATTGTCCTCTATCAAACACATAATGTAGCACTGTCTGAATATGAGGAGAAAAGTCAAAAATCCTGTGTTCTTTCTGTTGCTCTTCCCCTGAACTGATGAGTAACCTTTCAAAAGACATTCAGGAATAAATCCGCAAACAGATTTAGCCACTAAAGTAGCCTAAATCCCATTTAAGTCCACAGTTTAGATCTTCAAAAACTGCATTCAAGCTGTCACCTAGTTCAGGAGATGTCAGTATCCATAGGCAAATAGAGCTCTTCCTTTGGCCAAGTCTCCCAGAAATCCATACATCTCTGCCTCTCCTGCTAGTTTTAATTGATATTTCCAAATTATACCTAAGGGAAGAGCACCACAAAAATCACAGAGGTAAAAGAATAGTGGCAACAACCTCCAAGTTTTCCAACACTCATAGGCTAAGAACACTTGCCCAGCATCAGGAAGGTCTCCAGGCAAAACCCCTTCTTTAGGCTAAAGACACCTGAAACCACATTTGATCTTCCAGGAGTATCCTAAACACATTCGGCTGAAGAATTTTTCCTTTTTTAATGTACATAGCATTAAATAGCACATGAACCAGAAACCTGTTCTCCCTCCTTCCACAGTGACGCCCTGAACAGAAGATTACAGGATCCTGATTGCTCTTGCTCAACAGCTAATCCAGTGAATATTGACTTTGGTGACAAAGAAAAGTAGCTTCGGCATGAAGATATGAGCACCTCTTCCCATCCCCAAAGCATGAGGACTGGGATTCTCTGAAAGCTCAAATTTATAACGCAGTTCGGAAAACCTAAAATTACAGGGGTGTGTTAAAATATTGTTTCCCTATCCCAGCTCTCCCCTGACTTGTCTGTGTAACTTGAGGAGGGACACCAGAGTGAGAGGACCTTCCCAGTGCTGACAGAAGATGTGAATTGAAAACAGGGACAGAATCCAAGGACTCTCCTTGAGTACGCTCTACTTGACTGCCTTAAGTTAAATGGGCTTTTTTAAACCTTATTTTGGGCTTTTTCTGGGAGCACAGATGACTACTGAAAAACTGATGGTTATTTTAAGCAGCAGATCAGGAACCTTCCAAACTGAGAGTGGTGAGGGAAGCACAGATTGCCCAGAGAAGCTCTGGATGGCACATCACTGGAATTGTTCAAGAATTCCAGGCTGGACAGGGCTCTGAGCAACCTGGTCCTGTGGAAGGGGGCTCTGCCCATGGCAGGGGGCTGGAATGAGATGATCTTTAAGGTCTTTCCAACCCAGACCATTCTATGAAGAAAATTGGTACAGGGACTGTATATACCTGCCCTGCTTTTTTTTTTCTGTGTGTTTTCACAACTCTTGCTTTATTTTCCTCCATTTTTGAAAGCACTAGTAATGATTATCTGGTTTCACACATTGCTTTGAGATCCTCAAATCAAATAAAACCTTTACATCTCCTTGCATTTATTACTAAAGCCAAATTGTGCCTGTTTCTTCTGTTCCCTGTGAAACTATCTGGAAAGCACTTTTCCAAAAATCTGCACCTTGATCATGCAGTATTTTATCTACAAAAATGCAGATCTCAGGTTTTAGGGTGGTTCATTTTTTTTTTTTTTTTAATGGATAGAAGACATCAGAAGAGGGAGAAAAAAATTCCCAAAACAAACAACCAACAAACCTTTCCTGGGAATTTTTTTTTTTGTATTCCTTTCCTACTCCTCTAGCTGTGGGTCACATATGTAAGTGGCCTTTCACGGCAACATACATCCAAGATTATACCAATATAAATCAATAGTAGATATATTTTAGTTCAATTTTTAATATGCCATTCAATCAGTTTTTTTGATAGAAAAAGAGAACCTGAGCTGCATATAAATGGGTGACAGTACCTCATGTTTACTGTTAAACATGAATTAAATCTGAGTAGCTTGGCATATCTCTATAATAAAAAAGGAACTATTAATAAGATTTCATTAAATGGGGAGCTAATATGTAACAGCCTTATATCAGATATGTGAAAACAGAGTTTCATAACAAGGTTGGGAAAAGTATTATCAAGGACCTAAGCAGAAAATCTGTCTTTCTCGATACTGGAGGAATTTATATTTGAAGAGTGTTCTTTCCTATTGAGATCTTCATTGACTTGTACAAAAATACCCCTTTTAATCTCAAATCCCCACTGGCATTTTCATATAAGCACTGAAAATGCTATTGGGCTTTAGAGATTTAATTTAATGAAGGAAAAGTATTTCTATTAAAGTGTGTAATTTTTTTTTTATTTTATTTTTTTTTTCCTCAACACAACATCTTCTGAGAAACCAGGGAAACAGGATTATTTTAAGCTCTGAAAAACTGACTAACCTGTGCCCTTGTAGAACTCCTGCTTCACAAAGGAAGCTTAACAGCTGTGGCAAAGCCTGTAGGTGCACTTGAAAAGGGACCCTACTGTCCCAAGTCATCCACACTGAGAATGCCAAGCCTGGAAAAGGCAGCAGACAGAGAGGAAAAGAAATGTCCCCATGCAGCCAGGTTGTTTGTGCTAAACTGCTGCATCATTAAGCTCCATTTTGAAATGTCAAAGATGGGAAAAAACTCACCAAATAGTACTAAATCTTCTGCATTAATAGACTGATCCTCTCATCTGTTCGTGTCAAAAAGTATTAGGTCTGGCTGGGTAGGTAACAAATTCACTGTTGGGGTAAATGAAAGCCACTCCATCAATTTGGGCAGAATCGCACCCATTGGCTCCTGTGATGGACTGGGCTGAATTGTGTCATTTAAGATTCCCTCCATCCTAATTCTCACAGTGCTGCTTTTGTGAGGCTCAAGTCTTTGTTTTATCTGCAGATCACCCATGTCTTTCTTGTATGAATATTCATTACAAGTATAAATTCCTTTTCATATTGAGAAGGCAAGTGCACTTGACACCAGGAGGCCTCTCAACAGGACACTGCCAGGGCTGACAAGCTCAACAGCAGTTGTTCTATTTGTGTGCAGAGCCTGCACCAAGTTGAATTTCCTCCATTAAAAAAAAAAAAAGCTTTTTTTGTTTTTTTTTTCCTTAGGAAACAAGCTGATCACTGAGTTACAGCAATGCAAACCTTACAAGTCATCTACTACAACAACAGCTGGGCCCAGGAGTTAAAGGGAAAAAGTACTGTGACAGCAGGAGAGGGTAGAGCAGATATAAATACCTGACTTCTCATGAGATCTCCTGCTTATCTCGTATTTGGACAGCCAGCTCTGCAGAGAGGTTATTTCTGCAAGGAGGTGCAGATAACAGAGTACCCAGACACCACCACAAACAAGAAAAGGGGTCATCTCCTGCTTCAATGCAAAGAGAGTCTGAAGGTCTGACTCCTCATAAGTTGCTTTAGGTTTCACCAGACCTACAGCCCAAAGGAGAGCCTGTTAAACCTCACAGTTCCCTTTCCCAGGTTTAGCTGCCCATGCTGTCTCTTGAACATCCTCAGCCCTTTCAGGTAAGTAATATTTCCCCCAAGCATGAAATTGTGGACAAAAAGATAATTGTGCCATTGGCCTCAGTAGATCCATGATCCCCCTGTGTGCTCAGCCACGAGTATTTCACTGCTTGGGGTTTCTGTGACTGCCCAGGGAAAGCCAAAGTTGGGATTTCACACAGCTTCCTGCATCAGGTTTGTGATTTGTGCCAAAGGACCTCATGCTTCATTTCACAAGGTTAAAAAGTCAAATATGACAAATCTGGGAATATGGGCAATCACCTGGACTGGCTGGAAAGGTAAATGCACCAGAGTCACAGATGGAACACAAAATTAATTTTCATTTAAACCTAATTAAAACAGTGGTCAAAGATCATCCCTGAATCTTTATTAACTAAACATATTGTTTGGGGCATATTTGGATAGCTGCACATCTGAGCTAGATACACAAATATTTTACTCTGACTGGCTTCATTTATTTTTTATTGTGGGTAGCATGATGGACCACACTGATTTCATTTATGGCTCCTGAAATAGTCCCCTGCAGGTGCACAGCTCAAGGGCAAAGATAGACACAGTGTTGAGGCTGGGATTAACAAGCACACAGAAGTCCCCATTTCTACTCGTGTCACCCAAACATTTGCAAATAGTTATTATACAACAGACTCCTTTTTGGTTTTGTGTGAAAGCAATCAATATTATTAAAACATTTTTACAGCGGCTCTGTCGTTTCCTTACTAAAGAAACAGGAGATGCACTGGGTTATGCCCTGCATAAAGCTACAGTCCTGCCTCCAAAGCTATCACAAAAGTGGCAGATCCGCTCCATTCTTCCACAATCCAAGCATAAACAGGAGAGTAAAAACCTGATTTGATGGCACATGAGCTGGATAATATGAAGGTCCACCTAGTTAGTTTCTTTATTTTAAAACATCAGCAGATTTTTTTTTCAATCAGAAGCCAACCTGTCTGCCTAAACCAGCTTACCCAACTTTTGACTTAGAACAATTCTGAAATGTGTTGTTATTACTCCATCATGAGCAGCCTCAAACTTTGGACACAGGTGCAAACTTTACAAGTGACCTCTGTCACCTCAGGAACCGGAATGAAAATCCCAGTACTGCTGATAAAAACAAAACCCTTCTGGGTAAGGCTCAAGCCACCAGGGACCATCCTTCAGCCAGCACAAATTGTTCCTGCTCCGCTGGAGCCAGTGGAAATGTGACTCCTTGCCTCAGCCAAGGACTGGCCCCAAGTCACTGGCTCCTCTCTAATGGCACTGCCAGGGGACAAGGTGGGTGGAAAGGAGAAAACAAGCAGGGAGAAAAGGTTGATGCAGAGCAGCAGACAGTGTTGTGTTGTTTTGTTTTTAAGAAGCTGGCACTGTTAATAGAAATCCCCCCTCTTCCAGTGCATTCTTATGCAAAGCTCAGATCTGAAGGTTACCTGCTTCCCCAGTGACTTGAAATGGAATTTTTTGTAAGGTAATCTCTTCAATCTGTCTCTTCCTGTATTTACAGAGCATAAAAGTAACCATAAAATGCCACCTTTTCCGAGCAAATCTAATCTGCCCTCCCAGTAATACCAGGCCACATGATGATTATCTCATTTTCTCTTTGACAAATGTGGACTTATTGGCTGGTCATTGTCAAAACAATGCATGTCTCTACATCAGATACATAGCAGTGAAGACAAATAGAAAATATGAAACACTGAGCATAGGCAACAGGAGGCTGATGTCTCTGCCTGGTGACCTGTTCTGCAGAGTCAGTGACACAGAGCAGCCTGTCATTTTCTCTGCTCTGTTTATGGCTCTTCCACTCCTCTTTTCCACTTCAGCTTCAGACAAGGAAAGAGGTAGAAAAAGGACAAGAAGGGTAAAGAAAACTACTTCTGCATGAAGGGCAAAGGAATTACCAAGCTCTTAACAGAAGGAAAGCAGTAAAACAGGCTGGGTTTGGACGCCTTGTTTGGGGTAATCAGGATCTCTATAAAGAGACAAAGGGCAAAGGTTTCTAGGGAGGAGGTTTCACTAGATTTTATGGGGATGGAGACAGACTGCAACTGAAGCTCAACAAATGAGGAGAAGAAGAGAGGAAGAGAGGAGAGAAAAATAAGTATCTATTCCAGACTTCTGCTATGAAGGACTGGGAGAGGAAGACCAAGCCCTTAGAAAACCCTTACTTAATTAAGCTGAATTAAGTCTCCTGGGTCAGGCACAGCCACCCAGGTCCTGAGCTCAAAGGAGAGCTCTCCTCTCCTCTCCCACGGGAGGTGCTTGGATCCCTTTGCTGGGCTGGCAGCGGCTGGGTTAGCGCCTCAGGGCCAGCAGCCAGGCTGCACAGAGCCAGGCTGGTGGGAGAGCTCCTTTGCCAGAAGTAGCAACAAGTGTTATATGGGGAAAAAAAGGTAAAAAAAAAAAAAAAAAAAAAAAAAAAAAAAAAAAAAAAAAAAAAAAAAATAAAAAAAAAAAATTGGGTAAAAAAAAAAAAGGTAAAAAAGGTAAAAAAAGGTAAAAAAAAAAAGGTAAAAAATAAAAGGTAAATAAAAGGTAAAAAAAAAAAAAAAAAAAAAAAAAAAGGTAAAAAGGGAAAAAAGGTTAAAAAAGGTTTTAAAAAGTTTAAAAATGTTAAAAAGGTAAAAAAAGGTAAGAAAAGGTAAAAAAGGTTAAAAATGTAAAAAAAGGTAAAAAAGAAAAAAGGAAAAAAGTTAAAAAAGGTAAAAAAAGGTAAAAAAAAGTTAAAAAAGGTAAAAAAAAGGTTAAAAAGGTTAAAAAAGAAAAAAGGTTAAAAAAAGGTTAAAAAAGGTTTAAAAATGGTTAAAAAAGGTAAAATAAAAAGGTTAAAAAAAGGTAAAAAAAAAAGGTTAAAAAACAGTAAAAAAAAAGGTTAAAAAAAAGGTAAAAAAAAAGGTAAAAAAGAGGGTAATAAAAGGTCACTTGTAGCCTTGGGCAGAGGGATGGAGAGTTCCTCTGGCTCCCTGGAAAAGCACAGGAGAGCAAAGCCTGACAAAGGAAGTACTGAGACTGCAGGGAAGAGATTAGGCAGGAACACATCCAGGAGGATATTCAAAAAGCTCTGTCCTTTTTGGATCCATGGGATTTAGATGATAAGGAGGAATCAGGACTGCCTCCCTGTACCTTGGCTTTCAACCAGGATTCATCCCACCTGGCTTTCAGTGTTTGGGTAATGAGCCAAGCACCTCCAGAGAGCAAAGCGATCCTCAGTGGGACCAGGCCCCCTTTGGAGCTTCCAGTCCCCTTGCACTGATGCCAGGGGAGCGTGGAGCCTCCAGCCTGGGCAGCTCAGATAGATGCTCACACTTAGCTGTGACTAATCTAGAGTTCAGCCTCTCCCTGCTTCTCCCTCCGTGCAATAAAGGTCAGCCCTCCCCTGCCACACGCACATCCAGACCTACCACAGGCAATTCTCAGTGTGAAGGCTTCATCCTGCTTCTGCTTCACACGGGAGCTCTGCAGCTCAGGGAAGTGAGGCAAACCTCAGGTCTGAGATACAGTTCTGTGAGGTGTGACACAGCCTGTGTTCTACCCTGCGCCTGCCTAGTCCAAGCCAGGACCTGGGAATACCCTGTGTTGGGAGAAAAGGCAGCAAAACCTTGTCTGTGTGGTGTGGAGAGCAAAGAAATGGCGGGGGGGAAATGCAGAAGTCTTGCTTAGGTCCAGCAGCAACATTAAAGAACCCCTTCACAGTCATTACACTTTATTCCTGCACTTTCATTTTCCAGTATCATCAGGCACACTCCAAAGGCATATTTGCATTGCCAAGGTGTTGCCAAAGTGAAGTGAAAGAGCTTAAAGCTTCTTTTATAGACAATGCATCTATTCATGGTAGATAAAGGGATTAAAGAGCCTACTAAAATCCATTAGAATCAGGAGTAATACTGCCACATATAGTTTTATTTTGCACTTTTATTATACCTTTCCTCACAGGATCTTCGAGCACTTGTCAAATGAGAAATTAGGCTCTGCTACTTTAGCAGCATAAAATAAAAATTCTCCTTTCAGATAGAGAGGACAGCTCCACTGACAGCTGAAGGTCACACAGGAACAGAGCCTGGCTTGTGGGTGTCTGCTCTAAAGCCCATTCTCTTTTTCAATTAAAGGGATGACAGTGCCATATACACACAGTACTTGGGGTAAACATTTGTCTGAGTTCCTCATCTCCTCCTACCATTATCTGCACCATTTTTATTTGAATGCCTCATCTTTTCTTTTTTTTTTTTTTTTTCCCAGAGTTTTCTGCAAAATTCAAATGAACCGTGAAGAGGAGAATGAGAGGTTTATTGAGCCATAGCAGGCTAACACTACCCATGTTCCTGCATGATTCGAATACTCAAGTGGCCCAGATGCTCTAACATTCAATTAATGAATTCCAGAGATTTGGGAAGGGGGTGGAGGGAAGAAAAAAAAAATTACACAAGATGTTGGCTTTGCCGTTGCATTATCCTAGGCTTCTCAGTCTGATGAAGGTTAATGAGGAGAGTTCAAATGCTAAGACATAATTAAATAGCAATAATTAAAGAAGCTGACACTGCTAGAAGCAGCAAATGGAAAAAAAGTAAGATTGTTTCCCTTTAAAAGAAAGCAGGATGTTATTGCTCTAAAGACAACCCTAACAGGTTTATGAAATGAATCCCTGAATTCCAAAACACGAGGCAAGCACTCATTAATCGGTATCATTGCACATTTAGTGCTCTTGCCTTGCCCTCCCCAGTGCCATTTGCCTGGTTTTGGATGGGATCCTCAGCACAGTGAAGCCCATTTGGCAAGGCTGGACCCTGCTCAGGTGTCATGAGTTGTTCCTGGCTGGCACAGGACTGCCAGGGCTTCAGACATTGCCCAGATGAGCACATTAGGAAAACTGACAGTGAAAACCACTGTAAGACAGGCAATGCCCTGACCCATAATATTCTAGAAGCAGCCAGTGCAGGGCATAAAACTAAATGTTTGGAAAACTGGAATATTCAGATCCTAAATATTCAGAATATCCAGTTCAGAAAACTGGAATATTCAGATCCTAGCTCTGGACATTTGGGTTCATTGGATATCCTTGCTTTAGACTGGCTGGTTCACACAGCGTGAAGCAGAAAGGAGGAGAGAAAAAAAAAAGAAGCAACTTCTAATTTATTTTTCTAATTAATTTGCAGCTGCTAGTTAACATGCATCTTTTGTTAATGACATCAAAACTTCCCACTGTTCAGAAAATTTCACTGATTTACTGAACACTTAAGAATCACTCAGCACTGTCAACATGGCAAGGGCTGCCATGGTAAACACCAGTTTGCCTGCTGTTGAATTCCAACCCTGCATTAAGGGGGAGGGAGACAAGAGGATCTCTCCTAGCTGAATAAAGTTATGTTTAGATACATATAAGGAAAGGAAAGAAGAATGTGTTGTTAAAAATTCAGTGCAAGCCAGCCTCCCTCAGAAAGTGTCTCCTTTTTTAAACCAGATTGATTCTGACATTTCACCTTTCTCCTGACCACGGGCTCCTGCAGAACTGGCACAGCATCCATCACTGCAAACACCTGAGGAGCAGTAAGTCTCCTTTTGTAAACCTGCCAGCAGCCAGTCAAGGCAAAACTTGCAGCTTTTTAAACAAAGGAGCAAAATCCAGTACTAGAGAAGACAGGTAAGAGCTCATTTTCATCCCCAAGTCACACCAGGATTTGAAGAAAGGTCTCCATGGGTGAAAATCCACTTCATCGATGCACTGAGCTCCCAGGAACGTTTTCTTGGGTCATTTTATCTAAGAAACTTAAATTGCAAGGAAAAACCACTAAGAATAAGACTAAAAACAACAACAAAAAGCCACCCCTCCCTGCCTATCTCCATTAGTAAGGTGTGCTGCCCTTGCTCAGTGGTGAGCAAGGGGAATCTGTTTACAGATGACTGGTGGCTGAGCTTTTGACAGCAGAAATATGTCTCCCATAAAACATTTCTGTCCATCTAAGCTAAAGTGCTCTGCTGTCTCTTTCTACCTACAGATGTCTTAAATTCCAGGCAAGAACTTGGCAGGAGTCAGAAACCAGGCAAAAGTACTGCAAATATATTCATGGAAGTTGTACATTTCGAAGCTTAGCAGACAGAAACCTAATTATAACTTCATAAGCTCTTCCCAAGGTTGATTCCACAGTGGCAGAACCTGGATAATCAACTTTCTGAAGCTGGTCACAGGAAAAAAAAACCCTTATTTTCAGGACAGGTTCAGGAGGGAGAAATTCTTCCAGTTATGCAGGAGTTCCAAAGCAATTTGGCTCCAAAAGATCAACCACCCATTGTAGCCTTGGTACCAGCTTAAAAATAAAATCGTAATTGCAAAAATCCAAATGAACAGCCCCAGCCCAAAACCTGTAGGCAAAGGGCTCTTGACTCAAGAACTCACACCCATTTCAGGATCTGCACCAGCAGAAATCCAAAGGGTTCTCACATTAACTTTTACTGTGATAAAACCACTTTTGCCCTTCAAGGCGTTTTGCAGAGATTTCAAACTGTCAGAAACTCAATTTGCATCCAGAGAAATGAGATAAATGCAAACCATCTTTAGCTTTTAAGGCCAAAACCTGCTGAAGTTCCCATGACAATGACTAGAGGGCATTTAGATACATCTGCCTGCTCATGACATGTTTTCATTCTTTCACTGCCTCAACTGCTATACTCAAAAAGCCTTTCCTTATTTAATCTCTTACGTTTCACATTTCTTTTCAATTTCTTTTTTCTTTTCAACCTTTTGTTGAGGTTTGTTTTTAGGGGTTTGGGTGGGGATTTGATGTGCTTTATTTGTTTCTTTTTTTCAAGGATGAATTGCTTGAATGGCTCAGAATGACAGAACACGTAATTACCAATTGTGAATTGTTAAGAGCAACATAAAAAATTCACAACAAATATTTACAGAACTTGCAACAGCAGTCAAGGCCTCAGGTACTGATCAACAGTCTCCAGAAAATCAAGAGTTAAACATGAACATCTTAACTGTTTTCTCCTTTGAAATGTTTTAATCAAACAGGATGGTCTATATTAACAGTCTTTAAGAGAATACAGGATGCAAAGACTAAAACTGGCCTTTAATAATCTAAACCTAAAATCTGGTCAGTTCAGGTAGACTATAGAGACAGTAAACATCCAGAAACAAAGACTTCTAAGAATTGCTAACACATCTCTGTCTGAGGAAGATTTTTTTGCTGCTCAACTCTTCCTCTCATTATTTCTTAAAAAGTATTTTCTTGTTTTCAAGACAATTTTTCCTGAAATAAGTGCACAGAAAACACCAAGATTCTCTAGTGTGTTGTTAGAATAACATGTTCATGGCAGGAGATAGGAGAGGAATAACAGGTTAATGGAGGACATAGGAGAGGAAGGAATAGGAAAGGAAAATGAGGATATGGAGATCAGTTTCTGTACATCAGCAAAGGACAAGTTTTATCAGGTTGGGAAAACTGATGGAGAAAAAATTGGAAGTAATTTATAGTTCTGTAATCCTACATAAATACAGCCATGATTGTGCTTTTATGTGTAACCTTTTGTTCACCTCACACATGGCACATTCTGCAGGCCAAGAGCTGCACCACTGTCTTTTTATCCATGGTTAGGCACTTCTGCATTACTCCAAACTAATGAAACATAATGTTATCCTAATCTCCTCTGTAAAGCTTATCATCAATTGTCAATTATCCACAGCATTGGGATGAGAAGAGGAAATAAAGTTGGCTCAGCAAAAGAAATTGATAAGGTGAAGCACATTTAAATTCAATAAATCAGTCACTGTTTTTAAGGTGTATATTTCTGAAAGGTGAATTTAAGAAGTAGGGTGAGATCATCAATGCGCAAAAGGGTTTTCAAAAGATTAATATCAAGATGGTTCCTAAATAACATGGGTAATTGGCTGGTGAACAATCAAAAGACTTGACTACACCACAGCTTCTTTCTTTCTTAGAAGTACATTTAAATGCCTCGTTTCATCTCTCACTGTGATTTATACTACTTTTACATAGTCTGCATTACAAGAAAGTTTTGGCCTTCAAATCAGATAGGTCCTCTAGGAACTCAATTATTCACCCAATGAAAAGCTACATGAAGGCCCTCCATATAATGATTTTTCCTGGCAGGTGCTCCTAATGAAGTGATGCTCCAGTCAAACAAGATGGTGGACAAAATGGGACATTTGCAGGCAGCACATTCCAAAATTATACATGGACAAAATTAAATTACTATTGAATCATCAATTTCACCATGTCGAGTTTTCTCATAATTAATGAGGAGGCTATTCTCAATTTTCAAAAGTAATGTGTACAATGCAAGTCCATACAAATCTTTCTCAGACAAAATCAGAAGGTTCTGCCTCTTAAGATTGCCAAAAAATTGTAACATTCAAGCAAAATAATTGAAAGTTTTGGCATTTACTTCAACATAAACACACAGAACACACATGCTGAATACAGGAAAGAAATTCTGATTCTACTTTTAGAAACAGATGTAGCAAATGTCCATTCCAGCATTCACCTGATTTTAATAAAAATGAGGAAGAAACTACTAAATGGACTTTTTTATTTTAATAGGAAACCCCATATTTATTATCCTAGAGGCCAGGCATATGAGAACAGACACAGTTACAATATTCTTTCCTCATTCAAACACTTCACATTTTAAAAGGAGAAGAACAACAAAATTAAGAGAAGTTGAGGTCTAATAGGAGTCATCAAACACAGTGGGGTTAAGATTGATTACCACATAAAATCCTGCCAATACCATTAGCCCTCTGTTTATAGTGAACATGTGCAAGGTTTATTTTTCAAAGGCAGACCCTCCAGCATGCCAAGCCTGTTTTTTCATGTGGAGATGATGTGTATACTTCAAAAATCACATTTCTAAAGCTAGGAGACATTCTGCAATGAAGCTGGGAAGGCACCTACCGAGTTTTGCTCATTTACATCACACAGTGTAGCAATCCATGATGCAGAATCTCTGTGGTACCCACTCCCCCTTCCACATTTAACTGCTAACAACTCCATACTGGGAACCAAGTTTGTACAGAGAAAATTTTCCTTAACAGGAAGAAAACCATGCTAAAACTCCATCAGATTTGTATTTTACCTGGGACAGCCTGCCTCCCATCCTTCAGTAAATAGCCCAGTATGAATACAATATTCTACTGAGCCACCTAATAGTCCACTCTCTTCCCTCACTCCCTTAAGCACGAAGAAAAATTATATATGGTTTTTAAATTCATTCTTTTGGTAATAAAGAAGCTTCTTATCAGTGATTGCATGCATTAAAGTGATGTCCCCTGGAGGTGTAATTTTCCAGCATACTCATTTTAGCATCTGTTGGACCAAACTGTATTTACAATCTCCCTGTGTACTAATATCTGACCCTTGGCCTTGAGGTAGGAATGCTGATCTCCAGCATTTATCTGACAATTCTTCTTTTCCTGCAGTGGCCTCCAAAAGTAAATGAAGATTAGTTTGCTTTCAGGGCTTATTGATTAAGCCCTGTAAAGGATGGTGGCTGTGAACTAACTCAGGTCATAATCGCTTCAAGAGGTCTCGGGAGCCAGAGCAGTCATTTTCCTGCAAAGATAACTGAAACCACAGAGCAACACAAGCAAGATAAACACGCCCTGGGTTTAGGGGTAGCTGTGCTTTGTGCTGCAAAGAAGCACACAAACAGAAGCATGTTTCCCTGTGCTTTAGAAACCCTCTCATCACTTTTTCCCTCAAGCTCAGGAAAGGAAATGGGGGCGATCACAATCTCCAAGATGCTCCTGTGTGGTCACACACTTTCTTCTTGCACAGTGCTTTTCATCAAGGATCTCAAATTACTTTTCAAACACTGATTAAGCCCTACCTGTGAGATAAGCATTCTCACAGACACAGGAGGACACAGAGTGTTCAGCAGCTTATCCAAGGACACAGAGTTCCTGAGCTGTGGAGCTGGAAACCAGGCCCAGCCTTGGCAGGGATGGGAGATCTCCAGAGTACACCTCCAACCCATGATATTCCCTGCAATGCAGCACAAACGCACTGCCCCTCACTCAGAATAGCTTTATAAACACCTTCAGTTATTAAAGAAAATCATCATGGCCTTCAAAATAAAATTCTCACGTCCTGCAGGAGCAGCAGTGGGCAGGAAGATGGCCTCAGGCTGGAAAGACATTGTGTTGGAGGAGGCTGGGAAAAGTGGGCCTGACAAGGGTTTCAGCCTTAAATTGGTTCTTGCTGAAGACAACAAGAGATCATCTATCACCTCCCAACAGAGTTAAACCCCAGATCTAAGCGCAGGCCCCGGGGAACAAGCATAAATAGCGGGATGTGCACTGGGGAGAAACACAGTGAAGAGCCCTGCTCACCACTGACTTCTGTTGTGGAAGGACTGCAGCGGGAACATGAACTCAGTGTTTGTGGGCTGCAGGCTTTGATGAGGCAAAACAGCTGAGCTCAATGCTAGAAAAAACAGATTCACCTCTAAACTTGCACAGTGCAACCATTTTTTAAATCTTTGTTTAATATTCCAGTTAATTCTCATGAGCTAAGTATGCTTGTGAAGTAGCCCGCAGGTATGGGGAGAAATAAAATATAAATATGTAAAATTATTACAAATTTCTGCAGATGATGATGAAGAAAAGTGAATTGCTTAATAAAATGCTGTTTAAACTTTAAAACAAAACAGGAGTAAAACACTTAAAATATGAGATAGACCATATTTTAAAGCATCTGTACAGGGGAGTATAATTTTAAGTATGCACAAAAATACAGACTGAAGAAAACACAGAAAATATTAGTTGAATGAAAAAAAAAATCAGTGCAGTTTATTCAAATATTATGTTTAATAAGCAAATTGCTGAAGTCTTGCAATTTCTCCTTTATGCAGTTCCTGAACATCTGCCCTGCTATATGTGACATTTTTCTCACCCTGTGTCCACAAACCTCCCTCTCCCATCTGCAGAACCCCAACCCACACACAAATGCCTCACCTGCCCTGCCCTCTCTGCCCCTGCATTGGTTATGGCATCCTGTTTTCCTGCCTGGAGTTCATGCCTTGCTATTAAACACAGTAATTGCACTCTAGCCTTCAGCACAAAGAGGCTGCTTCAGGTATTTCTTCTGGATTCAATGCAGATTTCTGTGGTGGTTGGTCAGTAAGCCTAACAAAGACTGACTCCAAGTGAAGGGATAATATGCCTGTGTTCCTCGCTGCTCACCACACAATTCTGCTTCCCACTTACTTTGATCATACAAGAGCAAAACACAAAATCAGAATTTCTGATGTTGTTTCATTTTTTTCTTCTAGGTCACTTAAGGAACTAAAATCATATATCTTATTCAAAATTATCACCAAAATGACACATTTTGGGCCCGACTGCACAATCTGCAATGAGCTGTGCTGACAACCACTGTCTAACAAGATGCAGCTCCGTTGAAGAGTTTCTGGTTCTGCATTGACATTCTTCAGGCTGCAGAGTTATGTGTAGCTCACAATCATTATCTCATTAATATCTAGAAATCTTCAGGTGGCATTGTGAAACAATCACTGAAAAAAGATGCAATCAGTATTTTAAAACCAGCACATGGGAACCAGCACAGAGGGATTTGAACCAGCATTTGTTGTGCAGGAACAGGTGTCACCACTCATCTACGCCCCACAGAACAGCAATAGGGAGAAAAAAAGTATCTGTATATACTATCATGAATTTTTCCTTTGCACATGCAGTTGGAGGAGGTTATTTATGGAATTCAAAGGCTAAAATTTTTTCTTTCATATCAAAACTCTTGGAAATGGTAAAAAAAATGTGAAATCAGATGTCATTTCTCAAGATGTTCCATTGGACTAAGGGTTGACAATTGATTTTTCTGGGCTCAGAAGCTGATCCCAGGTAGGATTTAAGGCAATTGTGAAGTTAAACCCATTTTCTTCAGTGTACCTTTTGTCTTAAAAGGAAAAGAATAGATATTTTTATACCAGTGTATATATATGTATGTATACACAGGCCAGCACTTCAGGCTGATTGAAAGATTACCTGCACAAAAAGACTTTGTTTCAAGACTCCTGAATCACTGATAATCTGTAAGGAGAGATGCAAGGGACCATATTCAAGGGAGAAAAGACTGTGTAAGCAGAGTTCCTCATCACTACCCTAATATCTAAATTTGGAAAGAACAGTAAAACCACTCACACTTGCTTCACTGACGTGATTCAGCCAAACATCTGGAGAAACAAGTGTTTAGAAAAGCTCCTTCTTCCTACCTTTCTATTTTCTGTTCTTCCATTTTAGGATCCACTTTCAAGTGATGCTGGTTATTTCAAACAGGCCAATTATATTCTTGAACAGGATCATTTCCCCTCTGCAAAATATGGCCACTCCTGTTCAGCAGAACTTGAATCCACTTGATTTTTCTAAAAATGAGAACACACGCCCTCATTCCCCCTCTAAGCCTACTCCTCCTCCATTTCATCTCAAAATGCACCATTTGGTTGACATTCTGCACTGTGGTCTGCTCTGAATTTCAGCGGCTGGGGTACAAAGCCAACTTCCTTTGCCTCAGCAAAAATGTGCAGAGCATCCAGGAGTAAAAGCTCAGGCCTATGATCAAATTTCTCAGTCCTGATACGCCTCTCACCTGGGACAATTCCTGTGGTCCAATGTGCTCAATTTGTGAAATAAATTCTCTGTGCTTAAATCTCAGCAAAAGGTGTTGGGGCAGGATGATGCTTCTGCTCAGAAGGGCACAAGAAGCGGCCAGAGGCAGCCAGCAGGATGCTGGATAACTGGATGGGCAGATGGAATTTGGTCAGGTCTCATAAGGTCAGGCTTTGCCAGAACTCCTTCTGTGTGAGCTTATAAAACCTGGCTATATTCTGTCACAGACATCTTTTTGTGAAAATCCTTTTCTTGGGATTTTTTCTTCCTGAGAAGCTGAGAGGCTTCAGGAACCAAATGTAAACAATGGTTATCTGCTGCTGTGGAATGCAACAGGTGCATCTGTAATCAGTCTCATTTGCTTGTTTGCAATTAATGGCCAGTCACAGCAGAGCTGGCTCGGACAGACAGTCTGAGGCAGCTGTCTTTGTTATCATTCTTTCTTTTCTATTCTTAGCCTAGCCTTCTGATGAGAACTTTTTCTTTTCTATTCTTTTAGTATAGTTTTAATGTAATATATATCATAAAATAATAAATCAAGCCTGCTGAACATGGAGTCAACATTCTCATCTCTTCCCTCACCTGAAAACCCCTGTGACCACTGTCAAAACATTCTATGTGTATTACACCACACAAGGCAATATTTTAAGGGATTGCCCCCAAAAATCCTCACCACACATTTGGGTAAGTGTCCTAGATGAAGAAGGCACTAAAGACTCATTATACTTGGATGTTTTTAACAAGCTGTGCCTGCACATCCCTCCACAGTTCTGCTTCAAGATCTTGATGTTTATTTCTTACACACAAGACTCTTAGTAGACAGAAAACAAACAAAAAGCTTTGCCTTGAAGCAAGATACTTGACTGCTGGAAAGATGTTTAACTTTCCCTTTGTTCTTAGGCTGGGAGAGGAGGGGAAAAGAGCTGAAATTCCTGGTTAAAGTTACTCTCATCATGCTGCATCAGAGCTGGCTAAATCAGTCACGCTGCATTACTCTACATGGCTGATTTAGCCTCCTATGATGAGTCACTGCAGTCAAGCGTCAGCAAAGAGATGTGCTACTTTAGAAAATGAAAAAAAAATCAGGGCAGGTGCTGTGTGCCCAATTTTGCCTTCCAAATGGATTTTTTTTTTGTTGTTGTTGTTGTTAATTTTGAAGTATGGCAGGAGTTTATTTGATCAGCTGTGACTCTTCAAAAAAAAATTTGTTATCACCTTCATTCTTTATTAATTTTTGTCTGGAGGCCCCCAAGTGCGGGCGGGACACCGTCACATCAAGCACTGCACATTTGCGTGGGAACAGGCAGTGACAGCATTCCCTGCCATCCCAGCACTCCAGGGGAAAGAAAGAGCTCAGAGCAGGAGGAGTCTGCCTCAGGGTTCCCAGGGCCCAGACTATAATAGTTCTCTAAACCACCAAAAACCCCTAAAGTTAGTTCTGGTTTTCCACGTGTTTTAAAAGGCTCAGGGATGAAGGAGAAGGGGGAAACAGAGACAAGGATTTGGGCTCTGACAATTAATAAGACAAGAAGAAAAGTCAAGTCTTAGTGACCTTGACATCTTGTCCTTCCCCATTGCCTCTGCAGATTTCAATGAGAAGTCCCCAAATCTTCCTGCCCCAAGAAAAATTGAATGCCTAGCCTTGCCTAGCACATCACCAATGTGCTGTGGAAAAGGGGATGAAGAACAAACAAGTCACTGTCCTGCTGTTGTAGAACACAGGCCCCACTGGGCTGGCTGAAAAGGCTTTTTTGGCACTTAAAGTTTTGTGTTATATTTCTACAGAATCCAGAGACTATTTCAGTGCTCACAGATTGCAGAATAATCCTGGAAAACTATATAAATCATGGTCCCAAGATAGATCTCTTCTTCCTTTTCTTTTTTTCCCTGCCTTCATTTCCTACTTCCTCTCATTTGCTTTTAGATGCCTGGGTAGATTTAGATTAATCTTAGGGCTGAAATGTTACACTGAAGGGTTGTATTAATGCCTGATCCAGCTACTGCATCCTACTGTAATTCATGCACATCGGTAATAAAAATAGTCCTCTGGGAAAAATATAGTGGGGAAAGAATTTTTTTTTTAAACTCCGTGACTGTCAGCACATTTTCATTCTAAAGAAAACTAAAAAAGACTTTCTAAAAAGATACTGCAGTAGAAACCTTTAATGGAAATATCTCTAGGTAGCTGATGATTCTGATTCACTATGGACGCAGTTTGTTTTCAGTCTAAAATAAAACGAGTGGGAAAACTGCAAACCCAAAATATTATTAACTGCATTCCACATATTTCTTTCCTTCATTATTACTTTGCAGCTTCTAGTTTAAGAAGCCAAAGATCAGACTTTTCCACATATTGCAGAACCTATTCAAGTACCACTTAATCACTTGCCGACAGCTAAATGGGTGCTCCAAAAAGACCCAGTCCTGTCCTCTTCACATGAGCATAATGTATCAGAACCCAGGTGCACCACTTCTAAAAAGCAGAGTTTGCACCAATTTTTCCGACTGTTAAGCCTCTTTTAAGCAGCCTTCTAAAATAAGCATATTCTAATTGAACTGCTTGTAACACTTGGCAGCATCTTTTGCTACAGAAAAACTTAAAGTGCTTTTTCCATTTGTAAAAAGGCATCTAGGAAAAATAATAATAATAATAATAAAAAAGACAGTTCATCCAAGGCCATAAGAGATCACAGAATTTCTACAGAATTAATATGCACGATGAAGAATAAACAAGCATTTATTTACAGGGTATATTAATGGAGGAAAGGAAAAGAATTTTCCCTTGCATCACTACACACACTGACATGAACAAGTAATCACTCAAATGCTTTTAAGAGATGCAGTCTTGCTTGTACAACTCTGGAGTCACAGAGAAATGAATGTAGATTACAGCAGCAATAGAGAAGCTATAAATACACATACTCTGCCAGTCACATCTGGTGGGTTTTTTTTAATATAAGATCATGGTATTGATATATTTCTTCTTGCAGATGATTTAAACAGTTATTTAGGATGTCAAGATTAAAAATAGTCTTTTAAAGAGCAGCAAAGGTATGATGGTATGATTCCTTGACTTCATTTACTACACTTTCATTTCAGAAAAAAACCCTGCTTACTTATGGAATATCCCAGCCATCAATCAAAGATAAGATATTTAAACAAATAGAAAGCTTAAAATAAATTGTATTATGTGGGAAAATAAAGTAACACACCAATTAATTCAAATGAGTGTTTTGCTGGAAAGGATTAATTTTAACACAATTTGAATTTCAAAGTTAAGGCAGTCTTCCCAAGTCTCCTACCTGTTGTTCATGCCTACCTTATCTGCATTTTCTATTTCACTGGTTTACAGTTAAAGTGGGGAAAGGGAGATGGAGTTAGAAATTTTAAAAAGGCATGTTTTAGTTGACTTGCTCTCAAACAAAGATACAGAAAATCCTCCCTCACCCAGCTCAACCAAAACAATCTGGATTGTTTATGATTTCAAAATGTGAAAGATTTTTAAGGTCTTAAATTGTCAAATGGTGACACCACTTTCTGCCTACTTTAAATGATTATTCTTTCAGCTTTCTTTAAATTCATCAATTCCTGACATTCTGTCTGCCCTCTCCACCACCTCAAATAAACAAAAGGAGAACACATAAAAAATCCACTCTCCCATCAAAGACATTTGTTCAGAACAGAACAGAACTCACACAGGCCAGCAGCACTGGAGAAAACTTCTATCTCCCTCTCAAACTGGTGGAGGAATCACAGAAAAATTCCAATAGAAAAGCACTTTCTGGATTATCTACTCCAACATTCTACTTCAGAAGGACTAGAGTCAAAGCTGAATGCAGTTGAGTCAAGGTATTTCATTCCCATGCACAGCAGAGCTGATCCCCAGGCAGAGCTGAACTGTGGGACTCGAATTCCCCCTGCAAGGCCCAACAGGTCACGAGAGCCTTGGCAACCTCACAGCAGCCGATTCTTCCACACAAACCAATCACAATTTTCTAAAATAAATTCTGCAGCAGATAAACATCCAGCTAGATTTTCTTAAACTAGTGACAAGAAGATTTTCTTCTCTTTCCCTTTATGTTTCTAAAACATTTATTGTTGCCATTGCAAAGAAGATACCATTTTCTAATTCACAAGTGCTTCTGTGTTCCTCTGGAATGGGGCACCATTTTGTTTTATAACCTCTAATTTTTTATAGATCTTTCCCTGCCCCTCAAACCTCAAGTGAAGGAGGACTGGCAAAGCTTTTATCTTGTATTTTTCTATGATTATTATTGTGCTCAGCACCAAGAGTGAATTTCAGAGGTAGTGAAATCAGCTATAATCCTGACTTCCTCTGCAAACTGAAGGATTCTGAGTCATTCTAAAACTTGACTTAGAGTTTGATGCTGTGAGTAATAAGGTGAAGCAAATAAGAACACAGTCCAAGCAAGCATCAACACACAGAGCTTGCAGAATTATGCAAGCCAAGGACTGGGCCCAATAGATATTTAATGTGAGCAGTCGCCTTTGCAGCATGCTACAACTCAGGACCTTTCAGACTGAGCAAAGCAAGACATATTTCTTGTATAGCTGTAAACCTTAACTCTGCTCCAGCAAAGGCAGCTTTTTTAAAAGTAACACTGTAAGACCATCCAGAGCAGGACATAACACAACTCATCTTTATTAGCAAGCAAGCATCATTTTTCATGGGGGAAACACACTACATCCAAAAAGGACAGGGAAAGGGAGACATAGATCATTTAATCTTCCAGGAGACAGAGGCAGATCTGTGTGAAAGCTGCCATGGAAGAAAACAGGACAATGAGAGTTTGTGATGGAAACAAAGGGAGAAGTTACAAGCAGAATACTTGAACATGACAAAGAAAAGGGACTCAGCAGTACAAAGATACGCCACACTCTTACAGGTCAAGGTTATCCAAGATTGATTTGAGACAAAAATCCTTTCATCCAAAAGTTCACCTGGCTACCCTAAAAGCACCCTAAACTGTAGCTGCCAAATCATAAGGAAATTTGTAGGTAAATTTTACTTCACCCACTGAGGTCTGTACTGCATCTTCCACTTAGCAGGAAGCATTTCCAAGTTCAGTATCATTCCAGAATAACATTACAATGTGCACAAAGCTATTTGTCAGCCCATAACCAAACACCTAAATTGGGTCTGACAGAACGTGCAATTGCTCACCCTGGACAACACTTGCTGTCCAAACAGATAGAGATTTTGTAGCTAAAGGGAACAATCTTTTAATTATTATTTTTAATCATCAGTGCAGACATCTCATTAATACGAACCAGAAAGGAACTTGACCTAACATAATATACCATGTCAGAAATGAACAAAGGACCATTCCTTTCTTATCAACAACCATTTTCAATTAAAATGACCACATTTGGATTCAAGATTATTGCAAGAGACTTACTTTGGTGAATAATCTGGCTTTCCTAAGCAGGTCAGTGTTGGGTGAATAAAAGACCAAGGACAGTCTGTAACTATTCCCTCAGACAACCACGTACTCTGTGTGTACCCAGAAAAGCATTGGAAGGACTGGGTGCTAGGTCCTTACATCCCACTGGAGACAGTTCTGCACAAATTTGACACACTTCCATCCATGGAGTGCTCCAAATTTCCCTTTTGCTCTTCCGTTTTGAATTTTTGCTTTTCCATCTCTTTGTGTTTCAAGGTAGCCCAGACTTGCTGGGCCCAGATGTACTCGGGATAACATTTTCAGGCACATTCAGCATCCAAAGAGCTTCAGTCCATTTCAGGAGCTCTCAGAGACAGGCCCAGCAGATGCAGCCAGTGGGGCACATTTTCCAAGGAACTAATGCAATAAGCAACAGTGTCTCCAAGTCTGGCGGAGAAAAAGAGGTCACCACATGTTTGGCAACACATCATTAACTCCATAATTATGCACTAATGGACATCTGATATTTCAAAACCACTACTTGATGCAATTACATTCCACTCTCCTGCATTAAAGGAGAGCTGGAGCAGCACTACATCATCCACCTGCTGCATTTTTTTTTAAAAGCCCACTTAGTTCAGAAGGAATTAATCCCTTCTACCCACCACCGATATCAGGCACAAAAAATAAAACTAGTTTTTAGTATTTGAAGGAGAAACAAAAACACCCCACACCTTTGATCAGCAACCAGTCTTTGGTACCGGGTGTTAGGAATAGGTGACCACTGAAAGGTTTCTCCAGAGCCCTGAGGTAATTAATGGATGACAAGGTTTGGGCCAAAACCCACACAGTCATGCCAAATTCTGCTGAATGTGTGCGAGTTCCTGGCCTAGAACATCTGAGCCAATGCCAACAAAACACTTCTCTCACGTTTTACCTCAGGGCTAATTGCACATGCATCTATTCTGTCAGCTGGGGTAGTAACACATGGTTCGCCATGGCAGCAGAAATTGCTGACTCCAACTTATAGCTAAAAAAAAAAAATAAAAGCAACACCACACTTCCATTATTTTTCCTGCTAATCCAAACGTACTCAAAAGCAGTTGCACCCAGCATCCCACTGCTGGACACCTACCTATGTGGTGGGTGACTCCAAAGTCCTGGTACAAATAAAAAAGTTCCCCCTTTTGTGTCTCAGCCAGACAAGCCACCATTTCCCCCTTCTCAGAGCAACCACATGAAGGCTTCCCAGGCACTCATGTCATGGACAAAACACCTACAGATACTTTCTGAGTAATACCTGAAATAGAGCCTCAACCTTTCAGGGAGAGCTGACCCACTGTAGCTCTGACGTGAAAGAGCATTTATAAAAAAAAAAAAAAACAACCAACAGACCCAAACCCAGTTTTAAGCCATTTATTTTAAGAACAGCCTAGTGTAGCCAAGGGAAGAATTTAGCCTCAATGAAACATAAATGAAATCCCATCAGGAAAGGCCTGTTTACATCCCAGCCCCAAAGGGCTTTTTTCAGAGTTCCTAGCATCCTCAGATGATTTCGCTGCCATGATTTATATATAGCTAGGGAAGACCTTAGATGAAAATCACATGTGGAAATCTGCAGTGCTGCCAGGTGGCCTCTGGAGGGAAGAAAGTGCTGTGAAACTTCTGGAATGGTTTAAACCTCTGAGCCCCTGCTAGGCAATTTGGATTACACGATGGCCCATAGCAACATGCTGTTCCTGAACACACAAAGCATAAATATAGCAAATCGAGTTAATAGGTTTTGTGCTGCACATCTTGTTTTGTTTGCAGACAGTGCTACTAGAAACAGCTTCCAACCAGCTTTTCTTTTGTGATTGCTTTGGTCCAGCTCATGCCTGTTTATGCAAATATTCATTTTAAAGTGGTGACTGTAAAAAGCAATTGTGAGTGAGCAAGCACCGGTCAAGGGCTGGAAAGGATTGCTTGGATCAGTTCCCTCCCCACTCCAGACAATCATGGAAGAAAAGCCAGGATCAAAGAGCCACTTAATGATGTCTGCTTTCCCACTTTTCTCTCTAGCCCTTCTTTTGGCCTTCCCAAAGGATGTTTCATCTTCCAGCTCCAGTACTGAAAGGGAAAGCCCTCACCCATGGTCTTGACTCTGGGCAGTGCAGCCCAAGAGGAAGGAGACCAGCTGCAGCACCACCTCCAGACACAGACTGCCACAGCCACACCTTTTAGGCAATAAAGCCCAGCAGATTCACCACGGACAATCCCAACCCGATGCAGCCAGGATTCAAGGCAGTATTTGGCCAGCAAATGATCAAAGTGTGACTGTTTGCCTATAATAACCTGCTGCATCTTCTAATTTTTTTTTGCTGTCCTTCCTTCTCAGAGCAAAGCCAAACAACCCACAATATCTGAGTCCCAAGCAGCAGATTATTTATCTCATCCCAGTCACCTTGGGGGTACAGAATCTAGCTGGAGCTTCACCTCCTGCCTGCTCTAAAAAGGCTCCTAGCAAACCCATCCTTCCTTAGCACCAAACACTAAAAAAGCTCTCCAAAAAAAAAAAAGTCACTGTATCCCACACATACTTTGGGTAAATTACACAGCTTTTTTTTTTTTCTAGCTCAAAGTTAGCCAAATAAATTATTCCATATGTCTGCAACCTTTTCCCATTGTGTGGTGGATTGTTTAACAACCACTTTCAGGCAGCTGACATGTGGAGGAACTGCTCACCCCTCCAAGTCTCTGCCCATATGTAATCCTGAACCCTTTCCAACCTGCTCAAGGGCCTGTTCCCTCTTGAAACACTCCAGAAGACCCCATTTAATCTCAGCACCTGAAAAACTTGTCCCTGTTTAGCTTGCAGTGAATAAAGAAACACATCAAGGTGTTGTTGCTGTGCTGGAGGATGAGGGGGTAGAGAAAAACCAGAAAGTCACACTAGAGGGGAAGGAAAGCTTCAAGGGCAATCCAAGGATCAGGAAATGTATCCAGCTCAATAGACCCAACATAACTTGGGTATTGACTTCATAACATACACAATTGTGAACTTTCCCAGGGCTTTTTACACATTAATTCATAGTTCACCTGGCACTCCCAGCTCTGCAAGCCCAAACTCTACACTCCAGTTGCTCAGAAAAATCCTCTCTGGGCTTGGCAGTCAGCTCTGCTCCCTGAGTTTTTCACAGCTACAGCTGAATGTGCCACTCACCCCTGCTCATCCAGGGAATGCCACCGTGCACTCAGCCCCTGGACACCCTCCCTGCAGGGGCCGGAAGGGCCAGGACACCAACATCCTCAGCTGTGAGGGGTTTGGGAGACCCATGGAACCACCTCAGCAAGCAGCAGTGTGTCAGCACTGCAGGGAGCTGTGTCAGCAAAGGGACCCATTACACACAGGCCCAGGGGAGGGAATCGGTGCTAGGATGCAAGAGCAGGACGAGTTCAGTAGGAACTTGGCACATGCATCAGATCACTCCATTGACACTGCAGCCATTTGAAAAACACATCAACCAGCAGAGCAGGGAAATTACCCAGCTGGGTCGCAGTGTCTGTCTCTCCTGAGCATTATCTCCTCCAAGTCTTAATCCAGAGACTGCGAGGAGAGTCGGGGATCTGATGTCCCATCTTGTCGCAGACATCTTTTCGTGAAAAATCCTTTCCTTAGGATTTTTCCTCCTGAGAAGCTGAGAGGCCTCAGGAACAAAATAATAACAATGGTTATCTGCTGCTGTGGAATGCAGCAGGTGCATCTGTGATTGGTCTCATGTGGTTGTTTCTAATTAATGGCCAATCACAGCCCAGCTGGCTCGGACTCTGTCCCAGACACAAGCTTTTGTGATTCATTCCTTTCTATTCTTAGCTAGCCTTCTGATGAAACCTTTTCTTCTATTCTTTTAGTTTAGTTTCAATATAATATATATCATAAAATAATAAATCAAGCCTTCTGAAATGTGGAGTCAGATCCTCATCTCTTCCCTCATCCTCAGACCCCTATGAGCACCGTCGCACCACCTCCTGCTGATGAGCTGCCAGGTATGGCAAGGAGACCTGGGAGAGTCCCTTTTTCAATAAAAAATGCAGCTGCCAGCACCAGCTGATGGGCATTAATGCAAATAAGCCATCCCAGAGTTGAACTCAGCCATGCCACATGTCAGCAACCCATCACTGCATTACATTATGCAAATCAACCTCTGAGAAAAACACAACTAGCAAAGAAGAAGCTGTAATCCTGGCAGGCCCTGCTCTGCCAAGGGCAGCCCCAGCTGCCAGCTCCGTGCAGGAGTTACATCCCAGTGCCTGAAAAGCAGGCTGCAGGCTTTGCACGGGCTCTCTCTCTGCCTCTAATGCTGTTTTATTTACTCTGCACTGCCTGCATTAAGGGCAGGTCCCCAAGGAATGACGGAAGAGGATCTAAGGCAGAGTCCAAATCCGTGCTTTGGAGCAGCACACACTGCCCAGCACCTTAAATTGGGCCAACTGTCCTGGCCCAGCTCCACCTCCCAGGTCAGGTCCAGGTCCACCTTAGCTGCTAAACTCAGCCATGCTTTGCACTCCAAAATAAAGAAAATAAAGAGAAAAGCAAAACCAAACCAAACCAAACCAAAACAAAACAAAAACAAAAAACAAGCAAAAAAAAACAAGCAAAAAAACAAGCAAAAAACCAAGCAAAACCAAAACCAAGCAAAACCAAAACCAAAACCAAACAAAACCAAAACCAAAGCAAACAAAACCAAACCCAAAAACAAACAAAAAAACAAAAACAAACAAAAACAAAACAACAAAACCAAACAAAACAAAAAAAAACCAAAAAAAATTTGAAGGACTTATTTAATGTTTTGTCAGGAACACTGAAGTTGCTAAGCACTGAACTCTCCTGTTTATCTTCAGGGACTCAAACCACTCTGCCATCTGCTTTTGCTCACTTCTTATTTGCTCAGTGAAACCTCAAGCTTTGTTTTCAGGAATCCAGGGCTCACATCCATCCACAGTCCAGCCTTGGTGCTTTTTGTTTTTCCCTTGCTTTCTGTCTGCCCCATGCACCTCCCCTCCAATTCTGCTTTTTCCTGCATGCACTTGCGCCCAATCCCATTTTTCAATCTCACCACTGGCTGCATTTCACCCCCCACTCCTGCCTCCCACTCACATCTCCCCAACAACTCATCCTCACCCTTTACTCCCTTCCAGGCTCCTAAGCAGCTTCTCTGTTTTGCTCACTCTTGTGGAAGTCTCACCTTCCACCCACGCATAAAATCTGCTATTTCTTACGTGCCTGACCACACTCCTTCCATTTGTGTCCCTGTAGAAACATTGCTGTGGTGAGACCTTTCAAACAAACTCACCAACAAATTGTAACAAACAGACTGGAGACCAGGCTTTGGTGGGCTGATTGGCCAGACCTATTTGTCTTGGATGTAATTCTCACTGCCCTGCTCAGCTCACGAGAGCACTGAAGCAGGGACTGTGATTTCCTGTTCCACAAGGCACAGACCACACTGTCAAGGCCTAATAAACACCAGACAACCTTTCATTTCCTTATAATTAGTTGCATCATTTGACTCATGTTACAGAAAGAAAGGCTCAAAAGCAATGCGCAGGATTCATGCTATTTGGGGAAAAAAAAGGATCAAATTCAAATGTAGCATCCAAGAAATATTTAAAGAACAATAAATCTTCAAAGACAGCACCATAAGTGAAAGTATTCCTACTGTAGGAATGACATGCCCTATTCAGTCAGAAAAAGGAAATTTAGAATAGAAATTTCTGTTCACGTTATCTTTACATTATAGAAATGTTTGGTGGGCACAGGGGGAGGAAAGAGAGGGGCACAGAAAGGACAGGAAGTTTTCCTTTTACTGTGCAACATGTACATTTTAGCAACTCAAGATCTCAGAGTCTTTTCCCAGTGTGTGATTGCTGGTTTCACTTTTTGCAGGAAGAATTAGGAACTTAGAGGCAGAATTAAATGCAGGGAAAGAAACATAAGCAACAAAACAAACTGGAGATGCTTTCATGGTACCAGGGTAGCTGGTAAAAAGATGTTACATAGCCAGGAACTTCTTTTTGTACGTTGTGATATAAAATAGAACATGTCCTAGTCAGCCTCATGGAAGATGGTCATACCAGTGTTTACAGGATCCCATAACACCACACCCACACCCTTGATGGGGGCTGCTGCTGTCCCCAGCCCCCTGACAATCTGCAGCTGACTTTTGCAAGCGTCCATGCTGATTTGACAATGGGAAAGAATAATTCCTGCAGAATTATTAATACCACAACCTTCACATTGAGGCTTTAAATGCTCCTCTAGCTGGGGGTCAATCAACAAAGGTTGTGGTATCTCTTACCTCCATCTCACACCTGGGAGTGCAAAAGCCTGAAAAAAGGATGTTGGGAGGGACTGGAGGCCAGAACAGCAGAGGTTGTGTTGGGGAGGGTTCAGCAAGATTAACTGCCCTGGTGTTAGCTGGATGTGTGTCACTCAAAGGGAGAATGTCTAGTTTCAGTCTGGCTGATAGTGCCTACAAGAGATTTATTTCAAGAGTAAGGAACAAGAAGAAAAGTGCAGGGTGTCAGTGGAGGAAGGGTGAACATCTGGTCTGAGGCAGATGACACTTTTGGAGATGATGGCCATGCAAATCACCCGTGTGTACGAGCTCAGAACAAAGAGTGCCCACAGCAGATGATCTGCAGGCTCATGCTGCCATTAAATGGGATCTGCTAAGAAACAAGAATGCCATTGTCATCTGCAGCAGATTTGTTTCACAGCGTGCTGGGCCTGACTGGGCTTCTCTGCTAAAGAAATGAGAAATTCCTGGAGCCAAAGACATTAGGAGGTGGGACATGGTGCCTGCCAAGTCCCTCTTTCCCCAGGATGTGGAGGCTCCCAGCTCATTCTAGATCAGTCACAACAGTGTGGGCAATCTGCCATCTCAGCCCATTCAGACACCAGCCAAACATCATTATGAAAGCTACAAACTCATCCACTCAGAGAAGTGAAAAAACATACATAGCACAATCAAGCCTGTCATCTGCCTGGGCTTTGGTTTGTGTCCATGTTTCAGAGTCACTTAATGAAGTGAAAACCAGATTTCATCTCTGAGTATCCAACAAAGTATGGGGATGTGCCAAGACAGATAGCAAGGAAATGTGCTCTGTAATAGCCACAAAGCAGGTGAGCCATCACATGAGGTCTCTCTAATTACACCCAAACAGTGCAGAAGCCACAGATTTTGTAGCACACGTGAGAACCAAAGGGTTTGGAGAATATTGATCTGGGCATAGTCCAGCACAGAGAAGATACAGATTGGGGTGACAGAGAGAAGAGAGCAAGGCTTATTTTGAAGGACAGTAAAAGCTTTTGTAATCAGGAGGGTTGATGTAGTACAGCAATTCCTAAATTCCTTGGGAAGACAAGACAAACACCTCTCACCCTGGCATCAAACCACATCTCCTTCCAGATTCCTGTTACTGTCACTGAGACATAACAGCTGGGGATTACAGGAGAGTTAAGTTGCCACTCCAAAAGCAAAACACCACCATTTCCCAACATTTTAGGTCTTAAATGCAAGAAGAAAGTCAGACAAACAGTTGAGAACCAACCCTGAGTGGAAACTTTAGGGATTTGGGAAAATCTCTGCTGTCCTCTGTGATGGTGTTCACAGGGGTCCTTGGATGAGGGAAGAGACGAAGGATCTGACTCCATGTTTCAGAAGGCTTGATTTATTATTTTAATATATATATTACATTAAAACTATACTAAATAATAGAAGAAAAGGCTTCATCAGAAGGCTGGCTAAGCTAAGAATAGAAAGGAATGATAACAAAGGCTTGTGGCTGGGACAGAGAGTCTGAGCCAACTGTGCTGTGATTGGCCATTAACTAGAAACAACTCTATGAGACCAATCACAGATGCACCTGTTGCATTCCACAGCAGCAGATAATCATTGTTTACATTTTGTTCCTGAGGCCTCTCAGCTTCTCAGGAGGAAAAATCATAAAGAAAGGATTTTTCATAAAAAGATGTCCTGCAACACTCCTCTTGCCTTTCTCAAGTCCTTGGCTCAGCAGTTCTTGCTCCCTGGTTTAGGGTACAGCTTTAGGGGCTGGCAAACACGTACCAAAGAGCCTGTCAGCCCCACAGCTCCCAGCCCAATTCTGCTCATGGAAAAGCTGAGTGGGGATTCAATTAGGACTGAGTGGCAGCTCAGTGGACCTTCCAAGGCAGTCAGCCTTTGCCTGCTGCTCCCAAAAAATCCTGCATGGGAAGCTTTGCCTGGAAAGAGTCAAGTCAAAGCCCCATGAAAGGTCTGAGCAAGCCCACCACCCTCACAGGAGCACCTCAGCAGCTGGACTTAAACCTGCACAGGGCAAAGTCTTCAGCCTGCAGGTCACATCAGGACCTCTGCAGGCACAGGACGAAGCCTCCATCCCAGACTCCTCCCTCATCACTGACTGAAACAGCCAGCCAAGATTTTGGATCCCAAGGGGGATCCAAAATCCATCCTGTAGCCAGCCTGCCCAAAAGCTCTCCATGCAGGTATTTTCTCTAAGAGAAAGCTGTTCTTTATCTAAGAGCAGCTAAGTCCACCCTGGTATTTTCAATGTGGGCAGAGGACACTGTCATAGAAGTGCCCCATGAGCCATCTTCCACAAGGATTTTAGAGGTTCACCTTTGAGGCTACCATTTTCCTGTCAGATTTGGTTAGCTGATAGCAATCAGTGGCTCCAGAAGTTATGATAACACACTGCAGAAAAGAGGAATAAGTCCAGCACAGAGAAGATACAGATTGGGGTGACAGAGAGAAGAGAGCAAGGCTTATTTTGAAGGACAGTAAAAGCTTTTGTAATCAGGAGGTTGATGTAGTACAGCAATTCTAAATTCCTGGAAGACAAGACAAATATCTTCTCACCCTGGTATCAAACCACATCTCTTCCAGACTCAGCAGTACATTGTCATCAGAGACATAACAGCCAGATTACAGCAGGAGAAAGTTAAGTTGCCACTCCAAAAGAAAACACCACCATTTCCCAAACATTTCTAGGTCTTAAATGCAAGAAGAAAGTCAGACAAAACAGTTGAGAACAACCCTGAGTGGAAACCTTGGGATTTGGGAAAATCTCATGTCCTCTGTGTGAGGTGTTCATAGGGGTCAGTCCTTGGATGAGGTGGAAGAATGAAGGATCTGACTCATGTTCTCTGTGAAGGCTTGATTTATTATTTTAATATATATACACATTAAAACTAGATACTAAATAATAGAAGTTGGAGAATATTGATCTGGGCATAGTCCAGCACAGAGAAGATACAGATTGGGGTGACAGAGAGAAGAGAGCAAGGCTTATTTTGAAGGACAGTAAAAGCTTTTGTAATCAGGAGGGATGATGTAGTACAGCAATTCCTAAATTCCTTGGGAAGACAAGACAAACACCTCTCACCCTGGCATCAAACCACAGCTCCTTCCAGATTCCTGTTACTGTCACTGAGACATAACAGCTGGGGATTACAGGAGAGTTAAGTTGCCATTGCAAAAGCAAAACACCACCATTTCCCAACATTTTAGGTCTTAAATGCAAGAAGAAAGTCAGACAAACAGTTGAGAACCAACCCTGAGTGGAAACTTTAGGGATTTGGGAAAATCTCTGCTCTCCTCTGTGATGGTGTTCACAGGGGTCCCAGGATGAGGGAAGAGACGAAGGATCTGACTCCATGTTTCAGGAGGCTTGATTTATTATTTTATGATATATATTACATTAAAACTATACTAAAGAATAGAAGAAAAGGTTTCATCAGACGGCTAGCTAAGAATAGAATAGAATGAATGATAAGAAAGGCTTGTGTCTGACAGAGAGCCCGAGCCAACTGTGCTGTGATTGGCCACTAACTAGAAACAACCATATGACACCCATCACAGATGCACCTGTTGCATTCCACAGCAGCAGATAACCATTGTTTACATTTTGTTCCTGAGGCCTCTCAGCTTCTCAGGAGGAAAAATCCTAAAGAAAGGGTTTTTCATAAAAAGATGACCTGCAACACTCCTCTTGCCTTTCTCAAGTCCTTGGCTCAGCAGTTCTTGCTCCCTGGTTTAGGGTACAGCTTTAGGGGCTGGCAAACACGTACCAAAGAGCCTGTCAGCCCCACAGCTCCCAGCCCAATTCTGCTCATGGAAAAGCTGAGTGGGGCTTCAATTAGGACTGAGTGGCAGCTCAGCGGACCTTCCAAGGAAGTCAGCCTTTGCCTGCTGCTCCCAAAAAATCATGCATGGGAAGCTTTGCCTGGGAAGAGTCAAATCAAAGCCCCATGAAAGGCCTGAGCAAGCCCACCACCCTCACAGGAGCACCTCAGCAGCTGGACTTAAACCTGTACAGGGCAAAGTCTTCAGCCTGCAGGTCACATCAGGACCTCTGCAGGCACAGGACAAAGCCTCCATCCCAGACTCCTCCCTCATCACTGACTGAAACAGCCAGCCAAGATTTTGGATCCCAAGGGGGATCCAAAATCCCTCCTGTAGCCAGCCTGCCCAAAAGCTCTCCATGCAGGTATTTTCTCTAAGAGAAAGCTGTTCTTTATCTAAGAGCAGCTAAGTCCACCCTGGTATTTTCAATCTGGGCAGAGGACACTGTCATAGAAGTGCCCCATGAGCCATCTTCCACAAGGATTTTAGAGGTTCACCTTTGAGGCTACCATTTTCCTGTCAGATTTGGTTAGCTGATAGCAATCAGTGGCTCCAGAAGTTATGATGACACACTGCAGAAAAGAGGAATAAAAACAAATAATGGGAATAAAGTCTCAAGGGCTCCAAGTCGAGCACTTAGGTTTAGGATTTGACAGGTGCTGCCCACACAAGTACAACCTGTATAACTGCTATCCAGTGGAGTAAGCACTATATATCTCAGCTGGCAGCTGGAATAGGGATGTAAGTCACAGAAAAGAGTTGTTTCCAAGCCAGCCATCACATAAAAGTAACTCTTTGTGGAGTTTCTCACATGCATTGTTAAAGTTGAGTTGTTGCTCGAAGGTACAAAGCAGAAAACCAACACAATCAAAACAGACTTTCAGAAGGGCAAGGAAATATGCCAGCAAATACACTGCACAGGGCTTCACCTTGTCAAGACTTTGGCATGCACAGACTTGAAGAAACAAAGGAGAAAAAAAAAGAAATCACCTTTTGCCACTTGCTTTAAGAAATTTCAAAATCCTCTGAAAACTTACAATGAAGTAGCTTGTTTTGTCAGCGCTGATAAGCAGCTCCTGGATGGAAGACAAGGCAGCTCTCTGTTGAGCACGGCAATATTTTGTCAGGAAACCAATCAACAATATTAATGGCAAGTAAACTCCTTTATTAAGGGAAAGAGATTTCTGCTCACGTTCCTTGCACTGGCAGATGGCCTCCCATAGATTGCACACTTCAAGTCTAGCTCCAGAGAAAGGAACTGGGGGGAAGGTTTGTCCTTCGAAATAAATAAGCATAGTTTGATTTAACCTTAGAAGATGGAAAAAAAAATAGATTACTCAACTGGCTCAGTTGTAAGAACACACAGAAACTGCACTGACATTTGGACTTTTTATATTTTCAGAAAATTGAACCGACTTTCTAACTAACTGTCATCCTGCCTCTGCCAAAGGTCTTCCAGCTAGATCCAAAATACTGAAACTTGAAGAGAAACAAAGGTACTGTAATGAACAGAGAACATTCCTGAGTACCAAAGCACAGTTTATTCCTCATAAGATGCCTGACAACTTCCCATGCACACAGCAGGTCATTCCAGCCAAAATCAACTCAACAAGAAGAAAGAAAAACTTTCTTAATAGAATATTAATTTATCTCCCTGTTCAAGCTAAGAGAGCTGACAGACAGACAGAAGACTAAGAAGCCTTAGGAATGCATATTGTTCTAACTCTGACAAAAAGTTTTCGTGTACTTTTTACTTATTAATTCCCTAGCTGCATTTTGATAAAGGCTCTTCTGGACAGAGATCAGTTGAATTCCTAATCAAAACCATGACAAGCAGGGGGAAAAAAAGACCCAACCAAAAAAAAAAAAGAAAAAACCCAGAACCACTTCTGCTTCCCAGCATGAAAAATTGAGTGTAAAATCCCATGAGCTGCAGTCTAATGACATCACACTAATGGAAGAAGAGAAAACCTTCTAACAATTAAAAAGAGCCTTGCTGAGAAAACACCCAGGAAATTGTCAAGCTGTCATTTGTCTCTCAGCCACAGCACATGGGACAGTGCTGGGGATTGCTGTACACCCATTTGTCTCTAATGGGCCCATTTGACAGGCTAAGCACTAATGTTTTTGCACCAGGAAACAAGAGGGCAGTGTTTTGTTTGCAAAATAACAAATGTGGGCTGCATCAGAAAAAAGATTCACCAGTTTCCTTTCCCAATTTGTTTGTCCACGGTCCCCAGACCTACAGCACCTGCACAATCCTGAAGCATCTCCAAAAACATTGGTGTTCACCCATTGCAAAATAACAAGAAGTTTGGCTCAATACGCATTCAGTTTCCTGATAACAAAATTTGCGTAGACCAGAAAGCAAATTTTATTTTTTTTGCCACGTCCTGCACCTCCAGCAGAATTGCCAGGGAAGGGCTGGTTCCAGCCTGAGCATTTTTTTTTTGGCTGTCTGACAGGCAATAAATCAAGGCAGGGAGAAAACACACTGACTTCAGGGGCGGCAGGCCAGCTTGAGCTTCAGGTGCCAGGCTGAGCATTCAGCACAGAAACCTTGTTTGGGCTTTAAACCTGAGCAAATCTGATCTGGGAGTTCACTGATGGAGAATAAATATGGAAGAAACTGATTTCAGATTGTGTCTTTTGAAAGGATGAGTTGACAGGGCAAAAATAGCAAATGCAATGGGTACCTGACTGCCATTGTTACATTTGTTTAAGCAGAGATTGCTGCAATGTTCAGGAGCTGCATAAAAGACTCTGCAATATGCAATCAAGTCACAGGTCTGAAAACACACCAAGAAACATCCAGTAACTGTCACAAATGATAAGAGCTGGGCAGATAAAAGAAGTAATTACATCTTCTTTGAAACTCTATTTTGCTATTTTTAGTGCTTTAATCAAGGGCCCAATTCTTCCACCTTTCTTCACACCAAGTAATCCTTTACCCTTTAATTATTTTCACTAGTATGGCTACAGGCAAACTAAGCTACAATGGAGCCAGACTTGAGGGAATCGGAACCTGGCCCAAAACAATTTGGATGAGAAACAGAGACTCTGACAAAACACCATCATCACTGGATAAAAAAGAAAAAAAACCATGCATTTGCCTCTTGGTGTGATGGACCCAGCCCAGAGCTGGAGGCTGAGGTTTGCTCACTGTGATATTTAGCCAGGGGCCTCCCTGGGGCTTTGCTAATCAGACCAACCGAGCTGGATCGCGGTCTGGTGCAGGGAAATACAGATGGCTATTAAGGATTGGACTGTGACCAACTCATTCACAAATGCTATCGGGCTATCAGACACCAGCCCTTTCTGGGCAAATCCCAGAGGAGAGGGGTAAAAGGTGAAGTATTTCATAAACAGCAGGGTTTTAGTATGAACTTCCACAGCAAATCCTGCCACGGGCTCCAGACTGGGGAGCAATGTTCACACAGCGCTCTGCACCGGTTCAGTGGTCTGAATCAGGGTGGAAAGATCCAGAGCCAGAGCAAGACTCCTTTTAATTGCTGTGATGTGTCTACACCAGCAAAGAGTCCAGCCCTGGAAAGGAAGGTGCATGAGCAAGACCCAGACATCCATACCTAATGAGTTTGCTTTGCTTTGGAGCCCTGTCAGCGCAGCACCTGGAGGAGGCTGTCAGTGCTTTAAACAAGAATCACCATTTGTCAGGTTTTGTATTTCACCTTCAGGACTTCATTCTGGCTCCTAACTGTTCACATTCAGATGCTCAGTGCGTGCTCTGAGCCTTGCTCAGTCAGTATGCAGCACCCACTGCCTCTCTCCTGGTCCCCCCTCTAAGTCCCCATCGAGTTTGCTCTGTGTGCTGCATGTTCCAGGAAAAAATAAAGCTACAAAAACAACCCAGAAAGGAACCAAAGACAGGATTAGTGTCCCACTGCTATTTGTTAAGGTATGTTTCTGTGAAAGAAGCCAAATTTCTCTTTCCTGTCAAGCCTTCTTCTTGGAGGAAGGGAGGACATTAATACAAAGAGAAGAAGCTCAAACGTCCCCTAGTACAGTTGTTTCAAATCTATCTAGACCAGCAAAATAAAAATAATAATAATACTAATAGAAATACTAATAGAAATACTAATAGAAATAATAATAGAAATAAAATAATAATAATAACAATAATAATCTATCTGGAAATAAATATGTAATAAATTATATATGTTTATATAATAAATATGTAATAAATTATGTGTTTATATAATAAATATGTAATAAATCAGATCTAATTTACATATGTAATACATAAATAAATAAACCCTGAACTTGATAGGGTACAGATCACAAAGTCTGCTCCCCCAGGAACCCCCAAGAGCTTAAGTAAATCTGGGAAAAGTGTCTCCAGGCGCTGTGCTGCTGTGCCAATAGCAGCCCTTTGCTCCTGGGAGTGCCATTTAAAAGACCAGGGGGACAAGAGAGGAGCAGTGAGGGAGAGCCCTTCACCCACTGTCAACCCTTCACCAACTGCTTTATTTAGGAAGCAGAATGTTTCCCAAAATTGAGGATAACCCCACGCAGGCCCTTAGCATCCCCCATCCCAACCTCCATCTAACAATAAAGTGCCTGGAAGTCTCTCCCTCGCCACAGCATGATCCATCTCCTCTGCAACAGCCCTCCCCAGTCCTGTCCTCTGAAACATTTCCCATCTCTCCAGCCTGAGTTAGGGCTTCATGTGCTTGAAATGCAACGTTTGGGCACAATTTCAGGATCAGATTTCCGACTTTGGAGAAATCTTGCTGTACCAGTGAGCCCAGCCCAGGTGAGTCAAAGTGCTTCAACAGAGCAAGTTCACCCCAGAGCCTTGTAAAATACAGGTGTTCCTGCAGTTCACAGCTGTTTGTCACAAAGAAGAAGCAGAGTGACACCCCTGTCTTACTGCCAGCACCAGGACAGAAAAGTGTCATCATTAAGGTGCCTGTGGGGCAGCCCAGGAGCACAAGAACAGGGGAACCAGACAGGATGGGACTGCAGGCTGGCACATTGCCACAAATGAGGTAATGGGGAAGGATTCTGAGCACCTCTTCTGCCATACAGAACAGCAGCACTGTGAAGCTCCTCTGTTCCAGAAAGGATTTCCTGCCAAAGCCCCAGACATCAGCCACACGAGAGGGGTGCAAGGTACAGCAATGGGAATTAGCTGTACAAGCAGCCCTGGTGTACCCTGACCCAAGTCAATTGAATAAGTGCTGTATTATTCCAGGCCTCATTTCCACAAGAAGCCATCTGACAGCTGCTACCTCACAAATTGCTCTGTAAAAACAGGTGCAAAATGAGCAGAAAGAGCTGCGCTTCCCTTCCTTGCTGAACTGGAGCACCCAGAAAAGATGGTTACTAAGAATGATGTTTTCAGAGGGCAGGAAAGATTGGAAGACTCTTCAGTTTCTTCTACAAAGCAAGGCAGCCCTGTAGCAGACCTGAAATGATGTATGGCTTAATTACAATCATGGATTAATAGAATGGTTTGGGTTGGAAGGGGCCTTAAAGATCATGTTGTTCCAAACTCTCCCCCACCATGGTCACCCACGACCAAATTGCTCATTTGTGAGGTCTTCAAAGATCTGTAGCTGCAAAGGTGCTAAAAATGCAAAGTGTATTCTTCAAAGCAATAATAATATATACATATATATATATCCCTAGATTTCAGAAAAGCTCTATGATTACAAAGAAAAGTAAAGAAAATGCCAAATCCTGCATTTGGAGGAATGAGGCATAAAACACTTCAGGACATAATCAGTAAACAAGACAATATTTCCAAACCAGCCTTTTGAAAGTGCACAGAGCAAAGGCACACATATCTAGATTTTCACAAGAAAAGAGCAGCTCACCCACTCGTTATTTTGGTATTCTAAGAGGATCAAAAAGGCCATTTTAATTCTCCAAATCCCTCACAAAAATCTCTCTCAAACACATTTCAGGCAGGCTGGATGGAAAAGAAAGAAAACTGTGATCAGACACATCACGATTCGGGGAGATATGAGTGCAGAAACCTGTGAGCATTTCCACAGAATGCAAAGCAGTAATTAAATGCTTCCTATGGAAAAGAAAGGTTGTCCCTTGGACACTTCTGTCAATCTGCATTTAGGAGACACAGCAGCCCTCTCAGTTCAAGCACACAAGCACTCTGGTTCTTTGCTGGAGTGACCTTAGCTGTCAGCCCAGCCTGTCCTGTTCAATATCTGCAGCTCTGCCCGGTACCTTTTGTGAGCACGTGTTGGGATGAGGAGATGCAAAAAGGAAAAAGCACAACAGGAAAGGCAAAGCACTGGCCCCAATTAAAAAATTAAACAGGTGTCCTGAGACTGTCAGCCTGAAGATGGAGCATCTACATTTAATTAAAGGGATAAGTTTAGCAGAAATGCCACTCCAGCTACTGTCAGAATGCATGATTAATCTGTGATGAAATACCCAGCACTATCTAACAGAAGCAGACGGCTGGGGGACACATATTTACACAATCATTTGTTATTTCTTCAAGATATTACCAATGACCCTGAGCTTAGTGTCAGTGCATTAAAACAAAAAATTCTCACATCTGGTCTTTTGAAATCTCAGACTTGCTGGAGGCTTTTCCCAAGCAGCCCCATGCAAGAGCACTCCAAAGCCTGGGCAGGGGAAAGCACACCACTGGTGGAGGCTGCTGCCTCTCCACCAGCAGTGGGGGTCACCCCTTTTAGTGTCAGCTCATCAGCCCATCTCCTGCAGTGACACCAGGGCATGGCTCTTCCTCCGGCTCATCAGCAATGCCAGTCCTTTCCAAGTGATTCCTTAACAGCCCTTTCATTTCCCTGCCAGGGCAGCGGGTGCTGCGCCCGCCGCTAATCAACTCCTGCTTCAATTAGTGGGTAGGGTAGGGGGGTTCTCCTCGTGATTGATATACTCTGCTATTGAGCTGCTAAAGAGCACAATTATTTCTCCTCAGTCATAGAGACTGTTTGGCAAACCATTCAGGTCAGATAACGTGCTCAACAGTGGCCTGAAGTTTAACTTTTCCTGCCCCTCTGATCACGTTTAAATAACAGCTGCAAGGGCCTCAGTGGCTCTCAGCTAAGCAGGAGAGCTGGGTTTGTTTCCAGCCCCTGAGACTGGAGATGTGGCTTCCAGGACCCCCTACATCTTCCCCCAGGGAGGGAACATTGTGCCTGGCTTGGGCTGCCTCAGTCCCCACCTGTACATTCAGTTGTGCTTTGTTTCCCCTGCACGGGCTGGAAAGGTTTTAAGCATTAAACAAGGCTCCAAGGACACATCTGTGGAACTTCTGCTGAGCTGTTTCCCTGGATTGGCACTCTGACACACCATAATAGATACAAACACCTGCACCCAGGGCTCTCACACAACAGGTACTCTCAGAAAGCTGATATCCATCTCTCCTCGCACCAGCAGGTGAACACATGGGGCCCACACAGAATGTGCCAAACCCTTCCAGGAAAGAGATTATTATTTCCCAGAGCACAGCACAGTGCCACTGGCACTGAACAGGACATTATTTGATGCATCTGATTTCTGAATTTTAGGTCTTAATTTTATCCCTGCGATAGATGAGGGAAAAAAGGCAGGAATCACTACCTTAAAGTTCAGCTCTGCTTGATGCCAACAGTTTCTTTCTACCTCTGTTCATGGCTATGCTCCGAGAATGAGGCTTCTCTTTGGAGACATGGTGGAGATTATTTAGACTTCACTGAGATAACTCTGACTGTTCTACAGCAGAGCCACTTAATCAGGCACATGCTAAAAGCAGGCAGTCGTGCCAAAGGTGTATTGTCACCATAAATACAAGGTGTGTCACTGCTTCGACTGCCATCGAGCAAAGCTTTTGGCTTTCCTGGCATTTCTCTTAGCTGTTAATAATGGGATTTTCTGTAACAAGTTCATAGCTTTTTATTTATATTCTGTAACAAGTTCAATAGCTTTTTATTTATTTAGCCATCAGCTACCAGTCAACTACAACCAGCAAGGACCTAAATGGACAATAACCTGCAATACTACTACGTCTGCTTCCACAGAAAGATAGACAGTGCTGTGGAAAAACCATTCCATAAGTCTAAACTGGCTACAGGCATAGTTATTTATGATTTGTGTAGTCAAATGGTTCAACTGCTCTCCGGTGCCCCTGAAGCATTGGAGCAGATCTGAGGACACAAGACTTGGACAGCAAACTGCCTGTCCCCCAAAACTGCTGCCTCCAGACCTCAGCTGCAGCATGGGCTGCCTTCATTCCCAGAAGGATCAGCTGTCAGGGGATTGTCACAAACCACCCATATCATATTTCACATCCCCACTTGGATGCTTGATTAAATTAATGGTTATTATGCTTGGTTCTAAGACTTTCTGAAGGACAATACTTTGGTTTCTGAGAGGTTTCCCACCTCACACAACGTACCTTCCCTGATCTCCAGCCACAATTAATAGCACTGTGGAGTTTTGCTTGCCCATGGCTCTGTGACCACACTTTAAGTGGTAGGATGGGACACAACATATCTCACAGATTCAGAACTGAGGGCCTCACACAGATGATAGAGGGAAAAGGAAAGGAAAATGCAGAAGAAATAACTTATTCAAGAGGGCATCCCATAATCCCTTGGAGAGTTGGTATATTTTATGCTTTAGCATTACATGAGGATGAAATGGACTAACTATTGGGTTCTTTGTCCCCTTTTCTAGCTGCTAGACTAACTCATTGCTTCCTTTTGCTCCCAAACAAAGACGGATTTTTCCAGGCTTTCTGCAGTTCTAGCATTTTCAGTAATTAAACTTATCTCTGAGGCAATCACATTTAGGATTACTAGGTTTGCTATCTCCAGGCTAATAGGGTCAAAATGCTTAGCTGCCCTCCTGCCTGCCAGTTTATAGCATTTTGCTAATGGATCATTTCCTTCCATGGGGATAACACTCTGGCTATTAGGTGTTCTCCTGTTGCACAGCAATTTTAGGTGATCAGGCAGTAATAATAAGTGCTCTTGTTAGATGGGAGACTTTATTGCCAGGTTAAAGAGCTACAAAGCAATGAGAATAACTTTTTGCTGGCAAAACAACTTCAGTCAAAGACAAGGGACATTTCTGCTACTGATTCTTCAGCTTCCACCTTGCTTATGCTCTGTTTTGCCACACTTGTGCTCCCAGACTGCAAAACTGCTCAGCTGATTATACTTCAGTGTTCTCATGTTGGAAGAATCCAAGTCCAGCAGGTTTTTCTGTCGATTTTAACTGCATCCCTGAGATGCTCTGTACCTGCAGCACCTTGTTTCTTGTTTTTATCCAGCATTATTCCCTTGTCTTATGTCTCAGCCTTCCCTGCCCACAGAAGCTCAGTGCAGCAGCCAAAGCTCTGAGCAAATGGGCATCCCTGTGTCTTGAAAATGTGGGGGGAGCAAGAAAAAAAAAATTGCTGTATGCAAACTAATCCTTTCTATGAAATGGAGTGTCTGTGCAAAATGGCATCACTCAGGCCAACTTCAAACCCACAGAAATCACTATTTCCTTCCACTCTTTTCACTCCAAAGGGAGTTTATGCTTCTGTGGACAAAAGCAATTGTAGTCATATCTACTGCATCCTAGTCTCAATGCAAAATGGAATGGCAGTGGCTTACCCCCAGAATGTGTTTTTCTGGTAGGACCATTTAATATTACTCACTAGACCCTTCCAAATGAATGACTTGAAGGGAGAGGATTTTGGATTTTTTTTTTTCTAAGTTACTTCAAGGCAATTACATTGCATAGAAAGTAATAATCACTTGTCAGGCTCTCCACTTCACACATAGAGCCTCATTTCCATAGAGGTGAACATGTAGTAGTTCACTTGAATGCTCTTATTTTAAAGGATTTGGTGCAATCAGTGTGAACCTCGCATTTTCTCTCTCTCTCTTTTTCTCCCCTTCTTTAAATTTTTTTTTAAAGAAACTAAGACAACCAATCTGGCATGGGTTCCATTCTTGAGAGCTCAGAAAAAGATGCATTAAAGTTAATTGGTGGCAAAATGAAGCACGTTAAAGCGTGTCTCTTGAGTTCACAAAACTGGAATATGCACAGAGAAGATCTATTCAACTATCTGTGGGAGTGAGATCCGTTTTGAGGAAATCCTAAATCCATTTGTTCCTCTCACAGCCTCTGCCTGTGATCCCACCAGAGCTCCCAGGCTGGGCCCATCTTGCGACTGGAGACAGTCCATGAAATTCAAACTTGGACTCAGGATAAACAGTGCTGCTGGTTCTCCTCACCAGCGCCACTTCACAGCCCACTCCTCTGGTCAGACTGGAAGTGAAAAGGCAGAGAAGAAAAAATAGGATTTTAGAGAAAACTCAAGGCCACAGCTTTAATCAGTTATTTCCAGCAAACCTTAATCAGTTATTTCCAGGAACTTTCCAAGAATTTATTCTGAAGAATAACTGCTGACCAATTCTAATTTATCTTTGCTAATGTCTACCAAATCTCAATTTATTTGCCTAAGCAAATATTAATCCTGAGCAGTTTGGTTGAAAGCAAGTGCATTTTCCCTGGAGATAGCTGCCTTTCAGCATTGGATGGAACAACTGTTCCCCAGCATCACAAACCCAGATGTAATTCTCCCTGTCACAGACCCACCCCTGGCTGGGGGGGTTCCTGAGCTCGACACAAGCCCCCAGCCCCAGCTGAACAGGGTAAGGCCAGCAGCTGTCCTGAGCTCGTGGGTTAGCTCAAGCACAGTGCTAAAGCGGGAGCTTGACAAATTATTATTTTTCATGCCACCTAATGGCACTGTGGTACAAATGAAACACGCCTCAGACTGGCCCAGGCATGCCTTTGACTGCAGAATAGGTTTATCACACTGAGTGCAATGTACAATTTGCTCTGGGATCTCTGTGAGTGAAAGACAAGTCATTAACGTCTTCTAAACATCCTCCAGGAGCAGTAAGACAAAGAACAATCATGCACAGGCTCCGCTTTGAATAGCATCTTGATTTTGGCATCTTGTTTCCTACCCTCCATCAGCTTTCAGCAGGTGAGCTGAGGGGGAGATCTGGCTGCACGGGCCAGCAGGCTGAGCTGTGTTTGTTTTCTGTGGGGGTGGCTAATGAAAACAGCGCAGGAGGGGCTGCCCTCCTGTCCGAGCTGGGCTCGCTCTGCCTCCTGCGAAACTCCCACCCACACCATGGAGGCACCAGGTGCGGGGATGTCTGGAATATGGAATCAGCTCTGAAGCAGAGAGGGAGGGAGAGCAGAAGGAAGATGTGTGCCCTGCCTTTTTCACACCTTTTGATTCTGCCAGAGCTGCAGGCATCGCCTGCCTCTCTGCAGCTGCCTCCCACAGAAGCCCAGGCCATGCCCTAAATGTCAAGCCCGAATTTCCATAGTTATGAAGAGTCTGGATGTCAAGTGGCCCCTCCAGGCCTCACATTCATCTGAGGTTGGCAGGACCAGCACAGAGAGTGCTCACAGTTCAATTACAGGCACTGGCCAACAGACTGTACAGCAAGAAGCCCTTTCTCTTTGAAACACTCTTCAGCTTGGGCAAGTCTGTACCAGAACATCTTATCAGGTTATATTAATTTATATAAATAAGGATTGGAAAGCTAAAATTTTAAATATGGTGGTCACCACCTATGAGGATGCAAAGCCATTTTCCTCATTCATTACCAGTAGTTTCTCAGGGCAAATTCTTCAGTACACAGAATCCTGCAGCTCTAAACTGCAAGCCTACCTGTAGGCATGATATATATATGTGTGTGTCTATATATATATATATACACATATATGTATATGTATATATAATATATATAATATATATTATATATATATAGAATATATATACACAAACACATGATAGATAGATAGATTAAATAGATAGATGGATAGATGGATAGATAGATAGATAGATAGATAGATAGATAGATAGATAGATAGATAGATAGATAGATAGATAGACAGAGTGAATCATGCTTTGGTTCAAGAAAACCAGCTTAAAAAACCATACTAATACTGCCCCAAGCTCACAAAGTATTGCTGGAAAGTGTCAGTGTATTTTTTCCCCTTAAAAAACACTAATATTCTTTTTTTCCTGCTTCCTTTATGCTGTTTCCCTTTGATGAGTAATAAATAAAGAAGCAGTTGAAAACAGAATGTAAGTGCAAAGCCCCAGATTTGAAAGGGACAAAGACTCCATCTGTCACAGAGAAATCCAAAAATCCAAGTACCAGCACAGAGCCCACCTGCCAAAAAGGTTTTATGTTTATGTTAAGTGTGGCTTTAAGGAACAGAAATGTTCTGGCAGATAAAGGCAGCCACGAGAATGACTAACTGAGATGCACAGACAATAATTCCCTCCTTTGATTTCCTCCACTGTCACTGCTATCAGTTAGACATCTGAATGAAAAATCAGCTTAGAAACTTTGATCCCTTTAAAAACAGAAAAACAAACTCTGTAATCCGGAAATCCTTGGAGGAATATGGAACTGCAGCATCCCCCTCTGCAGCACATTTGCTGCAGCTGTGGGGAGCAGGGGTCTGTGCCTTGGACCAGCAGGGTCCCGGGTCCAGCACAGAGGTCTCTGCTCCCCTCTGGGCCTGGTGTGCCTGGGGGAAGGATTTCTTCTTCAGTGCTGGTCCCAGAGCACACCCACCCTCACGGCTTGCTCGCCATTTTGCACATTTTAACAAAAGCAGAATTTCAGGCTGCTGTTTCCCAGGCAGGAATGGAGGTGGTTGGGTAGCCAGCTGTACCAAACAGGAGGTCCCCTAAATAGCTCAGATTCCTCTATACAGGCTTGTTTTTCTGCACACTCTGTTTTGTTCCTTGTAGACAGAGACTCTGAAACATCCATCTGCTTCCCCAGAGCTCAGCCCTTTGCCTTCACCTCGAACACAGGAGAGAACACTACACCTTTACCTTTATGTTGAATTGGAATTAATTTTTTTTGTTTCTCTGGCCAAAGGCCAAGACCCAAGTGCTGGAGGATGAAAACACAATGAGCAGTACTGAAGAGCAGAAAGAGAAGAGAGATTGCAAAGGGGCAGCTCAGCAGCAGCATAATGAGATGTCCTGAGATAGTTCTTGAAAGGGCTGAAAGACCTCAGCACTAACCCTGCTTGGATATGGGAACAGCAGCCCCAGCACTGCTTTGCACTGGATGCAATGAACTCCAAATTGCAGAAATATCCCCAAATTCATCACAAAGGGTCAAAATCTGCCACAAATCCAGAGTGCAACCTGCTCACTTGGTCACTCAGGCCCACCAGTGCCACTGGAGACTTTGCAAGCCATCCCCTCATCACCCAGCTCTGTGCTGGGTGCTGCCCTTCCCCAGCTGGGCTCACCTGCTCCAGGTGGGATGGGGCAGCACCATGGGCAGCAAGCCAAGCTCCTTTCTGAGGCACAGGGCAGGAGGAGGGCACACAGCTCCCATTCCCAGCTGCCTCCTCCACGCTGGTGCAAAATCTTTCCACAGAGCTGCCCTGACTCACCCTGGGCTCCCTCAGCATCCGTGTCACCTTTGTGTGTCCCTGCTCCCTCCAGGGCTCTTTGTCTGCCAGCCCTATTAACCCATCTTTGCAGAGCACACAAAATACCTGACCTTTCCAAGAAGCCTCTCATATCCATGGCCACTAAGGCAACATTTTCCTCCTGGAGTTTCCCTGCATCCTACACACAGAAGGAAGCAAGAGCAGCTGGTTTCAGAGCCTCACACCTGAGGCAAACCTTACACTTTTGTCCTTTCCTAGCACAGCCGTCCTTACTGATGGCTTTTTCCCCTCTGTGCATGTTCAGTGCCTCTCTCCATCATCAGCAGAGCTTTGAGGGGGAATGTGCACCCCAGAGGATGCCCTTCAGTGGGGTCACTGGGAACAGCCCCCTCCTCCAGCTCCCCTGCCCTGCCCCAGCGTGCCACAGATGGAGAGCAGATATGGAAAACAACAGCCCTGAACACCCCTGCACCCTGACCATTAACTATAATTGTATTCTACATCAATCACAGGAGTTCTCCCCTTAAAGGTTATTAAGTATAATTTCTACTATGCAAATAGTTCAGCTTCATTAATGGATTTTTGGTTTCTAGTAGAAGTTGTTCTTTGATGAATGTCTCCAGATGTCAGTATCTGAAAAATGTATTGGGGGGAAGAAAATTCTCCCTGATGCAATGTAAAAAAGGTCCACTGGAGAGAGGGGGCTGGGGAAGACAGAAATATAATTAAAACAATTAAAATTCCTATCTCATGACCATTTACAGATGCTCCAAAGTGGCTCTAAATTAAAGGGAAATGTCACAGAACATGGATGCTTCTGCCAAAAAGTAGCATTAAAAATGACAAATTCCAAACAGCCTGAACATTCTCGTTAAATCCAAGGCTTTAACAGCTCAACCAAGGCAAGCAGAGTGGGTAGACAAAAAAAAAAAAATTACATCCAACAGTCAGCTGTGGAAATGAAGGAGAGGTGACCACGGAAAAGCTATCCAGCAGAACAACGAGCCAACATGAGACCTATGGATTTTCAGATTTATTCCCACCAGATCAAGTAGTTTTTCTACCATCTCATCTTTAATGGATTCAGACTCTCTATTACTATGACCCTGGTTGCTGCCTTTTCCTAACCACAGATTTATTTTTTTATAAGTGTTTAAAAGCTCTGGTGATGAAAGGCTTCATCTGATATCAAGATTTGCTGGATGAAGTCTCTCATGTACACTCACACCCCAAGTCCCAAGCCAAGGCAGAGAGAAGGCTGGGGGGTTGCATTTCCTCTGCTTTTTCTATTGTTGTTTTTCTCCCTCCCCTTCTCTTCACTCCTGGGAGAAATTTCTTTTGGAATATTTTCTCATTTATATTGTAAGAAACCTCTGCTGGTGTGCTTGGGTAGGGAACCTTGGTTTGTTTTTTTCTCAAGGCCATCTGCCTAAACTTCTTACACTCTCTCCCATTTAGGTTTGCAGTGGAGAAACTCAATTATAAGAAATACAATAAATATTTATTGAACTGGCGAAGGCAATAGCATATGCTGAACACGCTCCGTTTTCCTGGATATACTTTTTTTCCCCCCCTCCCTGCATCAAGCCCTTGTTCTGTCAGAATTGTTTTCATGTTAGTATTAGTCAGTCACTCCCCATGTGTCAGGAAATGCAAAACATGCCTGCTGTGAGACAGGGAGCGCGGGTGCCACTTTGCAGCTCCTCGGGATGCGAGCTGGCACAAAGACAGAGCGCACACAAAGGATGACAGGCACCACAGCCTGCTCCTCCAAACAACAAACTGGGCAAGTGACAACGCCTTGGGAGCAGGGCTGAGGTGCGGAGGAGGGAGCACGCAGGTTTGGGGAAGCTCAAGTGGAACTGGAGCAGGTAGGGGAGGTTTCCTTGGCAGGAAGCAGAGATGCAGGGCACAGCTGCTCAAGGAAAGGAACATCTGTGCGTGGGGTCAGCTACTACAACCTGGAAGCAGAGCCTATTAAGTGGCCATCTGTAGATGGTTTGCTTATTTACAGGCCTTTCAACAGTAGAGCTCATCATTACCTAATAAGTGCTAATGAACTTGGCCATATTCTGCAGCTGCAGAGGAGATGGGGGTTTCATTCCTTCTCCAGCCTACAAAGAGCATTAACTCTGGATGACTCCATGGGCTCAGCACTGGTTTGGTTGGAAGCATTCCTCTCTGGCTAAGGACTAGGTTAGACCTAGAGGAGAATTTGGCTCAGGCTCCACTCTCTGTGATGGCCAAACCACACAGGATCCAACCTCCAGAGCACTTGGGGGCTGCTCAGCTGTCACAGACATCTTTTAGGGAAAATCCTTTCCTTAGGATTTTTCCTCCTGAGAAGCTGAGAGGCCTCAGGATCAAAATGTAAACAATGGTTATCTGCTGCTGTGGAATGCAACAGGTGCATCCGGGATTGGCCCTATGTTGGTTGTTTCTAATTAATGGCCAATCAAAGTCAGCTGGCTCAGACTCTGTCTGAGACAGAAGCCTCTGTTATTCATTCCTTCCTATTCTATTCTTAGCTAGCCTTCGGATGAAATCCTTTATCCTCTTCTTTTAGTATAGTTTTAATATAATATATATCATAAAATAATAAATCAAGCCTTCTGAAACATGGAGTCAGGTCCTCGTCTCTTCCCTCATCCAAAACCCCTGTGAGCACCGTCACACTCAGCAGTGCTGAGAGGCTGCTGGCACACGGAGCTGCAAGCTCTCTGCACGCCCTGGGGACCAGGTCCAGCCCCAAACACACTCAGTGCAAGTGCTGGAAGAACAAGCAGCTCAAAATCTTCCCAGGGGAGTCAATCCAGGCATCCCAAATGAGGAGTGAGGGCCTTCATGATCTGATCTCATCATGCAGAAAGCCCTCGGTACAGTCCGGAAATTAGCTCAGCCTTTCAGCATGCACTGTGCTGCCCCAGCCAGAAAAAATTATAGGACAGGAAATTATTGTTGACTGGATCCATCATTATTCTTTTACCATCTGTTACCTTCAGGTTAGTGTTTCTCATAGCTCATACTGCTTTTCAGCATTGCATCCAATTTTAACTGACCAGAAGCTAAAAAAAAAAAAAGTTCAGATTTTGATCAGTTCACCTTTAATTCCCAGGGAAGATTTCTGTCATGAAAAATGCTACAGAATCATTAATGAGCAGTTGTAGTGGAGACTTCTGTTTAATCTCCCATCCATCAGACAGCACCTTTGGCATTGCAGTGACCCCAGGCTTCCCACAACACCTGGCACTTACACAGTGCTTCACCTTCTCTAAGCATTTAATTGGCATAATAGATTAATGCTTATTGATTAGCTGACTCAGAAGGAGACCACCCCATTCCAGGCTCCTGGTGTCCTTTTCTTTGCAGTGCACAGCCTTTAGCTGGTGGATAGGAAGGAGCTATTTAACCTCTTAGTGTCCAGGATTTCACAGGTTTGGTGGTACAGGGAATAAGGAGGTACCAAGTGACATTTGCAGGAGTGATAAAAAGGAGACTCGCAACTTAAATAACCTCAATATTAACTATACTACATTTCTACAAATAAAATCAGAGAAACAGTGTCTAGCTGCTTATTTGACGCAGGATTACTAATTTCTTTTCCCTGTTCCTTTGGGAGCATGCTTCCCCTCCCATCCCTTGAGCCTGGCTCAGGCCCCCAGGCCCAAACACATCAAAAGGCCAAACTCCCCCAGTAAATAATTACAGAAGTCTTCCAAAGCTCCAAACCACTAAAAAAAAAAAGTGTTTCTTGCCACTGGGCAGGCAGGAGCACCATCCCCATCACAGGCAGCTGTGCAATGAAGAGCAGCAAAGCCAGTGAGGTGTGGAGCACACATCCTGTGAGGAGCACCTGGGGAGCTGGGGGTGTTTAGCCTGGAATAGGAGAGGCTCAGGGAGGGCCTTATCACTCCCCACACCTCCCTGAAAGTGGGGCTCAATGTCCTCTCCCAAGGGACAAGTGACAGCACAAGAGGAGATGGCCTCAAGTTGTGCCAGGGAAGGTTTAGGCCGGATAACAGGAAAGCATCTTCAGTCAAAGTGTTGTCAAGCATTGGAACGGGCTACTCAGGAAAGTGGTGCAGTCACCATCGCTGGTGAGATTTAAGAGACATGTAAACGTGGTGCTAGGTTTATGATTTAGTCAAGGATCATGATTTAGTGGTAGACCTGGCAGTGCTGAGTTAGCAGTTCCCAACCTAAGTGATCCTATCATTCTGTGTCCCTCTACAAAGGCACCTCAAGGAAGCCCAGAAAAGCTGTTTGAAATGTCTGGGCTTCCCTTTTATTCAGCAAAACATACCAGGGAAGGGAAGTGTCCTCCCTTCAGGCAATGAACACTGTTCTTAATGGATAACCACCAGCTTAAGAGAAGGCTTAGCAAGCACAAATGCTGCCTGTAACAAAACACTTTTGGGCAGAAATAATATTCTTTAACACCTTCTTTGGCTAGGATTTAATAAGTGTGAAATCAATGTTATAATCAAACGTAATACTCATTTCCTAGAATAATCCTCTGACACAGCACTTGCTATTTCAGCTGATTAGAAGCATTGTTCAAATAATAGAAATTCCTGATCAGTAACCCATGAGTCCAAGGCAAGTTTTTTTTTTGTAGCCTAAGGCAGTTACTTCCCTTCATACTGAATGTTCACAAGTGGAGAAACACTTGTAGGAATTCTTCTGTTGCCATCAACTTAAACACTGTGTTCTCCCAGCAATGGATAAATGGTGGCTCATTAAGCTGTTGATGCCTAAGCAGCAATAAATTTGTGATTAACAGCCAGACCTGTGCTCTTAAGGCCTGGTTTTTATTTTATTTTTCATACTTCAATAGGCAGAAGCAGAGAGGGAATCTCAGACTGCAGGAGTCAATGAGGGAATGCAGGAAAGTCCTCAGGCAACAGGGATGGGATGCTGACAGTCCTAGGTGAGTTCTACAGGTGGAAAACATCTATCTTCAAAAGACTCACTGTCAGACACGATAGCTTTCAATAAAGAGATTAAACTGATGGGAGGTTTTCTTTCTGCATTTCTGCCTGCTTTTGGCAGAGCAGACCTGAGTGTGCACGAAGGAGTTATGACTTGACAGCAGAAAGTTGTAAAGCTTTCCCTTCTTATCAAGGCAGAGCAGCTGAGACAGCCTCTTCTATAGTTGGCTTTTTAATTGAAAGATTAGAAGTTCTCTTATGCAGTTTGCAGGAAACACAGCATTTCAGAGAGGTCGCCCAAGGTCCGTGCTCTGGTAACACCAGGGGTGGAACTGGCAGGTGCCAGCAGCAAGGGGAGAGCACGAGCTCGGGAGGCCAAAGTAAAGAGTTTGATCAAGCACCCCCATCTCAATTCAGTGCCTCTCAGGCTCAGGGGTTGTTGGGCTGCACAAAACCTCCCAAACCAGACTGTGGTGGTGTTTGTGGGTCCCCAGGACGAGGGAAGAGATGAGAATCTTGACTCCAAGTTTCAAATTATTTTATGATATATATTATATTAAAAGAAAATTATATACTAAAATTACACTAAAGAAAGAGAAAGGAGACATCAGAAGGCTAACAAAGAAGAATAAAATCTTGTGACTGACCAGAGAGTCCTAGAGCTGGACCTGTGATTGGTCATCAAGTAGAAACAACCACATGAGACCAATCACAGATGCACCTTTCACATTCCACAGCAGCAGATAACCATTGTTTACATTTCATTTCTGAGGCCTCTCAGCTTCTCAGGAGAAAAACCTAGCGAAAAGATTTTCATAAAATATGTCTGTGACACCAGAGTTCTTCCCTTTCATCCCCCAGTGCCTCGGGCTCCCCAGGGCCAGTGCAGTGGGACCAGCTCACAAATGAGAGCCCAGATTAAAGCAGCCCAGCCTGGGGCTGAGCCCAGCCCAAGGGCCAGGGCTGGTGCCTCCAGGGAGGCTTTCCAGGAGGAGGCAGGAGCTGCAGCTCCTGCCCGGGGAGGGAGAGATGTCAGTGGAGAGGGCACCTTGGCAGCATCATCAGTGGGATTGTGGTCGTGCACCTTGAGCTCCTATTCAGGCCATCACATTTCATTTGTGTAACTTGCCTCTGACTCCTGTAACCCCCCCAGGGAAACAGCAAACACACTCCAGCATGGCTGCCCAGTGGAAAAGAGCCAGGAGATGTCTCCCAGCAGAAAAAGAGAGGAGCTTCATCTGCCTCATCCCCCTCTCTGTCCAGCTGCCCCACATCCTGGCAGGGAGCAGCAGGGAAACACCTGGGAGTGGGATGCAGGGACACCCACCCAGCCCAACACATCTTCCCAGTTTTCTATGTCACAGAAAACACCCACAGCCCTTCACAGACTGATCTGGAGTCAATTTCCAATCATTTCCAAGATGGGGCATGCAAAAATCCAGGCCATGAAATCCTGGTATCCACTTGCATCACAGACAGCAGAGGCATCTGCCAGCACCCTGGGGAACAGGAACCTGCAATAAACACCTTCAGCAGAAACGGTCCCTGTCAAAATAAACAGGTGCACATTCCCACTTACTACTGCACTGCCATACACAGCCCAAGACTTATTTCCAGGCTCAAATGGTTCATTACTGAGGAGGATAAAAAAGGAAATGAAGACAGAGTCACTAAGGGAGAGCACCTTGAGTGAACATCCCCTGCCTCGTGTTTTAACACCTGAGAAAATAACACAAACCTGGCTCACTAGAGTAGCTCAAGGATCCCTGGCATCCTGTGCCTGAAGACACAATTACATTAAATACGACAAACTTTGTTTTCCTCAACATATTTGAAATGAAGCTCCATTAAAATGGGAGTGTAGATTTTTTTTTCAGCTGATAATCTATTTCTGTTTTGTTTTAATCAGGCTTAAAAAAAAACAGTAAAAGGAAACTCTCCTCTCTTTAAGCCTTGCACAACTCATCCATCACCCATCTGTCCACCTTGCACCTCATTATTTATTATTCAATACTCAACAAGCTAGCATGCCAGTTAAGATTTTCCCTGAAGAAAGCTGGCATCTAGACAGACAGCAACTGCTATCAAAATGTTTCTTTTTGATTTCTCTGCCCTCCCTCACTCCATCCTCTGTGGTGGGAATAAATATAAAACCTTTAAAGTAAATAAAACACTTTTTAATGAACCAGCAAAAGCAAGAGGAAAAACAAAACTAAACAGAAGTCTGTTTTCTTTAGTCAGACTTTATCAGTGCTCCATTAAATCACTCTCCTCCTGGTCCCTTTCATCCTCCTGTGTTCTCAGCCATAAGAGAAAATCTGCTCTCGGACACATGCAGGCTTCCTGGATACAAGGCACATCTGTTGTTCAGACCTCAGGCCCAGAGCAGAACTCCAGCCATGATGTTTCTTTCCCAGGCATCCCTCTAATGAGATGATTTAGTTGAGTGGATGCTGGAAAAGCAGCTACTGTAACCCGGGAGCCTCATCTCAGCTGTTGGCTGCCCAAGGCAGGGAGCCAGAGGTGCTGCCAGGGCTGGGTCCATCCCCTCCAGCCCCACCACCGCCCTCCCATGGGCACAGAGAGAGCCTGAAGGCGACTGGAAGTGCAGCCTCTGTTCAGCAGGGACAGCCTGCGGGTCCCCTTAATGTCAGGGGGAATCCCCAAGGCAGAATTTTGCTTTCTGGCTGGGCTGTTCTGGCAGCCTCCAGTCAGTTTGGCTCTGCCAGCAGGAATTCCAGCAAGAATTCCCCCTGTTCCCACCACACTGCACCCACAGTGCTGTCCAGAGGCAGCTGTCCCCAGGTGCCAGGGCCAGGCACACACTCCTGCTGCCCCAGGTGTCCCAGCATTTGTGTCCCTGCTGGCTCTGGGTGCACAGGCTCCACCATGCATTTAAACCGTGTTCAAGGATACCAGCCCTGGACTTGGATCCTCACCACCCAGTGCACTGAGAGAGAAACACACAGCTGCAGCTTCCACCTCCTCCTCCTCCTCCTCTATTTTGGGATTTGCAGAATAATTTAGCACTGGGCACCACTCCCAGCCCGAGGGTTACAGCCCCACAGGGCAGCTCCATTCAGAGCCTTGCACTGCTCCATGTTAAAACACACCTTAGAAAGAAAATAAAGCCCCAGATACCTCTGAAAATCAGGCCTTTTCTACCCACACCCTTCCAGACAGAGAACAACCTTGTGGCAAAGGCAGAACAGGGTAAACAAAGTGCCTTCCTCTCCATGATAACACCTTCCTATTTTTGTATCTTGTATTAAACAACATCCTCCTTTATAACACTCCCAGCAAGAAAATTTATCAGGAAAAACATAAGACAGAAAAGGTGAGATTTTTTTTTTCCCTTCCTTATCTCAAAGTTTCCTGCCTGTCAGGGTTTCACACGTTGGCTGATGTGCCTTTCATGTAATACATGAATATAATTTATGCAGGAATGTATCTGCAAGTGCATGTGTTAGGGGGCTCAGTCTTTGGGCATAGGGGCACCTCTGTGAGGGCACAGCTTACACAGAGCCTGTGTGGAGAGCTGGGTTGGGTGATTATGGGGAAAACCTGAGTTAATTTTCACAAAATTTGGGAAGGAAGGAACCACAAAACTGTGTGACATGAGCTGGGCTTGGGGACAGGAGCTCACAAGTGGTGACAGCCACCCTCAGCTGCAGCTCAGGAGCTCCAAGCACGAGATACTCCTGGCACCTCCAGGTCAGGCATGTGCCAAAACACAAATACATTTTTTACCCATTCACCAGAAGGAAAAGGGAAAAAAAGAAAGGAAGGAAAAAAAATGCCTCAAGGTTTGGGGTTGGTTTGTTTCTTCTTTTCAATATCCATTGCTCCCCTTCCCAAATGCCTCATTTATTTTGAATTCCAGTAACTTACACCAGTAATATAATGTCCTCATTCCCAAAATTCATTATGATCATTAAGGTTTAAAGCCCACTCAGCAGTAAACGAAGGAGTAAATTATTCCTCTCTCTGGTCATGCTACAAGGGGGAGGGAGAAGCCCTGGACACTCAGGGATGCTCACACAGCAGTACCAGCCCTGGAGAAGCACAGCTGCATCTTCCTCAGCCTCCCTGGCTGAAGCATCAGGTCACCTCTCTTACCAAGTACCTGATAATGTTTTAAAATGTCCTACAAACAGAGCTTAGCTCCACACACACCCCCAAAGCACAATGTTCTGCCAGGGAAATGGTCTTTTCCAATATCTTGTCTCCAGGAACAGCATAATCTAAAGTGTCAGTTGTTTCATAAATACAAACTAGCAAGACCTGCAGTTGTGGCTGGGGTTTTTTTATGAATCTGCTTTACTCCTTTAGCTGCTTACTCATTTGCACTTACCTTTTAGTCTGATCATGTAAGAGGTTTTGGAACAAGTACAGAGGAAGAATAAAAACATAATGGTTTCTCACTGCTCGAGGGCATAACTCTAATTAAAAAGAACATTCTTGCTTTTAGCACCCAGACTCCTCTCTCCAAAACCTGAACTTTGACATTTTCCAACTGAGATTTAAAACAAGAAAATAATTCTCAGTGCCACGAGGAAGGACTGCAGCGGGAAAGGGGAGGGATGAGGGAGAGAGAGGTTCAAGGCTAATAGACTTATCAGGGAAAGAGAGTCAGGAAAATGCAGATTTGCTCATCAGCGAGACCTGGCTGGCAGTGCAACAGTCCTGTGCCTACCTGGAGGATGTGCTGCTCTCTCTGCTTAAACCAGGATGGCACCAATACACCAGCCCTGAACAGGGGAGGTTTTCTGCCACCACAAGATCTTCCAGGGCTGGCAGAGGGGTTTTAAGGATGTCTCTGCTCACAGGGCACGATCCCAACTCCGCAGCTCAGCAGCCAAGCCTCGAGTGCTCCTCCTAAAGTTCGGCTTCAAACTTGGAATGACAGCGTAGACAACATTGTATTCCTGCTGCAAACACATCCCACACATCCGAATCCAGCCCTTTACCCTCTCCCTACCCCTCTTTGCAGACACAGCCTCCAGCTACAGGTTTAAGTCATGGAGTGAATTGGCAGAGCAAAATGGAAATTGGCAACGCGTGCTGCTGAGTCACAGGTGTGGCAAGGCAGCACCTTCTCTACAGTATAGGGTTTGCTTACAGCTCCCTTTACTCCTGAAATATATGAATTATACATCTTAAGAGTATTTAAAATGTGTATTTTATAATTAGCTTCTAATCAGCTAAAAACCATTCACTTCTGAATTACAACTGGGGAAAATAAGGAGAAGTGTAGAACTCAGAAGGCAAGAAGACAATAGACACAAGATCAAGAAAGGAACAAATGAAATTTTTCAGGTTAGGAATCAAGAGTCATTGAAAAGAGCAATTTGGAAAGATGCATTACAGTTACAAAATTGATAGCAATACAAAATTAACTCATACTACTCTATTTTAACTTCAACACATTACACACCACAGTTCATTTCCTCTTGTAACAATTCAATCAAGGAGCAATTAAATCATTATCACCTCCATCCAATATTAGTATTAATTTTATTTTAAACATCAATATAGAGGAAACATTTACCAACAGCAAATAAAATCCCACACATATATGGATTTCTGAGCTGAAAATCATCTCATCAGCTAATGTGAACGGATGAGTAAATAATTCCAGTGGTTCACATCCAGCACGTATTCCTACAAAATGCACATGTAACTGCTCCTAATGTGGCAGAGATGGAGGGATGTACAAATGGGAATCTGCACCCCCATGGGCCAGGCTGCCCAGTGCAGTGCCCCTGCAGGAAAGGAAATTCTCCATAACTCAGCATTAACCTGGCTGCAGAGCTCTGAGCTTGCAGTGCAGAGAGCTAATGAGTGCTATCAGAACAGCACATGTGCCCATAGAAACATTTGTACGAGGAGCATCCTTGTGATAGGACATGCAGGAGAACTCAGGAGCAGCTGCAGGATAATTTATTTTTGATTTGGAGTCCTCATGCTGTATAATAACATTAACTAGCTTCTTGGTGATTGACCAGCTTCATCCATCAGATGTTTCAAAGGAAAATGAAGCCACTCTGGAAACATTACTATTGGCAGATTTTCTTCCCCTTCCTTTTTTTTTTTTCCCTACAGGAAAGGAAAAATTTTTTTCAGTCTTCATTTGCAACAGCAAAAATCCATCTGCACATGGATGAAACCTTGCAAAGGGCTGGGCATGGACACAAGACATGCAGAACCACAGGTCCCAGACTTTGACACAGCAGTGAAGGAAGAGGGGAGATATGGACAATCCTCTCCACCAGCATTGGGGGTTTGGCTGGTTTAGAAAAATCCTTCAAAGCATTGCAGAATTTTGCAATCATTGTCCTGCTGGGGTTTAGTTTATCTGGGATTTTAATTGTGTCCAGCAGTAATGTGTAATGAGAACAGAGGCTGTGCCAGCACACACAGAGGGGTTTTCCAAATCATTTAAAAGTGATTTAGATACTGGGGAAAAAAAAGCCCCAAACCTCAACTAATTGTTAACTAAGATATGGTCCAATTTCAATTATTCCACTGATTGATCTCTAAGTGATAGATTTTTCAAAAGGATCTATTAATGAGAAGTGTCCAGTTCCTATTAAAATGTGATGGGATTGATACCTAATCTGTTCAAGGCTCCTTGGAAAAATCCAGTTTAAATTAATCGGTGGAGAAGCTTTGTACTTTCCAGTTAGTAGAATTTACTCTCTGCACTGCAGAAATCTGATGAGTGCTAAATAAGATGCTCCTAAAGCATCTGTCCATATGTCTCTGCCCTGGACAACACCATCCATTCTAATCCAGTTCTGGACTTGGGCAATAGAAATCCCCTAATTTCCACTAACCATATGTTAGCTTTGCCATATGGAAAAGAATATGCAGTGATGAGAGTGGTGACAGAGCCAGATTTCTTCCCATATGTAATCTAGAGTATGACAGTCTCTCCAGAGGAGAAAAAGCCAGGTACAGCCCGTGTATGTCCTGCACGGAGAGCCCAAGTTGCCTAGCAAACACACTGAAAAAACTCTCACACAGAGTCTTCAAAAGCATGAATTATCTGCATAATTATTTTATAGTTGTACCCAAATACAAAAGCTTGGTTGTCTGCCATGAGCACTAAGACTTCAAACTGCAAGCAAAACCCTGATTATTTGGTATTACTGAGAATGCCACTCTCACAGAAATTCAGCGGTGTCTTGATGGGGTTTTATCAGCATCTCAGAAAAAGAAATAATGTATAATTTAGGAGAAAAAAACACTTCATGGGTTTGAATTTGTGTCCTTCCAATGTTAAGGTGCTGGTAATAGGTCTGACAGGAGTGATGCAGGTGGCACAGTGGGGACGGAGTGAATATCTGCCCATCTTTGCCCAACAGAACTTGGGTTTAAGTCACAGGCAGGAGCCCAGGGATGGAGCACAGTGTGCTCCCTCTCCTTGCAGACTGAAAGCTCTGCCAGCAAGGCAAAAACCCCAGAAACACAGGGAAGAGATTTGGCATGTCCCCAGCTGTTCAGCTCAGCTGTTCGTCCCCCTGTCCCACCTCACCAGGCTGTGGAAAGCGCTGTTCCAGACCAAACCTGGGCAATGTCACACCCAGAGTGTGTGGCCAGGGCTGACATGGATCCTGCTGATCCTGGCCTTGGATTGGACCTCAACCACTGTGCTCAGGCAGCTCTCAGGGAAATGAGAGAGGCATAAATTATCTCCTGTGCTGGGCTAATTCATCCCTCTGCAAGGAAATCCACATCTCCAAGTAAAACAAAGCTTCCTCCTTCCTTCCATGGTGCCTCCAAGCAGATGTTCACATGTTCCCCATTCTGAGTGCTGATACAGCCCAGAAAGGTTATCTAATTACAGAAACAATACTTATTGGATGCACTAATGCTTCTGCAATTTTAATAGCAATATGATAGCTAGGATTTATATTATTTTCCTTTTCTGATTAATTATTTACATAGAGACAAGCATAGATTATTAAGTACGTGTGCGCTGTGCCAGGCTGCAAAGAGATTTTTTTAAAAGAAAAGGGAAGAAAGGAGGCTCTAAACTTTTTTTGGGAAACAATCATCCAAGTGCTTTGATATCCTGTGATCCAGTAATTTGCATTTAGGCTCTTGGGACATTGGTGCAGAGCACAGATTTGATCCAGGACACTACAGGTAACGTTGTGAGAGAGAAAACACTGATGCCAACACATCCATCCAGGAAAGCTGTATTCACCCATAAGCCCAACCAAATCCTCAGAGGAGTGCATGGCACTGGGAAACATAATGAAATTGAGGTTGTTTTGCAGTGGCTGTTCATCTGTTCCCCATGTAACCTGTCCCAAAGGTGCTAACTGGAATCAGGAGAAAATTTAGGGACAACCAAGACTTCAGAGACAGACATCTACCATCTACCCAACCCATTTCAAAGCATGGCCATGAGTTCTTCAAGAAGACTGTGCTTTGGTGGAAGCACACATTTCCTCTCTTTTTAGTTAAAAATCCTCCAACATCTGTCTAAAATATATCATATTTTCCTAAGATCAAGTAATTCTTGGAGATTTGCCCCAATGCACTTTAACAGACATGTCAGATAATTTTTGCTAAATGGCAACATTGAGCCTGGCCAGCTATTCAAGTGGGATGATCTCATTTTCAATATCTCATTAAAAAAAAATTCAAATTAGCTTAAAACACTCTTAAGGCTACAGAAAAAACTCTGCCCTTTGCAGAAAACTGAAAAACCATGGCCACTGCACAACCATTCAGCTGGAAACACAAATCTCTGTTTAACACCTGTGCAAATTCCTCCCCATTTGTTTATCATTCTCCCTACCAAAAAGCACTTTGCTAACTTTCTGCAAATCCAGATATTTCTATGAAATGGCGTTGTGGTGCAGTGGTAAAATTAATGAGAGGAAACTCCTAAGGATGAAAAAGACAAATCTTTATGCTTATGTCATTAAATTAATTTGGCCTGGAAAGAAATTAATCCTATCAAGTTTTAATCAGGTGGTGACTTTGCTTTGATTTGTGAATAACAGTTTTAATAAAAGATATTTCACAGAACAGAAGAATCTCTAGTGCAAAATGCCCCACAGTCTCCTCCTTTGACTGGAATTTCTGGTCATTAAAAAAAGCCAAAGCCAAAGCAGAACTATCGCTGCTTACCTCATCTGCAGCTATGAAAACGTGAGTGAGAGGTCAGAGGAGAGGGGGGAAAAAATGAGTCCTTGGAAAAAAAAGGGATGGAGAAGATAAAAATCCCACCACCCCTAAGGTTTAAACCAGGAGAGGGAGACTCCAAAAATCCCACCACCCCTCATAGGTTATAAAAGACACCCTTTCCAAATCTGGATCCAGGCTGCTGGAGTACAGGGGATGCCTGTCTCTCTTGCAGGACATCTCCTAGACAGGAACCAGGGGTGACAGCCCATGTTTGCATGAACAACAGCCCCAGAAGAGGAGGAGATTTGGGAACAGAAATACGCATTTATCACACAACTCATAAAGATCATGGCTTCACAGTAGAGTTATTCCAAGCCACAGAAAGAATCTAGATCCAAATCAAAGGTGGCAGAAACACAGACCAAGGATAAACCTCATCTTCTCCAAGATCTGAAAGGAAACCAGACGCTCTGGGAAAGGATCAAGAATGGGGCAGATTTCTGCATCTGGGAACTGCAATGGTCTCGGTACCTTCCCAGCCTTGGGTGCTGGGGAAGGTGACACACACCAGAGGGAAAGCAGAAATACTCAAGGATGGAAAGTAGAATCACTCCTGAATGGGCCCAAGTGCCTGTGGTGTTTGCAGTCATGCTAAGCACCGCAGCAGCATCTTGCATGGCCAGGCAGCCCTGCTCCCTCAGCCTGCTCTCCTGCAGCAGGATGGGCTGGGAGCAGGCACCTCTCTGCCTGCCAGGAGCAAAGGCAGATCTAGACAAAACTCCTGCCCCCACTACTTTCTGGTGAGGACTTCACAATAGAGTAAATCTCAGGTAGCAATGAGCCCTGCTGCGCAGGGAAAAGCTGAGTGTGACTGAGAAACCCTTCCATCACGCTGTCACAGAAAGCAAGTTCCCTGGGGCTTGAAGGAAGGCTGTGCCTTAAACGATTTGCTCTTTAATGGGCTTTTTCTTTGCAATCAGCATGTGAACTTTGAAAAACCACTGGTTTGGTTTCCAGAGTGTGCAGCCCTGAGCCCACGGAACCCACGCAGCTCGCTGCTCCCCCCGCGCTCCGCCAGCCTGATTGGCAACCCTGCCAAGAGAGCCTCCCTGCCTTCTCTGCATCCTGTATTGTAGTGAAAATAATGTGCTGCTGATTTCAAAAAGAGTTTTTAAAAATATGCCACTGGAGCATCACCTTGATAAAAGCTGGAAAAGATGCATTTTTAGTAACAGAAATGTGAGAAAAGAACAAGTGTGGATCAGGGGAGTTTGGCCCAGATGAGCACTGCAGACCCAGGATCAGATGGGATCCTCAGGAGCCAGAGGGATTCAGGGTGGGAGCAAAGGATCCTCCAGAGCCAGTGAGAGTGGAGGATCAGGCCTGGCTTTGTTCTTACCCCTCTCTAGAGAGAGGACAGGAGGGATGGGAGCTCCTGAGGGTGACCTTGCAGGGCAGTGCTGAATGCTCCCCAGTGCAATGCACACCCTGCATCAGAACCGGGGGGCTCTGCAAGACCCAGCTTCAGCCAGAGAAAAGGGCAGCAGCTGGGTGGGATGTGCAGGGAGGAGACTTCCCACTGCCTGCCATCCCTGCCCAAAGCCCCCTCAAAGCAGTCATGATTTGGGCTCCAGCACACACCTAGGACAGGACAGATGTTGTCCCCCAGGTCACACGTGGAGTCTCCGGTGCACCAGAGCACTGATCCAAGGCACCATCTGTCACCTCTACAGCCAGACCAACCCTATTCCTCCTGTGCCCTGCATCTCCCACAGTGATTTCTTCCTGGCCTCCTTCTCCAAGGGCCCAATTGCCATCAGCATTTCTCATCCTTTAGGAGAGATGCAGAGGACTAAGCCTGAGCAGCAGCCTCTAACCCCTTCTCCTGAAACAAGCTTAGTCTTTGTTGCACTGTATTTACTTCTGTTTTCCAAGAGTAGGGAAAAGCAAACAATGTAGAAAACCTTTAATTTCACATTTTTTCCCAGCTGGTAAAAATGATAGCTGGATATGCACACATCAGTATAATCGTCTCCTAAACAAATGGCACAATGACAAACCGAGGGGGCGGGGAGAGGGGGAGCAGAGCACAAGCTGGTGTTTTCAATTTAGAAAGTATGCATTATTTACACTGCCATTATTCCACTCAATTTGAGTTCACGCTTTAGTCCTAATTTCAGTATAATCAAAGTCAATGAATATTTAATCAGCATTGCTTCCAGAAATTGAGTAATGCCATTAACATAATGTCCCCAGGACTTCAATGCCGATTTTCCTCAAAAGCACGGGACTTTCACTCTTCCTGCCCTTCCCCCCATCACTTTAACCAGTTGATGCTCTGATCCCCCACCTTTGCTGGGCTTAACAAGGTGGGACCTGCCCAAAATGCAGTGAATGGGAGCAGCACTTCCCAAAAGCAGAGCTGTGTCCCCAGGGACGCTGATCCAGCCCCAGGATAGGTAATAAAAGTAGAGCATTTCCCTTCAATATGGCTCAGTATGGATAAGCATCATAATAACAATAATCCATTTGCACTTCTGGAGCACCTTTCAATGGAGGGGCTCCAGTCATTCTGCAGGCATTAATTAGTGCCTCCCACTCCCCTGCAAGGAGGGCACTTATTTGTGTGATAGCTAATCTACAGATAGGAAAACTGGAGCATGATGAGGTTAAGTGCCTGGTTTACAGCCACCCAGGAATCCAGTGGCATTTGGGCACAAGTCTGGAGCTCTGAGTGCCTCCAAGCTTCCTTCCCTAACCAACAGTCTGTGCTGCTTCACTAAAATGAGATCAAGAAAAGCAGCAGTACCTATGAATATTTATGAACAATACAAAATTACAGCACAAAAAATTGTACAGACATTTCAGAGCTGCTAAGTGATGGCTCCAGAGCTGCATCTCTCTGTGCACAGAGCATTCAGCAGTCAGGGCACACATGCCCCCTCCAGTGGGGCTGCATCTAATCTATCATCTTTTCTAACATGACTATCACTGTAATATCTCAGCAATGCCTTCAGCTGAAGACCTATCACAGCCTTCCATCTATCTGAGCTGGTTTATAAAGCTTTTCTCCATGGTGCTGGAAAATCTGTGGGGCATGTGTTTTAAAATATTGGATAAATTCCCCACTTTCCCTTCTGTAAGTCTAGATAGAGTTTTAATGCAACCTTTATCAGTAATGAACAATCTCTTGTTCTCCCATAAAATTAGAATTAATCCTTTTTTAGGTTAATAAGGAAGGAACAAAGTTCAATTTTGTTCACACAACACATACAGTTGGGAAGTCTGAGGTTACATGTAGAAAGTACTTAGAAAGATATTCTAACCTGACTTTTAGAGGGTTTTGATAGTTTGGGGTCATCACACTTTCATAAATTCTTCCATGAACAATTTCTTATTATACATCAGTTCACTGGTCGCCTAATTTGCAAATCTCTCTGTTCTTCTCAGCAGGTTCCAGTATGGCACAGGCTCACCTCAATGCAGGTGTTCTCTTCAGCGATGACATTAAGGATCATTTTTCAACTGCTGAAGATTCCTGAGTTGCACAGGTGCATATGGCATATGGAAATTTTCATTCCCTACCTCTGAGAGTGGTCTTCAAAAACATTTTTTTCTAAAAGTTTGCAAAGCTGTTCAAGCTCAAAACCAGTAATTCCAATATGTATTTTGCTGAATTACATCATGGCTGTAACCAACTCAAGCATAGTCCTGCTGGCCTGGCCATGCATTTAGGCAAAGATGAAGTAGCACCCAACAAATTTACACTCCAGCTCCATGGAATTACCTTGATGTGGGTAAATATGAAGACTGAGTTTGCAATCATTTAAAAAGCCTTATTCTTGGCTCATGTCAAGAGTTTGCTCTTGGAGATGGAATGGAGGAAATAAAGGGTGCAGATGGAACAGGGATGGAGGAGTAAAGCCTGTGCCTGCAGAGGGAATGAGGAAGGACTTTTCTGGAACAGGAGTGGGGAGGTGTTTGTATGGTCTGGAGAAAGGTAGAGACTTGCTCAGCTCAGGAGCTCAAGTCAGCAGCAAAGAACAGCTTGTACATGTCACTGGCATCATAGAATGAAAGCCCCCTGTAATCTCAAGGAAAGCCCTTCTGTGAGCCCGGGTAGCATTTTTCCAACCTATCTCACCCTTAATAACAAACATTTTGAAGCCAGAAGATTAATGGTTTTGTGGCAGTGACATAGTCTGCTGTCTCTTGAACGGAGTTGTCTCAGCCATGCTCCAGCAACACCCCCTGACGCCTCCCAATAATCCCAATGGCTTTAAACACCAACCTTAGCAAACACCAGTGCCACCCTGGCCGAGAGGGAGCAAACCTGACACCAGCAACAGGAATGAAACATGGGGGTTCTGCCCTGGAAAATCCCACCTTCAGCGACTCTGAATGGAGACCAGTGGCTCTGACAACATCTAGGGATACTTTCCTTTGAAGGAGGGCAGAGCAGTCTCACCCAGGGTCTGCAGCTCACCAACACCCAGAGAAGGGCTCTTCCAGCTCCCTCAGCCCTGCTGGGAAGGATTTCCACAGCCCAGCTCCTGACAGGCAGAGTAAGAGTTAAGCTGGAGGGTGGGGGAGAAGCCAGAGGATTGCCATAACATATCATCAGTGGGTCTATTAATAGGGTTCAGGTTATAACTTATTCATGAACTTGTGCACTTTTCACTCGTACAGCATGGCAGGGTAACTCAGGAACACTTATGAATGACACTACTAATGCACCAAAGAGAAAGGAAACACAGCTCTGCTGCTGTTGCACATTAAACCCATCTATTGCTCTTCAAGACCACAGCAGATCAGTCAGGCAGACATGGATACTGCTGTTAAAAGATCAGCCCTCAGAGCATCACCACCCCGCTGGGTCTGGGATGCCTTTGGCAGACACACAGCGCATTAAATCTTCATTAAATCTTTTGTCTTGGCAATACTCATGCAATTTGCTGTATGATTCCTGTGTCAGCAAACCCTCCTGAGCACTGCCAGGTTCAACAGGCAGCAACTCTCTCCATGGCCATGGAGGCCCAAAGGCATTCCTCTTGCTCCTTGCAAACCCAATGGAATTGGGAGCAATGGCCTCCCTTAAAAGTTACACAACAGAACTCACAGTAAACTGGTGCTGATAAACTGTCCCAAAGCAAAGATTCCAAAGAGCTTCATGCCCTGACAAATCAGCTCTGTGGTTTTTGAAGTTCACCTCCACGGTTCTGAAGGGCCCTGAGGGCAGGAGAGAACAACCCCTGGCACCAGGAGGCTGTGGCTGACCAGGCAGCACCTGCAAACATCAAAATGGAGCTCACAGAAATGTGAAGGCTCAAATTCCCGCTGCTACTTCGGTTCCTGAAGAAACTGAAGATTTGTACTGTGGCACAAATCATTAAAGACTTAATAGATATGGCAAAGGCAATGGGGTGTGTCAGTAGGAAGGCTGAGGGAAGAACCTAGCTGTCCCTAGGGAACAAGGGTATTCCTCTCACCTACACGCCTGGCAAGAGATTTAGCACTTGTCACTGGTCACTGTTTTATCTCCAGTGTCTTAATTGTCTTCCTGCTAGTTAGGGCTCATTGTATGTTCTATTGATTGTTGTTTCCCCACTAATTGACTGTGTGGTTGTTGGCTTCTTTAATTGCCATCCTGAAAGGCACTGTAAATTGTCCTACATCAACATTAGTGATGGTAAGAAAACCAGAGTGGTGCAAGCAATTTCAGTATTAATACAGTGGGGAAACAGCAAGGCCTTGGAATGCTCTCAGCCCATTTAATCCCCTCTCTCAGCCAACTCATCCTAACCTTGTACACCAAACATTAAAGTTTTCACTTCCACGTGCTGGATGCAGGTTCTGGTTTTGCCCTTTATTCTGGTTCAATATTAACTCAGATGATGGATGTGCAGCACATCCTTTCCAACACACATGTGCTTCCCAGCTCCTCCTCCAGTCCTAAGTCTGGTCCAAGAGACAGAAGTCAATGGGTATTTTCTTTAGACTTCCACAGACCTTTTGGTCCAGATCTTGAAACGTTTATTACTTCTCACAGACCTAAAGGTACAGACAAGGGACCAAGGGGGATTTTTGAAAGGGTCTAATTCCTACTAATTAACTCAGCCATGTTAGAGCCTTTGAAAGTCTGACAAAGCACTCACGAGCATTTTTAGACAGTTGAATTGCTTTACCTGGCTCAGTCCTCCAGCCCCCATATTTGCAAACATTGTTTGCATATGCCAAACTCTTAATCCAGGTATCAGGACAGGATGAGTCAGTCATGCAATACATTTAACTGTTCTGGAGATGACAGAAGACTACCAGAAGAAAGATTAATTAAAGACCTAGACAAGGAAAAAAAAAACCTTTTTTTTTTCAGAAACCATTTAGCAGTGAAAGGCACTGGGCATTATTTGAGGCTTATTGAATCCATGCTGCTCTCTCTTTTCTGGAATAGCATCAATACTGCAATTGATTCCAGACCTTTTCTTTGAAGAATCCCAGTTCTAATTTAATCCTATTGAGCAGCAGTCAGAAGCCCACCAAGGGAGGAATTCCACTCATTTTAGCCAAGCAGTGGTGGGTTTGACAAAACCAAAAGACATGCCTTTAGCCTTTTTTGAAGGCCTTTTGCCTGTTTTTGGAGGGTAACTGTCACTGCAGCAGTCCCTGTCGCTGCCACTGCCTACTCCAAGAATGCAACATCCAGGATCTTGTTTGTTTTCCTATTAAGGCAACAAAAGTGCTTTGCTAAGTTTTGTGTGAAAATGAAAATGTATTTTTAAAGATGATAAATGGTCCTTTTGGTTCCTGCTGCTTCCTTTTTTATTTTCTATACTCTTTTATTTTTTTCTCCTAGGTAAGAAAAAAAACCCCTCTCTTCCTGTGCAAATGTTCCCAAGGGAACAGTTAAAGGCTCTTTTCCACACAGCTTTTCAACCAGTCAGAACAGGAGGTCACATTTCAGCTGATGAGAATATGCTATGAAAACTTGTGTGTGCTATTCCTACATATCCTGACCTCCCTCTTATTCCTTCTCACCCCTCCTAGATACAAGAAAAGCAGCAGAAAAAGAGAATTTCCCCCTCCACACTTGAAATCTTCTCCAAACCACTTGAGCAGTTGTTACTGTGAGGAGCTAAGGGGGACTTTGAGTTATCCTGCCACATTTACAGGCCTTTCTTTAATTTCAGGACAGTGTTCTTGAACTTTAATGGAATGGTTAGTGATGTGCAGCAGCAAGAGGAGGAACACAACTCAAGCCAGGAAAGCCTAGGGATGCAATCCCATCCATCTTTAGATGCCACATCCCCACCAATATGTGCTGTGAGCACCAATTCATTAGGCTGGTGCAATCTCTTCAATATCAGCCCCAACCTGTCCCCGCTGAGCAGCTTGTTAAACCTCACAAGTCAGTGCAGAACCAATTTGCACAGCCCTCATTGCTTCCCAGCACTAACCTTATTGACCTTTAGGCACAGCAAAAGGGCAGTTCATTTGCTGGAATCTGCTTTGGATTGAATGATGAGGAGGGTGGTGGCAGCACCAGCCCTGGGAGAGCAGCCCAAGGGGCTCTGTCTCATCACCCGAGCAAGAGCCAGGTTCAGCTGGGCTTTTTTCAGAGGAGATGGATGGAGGAGCTCTATTTCCATGGGTCCTGCTGCTCTGTGCAGATGTTCTGTTTGGCTTCACTTTGCCCTTTCATCTACAAATAAACCAGCTCACCTCCCTCTCCTTCAGAGTTCTGCATTTATGTGCATGCAGGGTGAACACCGTAGCCAAACCATGCCTTTAACTTCTCTTAAAACTTAGACAAATTCACAATTCTTTGGTTGCCTTTCTGCCACTTCTTTTATGGAGTTGTCTCTGTTTTCCCATGCTACCTTGGATCAACCTGTCCCTGAAAGCAGATTCATACTCAGCAGCTTGAAAATGCACACACACACAAACCAGCCTTGACCACAGCTAATTCTAAGGAGCTGATGGCTACTTGAGGAATAGCTCACTTTATAAATGAGAGTATATGAAATACCCTACTGAGAAGAGAGGGTACTCAGTATTTCTGCAGCTTTGTGCAATGCTTAGGTATTCTGAAGTATTTCTATTTTTTGACAGTTTAAGCAAGGCCAGTTTCTCTGTCTGAATGCCTTTAACTCTCACTTTCCTCCTAAAATAGAGGCCTGTTTTTCCCAAGCCTTCTAGTCCAGTCTCATCACCTATTGCAAACCCCACAGGGAGAAACAAGAAATGAGTATTCTCCTTTAGCTGTAGCTCTCATGTCCTATATGTGCTACTTGTCAACATTATTTAACTGCAAAATTCTTGCTGGAACCTGACCTGATGGTCCGCATTATTACCTAGCTCTGCCTTATTGTAGGAACACAAATAGACAATGTGGCAGAGGTTCTTAGAACAAGAAAGGGAACAGAGACAATCTCTGAGAGGTTTATATCTGCATTTTGAGGTGCCTGACAAAAGTCTGCAAGCCCATTTTGCTTGTGAGCAGCACACTACCCACCACGTCTGAAGGTGCCAAAAAAGCAAAACTTGGAACACACACAGGGAAAGGACTGAGTTGAAAAAAAGCCAGTTCAGGATCTATCTGCTCACAACAACCAACAAGCACATAAATGAGTCTTGCACTCTTCTTCCCTCATCTCCACTCTGTGGCCACTCTCCAAAGAGAAGGTGGCGTGATGAGCCAGGGGAAAGCAAAGCAAAACACTCCTGTTTCAAGATCTCATTAACTGGGAAGCTAATAAGTGCACTGAAGCTTTCATTCCTCAAGCTGAAACAGGAAAAGTTAAGAGGGGAAAAAAAACCCAACCTTTAAAGTGTCAGAATTTTTTGCTTCTCATCTTGAACGGTGCCTCTGTACATTTTTAATAGCTGATCCTCCACATGGAACCCTCGGGAGCAAGGCTAGGGAGCCAGAACTTGATGGAGTGGTCACATCCCCATTTCAAAACCCAAAGCCTTTCCACAGAAAATAAGTTGATTGAAAAGCTGCATGAAGTGTCCCTCCCATATAATCTAGAAGTTTATTAGCTACTTTTTGAGTCTTGAGCCATTAAGGTTTACTGGCTCCATGCCTTCAGTCTCATCTCCTCTTCCTCTGGGCCAACCATCTTCCTTAGCTTTCCTGCCCCAGCCTTCTCAGAACTTCACCCTTCGTCTCTGCAGTGGAGGGGAGGAAGGCAAGGAGTCAAGGAGCTCTTTGATACAGCAGCTAGAGGGGGTCAGAGATTTAAATTTACCCAGAGGACAGATGATTACCAAAAAAAAAACCCAAGCAAAAACCCGACCACCCAGAAACAGCAAGTGAGATTCAAGGCTTTGTCTGTGTTTCAAGAACAAGAACTGAGTCAAATGCCAGTGATCGTGACCACGGGATCCTCCCACCTTCAGAAAAACAAAGCACAATCTGAACATGATGGTAATGTTTTACACAGGTTATTGTTAGCAAAAGGGTCTTTCTTTTATGCAAAAGGGAAAGTAATCTGAAGGAAAGGAGAAGCCTGATGAATTTTTCAAGTCATCCACTTTATTAAATATATACAGGACAGAATCAATGGCTTCTGCTGAAATTCAGCAAAACATCCTTGGCATTTTGGAACATCCCTTCTAATTTCCACTGAGGGTGATTTTTTTTCACTTTCAAACGATTTTTTTTCTTTTTTTGAAGAATTCATAATCAAAGACCATAATTCCTCATTTACTACATGTTTATTTGCTTTCAGCTTCTTAAGACCAATGTACTTATGTCTAAAAAAAAATCACAAGGGCTACTAAAAGTGCAAATCAATTCTAAGGAGCCTAGCAAAGCAATGCTCCTAAACAATAGTCAGTGTTTATAAGCAATCCTAAGACAACAGATGTGATAAAGAATTAACTGTTGCTTGTACTGATTTAGGAGTTCAGATCACTACAGAGAGTAAACCCAAATCCTCTACACAAAACCCTGGGGTATTCATGATCCCACTTTTCAGAAAGTCTCTCCACTCCAGGTTGTGTGGCAGCACTTAGCCAAAGTTAAGAAAAACTTTTCATTTGGCTAAACTGGAGCCTAGTAGGCTTTGTTTATTTTTGTCTGCTAAAAGTGACAAAAATATAAATTTCTGTTACTTACAAATCTGATATTTAACTGGGAGCTCAGGCCAACCACCCTTAGTTTCAAAGAGAGAGAAGGGCTGGGGTACCCTTCAAACTGTGCCCTAGGTTGGATTTCATCCTTTCCCCTTGCCTTGCCTTGCCTTGCCTTGCCTTCCCCTTTCCCTTTCCCTTTCCCTTTCCCTTTCCCTTTCCCTTTCCCTTTCCCTTTCCCTTTCCCTTTCCCTTTCCTGTTTAGACATTTTTAAACTGACATGGAAAGAGGCATTTTTAGGATGTTTGAATTCCTTTCATTCTCTTGAGGGAAACTGAAGACACCTAAACACACCTGTGAAATTTGGGGTCCAGTTATCTGCCTTTAGATAGCTCTAAAAACATTTGGCATGAAGATCTTGATCACACAATCAGACAGTGCTAAGGAAGAAACTGAAACTCAGGGGCTCCCAGATCTTTATCTCTTGAATATCTTTGTAAAACAGTGAGAAAAATGCACAGCTCCAGAACACCCCAGCCCCTTGCCCAGCACGCCAGGAGCGTGGTTGGGACTGCAATGACTGCCAGCCATGGCATTGCCCAAGCAATGACATCACCACTGTCATGGAAACCCAGTGGTTTTGTCACAGGGAACTGAAACCTGTGCCTGGGCAGCAACAGTGGGGGAGTTCCCATTCCAGAGTTCCCATTCCAGAGTTCCCATTCCAAAAGCAGCATGTGCCTCTGGCTCAGCTCCCTCCTCTGCCCTGTCCTGTGGCCACAGAGGTCACTGCTGGAGGAGGAGTCTCAGACTGTTCCCCTTAAGCCAGACAATGTCTGAAACTGGAGAAAAGTTTTACTTTCTCTTGTGCTCTTTCTGATTTTCACTTTGGGTCACTTCCCTTTCAGCAGCAGAAGAGGCAAGAGGATTCACCCTGGCAGATGGAGTCAGCTGCTGACAATACATTACACTTAAAATTCCTTTTAATATTCTGCTTAGACACACTGTAAAAGAAGAATGGATATCCCGAATAATTAAAATATGTTTAATTTGCATGGAGCTCAGGGCATTGTTCTGACATCAAACATCACTGTCAACCATATGTGGAATTTCAACTGCCAAGTGCTTCATTTATGTGAAAATTAGCTTAAGTGTACAAAGAATGAAAAATTTATGATTATTTCACATTTTAATAAATGCAGTGCTATGCATTAATTTAGACTTCTAAAACAATTTTGACAGTGACAAGGGAATCCTTCACAGACTAAGTGCTGCAGCGTGCCGTGCTTCACATGTCCTGCGGAATTGTGTGCTGGAGTGTTAAGGCAGTTAGATTTTTGTGTTTTTAAACAAAGATATTATATGACTATATCACTTAAAACACTGCCTCACTCTTCCCATGAGAGTGGCACAGAAGCCATCAATGGCTTTCAGACAGATCGGCATCTCGCGTTACACAAAAATGTTTGCAGTGAGAAAAAAAAGTGCATAGATTACATTGCTCAATGTAACTGGCAACTTTCCCCAGACTTTTGTTGTACAGGAAAATCACTTGGGTGGTGACAGCATCTTCCACAAGGTGCTAAGATCTGGCACCAGTGCATTATTTTTCATGAGCATCTTCTGTTCTTCATGGTAAGACATGAAGCTGCACCACCTCTCATTCCTTATAGGCTATGGGGGGTTTCTCCAGGCCTAAATGGAAATCCTACACTGTTTTTGAGGTCTGGGGTACCCCAGACTAAGAGAGGAAATGTTGGCAACACCTCAAAAACTGCTCCTTCTCTTGGTCCAACCAGAAGTCCCTTTCAAATGGCACTTTTCATATAATGATCGACTTTGCCTTTTGCATGACAAAATTAATAAAGCACTTCTGCAAACATGGACTCATAGGATCACAGGCTAGTTTGGGTTGGAAGGGACCTTTAAAGGTCATCTGGTCCAGCCCCCTGCAATGAGCATCTTCAACCAACATCTGAAATTCTGTACAAACCCCCTGAACTCCAAATATAACTGGCACAAAGAAAGAAGAGAATTTTAGCCATTGTCAGCCCACATAAGTCTGACTTTTGTGCTTTGTAAGATCTGGCATTTACAGACATGTTAAACACAGTACACTCCCCTCTCTGCATGTACTGCATGCTCAAAATCTACATTAAAAGAAGGTTATTAACACCATCCTGGCAGAGTTCAGAAAAGAGACCAAAACCAACTTCATTCTGCCATTTCCTAAGGTGGGGCTCTTTGAACAAATCTCTTTGGTGTATTTCTATTTCTTCTTTTCTTTCTTTTTTTTTTTTTTTTTTTTTAAGCAAACTTATAAAAATGGAAATTCTATCGCATAGCCTCACCTTGAGCACAGATGAATTATAAACAGGGTTTGATCCTTCAGATCCACCTAGAGCTCTCAGCATGTGAGCTTATCTAGTAACCAAAAGCAGCAAAAAGCCTTCATCCTATCTGAGAATCAGTTCTGAAAGGAGATGAGATCAGACACATGCTTCGCTATTGGCTTTCATGGCTGTTTCCTGACAGCAAAATAGTACTAAGAATAAAGAACCTTAAGACCCATTCCAGCTGCTTTAAACAGGTGTGATCTGGCAGGCACAGCCGCTTCTGTAAACTCTGAATCGTGAGTCAAAATCTCCCCTTCATGGTCTGGTTATTTCTGGTCTTTGTTGTCCAAACACAGATCTCATTCCTTGTTGCAGGAACACCAAGAGCAGCACCAACCTCTGCTGGGACAGGAGGAAACTTTTGCTCTCTGTCTCTTTGGCATCAGAAAGCTTGGCCTGGCACAGGGAAGGAGTCACTTGGAAAACCTGCTGGCTGGGTATTGAAGAAGCAAGTGCTGTACGTGTGTATGTGGCATTTTGCAGATCCACGACCTGCACGGGGCCTTTTGAGTGAATGTGGGAATGACCATTTTCTGGGGATGGGAGCAGAGCCCAGGACACTGCTGGAGTCCCCTCTGTGCCATTGTTTGGTGGTTTGGATGTCACCAGCCACGCCCAGACTGTCACTTATGGGCTGGGTGGGCAGGCACAGGCTGCTGTGGTGGCATGCTGTGGTATTTTTGGGGTCCCCCATCATGGGGAGGAAAGATGAATCTGACTCCATGTTCTTAGAAGGCTTATATTATATTATATTATATTATATTATATTATATTATATTATATTATATTATATTATTATTATATTATGCTATACTAAAACTATACTAAAACTATACTAAAACTATACTAAAGAATAGAGAAAGCATACAGGCAGAAGGCTAAAAGATAATAATGAAAACTTGTGACCCCTTCCAGAGTCTGATGCAGCTTTGACGGTGATTGGTCATTAAGTCAAAACAATTCACATGAAACCAATAAAACAATGACCAGCTGGCAAACAATGTCCAAACCACGCTCCAAAGCAGCAAAACACAGGAGAAGCAGTCAGATAATTATTGTTTTCATTTTTCTCTGAGCCTTCTCACCTTTCTTGGAGAAGAAGTCCTGGTGAAGGGATTTTTCAGAAAATATGACAATGATAGCATGCCATGGGCCAGCTGGAAATGGAAGGCAATGGAAGGCTAATTTATTATTTTATGATATGATACAATGATATGATAGCATGCTATCCTAAAACTACACTAAAGAATAGAGAAATTTTACTTACACAAGGCTTAACAAGATATTAATGAAAAAACCCATGACTTGCTAGAGTCCCAACACAGCCTGACTGTGATTGGTCATTAAGTAAAAACAGTTCACATGTTGGATAAACAATCTCCAACCACATTCCAAAGCAGCAAAACACAGGAGAAGCAAATCAGATAATTGTTGTTTTCATTTTTCCCTGAGGCTTCTCAGCTTTCCGGCAGAAGAAATCCTGGTGAAGGGACTTTTCAGAAAATATGATGGTGACACTTTTGGTCTGAGACTGAGGTGAATCCCTTTCCCCTGCAGCTTCTCCCATGGGAAGTCGCTGGAGGCAGAGCTGGTGCTCACACTGCTCCCCTCCAGTGCTCCCTGCCAGCCTGGCACCACACAGGGACCAATCTGCCTTCCTTGGTCCTCCCTGCCACTGCTTTAATGCCTCTGCAGCCCTCAGGCCAAGAGTTTGCACTCATTCACTTGGTGTCTGTCAGAGAAAATGAAAATGCAAACAAGAAAATCAATGTTTGGTTTTTTTTTTTTTTAACAAGTTATTTTACTGACATTTACGCTGCAACTGCAAGGTGGTGTTTGCTATCGCTGGCCTACCAGGGCAGGGGAAATAATGGTTCAAAAAAAGCCCCCCTGGAATGAAAACATCTCCATGGGCTTTACACTGGATAGTAGGTATGTCATAACTTACATAATCACCTCAAGTGGGATTTCAAAAGTATTCTGCTCTAGTCTTATTGCATTTCCACCCCAAATTGAAGATAATTTTAGGCACTGATTTGAATAGAGACATTTAAGAGCCTCAATATTTCTCCAACACTTTTCACTAAGCTTTTGTGCAGTCTGTAAGTCAGATGAGAGAGGTATTTGCATATTTGTAAAATAGCACGTGGATCATTTTTATCTGGAGAATGGAACTGAAAACTGCCATCAGAAATTAAAGGAAAATCGAGAAGTGTGCATTTAGAAGCAGATGAGGGGCTGGTCCTTTATTTGGCTATCAATTTGTGTAGAATAGAACTGTCTGAATTTGTTGGGGGAAAAAAAATTTTCTTGTGATTCTAGGACCACAGTGGGATGTTTTTAGCCAGATGAAATTGAGATCATTCTGGTGTTAAATATTTGCTGGAGGAGGTTAGGCCTTCAACCTAATACCAGCAAGCTGCCCCAAGGAATTGTTCCTAACTGCAGAATGTTTTGTCAAAAGCACTATCATCACATGCTATTTTCAAACCAGTAACACTAAACCAGAGAACTGCAGCTGGGGAGAGGAAAAGGCAGTGAAAGAGCAGCTAAAAACAGAGGAAAAAGGAGCTTGAACCAGCCAAGAGACCAAGGCAGCAGCTAAGAGGGCTCCTTTTGTTTATATCAGGGGTGACCAAAGCTGAACTTTCCCTCCCCATTTTGCAGCAGCAAGGCAGGGCAGCCACACACAATCCTGCCTCCAAGGTTTGAGCAGTTTGAAGGACTGCATGGGGGTATCAGTAATGAAACACCCTCCAAGGAGGTTGAAAATGCAGGGGGAGGAGACGGAGCTGGAGATGGGAATGGGCTGAGGGAGCAGAAGGGACAAAACAGGATCAGGACAGGCTGAAACTTCACAAGTGAGACCTCTACATTAAATGAAAATGAACTGAAAACTTGGCATCACCTGTCAGATGCCAAAACAGGAATTGTCTCTTCCCCCCATCAAATTATATGGCCCCAGTACAGTAAAAATATCAGAGGTTTTGTGTGCAAACAATGCTGCTGAATTATGATGCTCATATAGTGGGTCAGGGTTTCTGCAGTAGCCCAGGGCCACAGTCCAAGAAGAATTAAGAAGACAAAAATCCTTAGATGTAAACTCCTCAGAAGCAATAAAAATGCAGCCATAACTCAGGTTGGTCACCACATTTTTGGTGAGCATACACATGCCTGAATACATGTAAATTATATATCTACAGCTGCAAATCTAGCACAGGCATAACACCTGGAGAAACCCAGAGTGGCTGTAGAGCCCAGTGATACAGAATATTCAGCCAAGCCCTACAGCAAACCATCAAGTTTGGAGAAGACCTCCAAGATCATCAACTCCAACCTTTGACTGAAAACCCCCATGAAGAGGCCACCTTGGCAGGGTTGTCTGGACAGCTCCCACACACCAGGGACAAGCAGAGGTACACACAGCACAGCTACACCATGTTTACCACCTGGTAAAACCCATTTAAGGTTATGTCCCAGCCCCAGCAGGTCCTTGTGTGTGCAATCAGAGCTGGGGCGAGTCCCTGGTGGGACAATGCCCCTGAAGTCCTGCAGTGGGGACAAAGCTGGGCTCTGTGCCCCAAATCCTCCCAGCAGGAGGCAGAGGATGAGCTCAGCCACTGGAAAAGGGATGCTGAACATCCTTCCTCCCCAGCTGCTGGCAGCAGGGCTGGCATGAGACCTGCAGGCAGCTGCTCACCTTGGTGGGAGCTGCAGTGCCACAGAAGCAGGTAGATGGAACAGGAGGAATCTGTCAAGGACTTCAGAGGAACAAAAAATAAAAAAAAAAAAAAAAAAAGAAAGAAATAGAAAAAAGGGGTTGGGGGATAATTACAAAACAAGTATTTTTAATGGTTGCTGGCAGAAACCCCAACCCTTGTATTTAAATGGCTTTTTTAATTAAAAAACAGCAGGCTATGAATGCTAATCTCTCTGAGCAGAAAGCTCCTGATGGTTTGCCTGTTTCCAAAAGACTAAATCAATCAGCAAGAAGGCTAACCCCATCATGGGAACAGGCATTTCAGAAGGGCCTCAACTTCCAGAGACTCCATGTGCTGCACTCCTGAACACACAGGGCAAGGTGTAAGCTAACACCAACACTGCAACATTCACAAAACATGTCCAATAGTGCTTTTACTTCTTTTTTTTCCTAGATCTGATCTGTCTTTCCTTGTTACTTCAAAATGGTTTTTTGGTTTGTTTTTTTTTTCTAGCTAAAAATATCAGTGGAGGCCTGCCAGGCTGAAATGCGCAGTTTGAGTCCCTAAGTGTTTGGGTAGGGAATATTCCAATTGCTCCACATTTTTGCCTATGTAAACTATTTAACTTGCAAATCAGAAAGCAATGTTGTATGACACACTTGGGTTTTTCTTGGAATCTCAGCAGACATGCAGAGAAAAAAACATATTACCAGCAGAGAGAGTGAGAAGAGAAAAAAGAGAGAGAGAAAGAGAGAGAGAGAAGGATGTCAACCATGTAGCACAAAAATAAATTGTTAGCAATTTTTTATGAACTGAGTTTTCCCAAATGTAAAGCAATTTAACAATTTTGTGCCATTGCAATTCAGAGAATCTGTGGGTAGAGGGATTTTAAAGGAAAATCCAGCCCTATTTTATTCTTTGTCAAGAAGTATGTGTCATTTTGTTTCTTTCCCACATTTTATATTTGTATAAAGTGTGAGAGAAAGGAAGCCTCCCCAGGGAAGGCCAGTAACAGGGAACACCCTAAGAAAATCTGGTGCTGCAGAGCAGTGGAAGGCTCCCTAACCTGGCACTGCCATGCAGTTTGCAAAAAAAAAAAAAATCCAAATATTTTGTACATGCATTTAAGTTAACCCAGTCTACTGGTCTCACAAAGATATTCCAGAAGTATTTTCTGCCAAGTTGCTTCACAGAAAGAGGAGATAAAGAGGTCCATCAGTGATGTGCACATCTTGTCCAGAATCTGGCTGCATCAGGAGCCAAGGTTCCTTCAAAGGCAGGAGGGTTTACTGTGCACTGAGGCTGTCACTGAGACAAGAGAAAAGGCTCAAAGATATCAGCACTCACTCTGTGTGACCACACCTGATGCACCTGGATGCTTTCTACAGTTCCTGCCAAAACTCTGAGGTGCCCTGTAAGACTCAGTGATGGAAGAAGCTTTTCAGAGGTGCTCAAATTACTGCCTGGGTGCCCTTTTCTTAAATCAGGCTGGGCTTTCACTGGGATCAAGGTAGGGAACAGCTCCAAGGAATTTCTCTGCAAATTCATTTTGCAGGATGCTGATTTCTCATTATGAGAGAACACAAATCCATTTGACGAGAAATGTTCTCCCTCCATTCTCATTTTGTTTCACAACCTGTGGCCTAAACCTCAGGTGAATTTTCAAATAAGCCAGAGCTCGTCCTTGGAAAGGAACCTCTGAAGGAAACAAACACAGAGAGCACGTTGGCATCTTTTGTGCTATTGCCCAGTGCAGCAAGAGAGCACAGGAACACCTTGACAGAAGTGATGCGTGCCCGTCATTCTGTGTGCAAGAAACCAAAAATACTTTGCAGATTTCTGTGAATTGTGCCCCACAGCCTTGCCAAGTTCTTCTTTCTTCCCCTTTCTCAGATGGGGGAACCTGAGGGATAGCTGATAGGAAAGCAGGCCTGTGGAAACTCCCACAAAGTGATTTGGGAGCCAGATCAAATGAAGTCTCCTGTACTTCAAGGACTAGGCCACTCTGTGCTCCAAAACCAACAAATTGATGTTTCATGCAGAGATGACTACTTTATACATTTTGCATTCAAGTGCCACCACACTAGCACTTGCCATTCTTGGCACTGAGGAGCTAAATTTATCACTGTCTTCTTTAATGTGCCCTAGGAAAGGCAGAATTAGAGATGTCCTCCTGCCTGGGTTGCAGCAGCTCCCCGTTGTTAATCCAGCCACGGAACAGCCCCACCAGAAATCTCTTCCAGCCTGATTTGCTCTCTCCACTGAACAGCAGCACGTGGATCAAACCAGCCCGAGCAGCTTGCTGTCCACCTGCTTCTCAAGTGCAACCAAGCAGAAGAAAACTACTCTGACAATTTGAAAGGGGACTACAACCAATTTAGAAGGAAATGATTGCACAGAGTCCAATGCGGTGCCTCGAACGGCGTCACGGAGCAATCCTTCATCACTTAATGTGCTGGGCCTGTCACTCTTCTGATTTCAAATGAGCTCAGGTAAACCAGTTCCACAAGCATGATTCACTTTAAAACACTTCCACTCCAGGGCATCCCTCTGCATCGCTGGTACTTGTGTACTTTCAAAGAGTAATTTCTACCATGTTTTTCATTTTTTGAAGCAGATTTGTTTAAATAAAATGTGGCAAATGCAGCCCCTTTGATGACTAATAATCTTATTTCCTTATGGGAAACACAAAAAGCTCTGGTATGGATGTACCCACCAATTTGTTTATCATATCTAGGCCTAGTTCTCCACCTGTAACAGATCTATGCTAGTTAGGTGTGGAGTAAACAACACTGGGAGCTATACTTAGCTAAGACTGATCCTTAAACCTCTGGATTTTCAGATGAGAGAGTCACATTTTCGTGTGGTTGAACACTGTTGACCTAAACATCACTTGCTGCCATGGAACTGCATTAAGTATTCATTGACTTTCCGACCCAAACTACAGTTCAGCATTTTCATAGGTACTTCAGAAAGAGGCTTGGTTGCAGCATTTCATCCTGAAGTCTCTAATGCCATCCACAATTAATTTCTTTGCCAAGAATCAAGTCAGTCCATGTCCCTCTGTGCTCCAGCAGACTGGAGGGACTGCCAGAGCAAACCTCACAGGACACTGCTGGAGAAACCCCAGGAATTCAGTGGAAAGCCAAGCTGAGCTCTGTTGCTTTTGGGACAGTATAAACACCGCAGCGGATAAAAGCAGCCACAAAATAAATTTAAAAAAACCAACCAAACAAGCAAAAAACCACACAAGCAAACAAAGCATGAACATACACTTCCAGGGAAGCCTCAGGGGGGAGGGAAACAGCCTGCTGCAGTGGGTGCTTGAGGTTAATAATGGTCAAATAACATGACCTGGAAGGGATCAGCAGGAAGGGTAGAGAGAGATCCTTTCTTTAGCAGCTATGTGGCTGCAAGCTGTATAGCTAAAAGTTGCATGGCTAGAAGCTTCAAATACTCCTGCAAGGAAACATCACAGGTAAAGCACATCCACAGATTATCTTCCACTTTCCATATACCATAAATGGAATTTTGTTTGAAACTAAACTGACTGTCAAGGGAAAAGCATAAAAAAGCTGCAGAAATTATGGCTAATAGAGGTGGGCTTTTTTTTCCCCACAGAATTTGGAAAGCAGAAGGAACATGCATTGTCCAGCTTGTAACAAAGGCCGTTCCTCACATTAAGTGGCTACACACATTTTAGCTTCTCAGTGCTTCTCATGGCATTAGGCTGATTATCAACTCTTTAGGGCCACAAGTCTTATTTGTGAGGTGGTGAATGAAGTCTAACTCCTTTATGGTCCTGCCCTACTTCCTAATAAAGTCCAGCAAGGTCGGCAACAGGACCATCTTCAATGTTTTCAGGTGAGCATTGATCCCACACCGAACCAAGTTACATTTATCATCTTCTAGTCTGGCTTCTGGAATTTTAATTAATAGAAGACCATCTTCATCCAGGTTTTATCTGCAAATCTGACAGCTGTAATAAAGCAATACTGTACATTTCCCCTGGTTCTGGTGTTATTCAGGCTGGGGCGAGAGGAGAGGAGAGGAGAGCCAGTCTGCAGGGCAGAGACCTGGGGCTGCCAGCTGCACAGGACAAGGGGGAGGCAGCCCCAGAGCTCCCAGGAACTCCCACAGCTGGGGGCTAACCCAGTCCCAACCTTCCTCACATCCCAGATCAGATGTTCCAGACACTGTGATGTGGGTTTTGGAGCAAGGGAGTGGGGAATCAGGGGATTCAGACTGCAGGGAGGCCGTGGCACAGAGCCAGCAGGATGGAGCCATGAAAGGCTCTGTGTCGGGGTCTCTAGCTTATCAGAGTGACCCCAAGATGTGTTAGAAAGTTTGTTTTCCCAGCCCAGTGCTTGAAGAAGGAGTCAGAGCTCTTCAGTTCTTGGTCTCAAGGTTGTTTATTGTATTTTATCTACAAAATTTTTTCTCCTGCCCTGCCGAGGTCTGTCCAGCAGGACAGTTCCAGGCACTCTGCCTGCCCCCAGGGTGGTGTTATGTCTTTGTACTAAAAACTCTGTATACAATGTTTACAATGACTTTCCAATACCTATCACCTATGTTAGACAGTGACTTCTACTCTAAACCAATCTGTGAGTGCCAACATCTCAGCAGGAGATGGAGGCCAATAAGAAGAAGAAGAAGGAGAAAGGCTGGACACACCCAGTTCCCTCCATCTTGCCCCCCTGAACCCCCAAACCAAAAACCTCAAAATCTACTTTTTCACCCCATGATAACTTCACTATTATTCTGCCTAAACTGTTGTGGCTTGCTGATCTTCATATAAGGTTGGTAACTTGCTCCACGGGTCATAATCAAACCCACAGGGGCATTTTGGGCTCCGTGCCAGGGTCTCTGAGCCCCCTGGCAGGGGTCCTGGCCATCCTGGACAGCCAGAGGGATGTGCTGGGTCCCGACAGCTCTGCTGCAGGGACTGTGCAGGGATGCACAAGCAAAGCATTCCCATGCTTTGGGCACATCTGGCTGCCCCTGCACAGCAGCCTCCGGGCAGTGCGGCACCTGCTTGTGAGCAGGAGCTGTGCTCATCCTCCTCCACCTCACCCCCATCCCACGGGGGGAGGAATCCAGCCCTGCCCTGCCCTGCGCGGGGTCAGGCCGTGAGTTTGACCTCACTGGATCCAGATGTGCTCTGTGGTGTCCCAGTCCCTCCCTGTTTAATGGGGACATGTCCCAGCAGCTCCCCTCTGGTGCCTTTTGGAAGCTCCGGCTGCAGCTGCAGAGCTCACTCTGTGCTTCACTAAGAGCAAACTGGGCTTTCAATGACATAATTACAGCCCTATATTAAAATGTTATATTTAAATGATCTCATTCTTCATCAGCAAAGGATATCCCTAACCAAAACAAATTCTTCTATACCATTTATTGTATTTAAGATAATTTAATTCATGCTGGAAGGCAGCAAATGAATAAATTCCACAGCACTTTATTTAAATATTTTTGAACAAATCTTGAAAGATGTTTTCATTTAGCTGAAAGCATACTAATAGCAATTTTTTTCCTCTACCACAATAAAAAATATGGGTTTCTTTTTATTGCACTTGTTAAAATAAATGGCATTTTTAATAAAGACTGTCCCCATAACAACATATATGATTTGATCACATTATGAAATAAATGTCATGTGAGATTATACATTTCAAAGCAGACAGTTTATGTTCCTTTAGTTATTAAATTCAATCATTTTTTTTTTTTTTTTTTTCCTGAAGGCAGGTATGGTTTTGATTAAAATGTGACCCCAAAAGCAGAATAATTTTAGTGAGAGTGCATTTTCATTTTTTGAAGGTTTATCTACCCTCCCATAGGAACTTAGAAGAAAAAAAATATGTGGCTTTCAATGGCAGAATTAAAATTTGGTTTCCTTTGACTGGCATTTTTATTCCCAAGAAGACCATGTTACAGCACAGTGCTGAGTGGAAAACTTCAAGCTAACTAACTAGTTCCTATGTTTTTAGCCCATAAAATGGATCTGATGTTACAAATGGTCCCAGTATCCATCTCTTCTACAGAAACCCAGCCCTGAGCCACAGCCTGTGCCATCAGACCAGGCTGTGACAGGGAACCACACTGCAGGGAACCACCATAGGACCTGCAGGGAATTTTGATTTCCCCCTGTAACTACCTGAGAACTATTAGATATGAACATGGGAATGCAGGGAACCATCCAGAAGTGACCCACGGGACCATATCCACAGGTCCATACAGGCTGGCACTTCCTCCACAGGCCTTGGATTGCACTCCAACCAAGAGCAAACCCCCATTCCTGTCTCTGATTGTCTCCCTCCTGCCCACCCTGGTTGCTGAGGGACATGATTTAGGGTAAAGTCCCTCCTTGGGAGGCCCAGAGGTCAGAAGCTGGTCCAGCTCTTAGATGGAAGTTGTACTGGAGTGGTCTGGCCTTTCCTTCCTGCATAGAGTGCATCCATGGTCAATACAGTGAAACACCTGCCTGGAAAGCAGTATAGGAAAACCAGCCCGTTTTTAGTCTGTCCAGGATGACCACTGCTAATTTCTGGATCATTTCCCACATTTAGGAATGTGAAAATCAGAGCACTTTGGAAGGAAAGGCTTCATGGTGCCCCTGAGGTCTCCCTCACAACACCAAAGACACAGAATCTGCCAGCCCCAGGTGTGACTATCACTGCTGGCTCTTCAGACACTGAATTTCTCTTCAGTGTCTTTATAAAGCCCTCCATCCTTTCCAGACACTTTAGCTGCACAACAGCCTTGTTTCAACAAATGAAGCTCCTGTTAAAAATCACTGACAACACGGGTGTTGGCTTAATAAAGAAATTACTTTTAATCTAAACATCACCATCTGTCAGGCCCTGAAAAGGAAAAAAAAAAAAAAAAAAAAAAAGTGCAGTGATGCACAGCCATGGAGCAGCATTTGAAAGCTCCCATCCCAGCTTTCACCGAGCATGAACACTGAATATTAAACAAACACCTGAAGCTACATGTGCCACCACCTCAAAGCATCACTTCATTTTCTGCTGCGTGCCGTGACTTACGGGGAGCATCACGGGGGCGTCTGCCTGGAATTATCCACAGGAGGTGCACACAGCACATCCCACAGCTCCTGCAGGAGCCACAGAGGTGCCACCAGGGCAGCCCACGTGTCCTGGAGCTTGTCCTGGCCACATGTGGTGCCCAGGAAGGTGGGGACAGGCACAGCCTCTGTGGTGGTGTTCGCAGGAGTCCCAGGATGAGGGAAGAGATGACGATCTGACTCCATGTTTCAGAAGGCTTGATTTATTATTTTATTATATATATTGTATTAAAACTGTATTAAAACTATACTAAAAGAACAGAAGAAAGGATTTCATCAGGAAGCTTGCAAGCAAAGGAAAGGAATGGAATCATAACAAAATCCTGTGATTGACCAGTGAGTCTGAAACAGCTGGACTGTGATTGGCCATTAATGAGAAACAATCACATGAGACCAATCACAGATCCACCTGTTGCATTCCACTGCAGCAGATAACCATTGTTTACATTTTTTTTCTGAGGCCTCTCAGCTTCTCAGGAGAAAAAATCCTAAGGAGAAGATTTTTCATAAAACACATCTGCGGCATCTCTCCTTGGGCAGAGGCAGCTGAGGCTCTTTCTCTGTCTGCCCTGGGATGCCCTGACCCCCAGAGGACTCTGACCTTCATTCATGGAGAAAGTTTCCTAGACTTCAAGACAGACTAGAATCCACAAAAGTGTGAAATAGATTATAGAGAGTAGCGTAGGTGTATCACTTGGTGAGAAATTTAGGTTTTGGGATTTTAAGTATGTTGTGGATGAAAGCGAGATGGAGGTCACAGGGTGTCATCCTGGGTTTCTTCTTCATGCTGCTTCTTCCTTCTCCTTCATGGGTTTGGGTGGCCTTTTGTTATTGGGCATTTTGTTATTGTTATTTGTTATTTTGTTATTGCATTGTGGGCTTTTGGGATCAGTTATTGGGTTAAAAGGGAAAATAATCTAGGTGTCAGTTCTTAATTGGATAGTTTAGTTTTAAAAGGCCTTGTAACAAGAGATTGTTGGCCATCTTGTGCCTTCTAATAAAAAGCTGCAGACCCCACAGTAGTGAGACTGTTTTACTGATAAGAAATAATAAACACCTGAGTCTGAGCATGAACTACTGTCTCAAGTGCCTTCAATGCAGACCCAGAGAAACCCACAACTGAGACCCCCTCAAGGCTCCATGCGTGACATCGGCACTGCCCCAGGAGCTGCTGGCTGCTGAGGGGGGCTCCCATTGACACCCTGGGCCAGCTGCTGGAGGCAGAGCTATGAGAGGATAAAGAGGGGAGGATGCAGATCAGGAGCAGCTTTCTGCAACACTGGCAGGAATTCTGCTGGAGAAAAGTTTCTGATTGCTGACTCGTGCTGAGGTTGGATGAATTGGCTGGGAAGCTGGCTGGGTTAGAAGGAAAGTCAGTGATTGACTTCCCCATCATTCCCAACAGCTCTGAGCAAAAATAATCCTGGGATTAAATGATTCTACCAGCAGCTGAGCTCTAAGGAAGCTTGGTCTGCGCTTGCTGTGTCCCTCCAGCAATCCCAACCACTCTGTGACATTCCCATCAAACTTCCACATTATTGCCCAGTCCCTCCACCTGGCAGAGGAGCAGCAGTGCCTGCCCACCCCATCCCACCACCCAGGGGCAGCTGGGGCAGCAAACAGGCAGAAATACCCTGGCAGGTACCACTGGCAACTGAGGGTGGCTGTGGGTAAATCCACAGTGAGCAGTCAGGTGTTTTACAGACACTTAACTGATCTCCCAATATCCTGCTAAATCTCTCGGGAAATGCTCAGTAAACCCTACTGCCTGCACACTGGAAGTGACAGTCTTCTGCAATTAAAAATGCCTGGAAATGGCTCTCCACTCCTCTGCACAAATAATCCAGACTACAAGCAAATAAACAAAATAAAATGGCTTTCTCAGCAGCAGCTGCGGGACATATGGAAAAAAAGATGTTCAGGAAACCCAAGCAGAAACAGTGACCCAGACTTGCTCCTTTGGCAGTTCCTGCCCCACTGTCTCCTGTTTTCTGGAGCAAACTCTTCTGCTTATCCCCTGTGGAACATTTGTACTGAACTGCTCTGAAAAGGTAAAAAAATGCAAAAAAAATTGCACTTTTACCAACCAGCATCCTTCTGCTCACACGGGTTTCTTGCTGGGCTGGTGATGGTAGAAATAAAGCCAATTAAAACCAAACTCCAGAAGTCAATCAAATTTTTTGCCCTTCATCCCTTTGTTGTGAGGGAACACTGCATGTTCTCCTCAAGTTACCTCCCCAGGCAACAATCCCATTTACTTTTTGACCTCTATAAATTAAAACAAGTTTGGAGCTCTCTTGGTTCAGAGCTGTGACTCCATTTACTTGTGAAATTGTTTATTCAAGCAATTCCCACTCTGTAGCATCAAAGTTTGTTGTTAATAGTTGCAGACCACTAATCTACACGATGAATATAACAAAGCTTGTGGAAGAATCCCAAATGGACGGGTGTGATAAGAGATGGCAGAAAGAGGAAAGAGGCTGGCAAAGCTCCAGGTACACAATATTTTTGTGCCTGACCTCTTTAATTACTTCAACACCAAGCTAGACTGGCAGATGAGCTCCAGAGCTACTCCAGTGACTACCAAGGACTTTCACTTCTGTTTAAAAGATGAGGCTTAGTTTTTATTCCACAGTATGGAGGTACCTCCATCCAGAACAATTCACCACAGCACAAAGAGGAAATTATTTTAAAATTAAAAACAAAGAACTTCACAGCACGGCAAATGTACACATATACCCTTCTGAGTGTCACTGCCAGAGAAATATCTCATTGCTAACAAAAGATTAGGAGTTGTGTTGCCACCTCAAGGTGTCAGATGCAGGAAACTGGGATGAGGACTCTGGAATGATGTTCTGGCTGTTTGTTCCAGCCACTAAAGGGTTATTGCTAAATGAAGGTTCTACCATTTCAAAGGTTAAATTTTTATTCTGTGTTAGTAGGCTGGGTTTTTTCCCCCCTCTTGTTTTTTTGGTTTGTTTTTTGTTTTGTTTTGCAACGTTTCAAAACAAAAGCGGCAAACAAAACCATTTTCATTTTTTTTTCTCATTTCACCTGGTGGCTGCATAAAATCAAATATCTATCTGCAGCTGAAATCAGCATCAAGCTGGAGAGATCCTGACTTCTGAAGTTTCTCCCTAAGTATCTGGGATTTTGTGTTTCCTCTCCCAGCTCATCAGAAACCTGTCTCCTTTCCCCATATCTTGCTGTAGTCTGTCATTGAAAAGGTTTAAAATTTTCAAAGGTTTTCACCAAATATCTGTAACTCCTTTCACCCTGGGATTGGAAATTGGAGAGGGAAAAAAGATTTTTCAGATGCAACTTGTCTCAAAGCATGAAGCCAAGACAGAATTCTTCACTAGGTTTGTGCTATATACCCTCTATTAAAATTAGCAATATCTGACTTTGGAAGCAAAAAAATTAACAGATCACAATGTAATATACTATCTTGCCCTTCACAATTGAAAAGATCTTGCAAGAGTGAATAAAATTTCATGAAGTACAAAAATTATCATTATCATGTACATTTACTGAAGAAAAACATTGAAATGACTGAACGGATGTTACTCTGTTAAATGGCAAGAAAACCACAGGAGTTTCTAAAGCAGAGCTTTCTCCAAAAATCAGTGAAAACTGCCTGGTTCAGCATTACGGATTTGGGTGAGCAACTTGGGCTTGACTGATGCTCATCATTTTTTTCACTGCAAAGTGGAATTGTTACTGACCCTCCAGGCTGAACTGGAAAAACAAATCTGTATTGCAGTTCTTGTTAATCCAGAAAGTATCAAGACCTGAGCCTGAAACTTCATTCTTAACCTGAGATATGGAAGAAAACTCTGCTGCTGGTGAGAGATCTGCAAAATGGATTAGGAAGAATTTTGCTTTTGGTTTGATGTTCAAATTAGATTACTAATTCACAGAGTCCTTTTACTGTTTAATAAATTCAGATGAAAAGGAAAGATACAAATTCTCACAGTTCTCTTGCTACTTAATACATTCAGATGAAAAGGAAAGATAGAGCATAATCAACACGTGTTAATTTATGCAGATCTTTCCCTAGCTCCATGTTTTAAAATGTCTTTTTTAGATAAAAGGCCAATAACACTCAGCATTTTTCATCTTCAAAGTGCTTGAAAATATTAACTAGCAAATCAGCACAGCACAACCATCAGGGTCCATAAAGATTAGCATCCCTGTTTAAAGAGCAACTCCAGGCAGAAAGGTTATGGGATTTCCTCTCTAACCAGCAGCCTATGCCAAGGAGAGGTGCTGGTGAGCAAATTCAGAACTTGAGGTGCAGCATTAGATTACAGCTGGGCTCTAAGTCATTCAGCACAGGCAATGCATGTGCTAAATCTTAAAAAGCTGCACTCTTGAAGCTTAAAAAACGCAAAAAAATGGGTATCCTGCAGAAAGAAGGTGCATTGTTGGGGAGTGTTTCAGCAGCGCATCATTTTGTTCAGGAGCAGTGCCATGAGATAAGAGAGACTCACTAAGTGGGGGCTAAATGCAGCTCTCACACTGGACCCAGCACCTCACACTGGGCTGCTGTCAGCTCCTTGGAGCTGTCCATACCCTGCAGCCACACCTGGGCTGGGAAGGGCACCCCACACTGCCCTGAGCATGGGACTTGGGCAGCACACCCAGGTAAAGCTCAGCTCACCCAGCTGCAGCTCTGGATACACTCAGCTCACACAGATGAAGCTCTGGATACACTCAGCTCACACAGATGAAGCTCTGGATACACTCAGCTCACACAGATGAAGCTCAGCACACCCAGGTGAAGCTCTGGATGTGCTCAGGACACCCTGGATGCCCTCAGCACACCCAGGTGAAGCTCTGGATACACTCAGCTCACACAGGTGAAGCTCAGCACACCCAGGTGAAGCTCAGCACACCCAGGTGAAGCTCTGGATACACTCAGCACACCCAGGTGAAGCTCAGCACACCCAGGTGAAGCTGTGGGTGCCCTCAGCACACCCAGGTGCTGCTCTGGATGCCCTCAGCTCACCCAGGTGAAGCTGTGGATGCCCTCAGTGAGATCCTCTCAGCACACCAAGTTCTGCTCCCTCCCAGCCTTCCCAGATCCAGACCTTTTGATCAGTGCCAAGGGTTGTGTGGGCAGATGCCTTTCTGTCACAGAAGGCACAAACACATTGCAGGAGGAGTTTCAGCAGATTGTTTACAAAGCAAGATCACTTTCTAGCTCTCCCACTGGCAGGTCCTTCCTGTCGCCCTGGCTCAGCCTGAGCCACGCCACTGGGAAAACTTTCACTACGAGCAGTTTCAACACTTCTCCTTTCAAGCTCATTATTTCCTCCCTGTTCATTATTCCCTGTCTGTAAAATAAAGGCACTTTCCTGAAGATCACCAGTAAGGAATCAGGGAAAGGGGTGGGTGGGTGTGCATTGATTCACCTCAGCTGCTAAGGGCAGGCAGTGTGAGAACTGGGAATACTCCACAGAGAGCCAAAGTAACAAAGACACACAATGTGAAAATCATCATGATTTATGCAAGGATGTAAGCCACAGCTATAGAGAAGCCTTCTTTTTGTGTATTTTTATTTTCTTTCCTTTTTAAAAATGGACAGCACAGGGCAAAGCGAGGATCTCTAGGTGACAAAAAACAAAGCTGAAAACATTCCCAGGCTGTAAGTGGGTCATGTGCAGCACCAAATCTTGCTGTAACATCAGCACACCAAGGGCCTGCTTTTTTTTTTAGACCCAGGGTGTTGTTGTGGGCTGTTTTGGGAGTGCCCCCAGCAGCAGCAGATCTGCACTGGCACTTTCTCCAGTCATTCATAACAAGGCTCAGTGATGCAAGGGGAGGCAGCAGCATCGATGGGCTGCGGGCCAGGAGGTGAAATGCCACAGCAATGTTCTAGCCCAGGGCCTCTAAGACAAACATCAGAGTGAGAAAGATGAGTTCACCAGAGTTCAGGGCTCAGCCCCGCTGCCTGGGCCTGCCCTTCCCCACAGCACCAAACACTGGGGTCCTGCCTCCGCCTTCAAAGCCTCTCCAAATTGTCAGGAGACCTCTGAGAACGGCGCCAGGGCTTTGGCTGGCACTGCTGGCACTGCACTGTGGGCTTTGATCCCAGATAACCCTGGCCCTTCCTGCTGCAGGATCTTCCTCTGTCTCTCAGGCCCGGCCTCACTAGCAGAGGCCTGGTTGTGAGGCAGGGCGTGAGAGATGCAGAACCTCTGGCAGGAGGGTTTTTCTCAGCCCCCAGCCCAGCAGGATCTGGGATAAAGGATGGGGTTCCCTCCTGTGCCAGTGCTCCACCCCACAGCCACACCTGCACACCCCCCATGCCCCACCTGCCCCTCAACCCCTCTGGCAGGGGGAAGCAGACAGCAGACCCAAGCAGTGGGGCTCTGAAAGAGCTCAGGGCTGAATCAAAGGCTCAATGTCATGTGCCAGTGTTGAAGATTGCAATGCAAGTTGTTTTCCATTCCCATCTGTATGGCAGATTACCTTTGTCAAGTGGGCAGTTTGCCTTATCTCTCTCTTTGAGTGACCACATTCAACCTCCCTGGGGAGGGGACATTGCTGATAACAGCTATTGAATGTCCCTGCATGGCTGATAAGAACTATAGCATCCCATTGTGAGATGCTCCGCCCAGAGGGAGGAGCCAAGCATTGCTACCCAGATATAATCCAGGGGTTTTGAGACACCAGCACGGCTTTCTCCACAGGATTCCCCAGAGGAACAGCAGCTGCCTCTCCTTCCACTGGATCTGCAGAAGAAGAATACATCCTTCTCTACAGATCCCCATTGCTCCAACAAAACCACCCCTGACATTCCAGGAAGACTGCAGCCACATTTCCAATTGGATGGCCACCAACACCCTGACCCACAGGGTGTCAGGTTGGGTTCTGACTCTGTCAGTGTTGTTCTAGTGTACTGCATTGTTTATTTTATCCTTTTTTTTTTTTCTCTTTCCTATTAAAGAACTGTTATTTCCTGCTCCCATATTTTTTTGCCTGAGAGCCCCTTAATTTAAAATTTATAGCAATTCGGAGGGGTGGGGAGGGTTTACATTCTCCATTCCAGAAGAGGCTCCTGCATTCCTTACAGACTCCTGTCTTTCCAATACCAAGACAGCCAGTACTGTCTGTTTCTCACTACCTTTACTAATTGTTTACTCTTCTGGGAGAAAAATGCTCATCTGCTCCAGAAACCAGACCCACCACCCAACAGGTAAATACTTTCTGAATACAGTGCCTGGCTTGCAACACACTTTATCAAAGGTCTGGGCTATCAGAGGTTGCATACCCCATGGGAAAAGTAATATCCGCTTTAGGTTTCAAATATTTTGGCTTTTTTTATTAAAAATGTGTACAACAAAAGCCTGACGCTGTTGTCATATACAAAAGAGATAGCAAATGGCATATACAAAGCAGATAAAAAATGCAAAGAAGTGGAAATCTGTCAGCTATTAATATCAAAAGGCCACACAGAGAATGAAAGGCAGAAAAGTTTTTCACCACATGAGCGAACCAGGTTACTGTGTTTTCCAAGCAGCACATGAGGGGACAGCCAGCTGTGCAGGACAGAGGTGTTACCTCAGCTGATGTCTGGGAAAAGTGACACCAGAGCCAGCACAGGCATGTCCCAGCTTCCACAAGTCTCTTTTGGCTTTGTAAGCTCTAATCTGGTGCAGAAACTTTGATTAATTCACTGATTTCAGTGCTGTAAAATCCACACACCCATTGTCAGAGGGCATTAGGCAGATCAGCTTCTGACTCCTGTCATTTGCTCTTGTACACACAAAGGCAGAAAAGTCTGTCCCTGACAATTCCAAACGTTCAGAAAAACAGAAATCTCCACAAATTGCAATAACTGAAGCTTCATGGGGATTTTTTAGTCTTACAATAGGGGAAAGCTTTGGGCAGAATGGAAGTTTGTTGGGGAAAAAAACACCTTTAAACCTGGGGCTAATGCTCTTAATTTTAATTTAATTTTAATGAATAGTATTATTTTTATTATAATACTACTGAAAAAAAAACCAAAACCAAACCAAACTGGCAACAAACAAAAATTTGCTTTAACTGAGCATTTCAGGTAGGGTAGAAGAGTGATGTATAAAATAGAACAGATTTTTCCAATGGACAGGAAACTACATTGGGAAGAAGGAGGAATAGGATTCACAACTCTGGAAGCAACCAAGGCAACAAGTTTAAGAAACCTTTGCCACACAACTTCTCTGTATCCAGGTCACTGGTGAAAAGAAGGCAAGCTCTTTTCTGAAAGGGTTCTGTCAGCTGTGAGCATACAAGCACAGAATAACCATCACTTTTAGATTATCTGACAGGAAGATAATTTTTCCCCTTTATTCAGAAAGTTAGATAGAACTTCTTTTTTATTTGGTTTTTGTTTTGTTTGTTTTTATTTTGTTTTATTTCAGTTTTTTTGCCTCATTTCACAGCTAAGCTGGATTTGGAGCTTGAAATTACCCTTCTTTCCTCATTAAAAAAAAAATCTGATGAGGCCACAAATAATCAAACTTCACCAGGCATCTATGAAAAGTATTTCCTACCTTTTGTTCATCTCTATTCCTGTGTAAAGTACTTATGTTTTCACACTTCAGGATCCCTTAAGAGGTAAAGTACTTTTGACAACATATGTTTCCTTTTATTACGGAAAATATTAATGTCTGTTAGCTTACATCACTATCATAGATGATTTGGAGGCCTATAAATATAGAAAATGAATGTTTGTTTTTGGTTTCTTTTCCCCTAAATTGATATTAAACTTTCCTTCCTTTGACCTTTTGGACTGGCTTGCACATGGCACCACTTCATTTGCATTGCAGCCAAACATAACACTGTCAGTGCCATGTCAGACAGAACAAAGTCAGACAAACTCAAAATAATAGCTGGTTTGGCTCTTCGAACACTGGCAATGACATCAAGGTTAAGGAGATGTCATTTTTTAGGGCAGCATTTGTGTCACAGCTGCTGTGAAAAAAACTGCTGGAGGAGCTGGGCATTGGGAAGTTCTCAGCAGAACCATCTATTGACAGAGGAGGCTGATCCAAAGGGATATTTCACCAGTTTCCATCGTTCTGCTGGGAAAGTTTAAAGATGAATTTCTTTGCATTTGGCTAGAGAGTTTGCTCAGCAAGTTTGCTCAACTTGTTAAAGCACTGCAAGGGGAAGTACACAACAAAACGTGCTCCCATGCAGCAATGTGAGTTTTGTGGGCAGAAAGGAGGAGAGGATAACACTGCAGAAACTCCAACTAGAAGCATGGGCTGTTGCATTCAGAGCCCAAATATTTGGCATTGACAGAGCAATAATTGCCCTGTGAACAGGACACTATTTAGAAATTCAGAAGTGCTGTGTACAAAATGTCAGTCACAGACAAGTCAATCAGTACCACATAATGAGAAATGGAATACAGAAGCTCATGGCTTTGGGAACCAACATAAAGGGAACATTTAAAAAGCTGCTTTTGCTTGCCACTGCTTCCCTGCAACAAAGGTGAATTCTCCATGAGGTATTTGTCATCCTTAGTCACCAATGTAAAGTTCAGTTAGTGACATTGCAGCCACACAACTGCAGCAACTAAAGCTTGGGGTGTCCTTTGCTAGCACGAGCATCCCATCCCATGTACATCACAGGAAGGTTTGTCTCATCTCCCAGGGCACCTGGGGGGAACTGAGCACATGCCCACAGTGTTCACACTCCTCCCGCACCATTCCCTGCAGTCAGGCTGCATCGCTTTGGTTTCACTGATGGCTACCCCCTTGTCTCTCTCTGTTTCTCCAGAGAGTGACATTTTAATTGTATGCGCCCTTTTTTTGGTCTGTCAGCTCCCAGTCTCAGCTAAACAGCTGGGCAGCTTTGGCTGGAGTCCAGAATTAACATAAGTTGTTTTTAACCTCTTGAAGCAAAGGCCTTTCACATGGTTCCCCTGAGTGACCTCTGGGCACAAGGGTCTGCTATTAAAAAACACCACCATGTGCAAACCACCAACATCCTGAGACAGCTGTGCAGGGCCCTGGCCATGGCCTGGTCCTGGGGGGCATCTGGGCACTGTCACCAAGGCAGAGTATTATTCTCACCACTTTTGAGCCAAACACACCCTAGTACAGCACCAGAAACAGCTCCAAAGGATCTGGGAGTATTTAAATACCATTCAAGTTTTAGTTTTTCACCAGTTTAGCACCCAAACTCCCTTCCAGAGCCAAACGATCAGGTTTCCTGCCTAAAGGGGGGACTGCACTGCATCCTGTCCCCTGTCCAAGGCAGGCAGGGCTGCTGCAGGGTGAGGGGAGGGTTTGAAGCACAGGCATGAAGTTCACTATTTAAGAGCTTGGCCATGATTATCAAACACAAGCTGCCAGTGATCAGTGGCTGCTCTGCAGCAGCAAATCCCTGCTCCAAAGTGCTCAGGCACAGCTGTGCTGGAGCTGCGTGGAATTTGCTGATGAAAGGACTTTGAGACTAAAAGTTAGTCTACTTTTTCCAAGTTTCCAGCTCTCAAACAGAGATATTACTGCTTTCTACAAACCCTTGAAACATCAGGACATCTCTGCTTCAGATGTGAGACGAGGACTCGAGCACAGCTCCACAAATGTTGACTTACATAACCTCCCCAGCCAGAGCAGGGAGCGTGGAGTGCAGGGGCTGTCTGAGGGATCCAGGTGCTGTGCCACTGGCAGAGGAGGGATTAATAAGTGCTCAGCAATGCAGGGTAGGCTGCTCCTCTTTAATTGCAGAGATGCACAAAGCATGAGTGGTTATTTGCTCGCCTGAGCAACTCCGTCAGTAAATGGCAATGCAGGGAGCAGCAACCCAGCCCGCCCCACACTCAGAGCCTGAGCTCCCTGCTTTGGCCATCAGGACACAAAACCTGGGAAAACTACACCCACTTGAGCCTGCGTGCCTGACAGGGCCCCCAGATATTTGTGTTGACTCAGTAATTCAAGAGTTCTAATCCCATGGCTAAATATCAGCTGGCCCTCATCAGTTCTCATTCGGAGAGGACAGAATGAGAAACCATTAGTTTACTTTTGGCATCCCTACAAAACAGTGCATTCTCCCAGGCAGCAGCCATCCATTCCACCAGTGTTAGCAGAGAAGTGAGGTCTTGGTCCAGGACAGGGGTTGCTAAGCAATATGGAAATACAAACAATAAATGAGTAACAGCCACCTGCAAAAGATTACACACCGAGCTGTACCTTGCCATGAAAGCCTGTGTTTCAAACTTCATCTCATTTGGATTCAAATTTGCCGAAATCAAATTTATAAAGAAGGAATGATTATTGTACAGAAGGTTTTGAGAGATGTAAACACTTCCTTTTCTATTACTGTGGTTCACTTTGGGTTGTTCTCTACTGTTAGGCATTTAAAGCATGCAGCTCTGTGGAACACAATGGCTGGTTTCCTTATTACAGCACGCACTGGAAACTGCTTAAATATATTTTTCTGTCAACACGTATTTGTGATTCCCATATTTAAGGAGTGACTGCTGTTCTGTGTACACGTGCCACCAGCATGACTGATGTCAGAACGGTGTTTGCACAACTCCACTTCGGCAAAGATTAAAAGCTGCTCCTGAGAAATCCTTGTTACAATGCCCAGCTATGCAAACAGCCCATACTAGGACATCTCACCAGAGAAACTTCCTCTCAAGGCCACCTTGCACTGGCTGCATCCGCCCTGAGCTTGAGCAATGGGGCTGCTACTGTGCAGAGGGCAGATTCCTTCCCTGTGGGCTTGGTTTGTGACCCACTGGAAAGGTTCCATTGCCTCTAATAGGAATTCAGAGCCTCTCTGCAGCACGTCCCACGCCCAGGGCTGGCCAGGGCCACAGAGAGCAGGCACAGAGCAGAGCAGGCAACAAGATCCTCAGGCTGGGGCTTCAGGATTCCAATTAAGCCTTTGGAATGTGATCCATAGAGTTCAAAAACAAAATATGCATCCTCTTTTTGTTTCCCTTGGACCTGTGAACCAGCACAACTGCGTTATTCTGCATATTCCCACAAACAAAGCTAATTTGGGGTTTTTCTGGTTGCAAGTGAAACAATGGGAAATGAAGGAAAAAAAAAACCATTTTTTGACAGTGGAAAACCAGCAAAACTATTCACTCTAAACTTTGGCGTCCTGCTCAGCCACAGCAGAACTCAGACTCCTGTTCTGGCCATGTGGGAGCCAAAGTGACCCCCCCTTCTGTGCACTTCCACAGCAAAACCCTGAAGTAGTTTGGCTTCTTTTTGGCTCACAGAGAGAGCGTTGAGGTTTGCAGACACTGTAGAGCAATTGCTCTCACACACAAACACAAAGCTATGGTTTGCTAAACTGCAGCAATTTAATGACAAATTTGAACGTTTGTCATCAAAAGATTATCCTACCTGGGGCTAAATGCTCTTCTCAACCTTTGTACACAGCTGGTATAGTCTTACCCTGTACCCAAAACTAACAACAGAAGGTAATATGCTTAGGTTATTTGGTGGGGGGTTTTTTGCTGGGTTTTTTTGGTGGTTTTTTGTTTGTTTTATGAGGGGTTTTTGTTTGGTTTGGTGGGGGGTTTTTTGGTTTTTTTTTTTTGGTTGGTTGGGATTTTTTTTTTTTTTAGTTGATTGTTTTTTTTGTTTCTTAAGTTAAGAAGCTTTCAGGTGGAGTTTCCTCCCTGGCTCGGAGACAGGGGGCGGCTGCAGAGGATGGGCAGGTAAAACCGTGCAAATCCCAAAGTGCCGACTTCTTTGGGCAGGTGAGTGGTGTTTGGGCTGCCGGGGAAGTGGAGCAAGGCCAGGCGGTGCTGAGGCAGCAGAGGGAATTAGACTAATCCCAGCTCCCAGGGAGGTGCCAGGTTACACAGCCGGATGCGGAGCTTAGCGTTCGCTTTCTCAGGAACGCACTCCCTCCTAACTCGGCTGCTGAGGAGATTTCACCCCACGTTATTGCTTAAGCTCACAATCACTCCGTGCCTAAAGATTAATCTGCACAATAAACACAACAACAGCTACTAGCGTTGGGGGCATCAGGGAGCAACGTGAACATTCAGGGTTTTTTTAGGGATATCACGCGTGCAGCTCATGAGTTGGAAAGTTCAAAATGAATCTTGCCACAAGTCCTCAAGGCAAGCAAACACAGATGAGTGTGGCACTAAAACCATCAGCTCACCTGAGCTATTAATGTTTAATAAATATATAAAGAAAAACAATGGTGAAGCTCAGCCTGATATAGCAATAGTACCACGGGGAAGTGCAGGTACAGTCCCCCAGAAATCAGAGCCATCAAAATATCAAAAAATGGCTAAAATATCCAAGTGTCACTATCTGAAGCTACCCAAGAACCTTGAAAACATAGCTCCCTTTAAATTTATCTTCCAGATGGCTTTCCAGATCCCAGCCTCAAGTTTGCACTGGCATGCCCCATTTTATAAAAGCCTTTTGATAGTTTTCTGATAAAGATCATAGAGTGTTATTTATGACTTTTAGAACAGAGGACTTGGGATTGTGTCATCAGTGCTCATTTCTGACTCAAGGTGCGATGCTAAACAAGTCACCAGCTCCCTGTTTCTGACAACTATCACTCATTTAGTGGAAGGAAAACTAATTTCTCCACTGGGACAATCTGAGGCTTCATTAAATGTTTACAAACAGTTTTAGAATGGGTAAAATTCTACATAAAAGCAAAGGAATTTTTCATTTATGCACTGGTTAAGGACAGACTATAGAGAGACAAACTAATGGCACCATACTGGGAAGTAATATCAGTATGAAGTGGCAACAGAGAAATATCAGATGGGAAGTAGAGATCCCTCCAGATGACTTTCAGAAGTGGAATAATGGAGGTGAGATTAAGTTTGACAGCAAATTCCTACAGTGATAGGAAGTCTGCTATACATTAACTCAAAGGAAGGATAACAACCTCAGCAGAGGCATTGATTGCAGCTGAATTATGAGCCCTCAGCATGACAAAGCCATGAAGATATTTCTAGAGAAAGGCATTTCTGGAAAGATAATGTCTCTGTAAAATGTACTGTTTCCACCCAAGATAAAACCCAGCACAAAAGCATCACTGATGGGGAAAGATCAGGCAAGTGCAGGAGACACTGAGTAGGATAACAGCAGATGAATTGGTGAGTGTATCTCCCAAGAAAAATTTAAAAGACAGGTCAGCCTAGCAAAGGTAAAGTGGATATGATCTCTCATAAACTCTTCAAGAGACAGGGAAAAAAAGCTGCTCAAACTTGGCAGCAACTCAAGAACAAATAAATAGACTGCTGCTCATGAGCAAATTCAAACTGGAAGCTGGGTGGGGGGAAACAAAATAACCAAGTCCTGGAAAACAATGTTCTCTGTTTATCTGCCATTGGCATAGAAAAACCAAAATTGGAACAGATGAACCTGTGGAACATTGGGATTTCAATGGCACAGGACCAGTAACTCCAGTCCCGTGTTACAGGTCCAGACAGGTCCAGGGCTACAGAATATTTGAACAGATATTCTTGGAAAACTTTCCAAAATGAGCAAGAAGACCCTTACATCTTCTAAATTCTTCCTTTCCATAGCAGGCTGTAATGTTTACTTTAATTCACCTGAAATACCATCTTACTCCTCCACCAGCCCAAGTCTTCCCATTAAACTGAACTATCTGACACGTTCACACAGTTTGATGTGACCTGCAGCAAGGCAATTCAGACTACAGCTGGAATGATTATTTCACTATTTATTACCTCTTTTAAGAAAAAACACATATATATCATGGAATTCCTGTGCTCTTTTTAATACATCCTTCCCTGGGTTTCACTGGGGATACACCCAGTATCCATAATGCTCCAGACACCACCCACACTTTCTACCATCACCTTTAATACAGAAAATTCATTTGTATCCTTCTACAGGCAAGACAATGCCAGATGAATTTAGGCAAAGAAGAGATTGTCACATGGCTCCCAGCCTTGGGAGTCAGTGAGGGATTAGCAACAACAGGACTTTCTGTCCCTGTGCTCAGGCTCCCCTAACCAGTGCCAGGGGATTCGTGGCTCTGCAAGGATGTAGGTCACGCCAGAGGGGACACAGGCAGTCCTGCAGGGGCCTGCAGGCAATTAAAAGCAGTGATGCAGCTGAGCATCACCACAGGCAGTGAAAAGGGACTTCCCCTGAGAGTGGAAATCTCAGACAGGAATGATCTATTTGTCTTCCATGTCCCTGACAAAAAGGGAAGACTTGGTTATAAAGGCTTTAAAATGCAATGAGTCACTTCTCAAAAGAGGTCACTGAAATTTTGCCATGAGTCACTTCTCAAAAGAGGTCACTGGTTACTGAAATTTTGCTGAAATATTTAATACAGAGAAAACCCTTGAATAGCAAATACGAATCCCTTTAATCATACCATATCTGATTCTTCCAGTAATTACATTTGGGGTACCTGACAGTACAAATGGGAGATTCTCACATGCAGAGCAGAGGAATACTGGCCAACAAACCATCCCTCTGCTAAAAAATCTCCACTAAAGTTCATTTCCCAGACCAGAAAAGAGTTTGTTACTCAGCAATAAAAGAAAAGATCCCAAACTTCTGTGGAACTGCCTGTGTAGTCCTTGCTCAAGGAGGAGAATGCCATGCAGGTTCCCTGAGCAGTGGGCCAGTGCACACCAAGCACCACCCACCCTAAATGCATCCAGCAAACTCTGCAGCCTGTGGGACTCTCTGCATCTCACCACAGGTCAGGGACTGATGAGAAGCAAATCCCTCACACACAGAGAGTGAAAATCCAGCAAGATCTTGCACCACAAAGGTGAAACCTCTCAGGTACAGGTTCTACCTGAGCTCCCCAACAGGAAATCGGATTAGTCGGGCAAGCAAGGAGACCTCGAGAGCAACTTGTGCACCACCCATAACCCTGCAAAACATCACCCAGGCCTTGCCCAGAGTGTTTAATGATCCTGCAGCACTGGGGTAAGGGCATCAGCTGGTTTCTGCCCTTGGTATTACAACATGCACCTAAACTGCTCTGACCTAACTCCTCCCATCATTAAGCCACTAGTTAGTTAAAACCTCCCCAACCCCTCCCAATGCACATGGGAAAGGTTCACCTTCCACCAGCCCCAGAGAGGGAGGGAGCCCAGACTGGGCAGAACTTTGCCAGTACCTCTTTTCTTGAGGTCATCAGATGAGGGTGATCATTTTAACTAAATCAGCTCAGCAATGATGTCCTGTCCATTCTTTGGAAGCTGGACAAACCAGCATGTGAGGTTTAAATTGGCAGAGATATTCATTTCAAATCAATAGGAAGCACAAAAAATATCAATAGGCATTTAGGAGGGAAACATTAATTACTTTTCAAAGGGTGCAGTACACAAATTTCCTGGTGCCTTTACAAATAGATGTAAGTCAATAACATGATTTCATAACATTTATAAATGACTACGTTAATTAACAGGGAATCTTCAGAGAGATGATGAAGGAAATTTAGAAGAACCTTGTCTAGCATAATTCAAAATTCTCAAAGGAAGGAAGGACTTCTTAGAAGAGATTAATTGTAAGTTTTTTTACTTTACCTTGATAGAATATCTGTTTACATATTTAAGCTGGTTTTGACCTTCAAAATTCTGGCAAAGAACAATTTTCATTAAACCATCTCAGTGGAGGAACTTGGCAGTTCCTCATTCATCTCTGAGGTTAAGAGAGGATATTGAGTATTTAGCAGGAACAGTCAAACAAAATGTGTCTAAGTCCTGTCCAAAGCAGCCTTTAATTCATCATAGCAGACACAGCAAGGGCTGATGCACAGCAAGCTCTGCTGTCAGATCAGATTCCTTCCTGGGACTCGGCTGGAGGCTCCAGAGTGAAGTAATTCCACAAAAGTTGAAGTTTCTCCCTAAGGATACTCTACCCAGTTCTGAGAACACACCACAACATAACGGTGATAACTTTTCCCCAACCTTTGGCAATTCAAAGGCATCATCACCCAAGGAAACCCTGCACGTATCCTGAAGACACATTCCAGGAGTAAAATGGCTCTGCCTTCCCTTTCTTCTAAGTTTTACCTCTTCAGTGTCCTATTTTCTGTGAAACTCTGTTCACCTGCTGCCCTTCACAGCCCAGCTGGGCCTCATCACCCACGTGCCTGGCCCAGCTGTGAGTGCAGGAATGAGCAGCTGGAAAGCAGGAGGAACGTGCTCTGTCTCCTCACTGGCAAGTGAATGGTACAGAATCAAAGAGGAAAGTGGAGCAGAGATAAACACACATTTGAAGAACAACATTTCCAGGACAGAGCTACACTTAGTAATAGAGTAAAAAGGAAAATACACTGGGACATCAACTAGTTAAGTATCAAATTATATCGGGGTTTTTTTCTTCAAAATTAAATTAAGGTTGGCCCACAAAATGAAATTAGTATTGTATATCACATTTTAATAAAAAGTGACGTGTCCTAAACCACCAGATTGTATCACATTAACTAAACCTATCACTCCTATAGAAAGAATTTCCATAAAACTCAAATGAGTTTGGGTAGTCATAAAGGAAAAACATTTCAAAAATGAGTCAGTCATGACCTAGAAAATCTGTGGTGGAAGGAGAGTGAAGGCACTCAGTCAGTCTATTGAGGTGTTTGTGAGCTGCAGAAATACTGGGGGAAGATATTAAGACAGGCAAATTAAGAGCTAGGAATAAGAAGTTAAGCCAGAAGGACTCAGAGAAATAAGGCACAAGTTGAACAGCGAGGGCAGCACTAAGCACTGGAATAAACCACCCAAGGAAAAGATTTCACACTTTGATGGATTCTCAAGAATGCCTGATTTTCTGAACAGCACTGCTGTGGTCCAGCCAAGGTTTCCTTTCAAGGGAGCAGCTGAGTGAAGTTTTGTGATGTGTTCTGCAGGGAGCCACACCAGCTCATGGAATAGCCCAGCAGCCACCACAGCCCGCACACCTCCAGGCACAGCTAAAAACAGCCTTATCAAGAACCACACTTGGATCATCGAATTGGAAATGGCTCTTTCTTCCCCAGTTCACCGGGTGGCTGCTCTCACACAGCAGCTGGAAAAAGGAACTAACAGAGGGCAGATTAAAGCCATAGATCAGAATGAATCTGTCAAGGTGCCCAGTGTTTTCCAGCACTCACCTGGGCACTGCCATTAGGTGGGAAACTTCCAGGCCACTGACCCTCTGCAAAAGCAGGGGAACCTCTGAGAAATGAATGTTTTTAAGAGATACTGCTGAAAGATTTACTTATTCCATGTTATCACTTAAAGACCTCCATGTGAGAATGAAATTTTCTTTGCTACAATCTAGGCATTGACAGGGCAGGGGGAAAAAAATAAAAAAACAACAAGAAAATGCTGCCATGTGAAGTCCCTGAATGGCAAAGTCTGCCTTACAGTGACAGCAGCACTACCAGATCTCCCAAGGAAATGCTCTAGTTCTGTGTCAGTCACCCCCAGGAATAACAAGCAGGTATTTCACTTCAGAGCCCTGCTGACAATTTGCAAGGCAGGAATCATGAAACGCTCCTGCCTTGTCCCTCTGAGGCAAGCACAGAGCGCAGACTCCCATTTGCAGAAGGAACAGCACGGAAAAAGGAACACCAGGAAAACAGGCAGGGCTGGGGACCATCAGGAACATTATCAAGTTGTGCATTTACATGGCACAGACAGATTTACACAGAATAATGGCACATCACACCAGTACACATACAGCTGTGTATGTGCAATAGATAGAGGTCCCTGGATGCAGAAGAAAATGCTGATTTTGCCACTTCTTAAAGGTTAAATTCTGGGAACTTTAGGAGCAATTGGATTTTTTTTAATTAATAAAACTTTTCACTGATTGAAACCTTAAATGCCAGTTAAACTGCTTGGGATTTTGCTGTTTGGGTACTGACTCCACCTCAATTGCACATACTAACTGTCTGTGGGAAAGGGGGAAAGGCCTATGTGACCCTTCTAGCACCTGTTCTTTGCCTTCCTGCACCACCAGACTGGGATGCTCCTCCACATCAGGCTGGATGAGTGAATCTCAGTTGCTCTGTAAGTTCAGGAAAGGCACAGAGCGGAAGTTGCCCACACCCACCAATGTGGCAATAAAAACATTTCTTGGATGAGCTGCATTAGGGGACATAAATACCTAAAGAGAAGCCAACCCTCAAGGGTGTCCTTCCCAATGCTAGCAAGGAGGGTGGCTCCTTGCATTGTCCTCCAAAGGAGAGATCATCCTGCAACAGCACCTTCAGCCTTGTTGAACCCCAAAAGGCACATCTTCGATTGCTTATTCCTGTAAGGATCTACAGCAAAAAGCACAACTTGGTCCTGGAAGATGAAAGTGTCCTTGCAAACGCCAAGAAAACAAATGAATGTCAAAGAATTTTAATATACAGTGCAGGAAAAGAAAGCAAAATCCTACTTTACAGAGTTTTAGTTTTTCATAAGCTAAGACTCTTAAAGAAATGAAAACACAGAACATTAACTTGGAGGCAATGCTTTGACCCATCCACCTTCCATCCTACACATTTTGAGAATTATTCTCTAAAGGTACTTCCATAAATCCTGCAAAGGACTCCGTAAGGAATGGTAAAATCATAGTTCATCTGGCTCACAAATACAGAATGTCCAAATGGACTATTTTCAAGTATCAGTGGCTTAATACCCCAATTGGAACATGGAGAAAGACATCTCCCAGAATGATACTCAGTTAATTACAAGAAAAATGAGAAACACATGAAAGCACTTTTTTTTTAAACTAAACTACAATTCAGTAAGATTTAAATAAACATTTGGGCTGACATTAAAGATATATTTGAGTGTAAAGGATATGAAGCTCCCACAAAAGCTTTTTCATCTGAGTCTCCTGTGGAAGGGGCTGGTACCAGTGTGATATGGCACTATCAAGGCACATTCCCTCTGCTGCTGTCCCAGGGCATCCTTCACACTCTGCAGGGTGAACACCAAAGGGTGTTCACAGCCAATTCTTCCAACAATCAGCCTATCCCATGAAACCTGCACCCCTCTCCATTCCAAAGGCATGAAAGCTCAGGCCAGCTATAAAGGATACACAAGCACCAACACACATCATTTCTTATCTTCTATTTCACAGAACTTTTAGCAATTGTTATATTACAATAAAAGCTAAATCAGCCTATGCCTCTCTTGGGTTGTTCAGGAAGTTTTCTGTGACTCTTTAATTTCAAATCACTAAAGACCAAAATTCAGCATGACAGCAGGTAGCCTGATACAATAAACATATATATTCATAAAGACTTCAGTTCCATTAAGGCTTTACTATCAATAAACAAGGAACATAAAGTTGATATCCTGCTAAATGTGGAGGAAACAATTTCCTTTGTAGGAAGAAGTTTTCTAGCCAGAAGGCAGCACAGAAAAAAATCCTTTAGGCTCAGCTTCTTCCTCCTCCCTTCCCAGAGTCACTTTCACCTTTGTTCTGACCCAGCCATAATGCAACTTCATCTGATGCTGTAAGTGAGGTATTTTCCTCTTTATGATAAACACATGATCTCACAACCACAGGACCATGATTTCACTGCATGACAAGAGGGTATCTGATGCACGGAATGAAAGTTATTGTTCAAACATAAACAGGAAAAATAATTGCAAAAGTAAAACAGATGAACAACCACATAAATTAATTCCTTCTTGAATCACTGCTCCTGTTGTCCAAGTACAAATGATTCTCTTTCCCTATTTAGGAACCCTGAGGGGATGAAAAAAATATCCAAGATGGTGAAATTAAAAATTAGCTATTGAGCATGAAACATGCAATGATTGCACTTCATAAGGCTTTTATTGCCTTGGTGTTGTATGAATCACTTCAGAGTTCCACACTGTTATGATGAAAAAAATGACACCAATAAAGTCTGAGCAATTGATGTTATGACTTCATCAATCCAAGACTAAAGGCACACACAGAATGACAAATATTTTCAAGAGTATGGAGAAAGCAACCACCTCATTCTGAGGAGGCACAAGTTGTGTCTTTTTCTCTTTCAGAAGAGAATTCTCATGTCAGAAAGATGGAATATGGAAATAATCCTCAGTACAGCTCCACGTGACACAACCTTGCTTTCCCTTTCTGAAACCAGCCAGATTTGGTGTTCTCAAGAGCTATGATCACAGCCAACACACAGTGAAGCTATGGCTAATACACAATGTTCCCAATTCACACAATTCTCTGAGCTTCTGCATCAAGATTGTATCATTTTAACAATGATCTGCACTTAGCCTTAATTTTTAAAAATCTATAGATTCTGGAAGTGTGAAGTAGAATTATCTTTACAATTTCAGTAAATCCCAAAAAGTTCAATTTATTGCTACTCAAAAACTTCCAAGAGGACAATAATCTCTGCTTAAGACAACAAAGCAGCCATCACAGTAATCTCTCAGATACAACATCAAAGGTAAGGTGCAAAGAAGTGACCTCCCACAGGGAGAATGCACCTGCTTTTGACCGCCAACAACAGCTAACCAATGCAACCTTGAATTCCTACTTAGAGTTCAACTTTGATATAAGTATTTTACTATTTTTTTAAAAAACCCTCCCATCTCTATAAAGTGCCAGTAAATCCAAACCTGTTCTGGAACAGCAGAAATGAACAATTTTTTTTCCTCTCTAATAAATACTAGTTTTCTTTTTTTAATTGAGTGGCTAGATTTCTTGACTCAGGTATTAAAGTCCCTGGTAGGATTCTTTCCTTTAATGCAACAGTTCATATCCCTTATAAAATCACTAATAGAAAATAAAGCCCTTTTTGTTAACTCTAATCTTGCTTCCTTGCAAGTGTGCCAAGAGGCACTTTAATATGGATCAGATCATGAATATCACAAATTACTGCAGCAATGTGCGGCAACAGAAAATCAGATTATTCATATAACAGCAACACCTCCTTCCTTCTTTGATTTAAAAAAAGTAAACTGTCACTTCCTCTTAAATCCATGTCTTTCTGATCCTTACAAATCCAGGTTTACAGTATGAGGTAATGGCACAGCACAAACCTTAGAATGACAAACGAGGGGTGTTACAGGGTGTAATAAAACCTACTTCACTTTCTGTCAAAACTCTCTCCTGTTTCTCATGATGTACAGGTAAGAAGTTACCCTAGAGCAGGAAAAAGTTAGTAGGGACTATTTTCTATAAAGTTTCCTATGGTAGATTCACAGCAGACGCAATATGAACAAAGCAAACTATGTACGGGCAGGCACAATTATGGAAAAATTAATGTACCAACAAGAACAGCCCTGGCCATAAACGCAGTGCAGGAAAATGAAATGAAACTCACAGTTAATTTATACATCAGTTTTGCAATGCAGAAAAGCACACCCCATTAAAGTTCCTATTTTTCTTGGGTATTGCTGGAACACGGAACCGCAGCCTATTTCCCTACTTCAAACAGGCACACTAGGAAACAATTGTACAACCTTGATACTGGCTCATGGGGAGGGAAAGACAAGAGTAATGACCACATAAAAAGTATAAAATGTTATTAACACACCCATTACTCCCTGCAGAGCACCCAGCATGCTGCCATACAACCACAATGTGCAGAAATGGCTTATTATTAGCAAAAAACTTATTTCCAGTACCCAAAGATTTAGTTCAAGTTGAAATACAATAAAGATGTGTTCTACCTTTAATATGTCCTACTCCTTTAACATAACGCAACATAGAGTGGCACATTAATCACCACTTGCCCAGTCCAATGGACATACTTACCCCCCATTGACACTACGTTTCAAAGGGAACTAAACTTTTTTGTGCCACCCAAATACCCCTGTTGAACTCAAATGAAAACTAACCTGGGCTGATGAACTCTCCAGGAAAAACTTAATGAAGCCTTCCAAGATACCATGCCCAAGGAGAACATTCAAATTCTTCAACAAAATGCAGTATTAGCATGTGATGGGATGAGTATGTCAAGGAGCCCTAGAAAGGTGACACTGGTTTTGCAGAAGGAATTAACACCTCTGATTTTTGGGGCCAGGCTGGAGTCCTAACTCTAATTAAATTCTAAGCTGCTTTTTCCAGGTTTCATAAAATAGGCTTATCTTCTAAGAAGTTCAGCTTGATCTTCTCATTAAAGAATGTGTTACAATGGAAACACATTAGTACTAAAGCCATTAAAGACTGAAGAAATTATGGACATTTTCCCCAAAATAGTGGGTTGCCTTAGTATCACTTAAAAAAAAATCAACCCTGTACATTCACAAGTCTGCTTGAAAAGGGGAAACTTGCTGTTTAAATGGTTTTTTCAGTGTTACCTCTATTTGTTCTCTTTAATTAATAAAGGATACATGCACTGACATTTTAAACACTAATCTGCTATTTAGCATCCCAAATTAGGAAACATAAACATTTATGCACTTCATTAAACTCTACCTAAGAACACTTTTGATATTAGGAGACAAGGGAGGCCGTTCAAAGAAACTTCAGGGCACACATAAGACACTGGAAAAACACCCCTCACCAGGAAAGCTCTGGCTCCATCCTATGGGAAGCAGCTGTTGAGAAATGAACCCTGGAAATCAGTGGGATCTGACACACCCGTTCAGTCACACGTGGGGGGTAAGGGAAGGGATGGGAATGCAGGCGCACCAGTGGTGAAAATTTGGTGTTCCTGTTTGGCAGCACAGCAAGAGGCTGGTGCAAGGCAACCATGAAAGTGACTTTAGAAAGCATAAAGCAAACACTTTGTTATGAGTTAAGATGTTAATTACATACAGGTGAATACAGGGAGAAACAACCTGTTGTTTGTCTCATCTCTTCCAAGAGAAGCAGGGCAGGTCTAGCACACCTCCTCCTCCCCTCCTCTTTTTCTTACACTCACCCAGCCCTTTAAAGTGTTGTCATCTTATTTCAAAGCTCCCATACCTTCTCGGTGATTTCTCATGGGCAGCTCCTCACAACACTGACTCCTTCTTCACAGCACAGCCAACAAACTGCAGCTCTCCTCAAAGCACAACCAACAAACTGCAACTCTCTTCACAGCACAACCAACAAACTCTAAATCTCTTCTCACCCAGCTAACCCACCCTTGTGTAGCACTCAGCCCCTTATCTGGACACAGATGTGGCCTATTAAATTCAGGGCTGTTCTCAATCTTTGACGATGCATACAGCCACAACTCCTCAGGTGTGAGACTACCTTCTGCACTATTCTCTTACATTCTATGCCTCCGCATTAAGTTATGGTATCATTTAGGTTGGAAAATACCTTTAAGATCAAGTCCAGGCATTCACTCAGCACTGCCAATCCCACCACTAACCCATGTCCCCAAGTGCCACATCTGTATTTTTTATCATTTAAACACTCCCAGGCATGGCAAGTCCACCCCAGCAGCCTGTTCCTTTCCACATTACCTACATTTTAGGACATTGAAAAAGGCTTCACCTCAGGGCGAACCAGTGTTACAGGAAGGTGATAAGAAATGGGAAGTTTTTCAAGACTACAGGAAACAGAACTGCAGTGGTAAAGAAACAAATGCTGACACTCGGGAACAGGCAGGCTGAAAGGCAGACAATCACAGCTGTGAGCACAGAATAAATGGAAGGTTAAGTGAGATCACAAACCCTCAAAATTCATCAATCCAGACCTCAAGTTATCTCTAAATCCTTCATGAAAAGAGAATATTTTGCTTCACTTACACACAGTAACATATAGTTCCGGTGACAAATTATTTCTAAAAACTTTGCATCGCAAGTCTAACTTCAATGTAGAAAATTATTTTTATTTGTAATTAAAATTTGTGCTAAAAGTGTCCATTGTTAAATTATGGACCCAAACAAAATTGTACTAAATTTTCTACTGTACATACTCTTGCCATAGTGTGGCAATTTTTAAATTGTTTGAAAGTACAAATACACTAAAAAGGTAATATTTCAAGAACAATAGTATGGACACACTGAGGAACTTTATACCACAACCAGAAATTTGAAGTGTCTTGGTCCCTGTAAAAGAACTGGTTTTAGATTTATTTATTAAAATGAATTACCATGATTTTACAACTTACAGCTTTGGGTTCTTTGTTGTTCATTGTTTACTTTTTGTTTTTTTTAACTCTGATGGTAATAGTGATCTGCCTACAAGATAATTGAAAAAGAAATATTCTTTGTGTATTTTTGATCAAATATATTGTAAGAGATCAAAACAAAGATTTATAAAAACAAACGATTGAAACTTCATTTCAGAAAAAAACACTTTGTAAAATACAGTAAAATCCTTTTCAACAGCAAAGTGAATTTTGTACAGTTCTTCCTTCTAAGCAGATGTTTTACTGCAGCTGAGATCCACTAACTCCAGCAAAACTCAACGCAGGGCAAATGGGTCGGTGTCCGCAGAACCAGAACCAATGTACAACCGCAGGTAACAAACTGCAACTCGCTGGAGAAACCTTGGAAACTTCAGTTTTCATTGGGAGTGAACTTACAATATATCTTACATTAGTTAAAAGCAGTTTACACCATGACAGAACCGCTCAAAAAACGAATCAGTTATTGGAAGAGAGCAACGCTTCAATTCAGCTTCTCCCATCAGCAAAAATGCCACACAAATCAAAAACCAACACTTAAGTAAAACACTAAGACTTTATTAAAAATCCAAAATTTATTGCAAATTGTACTTTGCAATTTCCCTCCTTTCTTCATTTTTACATGATTTATTGATATCCATGATTTTTTCACAGATGTACTTGTTGACTTTGGAGAGTCTCTGTGCAATTTCAGTTTCATCCACAGTTTCTTGTGCTATTCTATCATACAAACATTCTGCGGAGAAAAAAAACGAAGAAGTCATTAGGATATTTTTAGAAAACACAATAGCCCTGAGTTGGGCTGACTACTCAAGAGACAGCAGTGAGTAAGCACTGTGTATATTTGTTGCAAGACAAGAGAAGCTTTCCTTGATTCACTGTCTATCTTGTTCAAGTCAAGATTTGTCACCAGGCTTGAATCAGTGGCATGACCAACTTCCAGTTATGCTGTGACTACATTAATAGGCTTTCCATACAGAAACAAGGCTAAACCCAACCTTTTACAGTGCCAGCCTTGCCTGCCTGCCTCCTGCATCTGTCTGAATCTCCACAACAGATTTAGTCTCTTCCCAGGTGAAGTGTCCCACTAGAGCTGTATCCACAGTGAGTCACTCCCACCTTCACCCCTTCAGGAGGGTATGGAAATGGCAATGCTCAGGAAGAGAAGCAGTAACCAGCAGGAGAACACCTTAACTCATTTATTTCATTTTTTTATATCTCTTCCACATACATTAATGCCCACATCCTTATCAGCTGCCCTGTCCCTGGGCTTATTTCATTTTTACTGGTGGATTATTCAGGACAAGTGCCATCTCCTTGCATGTTTGATCAATACACTTTCTGAAGTACACATTATCTGGAATACAAAAATCAAGTGATAGCAGTAACTGCAAAAGCAATGTGGGCAGTGAAAGTTGAGACAATTTTTCTTCCCAGATTTGGAAGTTTGGTGCCAGAATCCTGCAGAAGTTACTGAAATCTAAAGTGGTGCAACACACATAACTTCTTAGTGACAGGCAGGTTTGGGTTTTTTGGTTTTCATAAACAGACCAATGTATTTTGTTGGGTAGGCTTCCCAGACTGGTTAAACAAATTCTGTTCTGCTTTGCTTAGTGATCTATTCCATTAGCTGTTTATTGCTTCATATACAGAAAGCCATAGAGATTATTGCTTAATTAATGTGCTTTACAACATTTCTAATGCACCATATTAAAAAGTTATGAAAATTAAGTACTATGCATGTTTTGTAGTTCATTTGGAAACCTCTGAGAAGTTTTATAAAAGGTTATTTTGCATTAACAAGGTTTATAACAGCGCACATCCATCATACTTTTTATCATTTCTTTATTACATACTACACAGTGGGGATTTTTAAGAAGCTATGGAGATATCAGACACATTAAGAGCTAATGTTGTCATTCAAAAATCTATTTTAAATAAGTTAGTCTGTGTCCACAGAATGATGAGAACATCTAAAGCAATGTGAATTTTATGTTGTAAGACAAACTGAATATAAAATAAATGAAATTAACCAGCATGCAGCCTGATAGCTGAAATGCTGATCATCCATAAACTATGATTGGAAATACACCACCTAAGAAGAGGCACATCACATCACTGGGAGCCTGAAGAAAGGCAGTGTGTTTGCAGGACATAAGCTGGCTCTATAAGAGTGTCAGAACACTGCCAGGCAGATACACCCAGTAAGGTGAACTCCCAGTGAAAGACAGGCTGTGTTGTTCATTTAGCCACAAAGTCAAGCAAAGAATCACTTGACAGAACTCATTCAAAACCTGAAATTTAAAAAGTTGGTGTGAACAGATCCTTGATCACAGTTTTTCCTCTCCATCTCTTCCATTTTTGTGAGGGGGTGCAGAAATAGTAGTTTAGTGCTTGCACAGGACACTGGCTTAGGGCTTCAAAGAATAATTTGGAGGTTCTGTTCCTTTGTTTTATGGCTTTGCAGGAGTGCAGAGACACCCCTTTGTACTGCTGAATACCAAAGATTCAAGTAGACCTCAAAGGCTAACCAGGAGCTCCACTATTTTTTGTGATGCCTGATCCAAATCACTGGCTATGGAAAACTCCCTCAAATCTCAACTATATGTCCCCTTGCTGGTGATTAGTATGTTTTGTTTTGCTTTCTTCTCCATGGTGGGGCAAGACCTGCTAACACTGACGCAAACGACACGACAACATGGAAAATCATGGTTATGAACTACCCAGTCCCACTGATACAGGCAGCCTGACACCTCCAACATTGGCCATGCAGATTAACTGGTTCAAGAGGAGATTGTACAGGCTGGAGTGTAACAAAAGGGAAATCAGAGACAAGGTGAAAGAAACACTAAAAAGAGGAACATGGAAAACCAGGGCATGTAACAGTAGAATTCAAATGAGGGTTGAGGCTTGAAGCAGAAGTATGACAGAAAACACAGAAAAAGGAGGAAATAGGGAAGAGCTGAACTGCTGGTGAGTGTAAAGGTATGGAAGAGAAGAAAGGGAAGGGCCCCATCTGCCTCTCATCATATACCTGTTGGAGTAGACTCCCAAACTCACTGTAGCCAAAAGAAGGGGAGTTAGAAGAAAGCTGTCATTTAAATGGCTTGAGCCATTAGAGTAGCCCTGACAAAAGGAGAAGAGGAAATTCTCACAGAAACAACCTTGCCAGCAGCACTGAGGAGCAAAAGCCTCCAGCAGGGAAACTGGAAACCACATTGCAATGGGCCAGTGGAAAATAACCCCCTTGTGCTGCGTGCTTGTAAACGCACACCAGGGCAACCAATTCTGCTTCCCTTTGGGAGAGCCACCGCCACCAAGTGGATTCCTTATGTGGCCAGTACGTCACTGCTCAACTACATGTGTAAGGATTGTACCTAAAGACCCCAGACAGAACTAGAAAATCAGCATGGAACAGCTTCCACTTCCACATATAATCCTGAAGCAGCTTAGTGAAAAAAAAAAAAAAAACCCACGTCCTTTCCTAAATTCTTATAAACTAAGAAAGATGACAGTACGGAGATAAGTTTCCAATTTCTCCCCACACAACACAGACGCAGACACACGCACACACTCAGAGAGGAACTGTATTTATTACTCCAAAACATGGTACTTTCATGGCCAATTACACCACCTCTTAATGAGTTCACAGTTAAGAGCACATAGCAACTAAGAACAGGAAATGCAGAATAATGAAGCTCTACCAAATGGGGAGGTTTCTTTCAGCCCTATTGCAATTTAGTATGGACACAAAACCTAAAAATCCAATTTCAGTATGCATTCCATGAGGAAACAACTCAGTTCTGACTTAAAAAGAAGCCTGAAATACCAAGAGAGACAGAAATGATGCAACACAGGCATGATGATACAAAGGGACTGAAATTCACCATTCAGTTTAAATAAAGGAGAAAGCCTCCTCTCTCTCAAAGTACTACACATATGGACTCAGGCTTACAGTTACTGAAAGTGTCATTGCAATTTTCCCTACCAGATGAGGTCAGCCATTTACACTTCCTGTCCAAATTCCAATTCAAGTGCATCAATTAATTTTTACTATTTCCATTTTCTTCACTTAAAAGGGCAGAACTGTTCTTTCTTGCCTTTGAAGGTATGCGTATTTTTATAGTCACAGCTATAATGGTTTCTGTGCCTCATGCCAGAGCTGGTTATGTTCTGGATAAAAGAATGTTGTAAAGCTACTCTCAGTCTTGTTTAAAGGAATATATGCACTTTAAAAAATCAGCATGTTACAAATGAATTCTAGAACAACATGTTGTTCTCCAGGCTCAGAGTCCTGCCCTGCAAGTGGTCTAAAGTGATGATTTTCAAACCTTACTGAAGTCAATGTACAACTCTTCAGCTGTGGAGGCCTGCACTGTGCACAGCTATTGCAATGTGTTTTACTGTTCCTGGGTACGTATGCACTTCACAATGCAATAGCAATCTGAATTACAGTTTTTAATCAGTTAATTTTAAATGAGCTGAAAAGGAGCATCTTTCAACTCGGTGATTAATGGTTAAACTCCAAAGCAGGAAGCAAAAGTTTTCAAATAACCTACCTCTGACAATGCTTAATTTGTGAGGTGAGAGAGGTGGCTTGGGAACGGCATCTTTCTTTTTTTTGGTTGCAACTCCTGTGACACTTCTGTTCTTGAGAACATCTGTTCCCCAAATCATAACCGCTAGATTTTTTGTATACTTTGAATCTCCTTGTGTTACTTGCAGCTGGTGCCATTTCTCCTCATCTACCCAAATTCCACTGCCAAGATGGACCTAGAAGGTAGTAATAATAACAACTTATCTATGGTATGTAGCACACAACAGTATCCAAGTGCTGTAGGAACATTAATATTAGGAACTAAAATAACAGTAATTAGGGCTGAACAAATCCATTTTGCCTAACTCTGAAACTCTTCCAACTTTGTGGGTTAGGGAGTTCAAGTCAACCTCAATAAATAATATAGTTCCTTTTAGTAATCCCTACTTTTCCCCCCCACATAACCTCTCTCCTGAAAGACTGTGGTCAGGAACAGAGATCGAAAAAGGAAACAGTGAACACATCCAGTATTATATAATTATGCAGAGCATATAAACCAAGCAGTTGCACCAGCCTAATTCAGGAGCAAGATGAAACACTTCCCTTTGGCTAAAACAGACTTTACCCAAAGCATATTCCAGAGGCAGCAGAGACAGAATTACTTCCTAAGTTATATTCCGTACCTGTTGGCAAGACCCAGCCTGATTGTTTGAAGTAACTGGAAGGGGAGAAAGAATTCTGAGAGCTCCAATTTCAATATAAGCCAGGAGAGTTTGGAAGCTTTGTAAAACTTCCAGTTCTAACACAAAGTGTGTCTATCATGTACAATCAATGTAAATGCACCACATGAATGCTGTTTTGTGGTTAGGCAATGACCCATTGCAGCAACATCATAAACTTTCCATTATCTGAACAATGGGAAGTCGAGGTATTTCACTGAAGTAGTAAAGCAGGATAATATGGGTACTGGAAAACACAGTGTGAAGCCACTGGAGAGTCTCCATAAGGAAGATGCTCAAGTCTGGTTTTGCTTATTAGCCTTTCTCAGCACTGACTGTGCTTGGTTGTCTCCCACAGGGCTACCCTACATCTCCACCCCAAGATTCCCAGTGCTCCAGTCTTAGGAAAAATGCCATACAAGAATCCAAGCACCATTCTTAGGCTGCCACTACGTGTTTGAGCTGACAGCCCTGACCCTCAGGACACCTTCCAGCACCAGCACAGAGGTAACTCCACGAGTAACCAGCACAAATCTGACACAAGTGCAACCAGGACACACACACTGGCCCTGCCCGGAACCACAAACACTTTGCACCCTGTCTGTCCATGCTCCAGCTCTTGGAGTACAGTGCAGACTCCTGAACTACCTCTGCACACAGCAGCTTTGTTCACGTGGTGATGGACTTCATTCACTGGGACACACACTTGCTCTCATCATAACAAGCTAAGGTGTGACCTACAGCTCCCAGCTGCTGATCAGAGCTCACTGCACTTACCTTCCAACAATCTGGACAAATGCAACATACCAAACAATTGGATTGCTACATAGCCAAAATCTAGCTTTGATCAGATCTGGTCCAATGGGGTTTCTTTCTGCAACATTAACATTTAAAACTAACTTTTGACCTTCTTTTGATTAAAAAAAATGGTATCAACAAAATCCCACAGCAAAACTGCATCAGAAGAGTGTTTGCCTTAACTGCTCTGCTGTTAGTTTTCTGTGGTTTTACTCATTTCATCTGGCTTTACATAAACTGTGCCTGCTACCCACACAAATCTGAGCAGTATCACAGAAGTCCCATTAAATGCAATGAAAATTGGACAAATCTACTGTAAAATTTTATATACCCAACATTTTATTGCCTGTATTCAACTGAATACCCTTTTTCCTTTAAATGGAAACCTGCTTTAATTATTAATGAGGACTATAACCCCAAGAAATTTTTTGTTACAACGGCATCCTTCAAAAGCAAGTAGATGTTTAAAAACTTAAAAAGAGTAATATGACTCGTTTGACTACAAGCTATGTTATATTATATTATATTATATTAAAAAAAAAGAAAACTCTACTTTCCTTAAAGCATAAAACCAGGCACCAAGTTGCCTCTCCTGCAGAATCTCCTACATTAAAGGGATTCTACGAAACTTTTCACAAGTCTGCATGGACAGAAATTAAACTAATATCAACCACAACACAAACACCCTTTTTTTTTTTCCTTTTTCTCTGTTGTTGAGCCTCTTCATAAATGATTTTTAAAAAGGCACACTCTTTTTTGTGCTCTCTACATATTTTGTTAGGCAACTTCAATGAGCAGTGAGCAGTCTGTGCTCAAAAAATAATTTCAGTGCATTTTTTAATTCAGTTATTTCTGATTAGATCTTGGAAAAGTTCTTCAGGAAAATGTCTGAAAGTTACCTAGAAAATAACTAAGATTAGAAATGTTGTGACATAGCAAATTTTGGGTGTTTGTATTACATTAGTTGTAGGGATTGCTGCATTTCATTAAAAATTCAATTCTTCTCTACCAAAATTAGGGTTTGCCTTTGCCAAAGATTATTTAGTCTCTAAAGCTACTACATTATTCATTAGCTTGAAGTTACTCAAAAGAAAAGAACAAGTTACAGGAAGTATTTTTAATATTTATGCTTCAGACAGATCATCTCTTCTTTTAACATGCTTCATTTATTAAAAAAGCAATTGCTGGTATGAAACACCTATGGCAAAAGCAACTATGTGACAGACAGCCACAGCCACAGCAATCTTACATCTCCATTTTCTATTTCCAGCACTGTTAGGGTGAGGAATTCAATCTGCCTGTGTCTCAGTTTACCTCTCTACAACAGGCCCGGTACTGTTTCCTATCAGCCCCAAAGCTCAGGGAAGCTTAGTGAACTCCATACTCAGAAGACATTCCCCTCTTGCTGGAAGAGCTGCCCCATGAGCCAGACTCTTGTCTTGATGAAATCAATGGGAAATTTACTCCCAATTTCAGCAACTGTGGGATCAACCTTCAAGCACAACGCAACAGAGACGGCAGCGAATTCAAAGCGACGCTCACCAGCGTGGCTGTGCTAACATCTGCAACAGATCTAAAACGTGTCTCAGAAGATGAATCCTTTTTTTTTTTTTCCTTCTTCTTCTTTCTTTTCTTTAAATGAATGCCATAGGCTCTTTTTCAGTGACTCGGCTTTCCCTCTGGAGGGAATAGATTTATCTGCTCTGAAAGAATCCTACTAAGATCAAATCTGGTGCCACAAAGGGTAAGATTTGTAAAAAAAGTACTTCAGCTACTCTAGTGGTGCATATCAATAAAGGAATACTGAAATAAAGCCATAAACAAGGAAAACTGAAGAAAACTACCCTCCAACACTCCAAATACATTATTAGTTCACATTTTTGGCATCTGAGCTGGCTGTAGACCCATTAAATAGGCAAACCAAGAAGCAAAATAACAAAAAGAAAATTAAAGAGATAGTAATATCTGTAAAGACAGAAAACTTCAGCAAAAGAAGTGCCAAGAAGCTGACAGATGAAAAAGGGTGCAGGAAAAGCTGCATACAAATACTAAAGGATGTGCCCTATTCCACAGACCTTAAGTGGAAGAGAAGGAGGTAGAGGAAACTCGCACAGTAATACACCCGAAGTACTCATTGCACAAATTTACACAAAATAATCAAGCAAATGACATATTTAAATATATTAGGCAAGAAAAGCTATCTGAACCAAATACCTGTCAAACTGTCAAGATTCTACAATTTTTCACGTACATTTCTGTCCCAAGTGATTTATGCTGAATTCTTCCTCAAGAGGGACAGACATGGTGCAGTCAATCTTTTAACACAAATCTGAAAATGCAGTTTCATGCTATATTCCTTCAGTAATTCCACTGCACAACAAAGCTGGAATGGATGTTTCCTCCCTAAAGATTCTCAGATTAGGGTACCAAATGCATCTCTGTACACCAAGAAACAGGATCTGCACAGGCAATTCTGAAGGAATAACAGTTTTGTATAAGAAACATCACATTTATTTAATGATAAGGAAAACAGCTGTAAAAGCAGGCCTAGGCAGATGAGCAGTTAATGTGTTAAACAGGCTGAAATCTGAAAAGCTCTCAGTCAGGTCCTGGCAAACTAGGGCTAGATGGTATTTCAGCAACTGCACAAAGTCTATGGGAAGTAGCACTACATCAGCCCAATTCAGTGGCAATGCTCCTACCAGCAGCAAGGGAGCCCATTTTCCTTCCAGGGTTCAGAACTACCTCCTGCACTCCAACCCAAACATGAGGGCTTCTCTGCAATATGACTACAGCACATTATAAACATCAAAAACCCTTTAGGAAGAAGTATTTTGGTTAAGTAGACTCATTTGGTTAAGTAACTTTATAACGTGGGTTACTGACTTTGGTCAATATTTGGTGTATTTATGGATGCCACCAACTGAAGACTATGTCAATTTGCCTGCTCATGAATATTTATTTAATATCTATATTCCTCATGTTGCACATCATTCAATGCTCTTACCACTGAGAATATTTTTCTATGCTCTTCATATCTGTGTAACTTCACAATTCTCCTCAGCACAACAGCACACCTTCACGAAAACTGAGGAAGCTTCTACAAGCTGCTACCATGCAACACCCCCACAATAAATGAAAATTCCACAAGAACATCACCAGATGGACATTTAAAAATGACTCATGCTATATTTAATATAAAATACCTTTCCATTCTCGAGAATATACTTGTCCATTACTGGAACAGGGGCAGGGTAGTACGTTGATGTATTTGCTTCCTCACTGAAGGTCTTCTGTACCTCAGGTTCGGGCTCAATTGATTCAGGTTTTACTTTTTCAACCTCAATGGCAGGTCCTAGACAGTTAAGAAAAGAGAGCTGTCTGCTATCCCAGAGAACATGAAATCAATCCCTTCATCACCCATGATTAGCATAAAATAACATATTAGTCGTGTTCATTTTAATGTTAGAAGTAATCTAAACCAAAATCCTACTTCTGAACATCAGTAACTAAAAGCAGGATAAGTATTCCTGCTTCATAAACATTAAAATGTTTAATTTTAATTTAAGTGTTTAATTTTATTCCTAAAGCATAAGGACAATTACAGATATGGGTAAGATTTCTTCACACTAAGGAAATTATGTTAAAATGACACTGAAATTATAAAGCAAAAGCAACAATAGTAATTCTTCAAATAAGAATTGCCTTATAGTTGCATAGGAACCTGCATAATTTACTGTGATAATTACATAAATTATCCACACAGAATTACAAATATTATAGAAATCCAAAATCTCTTTAGATATAACAGAGGTGTATAAAAATAGGGAGGATCTGCAGAAATGCTATGAAGGAAACAGGCTCCTTATGCTGAAGTATCATGCACAGAGAGAATATCAAAGGTTAAAAACCCCACATAAGTTAGAATTTTGATTGCCCAATTAATCCAACACTGATTTTTATTTTTAATCAACAAAAATTATGCACAAATTAAACAATGGAATACTACTAAGCATATGTTTGAGACTTAAAAGAAGAATAGTTATTTTGTTAGTCATCAGCTTTTCCAGATCGAAGATATAAAATGTTCCTAGAAGGACAGAAGAACAAACTAAAAGTGATTTGTGAACTGGAATTCCTGACTCCATTCATTGCAGGGGTTCCACCAGAAGTCTAGGCTATGGCCCCAAGCCTATCAGTGTCCCTTGATGTGTGGCTCTAGGATCCCAAGAAGCTCCAGCAGGCACTGAGGTTCCATGCAGGGCTGGTGGCTCCACAGCACAGCAAGGTTAGACTCTGGACACCATGGAAATACCCCATGTCCAGAACTCTAAGGATAAACTCACCCACTTGTCAGCACTAGATTGTCCCAGGCTGGTGCTGAGAGCACTGCACCACTCTGCAGCCCAACCCTGACATCTTCAGCCAGTGACAACTCGATCATCAGGTCACCCCTCAGCTCCCTGCCCAGTGTTTGTGCACACAGACCCAGCCCTGAGCTGATCCAACTCTGCAAGTCACGCTGGCACCACAGCTCAGGTCTTAGTCACGCATCTTAAATAGTTCCTGTGCCTGGAACAAGCACAGCATTCATCCCTCCTACTTTGTGCAGTTTCATTTAGAGATTATTATACAGCAATAGCAGTGCTTCCTCCGTTGTCAGCGTTTGACATTTATCCTATAGCTTATCCTACACCTACAGAGCCAGCTCAATGTTCTCAGCTGGCTGCCGCTCCACGCTCACCAATGACTAAAAGTTGTCTTGGCAACTCAGACAATCCTACGCCGCAGTGCCACCAACAAGAGGGTCTTAAGGGCCAGCCCCAGTGCAAGCATGGCACAAACAGAGAAATCACAAAACATCCCCTTTGCATTAGCATTTCATAAGTGATCTTAGTAAACACCTCTAGTACCATGAATATACAACACTACAGCCAAGACAAACTGAACTTCCTAAACTTGACACTGTAAAGCTGATTGAGACTGGGGGAAGACCTGGACTGGTTAAAGCACCCAAAGCCTGCCCACAGCATGGGCACAGCTGAACAAGCAGATGCAGGGATGTAATTGCCAGTGTGACCTTAAGAAGTCATCTCTGGAGCTGTTACTTTACATTCTTCAACAAAGGGCTATTTTCTTATACTCTGAAAATTACTTTGAGAGAGACACCTAAGTATAACCACCTTCTTCCTAGCAGGAAACATTTATTTCCCTTTAAACATTTTTACTACTCCCTATTTAGAAGACTTTTACTGGTTTTAGTCATATATTGACACAGCTGGAATTTGGTTTCCAGAGCTTCCCCAAGGAAAAAACTGATTAAAGTCCACAACAACCACAGCTCTCACAGGTCAGAATACCTCTGCTCCAGTTCATGCTTTAACCACTTGCTTAGAAGTCACAAAGAAAGCCTTTAAAATCTCCTGATTTTTGATTCTCAAACAAAAACCTGCCTGTAACCAAGCAGTCTCCACAGCCACTTCCACAACCACTAAACTGCATTTTCAACCCTGCAGGCTGGGAATTGCACATGCAGCCTGCATTCCTGCCTGCCTGCCAACAGAGCAGTGTGCCCCATTCACCACACTCCAAGCTCCCCCTCTCTGCATCTTATTTTAAAGATGATGAATGGGACATATAAAAATATATACCTCCATCTAAAGGCTTAACAATGACAGCACTTACGTAATAAGGATCAGGGAAAAACAAAAAAAGACGATTTTCAGAATCCAAGAAGGAAACAAATGTTTTATTGCAAAATCTTTCTCCTGAATGCTGGTTTTTTTTAGAATATCCAAGAGGCCAGCAAACTCAAATCAGAATGAAGAGGTAGAAGGCTTCCCTTTACCATCCCTTTTCCTCAAAAATGCATCTTAGGCTACATGCTACTCCTGAAATTAGTAAGAAAATAAAAACAAATTGACTGATAAAGTGGTCAGCATACATTTGAAAGCAGTAAGTTTTTGCACATGGTCTACCAGAATTTGAAGCAAAACAACACAAGTCTGAGAAGTGGTAATATAGGTACTTTCTGTACTTGAAAGAAACCTTGGGCCTTTTTGGTTTTTTTGAACATCAAAAAGCCAAACAAATGTAGAAAAGCTGAAAAACAGTAATTCTTGACATGTGGTAAGACACAAATCCCATTTCATTCTCCCTACTCTGGTGTCAGTCCCAAGACACTGTAAACTGGATCACTGAAATTAAACTGGGATTAAAAATAAAACCTTGGGGGTCTGTGTGCATGTGCTGATGAATCAATGTTTCTGAATGAATGTGAATATACCACTTGACTTTGGAGCAACACTGATTCTCAGCAATCTAACATGAAATTGAAGAAATTATCAGGGAGATAAAAAGACCCAAGCATTATCCCTATAGAACTTCAGTACTTCTGACCATATTTCCAGCCACAGGAAATGGCTGTCTCTTGCCCAGGAGACAGCTATTTTTTAAAAGAAGTTATTGAAATTCTTTTGCAATCCAAGGGCTATTTAAAGTCCCTACAGAGGAGAGTCAGTTATTTAATTCTTTAAATTACCTTATTCTCTATTGATAAAAGAGGGCCAATTAGGTGTGTTTTCGGGTGCAAGAAAACAAACTGCAAAGGCCTACAGCTGCAGGACTTTCAGCTCCCACGTGGGCAAGGCAAGAGGCTGCACACATTATTCCAGGAGCTCAAGAGGGACACCATAACCTTTTTCACAACAGTCATCCCATTTTTCCACTGCTCTGGTCCCTAGAGCCCCGATGAAATACCTGCCTCCTCCACGAAGGGATATGCCTGGAAATAATATACTAAAATCATAAAGATGGTATTAAGCATTTCTCCATGGATCAGTACTGATTTCACTGCTGTAGTTTGCCACAGCTGCCTCCAAGGCTCTTTTGTGACAAGGAGCAATTTGGTGTCACCATGAGGAAGATGAACCTCCTCACTCCTGCCACAAAAGTGGCTCCAGTTTAGTAGCAGAGCTGAAGGCCAAAGTCTCAAGTACAATGCACTGACTTCCAGCTCCTCACTGAATTCAACACGTTGATGGGAAATTAGGAGACTGACTACTTGACTGCACATTAGCTCAAGAGACTGTTCTATATTTGATCTGCAAGTTTAAAATGGCAACAGGCAAGCATTTCCCACAGCTGCAATTCATCAGCACAAACCAGCTGTCATCTCATGCAAAGAAATCACAAGTCTCTAAGGTGAAACAGAAATGCAATTAGTTTGCATTAAGTCCAGCCTGCTAGAAGTGCAGCGTAACATAAATTACATGTAATTTGAAACTCTAGGTTTAAGAGATCACTGCAACTGCAGATGAATGCAGGAGGTAATTTATTTTCAGAACAATTTCCAGAGATTATTCACATACCCAAACATACCTCATTTATAAGCTGGAAAAGTAAGGAAGACTAAAAAAGTCTTTACATATCTATTCTTGGTTAAAAGTAGTACTTTTTCATACTGTCATCAGACTCTCTAATTTAGAACATGCTGAAGATGTCTCCCTTGCTAATTATTCATAAGTTTTGTATTGATCTTTCTAGAACATGGTTGTTTCTCTGCTGTGAATGAGGCTAAAAGGAAAAACAACAGAGTAAGCAACAGTTAATACACTGAGTCTTAGGAAATTCAAACCCTGTGAAGGACAAAGCCAGCATGGCCAAATTCCACCTTTACCATCCAATGTTCCTTACAAGTCATATTAACAAGGAATTTTTTTTGAAGTGTCGTATAGCTGAGATCTTTCCAGGTATGTGATTAAATTTAAAGAACTTGTCTTCAACATAATTGGGATTTGTTTTCAGTTGTCACACTGATACATACAATAGAAATGTCTGCCCAATATTTAGAGAAGATTCAGTATTTTTTCCCAGGGTTTCTTTTCCTCTTTTTTTTTTTTCCTTTTTTCTCTTTTTCTCCTAAAGTTTCTTTATTTGGCTGAAGCAAAAAAAACGCATCTTCTTTGTCTTAAAGTGAAAGAAAAGAGATAGAATTCAGTAGCTGTCTTCATTTCACTGCTGGTCTCACCACTCCAACTGCTGTCAAGTCTACCAACTAAATTGGTACTTTACGCTGTTCAGCCCCATTGCCTACCAACATCTGGCTCGTGCTCCATTCCCATAAATTCCAGCTAACTACTTGCAGATGAAGAAACATCTTTCCATCCAAGGAAAATTTTAGAAAGCTCAGTGGAATCTCCTGCCAACCACATCATCTTTTTCAGGCTGTGGCAACCTTGCCTATTTAGTTTTATTTAGAAAGTTAACTAGAATGTTTATGGTAAGTAATGACATTTTAATTGTGCACAGTGTAACAAATAATGAGCATTCACAATCAGACACCCAGTTGAGGTTGTGGGACACTCCAAGAACCTGGCTCCAAGGTGTGGGCACACCTGAACACATGCTACAGCACAGGCACATGCTCTCCCAGGTCCAACTCTGTACGTGAGGGTAACTCAGACCCACATGCAAATTGCATGCACTCGTTCCAGTCCAGGAGAAGAGCCAATATCCAACTCACATGCAAAAATTAAGTTTCCAGATACACAAAGGCAGACGTAAGAACGGCATGCTAAGTTTGGATGCATAGATTTCAACCAAGTTTCAGTCACCGAGCAAATCTTCAACACAGCAGTACCACATTCTAATTGCAAATAAATGTATTTAGTCAAATTTCTGAAGGTATTCCAAGGGTACCATCTTCAATGAAAAGGATGAACGTTTTATTTTGTCTTTTTTCCCATTTATTCCAACATAATGCTTAAATAATTGTTATAAACCCAAACAAAGGAGCAATTGATCCAAGATATTTAAAACTGAAATCCAAATTACAAAAACCTGCATTTTGCAACAAGTGTTGATAAACGGGACACTAATATAAAGCCTTTTTAATTATGCTTTTAACAATCCATTGTTTTTCAAATAGCATGGCTGTTTAAAGCCACTGCTAAAACTTCAGGAATATATCACATTCTAATAAGCTACTAATGGGAAGAGGGGTCAGAAAATGGAAGGTAACATAGTCACATAAAAACAAACAAAATCCCTAACTGCAAAGGATAAATTAGTTTTAGCCCAACTATTCATTCCAGTGCCTTTTCTTTTTTTTTTTTTAACTGGAACATATTGGTATATTTTGCAGATGATGCTTTATTAACTTTTTCAGCATATATTGGAAGGTCAGAGACTCTTTATAATACAGCTGCTTAAAATGGAACTCTGATTCAGCCATACCAGCACAAAGACCTCTAGTTTTTTAAAGAAAACCCCAGACGTACATAGCATACAAATTCGACACATATTGTACAGCCACAGCAGAAAACCCTTTTAACATTCAATGTCCGGTTTAACAACCACTGCTATTCTTCAAATACATTTCCATGACTATTGATCACACCTGCAAAATTCATTCAAACTAGTCCCACTTAAGTCCGGCACTTACCACTACCTAGTCTTAGGAGCAGTACATCCTGGAGCCTCCTGTTCAAGTCTCTGAGCTCTTTCATTTCTGACACGAGTGCCCCATACTCCTTTAGCTTCTTTGCCTGTTGCACAAGCTGTCTCCGCGTTCTCTCAAGCTCCTGTTGAATGTGTCTCATCTCCTCCTGTTGCTGCTGGTAACTCCTCAGCAATTCCTCATAGAGAATCCGAGGAACTACAGCATCGTCCATATTGTTCATGCCTTCTGTAGCCTCCATAAAAGCCTCCTCAGGGCTGGAAGTATTACTGAGACTCATCCCGTTCTGTTTCTCAAGGCGAGCAACAACTGCTTCAATGCTTTTGTGTGTACCTTCACTTTGTTTCCTCCCATCTTGTCTCTGCACGTTATAATAAAAAACAAATAAATTAGGAGAGTCTTGGCAACTGGTAATATTCTTGTCTTCCAAAAGACTAGGACAAAGCCAGCCTGCAAAAATATTTTGCGTAACAGTTTCTTATGGATATAATATGTAGCATAACTAACATGCAGCTGGAACTCAGCTAAACACATGTACAAACTTCTGAGGCAGAAGAAGGCCTTCCTGCATTTGTGCAACACTTACAAAGGCAGTGTATACAGGTCACTTGATTCCGTATCATTAATTTCTTTTTGAAAAAGTTAATCTAGATCTCTTTTTCTTTAAAGTTTACCCTTAACATTCAGATTTCTGACAGCAATTGATTTTCTGATAAGCAAGAGAAAGAATGAACTGTGTGCTCCGTTTGTCACCTGTGACGACATCAGAGGTGAGAGCAGCACAGGCACAAAGCTGTTCTGTGAACTGAGGGCTTGTCCTTCCCACACTTTGGGAGACAAAACCTTCACTGAGTATCCCTACAGCACATTCACCCAACTGTGTGGTGCAAGTGACTGAGTTAACACTATCAGCAAACACTGAAAGGGATTTGAAAGCACTGACGCTGGAGACGGAATATATCATCCAGCCTCATCTTCCTTATCAACTGATTCCTTCTATATTAGTACTGCATTGCAGAGGCTTCAGGACCTGGGAACTCTCAGTGGAATTTTACCTTCAGTCATCTGCACAAACCCTACAAATTAAATCACAACACTTTCCTGGGGCACGGATAGTGGGATTAATATGTGACAGTACACATAAAGTCACTAAGTTTTACTGGCCAAATAAGAAAAGGCATTTGAATTTCCAAGCAACTGCAAGGAAAGTAAATGCAGCTCACAGAGCAGAGGTGAGAAGCTGACACTATCAAATTCCCATACCACAATATCCATGAGTAATGTGGTAGAAAACAAAATTACTTGATGTTACACGTGCAGCATTTATCTTCTAAAAAAAATTAACAATTAAAAAAAAAGCTGGCCCACCACAAGGAAATATACTAATATCACTCCTGCAGCTGCAAAACACATGAAACCATTGAGCAGTATCTTATTCTGAAGGCTGGCAGACTTTTAAAGAAACAATTTGATATTAAAAAATAAATACATTTCTATAGTGGGTTTCTGGCATTTGAACCTAAAAAGGCAACTGGGAGTTATTATGGAGGAATACAGTTCTGTCAATTCTTCTTCTCAATCACTGTAGTTGGGCAGTCTCAGAGCACCCTTCCCCATTCCAAACAAGCAGTGAGCAATGGCCACCAAGAACACCTGGTACAGTTGGGTACTGGCGACTTTTAAGGCATTTTGAGCCAAAGTGGAAGAGCATAGTTGCACCAGTCCCAGGTGGCAGTTACACTGTGCAGACAGTATACACAGGAAAACGTCTGATTGCACTTAAATCAGGTTTTGAAAACCCATACCCCACCCCCACACAAAATGTGACCCAATTTCACCAAACACACTGTTTTAAGGGGATCAAAAGCAAGCCTGGAATTCTTAAGGTAGGACGTTCATATATGCCCCAAGCACTTACAAAAAAGATAAAAAAAGGAGAGAAGTGAAAAAAAAACAGAAAGACTTCAGTACCTTACTGTGTCTAAGCTCCACATCTTCTTCCCCATAATCTGTAACTTCCCCAGCTTCTTCTATGTGATTGAGAGAGAGTTTGGGGATTTTAATTTTCTTCTGCATCACACTGTTCTCAAGGTCAGTTTTGTCCTCTAAAATGTATATTAAAAATAAGGTATTGTTACATTAATCAGTGTTCTTACTTCCAAATACTACACGACTTAGGCAAGACCAGTTACAAAAACCCAACCTCCCATGCTCCAATCCCCTCATAATACCATGATCAATTTAGTCCATGGTGTAAATCCACTGATGCCCGCTGGCAATTCTAGAGTTTCAACTGGGGATCAGGCTGGCCCAACACACAGATAAATACAGAAAAATGCCAAGCTAAATTCAAGCAATCAAAAGTGTTGATGAGTGGCTTGTACTACCACCAAAGTAAGAGCTGAAGAGGCTGTAAATAAAACTTCCTGCATTGCTCTGAATTATGTTTACCAGTGGTATTTTTGTATCCGTAATCCATTGCTGCAGTTCAAAATCTGCTTAGGGTTAAAGTGAAACTAAACTTGGTAATTCATCCCAAACTCTAACCATCATCTGTCAGCAGCACAGATCTATTTGCACACATGGCAGATTCTGCTGTTCTGCAAAGTGCAGGGCTGGAAAAGGGAATGTTGCTGGAGAGCTTCAAAGTGCATTACACAAAAGTTGCATAAGATCCAAATCTGTAACAAAATTACTCCACAACCCTATTTCATTAATTAATGGATTTCATCCTTTTCCTTTAGATACTATTGGCAAAGGCAATAAATATTTATATGAATCTTTGCATTTCATTAGAAATTTGAAATAAAGTATTTTCACGTCTGAAACATTTTGATGTATCTCAAAATTAGGTATTTAAAAATATTAATCTGGAAATACATTCAAAGTATTTTACTATTCCTGAAAAGGTAGAGAGGGGACAGTGAACCAAGAGTACAGTCTCCCAAAATGTGCCTGTGATAGGTAAAAATTCTTGCAGAACAGACAAGGTCTGAGAAGATCCATTTGCTCCTGGCAGTGTCAAGGAGAACTGCATTTAAACTGTCAAGCACTGCCTTCGTACACTGAGAACTTATGAACAGGAAAATATTTTGAGTCTTCTTATCCACCTGCAAATTTTATTTTGCAACATGTCCCATGAATATTTTTGAAAGTATCAAGGAGGATGGCCCCTATGAGTGCTTAGTTGCATTGACTTTTGCTTTCTCAAATCAGCATCTCTCCCCAGGACCTCAAAATGGTTCGTGTTGACAGTGTAGGAAGGGGAAACAAAGGTAAATCACTGTTTAATGAGGAGCAAGGCATTCATTAGAAATGAATTACACAGATGAATGCAATTCATTTTGTTAGAGATAGAAATGGATCTCTTGTAGGCAAATGGTGATATTACAGCCCAAGGCTATGTAAAAAGAATAGGCAAAGAACATGCAGAATGAGACATTAGACAACCTGAAATGAAACGCAGATGGTAGCAATAAATACTAAGACAGATGCAAAAAGAAACAGATAAACAACAAAAAACAGCTAGGCTTATTTTAGATCATTCTCCATTCCCCAGAGCATCGTGGATGCTTATCCCAGTAAAACAAAAAGGCAATCCAACTGTTTCAATTTTGAAAAATAAACCCCTATGTTTTCATTTATCTGGAAAATGTAGGTTCATCAGAAAAGTGAGATAAGCCAATTCTAATGCCAGAGAGATGAGAAGAAAATATGGGAGCCCTTCCCAAAAAAACAAATAATACAAACTTCCAGACTAAAGGATAGACTGATGGGTATTGGTATTTTCTTGGAATTTAAGAATAAATGAATCCATATTGAAAAGGGCAAAAAAAGAAAACCACCAACATTTTCTGTGTTTATGTATTTTGGGGTATTGGATGGATTGAGGAATCCTTTGCTAAAATATGTTCTCTCAATTCCTTGGAGGAAGAACAGCACATGGATACTGCAGAGCCAGCTTCTCCAGACTGCTTTGCCAAACCATCTTCCACAGGACATGCAGATGACCTCCTTCTTCATTTAAAGAATTCAGATCAGCTTCTGTCCTCTGAAATAACCCTTGTCCTCACAACCAGATGGACACAATCCCTCACTTGACACAGTTACCAATTTGTCTGCTGACAACTCACTGAGGTCACCAGAAGCCAGAACCACACAGCAACTGGACAGGGACACAAGGTATCCTCCCCATGGCAGGGAAAAGTGACTCTTGAAACAATCAAGGACAGGGGTCACAGAGGAGTAAGTGCCTGTGCAGACTACAGAAGTCAGCAAATACTTTCCAGTGAATAAAACAACATTGAAACAAAAACAATTTGGAAGAACAGTAATATTTATCTTTGATTTTGGCTTTTAAAGTCAATTCAAAATGGTTAATAACACATTCTATGCATTTAACAATGAAAATGAAAGAAAATACTTAGTTTGGGGTCCAAGAGAACAAATGTGAATTATCTGAATTCTTCATTCTCTCCACTCTCCACTCAATTTCAGCTTGTTTATGAAATTTATGTTTGCAAAACTTCACTGGTTTTGAAGTTTGTTTAGACATCTCCTTACAAATGCTTAGTTTGTACATTGCTGGCATGCAACTATCAACACAGTTCTCTTTCTGTTCATTTGACTTTTTAGTTTTACTGCTTATCTGTACATGAACCAGTAAGACGAAAAATGGAACTGTTTTCTCCGCGCACAAAATCTGAAGAAACAATGAGTTTATATATGTTAAAGCTCAGGAACTTTCAATGCAGTCAGTAAGCAAATAAACGTTCCTCTGCCTTCCAACAACAATACATGTAATATTTTTTTACATATGCTCTGGTCTTTGAAAGCTTATTTATACCTAACACAATCCATCCAGTGTGTTGAATATGAAAAGGCCTTTTGTTCTTTTTCTTTTTTTTTAAAGTGCATTTCTAACCTCTGTTGTCTTCTGCATTAGCTGCAGATAGAGCCAGAAAAATCTCATTCTGAATTTGAGATTAATGCTGGAGTTCTGGCTCTTGTTCTGTAAATATTAATGGAATTTAGGAAGGGGTGAGAGGGAGAGAGTGGAGACTAGGGGAAAGGTAGAAGAAACATGAATATGCATTTACAGCAGTTCTCCTTAGGATTCTCTGTCTCTTGTTGTGGCAGCAAACAAACGACAGGTACAAAAGAACAATCCAGCAAAAAACAACATGTGATTTTGAGCCAGAAGAAAACCAGGATAGGAACCGAATATATGTACAAGCTCCAATTTAATGCCTGAGGCTACAGAAGAGAGAGAAGGGCAGCCTAAAAGCATTGCTACTCAGAGCCTCATTTTGTAACGACCTAAATAATTTTTCTGGACTTTGTTCCCAGTCATTTAAACTGTGCTAGAAGTTAAAAATTACACCTTCCCCTAGGTGGCTACGATCAGCTTGTTAGAAAGTTGTCTCTATTGTTTTCCCTAGATATGCAATGAGTGGTTCAGTGATATCAATTACTGAGAACTAGCACTTAACATACTTAATTAAGCACTCATAACAAAATATGCAGGGTGGAATGCAAGATACAAGAATGGATTCCCTCTGTTCTTTAGGAAGGGACATTCTGAAAGACACATGTAAATTAGGAAAAATTGCTTTTGTTCACAGAGAACCTGGTATTCTGTGATTCAAGATAAAGAGCAAAGCATGCTGAAATAACCACGCTCCAAGAAAAGGTCAGACTTGGAGAGATCTTGGCAGTCAGCTCCTCCTGGTACTGAGGCACAGGGCTCAAGAGCCAGGGCACATGACAGCGTCCGTCCCCATCCAGCCTTTGGGAACAGGCAGTCAGGAGAAAGAGAACTGCTGAGGAATTCCAGAGCGCCTGGGAACACACTTGGCCTCAGCTCAGTGCTCAAAGAAAGAAAAGCCAAAAAAGCAACTCTGCCTTTAAAAATCTCTATCAACTAGCAAAGCATAAACTGTTCCTGGAATGCTTTCTTCAATGAGGCCCTCATTTCAGTGTCAGGATGGGTGGATCTAAGCCAAAAGGTAACAGCTTCACGTCTCGAGGGGAAGGGAACTGAGGCAGAGAAAGCAACTTCAACAAGGCAGGGAGTTGGTTAAATGCAAGGAGAAATATGTTAGTGCTCTAAAACTGAAAACCCAAATGTGGGATGTAAAGTAAAACTATGAAAATCTCAAAGTCTCCTTAAAGCATTCCTTACTTTCTAATGTAGAAAAAAGGACTGAACAAACTAATCCCTTCAAAAAAGCATTCAAATGCTGATTTTTTTTCCATCTTTGGAATGAAAGCTGGAAAAATAAAGGAAGAGAGCTCTGCACTCCAAATGGATGAGGGATGGCAGGTCTGGTATCAGTCCAAAGAAGGGGCTTGGCAATGCCATAAATCTTACAGTAATAAAATGAAAGAACCTTGAACAGAATTCGTCCTTCCCCTAAGCCTTCAAAAAAATTCCACTCCTTGTGAAAAATGATATGCTGACAGATGAAAAAACTTACCATCAGCCTTCCCATTTCCAGGCATGTACCCAGCACATATGGACAACACCTGCACAAGATTCCCCACACACTGCTGCACTGAACTGCTTTGGTACTGATTCAGCCAGAGAGGGTACGATCACCTGCCTGGGCAGGCTGTGCACTGGTTACAGATCAGGAAAAGCAAAAGATGCCTAAGAACCAAAGCAAACGCACCAAGCACAACAGGGCATGGATTCCTAAGTGCCACTTACACACAAATAAACAATATTCAGTACTGCTGTGACTGAGAAGGAAAACAGCATGATAATAACACTATTTTTTTTAAAAAGCCACCTAGCTTATTTGAAGCTGGAAAAAAAAGAACTATAAATTACTTTCTTAGCTAATTTAATGCAAACATTAAAGGAGGACTGGAAGAGGAAGAAATGAGATTTCAGAAAATGTAATGATTCTGCAGGCTCAGAAGATATTCAGGATACAAAGCAAAAAGAAATGTGCCTCACAGGAGTACACTGAGATTATGACCACTACAAAAGAAGAAACTGAGAATGACAGTAAGAAACACAGGCCAACAGACAGCAGCAGAAATGCAGAAGTTATTTGAAGAGGACAGGTGCCATCAAAATCAATGCAGCTAAAAAAGGAAGGAGTGTGCAAAAGTGGGGTCAACCAGGTGCTGGCACAGTCAATTCAGGATTTGGATAGTAAAATTTACTATACTGTTTTTTTTTTTTTTTTTTTTTTTTTTTTGGCCAACTCGAGGACAGCTTTGTTGGAAGGACAGAGAAAAATATTCCAGAAATAAACACTGGGCACAGTGAAAGCACTTCAGAAGTATATTTAGTTGGACATAAAGGTAGAGCTGAGTGTGAGCAACAAAGCAGATGAGGAGTATGTAAGAGACAGCAAGATTTTAGGTTGGGAATGACAAACGAGATTATTCCTCCTCTTGACTCCAAATTCAAGACAAATGGACAAAAATTGTAAGAAAATACATTGGGACATCCTAAGCATAAGCTGAAAAAGACTTCTGCTAAGGGTGTCAGAAAGGGAAGCTGACAGAAAATGTGAGAAAAGTTAGCAATAAAAAGGCAGAGCTGAGATATGCCATCATCTGGGCTTGTATCACTCCCAAAATTTTAAGAACTAAGTTGTTCTGCAGCACTTCACCAGAAAGAGAAAATGACAGCAACACACAAATGAGTGACTGGAAGGTTGTCTTCAGAGCACAAAGAAGAGTGAGCAAAGAAGTCAGGGAAGAACAACACATCAAGCAGCACTGTGACAGGCAGGGCTGATAAGCACAGGAAGGTGAAGACATGCACTTGAGGAACTGGCCCAAAAGGCTGCTAAATCTTGTGAAGTGAATTTCAATAAAGTCTGAAGAATAGGAAACAGGGTGAAAATAATTCTTAATCAAACTGGGGGAAGGCAAGATAGAAAGGTCTTAAACCACTGCTTGACAGGTTTAGAGATGATGGGTAGGAAGGATGATGTGCCAGGAGCCTCAACCAGGACTGCTCACTGATGATGGAGAGAAAGCCACACCTGCTTTGTACAAAGGCACTAAAGAAGGGAGAGAAAGATTAAGGAGCCAAAATCCTACAGAAGCAAAGCACAGATTATATAAACCTCTTAAATCCTCTCTGAAGTCCTACATCAAGTCTGGCTCTTGCTCATTAATATTTAATACAGTAATACAAGTAAACGCACAGAGCATGGACCTGCTGCTGCTCTCACAAACCCCAAAACAAACTAAAACTAAAAAAATAACCTACCATGCCAGCTACTGAAGCAAATAATATTGAGGTCTCAATGCAATTTTTCTTCCAGGGGAACAACTGAGATACCCAGTCTAATTCTGGTAGGAGTGACAGTTGATATGGCCACCTATTTGTAGTCAAATTTCTAATGCACATGAGGACACTCAAGCATTTTGTAACATTCTCCTTTTGCATGCACTCACTTATCAGCAGATTGTTCAGATCTACAGTCTTGAAAATCAGCCCAGATACTTTGCTGCAAGAAAAACCTACATGTATTTTTTCCTTAATTTCTATTATAAATATAAAATATATTTTTCAGTTCAGAAGTGAATACAAAGTCTCATAAAAATAATTAACCAAAGCCAACACAGCTCCAACTAATACAACTAAAAACAGCCATTATTCTTTGTCAGCGAAACTCTCCCTTTCATTTAACTTTCAGTGATACTAGAACTTGGCTGCAGCACAAACACATGGAGCTGGACAATCAAGTTATGAAAAGACTACTCTGAGAAACAGGAAATCAGGCTCTCTACAACACTGAGGATGGTTTTAATCCTGGATCCAATATTTACTTAAATACTGACCTTGAATAATTCAAACTTTTCATCTTTCTGTCCCCATCTAGCTCACTGAAGTGTTGTACAGATTTGTTAATATTTGTACAATACTCTGCACATGTCAAACACAAAGGATTACAGCTATTATAGAACAACTCTCTTAATCCTTTCTGAAACAAGTACACTAATACAGCATTACCATCACATTTAAAAGAAACCCTGAAAACAAGCAGGATGTGAAAATGCCATCCTTTACATCTTTCCTCTGCACCTACACATGAAACTCAACTATGGGCATTACTTTTCAAAAACTGGAACATGATAAATATTTTACAAAAAATATTTATAACAAAAGCTATGTATTTCTTTGGAAGTTCAAAAGCTCATTTAAAGAGATCACCAATCCCAATGACAGCTATAATTTGTCAATCTGGCTGCCCTCACCAGTCCATCAGTGGATTGTACAATTACATTGGAAACAAACCCTGTGATGATTTGATGGTCACACAAAGCCATGGAGAAGCTGTCCATGAGATGTCCAGCAGGTAAAGCAGCAGCCTACAGAGAACACTCCAGGAAGCCTCCACAACATCCCGGCCCAAGGAATAAGCTCACTATGGAAATAGAGGGTAGATTCATGCTTTTTTTCAGTTTCCATACAAAAAATGACAATGTGGTTCAGCCTCTACTATTTTTAAAGGAATTCTTTAAAAAACTCAAATAATTGACTGACTGGCACTTAGGCAATACACTGGAAAAAATGTTTTACTGTTAAATTATGAAAACAAAAACATTAAGTTACATTTTCTCCCTTTTCACTCCCTTGCAAATTTTAGCATATTTTAATTAGTTTTAGTTACCATAGCTACCATAACCATACTATCTTTGAAGTCAATTTTATTAAAATCCTGAATTTCATATTTTTACTGTGTGCTGGCTGAGCTTATAGAACATTTACAAGTTTAAGTGATGTTAAGTGGTGCAACTAATACTAATACTAATACTAAGACCACAAAAACAACAATAGTGTAGATCACCTGTATGTCTTTACGTTACAAAAATAAATTATAATTTATTTATACTATTAAGGTACAGCAAAAAGGAAAAGTGACTGAGGAACAAGCAGGTCAGTTGAGAAGGGTTAAAGACAAACAAACAAAAAAATGTATATTCAGCATAAGCAGGGTAATATAGGAACTGAGGAAATTAAATATAAGTGCAAATTCTTCTTGAACAGATAAATCCCAGATTTTTAATCAATTTTTACTGTCATTTTAGCCTGATGACATCATCATTCTCATTAAGGTTACTCCAAACCACTACTTAGAAGTTACAGTTTTAAAAGTTCCAAATTTTTTTTGCTGCTGCCATTTAGTTTTGTGTCAATGTGCCATAATAAGGCTCCAACACTGAACAAACAGAAATGACACCAAAAAGACCCCACAAAATTGTGCCTTTGTGGAAGTCCTTCATATCTCAGATATGGTCCTACACTAAAATTTAGAAGGGAAAAAATTCCTCCACTCTCCATCTTACATGAGTTAAAAATAAACCAGAAATGGATCAAATACAAAATGAGTGTGAAATTTAGCTTTAAATATTTTTCATGAATACTGCCAAACTTGTGTTCAGGACTATATTTAGGAGTGTGAAGTAGTTGGTTACTCTGTTAGAGAAAATGATTTGCTGAACCTCTGCATCCAGCCAGCTTTTACCTGCTGAAAAGGTAAAAACACAGCAGCAGCACGTCAGCTGAGGGTGACAAAGTAGGCCATGCACGTCAAATACCACAGTAAAAATTTAAAAATGAAAAAAAAAAAAGCTATTCTGAACAAGGTTACTTCAGCACTGCCTGAACTGCTGGGCTTAGTTTCTGCCAATGACTGGAGTGGGCCCTTGGCGTGGCAAGACCTGCACAGGCACAGGAGGTGACACCACCATTAGGGACAGCTGGACTTGCTGCTCAAGGGCAGCGGCACAACAGCTCATCCCAAGTACTGCCAAACTAGTCCAGGAAAAATGAAGCTAATTAAAAAGAGCCTGTGAGGAACCACTACCAGTACTGGGAGCTTTCCTACAACCTCTTCCTGCACTTCTTTAATCAGAACAACCCTAGGGATCACCTGAGAAGCATCTGCAGGTGCTCTGACATTTTTCCTGGTGCCATTTCTCCCCAGGTCTCTGTCACACACTATCCAAGCAATGCATCCTAGCAGGGGACAGGCCCAGAGATTCCTGGGAACAAAGAGTCAGCTGTCCCTATCACAATGGTTCATTCACCCCACCAACTGCCCTGGGAAAGGAAATGGGACATATGGAGCATGCAGGAACATAGGATGGAGCACGGAGACAGTGGCCACAGCCAGGACATGCTTTAGGTACTCCCCAAGCTGAATGATGCAAGGAGGAAAATCCTCAGAGAAGCCCAAGACTACAGGAATACCAATAAAAGCTTGGATTTAAATGTTACACATCAAGACAACTTCCTGACCTAAATTTTGTATATTCTTGATTTAATCTAAAATCTCTTAGTGCAAATTTTTCATGTGTTCCAGAATTTGACAAAGGGCCTTTCCTCCATGAACTTTCCATAGCAAAGAAGCTTGGATTCACACTAAGAAGTTGAAAGACTCTCAACCTTAGTCAAAACTCAGTCCTAGAATCATCTCATTTAAAATCTTTCTATGAACAGAGGTTTTACATCCTTCTGAAATACACAGTAACCACCATGAGCTGCACAGGCTCTTAAAACAAACAAAAAAAAAATCACATAACCTACTCCAATAAAAAGTGAAGCATAACATTTTATAAAGGGGCAAGAAAGAATAGGGATGCTCCAGGTATTAACACATTTGCTGGGGCAGCTAAGGAATTGCTGGGAGAATCTGATGGAGATATGTTTGCTATGAAAGTGTGGGTGGCAAATGTTGAGGGCAGCAGCTAGAGAGCACAATTATTTACTGTAGTCAGGAAAGAAGAACACCTCCTAGGAGAAGACAGTCATTATTAACTTGTTAACAAACATAGCCTGAAGTAGGGAACTTTTAGAAGTCTCTGAAACTCAATTCATTCCACCTAATATTCATCACCTAGAAAAGAAAAAGCTCCAATGGAGTCATCTAAAGATCATACTGCTATAAGATGCATCTGCTCAGAGATAAATTCTGCTAGTGACTATTAGACAAGTGTGGAAAAGCTGCAAGTGGCATATGTGTGTCAAGGAGAGGAACCAGAAAAAACAGCTCTGGAGCATTTTGAGGGGAGGACAGAAAAGAAGAAAATGGAAGGGGGTGTAGATGATCAGGAAGACAGACCTAAGCTCTTCCTGAAAAGATGTCTGCTATTTTTGTATTCTCAACAAGACAGACCAGCTAACGTCACCTCAAGACTGCTCTGTAGTCAAACTCCAGGCTGCTGAGCTCCATTCAAGAGGCAAGGAAAATTATTCCTTTATTAGTACATAGCATCAGCTGCTGCTAGCCAAATGGTGAACTTGCTAGGGCAAGGGACACTGACTTCAATATGCCTTCTGCAGCTGAAGGTCTACAACTATCTGAGTCAGGCCAACCTTTCTGGTTTGAGCCCCAGTCTTCAGATAATTTTGGATAAAGTGGAAGGTTCCCAGGCCAACACATCCCAGCAGTTCCCAACCACGCACACAGGGACACAAGGGAAGGCACAGCTGCTCAGAGTTCATCTGCAGCTCTTCTCTAGCACTATCACACTACTCACCACACAATAAAAGACAACAGCATTTATCTCCACAACATACCGAGTCTCTCACAATTACCTGATGATCTGAGCATGTCCCTACACACTTCCCTCTTTTATTTTTCATTTTTGAACTTTTGATGCCTTTACAGCAGCGCTCTCTGCTCTGCAGAAACAATATCCCTCACAAGTGCATTGGCTTCCAAGCATCCAACCTCAGCACAAAGGATCAAAGAATTCCTTCTAGACTCTCTCAAAAGAGGACAATTGTTTTATGAACTCTTCACACAACCAGTGCTTCAATAAAGCTTTGCATTATGGGCATAAACCTGTATTTAGGCCTGTGTGAATTCCTACATTACAAGGGTAGATGTTTGAAAGGTATCTAAATTTCTTTAGACATAATAGGAAAGGAAAACTCTTTTCAAAAAAAATGAAACATTAATATGTGTCTTGTATCTGTGCTCTTTATTTCCTTCTTTTCTTCAAGTTGCCAGAAAGGAAAAACAAATGGATCTGTTTATCAAACTATGACTAATTTCCACTGCATGGACAGTGTTTGATCAGGAAAATATATATAAAAAGCTAGAACTCTGTTTACTTGAGCAGCTTTACATGCAAGAAAATTGGTCACCATTCAAACAGTAAAAGAACACCTTGCAGGCTCAAAAAAACCACATTTTCCCCTCTTACTCTTTTCTGTTGTCTGTTTAATTTAATGTCTGCAGCATAACTTTGATCCTGAAACCTCTTCCTAATGGGGAATACTTGGGCCAAAGAAGTAAACCCTTAAAGTCACTGATGTATGGTTTGAGTAGTTAAGGGTTGCTTCAAAAAAATTCAAAATCAACTATGTATATTTTAAATATAAAAGCAATTTTATACACATTATTTTCCTTATTACTAAGATAGGCTGGAAACCTTTGGATTTAAAAGTTCTGTACTGGTATGTGAAATGTTACTGCAGACTTAGAAAATTATTTTTAACTAAATAAGCAGTTTGTATAACATTACACTTGCAATGTTTGCCACAAAAACTTGCCATAATCTGAGTTGGTCACTATAAAGCAAGAATTGTGCTATGATGTCTTCATGGAAGAAGTTTTCTCTCCAAGGTCTTTAACCACAATAAAACCAAACACCAATATTAACAATCTGGGGAGAAATGACAACTTTAGAAGTGACCCTTGGTATACGACTTCTGTTGAATTCACCTAAGGTATTCTTACATGGTACAGGCTGGAAAGAAGTAGAGAATTAGAAGTAAAGGACTCATTTGGTGTTCAAGAGAGAAGTTTTCCAAGAATGCAAAACACAGATCTAGACAGAATATATTGAGATGCAAGAGCTGTAATAAAGACAGCTGTGTTTCCTTGTGTTCCTGGCTCAACAGGAGAATTTCCTGTAGAAATTAGAACCTCTGGAGAGCAGTTAGCGCAAATCACTAACACAGGTAACAAGTTCTGTTCTCTGAAGGATACAGTGTATATTGGTTTGTTCTGGTTCAAGATACAGGAAACAAAGGGAAACTGTACAGAAAAATTCAGGAGGGCACATCTCGGGCAGACAGGCTCTGCCTGGAACAAGGGAACTGGCAGAGATAAGCACTTGCTGCTGGAAAACTGAGGCAACCTGGTGGGCCCAACATGTGAGCAAAGGTCTAATATATCTAAATATAATTTCTAAATATTTCTCTGGAGCACTTTAGCTGTGTTGAGACAGAGAGGAGGAACTGAAAGGGCACTGCTGCTGCAGGGCCCCAGTGAGACAGAGGAAGGTGAAGTGCAATGGGATGCTGCCTGTGGGAACAGGCCATGCCAACCCTGGACACTGGGATTGTTGTCTTCCATGGATCTGACAGGGAACGGGCAAGAAACACTTCACATACACTCCTCTGCCACAGACAGGGCAGCCAAAACATGGGCCTGCACAGGACAACAAAAACTTAGCAGGAGAATCCACACCTCTGCTAGACGGCCTAACTAGAGTTCTCCTGAACTTCTGGAGTTGCAAATACTCAGAAACTGGAAAAGCTTTGCAGGGAGCTCATGTTTGGCTGTTCCTGGTTCTTTTGAGGTATTTGTTTACAGCAATACTAGAAACAGGATAATGGTGAAAGTCACTGGCTGAGCCAGGAACAAACTGGGCCACCACCAGTCTAAACTGGCTCAGGAAGGGCTAACTTCTAAAAATAAAATTAGAAAATTAGCAGTTTTAGGTGACTTTAACACCAAGTTACTCTGTTTAGACATCAAAGCTCAGCACTGCCTTCTAAGTGCTCAGGACTAAACAAAAGAGTATTTAAAGCCCATTCCATATTTGGGGAAATAGACATAACCAGTACTTTGCCCAAACTGAAAAAGTCAGGATAACAACCCCGTGTCCTCTTTGCTGCCCAGACTGACATTTCAAATGGTCATTAAAGTCTTTCAAAAGCCTATTGGGCAAGTCCACACTAACCAGCAATTTGCTACAACCACCAAACTTCCTTTCTATGTCAACTACGACTATGGCAGCGAGGAAACTTACACAAAGTCTTCAAGGAAACACTCTGCCAGAGTCACTATCTGGGGGCAACGTACGGACAGCACTATCTCACCAGGGCTGAACAGATTGCCAAAACACGGGGTTATTTCCTAGCATACGCTTGAATTGGCCCCCTTAGCTTGGAGACATTTGTTATCTTTGAACACGAAACAAACCAAACGCAGCAAAAGCCCACGCTGAACAAGAGCAGTACCTGGAGGTCTGCTTCCACTATTGGTGAAGTCACTTAAACTAACAAAGCGGACATAAAACAGCACCCCTCAAAACTGGCAACAACTGCAAAGGTACACAAATGACTCCATACACTATAAATAAGCCGTAGACGAAGAAAACTTTTTTTTTTTTTTTTTTTTTTTTTTGTTCAGTCTCCACCGCCCCCCTCCCGGGGGGGGCATCACGGGGGGGGTCGCGGCTATTTTGGAAACCGAGCCTTGGGCCCCCTCCCCGAGCCCGGGGCTGCCCCTCTCCACCCCCGGCCCTCGCCCCCCACCATCCCCTCCCTCCTCTCTCCCTCCTTCCCTCAGCGGGGAGAGGGCGGCATCGCCCCCCGCCCGCGGCCCGGCCCGCCCTCACCTGCCAGCGCCAGGATCTGGGCCTTGTGCAGCAGCAGCCGGTCGCCCCACTCGCCGGGGCTCTCGTCGTCCTCGTCCGCCGCCTCCTCGGGGTTGCGGTACACGGTGTAGACCTTCTGGTTGTCGAAGTCCTGCTGGGAGGTGGGGCTGAAGTCCCGCACGCGGGACACGGGCAGCGCGTAGCACACGTTGTCCTCCAGGAACCGCACGAACGCGTACATGGTGCGGGGCGGCCGCGCGGCTCCGCGCCCGCCGCCGTATTGTTCCTGCGGCCGCCTCTGCGCTCGGCTGAGCGGGCCTGGCCGCGCCGCCCGCCGGGCCCCAGACGGCGCCGGCCAGGCGCGAGCAATCCAGCGCGGAGCGACGCGAGTGGGGCGGGCCCGGGCGGGGGCAGCGGGAGCGGCCGCGGCCCCGCTCGGTGCCCGCCGCAAACAGCGCCGCACGCAGCCCCGCACGGCCCCTGCCCCGCTCGGTGCCCGCCGCAAACAGCGCCGCACACAGCCCCGCACGGCCCCTGCCCCGCTCGGTGCCCGCCGCAAACAGCGCCGCACACAACGCTCCTACGGCCCTGGCCCCGCTCGGTGCCACCTCACACAACGCCCCGCACAGCCCCGGCCCCGCTCGGTGCCCGCCGCACACAAACACCGCCCCGCCCGCCGCCCCTCACGGCCCCCGCCCTGCAGGCCCGCACTGCCCCAGCACCTCCGCCAGGACCACGGGTCCCGCCTTCCCCGTCCCGACCCTCGGCCCCAGGAAGGGCCTCGGGAAGGTGTTTTTGCCCCCAAGTTGAGAACTCCGTACGCGTGTGCCGCAGAAAGAGGCTTTGTTCCAGAGAATCGTCGAGTGGTTTGTGCTGGAAGAGGCCTTAAAGATCGTCTCGTTCCAGCCCTGCTGCCCCGGGCAGGGACAGCTTCCACTGGACCAGGTTCTTCAAGCGCCATCCAGCCTGGCCTTGAACAGTCCCAGGGATGGGGCATCCGTGACTTCCTGGACAGCCTCTACCGGGGCCTCACCAGCCTGACCACCCTAAAGATTTTTTTCTTGCTAGCCAATGTAAACTGCACTCTTTCATTTCGAGGCTGTTCCCCCTTGTCCTGTCACTACACGCTCTTGTAATAAGTCTCCTTCAGGTGCTACAAGGCTATAGTAAGGTGACCCTGAAGCCTTCTCCAGGCTGAACAATCCTGATTCTCTCAGTCTTTCCTCCTTGGAGAGGTGCTCCATCGCTCTGATCACCTTTGGAGGAGAAACAGAGGGGTGACACACGGTGGGATTTTTTTTGAGGGCAAGGGCAGAGCCAGCAAGTGCAGGGAAAAGAGACAGGCACGCCTGTGTGAGGAGAGTAGGTCCTTCCTGGCCAGACAACAGGACCCCACACTCATCTGCAACAGCACTGGGGCATCAGCTTTTACACAGACGTCCTCATGGGAATGCAGAACCACCTGCACTCCATCATTCCCTGCCCTGGGGGTTGCTGGAGGAGCACAAAGCCCCCCTGTCCTCTCCCAAAAGAGCACAGAGAGCTGAGAAATGCTGTGCAGGTGTGTCAGAACGGGGCTTAGAGACAGCACAAGTTTCATCACAAATTCCCAAACTTTTGGAGACTCTTTGATACAAAGTATGGGTGTTTTGAGGTTCACATATGAAAAGGGTAATGTGGCAAAATTGCTCATGGTTCAGAGCAAACTCATACTGCTGTTGTTAGTCCTGAGGTCTAGACTTAGGACCCAGCCAGACATGGGAACAGAACAATCACACGGGGAGAACTATGTCATGTAAAAATAGGAAAAAAAAAAAAAAAAAAAGAAAAAATCACAGAATAAGTACGAGAGAAGGGCATCACCAGTTTTTTGTTTGCAAAACACTAACACAAAATGAAACCAAAATATATTGTCTTTGTGGGTTTTCATATCCCTGGGCATTTGCAGTACTATCTGTGCCCATTGCACTGAGTAAAACCACACTGTGCTTGTTTTTCCTGGTTATCTTTTATAAACCTCCTCCTACATGGGGTTAGACCACAAGCTGGAAAACATGGAGTTCAGTTTTGCCTGAGCACTGGCACAGGTTCCCAGAGAGCTGGTGGAGTTTCCATCTTTGGAGGTAACTCAAAACCATCTGGACATGGTCTTGGGCAACCCCTTGAGCAGGAGCTGGATTAGGTGAGCTCCAGAGGCCTCCCCCAACCTCAGCCATTCTGTGACAGTGCCAGAAACTTTTGGTTGTGCCCTGCAGAAATCTGTCTTGTCTTAGCGCATGAAAACATAAGGAATCTATACAGGTGTAGTTAAGCCAATGTAAGTATTTCACCAACAAGCTGCAAACTTCCCATACAGTAATGGTAGCTTTATTATTTTAGCAATTACAGAGTTTTGCAAATACTTCAGTTTAAGCTTGGGGATTTAAATGGCAGTACTTTATGTTAACAATAAAGTATTGCCAGACTCATGTGTAATTACAGGCAAATATAACTCTGCTACAAAGTATGGATGACAAATGTATTCTAGTAGCAAGTCTGCAAGGGAAATGAAATTCCAGCAAGGATTGTGTTGCTGATCAAACAATACCAGCTGCTGTATCACTGCTGTCTGCTCTACCTCGTGTTACAGTGGGGTACAGGGAGCTGCAGAGAGATGACAGGACAGGCTGATTGCTGGAATTACTCCATGGACACTGGTAAAATGATGTGAAGGACAATTGTGTTCTACTGAGTTCAGTGGCCAGGGAGGGATTGGGTAGGCTGCCTCCTGCCAGGATTGTATTCCCTCCACAGCTGAATTCTATTAGGGAATAGGAACTCAGAGCAATGGTAAAACTGGAAATAAAAGGAAACAAAGAGAAGGTCAGGACTCAGAAATTAGTTTGAGTTGGAAGAGGAGAGATCTCTTTGGGTAGCCAAGGATGCCTGGCCAATTTGTCCCAATGAAAGGAAACCAAAAGGCTTTCTAGCATCATAGTGGGTTTGTTGGGTGGTTGGTTGGGGCTTTTGGGGAAAACGAACACTCTAATCTGGTGTTTGCAATATTTGACATTTGAATGTTCAAATCCAGCAAAGACTGTAAAGATTTTCGCATCAGCAGCAAAAAAATAAAAGGTCTCAAATCCTTTAGGCAGGCTGTTTCACAGTTCTCCACTGAAGGACGTTTTTGGGAACAGATAAGGGTTGGGATGATAAATGCATATTTACTCTTGGTCTCTTGCACGCACGTTGAGCCAGAAGGCATTATAATGCTAAAGAATTAATAATGATTGCATACATTTTTTTCTTCTGCCTACAAGGAACAGTGTTAATTTCTGGCTTTAAAATCTATAAATAATCTGCACTGGTTTGCTGTGAAGCTGAGGAAAAATCCATTAAAGCAGCGAATGAAACACAAGTCACTTGTCACTCCTGTCTTTTGGACCTTTCCCATTTCTACTAATGGTTAGCCAGCTGCTTTAACATGGAGTTGAGCTTGAAGTTTAAAGGTGCACAGCTATTTTAAAGGTGTAGATTTTAAAACTCATTGTAAAGGGAATTACTGGAACCTTACTGGATTTAAATCCCTGAGCCAGTCCAGCCTTTTAGAAACAGCACAGCCCTGCTGAGAAGTAAATTGTTGTACTTTCAAAATGCAAATGAAGCCTCAGCTGAGAAAGTAATACTGTCACTCCAAGAGTGGAAAAACCACAAAACATAGTCCCAGCCCTTGTGGGACTCCTGAGTAGCTCTTTCTTGGAACACTACTTATATTTTGCTGGTGTTATTTTTCTTGAAAAGTAAAAAAAGCATTCAAGCAAAAGCGGATGTCCACAGCTTTCATGTGCACTCTGTGTTTTCACTTAAAGATACAAAATGAAAAGCTAACAGTTCCAATAAAAGTTATGCAGGTGCCAAATCTCTTTTCCCAGCAAAACATTAAAATTAGGCTCATCATTCACATTATTGCACATTTAGTACCAAATTCTCCAAGGACACCATATTGACTTTAAATCTGCTAAAGAAGAAATTCCCATTTTCTTTTACTGTCGCAGTGGAGGTGCTTCACCACTACCTGACTCTTCAGCAGTAACCATGCATTGGACTACAACTAGGAATCCCCACACATTGAATATGTGGTTTAGAAAACTATTGTTTTCTTCTGGACTTATTTGTCCTCCAGGTAGTGTATTTCTTACAAAATTGTTTTCAAACTCAAATATACCTTGAAGGAAAGATATATTCACAATTTTTTGGGTAACACTGTATTGGAACAATGGCATTGTTTCATACAGGTTAAAGAAGAGCTCAGCTAACAAGCACAAGAACTGAAGACTGTTCAAAGGTTTATATATGTTCAGGCACACAATATACCCACAGTCTTAATTTTTATGAAGAATATGATCAGTAGAGTGGTCAGAAGATACTTTTGTTCCATGGTTTGCATTTTTTGTCATACAATGGAGTGCAAGACAAAGTCATTTCCAGGTATAACTGTATTTTCCTCTGAACAAAGTCAGGTACAGCTTCTAGGTGTTTTAAGACAGAGGGTGGTTGGCTGGAGGGAATCTGCTATCCAGATGGAGCAGGGTAAGCATTCCAGAGGGTTGCTTTGTATTTTAAAATAAATTTTAACTCTTGAAACACTGTCACCACACTGTGCATTCAGCATCATAGTGATTACATATAAAAATACAAAAAAAAAAAGGTCCTGTTCCTGTGTGATCCTAGAAGATGGATAAGAAAATATTTGTGTCCATATATAATTCTGAAGCACTCCATTACCAAGAGTAAGGGAGCCTAGATTACACAGATAAATTCTGAAGATTTAATCTTTTGAGATCTATGGCCTTAAACCATCCTCAGTCCCAATTCCTCAGAGTGATCTAACTTTTCTCAGGGCTGTGGATACTAGTCAATCATCTTTTACAGTAAACTCTCACACCCTCACAGAATATTCTTTCAGAGAAATGAAACCCAAGGCACATTTCGTGGATCCATTCGCATAGGAGACACTTATTTCCCAGCTGGTGCATTCTGTAGCATGAAAAGGTAACAATTAAGCCAAAGTGTCCACAGGAGAAGGCACTTTTCTCACTACTAATGACTGGCTGGAGAAACCAAAGACCAAAGAAAAAGCCCGACAGTCATTAACTGCTGAAAATTCCTGACCTAAAGGTCAATATTACTATTATAAAATTGGAAAATAAAAAAGTAATTATTGTCTTTGGGTCTTTATATGTATTAAAAATATAAAATTCCGGTGTCTGTTGCTGTGGATACTGGTCTGTAAGGTACTTATCTTTCCCATTCTGGCAGGCTGTGCAATGGATAGATCTGGGACTGGCAACCCTTCAGGAATGTGTGCCAGACTGTATTTTCCTCTTCCAAATTACAGGTTAAACGTGCCCACAGAAAGTCAACAGGAACCAGGAGACGCTGCCAGTCGTCACCATCTCTCCTCGGTGAGAGCAGCAATTCCCCCACCCTCACCCAGCCCTCTCTGGGAGCTGCAAATGACTCTCAAACATCGCATCTTTCAGCTCCTACCCTCATGTACACCATTCCAAATCTTGCTAAATGCCATGTTTTGCACTCAGGTAAAATGCTGTTTTCCATGTGATAAACTCCTTTCCTGTGAGGAAGGCAGGGAGGGCTCTGTGTGAGCTGACTCGTGCACGGACTCACCTGTAAAACACGTCCTTCAGGTGCCATTGCCGCCGTCTGCAAAAACCGCTCTGGAGACGATATTGCTCTTGCAGCCCAAATGATCTTTATTGCTACTACCATCCACTGATGGCTTCAGCCTATATATTTTCACTCTAACTGGAAATTTTATTTGCGATTTGTCCTTTCCTATTCTAAACCAGACTTTCCCCTGACTTTTGACAGGCATTTTACTAATATGACTCTAAAAGTAGCTTTACATACATAGAGTTTGCACCACCGCAAGAATTTGATTCCTTCTGCACTTCAGTTGTAAAAGTGACTTTCTTTTGGCAAAGACTAAAGTCTTTTTGTAACCTTTGGGCTTCAGTGTAAAATATCATTACTAGACACTGCCTGTGATTATGTTATGGTTTAGACAGATCGTCTAAGATAGTATTAATGACCCTTTTTCATAATATTTTCATTTTGGTTTTCTATTTTCACATCTGTGCAGCACTGTTCTGTCTTAAATGAGCAGTTATGTCTCATACTGACAGGGAAAATAATCCTGCAGCCCTTTTCTGCAGAGACCTATTCTGCTTGAGAGGTTCATGCAAGTAGTGTAGGATAGACACAGAAGGAAAAGAGGTCAGCTACTAAAAATGCAGGACTGCATTTTTTCCAAAAAGGTACCTCCACATACTCCTACTTTCCTTTAGAAATCTGATTATAGCAAGAAGATGGACAGGCTCCAGAGATGGTTCTTGCTGTTTTGGAAGCTTCTGGACAATCAGCAGCTGCAGGAATTGGATTGAGTGAAGGCAGAGTCAAAACTTCTTAAATAGATGTTTTCACAATGCAGTGCTTTTTAATTTATACTCCTGTCATATTCCTTTTAATCCCTTTCAAGACTGGTTTATATTTCATTACAAAATGTGAGTTTTTAGAAAATGTTCCCAGGACTTAGTGCTCACATCTCTCTACTTCAGAATATAGAGTTTTCTACTTCTGAGGGAAGTCACAATCAGAAATGGACCAGCTGCTCTTCTGAAGAACATCAACTAATGTGAGCACTTAAAATCCTGTTGTGGAAGGTGAAAGGGAGATAACAGAACAGGAGTAATCCTTGGAATATTTCAGGAAAGTGCCTTCCTCAGCTGTGCATTGTTAATAATCATGTTTAAATTAAAATAACAGAAAATGAAAGCTGAAACTTCTGGCAAGTGAAAGTGCTCCCTAATCTAAAATCCTTCACTCTGCTCTCTGAACCTCTCCACTCTAAATAAAACCAGACATATTTATCATTTATGAGTTACAAATGAAGCTGCACCTGGTCTGTTCTAGTAGGTGAATTAAAAAAAAAAAAAACAAAAACAACAGCACGCAGCAAGCAAATGTGAATTGGAAAGAATTGCTGGGACCCAGCTCTCAAAAATTCCTACAAGGGGGTAACTGTGATAGACCCCTCCAAGAATTTTTCTAGTTTTTCAAAGCAGAGTAACTCCTTTTATCTCACACAGTGTAGATGATTGGCATTCATCTTTGTCCCACTTACAAGGAAGGTGTTCCCTCAAAATAGAAAATGGCATAGGAAACTGATAATCCAAGAGGTGTTTGAAACCTCAAGGGTCTTCTTGTTTTGCTGGTATTTTCCACAAAAGCCTGAGCAACATCTATTGTTCAATAATATTTAACATTCAGGGGAATCAGGATATTTTTTAAAGTGTGATCAGAAAAAAGGGCCTTTCCTAGGCTCTCCCAGAATTCCTCATAACAAAGAAAGCTTTGTTTCATAAAGAAATACCTTGCACTGGAATACCCTAGGGAAACCAGGGTTTGGGGTTTTTTTAAACAAAGACGGGAATGTTCGAATTCGAGGTTCCCTTTAAGTACTCTTCTAACATGAATATTTTTAAGGATGCTCTATCAAGTTCATGCATGAAATGTCACCCAGCCGTTAGTATATTTCTATGCAAATACAGCTGTGAAAGCTAATAACTGAAATCTGCATTTTTTCCACATTGCCAGTGTATTAAGCAACTTCTCATTCTTTCCTGTTTTGTAACTCACGTTAGCCTCTTGTATCAATAGAACAAAGCTCAGGTTATACTTCTTCCTGCTTGAATTCATCTGCGAACATCAAAGGTGGACATTTGAATAAGCAATTTAATGTATACATTTTTATTCAGTTCAGTATACTGATTTTCTCCTGGTAGGAATAAGAATTCTGCAAGATGACTGCAGAGAAACACACCATTCAGAATATGAATTGGAATATTCTTGCAATGCTTTTCAGTGAGGATGGTGTGATATTACGATTAGAATCCTGCATATAATCAGATTTTGATGCTTGTACACATAGTGTGGTATTTCTTTTCCTTTACAAGGTTTGTATGCAAAAACGCAGCAATCCAATATTTGGAACATGCACTGTCTGCAGATGCTGCACCGTGCAAACTGATGAAAAAATAATGTCAAGGAAAATAAGAAAGTGTCTGGGGCACTGCTGCATACAAACTTTGCTAAATTCATCAGAAGCAGTTTTACTGTTCTGAAGACAGAAAATATCGCAAACCCAGTCCTTCCAGAACAGGGAGAGCAAACAGGGCTCATGTCCATCCCTTTAATAAATCTTGGACTAAAGATTGACTCTTTGGGAGCTGTAAATATTTCTCTAATCTTTCAAATTCTCTGATGTGATACACACTGAATTTTTTTTGAATTGCCTATATTTTCCAAATTCCCTCTCTTATTATTTACCAGTACATATAAGAGGTAATAAAATAGAAAATATAAGATAGGTGGAGCTTTAATTAGAAGCAAAAGGGGGCACTACTGAGAATACATCACAGTATTTAGGGAACATAAATATAAGGAATACCTTCAGCTTTTATCCAAAAATACAAGAGAAAAGACCACAAAGCAAAGGATGTCTGAATTTTGTTTAAGGGCTAAAAGGAATCAGCCCAGTGCAGTAGCTCAAGATTCTGCTTCAATAGTTAACTGATTGGGAAGTAAGCTAATAACGCTTTAGATAAAATTTCACTGATGAGAAGTGATGAATTGACACACTTCTTAAGAAGTAATGACAGTTCAGTAGATACCCTTATCTGTCCTGCCTCTGACATGGAGGCACCATCTAGAATCACAGAATCATGGAATCATTTAGGTTGGAAAAGACCTTGAAGATCATCAGTTCCAGCCATTAACCCAGCACTGCCAAGCCCACCACTAACCCATGTCCCTGAGCACCACATCTGCACCTCTTTTACTTAACTCCAGGGATGGTGGCTCTATCACTTCCCTTGGCAGCCAGTCCCAGGGCTTGACAACCCTTTCAGGGAAGAAAATTTTCCTAATATCCAGCCTAAGCCTTCCCTGGTGCAGCTTGAGGCTGTTTTGTCTTGTCCTATTGCTTGTTACTCAGAAGGAGTGGCCAACCCCCAGCTGGCTACAAGCTCCTTTATGGTCATTTTAGAGATTGTTAAGGTGACCCCTGAGCCTCTTTTTCTCCAGGCTGAGCCCCCCAGCTCCCTCAGCTGCTCCTGCCCAGACCTGTGCTCCAGAGCCTGCCCCAGCCCCGCTGCCCTTCCCCGGGCTCGCTCCAGCCCCTCAGTGTCACTCTGGGCATGCGGGGCCCAGAGCTGGACACAGCACTCGAGGTGTGGCCCCACAGTGCCCAGGACAGGGGGACAGTCCCTGCCCTGCTCCTGCTGCCACTCCATTGCTGGGACAGGCCAGGGGCCGCTGGCCTTCCTGCCCCCTGGGCACAGCTGGCTCATGTTCAGCCCCTGCTGACCAGCACCCCCAGGACATTTTCATGGTCTCTCACTTAAGATCACTCCTGGGAACTCTCATGGATTTCATTTGTTTTGGGGTTTTTTTTGACTCTGTTAACCAAAAGAACAAGGATAGTAGCCATTCTTGCCCTCACATCATGTAACAAAATGAACTCAGAGGTTGGATGTAGCAAGGACTCTGGTGGACCACAGATATCTGTATGCAGCTTTACAATCCAGGAAAACTGACAGAGTTATTGCTTACCCTGCAGGGCTGTCTCAGAACAAGATCTCAAATACCATCTGTGCTCAGCGTGGAAGCTGCCAAAACCCCATCCACAGAAACAGGGAGCACAGAGTGTTGTAACTCCCATCTTGCTCTGGAGCAAAGAGTGAAAAAAGACACCTCCATCCTCTTACTTTAAAAGCCTAAATTTCTAACCTCTGGCAGGTGCAGATACAAAGTTCCTTTCAAAACAAGACTAAGGGAGATTTCTTTCAAAATCCACCAACAAGACCAGGAGATCACCACAGTGATGTCTCCCATTATTGAATTGATAAGCTCCTTGCTGGGACCCTTGCCTGGCTAGTGAGGTGCCTGGCTTTGGTTCCCCCATCTGCCTGAAGGGGTTCAGCTCTCCCACTCTGCACCTCCACTTGTAAAATCCTTTTCTTCACCTAAACACACATAATTTCCTCTAGTCAAAGCCCCCAGGAGAGGGATGCATCTGTCTCCCAGTCTCCTGCTCAATGCATTACACTCCAGATGAGTTCTTACTGATCAGTTGTAAAGGTAAAAGCACAGTAAGTGACTAAGCTACTGCAGGGTCATGTATTTCTCCCACTGAGAGCAAACTACTTTGAATTTACTCACATTCATAGAATCATAAAACGGTTTGGGTTTGAAGGGACCTTAAACATCATCTAAAATCACCTCCCTTGACCTGCCTACTGCACTGCTCTTGATAGGTTTGGCTTTCTGGGCTGCAGGCACACATGGCCGGGTCATGTTGAGCTTCTCATTAACCAGCATCCTCAAGTCCTTCTCCTTAGGGCTGCTCTTAATCCATTCTCTGCCCAGCCTCTATCTGTGACTTGGATTGCCCCAATCCATGTGCAGAACCTAATTTTAAGAGCTCATATATAAGAGCAGTCACTGTAAATCAGCAAATTTGCAGAACACTTGTTATTCCTGAGTAATTTCTTTAGGGGTCTGTATTCTGGAGAGAAAAGTATTGCTGAAGTGGGAAGTAAAAAATGTAAGTAGCAATTAGATTTTCTCTTAAATACTCAAATAGCTCCAAGGTTTTGTTTTCTCTGAAAAATATTCTCAGTGAGTGTATTTGGTGCTCTTGCAGCACATGACATGTTTTAGCTTCTTTGGGGATTTAATTTTTTATACCTTCAGATTTTAAGGCAAATGGAAGTGGAAAAAAATGCTTACATTTGAATGCCTTGCTTTAATTGTTTTAACATTTTGGGGGTTATTAAATTGTGGTCCTTTCTCAAATAGCAAGACCAATATAAACACCATGCTTAGGAAGACTAAGAAGAAAACTAGAATTCCCCTCTATTTTAAAATTTTGCCTAAAATGGCAGCTGTATCTTTGAGATGCTATTTAATTAACATCAGTGGAAGGCTGTCTGTAATCAGTACTGCTGAGTGGTTTATTTACTTGGAAAAAAAAATATGGGTTTCAGTGCTTAACTTTCATCTTTTAAGTTTAGAAGTTTTGGTACCAGCGATATAATTTGCAAAGTTATCTCTAGGCAATTAAAATATATTCTATCGTTTAACCTTTGGATGATGTATAAATATGCATAGACACTCCTACAAGGCAATTTGTCTGCCAATCTGGAAAATGCTAACGCTGTAGTCAATAAGTCAACAGTCTGCAATGTTAAATTATGAAATCAGAAAGAAGTGCAGTTCGCATTCAATCCAGATATAAAGATCCTAAGGATTTCCAATTTTCTGTGTGGGACAATAAATTTCAGAGATGACTGTATTCTGCCCCAATAATCACGATCTGCACAGCGTGTTCAGGTATTGTTGGAGAGATTAAAACCACAAAAACAGAGCGGAACAGCTCAGCATCAGATAATCACAAGCAATTCTGTGTCAGCAACAGACAGCTGGAGACATATGCCAACAATATTGTAAAAGTGGGAAAATGGAGATTTCGTGACAGCAAGGACGTGGGTTTCATACATTAAGCTAAGTTTCAACCCAAAACATTGAAATTGGTGTTCACAAATAACAGCTCTCTGCCACAATGTTCAGAAAGTCTACTATTTAGCATAAAAACTATGTAAAGCAAAATTAGGCAGAAGAAGGTATTTGTTTCTCTAATATTTTGCATGTTGACCAGCTATTTGATTTCAGTGTTATCATAGACAAAGAGACCAGAATATTTTTTGCCAGATCAGCTGGAAGAGTTGTCCAGTTATGGACCAGACTAATGATTTGCGAGACTCTTATGTGAAAAAGCAGTTAGATGGAATTTTATCTACAAATATTTGTCTAAAGATTTTTTCTTCCAAGTATAGTTTAAAAGAAAATGAACAAATCTTGACCTGACTTGAGATATTCTGTTTTTCCCTTTCCCTTGAGTTTCAAGTGTCCCTGTTCTTCCCTGATACTCATTCCCTTCTATCCCCACTTTTGTCTTTCACTTTTTAAAATTAAACATCTACTAAGAAGTAAGTCCAAGAATAAAGGCTGAAAAAATCCTATTATATTTATTGCTGTGAAGCAGAAGAGAGTGCAGGGAAAATACTTAGACTTGTGAAGCAAAAAATAATCTACCTTTCCACTGCTTTCTCTCAGAGCCTCCTTTATAGACCCATAAAATCCTTTTCTTTCTTTTTTTCTGTAGGTGACCATGTAAAATCAAGATAAAAAAATTCAAGGCTCTGAACCCAAAAAACCCCAAGTTTCCTATTTTCACAAAGAGTTCTCAGAAAACCCTTTGTATGTTGGATTTCTTGTAAAAACGGGAAATAGCTTGAAAATATTCATGAGGAAGTAAAAGCTGTTCTGATGAGTTCACTTCCCCTGCACATGAAGAGCAGTTTCAAAGTGATGTTTTATAGAGGTGGCTGGGTCTGTTTTCTGATTTTGCTGTTGAAGCCCTGCCTTTGTATCTCAAGTGTTCTGTCCTGGGATCTGGCAGTGATTCCTGAAGCTGTGACTCTCAGGGAGGGTAATGGAGACGAGTGGCTTGTGAGGAAGCTCAGGCCCAGGTCCCTGAGGTGTTTGTATTTTAGGGCTCAGAGCCTGGTGCAGATTGAGGAGTGATGTAAATGCTTCAGGCACCACACAAAGAGTTTGAAAAACCAATGCAATAAGAGGTGTCAGAGGGGAATGGCAGATTGATTGCAACAACCAATGCCAAAAAAGTTCTGCAAAGAAGAAGAATGTAGTCTGAGTAAAAGAAATAAAGAAGAAAGGAGGGAAAGGGTAGTAAGAGCTTGCACGCCTCCAGCAACTTGCCTGCAGATCGATGAGCATCAGGGACAATTAATCAAGCAATTCCTATGACTGTTTTTTACACTGGTGTGTAGACCTTGATGATGCTGTTCAGTCCAGATCAACAGGTTGGATTGATAGGATTTACCCTAAAAATCAACTTTACTGAAACTTGAGTGGCTTGATGAAGCTCGTCTTTTGGATCAGTGGAAGGCCAGCACATCCAGATGAGAGATCACCCATCAGTTTAGGGGTAGGAAGGACCATTCTCTCCTGAAGTGATTATTGGTTCCTCAAATATGGAGCACAGACTGGATACATGGTGTCAGTGTGGCTGAAGCAATATAGAGTAAGTTTTAGCCTATACCTTCTCCTTCCCTCCAAGACCAATACCTCAGCTTGTGTGGTAGCTTTTTTAAGCAGACAAGAACAGAAACTCTTAAATTTGGGATGTAGTGAACCACACTCTAAACCACAAACCTGTGTGTGGCCCAAAGCCAGCATGTCAAATCCTGAGAGGCTCACAGAGAAACAAAGATGATTTCCAACCCCACAGAGCCCATGCACAGCACCCATCCGCTGTCGCAGCAGGATGTGGCTGCAACAATCCCACATCTGATGATTAAAACCTGCTTTGACTCGTGTTTGGGGTCGCTACCATGCAAAATGCATTACAGCAGCCTCCATGCTCCTCTCCAGCTGGAGAACAGCCCATCAGATCAGCCCTGCTGCAGGAAAACTAAAGCCACCTCACAGTCTCACCTTACCCAGGCCAGAACACTGACTGCTGCAAAAAACATGAATCAGGAGTAAAACAGAGCGCTGAATACATTAATCAAAATGATCACCGTTGCAAGATCTGCAAAGAACAAAGAAAACAAATCCAAGGAAAGTTAACACTAGAAACCATTTGCAAGGCTGCACAAGTCAGCTAATGAAATAACTGTCAATTGTAGACACAAACCTTTTGTGCTTTCACACAATTTAAATACAAAGTAATTTGCATTCAGGTATCCAAGTCTCCTGAAAAAAAAGATTAACAATAGGATTCGCTTTCTTTCTACAACCTTTTTTCTCCCCCCCTTCCCCCCAGGGGTGGCTCTGATAAGGTCACCTTATTAATGCAGATCTCTGTTTTTCAGAAAGCAGCCAGGAGTTTAACTGTTTCACTGTGAAATGATCTATGAGATGAGAACAGTCCATTTTTTATCCTTGATTGATCATTTCAGCATATATAACAGCAAATCCTAAGGGACACCACTCAAATCCCTGCCTCAGAATGACCTAGAGACTCAGCTCTAAAAAGTGTTGCGCTCCACTACACAATCCTTCAGCATTTTTTCTCAACTTTGCATTTTCCACTGAACATAATAAAGTTGCCTTGCATCATTACAGTTCTCTGTAGAAAAAAAAAAAATCTCATAAATAAGTAAAAAGTTTTAACGGCTGAGAATTGGGTGCCACTACAGCCTGCTGAGGAGCTGAGCCATCAAGCAGTTAATGCCTTTTCCCTAGGCACAAAGGCAGGAGCAGGTCTGTGATCTCAATTCAGGTGTCACGGCTTCTCATTTCCTTCCCTGGCCACCAGACACCTGTTTCCCTGCTCCTAATAGCCTGTGATGGGAACTGCCTGGTGCCAAAATCACAGGCTCTGGCTCCTGTATGATGAGTTGAAAATAAAGCGATTGTCCTTTATTTTTATTTTTTTTTTAGTTATTTACTGTGTCTAAGCTTTATCTCAAATCCATTGTTGGGTTATTCTTCTCCATTCTGTGTGCTTCCAGCCAACTAATCTTCATTTTGCTTTTTTTGATGACTTTATGCTGACATGTACAGGGACCTGAAATAAATCATTACGATTATAAATAGCAATGGCTGGATTACAAAGGATTCTGGAACACTTGTGATAGTAAATTAGCAGGCAGGCAAACCTACAGCTGCCAGCAGCTGATGTAATATTTTAGAGAATTGTTTTCTAGATTGCGTAAGGGAGAATTGTTGTCCTTTGAGCTTCGTTCTCGGTTTCTTTCAGTCTGTCAAACAGTTCAACAATGTGATGCTCACACAAAGTTCACAGAGAAACAGCTTATAAATCCCAAATATCATGCACACAGACTGGGGAAAATGCAAGCCTGTCTCAGGCTTCACAAGCTAGAATTTAGCCAAAAAAAAACTCCACAGAGGTATCTGTCTATTGCTAGCAGCACCCCTGAACAGATAGACATTATATCCACAGAAGCAGCTACCACATCAAGGAACATTTGCACTAATTTCCCCCTTTTTTCCTTCTATCCTTTCTTCATAAACATCAGACTCCAACAGGCTATTGTATTATAATAGTGCAGCCTGTAAATTCCTGTAATCAACTGATGGAGCAACATTAATTATGGAGACTTTGTACAGGCCACATGCATCTTTACATCCCTTTATAAAATGCTGACACATTCCCCATCTAAAAGGGATTACAATCACAGAGGATGATCCTGCAAATGCCTACTATTGAATGTAGCATTTGCTATCATGAGTAAGCCCACTGAAGCTACCAGAAACTCACGTGGCCAGACAAAAAGCTCTGATTCACATATATGACTAACAAAGGTGTTCAGACCACAACATTTTCTGTCTGATTATGCTTTTGCAGACTGAGATTTAGGGGGCTGACAGTTTCAGACTTGAGAATCAGTCTGGGACAGCAGGCTGGCTGTGAGATGATGCAGGTAGGAGGTGCAAGAACAGGTAGTGGGTGCCCTCAGAAATAAGCTTAGAGAAGGAAGACAAAATTGGGGAAGGAAGGCATCAGGTATTTATGTTGTAATGATGATGAAGTTGAGATGGGAGGGGTACATGACGTGGAAGGGATACAGGAGATAATAGCAGAGATGTACTAAAGACAAGATTTGGATTAGGTGGGATTTAGCCAGCAGGGACAGAAGGCTCAGCGCTAATATTGAAAAGATGGGGAAGCAATAAAAGGATTCAAAGAGCAAGAGGCTTAGTTGTGACCAGCAGGAGAAGTGATTCTTAGCCAATCCATTGCACTTAGGTAGTAGCTGTTGCTCAAAGGAAGCATACAGAAGGTGTTGTCCACAAAAAAGTCTCATAAAACTCCCTGAGCAGGGCACGGAGTCGGGTTCCTGATGCAGTGCCGGTCTGGCAGGCAGTCTGTGGGGTGAGTCATGCAATGAAGCAACCCCAAAAACACCATGTGGGAGCAGCTCATGGAGCGAGCACCCTGAGATGGAATGCCCTTGAATTGAAAGGAATATGTTGTTCCTTGGCACAACATGTAACTGCCTTTCACTTGTCTCGTTTGTGGAGTGATTTTAGTCTTTGGCAGCGATGAGTGGCACATGTTGGAGGTGTTTTGCCTAAGGTGTGCTATTTCATTAGCTGAATGTTGCTTAACAATGCCTCATCATTTCAGAAGGCACGCTGTAATGAATTATTTGCAGGTTATCACTGATGGATACATAAAATCCACTGAAAGCATCAGCTGTCACTCAGCAATAGCATGGCCTGAATATTTATTATCTTTTATTTACTTTATGCCTATTCTGTATCATGGACAGGTAAGAATTCTAAGACACGTTAAAAATCATTTCAGCTGATAAACATCCACAATGTTAAAATCAATCTCTTTTCATCCCCACCCAAAACAAAGCAATTCTCTCTCCTCCTATGCCCTATATTAGTAAAGGCCTGAGTTTAGGGAGAGTTCTTGCTACAATGCCTGTTGTTGGCCAACTCATATTCTCCCACAAATGCCCCTAAAAAATCACCATTAGCGTGCAACGATCCAGGGACAGAATAAAGCAAGAAAGCAAGATTAGTGTAACAATGATTAGCTTTAGTGTAGGCATTATAAGGTCAAATTTCTGGTTGCTGGTCTGGGTGACTATTTTTACAGCACAGTGTAACTGAGAAAGGGGCTGCTGACTATTCTCAGGTTTGTATTAAGGCTCTTGGTATGCCCAGTGGGAATGAGAGCTTTCCCAACACTGTGACACCACACAGGGCTGGCTTTACCTTAGTTTTCCATAATAAATTCCTGCCTGTTGAATATTAAAGTATACATTCAATCGTAGACTATGTAAATATTGGCGACATTATTCTAAAAATCTTCCACTTCCCAAAGTGATTTTTTAAAGGCTATTAGTACTTGAGAGGTGGGGGTCTTTGGGATTACACAGTCTATGTACAGCAGCTTGGGGATGACATGCCAAACAGAAGCATGTCTGGCAAAGATGTAAAAACAAAAAGGAGAAGAATATTTTAAAATTACTTCAAAATACAACTTGAAGGCACAAACACAAAAGAAGGAATGAACACTTGCCTTCTATTTTGCTTTCAAAGAGTAGTTCAGAATAATTGTAACACTGCAGCTAAAGGGTTATTACTCTTCACTTTGCAGAACATGAACCTCCATGAACATGGGATGGCAGGTACAAACCCAGGACAGGCAATAGGTCAGAACACAACAAGGCTGCAATGGGGAGTGCTCACAGCAAGTCTGGATCATGAAATATAAAGCCCTCCTGCAGAAACAAGGCAGGTGGAATAGCTGCACTTTTTTGATAAAACACATCATCTGATTCATATTTCCATCATCAGATTGTTTTCTTGTTTTGTTTGTAATTTGCATGAAATATCCTGAGTTGAGCCTGGATTTCATTGAGGTAAATAGACTAATTTTTTTAATGACCTTCACCTGCTGCTTATATACTGGTCTCTTAGGTCCAAAAGGGATTTGAGGATAAAGGAAAATATAAAACCAAATCAAATCAAAAGAACAAGCCTAACTGGATTAAAATAAATAAGCCTGTATATACTGTCCTCAATTATTGACAACTCTTTGGATTATTACTTCTGAATTGAAGATGACATGCCCCCATGTGATGCACTAAAGCAATTTAAATCTTTAACAGATACAGAAATTTAAGGACTCAATTCCTTTCTTAACATAAAACTAGAGTGTTTTGATTTGTTGGAACTTGGGCAATTAGTAATGATACATTTGCTGACAGGTCTTGAGCAGGAACAATCACAAACCCTGTGACTCGGTACAAGATTTATTTGTCAGAGTGCATGCTTTTTAAATCTGAGTAAAAATGGATTTTGTAAACTGATTGAGATTAATTAAAGGTATAACTCAGGGAAGGAAAAAAAATGACTCACTGCACATTTATTTTCAGATCATTTTTCACTGGAAAGTTTGCAGGTTAACGAGCAGAAGCTACTGACACAGTGTGCAAGTGGTTCTGCTTTCACATCACAGGAGAGGGATTTTTTCCTCATTTTTCTTTCCTTGGCTTGTCTGAAAGCCAGGTGTCCAGTCTGTGAGGTTCCTGCTAAGGCACCAGGGAAAAATGTATATTTTTGAGCAGAAGCTGACCTTACCCACTTCAGGAAAGACTAAGAGAATGATTCTGGAAGGTCTGGGAAAATACTCTCTGTATGAAATTTCTCAGCAGTCAGGACGTAAATATAGAAAAGCTTAAAATATAGATTTGCTCATGTATTTTTTTAATGCTTCAGTCTATAAACACCAAAGAAGAAAAAGAAAGTGATGTAAATTATAAAGGCTTCAGCAAGTGGTTGCAGGCTGCAGTGTCCCAGTGCAAGCCTATGGCTTTAGCTACTTCCCCAAAAGGTTTTTGTACAACTGCAGCTTTTGTTGTAATTTAAAACAAAACAAAAACCTGAACCCCAATAGATTTGTATTTCAGGTTATTCAGCTGCTGTAAATTGACACCCCAGGAAGGGGCTGAAGTGACACCCGTGCAGTTCTGTCCCATATCACTGTTGCAGTACAGCCTGAGGCAGCTGGTGAGCAGAGCCCAACCCTTGAATCCCTTACCCAAACCCCTGCTTTTTCCATGGAGAAGCTGGGGAACAGCTCTCCTACAGCACACACCTTTCACACAGGTGGGCAGGACCCCTCAGCCCCAGAAGCAACAGTACCATAATACCTGATAGCAGCAGCAACGTTATTTTTTCCTTGCAAGCAAGAGCAGACATTTCACCCCCTTCCTGGAAGGAACATTTTCTGTGGGAAGTTCAGCAAGGTAACTTGGAGGGGTGAAAGGCAGGGACATGGTCCCTGGGAGAGATGCAGTGGGAAGTGAGTACCAAACCAGACAAAACATGACTGCTTCTCTTATTATCCAGTGTGAAACCCAGCAGAGATTTCAGGGCTTAACATGATACTGTGAAACATCAAAATTATCAGTTGTGCCCAGACCTAAAGACAAAATATTATTTGTTAAAATATTGGGCAAAACTTCAATGTAAGAATGGGCATCCAGAAACAAAAAGACATTTTTTAAAATGTGATGTTACTCCAGAAGTTCCTTCAGGTATTTTTACTCAGTGTTTCAAAGAGCTTGTTAACAGAAAGACTTCTCAAAGTTTTTTTTTTTTCCACCATTTCTATCCATGCCACTGCCCTTGCTCAAAGGGGCAAGTCCTCAAAGCAACATGTCTGAACAAGAGAAATGAATGGAAAGTGAAAAGGAAGTTCAGTAGCCAGAGCTGCTGCCCTTGCTTGGTTATTCTGGTGCTGCTCTCTGGGGAACACTCTGCTCCCAGCCAGCATCTGCAGAGAGGGACTCTTGCCACCTTCCAGCCAGGCCAGAAAGGATAATCTATCTGAGTGCCTGTGAAAATCACATAATCCTTTTCCATCAGGATTAATATCCAATGTCACACTAGTCTGATACATACAGGATGAAGTCTGACACTTCTTGTTATAAAGGTCATGCAAGGAAACAATCTCTGCCGTCCCCAAAGCAGAACCCATAAGTGACAAATTTCCATTCCCCCTCTGTGTGTGTTAAAGAGGCAATCTTCATCATCACTATTTTTATTTATTCCTGGGAACAATTTCCACCTGGTGAGCCTGGAGCCTGCATCTGGGTAGTTTTATTCCAGCTGCAGCAATAGTTTAATCGGAGTGAAGCTAACAGCAGCATCGCTCCTTCCCTGTGCGGTTCAGCTGCTGCCTGTCCCCCTGCAGAGATACCTGTTGTGATTCTTGCAGGAGAAAAATGACCCATTTTCAGGTACACACAAAGAAGCATTACAAAATAAACCAAACTGCTGCCTGCACTTCATCACAAGTTACAGCAACCTCATCACCTGCAGAAAATGTGTTATTACATATATGAGACAGATCATAACTGGAAGTTGGAGGCTCAATAGTCATAAATTCAGGCACAAGCAGTAAGGAAATGTATTTTTCCTCGTTCATTTTTAGCCAACAGTATGTGAACAGCAGTTTGAAAAGCTGGTGAAGCAAGGAGGCTTGGAACAACTACAGCACATTCAATCGACATAAGGATGGGATCAGGTCTTGTTATGTATTCATCTTATTCTACCTTGTTAAAATCTAATCCAGCTTGCACCATCTTCAAGACCTGGAGCAGGCCCAGAAGAGCAAATCAAGCTTTCCTCGATGGCATAGAGCAGGCAGGTCCTGCCTTTTGGGATTATTAAAAGATCCCATTTTACATCTTAACCCTGCAGGCAGAGACAAGTCTGCAAGTCACCTTACATGAAGAAATGAAGGAAGGTGTTACATCATTAAAAGCCAGGCTAGTGTTTCTGAGTGGAGGCACACACATTAACTAATTGAATCACTATCTTCTTATCTTGGGGAGACAAGCTGTTCTTACTCCAGATTAAAATGCAAATGTTCACCATCTTTCAAATAGTAATGTGAATTTGAAGTTGAGGACTAGCCTTTCTGTAAGCTTTAACTGCTCTCTCTGCTCTCCAGGCTTGCAAACAGTGTTATTCTGATTGCTCACACTGCTGAACCCTGAATGTCTATCCTTACTGGTGTTTTGCCAACTTTTGCCATCTTCAGCCTCAATGTTTTGTAATTTTTCATAACAGTTCAATACTTCATAAACAATGTACCTTAGGAAATAATAGGTATACATACATCTTACTGATAGTATAGGCATCAGCTTACTAACAGCCTTTCATAGAGACCAAACAACTCATAATAAATTACAGAATTAGGAAATAAGTTATCCAGACTGAGTGTCCTGTTCCTCCCCCTTCATCATTTTCAGGGATTCTTTCACTGGTATTGACTTGAAAATACCACAAAAAATATTATAGGACAGGATTAAAATTCAGAATGAGCATGACAACTTGAAGAAAGAGCCTGATGAAAAAATGGTGAGAGATCAATAAGGACAAGGTTATACATAAGGAATACCTAACTGAACAAATACAAGCTAGAAGACAACCTGAGAGAGAGGTTTTGCAAGCAACTGTGACATATCTTAAATCAGAAACTCAACCCAAGTCAACAGCATCAGACTTTACAAATGAGGCAAATATGAAACATAGGATTTGATCGGCCTGCTCTGTTCAGCTCTTACACAGCCTGAGCTGGAGCAGTGGAGAAATTGTTGTGCAGGGAGTCCTGGGCAGAGCAAGGACCTGTACAGAGGTGACCCAGGGGAAGTGGCTGGAAGGAGTGAGGTTGTTTGGTCTTCAAAAAAGGAAACGTGAGTGTCGCGACATCTTTTGATGAAAATCCTTTTCTTAGGATTTTTCTTCCTGAGGAGCTGAGAGGCTCCAGGAACAAAATGTAAACAATGGTTATCTGCTGCTGTGGAATGCAACAGGTGCATCTGTGATTGGCCCATCTTGGATGTTTATAATTAATGGCCAATCCCAGCCCAGTTAGCTTGGACTCTCTGTCCCACACACAAACCTTTATTATTCATTCCTTTCTATTCTTAGCTTAGCTAGCCTTCTGAGATGAAACTTCCTTCTATTCTTTTTAGTCTAGTTATAATGTAATATATATATTATAAAATAATAAATCAAGCCTCCTGAACATGGAGTCAACATTCTCGTCTCTTCCCTCACCTGAAAACCCCTGTGAACACAGTCACACTTGAGGTACTTGAAAGTCTGTTGTGGAAAAGGAAAGGAATGATTTAGTCTGTATTGTGGAAGGGACAGAAGGAATGGACTTTTTAGTGCATCAGGGTCAGTTTAGTTCAGACATCAGCAGACTGATCTGAGCCAAGACTGCAGGATGGGGATGGGAGTGTCTGTCCCTCGAGGTGACACAAGCATCCCCCAGGCATGGTGTGCGTTTCCTTGGCTGGGGTTGGGGCAGATGACTCTCCAGGAATCTCCTGGGACAACTGTCCAAGACTTTGTGGCACCACCTCTGGTTAGGATAACGTCAGGGCGCTAACCCAAAGGAAACCACTTCCAGCTCCACTCTTGCAAAATCCCAGAATTACACCGTGTATCCCTGAGCCCAGACACCTGGCATTTCAGGGGAGACCAGAAATATGGCAGAGAGATGTTTGCTGCTGCCTTTGGCCTGCAGCAAACCCAAAAGCACGGCAGTGCCACGTGGGCATCCTGCAGCAGGGGAGGGGGCTGGCACACCGCCGTGGGGCAGAGGGGTTCAACAGGCTCCTCCGGACTCTGCAGGCAGGGCAGCTGAAGGCCACTCAGCAACGTGGTCACACCAGTCACAGCCTGGAGGTGCATCCCAGGCTCGCTCCCTGGGAAGTGCAGGGGTACCTCGTGAAGGAGAGGCTGCTTCAGCAGGAGCAAACAGGAGGAATATGACCACGTGGGCTGAAACAATAAATTGCTGTCACATCTGTCAACTGTTCCTTTTATTTAGTCAACAACTATCCAACTCGGTGTATTTGCTGTGAAGGAGGGAGAGAAAAGCTGGCAAAACCAAGATGAACTCTGAAGGAGAAAAAAAATAACCTTTTAAATGCTTTTTTTTGGTTGTTTTTTGGGTTTTTTTTTTGTTGTTTTTTTTTTTTAACCCATATTTTTAAGCATTTATTCACATTGACTTTTTAAGGGAGAGAAATACACATAATTTGCACTTTGGGATAAGTTGAAGGTGTCCATGCAATTTCATGGATGGCAGAATACCAATTTTGCTTAAATGATAGAGTCCCACCACATGTCTCTTATTTAAATGACCTGAAAATAAGAGATATGAAGGCATAAGCAAGAACAGAAAATGAACCTAAATATATAAAACTAGTGCATTGTGTGATATTTCTTGGTGTGTATTTCACTGTGAATACCAAGCCCACTCTTGGGCATTGTTATCCCTGGCATTAGCCCTCTTTGGAGTGGTCATCCTCATCACAAGCAGCCCAGAGCTCTGCTGGGTGTGTACAGAACAGCCAAACACTTAGGGGAAAACTCCCAACTCACCAACAAAGCCAGGAGATGGAATTTTTGTCCATAAAACCCATACTGTGTAGGAAGAGCAATATAGCCATTCTGTGGGACCCATGGTACAATAAAAGCAGCAAAAGCTGGATGCCATCCAGGATTCCCATAGCATTTGAAACATTGGCATTGCAAAAATTTTATTTCTGAGTTGCAACAAACAAATGAGGAAAAAAAAAAAGGTTAAAAGGGATGTGTCCTGAAGACAATAATACCAGATTTTTTTTTTCAAAACCTGAAATATTTAGGTCTTATATCATTAAAAATATTTCAAACTTAGCATCATTCCACATTTTCTCTCAACTTCATCTAGTCAGCTTTGGCTCCATGTACTTTAACTCCTCTTCCCGTATTTATTTGCTTTGTTTTTTAATACAGTTTCCTGAGATCCTGCTGTGTCCTCTCTCACTTTTCCTGTTTCTCAGAGGAACAGATGGTAGAAAGTTTAAATACATTTTTCTCTCTATTTTTCCCAGTAACTATTCTGAAATCAACTGTCCATCTGAAATGCCACAAAGCCTTCAACATCAATGTTCTTTGCCTCGAGTTCACCCAGGTATTTTTTTTTGTCATCTTGGAGCTTTTGGTCTCACACCTCCCTGAAAACCAAAAGCCTCTCCTGGATTTTAGGTAACACCTGACTTCTGAATGGAGTTCCTTGCCACCCAAATCAAGCTGGGGTGTTTGACTCCCAGCACAGCACCCAGTGTGCTGCTCTAATCCAGGAGCTCACTGTCCCCTCGTTCTCCCCAGGCACATCTGTCCCTCAGATCCTTGCCAGCCCTTAAGCTGAGCATAACTCTACCCAAACATCCTTCATGCAAATAACTTCTTTAAAATGCTTTTCCAAGAAAGCACATCAGTGTAAGTCCAGAGAAATAAATGACGGAGACAAACATGTTTTGAAAATTCAGGGTGAGTGAAGTGTAACCTCCTCTGCTAGGAAATTTAATCACCATGAAATTCTCTGGCATTGTGTACCTTTATTTATTATTCCCATGTAGGATCTGTTCCTGTTTCCCCTCACCTCAGTGGCATCTGGGTGGGTTATGAGACCTTAACTTCCAGTGAGAAGAAAGCAAATGTTCATTTACAGCAGCGCAAGCGGCAGAGCACCTGTGTTATCCCTAGCCCTGTCAGTAGGTAACTTGTCCCACCTGTGCAGGGGGTCATTCTGTGGTGTGCCAAGTGGAATCCCGCTTTCAGAGGGGATCATTGCATACACAGCACCTTTCTGAATGCCCAGGGGGCCCATACCTGTGTGGGTTCTGACTCAGGGATAGGCAAGACATGAAAAATGGTGCCCCAGTCCCCAGCCAGGAGGCTGCAGTCAGCAGCTCTCAGAAATGAATCAGTGGCTCATTTTTCCCTGTGCATTCTTTATGCACTGTATAAGTGTTTATTAAAAGCTTTACAGTAGCGCTTTTATTTTGCCTAATTCTTTTTAATTTTCCTACGCTTTAATTAGCTGCATTTAATTCACACAAAATAAAGTATTAGGTTTGTGCTTTCCTCTGGGCCAAGTCATCGTACTTCCCAGGAATCATTAAAGTACACATGGGCCCAGCAATGTAAGCTTACTTGTAATATTAAAAGGACTATTTAACAAGAGCAGTAACTGTTGATTTCCTTTCCAGATTTGTCACAGTTCAAATGCTGAAAGAAAGTAAATAGTATATTTCATTACACACATTATTCTGACATTTGTTCAAATAATATGCTTTGTTTTGTATGACCTTAAGAAAAACAAGTGCCTTACTTCAGAGCAGGATATGTCCCTTTGGCTTATAAAGAGCAGCAGCTTTCAACATGGTTCAGTACCAAGACATCCTTGTGCAATTCCACTGTAATTAACTCTGATTCTCAGTTTATTTTAACTATGTCATCTTTGGGAGCTAAGAAGTAGTTTATCTGGTCATATTGGGGAGGAGAGTGTGTTGAGCAGTGAATAGCAGTGTTTTCAAGTGCTCATTCCACATACTGAAATAAAGGAATGCATTTGGTAAAGGTGCCCTAACAACAGTACCCAGCATTTCTGCAGCCCTGAAACACCCACCCATTCCTGGGATGGGGAAAGGTGCAAAATCCAGAGGATTTATACAAATATAGATGTGCAATTCAGAGCAAACTAGGACAATAGGAACATCCTGTTAGGCAGTGTACAGAAGAAATTTTATATGCACATTCTCTAATTGCTCTGAGGGGGGGAGAAAATAATAACCTAACATTGAATAGTTACGCCATAACTGAGAAATCAGTTATTTTCCTGAATTTCTTGTTGAAAAAGGGTTGTGTCCCTTGGCTTGGCTGCTGCTGTAGATGAACTGTGGTCCTTGCACAAAGCCCAGCAGCAGCACTCCCTGTGCCCAGCTTGACAGAAACCAGAGGGAGCAGCCCAGAGCCTGGGCTCAGTCGCTCTGGAGCCCTGCAAACCCACCCAACAGGAACATCCATCACGTTATAAATATCCCATTGCCATCCTCTAGCAGATGGAGCACAGCACTTGCCTCGCTAATCAGCAGAATATAATTCACCTAAACTCTCAAACCGAATTCGTTCTCGCAAGGGGAAATCACTCAAGTTCACCTACTGCTTTCCTGAAGGAGTGCAAAGCGCAGAGGGGAGCGTGTGCCTTTGCTGACAAAAGCTCAAAGAAAAATACTGAAAATTAGGGAAAGGCAATAAACAGAAAGCCCCATATGTTGTGTGGGAAAAAAAAAAAGAATAAGCTGATGTGCTTACTGGCTTACCAAAATACAGACTTAATATACTTCAAGAGTTGAGGAATTGAGCAGAGAAGGTATTGAGAGGCAAATTTTTTGAGCTATTTAAACATAAGGCTTCTAAAAAATTATAGGTTTACCATTCTGAGTTCCATTTGCATTTTCTGGCTGTTCACATACCCTTAGAATATGCCACAACTAAAGGTGGGGAGCAAGAAAGGAAAGTGGGGAAGGGGAAATGTAAATAAATTCTAAAAAAATCCAACACATTGATATTGTTGATCTGGAAACAAAATGAAAGGCAAACCCAGAAAGGCCCAAACTCTGAAAACAGACTGCTAACCACAAGAAAATAAAGGGTTCGTGTGGAAGCTTCTTTCCTATTTCAATCCAGTTTTCAGCTTTTCAATGCTACCATCTCATTTCATGGGGCACCATTGTTCTCTCTTCCCTGGATTCTCATATTTCTGTACCAGGTGACAACAACAGGCAACTCTCAGGTGTTCAAGAGAGTAACTGAGCACCTCAGTTCTTCTGCCTGTGATCAGCAGCTAGTATTTTAAAATCTCCTGACTCAGACCTCAGGACCCTTGTGCAGAGAGGGAAGTCAGTCACAATTAAACCAGAAGTTTCTACCCTGCATTACACAAAACGAGACAGATCAGGAAGGCAGCTCCCCGTGGGTATTGCTCAGCATCATCTGATCACCCCCCATCTGCTGAGACAAATGAATTTCTAGTAAAAATCATGAACTGTAGGAACATCAAAATCCCTGCAAGTAGAACATTCCTAGAAGTGCAGAAATTGCTTTTGACCTTGAAAGGGAACTATTGAGAGCAGAGTTGTATGAAATGCAGAAGTCAGGAAAGAGCCTGATTTGAGGAATCCATACATCTGAGTAACTGGCAACTTTACAAAATCAGCATTGTAATTTTTGTGTCCACAGGAAGGGCTGGGTGGCAGCCTGCAGGGTGTGATCCTTGGGAAGAGGGCGAAATTCCACCTGGAGCTGTGCTCAAGGCCAATTTACAGCCCTGTGCAAAGGACATATTTTATTTAACTGAAAATATGGTACGAAAAGCATTACCTTGCCTCATCCAAGGAACTTCTGTGCAATGATTTGTCTGATTCTCCAGCAGTTTTTAAATGAAAATGCCATTCTGCCTATTGGCTTTTTGTCTTACCAGGACTGAGAAATTAAAATGACACATAGGTCTTGTGTGTGCCTGTAAACTCTTTCCTGAATTTAAACCTTTTTGTAAAACTAATATGAAATCTGCCTGTTTCACAACAATTCATGTAACAATGGAGTTCTGTTATCCTGTTTATCTAATCTTGATATAAATAAATAAAAAAAATAACCTGATGCTTCAAAAGAACCAATTATTCACAGACAGACAATCAGGCAAATCTGAACTGTGGGAAACCTTTAAACTTTTGAAATGAGAGCAAGCTGAATCCTCCTTTAGGCTTCAGCTTTCAGACTCCTTGAAACACTGATGGGATAAACTGCCACCAGACTGGAAATGGCTCAGAAAGAGCTGGAAAGTGAGATGCCAAGAGAAAAAAGGGATTGCACAAGGTGGGAAAGAAAGGTCACGCTAGTGTTGGGGAAAGACCAGGAGAAATTTTTGAGAATGTTTCTCTTTGCACATGAGCCATAATGAGCTGGGTGTAAAACTAAAGGGCCAAATTATGTATTATGAAAGAGTTCTAAATGACGGAACATATGCGTTAACATATTTCAAGTGATATGTTTTAAAAACATTATCAAGCTTTTATGCACATGTTGCATCGTTCAGCTCCTAAATTCTGCTGCGAGATCTGTGGGAGGAGATAGCCTGCTTGCTTTGATTCCCAGCCTTCACTTTGTGTGCTGCCTGAACACACTCCCAAATGTGCTTGGAGAACAAAATTAACCCCTGACGTGCAGCCACACAGCGCAGTCGTGTGGGAGCTGCTTGTTCAGAGAAACAAAGAACTCCATGCATATTGCCTCATCACCAGGTGGCTCAGAAATACCTGCACTGCACGCGTGGGATGGCTGGACAGGTGCCCTTTTTGCCTCAGCTCTAGAGGTATATCAAGAAATAATATACATGCACGGTAATGTTTTAAAGGCATTTTATATTTATTTTCAACCTCTTTATACAAAGAGGAAATACCCCAGACATCTGAAAGCACAAAGGGCAGTGTGTTAACCCAGTCCTGATGTGCAGCTCCTTTTTTGCTCTGTGCACCCTTGACCAGACTGCACGAGGGCAGGAGCACTACCCTACAAAAACACTGCTCAAGCCAATCCTAAAACACCCTGACACACACAACTGGGATTCATATTGAGCATTTCAGCATCAATTACGGAGATCAAGGGGTTTTTATGATGAAACAGCTTCAGGGGTCTGACAGGTATTTACTGTACGAGTCAAATAAAAGACATCTGAGAGATGCAAGAGCCCAAACCCGCAGCGACAGTGGGGCAGGACACGGGAATTGGCAAAACTTTGCAATGATTTGAAATCCCAGAAATGGTCATTAGGGATTTTAGGATAGAAATAACTGTGCAAGAAAGCCATGAAAACCAGCCTTGCTTTATCTTTAAATGGGTATTCAAAATATAAAGTCAAATTTACTTCAGAAAGCTGCAAAACTTGAAGATTATGTGTAGCTGCAAGAAACTTGAAGATTATGTGTAGTGAATAGGTTCAAAGGGAGAAGTTGTGGTTACAGCAACAGGCAGTGGACATTTCACGTTAGCAGTTGCTGCAACACCAGGAGATTATCAGCACTGGGGAAGAATGATCTGACAACTGAAAATGGGAAGAGAAGTGGCAGCAAGGTTAAGGCATGGTCAGTACTATGGAGAAAAGGGCTCTGGCTCCTGTCTCAGTGATTTCTTTGCTAGCACTGGTGGAAGTAGAATAGGGATCTTATCTGTCATCTTCATTTTACTAAGATTTTTTTTTTTTTTTGAGTAGGAAATTTAAGCTGGTGCGTGGGTGAAAGCAAGAGCTCATGAAAATAAACATGAACCAAACTGAGCACCCCACATGTCTGTGGCTTGATCCTGTGCAGCACACACTGCCAGAGCCTGCAAGGAGAAGTGGGGCTGCCCAGCCCTGCTCTCCCATCCCTCTCCCTGAGCACTGCCATTTGGAATTGCCAGGGACAGGAGTTCTCCTTGGCACAGGAACAACTTCCCTGCTCTGTGCAACTCCGTTTTCACCACAATCCCTAAGAGGTCCAGAAAACTTTTCCCACTGGGCTGCCGATAAGAGGCAGAGATTATTAAACACACACAGAGGCTCTTTCAAGGGAAATTTTAGCAGCTCAAGAAGACCATGTGGTTCTTCATCAGACACTGGACTTCTCAGCTGCAGTGACACCAACAGAGAGCCCACGTCCAGCCTGCTCTCACCAACATCCACACCATCACTCACTAAATGTGCCCTTCATTGCACCACCCCACTGGCTCCCTCCCCAGCACAGAGCAGCCACCACCTTAGAAGAGATGATAAACTTTGCTCTTCACCACCAAACTTCAAAAGGGTTTGTCATTCAGGTGGCTGAATAGTTCACAGCAGCTAAAATTGCTCCTGTGACAGCATTACCTGTTAATTGTCTGTCCACTGATAGAATCTCTCCTTACAGTTATATATGCCCTCTCTTTAGGAAGCAGCCAGTTTCAGTAAAACATCATTAATATAATTAATATATTTCATTACCTTTGTTCTGCTTCAGTTATTTTTCAATGGAAAAGCTGAAGAATTTCAATGGCTAGGAGAAGAAATAATGTCACCTTGAATACAGAATTTCTTCATTATGATTCCTGAATTTGATTTCCAGCATGGAAGTGGAATGTATTTGTCAGGATAATGGCCAAAAAGGGAAACAATAGGAAGCCTTTGTTATTTTAAATAGTTAAGTTGTTACACAATATGATGGACTTCTTCTGTTGTACCTTAATGGATAGTAACACAATCAATAAATGGCTGTAACAATTTCATTCTGCTTCACCTGCTGTAATTGAAAAATAACTCAAGCAGAACTTTGGAGTAGTTTGTGATGTATATTTTTTTCTTCTGCCCTCCCCTGTCCTTTTCTTTTTCCTTTTTTTTGATTAAGATAAAGATTACACTTTAGTGATTGGAGTAGGTGTAATTGTTATTATAAACACCTTTCAACAAGCTGTTGTACCCTGAGAACAATCCTGCAAGGCTACAATAGAATGAATGAAACCAAGGGGAAAAAACATGGATCTGAGTGGCACGAGCAAGGATGTCATTGGTAGAGAGAGAAAACAGAAGGAATGAGGTGCTGCCATTCACTGCCTCAGACTGTTCAATCTGGAGCTTCCTCTGCTAGAAGCTGACTAACAGAAAACTATTGAACTAAAGTCCATCACAAGCTCTGCTTGTGACAAACCTGGAGGAACTCTAGGAACCCCAGGCAGAGGGTTTTTGTGTTGTAAATGCATGGGGAGAAACTGTTTCAGCTGTATTTTTACCCAGCTGCAGTATTAAGAACACATGTACTGCAATCATGTTGAAAAGAATTTTTTATAGGAACTTATGTGTGAGAATTCCAAATGATGATCATGAAAAGAAAGACTACACACTATGGAAATTTGGAATGGAAGCTATGTTTAAAAGCAGATATGGAAACAGTTAAACAGCACTCAGCCCACCACGCATGCTTCAAGTGCACAGGAAAGATTAAAAACATGGTAAAAATATTTTTTGCTTTTTAAGAAGTGAAATGTAACAAGCACTTCCCATTTTCAAAAAGAGCTCCTAACTCTCCTCTCCAGTACAAGAGACATGACAAAATGATGCAAAAGATTGACTTTGGATCCAGTGATTGACTTTCCATGGGTTCAATGGGTTGCTAATCATAGAATCTTGAGTAGAAGGGACCTTAATGAACATCCAGCTCCAACCCCCCCAATACTGGTGATAAGAGAGAAGAGGTTCCTTTTAATTTCTTAATTACTTTGCAGAGTGATTGGTTTTGGGTTTTTGTTATTTGTTTCAGTTTTGTTTTTAATAAAAATCTCTGACAATCTATATTTTGTACTACAGAAATCGGGGCTAAAGAAATGTGACCTGAGATGTGATCATCTTGTGTTCCTGTGGATTTGCTTCACCACCAGCCTGAGAAAGTTCTGCCCTGCACAAATGAGTTTCCTATTACTGCAAAGAGTGAGTTTTGTTGTGTGGAGAGACTGTCACTGTGGACCTGCTACAAAGTAAGGGGCAGCCTGATGAGGGAAGAGTTTGAATTTAAAGTTTCCGGATATGACCTTCCATCTGATGTCTGGAAGCTTTGTTTGCGAGAAACAGTAGTGACAGTTGTTGTATTTTAGTCTTTCGCAGGGCAGCCATCAGTCATGTAAGGTCTTCAAAGATAGAATGATTTGCTGCATTGTGACCTAAATGCTGCTAATGAGCAAGTCTGATCTGAAGCAGCCAGTGAAGAGACTTTGGTGATATCATAATGGACAGTAAGACTAAAAAATTACCAAGTTGTCAGCTGCTAACTGACACTGTTAACTCCGATAGTCAACTTAAAGATTTGAATTCCAAAGAAAATACAAATGTTTTCTGTCATATTTGTCAAGCATCAAAGCTGATTGTTTATACGTTTCCCCCTCCTATTTAAAGAATACTTGGGGGAAAATAATCCACTTTAAAAAACCCTTCCAACTTAAACTCTTTGGGCACTTCAGTCCACAGCAGTCTCATTTTCTGGGTTCCCTTACTGCTCACTTCTCTCTAATTAGAGCCAAGAGAATAGATCACAGCAAGTAACTTACTCAACAAATTTAGCTTCTTTTCTGCTCTCCAAATGTCTGCAAGCAGATTGCAATTTCCTCAAAACTGTTCATTATTCAAATTTACTGTATATATTTTTTCTCCCTCTGAGTATTTCTCTATGGATTGATCAAGAACAGTTTGCTTTAAGTATTCTGTATTCAAAATCCCAGCTGCCTTCAGTAGTTGTGATTAAATATAGAAGTCATGTGATATCATCCCTGCTTCTCAAATGCAAAAGCATAACTCTTTTTTAGACCCCAATTTGGCAAAGAATTTAAGCATGTGCCTAGAATTAAGCCTAAACGTTCTGCACCACAGAGATGAGACTATTTACCTCATTAAAGTTTAACATGCTTTAAACACTTTCTTGGATCCAAGCCAAACAATATCTCCTCTCCTCCCCCTGCTTCCCCTTGCCCAGCAACACAAGGAGTTTTACTCATTTACTTGGATTATTTGTTCCCCTAGCTCCAATCTTTTACAAAACATTTAATATATGGGACACTGCTAAGTCCATGATTTGCCTTCTCTGAGTCTCTCTCCTGGCCAGAGAAGTGCTAGTTCCAATGATCTTCCCAGTCTGGGAATTATTTTAACTAAATTCCATTCTCAGTTTTATGACAAGGCTAAGAACACTTTATATTTAACATCATTATGCACAAACACACAGTCCATATAGGAAATCCACCTGATATTTCTGTGTAAATTCAGATGGAACCATCACAGGGCCCTACTGCTAAAACCCCACTGGAGCAACCACTTGAAAATTCAGATAGAAATTCTGCAATAATGGTCTCCAAGAGGTTACAGGAAAGTCCATTTGATAAAGTTTAACATTTCATGTTGCAGGAGTTCACACATTTCCTCCTGCACCTCTGCATCAGAGATCAGCGTGTTCCTGGTGGCCTGAAGTGTGAAGCTGTCTCCTATCCCATGGCAACCATATTTTCAGATGCTTAATAACAAGTAAGACTGATGTAGAAGAAGGTAACAAACAAACAAACAAAAAAAAAACCAACAAAACCCCTACCTTCCACAAAGAGAATTAACAACTGCGAAGACAATGTATTATTATTATCTTGGCTTGTCAATGAGGAGTTATAGGAGTGATTTACCCAAGCTGTTCATCAGCAGTCTGAGGACTGTGCCCTGACAAATTTCTTAAAGGTTTTTTCTGAAATTCTTGAGCAGTTTTTACTAAAAGGCTGCAGGAACATTATGTCAAGACTATATCCAGATTAGGATGCATCAAAACATCCTCCAATGCCCAACACTTTGTACATTTATTTTTAAATAGTGTACATATTCTCTGAGAGGTTTTTAACACCTAATGAACCTATGCAATGTGTGACAGATGCAGATTCTTCCTGATTTCATGTTGATTTTATATATTTATTTTGAAACAAGACCACGCCCTGGCCAGTGCACATCTTACCAAAATAGCAGTTAATTCTCTTTGACTCAAGCACAAGGGGAATTCTGAGGGTTTATGCTGTATATTATATGGTAAAGAGCTGACTGTGTGTTTTGAAATGGGCTGTATAGTTCATAGCAGGCGATTTCCCTCAAAAGTGCAAGATTCCACAAAGTAGAAGACATGAAGCAAAGTGAAAAACATCTCTGATTTTTTCTCATGCCTCCTGCTGCAACTGACTCATGCCTGTCGTTCAACGTATCTCACATCTGGTCTTTCAGGTGCTGTCACTGTGAGCAGGACGAGCAGTGGCTGCAGGATGTACTTGGAGGAGAGATAGCAAAGTGATTCAGAGCAAAAACCCACTGACAGACTGGCTGACAAAAAAATCCCAACACAAAACAAAGCTTTAAGGACAGATAGACCCTGGAGTCATTCAGCTTTTGATCTTGGTGGCAATGTGCAAAGCCTGTTACACAAGATGTTTCTCACTGCATGGACCAATGTGTCCAACCTCATCATATCCAGCACAACTTACCTGGACCTGGCATCTGATGCACGTGCTGAGATAATTTGAGAGATGTCTCACGTCACTGGCTTGGACTCTAACTTCAAATGAGCACTAATTTCCGAACATACCCTTAAATAAACACACACATAACACAAACAGGACTTGCAAGCTCATTTAAAAATAAATTAGTGCATTCAGTGGATGACCAGGAGAGGGTGTCTTCAATGCCTTTCAGCAGTTCTACCCAGACTTCTAGCAAGAATTGCAGTGCGGAAACAGAAATTCTCATCTGGTGGGAGCTTGAATCAGTAGGTAAACAATTTCAAGGTAATCATTCAATGGGAAAAAAAAAAGAATAGCTATTTTTCAGTACATATGAGAGAACAGGAATATGCAGACTAACAAACCTCACATCACATGGTTCCTTTGAAGATCTGGAAGGCTACAGTGGTGCTGGGTAGTGCTAAGCAGACTGTGTCACACAAGGCGCCGTCGCTGGGGTGTGAAATGCAGATTCTGATTACGCTGTCAGTTCTGAGCTGAGCTTTTTCTGTAGCCTGTATTTCTAGAACTCAAAAATATTTATACAGCATCCATTTCTGTCGCACCTTCCATCCCACAGAATCCCGGCGTGCGAGCCAAACAGAGATCAACTCCACGCGGGGATGGCTTCACCCAGCGCCGAAACGCAGCAGCTGTGGAGCTGCACGTGGCAGCGCCCCAGACCTTTGTGTGACAGGGAATGGCACCATGCGAGCTGCGTGCAGCGGGAACACAGGGAGAGCAGCCCAAATGCCATTGCTGAGGCTGAGATCTGGTGCCAGCACCCAGGGAAAGGGCTGAGCAGCATTGCTGCCTTAATGCGCTCCAGGCCGGCTTAAAATTCTGCGGGTAACTTGCAGATTTTGAGGTTAGTACCCTAATTTATCTGCCAGTGCAATTTCAATTCCTGTATAATGTGGAGCGGTTGAAATCAAGTGCACATGTCACTTTAAAGCAAGAACTAATGATAAAGCAGATTCCATTGCTCTGGAAGGCACTGTTTCCATGATGTATTTTGGTGGAACCTTTGGCAGCTAGAGGTCAGACTGCTTTAACTGTACAACAGCAAAGAATGAAAGGACTAACAGATGTATTCACACCTGAAAAGGCCACAAAAAAAAAAAAAAAAAAAAAAAAGAGGGGGAGAAAATGCAAGTGTGAAGCAGTAAATTTTTTAATGCTTATCAGCTGCAGAAAGGTATCCACATAATAGACTTCACAGGACAAATTTATGATTCTGCAAATGTTCCCCTCATTTAAATCAGCATCCCAGTGACTTTATATCTGCAAATCACCCTAAAATCCTGATGGCCTGAAATTCTAAATGCCACAATGGACCATCTCATGTTCATTCTTCCTGGTAAACAGGGAGGAGGATCTATCATAATGACACTGGGGCCTTTTTGAGGAGCCCAAGGTCTGGCAATTATGCATATTAGGCTGAGTGTTTAAGTCCAATAATGGGGTTTTAGTGATGGATGGATCATCCTTTCCTGTACTTCTAAGATGCTTGTGATAGCTGAATTGTCCCCAAGTGGCACCCATAAATTTTGGCCTTTCAGAAAGGCCCACATATTGTGTAGGTATCACCCAAAGCCCTCATTAGTTAGACTGTGACCTTTGGTGCGTGACTATCAGGCAAAAGCCTACAAAAGGCCTGTGTTCGATTAGCACTGCAATTTGTTCATTATCTCCTGACAGGAATTTGCAAGTGTCAAAGACAATTCTGTTATGAAAAGGTCAAGATCTGAACGGTGGGGAGAGAGAGCATCACTCTCAGAAATTCTGCCCCAGCAGTAGAAACCACCACCTGCTTCTCACCCACTTCATTCTGGGTACCAGGAGCCAGGAGCAGGTAAATTGCAATTTCACATAATTCATCATCACAGGAGTTAAATCACTTCAGGATAAAAACGGGTTTTCTGCTTTTTTACTTAAAATTATGGAAATTGTTTCTGACAGCAAATTGCTCCTAATTAATTTACGGTCTCTGCTGGGAAAACGCACTGTACTGTTGATTTCTACCTTCTACAGACTTAATTATTAAAAAAGCAAAATTTTCCTAAACTATTAACTTCTGTGCTGCCAGAATTAAGAGTTATAAGAACTGGAAGGGAGGCTGGGTCTGGCGTGCAAGCAGTCTGAGGTTACACTGCACACCTGCGGACAAATGATCCCTCCAGTATCACCCTGGTAATGCAAGGAGCATTATCGCCATTTTAGAAGACTCGATTTTGTTTCATTTTGGAAAAAAGTCAAGCTTCTACAATTGCAACATTGGCTGTCACACCACTGAGCTGCCCTGCAGCTCTGGCATTGCTTGACCCTTGCCTTGGATGAACTGAGACCTGCAGTGGGTGATGGACACCCAGCGCTGCTCTGTCCCTAGCTCTTGGTTTTCCTGTCCCCCACCTGAGGCTGTGAAGCAGTTCACAAGGCTATAAATACTTCTCTGATGACAAGCTGTCATGGCACTAATTGGGAAGGGGGGAAAAGGGACTGTGCTGAGAACTCCAGGTTCTCAAACTTGTGGAACCTTTGAGACAGAGCAGAGTGGACAAGGTGAAAAATATGGAAAGATGCAGGCTCACAGTCGGGTGAAAGCCGGACTGCAGCAACACAAATTTCATCAGCTGTGCCTCACTAGAAGGGCTGAGGAGAAGAGAACCATTACTCCTTTGAGAAAAATGGGTGTTGGATCTTTAGGGCTGGGGACTGCAACCAACCAACAAAAAAGGGAAGAAACAGAAGGATCACAAAATCTCTGTAATCAAAATAGGGGAGTAATAAGGGTGAGAGGTGAATGGCCAAGATCAGGACTAGGCTGCTAATACCTGAGGGGAGAAAAGAGAGAAGAAAAGCTCCCTTTTGAGGGACATCCCATGTTTACAGTGCAGCCCACCTCCAGCTCCTGGACACAACAGCACGGCCTCAGACTGGTGGTACAGAGGTCTGAGAGGGAACTGAAATATCTCCTAATCCACAAGGATAAAATCCTCTTCTCTTGGATGTTTTCATCTTTTCCATCTAGATTCCAGCCAAGTTCAGTGCCAAATTCCTCGTGGCAGCGCAGAGTGTAACATGCACTGTGGTCCATTCCCCTGTTATTTTCTTGAGGTGCAGGACATCCAATTACACTCTTTATTGGAATTCAAAACTTGTAGTTATCTCTTTGGCAACTTATGATAAAACCTTTGATAGTGCATACTGGCATTGGTAAAATGTCAAAAGACCTACTGTACAAGCACAGGAAAATTTGACCCACTTTTGTAATACTACAAGGATCAGAGTCTTGCAGTAAATCCAGTGGGAAAGTTTGGCACAAGCCCATTTGATCCATGATATTTAGTTCTACGAGTCAGATTTACTCAGCTGCTTTCATTTTCCAAGCTGTCCCTGCTGAATGATTCCCATCACCTGCTGCGTGAGAGAGAGCAGCAGCAGATCACAGAAGAATCTAGAAAACGTTGTTCTAATATTTTTTTACATCACTCCTCTGCTGACAGCTGTGACATTTAAGAGGAGAGAAGGATTGGTGAATGAGGATTCTCGGCACTCTTGGTTGCCATCAGGGAAACAGCAGCATTGGCACAGAGGGGATGTGCATATTATTAAAGTACAAACAAATGCACTCGAGCCTGATACACTTTAAACCTGAGACTACACGAAAAGGGGCAAATTGTTGCCATCAGAGAAAACACTTCATATTATCACAGAGAAAAAAAATAAGTAGAGTTTGAGAATTTGAGGGCAAACAAACCCTGCAACCATTTGCACAGCTATTAAAAGAAAAAACAAAACAAACCTCCAAACAATTAAAGGAAACAAACAAAAACCAAACAAAACCAAGCTTCATTGCAAAAATCAACTAAAAGGCCAGAAAAACACAAATTAAGGCTGGGAGCTAGTAGGGAATTACATAGCACACAAGGCAACCTTAACTCTACCCTTTCAGCAGCAATTTGAAAAAGAGTCAAAATAAAAGAGGAAAATTGTTATAAATCAGGATATTTGGGATTACTGTGAAAAATACTGCAAACACCATAAAATATTAATACAGAATGGGTCACTCAATAGTCTCCATTCTTTCCTTTGTTTCTCATAAACAGACATTATTCCAATTTGCTTGTTGTAGGAACAGTGGCCAATTTCAACTTGCTGTAATAGTTTTTCTTAAAAGGTCATCCAGCGATCAATACTGCTTCCTGCCCACAAAACATTTAAATATGTGCCTCATTTAGAATTTTAAATAAACATCTATGATGCTTATGAAGACATGTTTGATGTTCTTCACTGTCTCCTGAAGTGGGCAAACAGCACAATCTGAGGTCATCTCAGGAAATTGTAACCTGTGAGCACAGGCAGCTGGGGCTGGAATGTTACCTGAGCTTACTGCTGCCATTAGGGAAAACACCTGAGCCGAATGACAATAGAGTTCTGCCAGTTCAGCTGGGAAGGGAGCACTGCTGGGCTGGGTGGTTAACAAAAAGAGAAGTTAATAATTACAAAATGTAGCATATCATTTTGAAGGGACTTAAGGGAAATTCCCTTCTTGATAAAGGAAAGTTTACTGTTCCTATTGAAAAAATTCAGGAGGAGCAAAAAGATAATAAAATGCAGGATTCACTAAAGATAATAATCTAAAAAGACATTGATGATAGTTAATGTGCTGTCTCATCAGATGGAGAAAAATTTAACATGCAATAGGAGACTTCAACCTCAAAACAAGTCCCCTTTATCCTGAGGGCATTCCCTAGGAGGCACAAGGAATTACACAGGGAGTTTTTTACTGACAGGCTCAGGTAGTGACCCTGGCAGGAACAGTCAACAAAAGCAAGCAGCAAGTAAAACTCTTGGCTGCTGCAGTGAGTGTGATGTGGGACTGACCCCAAGGACATCTGGCAGCTTCAGCTGGTGCAGGAGGTGGCTGCCTGCCACAGAGGATGAGTCAATGGACAAGAGCATGTTGCACCTGCTCTCGGGCTCCTGCTGGCTGCCAGTCTCATTCCAGGTGCAAGCTGAAGTGCTGGGTATTAACTACGAAGTCCTTGGTGATGTAGCAACTCAGCGACCTCAGAACGTCCAACACCACGGCTCGATTTTCCTGTGATCTTTGTGAGCAGCAAAAGAACTGCCCTAAATGAAATGGTTCTTGACCACCAACCAATCCAACTGCCCAGCATCCCCTGTGGCAGCCTTCTGATGAAACTGGTGAGGGTTCCTATACACTCTGGATGCACTGCTGCACCCAATGGTGCCCCAGATCATCTTCCTGGCCAGCATCCTGGATCTGACCTTTCTGTGACAGCAGTTTTGATCCCATCAGGAATCTTCTCGGTAAAAACCAAACACTTTTTCATCAAAACTTCAGCATGAGCAACAATTCTAACTGCAAAGCAGATGGTGATGAGTATGCACTATTTATTTAGAGTTAAGGTTTTGCCATTCATTTAATGCTGTGCCACTTGAATGCTCCTGTGATGGGCTTATAAATGTCTGTGACTACAAAATGCAGCAGGTAAGGTGGAGCAAAAATCTTTATAAAAATGGAGGTGGGAAGAGCAGAAATGTACTCCTGTGACACAGTTTGCTGGGTAGAGGTCTGGGACAGAGGCCATGGCTCCCACAGCCTGTTCCTGAATGTGACACTGAGTGACGTCATGGGAGCTGTGTATCTCTGTCAGGTAATCGTAAGAGATGAAAAATCCCCAATTCTTACATAAAGACCGAGATAATGAAGTGACAAGCTATAAACTATACTGCTAATATCACCACCATTAGCATTTTTGAATAACCAACTCAAACATGAAAAGATTTCCAGCAACCCAAATCCCAAGTATTGATGAGGATATTTTCTCAAATTTTCTTAGCAAAACAAGAAGTCATTTTACAGACAGAAAAGAATGATCATTAAGACTTTCTTATGCTCAAGAGAGAAACAACCAGCAAGTTGCAGAAAATTCCCCATTTTTCCAAAGTCTCTCCCCATGAAAGGATAGGGGACCTGCTGGCCAGCTCCATCTCCTTTGCCACTACATCTTTATAACTGAACTTTTCAGTCCTGAGTTCTAGTGGGAACATAAAGTTTCACAGGTACAGTAAGTGAAGACAGCACTGTTCATGGTTATTTAAGTAAAATATCCTAAAATAAAGTGTTAGGCTGCCAAATCCACTAACTTTGTCAAAATCTTCTGATGGTGGATCTTTATTATTTGTTAACAAGAGGAACATTTAATAATAACTAGCATTGGAGAGAAATCATGAAGGGTATTGCTCTTTGCCAGCACAAATGCTCCAGGATAGTGTCAGCTTGGCAGAGGTCAGAAATAGTATTCCTGTTTGAATTTTTCCTGACTATTTTGACAGATTAAAGAAACCTGCATTTTTTAACAGGTTTTTGTTGGGTTTTTTTGCCCAGGATATGCATGTTTACAGTAACTCTTGAACCTGTTGAACAATTCCAAGCTCTTAGACAAAGGGTAGTAGCTTGCAAAATCAGAGGCTCCTTCACTTTTAATGAAAACAGGCAGACCATTCAAGGAGAAAGAGACTATTAAAGTGTCTTCATCAGGGGAAAATTTGCAGTATGAGCTCACTACTTATTAAAGACCAGGAAACCCATACTTGCAAGCAGGCATTATTAATCTTTCTGCTAAGAGAACTGCTTATTCTGAAGAAGTGCATGGTGCTGCTGTGCTTCCAAGATATAAGATGACAAATTCATTAAATGTCAAAGTAACTGTTTATACATCAGAAATGGAGCAGACACGGGCACTAACAGGGCTCTTTGTGTGCCTGAGGTGAGCTGCTTTCTCCCAGCCCGTGCGGCTGAATTCCTCACACTTGTTTGTGGATCTTCTGATCCACACGAAGAGAGGGTGAGGAGCAAATCTTGGGGAGGCACAGCAGAGCCAGGCAAAATGCAGAGCCTGTGCCAGAAAGCTTTTTACACAGACCTCACATGCCTCTGCTGGAAAAGAGGCGAGAGCTCTGCATCTGGCCCGTGCAGCTGCCAGAGCCACCCCAAGAGTGATGGAGAAAAACAGAGCTGAGGAATGCCAAGGGCAGCACAAACCTCTGTGCCAGCATGGGGACGTGATGCCAAGTGAGGAGCAGGATTGCATGCCTCCACCTTGAAACGGCATGCCTTTTTAATAAAGGAAATTTGGATGGAGGAGCAACTTGCCTGGGCACATTTTTTACGTGTTTTTAGACTATGTAAAAGGAATAAATGACCAAAACACTTGTGTCCGCACCTATAGCGAGCCCAGCGGTAGTGTGAAAGCTGCCAGCATAACTAAATGAAATCTGCACTGATGCCAACCACAATCCTCAAATGAGCAGAATATTGCAGAGCTTGGCAGCTGGGATCTCTGATTGCCATTCAAACAGGTGGAGAGGAGTACAAATGAGACCTCAGTATCTGGTGATCCCAAAGAATCAATGGATTGAAATGATAGTGCCCGAGATTGCAGAAAGCGGTAAAGAGAAAAAAAATGGACAAGAGTGAAGCTAAACTAGGACATGGAAATGCAGGGTAGGCCAGAAAACCTTGCATCTCTCAACAACAAAACAGCGAAATCATACTGTATTTCCTATTTGTATTTAGGTCATGGACTTTTTTAAGGCGTATAAGCACATTAGTATTAGAATAGCCTCTGAAGCAGATGAAGCACATTAACTCTGCAATTCACTGATGATATGACATCAATGTTGTCATGTATCCATTTGCAAAAATCCAGATTATTCCTTCCTTTGATCCCTGAAAAAGAGAAGCCTCAGATGCCTTTGAGAAAACATCCTCATCAATACTGAAGCACTTGCAGAGCCGTCTGCCACAGGGAGGGAAAGGACTGAGACAGAAAAATAAAACATTTGAACTTCAGCCTTCCTCTATTCTTCTAAAACAAAGGAATATAGGAGGGGTGCGGAGTCCATGGGGAACAGCCACAAATTAGACAACTTTTTCAGGTCTGCCATGACTTCAGAGCCCAGGCTGGTGGTGAATGGAAGTCGTGTCCATCTGTGGGCTGTTTGCTGGCAGAGTGGCTTAGCAAATGCATTTGTGGCACAGGTCCTACTGCTGGCTGTCACAATTGACACTAATTAACACCCTTGCTGACAGCCCTGGGGGAAAAGGCCAGGGGCTGAATGGGCACAAAGGCTGGGTTGGCCTCTTCCTCCTCCAGCTTGTCTCCTTGAGGGGAGGAGTGGAGGCACACTGGGACATGCTCGGCCTGCCAGGACCTCGTAGTGTCTGTTCTGGGCATGAACACACCAAACTCCACTGCTGGAAATTTCTGGACTGCCTGGCTGTCTGCAAATCCATTCGATAATAAGAGAAGAACCAGAGGGCGTATTTTACAAACAGAGCCTGGAGGAGACGTTACAAAGGTAGCCATAATTTAATTGTTTGTCAGCATTCAGTATACTCTCCATTAAAATTCAAAGAATAACCCAGACCCCACAAGAATTAGGGATAAGAGGTATGGTTTATGTAATGTTATTTCTATTTCTTATGCACAGGAGCATTTTTCTTCTAACACCGTGCTGGAAGTGTTAGGTTACCCTGTCAAATTTTTCAAGTCTGCCACTGAGAAGAAGAGACCAATGCTGTGATGAAACTGAATAAATGTTCTCAGAGATTTTTAATGTACCAGCTTTTCCAGAAGGCAGTGACTTTGGTGTGTCATTGAATGAAGTCTTCACACTCTAAAAGCTGATATCCAGTGTGTAAAAGTCTAGAGCCCTTATGCAAACACAGAGTAACCCTGGAAGCTGGACCTTGTTTATACCAACTAGCAAAAGACTGCTACCAAGTGAAAAGTCGTACAAACAAATCTGTTAAACAGAGCAGGATTTCTGGGGTAAATCCATCTCAAATTTGGCTTGACTTCAGGCTTCTGTCAAGTAGATGCTCTCCTTACAGACCATTTAGGGAATCAAAACTAAACAGAGGAATGAGTAACAGTGTAAAACCCCTCACTTTTCATTGTATGCAGTCCACTCCCTGGCCAAATTTTTGACCACTTCCCCCACTGCAGGCAAAAAAAAAATACCTTCCCACTATTCAGTTAGAATTCCTACAATTTTAAGGGGGGAAGAGAAAAAATTGCTTCATAAAAGGGAAATCTTTAAAAGCAATTCACAGAGAAGAAGCCAAGATAGTATCAAAGATACTTATCAAATCGTTCTTGAAGTGAGATCAATTGATTCCTGTGAGCTCCACAAAAACAGAGCATTAACATTTGGGAATAGACTCCACCTCTTCCCTCCTTTCCAGCACCAACCCATGTCAATCCTTTCGCAAGAGGGAAAATGCATTTGGCAATTTTGCAGTTGTGGTATCCTGGGACACTGTGTATCGGGCCCTGCTGCATGAAATGTGACAATTCTTCAAGGTTTTCATACTAGGCTATAGCAAATACAGCATGTAGAACTGTGATATTAATTCAAAACAGAAAACTGAAAAATCCCCAACAACTTAGAATCTTGTTTTGCCAGTTTTAAGAGGAGAGACTGTTTCGGGATGCTCAAGGATCCACCCACAACAGGCTTTTACCTGCTCAAGAATCCACCCACAACTGGCTTTTTTTTCTCATGGCAGGCTGAAGCCTTAAATATTGCATGCAACTTTCAAGGCTTGCAGCCAAATTTCAGGGTAGCAACATGTAAATTCTTAGAAGGCTAGTAAGCCTGTTATTCTCATCTGTCCATTTTGATTATTATTGGCCTTTTTAAAATGCTAAAATAGTAAAATATACTTACAGGCAAAAGAATTCAGGAAATGAGCACATTTTTCATTAAGAGAAGTATTAATTAGCATTTCTGAATGGTTTCACATTCAATGGCAACATCATTTTGCTTATCAAATGCAGAAGTCCAACCTTCCAGCAGTAAAGATAACAACTACTAAATATTGTTCAAAACATAAACCAGCAAATACTTAGATGCTTGCCTTGCTTTTCCACATGATGCATTACAAAAACAGCTGCTATTTTACTTTGTTAACAGTGATTTTTCTCTCACTAAATTAAACAATACCCAAACCAATTTGAGTGCATTTTGGTGGTACCCTGAGTTAAAAATAATTTGGGATAAACATGTTTGGCAACTAGTAAGTTAATGAAACATTAATTTCCTCCGTATCACATCCTAAGCATTTTAAGTTTTGAAGCCTGACTTCTGCATATCTGTGCATCTCCTCATGCTTTGGCTCATATCACAGAGCAATCCTGAAGCACACAAAATGGATTCCCCTTGGATGAAATTTAATGAGAAGATGTGCTCCAATCACCAACAGGCATTCCAGCCACAGGAGCCGACTAGAGCTGATCCAATGGGAAAACCTCAGGAATGCACACAGTAGGGTATGGTCATGTGCTCAGTGCCAAATGTTCTGCTCCAAAAATCCAATTCTGTCAGTCCATACGATTTGTTAATCTAAACAGAGTTTGAGCAACAGGAGTTGGGATTAACTCTGAGTATTTATCTCAATTGTCTCCACTCCAGAGTTTCTTTGCACGCTCAATGTAAATGTTTTCAGATATCTCAGTTGCATGGGGCAAAGAGGAATGAACATTTTGGTTCTTTTCACTTCTTGTTGCGGTGACATAAGTGGTGGCTGATGGGAAATAAAACAAATACTGCAGATTGTTTTGATTCCTGTCAAGGCTGTTATTACACTGTTCACATATTCCTTTTTTTTTTTTAAACCACTTTGCAAAATAACATGTCTGGTGCTTCACATTGTTGTTGTCAAATAGTCCAGACTATCTCAACATTCTTCCTGTCATATTCCAGAGTATGGCAGAGGAATGATCAAAATGATTTTCTGGGTTTCTGAGCTGAGAAAAAACATGGATTCCCACAATGAATGCTCTTGTTCTTTGGGAGCATCCCCAGTCTTTGAATTCCAGTTGCTCTTCATAACCACATTAAAGTGCAAAAAAACCCCACTTTTTATTGCATTTGGAATAGAAAAGGGCTGTATATGTAACTTTTAAAATAAATCTCTCAGGCACAGTGATGTTCAGTACATTGCTTTAATTGTTTGGAATCTGAAAGTTAAATTCTATTACCTCCACCACAACTTGAATATGAACTCTGAAGAAATGCTCTTATTTGTCAAGTTGGCTGAGCGAGGAGAGCACTATCCTTACAGGGATTTCAAATCAATCCTACTCCAGGAGGTAACTGCCACTACTAATAAGGATTTTGTTTGCAATTTGCTGTACGTTTCCTCAGGATGTCACTTTGCTCATCAAGCAAGCCTGCAGGCACTCACTCCACTCCAAACAATATAAAGCCATTAAATTCTTTTGCCTTGTTAAGGGGAAACACAAACTTCCAACCACCCAAATAGAAAGGTAAGTGGAAAAGTAACGTTCAACCCCATGCAAGTGATTTTTCTGTGTTATTATTTTGGCAAAGTGAGCTCCCTTCCAGTTTGATCTTTAACTTTTGTGAGACTGTCAGATTTTCATATATGAAATAAGAGTAATATGGGGTTTTTCAGATGCAGATCTGCTCTGTTCACTCCTTATTTTCCATGCTTCAACAGCTTTTGCTTTTCTGGGACGTTGCAAATTAGCCCAAAGATTTCCAGAAGTAGTTCATCACACTGGACACTCAAAGTGGAAGAGGAGGGAAGTACAACAGAAATGTCATTTTTGGTAGATTGCTCACTGCTATGCCTGATCCAGCCATTTGGGTGTTTTTAAGCATCATCTCATTTGTCCATGTAGATCCATTAACTTCAGAGTACTTCAGCAGATTATTGTGCTTTACTCCCCTTTTGTCTCTGTGTTTCTTGCTTAGCACAGCATGAAATACTTGAGCTGGTTTACATGGTGTAATTGGTCACCTTGAAGTCAGGAGAAAATGCACTGAGTGTTTGAGAGCTGACTGTGAGCTCTGCTCTTGTGTTGGAGCTACACAGACTCTATTCTAAAACTTCACGTATTCTGTTAAACTCTGACTGTTGCCACTTCTCCTGGGGATCTTTTCTAACTCTAGAGCTCTGCACTGGCATAACTCTTGGCTGTGATCACACCCTGGTAGCACTTGGATATGTTTATTTCCTCTGACTAAAGGGCAGACCTTCTCAGAAATCCATCTCTGCTGCTCTGCCCGTTTCGACACTGTCTGAGCGCCACAGAGAGATTCTGAGCAAAACAAAGCTGTAAATTATTTACCTACTTGATTCTAAACCCAGGCAAGCAATGATTTCATCCCTCCACAGCAAGTCCATATCATTTCAGGCAGCCTTGGAGAGCACCGGTCCAGCTCATGCCCCACCCAGTTCAGTTAACATTACTGGAAATACTCTGCTTTAAATCTCACACCAGGCTGTACAAAAGACCTTTGCCTGTTGCCATGGGATTCTGCTCCTGATTGTAAGAGATAGACAAAATACCTTTTGACAGTTCTTTGCAGTAAATATGTTCCTGTTGTAAACTGACCTCTTATTTTGTGTGTGCCCAGGGATGCAATTCCCATTAAAACTTTGGATTGTGGCTCTCCCATTTGTGTAGGCACATGCACAAAAGGCTTCTCTACAAAAGGCATATTACATATGTGATTTGGAAATCATCTTTTTTTAAAAGCAAGTACACACATGCTATCAGTAAACTCAGAGCCTACTTTCAAATGTGTGTTACAGCATCTCCCTCTCTCACTTTTATGACCTAAACTGAGTTTAAAGTCTTATAATTTAAACTGGTTTCTCAAATTCTTACACTTCAGTGCCTTTTCTTTGTAAATGGTAACAAGAATAACACGTATTGAAGTATAAAATATTTCGAGATCCAGTTTTGACATTCTGATCTATTCTGTGTCCCTGTGTATATTACATAAAAAAAAAAAAAAAATTGGTTTGAATATATGTCTTTTCAGGCTTCATCCAACTTAATTAGAGACAAACACAATCCCAAATTCTTTTGGTCAATACTGCTCCATCAAACATGCTCTGGCTGCATTCCTGGCTTTAAGAAGCAGAAATCTAGGTTTTTTTTTTTTTTCCTATGCTGAAATGCATTATATTGTGTGAAGGATCCAGCCAGTCAGGAGATCAAGGTTGCACTGTGTGACAAACCTTTCTACATCTTTCTTTGCCACTCAGCAGTGATGTTTTAATCACTGACAAATCATCATTAGAGGTCTCATTGGGCCCACTACCATGAAAAGAACCCATTAAAGAGAGCCCCATTCAAGTGAGGCTCCCCCATGATGAGTGATGTGAGATGTGTCAGTTCACTGAACTTTAACCTGCTTGATGCATTCTATATTTTAAAAAGGTTGTAAGGCACCAAATCAAACACCATAAAAAGTTTATGCAGCTTCATCAACATATATGTGATATACTCAAAGGCCAAAAGGAATTGTTTGACAAATCCTTTTTCTCTCCAAACAGTGCCTGCCTTTCATTAGTATTTAACTTTTGCTAACTAAACCTTCATCAGCCTTTTAATTAGTTTCCTGGGGGTTGTTGTCAAAATACCAGTCTGTGCTAACCTGGGTCACACAAGCTGCCTCCCTGAGTATTCACACAATAAAATGGCAAAGGCAACCCCCCATTTCCAAGACACATTCATTTAGCAGAGCATTGGGTCTGAGGTGATCCCAGCTCCTCCAGGACTCCTGTACTCCTGATTTGAGTGTTTATCCCCAGCAAAATCCCTCTGTGGTATTGCTGGACTTGAAAGCATTTTACCCCAAGGTGACAGAAATTAAAAGAAGTTCTTACGAGGCACATGGGCCTTTTGAAAATCATCATTTTGAACTAAAACCCGAGGTTTAGTTTATTTAGAATTAAAGACATCCCAGAAAATAAACTAAACTATAACTTTTTGTTTTGCCCACATGGATTTTTCCTTCATGTCTTTTATTTTCTTTTCCCCCCCCTTCTTTTCTTCCCCTTCTCCTATTTATACTTGAAAGCTATTTATGTCCCCTATTCCCATTAAGGCTAAACATTTGCTATTAATTTAAAATGCTTTCTTCATTGTATCACTGAACCATAACGGATTTTTTAGCTAAATTTGTTTTCTTTCATGTCAAGGGATGTGGCTTTGGAGATATACAACTAATATATTTTCTTACCAAAAAAAACCCCAAAAAACCCACACAGAAAAAGAACAGAAAAGTATTTTTGCTAAGAAAAATAAATATTTGCTAAGAAATTTGTACAGCTGTGGGAATTTAGTCCTTCTCAAGCACACCATAGTACACCCTTCTCTTCACCCTTAATGAATATAAACTTGCTATGATCATTGGGCCAGTAGTAACTTATATTTATTGTTGTATTTGTCCATAATCATGCAGCTCAAAATACAGGATGCAGCATCTTTAACTATTAAAAAAAACCCATAAACTTTAGAAGATCAGTTCAAGCTCAATTCCATAGTGGCAGATCCTACAGGGGAAAAAAAATCACAGCTCTACTTGATTTCTTTTCAGATGAAGTAATTTTGCTGATCATCCTCATTGTCTTTCAGATTACCTCTGCTGGCTCTGCCACCTATTTTGTGAGCTGTGCACTGTTGCATCTAATTTTTTCTTTAGTTTTGCTGGTATCAAACACTGCATTTTTGACTGCTTTTGTGCTCTGAGCAGATGCTTGCAGAGGCTCTGGGATGTCACTCCTGAGGGGTAGGAACTCCTCAGGTCAAGACAACTGCACAGAAATTTGGGGCACAGCATCCATTTTATCTTAGGGAGCTTTCAGCTCCTCTATCATGAAATGCAGTCCCACGAGCAGGGAGTGCCTCTCTGGATTTCCTTGTCCAAGGTAAGTCCACCACAGCTGAATTGCCAACCACACATGGAGGAAATCTTGCCAGCCGCATTTGGAGGAAATCAGGAATATGCCAGTATTCTGGCTCTGGATCCTGAATGGACCATCTGCCTGAGCTGCCTGCCCAAGTCCTGGACAGAACAAAAGTTCAGTTGTATCTGTCTCCTCTGTGTCACAAGAGCACACAACAGTTTCAGTTGCAATTAAAAAAAAATGGTAAAAGTCATATTATTGCATAATATTGCCATATTATTGTACCACAAACATATTTGTAACTCCACAGCGTCTCCACGTGCCTCTGAGCTGGGCTGTGTGTCTGTGCTCCAGTGGGGCAGTTTTTCGAAGGTAATGCCAGCATGGACAGGGTGTTTCTTTGTGGAACTGATCATCTATGAACAATGGACACAGATAAAACACAGGAGAAAATGTTCTGCCTATCCCAGGCGCTGATGTGTGACCCACAGAGCTGCCTCGGGTAACACAATGGTGTCGTGCAAAGTTTCAGGAACACGCTGCACATTTCCAAAGTCCCTCAGCTGTTTGCTGGGAAAAAGCTACACTGATGGGCTGTGCAATCTAGTGCCCAGCTTTCTCAACTGTTCCTATAGGTAAATTCATATAGATACTGTTCATATAAACAAGGGCTCTGTTTTGCGTTTAACCTGACAAATAAAGACCTAAATACACAAATATACAAAATTTAATCCAAAGCATGTCTGCCGTTGATATAAAGTTTGCAGTAAATAGAAGATAAGATATGCAAATATTTGAACAAAAATATAATTAAAAGAAATGAGAGAAACTCCTGTTTTCACATCTGGTCATTGGTGCCAATTGCCAGCCTCACATTTCATCTTCAGGACTCAGTTGATTACGGTAGCCATGACATATTTTCTGTCAAGAAGCCACTCATGTCTATAAAGATATATGTCCCAACCTCACTCTCCCAAAATAGCAAATTCGTTCAGATTTTGTAAGACATGCAAATGCTGCAGCTTCACGGATGCTCATGGAAGGGATCTGCCTCACTTGGGATACATGCAAAAGAGTTTTATTACTTGTTGGAATTTTTTTTTTTTTTTTTTTTTTATCACCTGCTGTTGTTTTTCCAGCTCCTCACCTTTCCAATACAACTTAAAAACACTCAACCTCCCACAAAGTCCATTCCCCAGCAACAAAGCTCCATTAGAATGAATGATATAGGAATGATGGTCCCTTACTACAATAATTGAATTACAAAATCCATCTTGGCATCCTCACTCTCTGTATCCAGCACCAAGTGGACGAGGCTGGGAGGTTCCTCCCCTCCCTGGTGTATCTCAACCTTGGTGTTGAGGAACTGTCTTCTCCTGGGATAAGAGCCTAATTTATCATCTCTATAATGATGCATGTTTCTTGTTTCATCCAGCTGCCTTCTTTGGAAGAAACGGACAGCTAAATAGATTTAAATAGATTATATCCTAATTAATAATTAACATTTAAAGCAGATATACAAAATGGCTCACAGCCAAGTGGGAAATAAACCCTTTTCTTCAAGCTACAATTAATTTCTTCCAGAGATGAAATGATAAGAAGTACAAGAAAATATTTAGCAACATTTGCCTGCACGTTGAAATAGAACTATTATGACCTGAAAAATGTGTGGAAAGGTTCCTGACATCTGTCCTCCTTGATAATATTTTTCCATAGTGCTCAAACAAAATGCTGAATGACAAATACACCACAAAGCTCTGCCTCCTATCCCATAAAGTCTGCTTCTCCCTACTCTTTTTTTTTTTTCCCTTTGTATAAAAATTAAATAAAATATATGAAATTAATCCAGTGAAAAAAAAAAATATCCCAGGATTCAGAGGAGAAATCCTTAAATTTCTACTTATTCTCAGTAAAGTCTGGAATAAAGTGAGATTGAGCACTGGCCAGCTTTGCAGACCCTCTTACAGCAAATATTGCAGGACTATTTTGCTGCCACTTTTAAGCTGCAGGCTGCTGTGCTGTGAATGTAGGAAGGGATATTCCATGGCATTTGAAGACAAGCCTGAAACATGCATTACGTATATTTAATATAGCAAATAAAGCATTCTTTCCCCATAGCTCCAGCAATGCAATCCAGTGCTGTTAGACTCAGTGCTTACATTTGCCTTTACTCAATCCCTTTCTATCCAGGGAGCAATCCCCTTCCCTCCACACACAGCTGCCTTAATCCCAAGGCCCAGCATAAGCCACATTTCAGCACAGGCAGCAGGAGCAGAGGCCAAGGAGCCAAGGCAGACCTGCCAAGTCTCCAGGCTGCTGTCACTCCCTCTGCCCCAGGTCTCACAGGTGATGTTTCCCTCTATTTCCATATTTCCATTCTATTTCCCGCTATTTCCATATTTTGGAAACAGCAAGCAGCGATGGGGTGGTGCCATGTGCTCCACCCTGACTTTTGACATACACGGGGCCCTGAGGAACCTGATTTAGGGCAGGGGAATCCTCCCTGCACATGGCAGGGGGGTGGAACGTGATGATTTTCTCCGTCCCTTCCAGTGAAAGCCATTCTATGATTCTATGATGTATTTCAGGTGGAAAAAACATGAAGGATTGAGCTCTTTTCCAGATGGGGACTGCACCCAGCAGAGGTTTCACCTGCTGATGGATCCTTTGGCACCACTGCAATAACCCAGGTAATTACAAATTGTTATCTTGAGCCAGAGCCTACAGGTCAAACTGGCCCAGAGGCTTCAAATGGAAGCTCACATCATCTTTGAGCGAGTGAACATTCAAAGAAAGGAAGCAGACTTTATCTTTAAGGCTGTGCTAGGCAAACATCTCTTGCAGAAAGTGAATAATAAATATGCTGTGTGCCATAGTAATGTCCGTGGGGGGAGGTAAGGAATTGCTATAAAACATGGTATTCTAACTACTACAGATGTTGCTGCTAGAATTTACAGTTTTCCCTATGTGCTTATCTCTTCTCACCAGTTTCTGCACATTGAATCACATTCAAACATGAGCCATTTGAAGCCATCTTTTTATTATTTTAACCTTTTTTTTTTTTTTTTTTTGGACCTACTATTAATTTCTTCTGTGCTATTCTGTAATGTTAAATAGATTCAAGAACTGTATTTACAAACCACATGCAATCCTATTTTGGCACATGTAAATTACATGCAAATACATTCTAAATTAGTTTGTTTATCACTCCAGAATTCTAATCCAAAGGTTTTGTTTTTTAAATTTGGGTTTTATTCTGACATGTTTACAAATGAGTTTGACTCTGGAAAATAACTTAATAAACTCAGGGTTAGCTATGCAATTAGAGGAGGCATCGGGGAACCATAAAACCTGGAAAACAATATTTACATCTTTTGTACATCCAAGATTCCACCTTTTTTTTTCCTCCCTTAAATTCATCATTTCAAAATATTGCTGTTATTTTCGTATGAGGACAAACAGCAAGAACTCATTTTTATAACCAATGATCCCTCTCTCCAACAAGCAATCCATGGGGTAGCACTGGATAAAATGCATGAAGTAGAAGATTTCATTATAAAAAAAGAGAAAATGAAAAATAACTGAATTAACATTGATCATGACTTTTCAACAGCATTTCTTATTATTACGGCCAGGCAAAGTCTCCTGTGGGCAGTAAAGCTTTCCCATGTATTATTAGCCCTCTACAGAAAGCTATGAAAAGACACAAATCTGTTTTGTCAAAGGACAGAAGAGCATTTAGTTATAGGAGAAAGTATGGCCACAATCCATTGTGGGGTTGAAGGTGAAGAAAACAGAACTATAACACGGAGCCTTAAGAGAGTAATACCCTGCAGTTAATTCCTCAGTTCCATGGCCAGGCTGCCCAGGCTGCAGGGACAGCTCCCTCCCAGGGCAGCCTGGCACCTCCAGGGTCTGTATTTATGAGCAGCAGCTCTGCTGCCTGCCAGCCCTGCTCGTGCTGGGTGATCCAGAGGCATTTTTGGGATGCCACAAGTGGCCCTGGCAGAGCTGTCCCCCAGAGGTGGGAATGCCTTGCTTGGCTGTGCTGCTGCTGGTGATTCAGCCCAGAGCCCAAATGAGGCATTTAGGAAAGTTTCCCAGTCCATGGAAAGATATTTGAGTGTTTGGATAACAAAACTCCAGCCCATCCCCTGGAGTGAGGGGCTCAGCCTGGGATCAGCGTGAAGTCGCTCTCGCTGTTGGGTTTGTCCAGCCTCCAACAAGAATTAGGGGTTTGGTCCAAGTCAGCTGCAATTTAAGTGCTCTGGACCGGATCCCAAAGCAAATGTGCAGCAGGTCTAAGTGAGAGTTCCTTTTGCATCCAGCCACAGGCTCTACCCCTCACAGGCCCTGGAAGGAAGGCGGGTTCAGCACAGGGGATAGGCAGCAGCACAACAGCATTTGGCATCGCTGTGAGGCTCCCTGGAGGATGGGCAGAAAAATTTGGGTCTCTACAGATAATCCCTCCCTTCCTTCCTTCCTTCCTTCCTTCCTTCCTTCCTTCCTTCCTTCCTTCCTTCCTTCCTTCCTTCCTTCCTTCCTTCCTTCCTTCCTTCCTTCCTTCCTTCCTTCCTTCCTTCCTTCCTTCCTTCCTTCCTTCCTTCCTTCCTTCCTTCCTTCCTTCCTTCCTTCCTTCCTTCCTTCCTTCCTTCCTTCCTTCCTTCCTTCCTTCCTTCCTTCCTTCCTTCCTTCCTTCCTTCCTTCCTCCCTCCTTCCTTCCTTCCTTCCTTCCTTCCTTCCTTCCTTCCTTCCTTCCCTCCTTCCCCAGAGGTGAAGGACAAGGGATGCAGCTGTGCAACAGGGCAGGCAATAAAATAAAGCATCATGAATAACACCATCTCCTGCCATCTCCTAGGTATTTGGAGAACAGTTATTTTCGTTTTGATTCATATGGCCCAAAAATGTGGCTCTGGTTTTTGCTGCCTTGTGCCCCTTCCCCTGGTGTGCCTGGCTCCTCTGGCAGCACTCTCTGTCCTGGCACTCACAGCAGGGTCTTGTGCAAGGTCAGGAGCAGAGCCTGGTGTTCAAACAGTGTTTCACCTTCCTTTAACTGCTTCCTAAGGACACTGCAGTGCTGCTACTCTGACAGTCCTCACGTTATCTCATTTAGCAGCAGCTCAAATGACTCCCTCCAAAACTGCACTGAGCTGTGTGATGAGCAAGTCTCTTTTCCACCATGGCTTATGCTGCACTTATAGTCTGAATTCACAGAACCAGCACACCTTCCCTATTCAAATCTCCACTAAAAATTCCTTTGTTACAAGCTCAAAATAATAATAAGGGCTCTGGGTTATCCTTTCTTGTGGGTTTCCCTGTGACCTTGGCTGACTGCTTTAACAGAAATGTTCTGCATACAAAAAAAAAAGAGCCCACTGGCAATTCTTAGAAACAAATGAGCTTAGGAAAAGAGCTTTGTGCAGTTCCTGCTCCCCTCTTCCTCAGTTCCACTCATTGCTGCTGTATAATCACCACCGGTTTTGCCATTTTCTGTTACATCAGAGACTGGAGGAAAGGGAGAGCAAAGATACAAAGTTCTATGAAAATAACATTTCATTTTTGACATCCTCTTTCCATGTTTCCCATCCACTGCCCTGATCTTTGTCTACTTAAGTTGCCAGTTATTCAGGAGCAGCTTGGTGTCACTGCATCCAGCGGGATGACACCCCTGTGGACTGGGGTACATGGATGCTGCTAAAATAGAAATGAAGCACAGTTGCTGCATGGGCCTGGCTAGGTTAAAAAAACCCCAAAACCACAAGCTAAGATTCAGGCCCAGGTTCAATTCAGCTGCTCTGGAATAACAGCACCCTAAAGCCAGTGAGAAAAGGACTTGGGGCTTATCTGTCTCTGGCACAGCACCCAAGGAACAGGGCTTGGAGGCAGCTGTCCCCACACTGGTGAGGCTGCAGCACAGCTCTGCTGTTCAGGGCTCTGCTGGCTCATGTATTTCTGCACTGTGTTCCATTTTGTAGTGTCAATATAATCCTCTGCTGCCTTCTAGATATTTAATACAATGATTTCCACTTAGTCTTGTTCAGGTCACTCAGCAAGAAGAAATGTGCCTAAGTGAAGAGCGACAGGTGACCTTGAGAATTAAAATTTCATTAAAAAGGAAGAATGCTTTCCATCCTTTCCATCTGATACTGAAGAAATAAGGGGTTTATGAGAAAAAAAGTTTCTATTTTAAGTTTTCCCTGAGCTTACACAAGAAGAGGATCACAATACACCTGTGCACAGACTTGCTGATTTTCAGTCCCTCTAAATGGGTGAGATGCTCATTGTGAAGTAAAACAGAAAGTATTATGTGCAAACATTTGCAGCATAAAAAGCCTTGTCACCTGGGATACTTGCTGCTCCTGAAAATTCTGATCAAAGAACCAAGACAACTCACAGTAATCAGTTATGCACAGATAGTCCTCAGCCTATGTGCAATTCATCAAAATAACACTAAAAACATAACGTGGATTTACATGCAGAAATGAAATATGGACATGGTCAGAACACTAATCTTCTGATTGCTATCTTAAATTGGCAGTCCTGGCACTTTGAGCAGGTCCCTGGCTAGACACTGTTCCCTTGAAGAGATTTCCAGCAGTCCTTCAGCAGCTCCTGCTCACACCAGAGGAGCTGCAGAGCCACAGCCCAGGGCTGCAGGTGACAGGAGGCAGCACCCAGGGAGCCAGTGCTGCAGCAACCTGGACATGGGTTTATGTCCATGCAGGCAGAGATGATGAACCCCCACACACATCCCCAAAGCCCTCATGGTGCATGGAATGCCTTCATTTGACAATCTGACTGGATTTTACAGAGGAGCAATGCCCAGCCCTATCCCAGATGTGCACCGCCTATACACGGACTGACCAGAGGCAGTGGTCACCTCCCACACTGGTCACAAAAATCCAAAAGGCAAGTTGAAGATGTACCCAGGTTTCAGGCAGGTATGAACATGCTCCGATTGTTGTCCTCACAAATACCAAATTCACACTTTGAGGTCTTTTCTACCTCTTTCCCACTCACCCTTGTAACAGCAAAGCCAAGGAATTCATGCTGCAATATCAATCCTCTCATCAGCTTTTCACCCCTCAAAACCTGTGAAACAGTTAGATTTCCACGTGAGGATTTGTTCCTGTTTTGCTGCAGCTGACATCCTTTCCTCACAGGTCCTACACATTTTTGCCCAGGTGAGCCCCAAAGAGTACCCAGTGACTTAATGAGCAGATCAATTACTGTTCATAAGAAACTATACTGTCTCTTTAAAGGTTATTTGAAGGTTGATTGCTATCTTATTGCTTATATCCTGCAAATCTATTCAGCCTTATGAATGAATTTGACCTTTTTATACTTACTGGGGGAAAAAAACAGAACAGAAGTTAATTTAGAGCTCTATAATACAACACTTTTTTTCCCAGAGAAATGAAAGGGCATTCAAATCGATACCTGCACAATAACACTCTGATGAATGTTTGCACCCAATTTTCTCATTTTGCTAACTTGAGATTGGGCATTTTGAATAGTTCTCAAAGAACATATTCTTTATGTGCTGTGAAGTATGTGGTATTGTGTCCAAACAATGCTAGAGGATAATCATTATAGGAGTGTCACTGGGCCTGAAAAGGTCAGTTAGTTAGAAATGTCAGCTTTCAATGCAACTGTGCTGGACCTTCCCATGTAAGGAACCAATTAAAGGGACATGCCAAGGTGCATGGAAACACCATGGTGACCTAGAATAATAATAAGGAATTCTGGTAAGGCTTGATATTTTTCTTCAAAAGTAATGGATTAGCCTTTAGAATATCTTCTCTGCAGTCTTATTTTGACTTCGCAAATATCACTTCTTCTACATGTATCCAAAAAAAAGGTCACTTTTTTAAATGCAAAGGTGGGGATGAAACAGCATTACTAAAAGTAAACATTCCGCAACCAAATGGGGATAAAGTTCTGGTTTCATTATTGAATCAAAAAAGTGTAATTTCAGTAGAACTCAAATATTGGAGATGAATGTGGGTGATGGTGGGGAACACAGGTGGGAAATAGGTCAGGGGACAGGCAGAAAGATCAGGGAGGACTTATTCTCTTGGGACATGGTGTGAGGGAAGGGAAAAGACTCTGCAGTAGGAGGCATCTCTGCAATTATTATTCTGGCAAATGCAGAGGTAGAACTGAGAATTAGGAAGGTACTGATCTGCATGAAAGAGTAATTACAAGCAACAATATTATTTCTCCTTATCACAGCAAATGGAAATTCTTACAGCTCTTCAGATACTCTAAAGATGAGAAACTGGATATAGTAAAATTTCCTAATTAGCCTCAGGACAGCTGAAGCCAACCTAATGACACAAAAAAAGAAAAAGAGTCCACGTCTTCCTTCTGCTCTCTGTTAGTACAATTATCTTGCTAAAGTTTCATCAGGTCTGGAAAAAACTTCTTCCTGTGGCTTTATGGTTCAGCTAAGACAGACAACACAAGAATTTCACTTTGAGCAGATATTCTAGCATTTGTATTTTATTTTCATGGTAGGGAAATTCTTGTACTGTGGGTTCAGACAAACCATTGCCTTGCTGAGCAGTGAAATTCTGACTCCCCCAGTTATCTCATATTATTGTGAGCAAACGGGTGGATTAATACCCAGTGATACGGGAAATAATTCACTGAGCATTAAAAGACTCAATTATTACTGGAATTTTAAGTAATTTCTTTTCTCCACCAGCTTTGCAAGTAAAAGAGCGTGTGAAGCTTCACCAACAAACATAAGCAGTGGTTAAGTTAGGCTGTTTAAAATCTTCAATGCCATCCTTTGACACATACTTAGACCAAAATCAACGTGCTATTAATTAATAAGGACTTGCAAAAAAAAATGTCCCCCAGTTTTAGCAGCAAACAACTTTCTGTCACATTTTATTAGTTGGTATCATTTTTACTAATACCTGTCTTATAGCTTCATGACTTTGAGTTCATATTATTTTCATGCTTCAATTAGAAAGAAGTTGATAGCCAGACTATCCAGGAGGGTAATGGAAAAGTCTTGTAGCAGGGCTTGGTGGTGAAATTTATAGTTAAATGAAACTTTGAAATATACTATAAAACTTCTCCTTCCTTTACACACTTTTACTTGAGGTCTCATAAACAGTAATATGTAGAAATGCAAAACTTAATCAGCTAAAAAATATAGCAAATCCCACATATCACTTTATGCAATGCCAGGAGAGCAGAAATATATTTTCCTAACCAGAGGAAATTAACTAGGCAACAGTCCTATATCTATAATTTAAAGCAGTAAAATATGTATGGCAGAAGCTAAAGCCACCTTAAAAGAATTCAGGGTAGCAGTATATCACAAATTAATGAAATGGAGACATTTTTAGAGCATGCAGCACTGATGATATTAAAGGGGGGAGAATATTTCACCACATAGATCAGACTGATAAATACTTTTTAAAATCAAGCTTTTTTCTCTGTTTAAAAGTGTAAGATCTTGAATGTTAGGAGGAAGCACGTAGAAGCCATTAATACCTCTGACCAGATCTCAATAGAGATTAGGATTATTTTACCCTGTCCCTGCCTGTAAAGCTCTGATGTGGTTTACACATTAGGAAAATCTGAGTAAATCAAAAGCCAGGAATTACAGAGTCAGCACTTACATTTTTTCATCTAAAACAGAGCTGAAAGAAACTTAAAAAAAATTACTTTATATTCTGTGCTGTAGCCAAGCTGGACACTACGGAATATTCAACTACCCCAGGTTTTTTAAATGCAATCAATTTACTGCTGCCAAATGTAGTAGGTTTATATACATCTGGGAAACATGCACCTACGGTGCTGATGAATTTCTCCTGACATTGCACTGATTTCAAGAGAATGTTATTTTAAATTGGCAGTAGAGAGACTGGTAGAGAAGGATAAAGCCCTGAGGATGGCTGAATCAAAGAGAATTTCAAAAGAATTTTCCTGATGGTTCTTGGATAATATCACATGTTAGCTATTTTCAAAGCCAATAGTTTCCAACACACTTCCATTTATGGTATCAATAATTAAAAAATACTTCAGTGGGAGAGGAACTCACCTTACTGAGAAGAGAAATTGGAAAGCTGTGTTATTATCATAAACACAGGAGATGCAAAAAGCTGTGTCTCCATGGAAAAGCTATGGAAACAGGGGTATCTTATTTGCAGCTATTGAGTGGTTACCACAAAATGTGATGTGATTGCATGTGCGTGTTCAAAGTGCTACTAGAACATGATCACAGAGAAATGAAGGGCAGATCCTCATCTTCTTTGTGCAACAAGGCCAAATTAAACCACCTCAAGCTTTGGTCCTAAACCTCAAAGACAACTAGAATAGCGTTAAGGAAATGTTTTGGATCCAATTCAGGGGTAAAGCTGGGTTTAAAGAAAATTTGAATGACCAAAACTTAAATCTCATTATGTCCCACTCCCTGCCAGCATGTCCCTGCCAGCTGCTAATGAATTTTTAACATCCTTCCCCCACCCCACTGCGCACAGCAGCTCTGACTCGGGCACCCTGAACTGTACAGCAGCACTGTAATTGTACCTCACATGTCAAGGGGCAAGAAGAAAGGAGTGTGGTGAGAGCATTGATAAATTCAACTTAACATTCCTCCAGCTACTCAGCAGCAAGGCAGAGCAGAGAACTCCCCTCCACATTTTACAGGGGTGTCAGTTACTTCAAAGGAATATATTTGAGCACGAGGGAGCCTGGCTTGCTCCCAGCTTATGCATCATTTGTGTCTGGCTGTTTCTGGAGATCCTCAGCAAAGCAAAGACTTCCTCCAGTTTGGGGCACAGTGTGGAGCTTGCCATACCTGCTTTATTAGGGTGCTGGAAGAGGTGAGCCCTGCATGTTGCATACAAACGGTGTGGTTGGAGCTGCAGCTCCAGCCATCTGTATTCCTGTTTCTTTTATTTTTTCTCTTTTGCCCAGGCTTGTTTCAGTCCAGGGTACAGATTAATGGTCTATACCTGCTCAGTTTAACATACAGATGTGCTTTTAAGCCCAGAACCTGTTGAGGCAGGTTTCAGGAAGCCAAGCACACATTGCTTGGGGGTTGGAAGCCAGGTGGAGCAGGGCAGAGGCAGCGCTGGGTCACTCTCGGTGTGGGTTTAGCACAGCTCAGGCAGGGGTGAGGTTCAGGGAACTCTTGTTCTGTTTCTTAACAGGCACATATTCTAAACCTTCTGGGGGTGATTTCTGGGGCATCATGCTGCAGCCATGGCCATGGGGAGCAGGGTGACTGCCATGGGACAACATTAAGGTTTCTGTGATTCCACAAACTCTCTTTGAATGTTTTGGTGCCTGAGTCTCAACAAAATTACATTAATGGCATTATTTTACCTTGCAATTAATCTCATTAACTGGCTGATCAGCTTTTGGAAATTGTTTTAGTAGCACATGGAGAACAGCTGTTGTACTATCTGAGAGGGATCACCATCGATTCTTGACTAAAGGTAGAAAAACTGGTTCAAGAGCTTCACACACACACACAAGAAAGAGAGATGATATTCATTGTGACAGAAGTGCAAATCTCAGAGGTCACCTTTTCTTTTGAAGCCCTTTGTCTATTCTTACAATTAAGCAATAGGGTTTTGGTGGCCTACACCCCTTGTGGGACACAGAGGACTTTCACAATTCCAGCTGAAGCTGTGTGACCTCTGCCAAAAGCAAAGACTGCCTGCGGCAAGGTGGAGAACAGAAACAACTCCCAGAGGATTGGCAGGTGCAACTAAACAGCTCGGGCCCTCATTTGAATCAGTAAATTAAGGGTTGACAGTGATTATGGCTGATCTCAGCCATCATAACTGATATCACGACTTTGTAAAAGCAGACTGTCAATGTCAGATCTTAGAACTAGGACTCAAAGAATTAAATATTTTAAAGTAGCAGTCTCCAAAGACAGATAAAAGCCCCAAGGCTATGATTTATTTTATTTTATTTTTGTATTTGTAGGGCTGAAACTAGACCCTTTAATCCACAGGCTGACATTTTCCAATCCTACTAGGAATTGAGTGCCTAACTTTTTCAACCCCTTTGAAAAATCTCAGCTTTAGGCTCTTTGGTAAGTTTAGCCTGATCCAGCACCAAGCTTCTTTTGAAAATGCCTCTACTGAAGGAAAAACTACAGGCACTTTATTATGTAATCGTGAACAAATATTATTTTTTTCCCTCCTTACACAGTTATGGTGGATTTCTGGTTAAATATCAAAGGGTAAAACTTGCATTTCAGAAAAGGTGCATGTTATAGAAAGCTTTTCCCCCACTTTTAGTGCAGCATGCCTACCTACACAGTTATTGAAGATCCTTTTAACTAATTGCTGTGTTCATTTAGTAGATTGCTTTATTAAACAGAGATCTGATCAGCTATTTGCTGGTCACATCTACGCACAAACTCAACCCAATCAACCCTTTCACACTGAATACTGTGTCAGAAATTATGAGAAAAGTATCATAAGTTTGTTTTACAGAAAAGTCTCATATTAAGTCATTCTGGTCCCCAAACCTCTTTTCTCTTATTGAAAAAGTGCCTGTAGAGTTTGGTGTCCTTATCCAAGATCTGAGTGTGTGCTATGATTAAGACCTTCAGACATCTTTTTTTTTTTTCTTTTTCCTCTAGAAACAGGGAATGCTGAAGATATGGAAAATGAAAAATGTGCCATGTTTGTCCTTGAAGTTAACAGTTAGAATAGTGACAATAGCTGTATCACACTGTATTGTTGCTTTTATCAGCAAGTGCCCTGAGCATACATTAACATAATTGCAAACTGCGTGAAAAGTGAACATGCAAAAATGTGATGCAATTGCCAATAGCCTCAAACATCTGTCCCAACAAAGTGTTCCTCCTCCTTATTTTAATTCTTATTATTTTAACAAGGTTAGTGAAGGAGAAACCATGTCACAGATTATATCTACATTCAGAGTGTCAGAACAATTATTGATGCAAAATTGTTATCCAAGCAAATGTGTGTCACATTTTGTTCACTTCCCATAACACCTGTTCACACTGCTAGCACATTATTACCAGTTAAGACCTGAATTCATTAGTCCCAGTTAAAGCCCACCTGAAAGCTTAATTCACACACATCTGAAAAATGAGCAAAGTTAACCAAAATGTGGCACTATTTGAGCAGGCCTTCGTCTGAAGCTGGTGGGCAGCAAACTTCTGTAGCAGCTAATGGAAAGAAAGTGAGCCAGGCACATAGGAATAAATGAAAAGCCACCCAGCCTCAAGGGCTGAGATCACAGAGGAGCACAACTGAACCAACCTGCATTTCCACCATGGTGCTGAGACCTTCAAAACTCACTCTTGCCACAGCCCCACAATTTCCCAATAAGAACAAATTTTGGTTTGTCTATTGGCAGGTAAATGAAAAAAGCCATCATGAAACAGATGGTTTAAGGCATTTTAATTCCACCTAAATATTTCCTGCCCCACTTTGGGGTTCTCAGCCGCAAGCCTGGACCTTGTGTCTCTTTCCATACACGTCGAGTGCCACCATCTCCCGACTCCCAAACTGCTCCTGTTTGCCACCAAGGAAAGTCAAGCTTGCATTTCTGTGATACTTGAACACACTTTGAGCATTTGAGGGCATCTGCCCTGCAGATATACCACTAACTGTAACCCCAGGAGGCTTAAAGAAATATCAGCACTCCAATTCATAGAGTAAAGGTCTGAAGCGGCAGCTCTGTGAACGGATAACTGCCCGGGGCTTTGCCGAGCACAATATAGCTGTCACTTGTTATTAGGTGAAAGATTTTCTGGGGAACAGTGTTTTTCATTTTGCATGTCAGAGACAGGGGAAAAAACACATTTAGACAACCATCTCTTTAAGAAAAGAGAAGAGAGAGGCGCGGCAGAGCTCACTTACCGGGGCTGGTTATTGTCAGGAGGTCAAGCCGCCGCTTCTGCTGAAAAACAAATTATAAAGGAATTGTTAAAAGGGGACTAATTTTAGTGGGTCAGCTTAGACCTGCAAAGTAAGTCTTCTGACATTTACAGCAGGATTAATTACAAGTTACATGGCTCACTGTAACTCTTTTGGATGGGATCCACATGTACTTTCTGAGGGAGAAAAATCCCCTTCCTCAGTCCTTTTAATGTGTTTTTATTTGCCTTTATAAAGTGTTACTATTTCTTTTTTGGAACCTATACTTGAAATGGATAGCTGGGAGCACAGATGGACCGATATATTTATAAAAGTGATTTCTGATTCCACGGGGAAGAAGACATGGAACCAGGACAAGCAACTCTAAATTCTTTATTCATATCAATCATTGACTCAATGCCTGCATGTGATCAAACACAATTATATTGCCTTGGGGTGAACCTTTCAAAGACGTGCAAGAGGATCTAGACAAACCCAGGACTGATAAAAGGAAAGCTTCTTTACATGCTGACTGCAGTCAGCCCATGGATCTTGTTGCCACTGGATATCCCTTATCCCAAAAGCTTGCCAGATTTGATCATCACTGGATATGTGTACAGACAGCAAAATACAGGCATTTATTATGGCAAATAATCAAGTTTACACAGAGGACTGGTTTCTAGAATGGCTGCAAACCTTCACAGGATGAACAAACCTGTACTATGAGAAAGTTAGGAAAATGTTTGGCCTGGAACAAGCCAAAAATCCCACCAAAGCCTTTGTGATTGTGTGTGCATCTCAGGTTCCCTTTTCCTATAACATGTAGCCAGCACTGTTGCCCACTCCATGTTCCCAGTCTCAGGTGATCTCTCCACCACTGTCTCTCTGTAGCTTGCCACTTAAATCCAGGTGCTCCTGGACCATTAATGATCTTTTTCCACTTTTCCTAGGGCTGAGAGCTTTCTGTCACAAGCAGGGCTTTCCCCATCTCACGGACAGACTGATACTATCATAGCACTTTCCAACTTGCTGTCTTCTTCCTAACTTTGCCCAACATCAGTGTGTCTAGCAGGTATTGAAGATTATACTGTCCAGTTTAATTTCTCTCTCCTAATTTGCTCAATAATGTCTGTGTTACTTTCATTTATTGTCAGCCCTATTGATCTTCCAATCTAATTCTCATCACTGCACTCACTGTATTCCCTACGTGACAGCTGAAAGTCCTTGAGGAGGAAACATTGACTTGGTATTCCCTACCCTGAGTGCTCTTCCCTGGAAATCATGACTGATGAAACTCCTTTCCAAACCCATCATTTCCCTGTGGTAAAGCTTCACTGGCTGAAGTGCATGGACACAGTTGGACATCCACTGAATACACTTGAGCTGCACTGGGCACAACAGCAAATTTGGCCTGTTGGAAAGCCAAGTGGGGTGTCAGGCTGGAAAAAACAGATTTTCTGAAACTTTCTTGGCCTTCAGTTCCTTACCTCTGGCACAACACAAAATGTATTTTAGAGAAAATTCCTATCTGTCTTTTTCCAGAGGTACTCCTTGTTCTCTTAACTCTGCTAAGTCGTTCCAAGCATGACCGTAGCAGTGTGCTCAAGCATATTTGCTTTAGTCTAAAATACTGGGGTCGGTGTATGCCAAACCTTTTTCCAGGTGTGCCAGGGTGAAAGGGAGCAGAAAACCCTGCTGCTGCCTTGTGTCACCTGCTCACCCCCCTCCTTTCCTGGGAGCAGCAAAGCAGAGTAAGAAATCCTGTGTGTGAGCACAGGACCCACCTTCCCAAGGGGAGCTGGGAGACAAAACATCTCCTAATGAGCTAAATTTTATATAGATCCTGCACCTTAATCCTGATTCATATGTACAAAGCTGTGAAATGCCAGAGCTTAGCCCCCACTGGGCCAAAAGCTTTGCTTACATTTCTCAGCACAACTGGAACTCCAAATGCTGAATATCTAACGAGCAGCCAGAGCAGAAAATATACATCTGAAGCCTATACTACGTGAAAACCTCTCTACTAGGAAAAAAGGTGGAATATAAATATCTTGCATCAAAGTAAGTTGGAAAATGTAAAGATATGGAACAGAGAGAAAGGCATGCAGCCCAGCTGGCCCCCAGTCCTGACTTGAGTCTGTTAAATGGGGTAAAAATAAACATTAAATGAAAAACCAAAATAGCTTAGCTAGTTGCATCAGGAAAACAAAAACACATAGGACAGGTCAAACAAGTGGGAAGTAAAATGAAATTATTACAAGTCAAATGTTCAGTTTGTAACTTTTTTCCAGCTTGAATGCTGCCTTCAAGCTGACCTTGGAAAAAACAAATTAACTCCAGATCCAGGAAATCTTTGTGTAGATGTTGAACTTTAAGCTGAAGTTATTTCTCTGACTTCAAGTGGAGCAGCACTGATCTTTTGCATCTAACACCTAACTGCTGCAAGGGATTTGAAATGCCACCAGGTTCCTGGCACTGGCTCCACCCAAGTGCTCCAGGCTGGAGCTCGGTGACTCCTGCCTGCCTGCTGACAGAGGGAGGAAAATCTCTCAGCTCTGACCTTCACTGGGCCTTGAAGAGGTTTCTGATTTAGCTCCTCCAGGGAAGTTTGTGTACACTCGCCCCAGCCCTGGAGAGAGGCAAACAGCAGAGTGCATCCCAGAATTGTGCATTTAAACATGCAAAGATGCCCTAATTATGGACACAGTCACTTTCAGGAAATTCCTGCCTGCTCTCAGATCTCAGGGCGAGCTCTGTCGTTTCCAGGGCTCAGCTGGATGCAGGCAGCCTAGTAACTAGATGGATTGAAAAAAAAAAAAAACAAAAAACAGACAGACTCACTTATGAGCAGCTATAAAAACAGCAGTATTTGAATTTAAAGAGAGACACATTACAAATGTCACACCCATTAATAAAATAATTTCATCAGAAGAACCGTGGCTGTGGGGCTTTATGTATTTGCTTCTTTCTTCAGTGCTGAAAGATGCAAATTGCAGCTGTGGCCCCCCTCCAGCATGATCGCCCTCTCCCTGTTTTGACAGATTTCTTGAAAGACTCAGCTCACAAGATGTCTGGCTTTTTTTTGTTCTGCCTTTAGGAATTTTCCACTTCTCAAACACCTGCCCCTGCTGAGATGCTTGGGACCATCCCAATCTTCAGGCAACCCACTGTCCCGAGAATTTCTTACAATCTGAGTGCTGAAATGTGATGAGTGTTGTCCCTGGTTGGGAAAGTGGTGACAGCTCCCCGTGTCTCTAAGGCTGGATTTCACCCACATTGACAAAAGGGCATCCCACAAGAGACACAAAAATGATCCCCACAGCATCAGCCATAATTTATAAGAGGCAAACAGAAATATTCCCTGCCTCATCACAGTATCACTGCTGCTGCTGCAGTCCTGTCCTGCCCTTAAGGGGCAGCATCCTCTTTTCCACTCTGCTGGCTGTTTGAGATCCCAAGGGCAGGAAGAGGCCCCTGGTGATTCATGCTCTTCCCACCTGGAGCAGTTTCCATCTCTGGCACTACCCAGAGGCTCAGCCCCTCCAGCGCACCAGGGCTCGGAGCAAACCTGCAGCAGATCGTGCTCACTTCCACAAAATTAACACAATCCTTAATTAATGCAATAAGCACTGATGAGTAATAAATCATATTAAAATACAAGGAAGGCAATTTTTTAATAAATTAAGCATTGATTCACTCAATAAATATTAATCTACTAAGCATCAAGAATTCATTACATTTTAGGAAACCAGTTGAAGAAAGTTGTCGGTGAGCTGGTCTGCAGTGTGCAGAATGGTCCCTGTTCACCCATAATATACAGTTACTTTTAACTAATTCCTGAATTTATCAAATCAAACAACTTGCCTGAAAGTGAGTCTGGATTATTATTCCATTGCAAGATGCAATTTTCTCAACACAGATTTTCTTTCCTGTTTCTTAGTAGCTCCTTTTCCAAGTACCTCCTTTCTCTTTCTTGGTTTTGGAGGTCTTTAAAATATTTGCTGACTGGTGTCATTTAATTTTCACCTCAATTAACTTAGCAAGAGTTGCAAAACTAGGAAAAAAAATTGCAGGGGGGGTGTAAATTAACTCATTCATTTAAGTTTAGCTTATCTATGAGATGTTCTTTCACACTTTGCTCTCTGCAGAGTTCCTCCAACCTTTTATATAGATGTGGGATGTGCTGCACTTGCTTTGACTCTTATCTGCAGATTAGCAAAAGAGAAGGGAAAAAAAGCCAGATGCAAAGATGCCCCACGAGACTGATATGGAGCTGTTTCTGTAGCAACCGATGATTTTCTTCTCATGTAAGAATGAGCCTCGTCATATCTAATTCTGAATGTATCTGGGCCTTCCTTGCCAGCCAAAGCTGTGTCAAGTATTAAGTCAATATAGTCAGAAAGAGTGATAAAAAAGCAATTATAAAGTCATCTTCCTACTCTTCCTTTAGCCATGATCCAAAAAATATCCTTATCCCTGCCTTCTGTCCCAGCACATCATCTCCAGGCCCCCTGCATCCAGCAGTGCAGGTAAGTGGGGATGGAGCTGGCAGCAGCTACTCAGGGATCTATTCCACACACGATGCTGGAAGCTCCTTCAGCTTCCCAGCCATGCACATCCCAGGAGCCAGCAGAGGTTTTCCTAAACAGCAAGGCCATCTATTCCCGCCTTGCTCCGTATAAAATTCCTAAGCCCGGAGCTGAGATCAGCTTCAGCCTTAGAAAGCTCCTGTTGGCTTTGTGCCCTTCAGTGCTTTCACTCTGCGGGCAGTTTTGAGCCAGGCTGCCCACCCACTGACAGCTCCTGCCACTGGCCCCTCACAGGAAGCTGCCCTTGGCTCTCTGGGACCTCACAACCACTTTGTCTTCTTATTTCAGCCTGGTTTATGCTATTGATTTCTTCCCCCTAATCTGAGTGTGTTTTGAACATGTGTCTGTCCCTCACCACCTTCAATTTACTCTGCAGAGGATTTAAGATTGAAATTAATTGCACAATGTTATTTTTTTTTTCCTGGAAACTTTGCCGCAAGTTGTCACTAATGGCACCTTTTCCTTTTGACTTCAAAACGAGAGTTTCTTTTCTGTAAACTGTGTTGACACAGGAGTAATTGAAACCAGTGTATCTTATCACAAATAAAGCTGAGGATGTACTGAAGGGTGCATTTCGCATTTCTGTGGTCTTTATGATTGCCACACTCTGTAATGTCAATGCTTTGGAAATCTGTCCTTTCACATTATGGCATGAAGGAACCCAGGGGTTCAGAAAAGGATCAAGGAGATCCCAAGTGTGCAGCTTGGCACAGGTGGGTGGCACAACGTGAGTACCCGCAGGCACCACCATGGTTTGCACTGGAGGGAAAATGTGCAGGAGGGGCAGGTTAAAGGCTGTATCCCATCCTTCCTTGTTGCCACCTGCTGTTGGACAGGTTAAGAAATATTGAGGGCTGATCAACATGTGGATACATTTTTTAAGGAAGGCTTCAGTGAAGGAAGGTGTTGGGAAAAAAGTGAGCATTCATGTCTGCCCAGTTCCTAGTTCCTCAAACGCAAGTTTCACTCTTGCACCTCCTTGCCTTCAGAGTGCAAGAGTTACCTCCAAAGAGAAACTCTTGATTTAAGTAACGATATCAAAAAAGTACTAATTCAAATCCCACAAAAATGGATATTTGATGACTTAAAGCTGTCTTTTTCCTCCCCCTGACATGATTCTGAGCAATAATGTTTTCTTTCCATCCTAAAATCACAGACTTTTGTTCACATAATGAAACAAGATCTCACATTATCTACTTCCTTTATGATTACCTGCTAAAGTTTCCTGGTATAATGACAAAATGAAGCAGTCAGCTTGTTGACACTTGACTGGGATTTTAGCAAATTGCATCTGCTGTAGCCTACCCTGTGGAATCAATTATTGATAATATAGGTGTGGAAGAACATTTATAAAGTGGTTTGGGATATGTTATTGCCCATGCTAAGGACTATAATGAGCATTTTAAACCATTTTGACAGTGACCTCTGCAGGTATTTGATCACTGCAATGTGTGGTAACTTGATTCTAGTTTAGAATCAAAACCAAGCCCAAATAATGAAAGACAGCGCCGAACCTTTAAGCTACTTTACTCATTCTTCCAGTGCACATCCTCTCCTACTTAATACCTGACACTTGCCTATTTCTTTCCAAAAACCAGTGATGCATGGTGCCTTCCTACTTTCCCAAAGCACTGCCAAACAAATAGCTGAGACTTCTCCTTCTTCCCCCTTGAATTATTTGTCTCAGGAACAGAAGATCCACACATAATGTTCCTACAGCCCTGCTGTGCTCCAAAGCTGTACAGAATGAACATTAATACAAGAAAGGTTAAGAAAAGGTGGAAAAGCCATTTTTTAGCACAGAGTCATTAAAACCTATGGTAGTAGGAGCAGGTTTCACCCCCTTGGTGAGCAGGTTACTACCAAAAGCTGTAGATCATTGCCCAAGCCATGGGAGCCGCTCTCAGCTTTATGGGCCCCACAAATTCATGGTCTCTTCCACATGTTCTTGAGTGACATCTACTCGTGCTTCATCTATAGGTTGCCTTATTTCCATAAAGTAGTAACCAGATTCATAGTGAGCCACTAGGAACCCAAAAAAGGCACCTCTCTGTTCACTGTAATATTAACAATCACAACAAAAAGTTGCTCAGGCTATCTCATCTCTGGAAAGTAAGGCAGGAGGAAGGAACTGCTTTGGAATGAACTGGTCCTGAACGTTTGCCATGAAAGCTATGACAGCGGAAAGCCTCTTGACAGAGGGGGAAAAAGGGATGATGTATCCAGTACCTTTGTTCTGCTCTTTCTCAAAAGCTCTGGGCCTGCAAGAAATGGAGGGAAAGGAGAGGAGAGGAAGAGGAAGAGAGAAAAGAGAAGAGAAGAGAAGAGAAGAGAAGAGAAGAGAAGAGAAGAGAAGAGAAGAGAAGAGAAGAGAAGAGAAGAGAAGAGAAGAGAAGAGAAGAGAAGAGAAGAAGAGAAGAGAAGAGAAGAGAAGAGAAGAGAAGAGAAGAGAAGAGAAGAGAAGAGAAGAGAAGAGAAGAGAAGAGAAGAGAAGAGAAGAGAAGAGAAGAGAAGAGAAGAGAAGAGAAGAGAAGAGAAGAGAAGAGAAGAGAAGAGAAGAGAAGAGAAGAGAAGAGAAGAGAAGAGAAGAGAAGAGAAGAGAAGAGAAAGAGAAGAGAAGAGAAGAGAAGAGAAGAGAAAGAAGAGAAGAGAAGAGAAGAGAAGAGAAGAGAAGAGAAGAGAAGAGAAGAGAAGAGAAGAGAAGAGAAGAGAAGAGAAGAGAAGAGAAGAGAAGAGAAGAGAAGAGAAGAGAAGAGAAGAGAGAAGAAGAGAAGAGAAAGAAGAAGAGAAGAGAAGAGAAGAGAAGAGAAGAGAAGAGAAGAGAAGAGAAGAGAAGAGAAGAGAAGAGAAGAGAAGAGAAGAGAAGAGAAGAGAAGAGAAGAGAAGAGAAGAGAAGAGAAGAGAAGAGAAGAGAAGAGAAGAGAAGAGAAGAGAAGAGAAGAGAAGAGAAGAGAAGAGAAGAGAAGAGAAGAGAAGAGAAGAGAAGAGAAGAGAAGAGAAGAGAAGAGGCCCATTCTCCATGGTCTGGCCCCACATCCAGATTGGAATCAAGATTTTTTTTAGCTGCACTTTCTTTAGCTGCTTGTGCATGTTTTAAATGTACTTATATAGCAAGGGCTCAGGATCTACTCATTCCACAATTTAGCTCAGCACCCCAAGGGGTTTGTTTTGGTGAAACACTGCCATGCAGGTTTTTCATAGTTTCTTGTATTACTATGTAAATTGCAGAGCTGTGGTTATAATCCTGTGCTTGTGACATCAATTACTTAATGCCTATAGAGATTATTGTAATGCCACAAACAACGGATTATGTTTTAAAGTACATAGTAAGCAGCAGGAGCTAATAAACTCTTCTATTTAAGATTTATTTATTTTGAAAAATTGGAGTAAATAAGGGCAGGAAAAGCTGTGCAGACCCCACACAGTGCCATTAACAACCAAAATCTATCCACGACACACATCCCTCCAGGCACTGCCCTGCAATTCTTTAGCTGTGATTCCTGTCTCACATTAAGTTTTACCAAGGAAAGGGGCAGCATTTCTGAAAGCAATTATGAACTTGGAAATTCACCATTTGTTGGGGGGCAGGGGGAGAGAAGCAACAGTGTTCAATGAATGTTTAATTAGAAACAAAGCATATCTACCCATACCAGTAATGGGATATTGACTGACCAGCCATTGTTTATGGGCTGGTTTAGATAACAGGACAGATTAACCCCCAACATAGGCAATTTTTAAACTAAACATGCAATTGCAGGAGCTTGTGATTACATCATAAGGGAGAGACAAATTCAGGGATTCATGGTCCCCATCTGGACCTTGAAATTGAGCTCTGAACCCACAGATTGTTTCTCCCAAATATTATTTTGCTGTCTATAGCTAAATAAATATTTATTCAAATTGGGACTTAAGTTCCAAAATTCATGTTTGACCTAAACAGCTTAGGTACCAGCTAGTAGCAGTTTAGTAGCAGTTTTCTATTCTCTTCATGTCAACTAATACTAAGTTTTATAAACTGTCATCATCCCAGAATAGCCAGGACACTGGTGGGGAGAAGACTGGCTTGGGTTCAAAGGCATTATTGGTTTGCAAAAAAAGGGAATTCTAGGAGAAGGGAAAAAAAACCCTGAACCTCAGATTCTGAAGATGTTGGGAAAATTTCTGAAACATGAGAATTTTTCACTGAAAGAGTGACTGACTCCAGCCCTCCAAGCTCTGCTCAGGCACCACTGCAGCCACTGACTTTTCTGCAGTAGGGACAGGCAGGAGGGAAGGGGGAATAACTCTGAGTTTTCACATTTAAACCAGGAGGATTGTTGAAAATCCCCCCTCAAGCCCCACATATTATGTCATGTCTCTTAATTACTGTATATAAGTTAAGGCAACATGATAAAAATTTCATCAAAAAAGTAAAATTAGAATCTTTTATGTATGGACAAATATATAAATTTATTTGTTCAACTATTTTGGTCTCATCTAATTTCAAGCTTTTCATCTAATTTCAGTTCGAGTCTGTTTCCTTTCACAATTCATAGCAGTGAGTTTGTTTCCCTATTGCTCAAAATTATTTCTTTTCCCAAACAAGACCACTGCTTGTCATATTCACTCCAACAAATGATTCAGAGCATCCCAATCTTTATTCCCCCAAAACCTGCCTATTTAATTACAGCCCATGACAGCACTGTCTGGAAAAGTCAAATGGCACAAATGAGCGTGGGCTTTTCTGAAGGTAAAAGGAACAATCTGACTTTCCAAACAGACCCATCACTTTCTCATTTGTTTCTGAAGTAATGTCGTTGTGCTTTCCTATGAAATGTGCTAAAATCATCACTAATTCCTGCAGCTGAGGCACCAAACTTGTGGAACAAGGTACAGTCAGGCTGCAACTGCTATCAGAATTCCTAAGGACTACCAGGGCAGCTCTGGGACTCCCTGCAGCCACTCCCAGGGTCACTCTGCCTTTGTGCACTATGCAATTCATGTTTAATCAATGGGTGGTGTCTCTACAGCTGTTAATAAAAAAGCCAAATGGAGGCTACTGGAGCCAAGGCAGCATTTCACTCTGTACATTTCAACTGGGATGGTTTTATATTAGTTTTTAAATTTGGCATTTTAAACCCAAATCCTTCAACCAGGTGCTTTAAACTGTGAAAACCATTCCAGGGGAATTTTTACTCACAGCAGTTGAAGAGAGTTATGTGTGCTGTAAATAATATGTTATGTTATATTAAAGGAGAAAATAAAAGTTTGGTTCATCAGAATCACTGAGCTGAATTAGTTTGCCTGAGAGCAGCCTCAGTGGGGAGCTGTGTAAGAAAATGAGGCCATCCAGATATTACAAGTTTGCTCCTCTCCTCAGTCCATGTCAGGTTATTCTGACTAATAAAACAGGGGACAACATTTGTCCTGTCAGCTGAAGAGAGATAAGAGGTCTGAAACCCTCATTTCATTAGCCTCATTGCTAACTGGTTCAAATTATCTCTCTTTTACAGTTGTTCCATAAGCAATGCGCTGGGGACCTGCTGCCTGATGTACATCTAATGGTGCTCAAAACACCCAGAGCACATGCTGGTGGAAAATCTGGCCACTGGCAAACTGGGCACTACTTTGAGCAGGAAGACCTACTGGGAGAGGGAAGAGAACCAAATGCTTTATTAACCAATCTTAACATGAAACTGCTCATTTTCTGCATCACAAATGTGGAGATGCTTCAGGGTCCAGCCCAGCCAAAGGCTGAATTTCCCCCTGGTGAGGCACTGAGGGCAGGTTGTGCCCCTCAGAACCAGATCCCCACCGGACAGAAGCTGAGATTTGCTCACGTGTAACAAACATTTAACCAAGGACAAGGTAATTCTGACACGAGACAAAGCAGTTGTCCTTTGGGCTGCACAGAAAATATGTTTCTCTGGGTAATTTGAAATGTGGATGTTTAGCTGTGATTTGTGAGTCACTCTGAAGTTTTCGTTTTTTTTAGAAATAGGTAGTTCTGTGTTTTCATTGCTACCATTGCCCTTATTTACATTCTTCATTTTTAGAAGGAATCTAAGAGGTTTCCAAACATCCATTGAGCATTAAACTCAAAAATTAATTATCTAGATGTTTGCAACAACATTTAACACACTGTGTAAGCAATTTGCTTCCCCAAAGAGTGCCTATTTTTCAGTTAGCAAAAAAAGCTGTGGTATGTCAAGAATAACTCAGGGGGAAGCATCAGTCCATCATTTCAAATCAATTTCACAGTTGCAGGAAAGGTGAACAGAGTTTCCACAGGTGAAAATGCCAGGAAAATTTATCCTTGTTCTTAGCCTGAACTCCATTGTGTCAGACAGCAATTTTTCAGGGTTTTTTTAAAAAAAAATTTTTTTGAAAGACCAACACAAATGTAAATGTTCTAATTTATAGTGGCAAAATTAGGTGTCAGGTTCATTCCTTGTTTTCAGCGAGCTTAAATTTTTCTTTTGGGCACTGGAGACAGAGAACATTTTTCCTTCTGAAATGTGGCTCCCTTTGCCACGGTCCTGTGGGTTTGGGTTATGGAGGAGACGCAGGAGCCCAGCTCAGCTTTGCCCTCTCCACTCCCAGCCTCCCCAGGGAAAAGTTTATTCCCCACAGACCACTCCAGAAGAAAATCTCTCTGCTATTTCAGCCACCAGAAATAGATCTGTGCTAATTTACAGCTGGGGAAAAAAAAAAGAGAGTTCACATCTTTTATATCCCCAAATAAATAAACTAAACGGTTCAGACAATACAATGGAATCAGTATTTTCAAATGAGCTTTTTAATGAAGCATGAATAGATTTCCAGCCCACATGAGCAGAAAAATAAGTAAAATCATTGGGGATTACTGTTAAAAAGCTCCTTAGAAAAAAAAAAAGTAAAAAGGAAAAAAAGGAAAAGAAAGAGAAATTGATCTTAGGGCAGAGAAGGCACTTTGCATACAAGGAACTGGCAAAGCAAGGGGCAGCAGAGAAGAAAGTGTTAAGAGAACTGAAGATAAAAAAGGTGCCATTAGGAAGATGGCTTTGGAGCAAATTACATAGAAATAAGATGAAATTTTTCTTAAAACCAAATAAGCAAACAAACCAGCTCCCTCAGCCCTCTGATCAGTAAAGAAATCAGAACTGTCAGCTTTCATCTGCCTCGCACAATAAACCTAAACTCAAAAGAATAGTTAAGTTTTGATTCAAGCCACACAAAGCTAATTTTGCTGGCCATGGCTTTCCCTAACTAGGTGTTTTGGACTCTGAGGAACATGAGATTTTCTGGGTTGGAGAGTGTTTTAGTATTGCTACTGTGTCAACTTTGAATTATGCACGGATTTTTAAATATGGATCTGTTCCTCTACTTATGATGACAGGCACATTCACATCATATAAAATTGGGAATGAGGAGAGCTAAACAAAGCCAGTGAGTTCTGAATTGATCACCTAAAACATCTGCTGTATTGCTTAGGAATTGCAGCCCATATGGTATTTCAGAGCATCCAATATTTGGAGGAACTCTACCTATGCAGAGCATCCATAAAATGTCAGAAACACCCATTTTGGCTATTTCAATCTTAACTCTGGATGTTCTTTTTTTAAAATAAAAGGCTTAAAATTATTTCTGGGGTTTTTTTTTTTTTCTGTTTTGTCATGTAATTTGATTGCAATCAACTTATCTCCTGCCCTAAGTCTCCCCTGTGTTTCTGTACACTGGCAATGTTAATAGTGTTCAAAACAACAACAAGAACTTAATGGAAAAGAGAAAAATAAGTGATCATCTAAATGTTATCCTTCCTATCTCAGCCAATCTACTCCTTGCACTTATTCTGAATCTCACCACCATTAGGGTACAATAATCCCACAGCAGCCCTAACACAGTATTGATTAGCAACAAATCAGAAATATGCATTTAAAATGGGATTTTGCTCTGATTTAACAATCCTGCTATATCACACTCCAGGTCTTGCCAAGAGAAAGGATGTGACATTTTTCAACAACTGACCTCAGAGTGAATTAGACACTCAAATAATTTTTAGGCAGTAATGTGGTTTTGAGAATTGCTCTAAGCATCAAAATCTCACTAAAACAGGTCAGACTGGAGCCTCTAATTTTGCATCAAAAAATAGCAAGGCAAAACATCTCAAATCATCAAATAAAAGTATTTTTTAAAATTCTACTGTCCCATTATCTGCTTTGCTTTGCAAGTTAGGCTTTGATTTGGGGGAGATAAGAAAGGCTGGACTGTCACAACCACTCAGACCCCATCCCAAAGGAAGAGAGAACTGCTGTGCAAAACAGAGAAAATACCAAATGGGGCATTGCAGCCACAGAGCCAGAGGAATTTATTGAAAATAAATTTATTGAAAATAAATTCTTCAAATGGGAACCAGTCTGGGGAACAGTGCAGGTTCAGAAAAGATGGCAGAGATCAGCTAAAATACTTGCAATTTCTCATGACAGAGTTTCCTTTAACCAGTTCAAGCTCAGAGAGAGGTAAGGGTGAACCATGAATCAACACTCACTGAGTCTCTCTGGTAAACTTATTATTTGTTGTTGCAGTCTCTTGCAGAACTCAAGACAAAGGCTTTCCCTCTGCAGATAAACACTAATAAAAGTGCCTGTATTTTCTCTTTCTGCCTCAAACCTAATCCATGGGTAAAAATCAGCAGCAAGTTGCATAATTCTTAAAACCTCTCCAAAATTTATTGGATTACGTCCTACAAATGATTACAAAAAACCCAGCACTAATTTACCCTTTATATCTTCAGGCAAACTGGAGATATCCTATTCACCCATCTGAAACATTCAGAATTTCAGAATTAATTCAGTATTTCAGAATAAAAATGTCATTCTGGTGGCCAAGAGGAGAATCAGGTACCAGTTTTGGCAATTCCAGCTCACATAAACAGAAGGCAATGTGGAGCCCAAATTGCAGCACACAAAATTGTATACAATTTAAAACAAATTCTGTGCCCAGCAAGCATTGTCCAGTTTAGCAGGATTATTATTTCTAACACTGGAATGCTAAAATATGGTATTTAATGAAGCTGCATTGTGTACTTCATGATAGCCAGCTGAATAATACTGAAAATTAGAAGCTTATTTTCACTCTTTGCACCCTGAAGTCATTGAAACCTAAGAGGGTAAAACTCACAGCTCGCATTACCTGTGCCATAAACTTATTCTAAACCTAAAAGGCCTCAAATTTTGTAAGAAAAACAAAATTCGGGGCTTTTTTTAAAAAGAGCAGATCCCAAAAGCAAAACCATTGCTAGAGCAGAGAGAATTCTGTCAGGGCTCCCTCTTTTGGCAACAAAATAAAAGCTTCACAGATCATCATGAAAAGCTTTTCACAAGGGGTTCTTTGCTTCCAGGAGTACAAACCTCACATCACACATGGCCTGACTGCATTTTGTCTTCTAGGGAAGACCTCAGCTGCCCAAAAGTCTTCATTTAGCCATACAAAAAAGTGCTGCTGCTCTTGAATTTGGGAGTTACTTACACTGTCCCTTGATTCTGAAGATTACTTGGAGCAAGAGGAACCACTCAAAATTCCACATTTTGCTGGGAGCAGAAATCTTGCTGGGAGCTAAGAGCGATAGGACTGGCCAGGAGCGGGCAGAAACAGAAGCAATTTGGCATTGGCTGGGATAAAAATCACAGGATTAGTCAAGAAAATAGGTCACAGAGGACAGGCCAAAGAACAAGTGTGAAAAATGGCTTTTTCTGATTAGTCCCTTCCTGGGAAGTGTGCCAGAAAGTACAGAAGGTCCCCCAAGAAATTTCCTCAGGCTAAGTTTCACTGTGCAGCTTTTCCACAGAAGCTGTCAAATGGAAAAACATCTAGAAATTTTTTATCACTACTGGGACTGCTGGTACAGGAGATTTTTCCCTGGATTTTACACAGGGTTTCTAAGAGCTGCTGATGGCTTGGGAAGGGACAGGGCCTGCTACACCTGAATTTGTCCCTTACCTGGGGGCTGGGATGTGCAAGGAAGGAGAATCTGTTCACCTGAGCTGCTCCTACATTTCTCAGTAAAATGGAGTTTGGGGTCAGCATGCACAACCCACAGGCAATTTAAGGCAAGTTCTTTAGTATTGTACTAAAACCCCAGGCCCATTCATATTAATTCGGCCTTATAGGCATATATATATAAAAATAAAAGATGGGAAAGGCTTTGGATAACTTTTTCCTTTGGCTTCTCTGTAACTTACATCACCTGATCTTCTGAAACTCTGATTTTTTTTACAAGGAGAGCTTTTGAGCAAGCTTTAGTAAGGGTTATTGAAATTTAAAAGTTCATTATGTTATAATTGTCTCACCCAGGCCTCAAAGGCTTTTGTGTTGCTGCTGTCCTGTGGGGAATTGAGCAATGGGGTGCTGGTTATGTGAACTCAGGGAGAGCTCCTTATAAACACGACAGATATTATGGGGTCTTTCAATTTAAACACCCTGTCTGCAAAAGGCAGGTTATTCTGGATTTATACACATAAAGAGAATATCATGCTAACTTTTTATTAAAAATTAAAATCTTTTGAGTCACAACAGAAATCAATATACCACAATTTGAGTGAAGTAGAATGATGATCCTGTGGTTAAGTAATTGAAAAGGGAATTGAGTAATCTGTCATTCTTCCTGCTCTGGGCAACTTAGCTCTGGACGTCTTAAGCACTGCATTGTAGGCTCTTAAAAGAGTTAGGCATCATGTTTCCAAAAGCAATTTCAGCAAGCAAGGCAGCATTTTGGGTACATTCCTAAATAAAAGTTGTATTTTTTACATTTTGCACATCCTGGAATGCCTTTTCTAACGTGCTGGACTAAGAGGTTCAAGGAGCTCAGCAAGGGGCCAGCAAGGATGGGAGGCATGGCCACATGATCCAAAACAATCAAGTATTGCCCATCTCTAACCTGGCAGGTGAGAACCACTGTGGCTGTAAAATGTGAGCCTGGGCAGGAGCTGCTGAGAGCTCTGAAATGTGCAGAACCAAGCACTGGGCCTGCCTGAAACTGGCATTGAAAAGCATCCTGTGAAACCTCAAATCACTTCTGAAAACGAGACTAAACCACCTAAAGTGCTTATGCATTGCTCTACATGGTGGTGTGGAGGTCAAGCTCTAAATTCAAGAGCTCTTCGGGAAACCGAACTGCTCAGCTAAGCAAGAAGGCTGCTGCATTTCCTCTCTTTTGTTCTTTCCCTCTTTTACCAGTGTCAGTTTGCCCTATCTGGGAGAACATCATGCCGTGTTGAGGTGCTAGACTAAGTTTTTTGTGCAGATTGTCCTTTGCTGTATGTAAAATTACCTACATCACTGCCTGGTTGTCACGCGGAGCGAGGTGGGCACAGAGGGGTGACCACGAGGGTTTAAAGGATAAAAGCAACACAAATGCAAAAAAGTGAATGGTGAAGATGGGCAAATGATGATGCCATTCTGTATGAAAGTATATCTGTGCAAACAGTGTGGGCAAAATCTGTCCAGGCTACCTGAATCTGGAGTGATGCTGCTTTTCATTACAAGCCATCAGCGCCTTTCTTGCACCCAACGCAGCAGCTCAGGAAGAGAAGCGTTTGCCTTCATTTTGAATTGGCCTGCCTTTTGTCACAACCTTAATTTCACTGAGTTGCTGAGTTTTGTATCTTCATAAAATGCACCATTCAAGCTTCCAGCAGACATGCAGATTAGCCTTATCCTAAAGCACCTCATCTCTATTTATCCCGGGGTAATTAGTCACGTAAATTAGAAGTCATTACCAAAGGCTACAAAAACCTTTAGCAAAGGCTTGTTGACAGGCTAAACATGTTTAAAATACTTTTAGGGTGGGAAGAGAGGGGTATGTATGTGGGGGGAGGTGGGGGGAAGAGAAATATCATCATCAGAGGAAGGAAATTGTGGCAGAGAAAATGGGGCTGTGTTAATCTGTATTCACTCCTAAAGAAAGACTTATACCATTGTGTGCTGCCACGGTGATATATAACAGAGGACATTTCAAATGCCAAGCCATAAAAGTGTATTTTCTTCATTACATTTTCGTTGAATGCTTTGATCTTCCCATTTTACACTATAAGTTTGATTCATCATTACTTTCCAGTAAGAAACTGCCACATTTGATTGTGGAAAGAAGAATTCTTATCTAATTGCAATTTGTAAGCACAGGATTTAGTGTATTGTTGCCTGAAAAATGGAACTGTCTAAATTATTTTCCCTGAAACTAACATCCTCAACAAATAAAAGCAACATATGATAGCTGGGCATAATTAAAGAAAAAATGACACCTACTGTTACATGAATAAAGAAAATATGTTGATGACAAGCAAGGGGGGAAAAAAAAAAGTGATTTCCCTGCAGTTTTGGTAAAACACAAAAGCATCGCATTTTAGTTCTTTTAACACATTTGTTCAATGAATTGGGAAAAAAGCAATCCCACCCCCAAAGCAGGCTGCAGTGTACAGTTATTTCCCTGCAGCCCGAGCAGAGCACGTCAGACATTTTGGATTTACCGTGCAGGCACAGCAGCCCTGCCTGAGTGTCCCGACACCCAGCAGCCTTTCCCTGAGCCATGAGAGAGCAGCCACGAGATGCTGGCCGTGCAGAAAAACCTCCCTGTTTGCAGCTTCCCTTTCAACAGCCATTTTGATCTCTTAGGGTGTCTGTGCATGTTTTATAAAATCAGTTTTCAGGCAACTTTCTGCTTTTTCGAACCTTTTCTTTTTATTTCCTGCTTTATTGCTCGTCGTCCCAGCTCCCTCACATGTGCTTATCTATTCCCTTCCCCAATATTGAGCAACTCATAGAAAACCTCTGGTAACAAAACATGTAATATTCTGTTATCATTTGGCATTTTACCATCCAAAGCTTAGAGTATTTGTCTTTTTTTCCTTTGTTTTCAGCGCTGTCCTGCCTCGCCCCTCCCCACAGCATTCACATATTCATTACAGATGCCTTGATAAACTCGTTTCCACTCCGTGGGGTATGAATAGGGTTATGGAAATCACCTATCTATAGCAATACATGATAACAAATATGCAGTGATAGCTCTGAGAGATGCATTATTCCCCACTCTCAACAGCACCAGAACAGTATAATTTGTAACCTGTTGGTGGAAATGCTATCCTGATATTAGTGAGTTTTCCAGTCCATTCTGAGATCCATTCTGCTCCAGCTACTCCCCCAATGCACTCAAGAAAGTTTGAAGCCAGGCTGGATTTTTCTACCCAAATTGGCAATGCAGCTTTGACTGCAGAGAATATATATTCAGACAATAATGTGTAATGCACTTATAGAAATACACCTAGAATATGACTAAGTACTACAGGACCACTATTACAATCTACTGTAATAATTTCTTGCAAGCAAATATAAACACAGTCCAAAGAAACACTATGAATCCCTAAAAACAACCAAAAAAAATCTAATTATGTATCTTCATTGTTTACAAATGGTCCCAAGTATTGTCTCAAGATACAGAGCATTACTCCAAGTAGAAGGACAGTAATAATGAGTGGGTTTGCAAGACAAAAATAAATAAATAAAATGGTTACTCTGGAATTTGGGTCATACTGCAGCAGCAACGGGGTTGAGCAGCTGTGTGAGGGATGCAGCAAAACCTGGTTAGAAGCCACTGGCCTTTTGTGGAGATAGAAGGAACACTGTACATGAGTCACCTTCTGAGCCACCTGCAAACTGCCCATCAACAAGCTCTCAAAATAGCAGAATCCTGGTGGGGGGTGGGCATATGCATCTCTTTCTTGGATCTGGATCTCCATTTAGTAATAATAAATAATTAATGAAAAGAGGGCTTTATGCAAGAGTAAAATATGTTTTTCAAACATCCAGGTACTGAACTGGGTGTTAGAAATTTGGCAACAGCTGCACAAGAATTCTGGAGCTGGAGAGAGGCCTGGCTAAGGCAATGTGATAATAACCACCTTGAAGATGAGTGCCCATTTTAGCAGGATTTCACTGATCATGGCTGTAATACCATGTTTCACCTCGATTACATGGAATCGTTCTCCGCATTGCCAATCATTAGGACAAACCCGGTACTGGAGCAGAAGAGTTTTGCTGTGCCCCTCAGGTGAATATCGTGTAAAATCCAGGAAAATGAGCTCTAAACCCAGTTGTTCCCGTGGCAGTGTGGGTGCTGAGCCTGCCAACCAGTGCTGGTGTCCCAGCACTGTCACTGTCACTGCCTGCAGCCACAGTTACCCTTCCTGGATATGGAGAAGGACCATTCCAATTAGAAAACACTTATTGGCAATAAGCATCCGTTAGATGATCTCCCAAGGTCCCTTCCAACCTCAGTGATTCTATGAAATATTCTTTTATGCCAATAAACACAAGCAGATCAGATCAAATATTGATTTCCAGCACTGCTCTTCCCCAGGCAGCTTCCCTGTAACGTTGTGAGGAGTCAAGTGATGGGGAGGATGAGGGATGTTTTCCCCTACCCTGTGTCTCTTTTGGAGCCTCAGGGGGTTCTCTACAGATTCAAGAGAAACAAAACACACGTGGCTTTGAAGAGAGACAGCTCCTCCTTAGGACTGCCACTCCTGCTTTGGGTCTGAGGGGTTTTTCTTGGACCATCCAAAGGAGAAGTTTTGGACCAGGCTCCGGATGTCCCCTTCACCACTTGGACTCCACAAGCCTCTCCAAATCTAAGATATTAATGAAAATAAAAGGAACAAACAATAAAAGACCATTCCCTGCCATCTTAGCCCAGGCAGACTTCTTGTTGCTTACAAAGGAAAATTTCCATTTCTATCAAATAAGTCATGGCTATTGCTGCAGACATTCACTTCACATGAAAGATTTCTGGATACTGCAGTGTTAGATAAAAGCCCTAAAATATCTGGGATAAGGGACTGTCCCTGGCCCACACTATTTCAAGATATTTGCCAGGAAAAATCAAAATGTGACCTTCTTCAGTGATAAAAAGAGCATTATTTATTTATTTTTCATTTCCCCCCTAAAAGTTCCCCAATGTACAAAGAAAGTGGCATTACTGCAGGGAATACCACAAGCATTTGGGAGAGTAGGAAAGAAAAAGGAAAACTCTCCCACTGAGCACCTCTTTTTCAGAAGCATCATTCTATGATCAGGAGTGAGCTGTTTTGATTTCTTTCTTTGTTTTTTTTTTTTTTTTTTAATTGCTTTCCTATATTGTACCAGATTTTTTTTTTCTTGATTGCAGAAAACATTTTCAGTTTGGAATAATTTTAACTACTTCAATAAATTGTCCTAAAATACAAAGAACTTCAAAACAGTGTGCTTTTATGATGTGAAAATCCTTTCTAGAGCTTTATGGAGCTACTGCTGTGAAATCATAAATCAGCATGGGCAAAACAATGAACCATAATATTTTGCACGGATGTGGGAGGAACAGTTTCTGGTCTTTTATATAACTTCTAATCTATGTTAAGCAAGAAGTATTAAGACTAACTTAGAGACACTGTCAAAGTTTGAAAACAGGTATGATAAAGAAAAAGAATTCACTATTGTCTATCAAACAGTGTAAACTCAGGTCCTTCCAAAAATTATCTGAGCATCCTCAAGTCCAAAATTAAGTCGGTGGAGTCCTGCAGCAGCTCTGTGGCTCTGAAACTCAGTTGCCCATTTTTTAATGGAGAATGGCAAAATACCTTGTGGGGATACAGAGCAATTTAAAGCATTATGAAGACAAAACACTAAGTACCACTTCTTACTGTACACACCATTTCATCAGGGCATTTTTAATCAGCATGCCTCTGAGAGAGCCGAGCTCAGCTCCACAATATTTAATGTCAATGGCTGCTGGTTAGCAGGGGTGGCAATTCTGCTTAGTGGGGACATCTTCCAGTGATTTAGCAGTGATTAGTGCTGCTCAGTCTCCTGCTGGCCGTGCTGCTCCTTTCTCTGACAATAGCTGCGTGCTCTCCTCAGCCCCTCAGCCTGCTGGAAATTGCTGGCAGTGATTTTCCAGCACCCCCTTCTTCCTGCCATGCTCCCCAATTCCTGGAAAGAGCTTTGCTCCCGAGGGCCTGGGGAGACCCCACTGCAGGAGCAGAGATGCTGAGAGTGGCCCAGCTGGCAGCACTGCACTGCTGTGCGAGCATCCAGGCCCTTTCTCAACGCGTCCAGCATCTAATCCCCCCTCCACGGGTCTGTTCAGTGGCAGCAAAACACTTTGACACAAGTTTCCAGGTCCCTGGGTATGAGCCCTGTTGTAGGAAGGGAATTTTTTGTGACCTCCTTCGCCCATTCAACAGGGAGCTCAGCACACACTGGCCCTTTAAGAAATTCAACAACTTTTTAAAAATTTTGTTAGGTCCTTTTTCTATGGGACAGAATTATCATTTTGCCCCTTCTGTCTCTAGCATGCTCACACATTCAATCCCAGTAAATTTATCAGTGGTGCTGAAGTCTGATAAAAGTCCAGACCTGCAATTTCAATACTTTAAGTACCAGTAATACCATTTGACTGCTTCCTTCCCCATGGAAACAGTGGTTGTTCTTTTGTGGGCTGGGCTGGTTAAGTGGCGAATCATTAAATTCCAAGAAAAAAAAAACTTTCAGTTTTTAATAATTAGTTTCATTCAAATTTAATAACAATGCAGCTTGAATAGAATCCTGATTTAGTGACAGAAAATAACAGAATCAGTCCTTGCTTTTTATTTCTTCTCACTATAGAACAATACCCTTCTTCTCTCACAGGACACTTTGGGCCCATTATATCAGCAGTAGATGATACCATGTCTAAAATATCAGTTATCTGTTATTGGGTTTGCCATAAATTTCTTGTGTAATCTTCAGCAAGTTACTAGTTTACCATCTAAAGGAATTAACTTCACACTGTGCTCTTCCTGTTCTGGACATTACATGGTTTCCTTAATGAATATAATAGCAAGAACAGATAGGAAGATATTTTAAGTGCTTTAAAAACAGAAAATTCTAAAATATTAGGATTTTTTTGCTTTTTTAAATTTTTTTGTTTTGTTTTGTATTGTTTTGTTTTGTTTGTTTGATTTTTTTTAATTTTTCTTTGCTAACAAGCAGAGAACCTTAAAGGAAGCCTTTGAGCAATAGCTGTATTCCTGGTATCCACTGCTGTTAGAAGAATTTGCAATTTTTTTGGTATTCAAATGGCATCAATAAAATGATGTTTTATGAACACTCTTTAAAATGCAGAGAGGGAAAGAGAATACAGAAAGCTGTATAGTAATACAATATTCCAAAGACTGCAGCCTATGAACCCAAGACAATAAGGACTCTATAACAATGGAAGTCTACAGTGTACATAGAGTTTTGATATCAGACTATTTTTTAATCAGAGAATGAATTTTATCAATGTTGGTCTAAAGTAACCTTGGGCACCGTTAAGATTGCTAAAGGGGGAAGGAGACTGGATAAAATAATTACATATAAATCTCCAAGAAGAAATTGCATTTGATCCCAAGTACACATAGAATATATTACAACCAGGCTATTTTTAAAATACTTACTCAAAGAGATTGAACAATAAGAATTTTCCTGGGCATGAAAAGGGGGAAAAAAGCACCTGCTTTTAATAACCATTTTATAAATTGTCCTTAGACTTCTTTAAAGACTGCAGGAGAAATACTCACTTGACATAAATGGTTCTAGACCTGCATCTTCAGAAAGTGTCCAGAAGCAAGACCCACAAAGTCTCAAAATTTGTACCCTTCCATTGAAAACTACAAGCAAGTTTAAGTGCCAAGATTTTTCAGCATTGTTCAGGAATCAATTTTTTTTTTCCTGTTCATCTTTACAGGGAATTCTACACATGTGGAAAACCATGCTCAGTGAGTGATAAATGTCCACTGGAGACCAAAGCTCCTGGGACTGGGATAAGGGCACATCCTGAACCTCTCCCTCAAAAGCTGCTGCCATGCCAAAGCCACTGAAACTCGGTGTGTTGAGGCAGCCCAAGTGAGGCTGAGCTCTATTCCCTGCTCAGAAACAATTTGGTGCACTGATTTGCATAATGGTGCACACATTTGCATTGTGAGCAACTTCTGTAGTATTGTATGTGGATGTTCCATGTGTCATAAACTGACTGAAGTTCACAGCCTTGGACATTTAGAAACCATCTAATGTAAGTTAGTTATCTTGCCTCTCTTTAATATCAATGGATGGATAAAATCCCTTCTATAGGATGAATATTTTTACTTCTCTTGGATAAATGTCCTAGGGGAGAGTGAATCATCTTTTAGAGTTTCCTTGCACACACCAGCAATTTAGAAAGAGCCCAAATTGACGGCTCAAACAAGGTCTTAACTAAGGTTTGTCATCAGATGAAATCAATTTCACCCTAAAGTTTGAAAAGAGTGGAAGGCACATGAGGACAGCAACTTCCTTGAGCCATCCAGCTGCTGATGCTTCTTTCTGGATTAGGTTTTTTAAACTTAATCTTTGTAGGAGGATTCTCAACACAGTTGTAAAGAAAGGAGGCAGAAACTTCCATTTCCAGTTTAAGTCCCTTTAGCAAGAGATGCTATAGAATAAGAAAAATCTAAAAATAGGGGAAGGAATTTTGAAATACTTAAACCATATTACATAAGCAGAACTAACAAGCCAAACAAGTCAGATGAATTTCAAATGGTACTAAATATAACCTTGTAAATAATACCATTCTGGAAGGCTGATTTTCTGAATCAGAGAGCCAGTTAGCATTAATGGACATAACTTCTGTGAGAGATAACAAAAAGAAAGGAGGTTAAGGGTTGAACATTTTGCTCTGTTTATTCTCTGAAATCCAATTAACTTCAGGTATTTGAGAAGACAAAGCTTGAAGAACACATCTGAAGAAACGTAAGGGATTGAGACTCCTGAAGGAACAGGAAGAACTCTTGATACAAACATTGCCACACATCCAACAGGTAAATTCTTTGAATTAGGCATGAAAGGAACAAGAGCTCTTCCCAACAGTCCGGAATGGAGGTATTTTTGTAATTTCTGATCTTCTTTCTGTGCCGCTAAAGTCATCACCTCCAGCAGCTTGAAATCCAGCACTGCTGCCTGCGCCAGATACCTGTATTCATTAGCACCAGCATCTAACAATTGCTGTGTGGCACCTGCTCAGCTCTGGGGTTAGGGGCTCATTTGTGCTCCTTGGATGCACAGGCAAGAAGAAAAGTTGAGATGCATAAGCAGATCTTGCACAAACAATTTGTTAGTGATTAAAAAACAAAAAAGGAAAAATCTCCCCCCAAAAGAAAGGAAAAAACCCAAGCTACTGTTCTGGAAGACAGGTGTGCTACAAACACAGCCTGAGTTTGTGAGCTCGGTAACTAGCAAAACTTTTGACAAAGGTGTATGAAGGTGGATCTGTCACGATGCAGCTTTGAGGGAAAAACACTCAGTCACAGTGGAGAACAAGAGAGAGGAGTAAACTCTGACAGGATGAGCTGTAACCTTCCATCAGGTCCATTCCTGCTCAACATGAGCCCCACATGTTGCTCTGCTTTCACAAGAACAAGTGAAAAGGTAAAAGAGAACAGCTCCATCCCACTGAACAATCAGGATTGACCCAGGAGAGAGGTACACCATAAAACCGAGCAAATACATAGACACAGGGATATATCCAGCTTCCAGAAACTGGTAAAACCCAGACCATGACTCAGCTAGTGGAATTAGCTGTGCGTGATGTCAGTCATGCTTACACTTATATATGAAGAAAATTAGCTGCTTGGAAGCAGCTTGTGAGCAATGATGGGCACAATGTTATGGGTTTTTTTTTCATATAATGGCTGGGGTGGGGAAGCTGCTCTGCAAATTAAGCCCCTGCAAAAAATCCAGGGATCAAGTGACTTTGTTGTGCTGAGCAGGAGTTTCAGCTAATGTCGGGCAAAAGCATTCTCTCATTTTCACCCAAAAGTTCTGTATCTCCCTCATGGAGTTCTAGCACAGAAACTTCTGCTGTGTCATTATACCAAAAAGAAGAAATTTTAGGAAAATAAGCTTGGAGATACTAGATATCAGTAAAAAGAAATGCTTGCACAAAATTAATTGTAGCTTGTGTTGCTGGAAGTGAAGGTAAACATCTGAAGGGAAACCATACAAATCGAGGATTTGTGCTCTCCTAAAGTCAGTAGGATTTTTGTATTTCTGGACCATCTATATTCACTCAATTTTGCAGAAGAACTTTCTGTGTATAGACATGTTTGGAAAATGGCAGTCTGTCAAGCCAGTCCATCTCACTTATCTTTACAGGATATGCATCAAAGCTGAACTGCTCAACTGGGATTTTCTTAAAATAAGAGAAACAGGCCCCTCCACAGGACTGTTAGTCTCATCTATTGTAAACAACAAGCTCAGGATGGAGCACAGTGCCCTGTAGATCTGGGGGTTTTTTGTCTTCATCTATTTCTGAAGAAATCCAACTCTAATTGATAAGGTCAGACAAGAATAACTCTCCCCAGTAAGACAACACATTAGCATGTTCTCCTGGAGTCACAGATATGTTTCAGAAATAAAGAGCAGCCTTGGCTGAGGGAGGGAATGCAGAATTGGATCCCTATAGTGCCAGACAGAGTGTCAACAAAATTGGCTGTAGCTGAAAGGTATGAAATCAGCTCTCCATCTCAGTGCTGTCCATGCAGCTCTGGATTCCCTGTAGTGCTGCTTCTCCTCTTTCACCCTACTCCAGTTGATTTGGGATTAAAATATGAAAGCAGCTGGAGCAGAGTAGTTTCATTAAACAGCTGCTGTAGAGGAAGGCTTTGAGCTACCTCCCGTTACTTTGAAAGATACAATGCCAATAAATCTACTTCTGAGTAACGGTAACAACATGCTCAGCGTTAGCCCTGCTCTTGCCCTGTTTGCTTGTCCTGTGAGAAAGATGAATGGCTGTCATGCCTCACATGAGAATCATAAATAGCCTGGTATGAGAAAACGAATTCAGTGTTTATGGGGCACCAGTGCCAGTGAAAGCATTTGCTGGGAGCGTGCCAGCTCTGGCTTGCTTGTGAAAACCACTGAGTTTTCTTTTCTCACATCAGTCCTTCTACTAAAGAGCCTTTGGAGCTTATGCCCACATGGGCATGAGCGCTGTGAGGGAATCAGTGCCTGCTTTTAGCTGGAGAGAGGGTTACCAATGCTTCCAGAAATTATGTTCTAAGCCTGTGGCTGTGGCAGTAAAAAAACCCTAAAACCAAAAAAAAACCAACAAAACCCACCAAAAAACCAATAAAACAAGCAAACAAACAAAAAAAACCAAACAAAAAACCTACCAAAAAAACCTACCAAAAAACCTACAAAAAAACCAAAAAAACCCTACAAAAAACAAACAAACAAACAAACAAAATTCCAAAAGAACAAAACCAAAACAACCTAAAAAAACCAAACAAACAAAAACCTAAACCACCAAAAAAAACTTTATTCTGCCTCTATGAAAACTGAGCTCAGGGACTTCATAGAAATGGTAGCTAGAACGGAAAAGCTGGGCAGCACTGAAGCCAGGAAAGGAAACAGGATTTCTCTAAAAGGTCTGGGACAAGGTTATCAATCTAGATAGGCAATATTCTTTAATGAGGAGCTTGTAGGCAGAACAAAATAAACAGTATGGGTGGCAACTTGCAGTCTCAATTGTCTGGAAACAACTGTATTTGTTGAGAATAATTTTGAAATCAGAATGTCTCTCCAAGTAAATATCTAATGTCAGTTATATTGGAGGACGTGTTTACTCTACATTAAGGAGGTTCACGTCCATTTGTATCCAGCAAAATAAAGCAGGCACTGCCAGCCAATTAAACTGGTTCCGGTTACTGCCTATAAATCTGTAAATGGCCATTTTTAAAATATATTTGTCAATTCTTATTTTAATTATGTAAGAAGTACATTTTATGATCGTCAAATTAAAACAGAAGCTAACCCATCTCATTAAACCTATCTGAAAGGAAGCAAAATGCACACTGAAGTGACAAATACCAATTGTTGAATCATCTATCAGAACTGAGAGCCAACGAGCATTTTCCTTAAAAACCCTGGAAAAAAAAGTGAAGCAGCATTTCTGAAATAAATGAGTCTGGCAATACAACCTGAAATGGAAAGGGCACTCCTGCACATTGCTCATCCTACCACAGCTCTCAGTGTGCCTTGGTTTTGGGTAACTGGGAATCTCATGTGAGGAGACTTCCACAGTGCAATAGGGAGCTGCTGGGACTGGGATTTTCTGGGTTCTGTTTTAAGGGAATAGAAATAGCATTTGGCCACTAAACTCCTGACTCCGTAGCTCCTACAAATTTGAGCCAAGTACTCCAACAGGGAGTGCTTAGAAACACAGATAAATGTGTTTCTACTCCATGCCCTGCAGCATCTCTAATCTTGATTATACAATGAAAACCACAGCCCACACTCCATTCTAGCTACCCTGAGTCAAACCATGCTGAAAATTTCTGGGCTTCTTGGAGTCTATGGGCAGACCAGTTGATCAGACAGCATTTGGAGCCAGATTTTCTGCTGGCTTAACACCATTAGTGTTGGTGGAGTTGTGCCAACAGAGAATTTGGCCCTTGAGCTTGGAGTCAGTTTTCTGAAAACCTGTCCATTTCCAAGCCACCACAGAATGTGCTGTGGAGGGCACACAGAGACCAAAGCAAATAAGAGGTGTTTTTAAAAAAAAAAAATCCATGTGAGTACTTTTGGTCTGCCACCAAAAAATAAATAGTGCCTTCAGCTTTCCACCATCTGCAGCACCTGTAATTGCACAGCCCGGGCTCCAAAGGGGCCTGCAGGCTGAAACTGGTTTTGGTTTTAGATCTTACAAATGCTCCATCTCCTGTGAGGTAATGCTGCTTTTTTAAGAGTTTTTCAAGGTTTAATTGTCGCTCAGTACATGTGCAATTCACCCAGGTCACTTGCATGCAAGCACTGTCTCTAATATGTCCTGCCTATCTTTTCTGACCATTTTTTAGTGATCAGGAAAGATTTTTTCACTGTTTTCTTTTCCCCTACTGTTCTTTTTTTTTTTTTTTTTGCCTGCTGGCAATAATTATAAGTTGTGCAGACACAAAAAAGCGGATATTAAATACTCTGTATTTTATTAAAAATACTGTCATAGGCTTCAGTCCTGAACCAGCAGTCTGACTAATACATATTTGCCTTCCTTTGGGACGTAAACATAGTCATTATTCCTGACAAAACAAAAAAAAAAAGAGGGGGGGGGGAAAGAATTGTAGCTATTTAGTAACAATTTAAGGTTTTCATTTGCTGCCTTGCAATGCAATAATGTACATGCATCTGTGTAATTGTTTTTCCTATGCATTCTAGTTGAAATGGATCCTACTTCTTGGATTCATGGCAATGAAACATTTATAGCCCATATTCTGGGATTAATTTATATTTATCCTATTATATTACATTATTAACATTAACATGCCACTCCTCCTCCCCTTTAATTGTCCTTTTCTTTTCATAATAATAGTTTCTGCGAGGAAATCCAGTTTGCTGGAAATTCTGCACAAAATTTTTTATCCTATCCTAGTCCACGGATGTTTGGCCAACTCTTCAGGTGTTACAGCATTAGCTGATTTATACCAGCTGAAGGTCTCATATCTCATTTCAAACTGTGTTTCACTCCAGCTCTCAGACTGTTGTGATAATTCTTCAACTTGATCAGCTCTGTTTGTGCAGTTGTCAAACCCTTTCTTTCAGTCCTTGTTTGCTGAAGAAAGGTGCATGTGAAGAAAGGTGTAGGTGAGGAACCTACCCTCAAAGTTAAATTCTGTAAAAATCTCTGACTCAATGCACAGGGAAAAAATTCTCTTTATTGGCTTCCTGCTGTGTTTGCTGCTTTCTGCCTGGTTTTTAGAAATGTTTGCTGATCACTGTTCAATGCAACTCTGACTGGAATCAAACTAATTGGACTGGGCTTGAATTGCTGGGATAAAATGCTGTTTTACAGCTCGGCTCTACTTTCTACAAAATGTAGAGAAAGACCCTCTGCTGAAGTTGTATTGGAACAGCAGGATTAAAGTAAATGAAATTGGGCAAAAGCTCTAACTGCTGAGCTTTGGAGTCCAGAGGTAGTCTCAGATAAAATATCTTTAATCAACTTAATACCACAACAGTTAAGGAAAGATCTTGTGTCATGTTCTTGGGGTGAGAGATCAGAGCATTCTGAATTTGTATATAGATAATACAGTGGCTTGGATATTGGTTTCATTTCTGTCTGATCCAGGAAATGGAATTCGCTTCTTGGGCATACAAAGCACCAGATAATACTCTCACAGTCCCTTGCTTCTGGGCAGTATCTACCCTCAAATGATCTGAAAATGTATTACATGGAGTGAACTGCACAGCAGTTCAGCAAAGCATAAAGATTGGAGTTGATTATCAGTCAGCATTAGTACTACAGACCTCAAAAATATTTCTTTACCTGCTGCAGTAAATCCTGGTCCCTGTATCTCAGAGTGTTAACTCTTGGAAACAGATGAAATAAGGGTTGTGGGCACAGAGCTGAGGCACACAGCAAAGGCTGGGGCCTCCTCATTTGGAGGGAACAAAGGACACAGACAGCAAGTAATGGTGCAAAAGAATTAATCTGACTGGCATTTACCACTATTAAGTGGCAGGAGACAAGGACAGTTTAATGAAACAGAAGGGCTGAACATTTGAAACATTATATGAATAATTCTTAAAATATGCATAGCTAATCTCTGAAACGCTCTAGCACAATCCAGTAAAGAAAGATTTAGTATGATTTTAGAATTATTTGATTTCTGTACATCTAATGACAATATTCAGGGGTACTTTTGGGTAGAAAGAAGTAAAGGAATTAGCGCTTTGCTTAGAGTAAGACTTTAACTATTTTCTCGTATTTTAAGAAGAAATCAGTCCATAATACGTAATTTCATGGCTGCCCACTTTAGGAACTCTCAATGATGTGCTTGTTACAGCTCATTACTGGTTACAGGATGGAGCTGCTCGTTGATCTGATTTGGTGTGCGGTTACTCTTTTACAAATGCTTGGGGTGAGGGAAGAGTGATTTACCTGAGGTGACAGAGAAAATCAGTGACACAACTGGGAGCAGATCCCAGGAGGCTGCATCTCAGCTCCAATAGCTAAGAAGTTGACACTACTCACTTCTCAGTTTTGTAAATAAAGGAACAAAGACCTCTTAAAGAGAGAAAAAAGGCACATTAACTTTGGAAGCATGAGGCATTTGTTATCTGTATGCACATATCATATTTTAAACCCTGAGACAAAGTAATATTCCAGTCATCTTGCAGGTGAAGCAGTGCTGGACTTGGTCTAGGCCCATTCAGTAAAGAAAGGAGTTAAAGCACATCTGGTTCCTGCAGTGGGTGCTGAAATGTGCGCACTGAAATGTGTCAAGGCACACTGAAATTTGCCTTCTGCAACCTCTGCACTGCTGCTGCTGCTCCTGTGCTGGGAAATGCATCACCCTTGGCTGTCTGGTGACCCCACCTGCACCTTGCCTGACCCCTGAAACATCTTGCTCAAGTCCGGGATGGGCAGAGAGGAAAAGGAACCACAGAATCACAGAATGGTTTGGGTTGGAAGGGACCATAAATGATGTTGTAGCTGCAAGCAGCTTTCCAAGGCCCCTAAAGCAAATCCCCAATGCTACTCAGTCTCTAAATCTATAGCTGAAGAAGCAAGTAATACCAATTTCTTTTTAAATCTGTAGGATTTCAGAAGTGTTACCAAATAATAATTTCTCCATAACACCAGTTAATGCCCCTATAGAAATAATGATTTCTATTGCCTGTTCATACACTGGTAACTAGCAACAAAATAATTAGCAACTTGAACTTCTGCCCTGGGTGAAAAGATTCAGATCAAATCCATCATTTCTAGACATCACTGGTTTCTCAAGTAACTGAAGTTTCTGCCAGGAAGTAATGAGAAAAGAAATTCCTAGAGATACATCACAAATTAATTTTCTATGTGATTTCTGTTAAGCCTAAAGCAGGACACACTTCACTCCTCTCAGACTTTTTGGGATGCACTGATGTACATTAGCACCTTCATGCCACTTCCACTACTGCCAGCAATCTTCCCCAAATCTAAAGCATCTGGTTTCATTTCTGATCAACATCAGGAAGGATTGCATCCCCTGTGAAGAGCTGAGTTTGACTTGAACATAAGACTTAATTATCAGCCTTCGAGCATATAAATCACTTGGTAAACTATATCCCGCCTTAGTCCTGCTGGGGTCACTGCCAGGGAATGAGAAAAGAGTGAAAGTTGGATGAAAGTCCAATACATCAAGTGCAGGCTGGTGAGATGCTACAAAGGGATGTGGATTTTGAGTTTAACAGAGGCAGCTCTAAAACATTTAAAAAATGATCATTCATTGTCATGGCTTTCATGCTCCAAAGGCTACTGGCATCTTACTTCTGAAAAAGCAAGTAGACTTCTCTTTCTAAGCACTGCTCTGTGTATGCATCAAAATTTACTTTGTTTTGACCATCTTTATGCAAAACCCTATTTTCTCTTTAATTATCACCACTACAACATGTGTTTAAATAAGCAATCCAATCTCTGTGTGAAAATCCACTGCATATCTGTTTGATCTGAAGACAAACTGATGTGTTCAATCTACTGAAAGCAAATCTGTGACATGAATATTCACAGTCCATTTAAATAAAGCTTCACAAAATAATTTGAGTGGTTACTGAGAAGCACTGCAGAAGGTACTGTGTCTGGTGAATTCTCTCTTCTCAGATGTTTGAAAAGATAATTGCTGCCTACACCTTCTATATGGAGAGATTAAAAAAAGGCTTTGGACAATAAGATGCAAAGAACAAATTACTCTTAGCAGTGGGCTGAAATATCACATCCATGTGTATAGTTGACATAAATCCAAATTAAGGCTGATGTGGAGAGCCTGATGCTCTGATTGCCAGTTCCATACTTGCCTTTGTACAAAGTCTTTAGCCTCTGAAAGACTGTCAGGTTTATTTTCCTGAGCTCAGCATTCATGCATGCAGATACATGCATAAGCATTCACCCTCTTATCCATCCTTCAATTTTTTGTATACACTAAGAAGACTCAGAAAGCAAAATATGCTGATATAACTTCATTTAGTTTGCTTCTAAGATGGTTTTAGTCATCAGGGTGTAGGCTGCTGTTTACACTGGATGACTATCCCCTGGGTAAAGAGCTACCTGAAGGAATGGGGCTTTGGGGAGAACTGCTTTTTCTCTGTGAATTCACATCCTGCTTTTGAATTCCCAACTCCCAAGATTCACAGCTCATACACCACTGAAGGGGAGAGGAAAAAAATGCAATTAGAAGATAAAGTAGGTACTGGAGTGAGAGCTGAACAGGAGAGTGCTGGCACATCTCTGTTAACCCCATGCTTTTGCAGCTGCTTCCTTGTGGCCAGGAGCATTTGGTGTCAGCCCAGGTCACAGGGCAGAGCCAGAGTCGGGTGTTTGCACATCCAGGGGCAGCTCAGGGAGATGCCAACAGAAACACCAGTGCTGCCCCTCTGTTTAGCTCCCTTGTAACATTTATCCCTCTTTTTTTCCCAATTTTTTTTACGTTCTGACTATCTATAGCTCCCAGAGCAGCCCACAGAGTCCCAGTGAGGGCTCTCAGGAAGCTCTGCCCCATGGGGAACGCTGGAACAGGGATCAGTGCTGGAAGTTCAGGAGGATCAGGGACCCACTCTGGTAATTTTGCCCTCAGTACTGGCCACTTGGCACTGCTGGAGCAAGAAGCTGGAATGCAGCTTAATGACAGTAAATCATGAAATAACATTCATTCTGTGCTGTCCCCCAGAATGAATATTATTTCATTATTTACCATTATTCCTCATATTTCCCCAGTCATATGGATGTCAAAGCACCATGCCAGAAGCTTCTCACAGAACCTGTGAGCTGACCACAGCGTCCTCATGCACGGCTCTGTACAAATAATCCTAAAAACTTTACAATTTGTGTATGTGTTCAGGGAGAGTTAAAAATACCTACAAGCCGAGGGAAGCCAGCTCTCCATTCATCCATGCACCTGCACCTGTCTGTTTTTCAATTTTGTGTTCTATACCTGGTGACATCAGCATTAGTGACCCAAGGGAGCGTCCCTGATGCCCACAAAACAAGTTTTATTTAGAGAAATCAGCCTTTAAACAACGATACTGAAATGTTCCTGTTTAGTTGCAACTGTAAGGTTTTACCCAGGCATTGCTTGGTATTAACATGCTGTGTTTATCTCTAAGTACCAAACTCCTTTCTGTCCAAAAAAATGATACTGAAAATGCATAAAAGCAACATACTGTGAATAAACAGCTTATCTTGGGGGAGAAAGATAAAATTCACAAAACTAAAAATGGGGAAACCTCCTTCACTGTTGAATTTACCATTTATAGATTAATCTGTCCATTGTGTTTCTATGAAAAGCTTTTCTGGCATTCTACTCAGAAAAACAAAATCTACATTTAAATGAATGTAAGAGTGTACTACAGCAGGAGCCTGTCAGACTGTTTTATACCTCATTGCTATAATTTAACGTTATTGATGCAACCTAGATTATGTTTGAGAAATGAGATCGTGCAAATTCTCTCTCATAAATCAACCAATGTGGCACAAAATATTAGGCTACAGCATTATGTAGTTCTGAAACTATTATATGACCTCAAAGTTCCCTAAAAGGCTTCAAATTGGCATAGACTAAGAATTTGCTAAGGGTATGTTTTCAAAGGGAATAGCTGTTGCTTGTTCACTGCTTAAACATTATACTATGCCAGTAATAAAATACCAGTGATGCATGCAAATGGAAAATCGTGCTGCTTTTTGTGGTAAAAAGGTTAATTCCTCTGGAAGAAACCAAGTCCCTGGATGAAAAGCATATCTCAGCCACCTGACTAACACACAGACATTTCAGTACAGTTTTATTGTATACAAGGGCTAGGAAAATCTAATAATATCCTGCTTTTTTTCCCTAAGATTCAGCAGGTAAAAGCTCTGATTGAATTTCATCTTGATTTCATTAAATATTCATAAAGGCCAATTAGAAGGGCAGCTAAGTAGGCCACAAGGCTCCCTTCCATCATCCTGTCAAAGGCAGTCCATCAGACAGTCCTGTTTGCATTAGGGCCTGCAGTCAATATCTTCATTCAATCTTTATGTAGTATCCCTCTAAATCACTGCTCCATCCCACTTTACGGCTTTTATGGACAGACAAGGGGGAAAAAAAATCTAATAATTCTGAAGGCAAGATGCTTACTCGGTAGAAAGCAAAATGCAAATGAGAAAAAACATCCTCAATCAAATGTTGGAATGAAAATCTTTTCTTTAATGAGCAATGACATTGGTAGAGCACTGATTACATTGAAGAAAAACTGTTTAAAATTCATAATCAATCAAGCAAGTTTATTTTAACCTTTCATGACTAAACCGCTGGGTTACAGTTTAATTTATTGATGGTGCTTATCTCTCCCTTCAACCACTAATTTTAAAATTACAACCCATATAGAATATGCTGAGTTGAGTCACGAAAATATATACTGATGTTTATATTCAAAGAAACCTATTAGCTCTGCCTGTTTCCCTTTAAAGATTCAGTGGCCTTTCCATACATGCCATGTTATATATATTTGCAGTTTATGCAGCTGAAATGCATTAACTCCACTGATGCCTCGCTGGACTGAAGTGTCGTGGCAGTTTTCATATTCAGGTCTGTTTGTCAGATAGAGCTGAGCAATTATTATTTTTTGCAGATGAGCATGAGGTAGTGCCTCATCCTGCCACTAACCACCCACTCCTGGCTCAGAGGGCATTGCCTTCCTTGAAACTTCGTGAAATTTGGGGATTTTGCAGATAGGCTTTTACTGTGAGCTTTCTAAAATTTGTCTATATCAGGTATCATAAAAAGAAAATTATTTCCTTTACCATTGTCTCTCTTTCCAGAAGGACTTAAGGAATGCTGTGGGTTATAGCGAGGTAAGATTGGTTTATATCTTGCTTGAATCAGTTGCCTTTGCTTGAATTGCTGTTTTACACAATGCCATTTTGGTTTTAAAAGACTTTCAAGCTCTCCCATTTTCTGAAAATAATGAAATATCTTTCCAACCTAACACAGGGCATGGAAATGTAAGTTTCACCATTCTGAGTTTAAAAAGACATTACTACAAATTCCAGAGACCTAATGGGACCAAGCCCCGCCAGTTTCTATAGGCTGTGTTCATTTCCTTCATGATGATTCCTTGGGAATCTTTAGCAGAGCAAACTCTGTAGGTCATTTTCTGCATAGCAGCTCCATGTTTCCTTCCTACAGTATTTGCACGTGTTCAGTTAAGCAAGCTGTACCTAATCCTTAATTAATATTTTCTGCTCATTTTCTTTTTTCAATGTGTTTAATTACTAACTACCTACTTCTCTTAGTGACAAAGAAATTGAAGGATGGATATCACTGGGAGTCGTTGGCAAGCAGGGGAGACAATTGTGTGTCTTTGTTATACAGCTTCACCTGAGGACACTTGACAGTCTCAAAGGGGTTGCCATGAGAATAAATATATTTTTGAACAGTCCTCTTTTATTTTCTCAGCAACATATTAGATTATTAAAATGTACTTCCAGCATTCTTTATATTTTAAAAAGCGCCACAAAATTTACTTCACTCAGTTTTGAACTGAGATTGGAATATTCCTTTCTACCCAGCTCCCTGTCCTCCTTACTATAGGTACAGTTCCATTAGCGTAGAATGTGAATCTCTGGGCAATTCTGATTTTGGCCATCTGAGAGGCTGAAAAATATGGTCACCCCATTTAACATGGCCTGTAAACTACTGAGAGACAACATTTAGTCCTTTTGGTCTGTGTTTGTTCTGCACTTAGTCCTGCTTGCTTAGGTCACGCAAGAACCATGAGCAAATCATTCAGGGCTCCCAGTAGGGTGAAGCAAAACACAATTTTCATTTGCTGTGGGAAGGCCAGCTCTCTGCAAAGGAGCTCAGATCTCTTCTTGCCTCTCCAGACAAGCCCCAGGGGCACATCCTGGACACTCTGGGTCTGGGGAGGGATTGCTGCAGGGTCCCCTTTGCTCCACCACATCTCTGGTTAATCCTGCAGTCCTTACTCTGTCTGTCTGCCTTCACAAAATGCCTTGTGTGGTAAGTAAATCACACCCAAAGGCTGCAACAGCAGCAAGCAGAGGGAAGATATTTATCATTTCATTTGGCCTGCAAAGAGTTTGATATGCCTTCCACAGGCCACTGGAATGACAGAGCCTTTAAAATATTTGAGTATCATTTTAATGGAGTAGACATTTTCTACCTGTTCTCTGTTCACTTTCTTAAATCTTGGTCCCATTTCAGTACCAGTTAATTTGAAAAACAACGAGAATAAAGTACACAGAAGCTGCTTTAGGCAGACTAAAGATAACCTACTGTATTGGACATTCCTACCCATAAACCTCTGGCATTAACCATAAACCATCCTAATCACCATTGGAGCTACATTTCTGTCGCTTTCCTAAACTGCGAGCAGAGAAAATCCCTGACCTGTAAAAAAAACTAGAAAAATGTCAAATGGCTCAGTTTGTAGCTTGTGTTCAAATGATTATTTAAAGACTCCATCTTGAAAAATTTAAAGCTTAAGTAAACTACTTCTTTCCATTCCTTCCCCTCTGTGTTAAGAAAAAAAACCTTTGTCAAATATTCACTGCCCACTTGTGTTTGCTACAATGGCAGCCAAAAAATCCCCGACAGGATGTTGGGAAGCACCAGGAAAGCTGTTGCATACAAGCCAGAATGGTTTTGCTGCTATGCACACCCTTGTGAACATGAATGTTTTGAAGCTTGTGTTTGCTTCCTGCATTCTAGGGAGGACACGTGGGGTACTGCAGCCAGCTCTGGGACATGAGGAGGATGTGGACCAGCCTGAGAAGAGCACAAAGATGATCAGGAGAGTGGATCACCTCTCCTGTGAGGAAAGGCTGAGAGAATTGATGTTGGTCAGCCTGGAGAAGTGAAAACCCTCGTGCTTTCAGTATTGCTGGGGGCCTGTAAGGATGATGGGGACAGACTTTGTAAAAGAAGGACAAGGGGGAAACCAAAAGGGAAAAGATTGTAACTAAAAAAGAATCAATTCAAACTACGTATAAGGATGGCTTTTTTTTAAGTGAGGGTGGTAAAACACCGGCACAAGTTGTCCACAGAGTTCATGGATGCCCCATCCCTGGCAACAATCAGGGTGAGGTTGGATGGGGCTCTAAACAGCCTGGTCTAGTTGAAGATGTCCCTATTCATTGCAGATGGCTTTAAAGGCCCCTTCCAACCCAAATCATTCTGTGATTCTACATTTCTATGAGTCTATGACATGGCACAATGAATTTTTTCTATGACTCTAGGACATAGCACAAGGAGAGGGGGTACAAAGGGTTACAAATGAGTAAGATGATGAAGAAGCTGCCCAATGAGGAGACTGAAAATGCTGGGTTTTTTCAGCTTGTAGGGAAGTGTGTAAGGTGGGATAGAGGGCTACAAAATCCTGGAGCTTTTGGATAATGTGAAATCAGAAAACAGAGTTTTAATCTCCCAATCACAACCAGGTGCCATTAATCTTAATGAAACCAGTGAAACAGAGGGTTAAACCAGACAAAATTATAGTGTTTAAACAGCAGAGACTGAACTTCTGGAATCTGTAGCCATAGGAGGCCATGGAGACAGATAGCACTGGCAAGTTTAAAAAGAACTCCAGGGACATCAGGTCCACAAACAGATCCTAAAGTGAATAGGCGAGGATGTATTTTTTAATATCCCTAATCCAATGCTGGTGGCTGCTGAGAGGTTGAGAAGGGAAGGCACTGCAGGCAGTGGCCAGCCTGATCCACCCTCTTTATTGAGCATCTCTTGCTGCCACTGTGGGAAACAGAGCCCTGAGTTAGATAGACCCCTGCCTGCCTCAGCGGGGCCTTTCTGATGTTTCTATATTGCTCTGCAAAAGTGAACTTTCTCTGAAAGATGTGCAGATTGCACCTGTACATGGTAGGTTTAAAAATAAAAAGAGATAAGTTGAGCCAAAAATGTAATATGACATGTTTTTAGGGGGTTACAGAAGAAGGATACTGGAGTCTATTACAGTGAAAAAAGAATCTGAAGTGTCAGGGACCAGTGGTGAGAGGAATGGAAACCAAAAGTACAATGGGAAAATTGTTTTCTTAGGGCTGAAAGGGTGGTGGATACCCAAGTGCAGATGGGAGAGCATGAATCATTTGTGGCCTTAGTTCTGCTTGTCTGTTAAATGAGGTTTATGCTATTTATCCTGACAGAAAACACAGAAGCTTAATTTGTTATGTTTCAAAGAATTTTGTAGAAGCTGAAATGCAAATTGCTTGGAGATGGATCCAAAATGTGCATAATTCAATAAGGCAATTTTCAATAATTTCCAAGATGCCCTGTGGAAGCCAGCTCTTAGCACTGCACACCAGGTTTAGCAGCAAAATGCTCAATGAGGGCATTTGTTTTGCAAACCATGCTCTCATCATCTTCTGGAGGAAAACAGGGATGGATGAACTTTTAAGTTCCTAACACCGAATGAAACTGGAAGTAATTTTCCCTTCCAGAGCACACCATGTTGTAGTTACCATCCTAGACCATCAAGGAAACAAAAAGGTGACTTCTTTTTTAGGATAAAGACAGATATTTAAACTGAAAAACTATTCTTAGTCCTGTACAAAAAAAATCTGTTCAGGAGCAGCCCTTAATGATTTTGGTAGCTTTTAGAAATGTTTGCTGATCTGCACATCAAGAAGAATCAGAAGAATTTGTGGGGGTTTTTCTGCTTCTTTTTAAGAGCACATTTCTTTCTCCATATTTCTGCAGTTTTTCACATTCTTGTTCTGGATACACACAATTACTTCCATTAGGCAGCCTAGATACACCAAGAGAGAAATAGGAATGTTTCCCTTTATCCTCCAAAAGCAAATGTAATCATGTTCCCTTGCTGATTTGTGTTTTGAAATTACCATTCTAATCCAATAGTTTAATTTTATTATACCCTTCAGTCTAACAGACCAGGCAGAGAATGTGTAATCACAAACAAAGGGCCAAATCCTGCTTGCCATACTAATGGGAGTAGTCCCACTGATTATAATGGGACTACATCAAGCCTTACCCTTAACTAATGTGAAATGAGATAAACACACTCAGACTCTGCTGCAGGGTTTTCTTGGAGCATTTCTCGAGGCTTGTTACTGAGATTTTAAAACACTGTCTAATGTAGTGCTGAAAGTACCACCAAAGTGGAAAAAAACATCTTCTTCATGGGAAAGTGCAAGCATTCTGATGTTTAGCTTATGTTGAGATAAAAAGCCTCAAATATAGTATTTATAGATAGGCATTTGAGGTGTTTAAATAGAATACATTTTAGTATCCTTTTGCAAAAGAAGCCATGCGATCTTTCAGGTCTAAACCCACAGATTTAACCACATCCTGCTTCTCAACAGAATTAATTGTAAATCAGAGTGGTCATTGGGAAAAGGGCATTTCATCAGTGCCCCCATTAGCTCTCCTGGTGCTCATCCCACACGGAGCTCCCTTTGCCCTGTATCCCTGACAGGTCTGCAGGACTGTGGGGGGAAATCACTCCTTTTGGTTTATCTCAGCTCCCAAACCCATTCTCGCCTGATATTCTCAAACATTCTCAGTCCAGGCTTCAAGGTAAAGAAAATGTAAGTTGTAAAGGGTAGCTGAGACTTATAAAAGAAATCAGGTGGGAGACTTGTAGAGAGAGGTGTTAAATAGTTGCAATATGGGCAAAGAAAGAGCTATAAAGTGAAAAATAAATCCTGGGAAGAAGTACAGCAAACCTATGCTGCTGCCTAAGCAGTATAACCTTTGCTAGGCTATTAAAAACCTACTTTAAAATAATATAATTGATTCCCTACCTCTCCACTCCAACCTTCTGTACAACCAGGACGGAAAAATTTGGAAAACAATTCAGGACAGAAAAAAACAAAGAAGAGGGAAGGAGATGTTTAATACTTGGGTTTGGGGTTTTTTGGTGAGCTTTTAAATATTTTTTCCCCTGAAATAATTGCTCTCAGCTGTTTCAGAACCTAGGTGGCTCTGTGTAATATTCACACTTTTCAATCCTTTAACATAATGTTTATTTCTGTCAGCTGAGCAACCTCTTTATCCAGTTCTCTGATTTAGTATACTGCAAACAAAATACAGCTTTAAAGCCTTCTTACTTTCCCATTATCGGGTCCTATGTGCACATTTGGCTTTTTATTCTTGACTATATGTTATTCACACAGAACATCTTTCCTTGGACTCATAAAAGTGTCTAACTGACCATGTTTCTGATATACAAGAGTCAGTCAATATAAAAGATGTAGAATGAATTGATGACCAAAACTTGCCTTTTCCAAGCCATCATCAGCAGTGCAATAAAAATGATTCAAACACCCAGCATGAGTCATGCTGGCAATCTGATGGGATCATTGTTTCCCAAAAAGGAAGCCTGTACAGAAGCCTCTGTGCTATTCACTTCACCAGCCTTCTTTTAAAATAATAAAGCAACACAAGGCTGGTCAGAAATCGGGCCTTACCCAAACAGGACCACTCCTCAAACACCTCTGCCACCCCCCTCTTCCTAAGAAAGCCTGGGGAAACACTGCAGCTTTAGAGCACACATCTCAAATGGGAAAAAAAAAAAAAAAAAAAAATCCAGAGTACTTTGGAAGTACTTTCCAAAACCAGGGTTCCTTTCCAGGGAAGAAAAACTGGTGCCCTCTCTTTCACACTACTTTAGATCCATTCATCCCTGGATTAGGTTAAGGAGGTCACACTCCTTTGTAACCGAATTGATACACCTTATTTAGGAGTTAAGTCACCCTAAGCAACCTAAACAGCTAAGGGAGAGAGACAGACACCTCCAGAAAGCATTTGAGCCAACCTAAGATCAAATTCACTATGGAAGTGCCTTTTTCTTCACTGATTACCAAGAAAGCCCCAGATCAAGCTCCTAGCTTAGAGCAAATCTCAGCAAAATGCTAAAAAAAAGGATCAGTTAGGGCTGTAGACATCTGCAGAGGCAGGCAAATACCTTAATCCAAACCAGAGAGCCAGTAGCTATCTCAGACAGCTCACTAACAACATCTACTCCTATTTTACACCAAAGTTCTCTACAGAAAACTCCCTGTTCTGTAAAGAAAGACAAAGCATGCAAAGGACTTTGGATCATCAGTGAAAATGAGGGACAAAACTGACCTAAACTCACCTTTCTTCCATTCCCCAATGGCATGAGGGGAAGGATCTCCTTGAGCTATTTCTATTCATATATGTTCTAGTCATACATATCTATATATATCTTTTCTACATTTATATTTCTATTCATATATGTAAATAGGGAAATATATCATATATACAATGTTCTGGCCTCAATAGTGTTGGTGAGGTGGACAAGATGAGCCTGATCCAAGGCCATGATGATGAGGATGGTGCTCCTCATCCACCACTTATATTAGGGAAGTTGTGCTCTTAGCATGTGCCAGCTGTTCACACATAACAGCAAATAGTGTCAGTTCTGTTCAGGAGAAAAAAATACAAAACTGGCCATCACTTCTTCAGTTCTCAAACTGAGATACCAAGATTAATGATATTTTTGCTGTGATATGTGGCATCCCAAAATACACACTTTAAAAAAAAAATTAAATCATAGTTACTGACCTTTCCTGTCTTTCTGGGTAACAAGATACAGTCCAGTTAAGCTCCTTTTGAGTTTTGCTTAGGAAAGGAAAGAATTTTAAATGTCACAGAAGGCACTCTACAGCCTTTTCCCCACACGTGTGTCATTCTTCTAAGACCTCGCATGAAGGGTTCTCTTGACACAGAATTTTAGAAGCTGAAATACAAACTAAAGGAGAGCAAGAACCATCAGGACAAAAGCATCTGAATCTTCTGCCCCTTTAGAGGGAACATTTGAAGTTCATCCAAGTCCTTGAAAAAGTGGCTTCAAAATGTGGTTTGGAAAAACAGCCGGGCTTTTATACATGATAAAGACTGGGCCAAAAAGACACCAAATGGGGACAAACATGCGTGAGCCTTTGCCCACTGAAGCAAGGGGCCAAGCTGCAGATGCACAGCAGCAGGGAGAAGCAGCAATGAGTGCAGACCCAGGAGCTGAGAACCTGGCAGCTGGAAAGGAAAATGGGAGGAAGAAAGGAGAGAGACATCCAAAGAGTTCATGGGGGTAATGCTCTTCCAGCTTGGAGCAGCACACTGAGCCACCCTGCAGGGGAGAAAGTGGCACAAAGACTTTTAATGGCTCTGATTTCGTACCCCTCTACCCTCCTCTGGTGGTTTATGTGGGCAGGCGGTCTCCTTGCATGGTAACACAAAACAGTCAAAGCAGTGTTATCCAAGCACACTTCAAGAAAATTGGGAGATCAAGAGGCAGACAAAACTGACAGACTGAAACTGGAGGTGCCACAGAACTGTAATATGATAAATAACAGCTATAGCAAATTCAGAGGATATTTTGTTTATTCTTTGCCAGAGGTAGAACAAATGTTGAGTGGCCAGCAATGGATTGATTTTTCTCTGTCAGCTAATGCTGTTCAGAGTCTGAATTGTAATTATTACGCTACTATTACCTGAGTTACAAAAATCTACTCAAGGTTTTCCTTCATCATGCGCAGAACAGGAAACACGGAAGTAAAAACTGAGCAAAGAATTAATACAGCTATAAATATGAAAAGGTTAACAAATGTTGGTGTGAGAGGCATACATTTTCCTCTGACTGGAGCTGCTCACACTTCCAGTAACTAATATCTCATTCAGAAGGGCTGAATTTCAGCCATCCCATAAAGCAAGGACAAGGACTCGTGGTCAGCTACAATGTGGTACACCAAGGCAGGCGTGCCAGCTTTCTATTATCATGGTGAGATTCCATCACTGCATTAAGCCAAGTTGCTTGACAGCTATGAAAAAGACAGCTTCATCCACTTTTATCAGAACACTGACCTTCTCAGGAAATAACAGGATATATCCTGCTATCATTCCTCACATGAAACTCCTGTTGGGGTCAATAGGAATTTGGCTAAAAATGTGAAATCAGTACTTGGCCCATAATGTTTAGTGCCACATAACAGGCTATTGGGAAAGGATCCAGCCTTAAGCATCAGTTCTCGTTAACTACAATGCAGATTCCATTTCAAAAGACTTTCTGAAATTTTCCGTGAACTTTAAGTACCAAGAGCCAGATCCTGAGCTGATGTAAATCAGAATATCCACGATGAAGTCAAAGAAATAATGTCAATAAAAATCAGTCAATGAACTCAATACAGCTGAAGAAAACTACACAACAGAGAATCTGGCCCAATGAATAATTCTTTAGTCCAAGCAACGCTGCAGAATTTTTTATCTGCAGTGACTGATCTTTTCTGCATATTCTGTGGTTCTTCACCTGTGGAAGGTCATTAGATGAAACTGCTGGAAACCCCAATACAACAAAGGCTGTACCACAAATAAATTCAGTTCTGGACTATAAAACAGCATTTTGTCCTATTATAATAAATAACATTCCTTTCTGAATTTTGTGATGGTCTGACTTTTCTTGTGATAGAACAATAGAATAATTTACTATCTAACAAATCCTTGCCTACAGGAAAGAGGGGAAGTTCTCTTTTGCCTACTTATTGCGCTGATTTTTATAGTCCACTGTGTTATGTAAAAAAGAAGATAGGCTCAAATGTTTATTTTTAAATGAAACCACTGCTAAATATGTAGCTTTCTCTCATCTGGTTTGAATGACTTACCCAGTCTAGAGCCTTGGCCAATATTTTTGGATCTACATTCCTAAGAAAATATATTTGAACTACCTTACATATTACAAGTCAGTAACATAAGTGTTTGTAGAGACCAAAAGCCTCCACACAGGCATTCAGTCAACCAGACATAAACATTTGGACAATAACTTTAATCAAGTCATAGAACTCATTTTTCCAAGCCAAAATATTACCCTCTTTAACAATAATAATTTATAGTACCATAAATGTCCTAACAAGAAAACAGGAATATTTTTAAGCTAAGCACTGCACAAATGCCAACCAAGGTGAAAGTTACAAAAATAATAATACAGAAGTCCTGTCACAACCTCTCCTGCACTCCAGAGAGTAAAAGATGGTGCAGTAAAAGCAAATACACTTTATGATACTGTACTGCAACAATTCATCTTCTCTCTGTGTACAATTTGGGTTTGCAGGAAGTCATTACACCTTGGTATTTGTTTGGCAAAATCAAAAGCTGGAGATGAATCTGGCATGTGTCTTAGACCATGCAGCATTCTGGCAGGATCAGCAAAGCCCTAAATGGGGCCCACATAAAAACCAACTCCATTACTCCACCTCCCTCTTTGCAATGTTCCTTCAGCTTGTGCTTGAAGGCCATCAAAATATGAAATTACCTTAAATATGGAAGCTGCATGACAACATTTCAATTAAAAAGCTTTTAGGAAAGGTCATGGAGAGCATCTGTAACATATTTGCAAAGGTCTTGGGAAGGAGAAGGGTACAATATGGGTCACATCACAATTATGGTAAATTGGGTGAAACAGTTTCCTGAGACTGCTCCAAGCAGAATAAAAGTGATTGAGAAAGTCACAATATGACAGGTATTAATAAGTACTACCTTTCATAATGTCTGATATAATATCTTTTATCAAAAGGATCCCAGAGCACTTTGTAAAACTCTACATGAACTAATTTCTTTTATCACTAACACATTCCCATATTTCTGAGAAAGCAGTGCACTGATGAACTCTACACAGCAGCACAGCATGAAATTTCTTATAATCCCAGAAAGAAAAGAATACCATTTCTGTTTGAAATTTGGGCAGGGAAATCTGCATTTAGGGGTAAGTTCTCCCTGGCACAGTACATTTTCAATAGCAAACATCCTGAAGTGCTGCTTCCTTCTGTCCAAAGCCAACAACATCCAGCACAGCTGTGCACTTTGTAACAACTTTTTTAGAGTAAGTTCAGAAGAGCAGCATCAGTCACTGAATCACCAGGAATATGCCCTTCCAAATCCATGTCTAATACCAAGGTTTCCTATCAAAGCACTGCCTCAGATCAAGATGATCTGAATTGTCAGAACTGAAGAGATTCCAGTCCATGTGACACAGCAAATCCCACACTCCTGTGTTATTTAACAGTCAGTAAAATATCGAAAACCTCCTGGAATCTTACCTGAGTATCTAGGAAAGATGGCCTAAAAGCCATAATGTGTTTAAACAATTAAAAAAAAAAAGAGGAAATAAATAAACAGATAGATTGCTGAAGAGGAGATCTTCAAGGGCCTGGATTTGACAGGCTTGTCAATATTAAGCAAAAATATGTGCTTAAAGTAAGGAGAGGATGAAAACGAAGGCCTATTACCAAGTATAAAATATTTCCTTTTGGTTCAGACTGCCATCTTCTTACCTTGTCTTGCTTGAACACTGTGCCCATTCTTAAAATAACTATATATCTACCTATTACTCATCTATCTCTCTACCTACCTACCTACCTTCAGTGAAACAAGAATGCAAAAACTCGATTTATTTTCCTATGCCTGCAAAGCTGGGAGGAAGCATGCCTGATGTCATAAGGATACAAAATTACAGGGAAAGACCTCTCAGAAAACAAATCTGTCTCTTGTGTCTTGGGAGGAGTTTGATTAGTGCGACTATGGATTTTTTCTGGGTATTATTATTTTTTTCCTGTGCCTGTGAAGGCTAAATGAATAATTATATTGCAAGAGTTCAGCCTAAGAAAAGTATTTATTTGCAAAGAAAGGTATATACAGCTCCATTTGTTAATCTTAAAATCTCTCCTTTTCCAGGCCATACAATTGAAAATGTGCTGGGTTTTTTAATATGCTTTTCATAATTTTGATGATGGCAAGACAAATATTCACATGATTTTTCAAAGGATAGTTCAAGGTCTTTAAAAATCTGGGAAGCTCTTTTATTAAATGTGATATGTCCCAAATGAGGATTTTTCTGAAATATGAAACCCTTCCATATTTACATGCATTTGTCCAGGTCGTATTTCTCCCTTGCCTTGAATTTTTCCCTTATACTTAAAAATGTCCCAGCAGGGCAGTGTAGGTAAGAGGACATTGCAATCCTATGGATCCTATGGATCACCATTCCTGTCGCTTCTATTATTTCCTAGAAATCATCTGAGATCTGCACACGGGGATTCCTGCCTCCCCAGCCCACCACATGTGCGCACTCACACACACACACACACACAGGCACACAAAGGATTATTTTATACTGACATTCAGCTGCCAGCTCATTTTATCCTGGTCTTTATAAAATAATATCCTAAGTAGCCTATTAGCTTTAAGGTCAAAGTCTTTGTCTATTTTCTGAATCTGTTCCCTGCTCTCCCCCTGCCCCCCACTTCCTTTCCTTTCATTACCCTTTCCTATCAATTATCTCATCCCTGCCTGCTGCCCATCTGAGCGAGCCAGCAGGACCCCCTCAGTGCCCGCCAGATTGTCTCATTCAGCGAGCTCTCAGGTTGCTGCTGATTGCCGTCTTTATTCATTACCAAAACACTTGCTACGCGCCGCTCGGGCCCTGGCAACCAAAGGCGAGGCGCTGCCAGCGAGAACATAATTACTGCTGCACCACAAACAGAGCAGGGATGGATGGATGGATGGATGGGGGGACGGATAGATGGATGGATGGGGTCTGCTGTGAGTTGTTAGAAGCAGCAGTGAGATGGGCCTGGGCTGGTTTCGTGCTGGAGCTGGCTGCGGGTTTGCCGCGGTGCATGCGCTAATGATGGGCCTGACTCGCGGCTCTGACGGGCCTGGTCTGAGACAAAACGTATCTCTAAACAAACGCAGCAGCAATTTACGGGTGTGGAATCTGGTATGAGAGGAGCTCTGCCTGAGCTTTCATGCACGGGTTTGGGAAGTGCATGGCGCTTCCGTGCAGCCATGAGCGCTGCTTGGATGTGGAAGGTGGGCTGGGAGCCTGCTCTGATCCGTGGGAGGCTATCCGTAAGGGCAGAATTCGTTTTCCTTATTTCTTTGCTGAACTAAAACAGTTATTAGACACTGTTAGGCAGCCTAAAGTCTCCCAGGTGATGATTGCCTTCCCAAAGGAGCTGAATGTTACTTCCAAATGATCTCAGGCACAGATTATCCTTTTCTCTCCTTGCGTGCAAATTGCACAAGTTCTTATTTCGTCCCATGTATTTATTACCCTTCCCTGTAAAAACCCATCTTAAAATTTCACTCTTCCATTGGGGAAGTAAAGCTGAGCAGTGTTGCTGCTTCTAAAAAATATTTATTAGGGGAAGATCATTCTAACATCAGCTGAAAGCTTCTCTGTGCCTTTTGTATCTGCTCTTCAAATCCTTAATCTTTAAAGTGCTCACAACGAGGAAAATGCCTTAATGCTAAGCAGTCTCTAGCAGATTTGAAAGTTAAATTCAAGCAGCATTTATCTCACCATCAATGGGAAGGATTTATCCTATTACCTATTACTGCCATTGACAAGAATGGGTCCTGTGTATCTCCAACACACAATGGGAAGCAGACCCATCTAAAACTTCTCATATAAGAAAAATCACCTTTGATCCAAGCAGTATCAAACTGTATGACAGCAGTTATAGTGATAATACTGTATATCACTTGGAGAATAATTGATGAACTGAAAGGAAGCCAAAGAGATAATTAAAAAAAAAAAAAAAAAAAAAAGAGAGAAAAAAAAAAGGAGAAACCTTTCATACCACAGAGTTACAAAGACCTTGCCCCTGGATTTGTTTGCAGTGCTTTGCTTAAGGTTTAATTCTATTGATTACACATTCCATTTTCCAAAGTGCCATTTGCCTGAAGGAGCAGGTGGTGTTTGCTGTTTCCATTTAACTGATATATTAGCCATGTGGTGCACTGCATCAGTGGGCAGTATTAATCAATTTACGGCAAGATGACAGAGAGAATCACTCACAGCAAAATTGCAAGGGGGAAAAAAAGGACAAAAGCAGGAAAATAATGACCATTAATGGGGAACTTGAAAACAGAAAAAAACCAAAATCTGGGCTTTTAATACTTCTCTTTCATAACAAATGGAATTGGAAAAATTTAGGAGCAGCCAGTGTTTGAAAGGAGACAAATATTGCTGTGTTCAGTGCAGTACTTTTTGTAAGCACTTTGCTGTTTAGCATTGTGTGATGAATACACAGTCACAGACCTCAATACTTGCTGAGAAACTTAGATTTCCCTCCCTTAACTAAAAGCAAAATGCATTATACACGATCGAAGCTAGTAGAGCTCTTTTCTTGGAAGATCCATTAAGTTTCTATACGTGAAAATTATTTTTGTGCTACTTTATATGCTATTTGAATAAATATTTTCAATTTCATGAATTTAGTATGAAGATTTCTACGACACTGAGGTGCTCAGGTTCAAATCATCTGGTTCTTTCTATCTGTAAAATGTTTATTTTTTATTAAAAAAAAGAAAAAAATCACATTGTTCTGTAATTATGTTTCTTCAAAAACATATCTTAATTTAAATTCAGTGAGAAAATAGAGAAAGAGACATGCAGAGGAGGGCAAGTGACTTCCTCTCTATTTGCAGTCAGGAAATTCTATCTGAATTCTTGAAGAAAGCTTCAGGAATCACAAGAAAGACACCAAACTTTAACTAAATAATTTTGCACTCCAAATTGCTTCCTCATCCACAAAATAATGAATTGACAGAGGGGCTTTAGGCTCCCCAAGAGTGTCTCCAGCAGGAGCCTGGAGGGCCTTGCCTTTCCCAGTCAGGTCAGTCACACCAGAGGAGCAGCAGCACATCCCTCTGCCACAAATCTCACTGTCCTTTCTCTCCCCATCCAACATTTTCACCCTGCAATGCTGGTTGTCCATTCTAGGAACAGAGAATTGCCCTGGCCACATCCACACTGGGTGAATTTGGATGGTCCAGCAGAGATTCTCTAGGGAGCACAAGTTGAGTTCAGGCCTCAGGGCCGGGATGGATCAGCTCCCAAAAACCTGATCCAGAGAGTGCCACCCCTGCCATGGCAGGGGCTTGGGGCCAGCTGGGCTTTAAGGGCTTTTCTACCCAAATCATTCCATTATTCTATGATTCTATAAGCCACAGAAAAGACCCAGGATGGCTGAAGATTTCTTGAAGTTCGCAGAATCAAAGGATTCTGCAAGAAATGCAAACCCTCCCATTGAATACCTAGCAACACAAGGACAAAGAGCTGAAAGGAATGTGAGCCCATGTAAAAGGAGAGGCTCCATTTAGGAACTGTCAGATGTTCCTGAACAGCATGTAATCCATCTCCTTTGTCTCCTTGCACATGCTGTCTCCTATAAACTGACTTATCCCTAAGTATCTGATACATTTTGTTGTTTAATATTCTGTCCTTCCTCATTGTTATAAAGTATGAGGATGCAGTGAAACTATGCTTCATAAATTAACAAATAATAATACAACACTGCTTCAGAAACTTGTCTAAATGATGTAATGTTATCATGAATCATAGCCTTAATGAGGATAAAGGAAATATTTGGCAATGGAGTATCATACGGCAAAATTCAATGCAATGAAGTTATAATAACTTTCAGAAGTACCCCATCATTAAATAAATTTAGCAAACTTTTCAATTTGATGCCATGTCCTGGATGAAACGTGTGGAGAGTTTGCTTTTGTATCTTTTGTGGTTTTTCTTTTTTGCATCTCTGGACAGAGAGGGAGTTTGAACATCTGAGCCAGTTTGCAGGGTCTAAGTGAAGATGACAATAATGTGAAAAGCAGAACTGGGAAAATCACTTTAAAACATTAAGTGAAATTGTACATGGGCTAATTTACAGATGAGGGACTCTTAAGGGAAATTTCTTTTATCCTCCTGAGCTACTTCGTAGCAAAACATTATCAGGAAACCATTTCAAAAAATCATGCCAGCTTAGGAATTGCCACAATTAATGAATCTCATGGACCGATCTTCCCCATTGTTCTTTCCTTAACAATGTCTAATAGCTTGTATTTTGGAAGAAAATGTGAAAAAGCCCCACAGCCTTGCTGCATGCAGCTGTAAGGTTACTCCCTTTGGTCTCCTCACAATTGCTAAAATGAAATAATTTAATGCTGAAGCATATGCTTTAATATTATGGGAAACTTGTTAGGCAATTAGAACTCCAGCTTTTCTTTATAAGCATTCAAGGAGCTAATCTTAGGGGAATGTTTCTGTATTTTTGGTCTCTGTTACACCTGGTGTCTAACAGTTCCACAGTGGATTTTTTCATGGTACTACTCCAGCAGCAGGCACTGTTCTTGCCACCCTGTGGATTACCATTGTTTTTTCGTAGATTTTTGTCTGTTTGCTATGATTTTTGTTGCAATACACTATGTAAAGACACAATATAGCAGCTGCTGAATGCTCCATCACCTTTGCCAAGCTTTGCAGCTCTCAATCACACAGGCACACCCAGGATATGAGATGCTAATTAGTTCAGGAGATGCAGTAGGAAGGACTACTCACATCTCTACCCACCGAAACAGAGGACATGGAAATAGAGCTGTGAATTTCTATTTGCAATTTCTGCTTTAGTATTCTCACTCTGTGCTTTCTGCTCAAACATGAAAATGTTTTTAGTGATGCTGTAACTGCAATAGATTGCCACAAGGCACAATGCAGGAGCAAGGGCCTTAACATCTCTACCTTAATATTTTCATGTTTTTTTTTTTGTTTTACCCACCCAAACACATGGTTCTGGTGTCAGGCTGCTTATCTGCTGTTGTGGTTATCATCACAGAATAATGCTGCTCACGCTTCCTGCACAGTTATGCCCATGTAGAATAAAAGCAGCCTTCTCCACACCAGGCTGCTTATTAAACAGCTCTTAATGGTCTGGAAGAGACCTTCCTTCTTCCCTCTGCCTCCAAAAATGTACCTTGCTTTATGGGACGTGTGGGAACTACAGGCTGACTACGTAGAACTAGAAAAGGATGAATTCTAATTAAGAGATAATGTCAGTGGAATAGAACTTTGTCACAGGATAATGATCCCCTGCTGTTAGATAAATATGGAAGCAAAACTTAGGCAGTTTTTGAAAATAAACAGTGAGGTGATGCCAAGATGTTTATATTCAGGAAGGGAAACATTTATCCCTCTGCAGTATTTCTATTTCATGGGGTTTTTTAATTAAACAAAACCAATCCTTCCCTCCCACACAACAGAAAACATCTTCATTAATGACCTTGGCCTTGCAAACCATCAGCAGTGTACAATTCTCACTGAAATCCAAGAGAGGTGGAAGGCAGCACTGGCAGGTTCACCTTAGGGAGGTAATAGAGTTTTGAGAACGTCATCAATAAAGCTTAGCAACGATTAGTAATATTTTTCTACTTATTAATACTCAAATTACTAGCTATAATGAGCCAAACTACCTTCTGGCAAAACTCCTTTTTGTCAATGGACGTACGCCAGCAGGCAATTTGGTTCAGTGTTTTACATTTACTGTATATGTATTCAGTGGGCAAATTTTGATCTGTTACCTGTTTATATTTGGAGCACATCAACAAAAGTCAGTGGAATTGCAAAGTGAAAACTATGCAAAATCTGCTTATTAATGCTTTCACACTGTATTTCTTTAATTTACAATTTCTTGGGAGCTGGGAAGAAAATAGAGCATGCAAAATATAGTGACTTATCAAAATCTGAAGGAAAAGAGCTGCAGAAGTCAAACTGCATGGCAGCGACTTTGTTTGCTATGTCTGCCAAAAATAGTTCTCTTCCTCCAATGCAACTGGAGGTCACATGAAAATACATAAGTGTGGGGAGAAAACCTGGCTGCTGCTTCAGGCTGCAGAAAAGGGCATCAGAAACTCCAAGCTTGGAAGTTCCAGGTAAGCAAGCACAGGCTCTGGGTTTTACCCTCTGTTTAAGGGAAAAGCCTTGTTCTCACTCTATTTTCTGGTTTCTAGTGAGTCTAGGAAGGGATACAATCAGAGTGCACTTGTTGGCCCCAAATCCTTGGATATCTTTGGGGTTAATCCCAGAAATGAATGTCAGCCCTGCACCAGTGCCAGTGCAGCTCTGGAGTGGCTTCTCTGCTACCCCCAGCACGAAGGAAGGAGGAAATTTTTTGAAGGATGACACAGAGGCATCAATGTGCCAGCAAGAAGGAAGCAGCACTGACGTGCCATCAGTTGGAACTTGTCTCACATGACAGAACCTATGCCACAAGGATTCAGCTGCTTCCCTACACAATTTAGGCTCCATCCTATCCCAAATTGCAGATTTTGTCAACTGACAAAAAAGCATCGCACAGATATTTCAGCAAGAATGAGCATAGTTTTAGTTAAATTGATTAAATGAGTCTGGTACACTTCTACATTGTTTTTCTGATCTGTTATTTTCATAATATGGTATTTAGCTGCCAGGAATTGCGATCAGGAAAATTCAGTGGCTTGTGTTTGTTTTGGGTCTTTTTTTTTTTTCCTAGACGAGCAAGTATAAAATAAAATCAATTAAAAAGCAGGAATGCAATTTCTAGTGGCACATTGCAATGACTGATTAATATCTTTTGAATATTTTTCCACCATAAATCTGCTCAGCTTGATTCCCTTCCCTGGGAAACTATTTAAAAATGAATCAACTTGTCAACGTTTTGTTTATTCTTAAATAGCATCATTGTTTTTGTTGCTGTTATTAGTGGAGAGTAACTTTGGTTTTTTTGCCATCATTTCAGGAGCTCTGGCTCCGTGCATGGCCCAGCTATTTGATTTTCAGGATGGTTTGCCCCTTCTTCCATTGCTAGGACAAGGTTACACAAAGTCTGCAGCTCTGTGAAAGCAGGTTCCTCTGGAAGCTGCAGCTCTGACAGACTTCGTACACAGCAAGGCACCCGTGACATCCTGGCGTCTGCCAGCTCCATTCCTGCTTGATTAGCTCTTGGTTACCTCAGCGATAATGTCTGGAGGCACTGATTAATGCACAATAATGGTACATCCCACTGGAAAGATAAGCTTATAGAAGATCAATTAAACAGCGGCAATTTCACAGGCTGCAAGCTGGAAGAATGGTACCTGCAGCCTTTTCTGGGAGCTGTTTTTTAACCAGTCGCTTTTGCTTGCTCTAGAATTTTCATTTAAAATGCTGACTATCATGGGGGGGGGAAAAAGAAACACCCTGAAAACAAAAGCTGATGGTACCCATTAAAATTACAAGGGAAAATGAATATGAATCAAGGCCCCTGAACATTCCTTCAGCTGTCAGAGGGCTACAAATTCTGCTCAGATGATAAGACAAGAAGTTTTTTCAAATGCAAACTTGCCATAAATGGTACATAGGAGAATGCCATTGTTTCATGCAATTACATTGTTGCCTGGGCAACCATGTACAAAAGTTAATGTAAGTACAGGTTTAAAGATGAAGTGTCTCCTGAATTGGAATAAAACCCCATTTAATAGTATAGATGATCCACAGGAAAAAAAAAATGACCTGAATGTAACTATAAAAAGACCTCTTCTTCAGAAGGAGTATAAATTAAAGGTTATCTTCCTCCTTCAGTTTTTAGTCAGTCATTTTAATAATAATAATAATAATAAATATAAAATAAAAGCAGAAATCTTCAGGTACTTTATCTTATTAGACATAACAATGAAAATTTAAAGAAAGTGAATATCATCTTCATATCAGAAAGCTTTAGAGAGATTCATCCTCTAAATAAAAAATCACAGAACAGTTTTTCTCATAATGGCATTTAGCACAGACAACAAATTATTTTGCCCTAGAAAACACCACTATGAGAAAGTATTTTATTGAAATGCATCCAGAGATTGTTCTTCCAATAATTATATTTAATGCTGATGGGGAGGGAAAAAGCCCATATTGTACTGGGCAGTCAGTTTTATTACTGGAATGACTACACTTCTTCCTATCATCAGGCTGGAATTAATGGCAGAATTATGGCCCATTATGTCTGTTGCAATGACTTCTCCGGAAGAGGGTGACCAAAGATATATATTTGAGTGTGGAACTAAAGCACACTGTTGAATGTATTCTTTGGGGTATTTTGCTTCCCTGGTCACAAGCCAAAGTGGAGAAACATCCAGAAATCATGACAGACAGAGGACATGAAACAGCAAAAGAGCAGAAATTAAGAAAGACAAAGATCTCCTTTGTTATGCAGCCATGGGTTTGGGGTTTTTTAAAATCAAAATATAATCTGCAAGGCATCCTGCATTTACACCCCTATTTATAATGACAGCAACTGCCACTGCCTGTCAAATCAAAAGAAATACCTTTCTCAATTTGCAGGAAGATTAAAAATACTCTTCTTTTTTTTCTTTACAAATTCAGGTATTATTTTTCAAGGAAAAATAAACTCTTGTGCAGTCTTTTTCACTGTTAAAATAAAAAAAAAAAAAACAAACAAAGATGTGTCCTGTATTTAGAAAGGACAAAACAAAAGAAAAGTTATTGAAAGGAACAATGCTGTACTACTGCGGACATGGAGCAGCTGACCTAGCAGGTCTTTTCCATCTCTTACGTCTCTGACTCTGTGAGAAATGGTACAAATGCATAATAAAGTCTAACACACATTCACTAAAACACCGAGGAACTGAAATACGTAACAAAGTAACACAATTTTGCCTGCTAGGAAATGGTAACTGTGTTTTGCTGAAAACGTCAGCTAGGAGGAAAAGAGATTTCTGGCCGATGTTGAAAGAAAAACCTCTTTGTGTTAATCCAGTTGGGCATGATTTTCACAAGTGCAGAACACTTAAAACTCCACTTGAAGTCAATAGAAGCTGCAAGTGCTCAGCACTCCTCAAAATCAAGCCCCTCGGGAACCGGTGAAGAACAAAGAGCAAGGAACTTGTGCCTCAGATAAACTGACTGTCAAAATTTGTAGAGCTGCCATCATCTTCTCGTTTAAACATGTTCTTAACACCTTCCTCTGCCTCTGAGTGATAGCTATAAGTCACTCCAATCTGGCACTGGTTAGGCAAGCAGCAAGCTAAGATTTCTGCATTTATGCTAATGCATGGGATTTGGAATGATCGTCTTGCGTGCGGAACTCCGCATCTGTACCTTTTAATGCATTTAACACACTCGTGCTGTTTCCTACACAGGTTAAAGTTATTAGAACAGATACCTTCATAAAACATCAATTAGATGTAATCAGTTCTCTCTCTTTTTTTTTTTTTTTTTTTTTTTTTTAAATTCATTATTATAGCTGTCTCCAAAGCTGGAAGACAAAAAAATCAACAAATTATCGAGCTGCAGCATGGTGATTATCAACCTGAGCTTGTAGAAATTGTAAGATTATTAAGTTGACATTAAAAACCACGGGTAATTGGAAGGTATCAATCTTTCGGTGTCTGTCAGATTGGGGTTATAAATCAACAGAGTTAAGAACAAAGAAGGAATCGGACATTGAACCATTTTCTTAAAAATATACTGACAACTCCAGCAACTGCAGTTTGTTTCTGAGGAAATAGGAGAACTTAAAACATTGTCTCAGTTTGATAAAGAAAGGAAATCTTATTGGAATTCTTATGAAGAGGAAAAAATGTCTTGTTATGACTCATAAAATAATAATAGTATGAATAATACTTTGCATTGTTTTAGAGCCTTCTATCTCAGAAGCTGAAAGTAACTTTATAAAAATTAATGGATAAATCTTGACACTTCATCTTTGAGGTGAACTATTATCTTTGTTTTACAGATATGAAACTAAAGGCAAACAGATTCTACACATCTTGCTAGATTAACACTTGGAGCAAGCATTAAATACAGTCTTTGCAGGAAATGCTGGCCTTCTGTGGAAGCAAGGCAGAATTATCAGTTCATCTGTTCATATAATCCAGATCATATGAAATTGCTTTTGAACCTGATGGTCAGTGACAATTGAAAGAACTGAAGTCAATAATTGGTAATTTCCTCCTGAAGTCTGGAGGCGAGCAAAGGCAATGATCCAACATAGTGTCCCTCTGGCATCAAGGTCTACATTTTCCAGACCTTTTATTTGGCAACAATACCTGATAGCCAACATGAACATAAAACTCAAGACAAGCCATGGTTTGTTTCCTTCCACCCAGAGGATCTCCTGGAGCACATCTTGTGAAAAGAAGGTTATTGTGGGGCTAGGGAACACAGTAAACAGATCTGTGGGATACCAGGGTTAAACAGTTCTGCTAAAAGAACATCTATGTGTGCTTAGTTAAAAAATAAAATTTATTTCAGAAACCAGTCCCTTTAGGAAAAAAACAACATCAAACACCTGAGTGCTAAAACACATCTTTCAATATCTATCCTTCATTTTTGCCTAATGACATATGCCTGGATAGCCACCAATCCAGAGTACTTTGGAAAAGATCTTAATCTGTCTGAAATGGAAGAGCTGTCAGACTGAGATAAGCTCAAGGACTAAAAATTTGTTTTACTAAAAATTGCTATCTGGAAATTCTTTCTGTAGCAAGGTAAACAGTTCCAGCTAACCTACCTTCTACAGAGTCAAAGGAAATATTTTCAAAGGATACCAGAGGTTCACATACCAAAACGCATACGAATTTCTCTGTGCTTGCTTCTATGCTTGTGTTTATCATGACTGGGCACCTATCACAGTGTCAGCTTAACAGAAGTGAAAGTCAAAAACCATCTAAGTGTGTGTTCCTGTGCACACCTGCAATAATACTTCACTGGATGATGGAAGGCATAAATGCATTGGCACAGCATTGTGAATAGGTGAGGCTCAAACTGATGAAAACTGTTTTGAGATGCATATCCTGGGGATGGGCCAGAATTACATGGTTTATTATTAAGACCCTTGGGTTTAGCCAGGACAGATCTTACTGACCACAGCAAATTCAAATACAGTACCGTTGATGCTGTATTATTCATGTAGCACTACATAAAATTAACACAACGGTGAAGAAATATTGGCTACAATCCCAGCAATAAAGCTCTCACCTAATATGAGGGCCATTATTAATGAGGAGAAATAAATTATGTGTTTTACCTCTTCCTTCATGTTTCCCAATGTAACATGGGCTCTTTTACACCTTGTATAGATTTTGAAGACTGGTGTAAGACTCAGATGGATCTCTTTGCAAGATAAAAGGTTTTTATGTATGAGGTATGGAAGACCACGTAGTTCAGTTCACCTCAGCTGCAGAGCTCTAGTGATAATATATAAATCATTGTGCCACCAGGGCTAGGTATCTTTGAAGGATCTCTACATTTGAAGCTCTCCTAATCTCAGATCTGATTCTCTTTTTCTCTTCAGTCAGAAGATGAGGCAATATATGAGAGAGCAAGGTGGAAGCATAGCTGATGAGCTCCCCATTTAACAACAACTCTGGCTAAAAAGAAGAAATTTCCAGGACTTCAGAACTGTCCCAAGGTCAGCTCCCTTCCTTCATGCTCGTTTTGGAAGGGGAAGATTGGTTTGTAGACGTGGCTTTGGAGGATGCCTCCAGTACAGGACGTTTACACAGGAGCACAAGTTTGGCTCAATGCAGGATGTGACGCCATGGGGAAGAAGAGCATTTTCCCTGAGCTCTGGATCCTCCCTGTTAGTGAGCACACCAGCTCAGCACACCGGGGGAGAGCAGCACAGTTGACAGGCCCATCCGATTTCAATTAGCGTTTCAGCTTCAGCTGACAAGTCAGAAAGAGTAGGGGAAAGCTGAATGCGAGACAGCGAAACATGGCACAGAAACTCAGCAGACAGGGAAATAACGTAAAGGCTGCTTGATTTGCAAATTGACTCATGCAGCAAAATCAGTTTCCTTATTATTGTTTTACAAGACAGAAAATTAAGGTGGGGGGGCAGATATAGAACTACATGAAATTATTTAAACCTCAAAGAAAATATCTGGAAAATGTGAATGGCTCATCCACTTGAAAATGCTGTGGAAGTAACAGGCAGGGGGAGCTCCTCCACTGGTCACAGGTGAGATAAAAACCAGAAGGTCCAGGAGCTGCTGTCATCACTGAGCTGGGGCAATACTGGCCACCTGCTAATTAAAGGGTCTGACATAGCTACCAAAAAATTCAAGGCTATGGGATTTCCCACCAGTTACAAGATGAGTGGACACAAAAGTCAGGATCTATTACAACTGGCATTTTTTGGCGAAAATGAGCTGCACTTCAGATCTATTTTCCCTCAGGGCTTTGAAGAAGGGGGACAGATGGTTGGATAATTTATACCATTTGGCATGAGGTTACATTTGGAAAAAAAAGAGAAGAGAAAATAAAGGAAACCAAGAGAGACAGGCATGAGCTATACATAACCGAGCAGAGAGGCAATCACTAGACACAGATCTGCTCAGGCAACACCACCAGCGTGTGTCGCTAAATATTATAATGGCAATTTTAAATAGAAGATAGGGATTGGTGACTCCACTGAGGAGAAATTAGAGTGGACAATATGAACATTTATTTTCTAAACACCCCCATCTGAAAATCTCAGAAAAATCTTGCATCTGTTTGTTTACATTAATACATGATCATGCTTTTCACTTCATATTCGTACTCATCACAAGGCTGATGAGGTTCAGTGGTTCACTTCCTCCAGACTTCAGCTTGCAGCAAATACCACAATTTTTCTTGTACAGCAATGAACAGGTGAAGTTCTAGCTAATACTAGATCAATTTTAGGACAGATCATATTAAAAAAATTTCAAAATATGATGGTCAATTGCAGTGTAATGAGCACATAAAAGTGAAGATGAGCTCAACGGAGTAGTAAACGCTACACATTCCCAAACTGAGAAATAACAAACCATCTAAAGGGCACTGCAAAGGAAAACACAGCAAATGGAAGGTCTTTTTCAGCCTGGCTTCCTGAAGAATTCAGTTTATGTAAAAATCTCTAATAATTTTTCAGTCTTCTCTACCGTCACTGCATTCACTAGCCAATTGCCATTAAATCTCTCAAAGACACCTGACTGATATATGGATATTGGGTGGTTTAGGCACAGGAATGGGTTGCCCAGTGAAGCTGGGCATGCTGCATCCCTGGAAATGTCCAAGACCGGGTTGGATGGGGCTTTGAGGAAACTGCCCTGCCCATGAAAGGGTATGGGACAAGGTGATCTCTAAGATCCCTTCCAACACAAAACACTGTGACTAAGATTCTGTGATATTGCAGTTAGACAGGTTATACAGGGGTAAATAAAGGAGAAGATACTCAAAACAGATCCACAGCTGAGGAAAAACTCACAGCCTAAACTTCCTGGTGCATTACAGAGCACAGCTGCCACACAAAGCAGTGCCACAGGGAGCCTGTGTCCACTGTCCACTGCTCCCATGTCGATCTGCAAAATTAATCCAAACCAACACATTTTCCTGAGCCCCTCTGGCTGGTGGAGGTGCAAGACTTACCTCAGCAGCCTCAATTCCCAACCCCAGCACTGCTCAGTAGCTAACATTTACTCTCTTAAATGTGTTTCTCAAACAGCCACCTCGGGAAGGTCTTGGAAAAAGCCAAAGCAATCAAAATACGTACAGAGAGCTGTGTCAAATCTAAAGCTGTAAATATTAAAAAGCCATTGCATGAATATTGCAAAGCTAAATGCTGCATGTTGGCAGAAAGCCCACAGTTGCCAGTGACCTTCTTTGGGAAGGGAAGGCCGACCTCCAAACAGCCGTATGGGGGTTGCCTGTGTTTGTGTTTATTGTGCATATAAATACGCACTGGTCTGTTGACCAAGTTTGTGGGACATTTGCAGTAGTTATTAAACTCAATCTGTATTGTTTCAACCTTTCCAGAGCTCTGACAATGTTTGTACTATAAATGCTGTCATCTAACAAAAGAAACTGGGGGAAAAAAAACTAAAAGGAAAGAGTGATAATATGGGACAGAGAGGCTGTCGCAGGCCTGGTGGCTTCCCAGGTGGGGACAGGAGAGGCTGAGACCAACACGGGGGTAGCCAGGGCGGCAGCCTCAGGAGACTCCACTTCCTCAAAGCTGAAGCAAAAAGCAGCAGCTCTGTCCTGGCCACACACAGGCTGCTATGGAGGCAGCTGTGGCTGCTCAGACTCTGCTGCATTTGCACCAAAAATCTGTCTTGTACTTGTTGGTGCAGACCGGGAGAGGCACAGCAAGAGCCAAGGTGATGAACCTTTGGAAATGCTTAAATGTTCAACATTTACACCATGACCAGACAGCCTTGCTGTGTTCCTTGGACTTGGCATTTTGGTGTGAAACCATCTCTGTCGGAATTTAAAATCCAGATAAACCTCGGCACAATGAATCGGAACTTGCTCCAGTGGAAAAAAATCAGACCAAGTTTGAAAATCCCCATCATCTTCACAGGGTGAAAGAAACCACAGAAGATGATCTCTTAGCAGAGGAAGGGTTGGTGAACACCTTAGACACATCTCTGGCACTAAGGTTTTTATTCACTGGGCTTTTAATTTGTTTTCACAGCGGTTTGAACAAATTGAATTTGTTAATTAAAGCGGTAAAATGAAATGCTGAACATTATTGACTAGATGCTAATTACATTAGAAGAGATATCGGGGGAGGGAGGAGTCCTTGTTTTCAATAGCCAGGACAAATCATATTAAGAGAGACAAGTGATCAGTCTGAGCCTAAATTCTGCAGGGAAAAAACTGTTTACATGTTGTGGTTTAATGTTTATCATTCATGATCTTCAATTGGCAATACCAATAGAAACATGATTACTGCAGCTTGCTATTGTACCTCTTTTCAAATTTCACTCTAGTTTATAACATTCACTAAGCAGAGGTCATTACCCAATTAAATGCAATGATGCTCACTGTGCTAATCAGGAAGGACATTATTTTAAAGTTGGCCTCATGAAAATGCAAGCAGTTCACATTCCATGTCTGAAAAGCCCTTTGAGTGTTCAAGCTGTAACTTTTAGTATTAAAAAAATTATTATCAAGTTGATTGTTTTGTTTCTTCATACTCCCTTTCATTTAATGACCTTAATTTCCATATTAGCATATTATTTTCAGCAAAATTTTAATTTCACCCTTCATCTATTTGCATGGGAATGGCTGGAGTTTGGTATTACTTTCCTCAGTGTAATTTAACATAAATATAACCACAGTCCTTCCTGTTAATGACCACTACACAATTTCTGTTATGTGGGTATATCCAATCTAACCTTGTGAGTTATTTGTAAACAAAATGCTTTCACCACATGACTGAAATCACTACCTTCAAAAAAATCTCTGTGAAATCCTGCTGCTGTGGAATTGCCAAGAGATTTTGGTTCCTGAGATACCTAAATAATGTCTGAAAATAGAACTGAGCCCCTAGATTACTTAATTGATAATTAATATTGTACTCTACGTGCAGCAGCTCCTTTCCAGATTGGAGCTACAGATACCAACACATCTGATCAAAGTGCAGTCCAGCTTAAGCCCTCAGAGTTATATTGACTTTGCAGTGTGAACAGGGGCAATAAAGATTACCAGCAGCTTTCTGTGTCACTGCCATCCAACAGCTCAGAACCCAGAGAGAGGGGATTTGCTGAGTAAGAGGAACCATTTTTAGACTAACCATTTTCTCCTCTCTGTTGTGCTCATAATCATGACCCTTTTTTGAACACCACCAGGATACTTAGTGCTTTACAAAAACACAAGGAGACTTTTAGAAAGAATGAAGGCATTTCGTTCTAAAAGGCATCAAGTCTCTGCTGCTCATAAATACACTGTAAACAATAGATGAAGCCTCATTATAAAGAAACAAAGAACAATTGTAGCACAGAGAATCAGTGTTAAACCTTGCTGGGCAGAGGGAATAAACATTGTTCTTCCTTTAGAGTCACAGCAGAGAAGTGGCAATAAAATGATAAAAGACTGATTAATGTAAATGGAATAAACTGAAGCATCAATTTCTATGTCTAAGAAACAGGAGCAGAGCAAAAAAAGCCTGAACTGCAACCATCAGGAACAGCAAAAGCAGCTGCAAAGCAGGGCACAGCCACCTGCATTAGCTTAAGCAATGAGTGCAATAAAGCCCCAAGCACAGGAAGGTGATAAATTAAAGGTTCTCAGCTCTGGCATGTTGAGAGTGCCTTAACAGGGACAAAGAGAAAACAAACAAATACTCTTAGCTGCTAAGAGCATGTACTTTGCTCTCCTTTCCAGTATGGACAAACAATGCACAGAATGCCCTAAATGACATATTTCCATTTACTTTCTTTTGGGAAGTTAATTGCCTGGCAGCAACACAACCTGGTTGGGCTCAGTAGGGTCCTGAATGCTCAGCCCATGTGTAACTTCATCTATTCAGGCAGGCTTATTTAACCTGTGGGTTTGCACAATGGGCTCTTTGAGCATGGTCAGTGCTCAGGAAAGTGGTGGCCCTGGGAATGGTGATGCTCCAAAGGCTCTTCAGCCTGGAAACAAAGCCAAACCATGGCACATACACTGGGAATGACCCTATGTATGGCCAGTAGGTCTGATAAACTCAGCATGGATTCATGATGCATAAGAAAGGACTTATGGATGCAGAAATGAGGCATAAATTGAAGCCGATTTTCACAATGGTTCTGTCTATTTAGAAAAATGGTTCCTCCAATAACAGTTCAGGATTTTTTTTCTCACACATCTTTTATAAAGAACACAGAATGGGACCTTATAATATGTAAAACCAGGTACAATACAGAGAGCTGACAGGTACAGCCTTGGCTGATGGGTCTGCAGAGACTTCTTCAAGGTACAGATGTGCAGCCTGCGCCTCTGGGAACCCATTTCTTCAGATGACACCAACTTCAAATAGAATCGTGCACTTATTCTCTGCTTATTCCTTTTTGAAGTTCTTAAAGAAAGCAGAATAACAGTCAAGAGCCTGATCCTTCCTGCCTAACCTCATTCTGGTCTTTCTCTGAGCACGTTTGAGGTTTTTGGTATCTGAAACAAAGAAAACTGGTTCTGTGTCTATCTAATAATAAATCTGTTGAAAAACTACTCTCCAATAAACCAGACTTAATCTAAGTCTTCCCTTTGTAGTTCTAACTTTTTATTCATATATACTTTATTTACACTCTAAACTGTGAGTAGTATGGGTATTAAGTTTTTGGAGGAGTCTCCTGAAGAAGTTTCCTTGAACATTTTGAATGGAGAGCATATAACATGAAGATTAAGCTTGAGCCAAATTCTTGGCCAAAGAAATGGAGGAGAGAAAAAACCCAGAAACCTGAAGTAAAATACATGGGAATGCCACAGCAGAAGTTATTACCACTAATGCTTCCGAGCTCCTGCTGCATTGATGTGGTTTTACAGATACTCAGCGTAGGTCTGTTGCTCAACAAAAGAATTTTGCTCTATGTTTGCATGGAAGAAGTAATAAATTTATTACAATCAGTGAGCAAAATCCAAAAAGATTGGACATCTGCCTTGGAATCTGCTCGCTATACAGAAAACTGTTTAATATTGGCAAAGAAACAAATCTGAGAAGAGCATAGGACCTAATTAAAGGAGACGTGCTTAGAAAACAGATACCAGAATGACAGACACTGCTTTTGGACTAGAGATGAGCCACGAAGAGAGAGTATGAATTTCAGGGTGTTTATTTTTTGAGGTTGTCAGGCAGGCTGCTTGTTGAGCTCTGTGGGTACCAGGGCTGGTGAGGCTGCTGGTCTCTGACAGTGCCCTCGATGGCTCTGTGTGTTTCAGGAGGGTTCTCTTTACAAACTCTTCGTGGAGGCCTGAGCACGCCCTGCTCCACCAGAAATACGCACTTCAGAGAGGAGAGGTTTTAACTGATTGCCTTCAATACAGCTGAGGGAAAATGCACAGAACAGACTTACCCTGAATTTACTATTTAGATGTTTCATTGATTAAAAACAAATGGCCAATATGGCAAGTCTCTGTCTGCACATTTGTTTCCTTTTTATTCCAACTAATGCTCAAACAGAAAAGTTGCATTGCTGGAGGGTCCCTCCATTTCATTCATGTTCTGGCCTGCAGAAGTTTATATCTGACATCAGAGGGATATTCTTTTTTTTTTTTTTTTTTTTTTTTTTTTTATTCATATGGGCATTCTTTTTATTCTTTCTTTGTCTTAACCAGTTTAATTCATTTTCTGACATCATGAGAGGAGGAATGTCACTTTTCCCATGTGACAGAAAATCAGTTCTTAAAACTTCAAATGTAGTGTCACCGTTGCCTTTACCAAGCCTCTGGAACTCAGGACTGAGTTCTGCAGGACACAGCTGTGGACAGTCAGAAAATTCTAGGCAACATTACCCTCTGGAGCTGTTTGTGTTTTGAGAATTGTGTCTGGATTCCAAAGATCAAAACTTTGCTTTCTGCTTGCCTTCCACCTGCATTTCTGAAAAACAAGAATTCTAACTTCACAAGGATTGCTTGTTAGATAGTGCTCCTGGCCCTCGGGAAACTTTCAGAAGCTTCAACTGGCTCAGAGGAATCTAAAATTAAAGGATGACCTTAGTGACCTTCATCATGAAAGTCTGTGTCAGCTAGCAATAATCTGGTTCATATTTTGGGAAGTCAGTAAAACATCACCAAGGAGAAAAGTTTTAAAAATGAATGTAAAAAGCCAAGGGTATTGAAATAAGCACCAAATTTGGACAGCCATTTAAGTTTCCATTTCCAGTAATTCCTAATTGTGGTCAAAGAACATGAAGAATTTCAGTCTGTTTCCTCCAGAACAGATTAATGCTGCAATCAAAAGCAATAAACTAAAACACAAAATATAATTGAAAAAATGGAACTGGAAGTCCTTGGTCAGGCTAATGGATGTAAGAAGTGAAGCAATTTGTGAGCTCTTGTTGCTCCCTCTGAGCTGTTCCCTACCACTCTGATAATGAGACAGTACCACAAAGTTTGTCACTGGAGTGTTAGACCAAATCAACAAAGAGCCAAAAGAAATTGTCAAGAAATTGTCTCCAGATTTGTCTTAGAAGCAGAAGGAATTCATATTGCAGTGGTTTGAAGTAAGCTTGTTGTGTGTTTGGACCTATTTAGATCTGCATCTGTTCTGAATGTGTTACCAAACCTCTAATTTTGCTACAGAGCCACACCACGCTCTTGTGACAAAAACACACCTATGTAAACAAAACCTAGGCTGTTTAAGCTAAAATATCCCAAACCAGACAAGCTATGAATGTCCCTGTACATTCTGCATGCTGATATGCAGGAAATCCCAAATGTGGGGCCATCCCAGCAGCACAGGAGGTGACACAGGGAACTCAACCCTACGAGAGGTAATCATGGCACACTCCATTACCAGCAGCACTGCACAATTGCTGCCAGTAATGATGCCCATCACACAACACTGCAGCTGGGTGATTAAAAAAGGGGACTCTGGACCTTAAATTTCTTTGTTTTGCCATTCACATGCTATGGAGTCCTAGATTCTTTTCAGAGCTGATATGTCAATGCACTCATTATGGTTTAGCTGAGGTCTGTGTATTGTTCTTCATATATATTCACAGCATACAGTAAACTCTAATAGCTCCTTTGGAGCTTTAACACTGTATGCTGTAAATGGTTATTAACAATACTATTCATTCATTTACATGTAATGGATTCATAATAGCAAAAGTAGAGTGAAAATCTTATGCTGTAATATAAAAAGTAGATACTGCATAAAGGCAGCATTTTAATACTCAATACTCTGACTGCTTTAATTATTTTTTAAATATCAATAGGTCCTGCTTCAGTAGCTTGTAAAATTACACAAACCAAAGCAGCCCTTGTGTCAAAGGAGCACAATGAATAGGGTGCACAAAGGCAGAGATCTCCACAGGCCCAGTCTTCCCACAGACCTGCCCGTGGTGGGGATGGGAACCCACTCACACAAGGATCTCTGCCTGTGAATGGGCACCAGGATGGAGATGATCCCGCCCCTGCAGTGCCCAACATGGAATGCCTCTCCTCCAGGCACTCACAGGGGCTCCAGGAATTTGCAATCCATCTGCAGAAGGCAGAGGAGAGAGAAAAAAAAAAACCACCAGGGAGAAATTCATAACACTTTCCAAAATCTACAGGCAGGTCATATAACCTCCACCTGATCACCTTTATCCGGACCTTCTTTGACCACCAAAACTTCTCTGGAAGGGAAATTGAAGCTGACACAAAAGTCCAAAATGGCTCCATGGGACTGAGAAATGAAGTCCTACATTTCTGAGTGCTGCCATAGAGGAATAAATCCTGGTTCCTCCAAACAGAAAAATCCCCAAAAGACTTCCTCACTGAAAACTGTCCTTCTCAGCCCTTTTCAGTGTACATTACCAGAACCTTGTTTTTTATATGGCTTCAAATACCAGGAAATAAGTCAAATGGATGTGACTTAGGACAAACAAAGACCCTCCACAGAAAACGTCTGAGGCCCTCACTCCCCACAGCCACGGTGGCAAACATCTGATGGAACCTTACAGGTGCAGCTCACCACTGGTGCAGAGAAAGGAGCAGAGAGAAAGCAGCAGCTCTGGGGCCCTTCCTAATAAAGTGAAGAAGAAATAGTCTTTCTTTGTGGGTTATTTTAGGGTTTCTTTAAGTTCAAAAACAGCTAAAGCTAACCAAAGGAACAGATTTGAAAATGGAGTCACTAGCAAACCATGAACACACTATGAAGACTGACACCATTGTGAGAAAGCAGTTGAGATTCCAGTATAGGTTTGCTAAAGTCATGTTTTGTTTATCTAAGAGTTTAGTACAGTTGGGAGTGTATTTTCTGTGGATTTTTTTTTTTTCCAGAACTTGAGATGGTTTCTTTCAGCACAATCTGAGATGGTAGAATAACATAAGGATATCAGGTCTCATTCTATCAGCTTAATAACTGGTTTCTTTAGTAATCTAGAAATCTAATGGAAACTGTAAACATCAATACAAATTTAGCTTTAGTTGGTATCTCTGAATGCAACTAATTTAGCCATTAGTTAGATTGCCTCATAACATAAATGCAATGCCTTTCTTCTTAAGCAATAAGATGAAATAGAAGAGGAAAAACATACATGAATTCATGATAGTGAGCACCAGATATGCCATTAAAGAGATTTTTTGGAATCTGAGAAGGTTCATATATAGCATAAAGGATATTGAAGCTTTTGTCTAGCACAGAAAAAGGAAAAGAAATCAATTTTTAAGGGATTCACTGAATAAACTGTTTCTGGAAACCAAGTCCAACACCCAGTCAAATCCACCAGCAGTTATTTATCACACAAGAATAATTTGCTCCAATACTTGAATACTTCATGGTGAACAGTAAAGAGCAAATGCTGCTCTTTGTTTTGTTGTTTCGTATTTTTATTTGGCTAATCAAAGGTACTGAAATCACACTGACATAAGCCATGTTCTAATTTACCTGTGGTTTACAGCTGCTCTTTTCCAGCTTACACTAAAGGTCAGCAGGGCTGCTTGTATCCCTGTCAAGGACGTTCAAAACATCTTATAAATTGGTAATATTTGGGAAAAAACAGAATCAAGAAAATTACAGCTGCAATGCCATTTATTTTTGTCTACTTATTAAACTACTATTCCAATGTATTTTATATCTGTTACTATTTAATATAATTAGCTGCAAGGCAATGACATTTTTTATAACACTGGAGATAAAAAGCTAATATGTTAACCCCCAGGACCCAATTTTTGTGAGGTGAGAGTTTGCTCATTATATTCAAATTAGTAGAGATATAAGAGCACAGGCAGTTGTATAGCTTATCTTTTCTGCAAATATATGTAGACCACTCTAAAATGATTTGTCTCTTTTTTTCCCTGGCTATAAATAACTGGAAAGATGGGTCTCTGGTTTGTGCTAAAACTGAGTCTTAAACTATGGATATCACAGAAAAAAAATTGTTCTTTTACATCTGAATGTAAATGTTTACTTCTATATCATAACCATCTCTTTGTTCATAGGAATGAAAAATAAACCTTAATATATTCAGAGTTTCATCGCTATTAGCAACACAAAACCCAGCTTTGTCTCAGATCACAACTGATTAAAAATAATATTCAATTGTAATTATCAAAATTGTACCCAATCAAAAGAGCTGCTGTATTGCAGGCATATTCAGAACTTCACGGACAGAGGGCAAGGAAGGAGGTTGGAAAATCTTAATGTGAAAGCAATTTGTATGATCTGCATAGTAACTTAATCAACATCACAAACAAAGTCATTTCTTCCACGCTCCTCGTTTGTATTTTTATATTTAACTGTGTTCTGAGTGGTGCCAATTACCAGTGTGAGAGTTACAGAGTTGATTATCTCCCTGATTCTAGAGAGTCCTGTTCCATTGATAAGAATATCTGGTATACAGCCTGTATCACACAATGCTGCTCCATCGCCTGATATTGAGTTAAAAGGACCATAAATCCTGCTTGGCAACCTGGTCTGCTGGAATAATGGAAAGTACTTGGCAGCAGTGGCTGAGCTGTAATTCAAGCTCATCTCCTCAGACAACTGGAGAGGGACACACATGGCCGCAGAACTCATTTCGGAGTCTGAAAGCCATTAAACATCTTTTGCTGGCTTCTACACCAAGGACTGTGATGCCAGAACCTCGGTGCCAAGGGATACCCAAAGGGAAGGCATATGGTCTGCTTTCACTTGTGCTAAAGAGTTCATTCTTGTTATTTAAAGAAATAATGGAATGTGTGCTTCTTTCTTTATCAACACCCTGCCTATTTTAAAGGAGGTATAATGATATGTAATTAAATCAAATACTGTATTTAAGCCTCCTTCACACTGCGCACTGTTGTATCTGCAGAATGGTGGATGTGCAAAGAAGGGAAAAGTCCCAGGAGGGAGCCCAGTTCACCTCTGTGCTCCTCCAAAGAGTGCCTTGAAAAGAGTGAGAGGCGTCACTCATCCATGCTCTTCCAGTCCCACAGTAAAGCATGCTGTGGGCATTTTCTATCAACAGGGCAAGGAATGCTGCTCCTGATGTATAGCAGGTACCAAAGACTCACTCTCTGGCAGAAATGAATGCTTGTAAAAGCAATCAATGTTTCCCCTTGTGTAACCTTCCCTTACATGATCTAGTCTCACATCAAACCCCTCATCTTAGCACGCAACTGAAATCTGCAAAATTAATGTCAATATTAATAAAGTTGTCAGTGCAGTGTGTTAGAACTATGTGCAAAAAACCTAGAGTTGGTTTAGAGCAACTGGTACAGCATGAGCTTATTGTGAGTCTTTATTTCATTCCATGTAGGAAAGGAAATTTTCATTCCTGTAGGATTCACAGACTGGCTGTGACACCAACACTAAATATAACCAGCAGCCAGAAACAAGGAACGGAAAGAGCAGGTACAAAGAAATGGAAGAAATCTGTAAGAAGCTGGAATGAGGTTAGAATTCTTTGCATCTTTTCATCAAGCATACTTATAGGGAAAGAGGAGTGGAGCTGGAGCTGCTGGAAAAGCAGACCAATGCTCCAGCCTTTTAGATCTGCTGTTCTTACAGCTCATTTAAAGCCTTGCCTCTGCTCCTTCAATCAACACTCAGGCAGCTGCTTTGGCAATCTCACTCTGGTGGTATTTCTCCTGGAAGGATGGACAAAGGGAAGAGGGCAATCATCTCAACAAGGTCCAAGCCCTCAAAGGTTTCCAAGGCAGAAAGAGACTGAAACATCAGATAACAGTTGCTGAGATTGACATCACACAACAGCACCTGGTCAAGGAACATTGGGTGACTGAGTCAGTGAGAGAATGCATGTGGCAAGACAACCAAGCTAGTGTTTATAACAAAATACAGACCAATTTAAATATATAGTTTCCTGTTACAAATTAAAATTTCATCCTTAAATACCCACATGGGCAGCACTACAAAAATCTGAATCCTGAATAGATAAAATAAAAACTGGATACAAATCACATCTGAAGTACGTATTCCTTTTTCCCTTCACCTTTTGTTCATCTAGGAAATGGAAATTTAACAATCAAATGATTTCATAAAAAGCAAGTTTCATAAAAGAGTTAAAAAACAAGTCAGATAAATGAAAGCAGGTACTATTCCACGTCCCAGAGTAAACACACTAATGGAGGGATAATTATTCCATTAAGACACAGGCTACAACAAGACAATGAAACTGAACATAGAAACATCAATTTTATAACTCACTGTGCTATAATTATTCTCTGGCTCGGTGAATGCATATACCCTTTCAGAAACCTACCGTGCCTTTCATCTTACATAAAGGATTAAATCTTTAACCCACACACAGGAAATACAGCCTTCTGTAACATTCCCATATTACTCCCTGCACACTGCTAGATACTGCTCATTTATAGTAAAATCTGACTATTTGCAGCATCTGAGGAATGTTGTCCAAATGGCTTTTTTTTGAGATATGTGTATGTATCTCTGACTGATTACACCTTCTTCAACTACACATCCATGAGTATAATACATTCCTGAGCAGCAAACTAAATTATTCATGGGGAAATCTGGGAAGAATTCAAAGATCTTCAGTGTGAATGCTAAATATGATGTATAATTGGAGGACAAAGATACTTCCTTTTAAAATCCAGGAACAGGAATGATCCCTTCCAAATAACACAGTACAAGATATCTAAACATGTTTTCCAAGCAGCTTTCACCCAATTAAAATCACACAAAAAAAGCCCAATACAAATTAATGTGATTTAAAGAGCTTCATTCATATCTACTACAGCTCCTGAACATAAACCAATGTGCCATTTACACAGCAGATACTCTCAGTAATATTCTGTTCTTTCTTCATGCATAGGACACTCAATGCATGAAGAGGAGTTTATATGTCTAGGGAGATGGAATCCAAATTAATCTAGTAGAAATTTGAACAAAATTCCTCCTGTAAATTATTTGTGAGGTCTGCTTGGTAAACCATTAACCATTTTTGTTGTGCAGTTCTTCCAAACACATTCAGTACTTTGTGTAGAACATACTGCTGGTTGTGTTTCGTGTATATACAAAAATACTGATTTACAATGCTTTTCTCTGCCCGAGCAATGAACACACACATCTGGTAAACTTGCTGATAACACTCACACAGAGAACCCTGTGAGTTCATTCTGAATTATAATATCTCTGTAAATCTGAGTAACAACAGCAAGCAGAAAATCATTCAAAGGTTTTCCTGTAAAACACGAGGTTAGTAACCAACGGTCAACTTCACTGGGTTCCTTTATCCCTATCAAAAGTAAATCGTTGCCATGCAATTTGTTTGCCCTGAAGCTACAGAAACTAGGCACTGACTCCCTCTGCTCTGTCATTCCTGATCCCATCCTTTCAGCTGGTAAAAGTGCCAGTTTAGTGCTATCAAATGTGAAGAATCAATATGCTGGCAGACACCAGTAGCACGTTGAGCCATCAGACCATAACAGTCTGAGATCAGTTTTATTTTTTTCCCTTTTGTTTTTGTGCTGCTTTTTCCCTACTGTCTTATCTGGAGTCACTGGATAGAAGCCATCTATCAATCAAGCAAAGTCTCAACAAGGTTTATTACTCAGCTGCTCAAAACAGGGAATATAGATCAGGCCTCATTATTATCACAGAATATGTTAGAATCTACTTTATTTTTGCAGTGATTCTTTCTCTTTGCCACATTAACCTAATGGCATAACGTTAATTGACCCACAGGCGACTGACTTACTGAGAAATGTAGCTGAGACTTCCTATAAATAAAAGGTCCCTGAACAAATTAGGAAAAAATAATTTGCAATGTCTGTGGTCAGTATTTTATTTACCTTACTCAATTGTGTTTGTACATGTGCCTGCAGGAACCGATGGCCACAGACCATTCCTTTGAATTCTTGGAAATGTCTTCTCCCCAGCAATCAAAATTTATTATTCCCTCCATTCAAATGCAAAGCAGGTTGTTTTCCAAAACTGTTCTTCAGTGTGTGCTTCTTACAGCAGAGAAAACTGAATGCTTTGTGTTTTCCACCCTCAGTAGAACTAATCCTGGAATAAGAGTTACCCATCTATTTATGTGCATCAGTGGATCTAGGCCACAGAGAGAAGAAGATTTGCAGAGGTGTGGAGCTCTTATGTGAGCCAAACACCACCTCCACACTGGATTCATCTGTCCTCATCTGTAATGAAGCTGATCATCTGAAGGATGAGTCAGCCTGGTACAAGGCTGGCACACAACAGTAGTTTTCCTTACTGCTACATAAGGGACAGGAACTGGGTCTAATTTCTTCCCCCTTAAAATCTGAACTTTCAAAATTAGGCAATCCCATTGTAATTTTATCATAATTAAAGACTGAGGCGTACAGTGACAGCACTGAATTCACAGAGATTCATTCCGGGATTTCTTGCTATCCTGTAATTAGCACAATGAAGAACCTTGAAATTCACTTAGCAATTAGCAGTGATGAACAAAAATGAGTTGCCTTTAAGGCACTTAGGCCATATTCACACATCTTATTTTAAGAACCAAGCTGCCTAATTTCCGCACCTGCAAACTATGCTCCTGGATCTGGAAGGATGATTCAGACAGCTTAAGTTAGGGCTGAAATTTTTTTTTGTATCCAGAATCACACTGACACAGTTTGGATCCAAGTGCAGGCACTGCTTTCCTCCCTGTTGCCAGTCACACTGAGTCCTACCCTGGTCTCTTTATTTTAAATCCGAGATGTGCCACGTCCAAAGGCTTTAAATCCCAGGTCAAATAGCAAGAGAAACCAGCTGAAGGCCAGCTTTGCATGTCATGGCTGGTGCTGTCTGGAAGGATTTCCAGGATGTGTCAGTATTAGACGTGTCAAAGAACCAAGGAGAAATGCCCTGCATGTCAGGAGGCTTGTCAATAACTCTAAACCTGAGAGCAGGAGAAGCAGATAACCATAAAATGATGCTTTGCATATTCAACTGTTTGATAAGCTCTGAAAATGCAATTTAATGGCTCTGTACAAATGCCAGGATTGTTGCTCTTTTAGAAATGAAAAGATTAAAAAGCAATATATATTGCATTATCCCTCTCCTGTGCCACCAAGGAATGTGCCAACCAATATTCCTCACAGAAAAGCCCTCATTCTTCACCTCACCTTTTGCAGTTTACACCTACTCTTGACAGCAAATATCTCTATGATTAAGCATATAATCCCATTTCTTGGTTGTGATGGATTGCTGACCAAATAATTAAACTATTTCTATTTTTTATTTTGGATCTGTACTTAAATAGGTGAAATCTATAAGAGGCATTACTTTAATCCCATTGTGGTTTTAATTTATTTTACTTTGTGCATGCTGAGAAGGTCTTTCTGCCACATCCTTCCAGAAACCAAGAACAATGAGGTCAAATCCTGGTTCTTTACTTGGATTGCAACCCAGGATTCCTGCTGAGTGCAGCAGCCACCACCCAAGTGCAAGTGATGGGAAACAAAAAGCCACTGGAATGTCTTCAACTTTGTAAAACTCAAATGCTTCTAGATGTTTGATTGATTTATACATAAATTTATCATGTGCTGTCTCAATATCAGTAGATAAAAATACATTAATGACAGATTGACAAACTCCCCTTTTTTTTTTTTTTACTTGGAACTGTTCATAATATGGAAGCAATTTTTTAAAGTATTTTTAGATAAATCAGTCTTCTACAAGGAACTTAGCTACATTTTTTATTTTTCCATTTACTTAACTCTAGTTTGTGAGAAGGAAGTTCTTCTGTTATCAGACTTTTCAAAAGTAAAGAAGGCTTTCTATCTAACCTATTTTACATATATTTTTATAAACCACTAAAAAAATAAGAAAACCCCAATGCTCACCCAAGGAAGTTTGCAGGACAAATAATTTTGGTTCACACTGGTAATTGTGAGCAGCAGTGGGCAAAGGCTGACAGGAGAGTTCCACGGCAGCCTGAGGAGGGAGGCCACCATAGCATCCTGCTGATACCTTATTTAAAACACACCCTACTCAATCACACCCACTTTATCACCACGGCATACCTCACACTGCAAACTTCCACAAAAACTGCTGCTGATCTGTGTCATTTATTTCCACTTGAGCCAATTAAAGAACAGTGATTGGAAAAGCATTCTCAGTAAATTATTTCCATTTGGACTACAAAGCTGGGCAAATCTGGAGTTTTGTGATAACCTTGTTTCAGTATTTTTAAGCAACTGATAGATAGAAGTGAAACAATACCAAACAGATTAGGGCATTATCTATCCAATTAAGAAAGAGAAAGGAACACTCCAGCCTTGGATGATTTGGCAAGTAATGCATTTGTGTGCACTTTTTTTCCCTTTATTATTGCACAGCAATGACTTGGATGACTTGAATCCACAATGCTTTATTGTCGTAAATATTAAGCACTTTACTCAGAGATGGTTCAGCTTCATTTCACTAAACCAGATTCTATTCACCCCCTTAAAGGCATGCAGGGATAGGGAGGAGGAACTTGATGATAAAGGTAAACATATTCACATATATTTTTGGCCTGGACCCAGAGGTCAGGTCTTGCTGCCTCTCAGTACAATGGAATTTTTTCATTGAGTTCAGTGGGAACAGGAATGGACTACTGGGCTACAAACCACCCCATCCCAGCACTGTGATGAAACAGGGACACGAGACTCTCACTGATCAGTGCGTTCCTGCACGGACTGGTGGAAGAGCTGCCAGCTGTCATTCAAAAAGAAATTTCTCAGCAGAAATTTAAGCCACAATACTAAGTAGATGGTTCTAAAAGTTTAGGTGTTACCAGTGGATTTCAAGTTAACTGATATAGATGCAATGATTTACAGCAGAACAAGAAATCACCTATTGCACCTGGACATGCCAAAGTACCTTAGAGCATATTTCAGCTTTAACCAAAAAACTAATGAAGACTTTGTGGATGAGGAATGGGTCTGAGAAACAATTTACTCTTTATATTATCTTCCTCTGTGACCATGGGAAAACCATTCATCTTGTTTACTCCATCTTTAAAATCGGGCTAAATATATATTATTCATCTTTAGGCAGGGCTGAGTTATTGATGGCAATGGCTGTGTAACTGTTCATCATTATTTATTATTATCAGAACTGAAAGCTTTGCAATGGATCAGACAATAAAATCTAATAATTTCTGTTTACCAGTGAGCCAGGCTAAACAGAACTTGATTTTCTTGTAACAAAGCTAACATATCTGTGCTTTCCTTCTCTTCCTCAGGTAATCCAATGATTGAATCCTCCTACATTTAGAAAAGCTATTGAGAAAGCAAATGTGCAGAAAACTTGCCATGGAAACCTATTGGACTGTAAACCTGGACTTCCAGAGTCTTTTGACATTAATTTTTTTCTCATGTACTACAGAAGAGATTTTGAAAGCTGACGTAAGTAGTTAATCACAGTGGCATCTTCTAAGCATCATTTTGTATTCCAAGAACTATACTGTATTAAACCCCACATAACCCATGTGCAACCCATTCCCAGTGAATCAGAGATAAATCCCCCTGACACCAGGAAAGCCTTCCCTCCGTGCTTCGCAATTTGCAGGGGCAGCTGAGGCAAGTCCTGGAAGGAGCTGAGGAATTACCAGTCAGAGGAAACATAGAAAATGTGTGCCCAGTTGCCAGTCAGAGAGTCAGACATCTCCTGGATGGAGTTATTTCACCTTGAGCCCTAGAAAATTGAGATAAGAGTTGAAATTGCACATTTCATAATTTGTTTTTTTTTTCTAATAAAATGCAGTTCACTTTCAGAGGTAGGAGGCTCATTTAAGAGGGTGCATTACTGCAGGACTCATGAACACAAACATTTCTGAGCTAACCTGTTCTTGTTGAATGGAAAATAGGTTGGTGCAATGCAATCATGTGCTATCCTTTATCAATGGATCTCCCATAAAAACTCCCTTCTCATTTCACTCCAACACAGTGACTCCAGAGGAAGCAGAATGTTGAAGCAAGAATGTGAAAGATCTCTTGACTGTGTTTGTTGCAATTTCATATGCAGACTGATAGCAGTGTGAAGCATTTAGGTCCACATAAAATTAGTGCTTAGAGCTTCTAAAATATTACTGGTTTCCAACACAGTTTATATTTTTTGACTTGTAGAAGTTATAATCAAGATACCCTATGGATCTTCAGTAATTAATGAGATACAGAAATCAAAGGCTACTGAAGCACCACAATTTGGTATATTACATTATTTATGCAAGCTAAGAAAAAATATATAAATTTGCTCTTGCTGGATGAGTGTCACTAGTGGACATGTAACCCACAACATTTTGTCTACATCTATGAATGATTAATTAAAAGAAAAAATAGTTAATCAAGATAAACTTCTACACCTAGCTAACAGAGAACTGAAAGTTTATCATGTCTAAATATGTTTCTCATACATTTACTGCAAATTAGTTTTTGAAAGTGAATTTCAAGGTCTACTGGCTCTGAGGTTCACTAACTCAGTTTTCATTAAGTTTTCACAAATGATCTACTGTAGCATTATTCTTTTATAGTAGTGGAGATTTAAGGCCCAGTATGAAAAGCAATTACACTGTCAGAAAAGTGTATTTTGACTTATTAAAATATTGAAAGGTTTCGTGAAACTATTTATTTTGGTGCTCATTTGGAGTGCATGTTGACAGTGTTATGAAGAAAGTCTTTTTTTGGGTTGTACCTTCTTGTTGAAAACTTGAGATAATCTTACTGAGAAGTTATGTTAAATACTTGTGTAGGTAATAAATACAAGGTAATTGTGATTCTGCCCTGCAATTGGCCCACTGGATTTATTGTGCTTGATCTGTTTTATATTAATGATGCTTATGTGTTAGTTAAAAGTATATTAATTTTATTTCTGTAAATACTGAAGGTGTTTAAAAGAAAACCTAGATATTTAGCAGTCTGATGAGTTACATGAGTCATATCAAGAAACAATTTTGTCCAATTTTCTTGGATCACTTGTTTCGACTGCATTGCATTAACTTTTTCTGATTACCTCATTATCTGGCAGAGTGTTATCTTTATATCCTGTTTGAGCACTATTCATCTCAAATAACTATGACTTGGAGAGCAACCACAATGCTCTCTTTTGCTAAAGGGCTGGGGAAAGCTTAAAATATGAGGAAAGGATTTACCCTCCAATTGTTCCATGGCACCTAGGAATAAATTCAGCTGTTTGCCTCTTGACTTCCTTTTCAGAGCAAGTGACTAAGAAGTATTTAAGGAAAGGACAAAAAGTGGGTGATAATTGATTCAACTTAACCCTTGATCTTGTTACACAAAAGCCATTGTTCAAGACACAAGAGGAAGAAGAGATGACATTACTACTTAGTTACTTCTAAAAGTCAATGCCTACACAGGCAACAGCAGCTAAGATTTGTTTTTTCTGCCTCTGAAAAAAAAACCAGTAGCATGTAATTTCTTTTTTATCCATCTCAATTAGCTTACCTCGATTATTGTGTACATTAGTCATGAAAAAGAATAACTTCCAAGTTTGTCCTTTTTTTGCCTGGCCTTGTCCAATTGTGTAATCATGTAGATTGACATGAAATTCTAGGAACTACCAGAAAGGAGTTGGTGGTTTTCTTTGCAGGAATCTCATTATGTCCAAGCCAAGAAAACAACAGTAGGTGTGAGATGAATGTATATGCTAATGCAAGGCTTGTAGGAAATAAGCAGGAGGAACAGGATGTGTTAAACAACTAATAAAAACCTCACCACAGCTTCTTTTAGCAGCAGGACTTGGAGAAATTATGTGTAGAAAAGTGTCTGGGGTCTGATTAAACCCTACAGAAAAGAAGAGGGCAGTGAAAGGAGGCATTGATCAGATGACATCTTTTGAGAAGGGAAAGGCAGAGAAGAGTAAAATAAAGACAAATAAAGGTCTACTTTCAAGACCAATAACCTCAGTGAGCTGCAGGGTTAGATAACACAGGAAGCAAGTGTAAACCTATTAATGACACAAGCACAAGTTATGGCAGCGTGCAAGAAGTGTGCTCATTTTAGTGAGAGACAAACTTGGGGAAATCCCAAGCTCTTAAGTGACCTAAAACACAGTAAGAAATGGCACAGAACATGAAAAACACGCATTACAAAAGTTAAGAAGTAGACTTTGGAGAATGGAAAGAAACAAAAAGGCCAGGACACAAAGTGAGATGCAGCAAGCAGGTCCAGAAAATTCCCCATAGGAACATTTTCTAAATTCAATAACAGTAGAGCTAGATCAAGAACAAATTGCTCACTATTACATACAGAGAAAAACCAGCAGCAAACATTAAGATTGCTGAAGTATTTAAAACCATATTGTTCCAGCCATCCTGAAAAAGTTCCATTATTATAAGAAAGTTGTGTTCAGAATGCAAGCTACACAGCCCTTTGACTTCCCTCAGCAGAGATCTTTGGCTCTTGCACAGTTTTAATACAATAAATGCAGTATGGAAAGCCATAAAGTTATTTCTACCAAATAAATGAATTCACAGTACTATAGCATGGTTTTCATTTTATCTTACAGCCACTTGTAAAACAATGGCTTCCATACCACAAGCACAGGAAAAATTCAGTTTGAAGACATGTTGCATGGTACTGGCCCTACCAACTCCTGGCTAAATGCTGACACATTGAGATTTTGCTATTTTATTGATTTCCCTTAATTACATTGATTCTAGAGGTTATGCACTGTTATTGTTTAAGCTGTAAATACTCATTACATCCATTAGGATCTTTACTTTGAGAAGTGAAGAGGAAGCTCTGTAATAACTACAGAAAATGTTTTAGTTATAACTTATGCTACTGGAAACAAATTGTCAATAGGATCCAATTCTTAGGTGTTAGTAATGAGTCTTCATCACCAGAGTTAGCTACTAATTAAGCCTCCAAGCTCGTGGTCTATTAGCATACTCTCCCTAAATGCATTGATACTCTAGAACACAAGATAAGGGATTTATTTTCCTAATTCTAAAAGCTAAGGGGCTGTTCCCCTTTTGACAGGTTTACAAAACTCTTCATATTTTTAATAGTTCTACATGTAAGATCTTGCACTGCAAACAACCTAATTAGGGCTAAAGGAACAGATACAGATGTAAATAAGTTAGTGTGGTTTCTTTATAATTAACTTTCCGTGAGTTCTCCTGGCGTTTTCCCAGCTTGATGTGGCTTTCTCTTGGCTCTTCACTTCTACATTGTCTGCTCCTCCACAGGCCATAGATCATTTCCTGTTCTGCAGCTGAAATAGCACAGCTTCAAAGGCTGTGACTAACATCATTTAAACCATTATCATTTTTTACCCAACTGTTATTAAACAAATTGATTTCCTCCCAGTCTCCATGATAAAGAAAATCATTCATTCATTTTCTGTGTTCTTGGAAATCTATGTTTCTTCTTTAAATCACATAATAGCAGGAATTAGGAAAAATGATCATTTATCTGATGTCAGTAAGTTGGTCAAGCTATTACATTTGTCATCATGTAGGAAACTGCCATTACATTAGGCCAATTTTTGCAACTAATATTTTTTGATTCATTTACTACTTAAAAATTATAATTGTCTTTGAACGTTTTTAATTGTCCCACTGGAAAGAAGAATACTTTGGACAGTATCTGATGTGACTTAAAAATAAAATTTTGGTTTAAAATAACCTCTTTGTGTTCCTCATAGCAAAAAACTTTTCTAGCCAAAACAAACAGGTTTTGAAGATGCGAAATGTTAGCAAGACACTAAAATACTTTTTCTTTTTTCATCCACCTTAAAATCCAAAGCACTTGCCCCATAAGTGTGGCATAGAGACTGAATGATCTGCCACGTGTCATGTTGCATCATCCCACAGTCCTTGTCATCCCCTCATTGCATATTTTGCCTATGCAGTAGGACTGAAGTGAAAAGGATGATGGTGTTTTTGCCAGCCATAAAGGCTGCATATCTCCACAAAAATCTTTTGTGAAAGGATATAGAAAGTAATACAATGACATCTGTGATGAACCTGGGTAGTCATGTGAGAAATACCAAGCTCAGCACACATTCTGGTAAGAAACAGCTGATATCTGTTCCCATTTAATAGAACTACTCTTGCTAGTAGAATAAACAAAGTTTTTATTTATTCTGCAGTTAGTTATATAAAATCATTTCATGTGAGTGCCTGCTAGCAGAATCTGAAGAAAGCAGCCAATCCTGTTCATTTTCATGACAGATGGTTTAAAGTAGTGTTTTAGGCACTGGTGGGAAAACGGAGAGAGAGATTTTAATCTTGAATTCCCCACGGTGCTTCAGTACAGCCTGTAATGCCAGCTCACCGCTCTGTGCCTCTGTTTACCTTTTCCCTTTTCTGCATTTCAGAGGGGAGTTTTTCTCCCTGGGTGCATTCATCCAGGGTCTGCATGAAAAGGCCACAGTACCAGAGAGAGCACTAAGCAGTGTCCCAGGACCAGCAGTGCTTCCAGTTTTATGTAAGCTTCTTATTTACTCTATAAAAGCACTGCAATGTACAAACAGTATGCACTGAGAAAGGCTCCTTGGTAGAGATTTTCCCTCTGAACTGTTGTTTTGCCACATAACAAGAGCTTTAAGATCACTGAAAGGGTTATCTGAATTCCACGGCTAGTAAATGAGCGAGGTTTTTGGCAATAAATTCACGCAAAGCCAGGGCTGCTGAACTTCAACAGCTGACACTGGCTTCTGCAGGTGCGAAATCACAGATGGTTACATGTCATTACTGCCACAGAAGTGCTACTGAATTCACTAACATTTGCCAGGCTGTGCAGAATACTGTACACACAATATGCTATAGGATTCAGGCAGCCCTGGACACCATATATTCAGGATACTGCACTGTGCTCAGTAATAAACAAATGATTCAATGTGTAGGTCCTACGTTAACATCCATATCTTTGTTCTTCAGACATCACCTTGTCCTTCTAAAGAGGATTACAATTCACACCCAAGAGGACCTGGTTTTGTGCACAACACACGGCAAGGTCAAATTAGACATATACAAAGCTTTAGTCTCCACCATGGTGTCCCTGACACTGTGTTGTTAGGGATGGGAGTTTGGCCAATCATCAATAACAATTTTGTCCTTGCTTTCCCTCCTCCTGCTGCAGGAAACAAGCCCCAGGCTACTGCAGGCAGTTCATACACTGGGACAGAGCAGGCTCAGTAATTCAGGACCTATTATTTAGCAAGAGAATGGGCTGTGATCCTTCTTATCCTCCACAGAAAATAACACAGAAACCAACAGGACCTTATGTTTGTAACAGTCAGCTCACACCTTCTCATTGATTTAAGTTCTCATTTTTCTGTCTATCTTTAAGAGGAATTTTTTTATATTGAAATTGCACTCAGGGTAATAACCAATTTACAACTTTTTTCACATTCCTATTGCAGACAAATAGACTGTGATCAGAAGTGTTTTAAAACTACAATTCTACTAATGTTATCTACTTGACAAATTGCCCATAATACGTGAGAAAACCAAACAAAGTTATACTAATCCAGACTTCAGAGAACAAAAGTATCAGCTATGGCTCATTTTGTAGTTCATTTTGCTTCTACTCAGATACTTAGATCCTTATCCCTAAAATGGAACAGAGATGAAGGACACAAAAATACTGAGAACTCTCTGTTACTTAAGAGGAGCTTTACAGATTGACCACTAAGTTGCAGGTGTCCAGAGGGCAAAATCTGGTCTTTATATATTTTCTGAGATAGAGAACACTTGCTGTAATGGGAGATTATAAAAGTGGAAAGAGGTATTATTTTTTTTCTTCTCCTAAAAGATAGTGGAGAGTAACTACAGGCTAAGAATTCTCCCTTGCTAACCTGTCTAAAATACAATAATTACATGACAGAGTAAAAGTGATCCTGTGCCAACAGAAATCCATGGCAGCTAATCACACTGCTGTATGGCTGACCACGTACTTAGTGATATAAACAAATTAATTCCCAAAAGATAGCTAATCCAGCTTTTCTAGCCCCCTAGTAACATTGTGGAGCCTGTGCACTAATACCTAACAGCATGTACTTTATATCATTTGGTGGCAACTTTTCCATTAACTGGCAACAAAGGACTTTTTTATTTGGATTTAGAAATTCCCAAAGCAAATTTCTGAAGGGCAAACTTACATAACACCATTTAATTTGCAATGATTCCAGATCCCAACAGTGCGAGAGCTCCTACTGAAGCCTGTTCTGTTTCCTTTAACCAGAAATGTGATGGTTATAACAACAGGCCAAATCGGCAATGTGCCTGCAACATAAAAAAATATTTTTACAGATAAAAGGCGAATGGAAAAAATACACATGTATCACACATTTTGGTTAGACTAGCATGGGGCTGAATGAAAGGACGCACAGTTGTCTAATGAGCTCTTGGAGCTGCTCTAAACAAAAAAACCAACCAACCCAAAAAAGGGGCCAAAATCTCATTGCCTCATTTGCAAAGCCCTGCCCTTGGTTCAATGGAGGAAGGGTCTGACTCCACCCAAGTTTCACCATCTACTTCTGAGGGGCACAAAAAATAACTGTTGTGTCACATTCCTATAATGATGCAGAAATTATTAGCTCTCATAAATCCAAATTAATAAAATAAAACAATCTCATATGATCCCCTCTCTTCCTTCCAAAATAAATACGTCAAATTTATCTCAAAAGCTACTTTCCCTAAGTGTCCTATTTTCCTTTTACATTATGTGGCAGCATTAGAATATCATTATTCTCTGAAAATGGATGTTTAAGAACACTTTGATAGTGTTTAAATTTTTTCCCTTTTTCTACTGATTTATTGTACATTCCAAAAATACCCTGGAGCAAAACATTTGTTTTGGTTTGGGAAAGGAAAAGTCAAAAATATATTTGCTATATTTGTCTCAGTCAAACCCAAATTTGAACTCAGTCTCCCAAGGTACAAAAAACTCCCAAGAAATGAAACAAAAACATATATATCCCTTACTTCTGTCCTTCTCCTTCAGCCTCTATATTGATACAGAATTTGTGTCTCTAGAGGCATAACCCTTTATTCCTTGAGTTAATTTTTTTCCTCCAAGTGGTTATATTGATAAAAATTTAATATCATATTCTGAAGTCTTTGACTTTCCCTTGCATATCTTCATTCTTTGCAATTTCTGTTGTGGGCCCATATCTAACCTCCACATTCTTTTACTGTAGGAATGTAGGAAATAATGAACATTTGCATAGTTAGTGATAAGTGATGAAAACTGGGACAGGACAGCTGCATAAATAATTCTAATTGTGAAGGAAAGTCTAATGACCCACCTGTAATTCACCCTGCACCCTGGTAAAGACACAGGGGCTGAAGTTAGATAAAGTTGGTCTGGGAATCCAAGTTAGAACAATAAATATTTAAAACATAGTTATTAGTGATTGCTAAAAAGTCCTTTTTACTTTAATAACTGTTTCTAATAGAAAGTTGCCTGCATTCTCAGTCCACAGATGGCTGACAAATATTTCTTGAAAAAAGTAGTGAATTCTTCAGATGTAACTGAACAAAACAAAAAACTTAGCAATGAAAATTTTCCAATAGAACTTTCTGATACAAGTCTGTATGTTTAATATATTACTTAGTGTAACTTCTAGAGCCTCCCTCTGCCATTTTGGGATGGTGTTGGTTTCCTGGGGGTCTCTGCCCTATTTGCTGTGCCAGTGTGAATGCCTCAGCTACTCAAGGGTACCTAAAGCAGTCCTAGAAAGACTTCTGAACAACTGAATCTTATCTCAAACAATGCCAGCAAACTGGAGTTAAACAAGTGGAAGGAAGATCAAATAAAAGGGCTTGATCTCAAAGATGTTACACACTTTCTAATCTCCAAAACCCATAACCATGTTGGGAAAATTCTCTCATTTAATTTATGATGAATGGTATTCTACATCCAACAAGCAAATATTTTTTCTCACTCTTCTGACTCCATTTTCTATCTCTGATTGTCTTTTACATTGTCTGTAGCAGCACTCCTTCATGATCAGCTCTCTGAAAATACCCTCTAAGGGGAAAAGACAAGTCATTCTGAAGAAGAGTTGTTCTCTTTGGACTAACTTTAACTGGTGTAAGCTGACAGCATCTTCCATTTATCACCAGGTCAGAGCACACATATAAGCAGTTACTATGGAGCAGCTTATGCATCGCAAATTAACACCTCTGTTTAAATATCACTAATTTATTCACATGCTCACTCCCTTAATCTTAGCAAGAGAATTGCATTAGACAGCACCAGCCACAGAAAGACAAAAAATTAGTTATAAACAAGCCACATTCATATATATGATTTTACAATATTTTTAAATACTCTTTTGACTCTCAAATCCTCAGTATTTACAAAACAAAAAATTATAAATTTCTAAAGAGATGGTTAAGAGTAAATTCCACTAGTACTTGAACCATTCAACCCCCATTCAGCTTTCTACACACAAAATACATAGTGGGGGAATGGTGCATATGGAAAGCATATGGACTGTGGCTAAAATGGAGCAAAGCCCCCTTTTTTGGTAAGAATTCTGTGTGAAGCACTCACATCTGCACAGTAACAGTGATGGCCCTTTAACATATGCAAGTTATTCTCCCCTCTGAATTCAGCCAGTGGTGCTTTAACTGACAGACACCAGTAAGAAGATGTGGCTTCATTCCCAGTAAATTCATCTGTCTCAGGGAGCAAAGGAGAATGTAACATTGGAATTATGCATGAGAACCAAGCATGGAAACCTATCTGGATTGACCAAGAAAGGAAAAATAGCCCAGACATATGGGGTGGTGTAGGAAAAGGCACAGATTCTCCTGTAGGAGCATGGCACTGCCAGAACAGCTAAGCACAAACAGCCAGCTGAGAGCAAGAAATGTCTGAGAATGAAGGGCAAAATGAGCTGGATAGGAGGAAGAAGAAATACCAAGTGGAAAATGAAGGGATTTGGTTTGGTTTAGAATGAAAAAATAATCCAGCTCTTGGACTTCAAGGAAGAGGGTAGTTGAGAGTATCAGGCTAGGAAGGCTAAGTTTAGGGTGTGCTTCATGAATTTCAAATTGTTCACTCTCCTTCAAAGAATCCAGACAAATTTATAGTACAAGATGCTAAAAATATTTCTAGATACTAACCTAGCAATGCAGATCACATTAACATACAGCTTGTAAGGAATGGTATATAAATTAGAACTATTTGCAAAGGAATGGAAATAATAAGCTCATATAGAATGATAAATGTGTGTTATTAATACTCTGGTGTCTTAATTGCAAGGCTTTTGTTCTCTAATACAGAATGAGAATATTCCCTGCAATACAATTATTCTCTTGATTGTTGGTTAGATTAGGATTTGCCACAGGGCTTTATGCTTCACAAAATATTTTACTTGCATGAAGAAACCATGAAAGGCAAGCAGACAGCAAACAGTGAAGTCAAAGAAAACAGATCATGTTTGCTCTGCCATTCTTCCTTAACTAACTGGTCATTTATGGATGGGAGTGCTCCTCACATGAGGAAGAGCTGAACAGAGCTCACATGCTCAGTTCAGAATATGATGGATGGGTATTTTGTGTGCTATTTCAGGAAAAAAAAAAAAACTGGAAGAAAAAATTGTATGGAAGCACTTTATTTGAGCCATTTCCAATATCTTTTGGCCAAACCTGAAATCTTCTTATTTGTTCACACACTGCCTACTGATAGAGTAATATGAACATCATGGAACTGAAAATACAAGTAAACAAACCTTTCTTTTAAGACATTTATGACTCAGCAGGTCATGATTTTCCAATCACTAGGTGAGTCAGAACTAAGCCTGTGAAATGGCGTTAGAAAGTACAAGACTTGATCCTTCATCTGCAGTGCAAGAATCACTGTCCTGACCATTCTTGCAATTAAGTTATCCATTCCTGTTGTAACGGAATGTGTCCCAGCCAAATCCCCACTCTGGTACCTTCTCCCTGTCCCAGCTTGCTCCTGCAATTTCATTTGGGTATAGAACTCAGCCTGCTCTGCCCTGACCGGGGAGCTGAGGCTGTGTGTGGCTCAATGGCTGCTGTCCTGGCTAATGTTTATTATGATGCCACTTTGAAATACTTTAGTGAAAAGCACAACAGAAACACAAAGAACAGGTCCCTGATCTGGAGGAACCAGAACAGAACACTCAAGGAGATGCAGGGACAGATTGAGGGAACCACCCTGTGAGGTTTCCACCCAAGCAATTACTGCAAATGGAATCTTGCAGCATTTTTGACAGTAGCAGCAAGGTTACAGGATGTGTGCATATCATGGCTTGCTGCTAATGGAGATTATTGTCCATGTTTATTCAATCAATATCAGCATGTCTGAGGGGACTGGAAAGGCACTAATAAGGACACACATTGTTTAGGGTAAACACAGAGCTGATTACAGCCACATCCACTTGATTTGGCAACTAAGATGTAAATGGGTGATTTTCGAGATGCTGATAGTGGCAAGTAAAATTCACCTGGCAATGGGAGAAGAGGACAACACCTTATGGGCTCTCTGTTACTGTCACAGACATCTTTTCATGAAAAATCCTTTTCTTAGGATTTTTCCTCCTGAGAAGCTGAGGCGCCTCAGGAACAAAATGTAAACATTGATTATCTGCTGCTGTGGAATGCAACAGGTGCATCCGTGATTGGTTCATGTTGGTTTGTTTGTAATTAATGGCCAATCACAGTCAGCTGGCTCAGACTCAGTCTGAGAAGAAGCTTTGTTATCATTCTTTGCTATTCTATTCTTAGCTTAGCCAGCCTTCTCATGAAACCTTTTCTTCTATTCTTTTAGTATAGTTTTAATATAATATATATTATAAAATAATAAACCAAGCCTTCTGAAACATGGAGTCAGATCCTCCTCTCTTCCCTCAACCTGAGACCCCTGTGAACACCGTCACATGTTACTCTTAGAACCACAATCCTGGGACACACCATGGATCTGGCTCAGCTCCTGGCAGCCTCTCAAGCCACTGCATTCAGAATATTTAGTGTATAGCTACACTCTGCAGCAGGGAATACAGACACAAGCCAGGTAACTCACCTAGATATTCCTCTCCTATTATATATACCCAGGCTGCCAAACTGTGCAGCCTAAGAGACTGCAAGCCAACCAAGGCTTTGTCACAGAGAGTATGTGCCATGGGACAATGAAGCACAGAGATGCTCAGAAGTTGGCTCTAAGATCACAGTTGGATACTGAATGTAAATTACATTATGGAAGTCTATTGCACATCGACTTCAGATTTGATCAGAAAACAGAACTGTGTGATTGCTGCACAGTGAAGAAATCCTTTGAGAATAAATATTCACACTGTTATTGTTTAAAAGATGAATGATCATATTGGCCCTCAAGAATGCCCTCACAGAAATAATCTGTTCAGACTTTTCAGTCAGATATGTGTATGCCATTTTAAGTGAGGAAAGAAACAATCTTGCCTCGATAGAGCTTATATTCTGACAGGAATGTGAGCTATATCACTTGGGACTCTGTCTAAAAAAAGGACTTGAAGGCATAAAATTGAAATCAGGAGGAATTTTGGTAGAGAAACCCAGAGCTGTGATCCTGAGTTGTGAACCTCAGCTGCCACTTGTATCCCATTCATTCAGCATTTTGTGGCTGTAAAGCTGACTAGAGACTAGCAAGTTCTGCTTTGGCACCCACTCAGAATTGCCTGAGTTTTGACAGAGCTGAGCAGTTTGGCTCTTAACCCAGTCAGGCAAAAGGAGACTTGGCATTGCTGATGACAAAGAAAATAGTTTTTGGAGAATTAAATACATTTTTTCAATTTGCTGAAATAGAGTAATTCTAATCATTAGCAGAAGTACAGAATGGCCTGACCACTGCATTTCAGACCTTGTTTTTTCTATGCACACAATGGTACAGCACATTAACTCTTCTGCTGAAGTAGCCCTGGATGACATTCCATCTGTACTATGATGGATCTCCAGTCACTTCCTGGAACACACTGGTGCAGAGCACAAAATCCAACTTTGTGCCTACATGGATTTTTTCAGATATAGGAACTTAGAAACCAAGAGCAAAACTGCATTCACACAGTACTCAAACTTTGTCACTATTTTCTCATCTTTCAGGAGATTACTGGTGACAATTGTCTCCAGGTCTGGTGGTGCTAAATACCTGCAGTTCCTGTGAAAGTTCAGTAGAACTGAGAATGCCTGATAATTTGACAAACTCTCACAGCAATTTTATACTTGGTGCCAATAGAATAATATGGGAAAAAAAAAAACATTTGGTATTTCCTTAGAACTTTGTCACAGAGCAGTATCTGTGAAGAAAAATAAATCTCATGGTCATCACCCATAGGCAAGCCTGGAAGCTGATATCTGGAAATGCTTTAAAAGCAATGACAGAATTTATTCACTTTAACAGTGCAGGAGAGCCCACACAAAGAGGTTCTGTAACTGTTTCTCTCTGAATTGTAGCATTCAGATAGACACCATTCTGGAAGTGTTCAAAACCTGAAAAGCAGCCCCTGAGATCTTTGACAAGGTGCAGAAATACCTCAAAATAAGCAAGTCCTATCACCATAAAGGAAAATTGCACACAGCACAGCATCACCTCCTCTTAACCTTCACCTCCCTGGAAATCCACCAAGAGTTCTGAGGGAGAGACACGAGGAAAAAGGGCTGGGAAGGCAGGTAGGAACAACACCATTTGTGCAAGAACTGTTGGATTTCTCTCTCCTTTAAGCTGGGGAATGTTAAACACTGCTTTAGACTAAATGTCATTCCTTGACTAACCACACAAGCTGAATAAAGCCAGGAGGAATTGCTCTCCCAAAAGTTGCAAAGAGGAGGGAATAAACAGAAGTTCTTCCAAACTCAGGTAAGAAACTGAGGAGGCAGCAGACTCAGGTGATCTTTGCTCCACCTGGTCATAGGGACTTTGCAGGTTCCAAGCAGGGAATTGCTCATTCCCAAGTTTTTGGTTGCATACATACAAGTACATATGAACATGAAATATGCTATCTTCAAAGAGTTCCTCGATAAATACCAACTTTTCAACAAAACAGTTGGAGTAAAAGAATGAACTACACTATTGCAAACTGAACAATAAAACAAAACAAAACCACAAACAAACAAAAAAACCACAAAACACCAAACAAATGAAGAAAAACCACCCCAGAGACAAACCCTAAACATATGGCAGTAGAATTCAAATACTTCTTTTCTCTTTATTCACAGCAAAATGCTTATATAGACATACAAGCTACAAATGTCACTGTCTAATGTATCTAATATGCAATATATAGTGTTATACTGTAATAGCTAAAACTTTCATCTTCTTCATGTAAAGATGAATGTAGTCTTTAACTGGAAGAAGCAATCATAAGGAATGCAGCACTAGGGATATTTACTGTTTGTTATTGGCAGTCCAACATTTCCAAGCATGTTTGGAAGGAATATTTGGACTGTGTATTTAGCAATTTTAAAGATTGTCCTGGTATTATTTGCAGACTCCAAGCAGAAGTGTTATTTCTAATAATTTAAGGCACTGTTCTCAAAATTCTCCTATCCAACAATGTCTCACAATGCACACATGTACCCATTTCTACCTCTCTTAAACCTGGTTATTCCAATCCTTATCCCACCACCCACTCCACTTTTACGAGTTTCAAAAATGCCTCTGGCGCCCCAAATGCCACCAGCAGCACTCTGCTATTCACCCCTCCTCCTCTTCCGTCCATTGTGTGCAGGTAAATATCACATTGCTGCCAGGATTACAAATGGGCCTTCGGGATTTTGCAAATGGAGGAAAAACATCTATGGGGAACAAAATAACCCAATCCTTAATCTTCTCCCATATGAAAGGAAGCCACAGCTTAACTTGAGACTGGTATAATTTTCTTAAACCTCTGCACCTTCAGACCAGCAGTCATCCTCAGGAATGGTCAGCTCATCCAAACCACCTCTGACTTTTTGATGTGATAAGCTCAGATCAACACATCAAACCTGAAATTCAATGTAAATATTCTATCATTTAACTGCTTTGCAGCAACTCACACAGAAGTTCTTCCCTATTTGTCACACCAATGGCAGGCTCAGCTTAAGGTAGGATGATGACCACTGAAAATTGCACCATTTTGGCCAACATTAAGATAAAAGGTATTTTGAACAGACATCATTACCTGTTGAATTAATGTTTGCCTGTACATATAGGCTTATATGTATGTGCCTATATGTAATTACATTTCACCCTCCCCAGCCTTTTCCTCTCTCACATTCCCACACATGCATCCTTGGAAAGGAGAAAAACCTTCTGTGTATTTTTATTGGCTTGTCAATCTGATAACTTTTTTTTCCTCTTCCATAACTGGAATGTCATGTAGCATGTCAGTCTTCTTGCTTTCCCTTTCACCAGAATTAAGCACCCTGCATGACTGCTGAGAAAGCTGCTGGGGAAAAAGGCAATTTCTTTTCAACATTTAGGTTTGATACAAGAGGTGCCATACATTGTGTATCCAGGAAAGGAGACATCACCATCAAATCCAACAAATTTTAAATCTAAAGTATTCCATTTCCTGTCCTCCGTTAAAATACATACTAAGAAAAAGACACAGATTTTTTTTGGTGGAGTAAAACCAAGCAGAATTCTTATCAACCTGGGAATCAAACCCAAAGCAACCATGAACCGGCTTAGAAATGAATCTTTGAAGTCTCACTTTAAAACTGACCCCTGAGGCTTTGGCGACCACCAAAATGTTACAGCATGAAATTTAGGAGACAGGGTTTATCAGTGTTTCTTTAAGGAAGCCAGCAGGTGATGCTTGCAGTGATGCTGCCACAAGGATACTCACTCACCATTCCAAATTTTCCTCTTCCATGCTGATATTCCATCCATCCCCCTCCCTCCTTTCCCTGAACACCCCCAGAAATACAACACTTAAACTGGATGAAAAAATACAGTAACTTAAAATTTCCTATCATAAGCTGGGAACTGGCATGACTATCTGTCTTTAAGTGTGAGCATTCATAGCTCTGTTTCAAAACTTATTCAAACCTGGATAGCCTTTTGTGGGGACAAATGGGGCTGCTGCCAGTTTCCACCAAGTTATAAAATTTTCAGCGTCACAATAAATTGTGAGACAAGGAGAAGAGAAATTCAATTTAACAAGGAACTCGTAACTTTTCATTGAAGGAGTGCTCAATTGTGGGACAAGGAAGAAAGAGTGAGAGGTACAGTGTGCATCAATATCTTATCCCTTTCTTTCTGGGTTGTCCTTGGAGGCTTGTCCATAATTTACTTTCCCAGGGGAAATTTAACACAAGTGCAGCAATTTTTCCTTTCATCCTACTGATGGACTAAGCTAGCCCCAGAAAAAAAGGAAGGGGGGTGGTAAAAAAGAAGGAGGATGGGAAGATCCACAGATATTGTTTACCCTGCAGATCATGTATTATTTTTACCTTCAGATGTACATATTTTGATAGTAGTGCTAACTGTGCACACGCACACGCACACGCCGGGGCAGCGTGATCAATGGCGGGGGTCAATAATCCCATTTCAGAAGCAGTTCTGCTGCAGACTGAAATGAAACAGAGTAAAGTCTAAAGTAATGAAATGTGACAGAGCCACATTCACTGCCATCCTCCAAATATGGGGAGAAATACATTTCTACACGAGGAAATCCAAACTGTCAAATTAGCTCCACTCATATAATAAACAGGGCTGCACATGGCAACATCCTTAGAATTTGCCTTCTTCAATTAACTGTAATATGATCTCACAAAGTCTGATTTTTGTTGGAGTATGAATGACTAACCTTCAGGTTTCCTTGTGAGCAAATAGCCTATCTCATTAGTTCACAATATTAATCAAATCTTTTATTCCCTCTTTATATTTGCTGTATCACAGTGATACTATAGCTTCTTCAATTGGTTAAATCAAAAAATGATCTATAAACAATCACAGTGCATTTAGTATCACAATTGTCAATGCATCTCATTACATTGGGCAGGGCTGGTGACAGCTGGCAAATCTGTCTTTGATCTATGAGCAATCCCAGGCCTGGGTGAAGCTGCCCCTCAGTCAATATAAATGTCAGAAGCAATAGCACTGTGTTATAAAGTGTGATCTCCAAAACAACGGAGCCTCCTTCCAAAACACTGAGCAGATCCAAGGCTAGGAGCAAGCCTGGGGTCTCCCTGTGGCAAACTGTGGGTATAAATGCAGCAATATCAATTTGGTGGAAATTTGCACTCCTGTATCAGAGCAGCTTAGAGGAATAGGAAAACCAGCAGAGCAGACATTTAGGACTTTTGCTGCTGGAAGGAAGCTGCACAGAGATGGGTATTTTCTTGTCCTGTCTTTGAGTTTCTCCTATGTCATAAATAAAGTTTGATATGGATAGAATAGATTGTTTTGTGTATCTCAATATTAGCCATTTGTTCATCCTACCTTTCCATCCTACCTTTCCTTTTCCCAACTTCTGCTTCGGGAGAGGTAACTACCATTTCTATAAAATTAAAAATCTCAGTACAGACATGAAATGTGACTGATGTCTGCAGCAATAATTTCATGAAGCTTTTGACTTACTTCCAACTGTCACTAGAATTTAGAAATGGATAATTCCATTAATTCAATAAAGAATAAGGTCAATGCATGAAGTGCTAATTGAAGAAAATTCCCTAGAAGTAGTAATTAAAGAATGAACATGTGATGCAGATGTTTTTGATGGAAATACCAGAAAATATGTATTAGCTAACACTGTCCAATCTCTGAATTGAGGACCTAAAAGAAAAGGTGGATGTACTACAGCTGTCATCTGTGGCCAGCAGACAGCTGGAGAGGTGACAGATGATGAAGAGCAGGTTAATCATAGAAAACTGGTCACTGTGTTATTTGGACCACTTCAAAGTCTGTGGTCTAGATGCAAGGAAATATGGAATATTATTTATGAATAAAAATACCTACAGAACAAAGGAACTACCCATCTGGTAGGGATAAAAGTAAAAAATCCAAATAAGTGTGTAGATGAGACGCATACATGGAGACATCAAGGGTAACAAAAAACACTTTATAAAAAAAAACACTTTATAAACAAAAAACACTCCAGTAAGAGGGATATCAAAGGAAGGACTACTCTACTCCTTAAGGAAGAAGTGAAACATGATGGATGATGCCAAAAGACTAATGAATATCTTTTTTTCACCTCAGTCTTTACTATAAGGTCAATCACAATCATGTATCTATCACAATTAATTTCACTGACAAAGAGCCAGACTTGAGCCTCAAATAGGGAAGGTACAATATTCAGAGCACTTAGATAAGGTGGAGGTTTTTAAACAGGGTGAGTCTAATGAACTTCATCCACCACTTACAGAGCTAAATGGGAATCTCAAAGTCATCAGGGCTTATTTCTGAGAATTTAGAAATGACAGTGGATAGACTGGAAGCCCTAGAAAAGGGCCAGTGTGATGTCTACCTTTAGAAAGTATTTTAAAGAAAAAAGGCAAGCCTGACAATTGTAAGCCAATAAGCTTATCTTCAATTCATGGAAAAATACTGAAACGAAGAGCCCAACTCTTTGTGAGTGCCTGGAAGGTAATGAGAACATGTATAACATCCAACATGGATTTGTCAGGAGCAATCATGTCAGAGCAATCTAATTTTCCTCCCTGATAAGGTAACAGGCCTTGTGGACAGAGGAAAAGCATCAGATGTCATTTGTACTTTGGACTCCTTTTGATCCCCTTCCACGTATCAATCTTTTAAGCAAACCATGGAAGCATGATTCAGATGAAAATAGTACAAAGTGGCTGCAACAGAAAAAACATGCTTGGGGTGTGATTAGCAATGTTCCTATGGGCATGAAAAGTTACCCCAAGTGACAATCTGGATGAGGCCCTCCTAAGTCTGGTAACATTTAGGATTTTGATTAATGACCTGGAAAATAGCATCACATACACACTTGCTGTGACAATGTCCTTCTCAGAGGCATTATAAATACACTGGATTTATAATGACCAGAATTCAGAGAAAATGTGATGAATTTAAAGATCTGATTCAGAGGCCACAGTGCTTGTTTAGTAGGGATAAATGCAAAGTACTTCAGTGAGCCAAGAAAAATTAACTACTTGGGATGGAGAACCACTGACATTGGTAGACATTCTGTAGAAAATTAAAACTTACTGTGGATCACAAGCTGGATAATCCATCAACAATATCATGCTGCTCCAGTAAAGATGAATGTCCTACTGCAATGGATAAATTAGTTCTACTTTCCTTGACACAGAAGAATCTTTCTACTCAGCACCAGGAATGTTGCAGCTGCATTTTATTTGATCCAGTCTGAAGAACTGCACCTCCAAAAAGTGAGGACCAACTTGTGATAAGCCAGAAGAAATTTATGATTTAGGGAACAGAAGTAAGAATTGAGGTGGTTAAAATAACCCAAAAACAACAAGTGCAGATATAAGTAAAATGCTGCTAAAAAGGTAAAAAAATAAAAACAAGCCAACAAAAAAAAATTAAGGGGGCGGGGGGGGAATGAAAAAGAAAAGAAAAAAGCCCCAAACCACAAAACTGGTAAACAGCTCTTTGTGCTGATGTTAGATAGGGCAAGGCAAAAATGACTTAAAGAGCAGCCAGGGAGACTGAGGCTAGATTTTAGGGAAAAAACTGTCAGGCAGTAAAAAGCAATAAACAGTAGAGAAGACAGATTGCCTGTGGAAGTTCTGGAATACTCCTGGAAAAAGCTGTCAGAAATAACGCAGAAATCCTTCCAAAATAAATGTGGATCTTGCCACACTAAAAGGGTGATCCAGGTTACCCAAAGGTCCTTCCCACTTGTGTGATTCCACGAGCCCCAATGAAATGTGCCAGAAATCACATCCTTGCCCATGATGTGTGGGAGCAGCGAACAGAATTAAATACCTATATTTTTCCAAGTAAAGTATTTTATAAAGCTGAACAAAATGATGGAAATTTAGAGCCTATATTTTTAAAAAGAAGATGTTGAGAAACTGAAAGACACAAAAAGAAGCCACAGGAAATACTTAAGGGGTGAATCTTGACATGAGACTCAAGTGCTACAACGTGCTGCATTACAATTACCATTAACTTCTCATCTCTATCCCCCACATAGAAGCAAATGATGTCTTAATCTTGTAGCAAAAAATTAGCTACCAGTGGACAAAAAAATACATAATCCAAGATTAATTCCACTCAAAAATTAGATTAATGTTTTTAACAGTGAAAGTAATCAGACACTGGAACAAATTACCAAAGGAAGCAGTAGATACTCTGCTTCCTGATGCCTTGAAATCAAGACTGGATGCTTTCCCAAAAGACAGACTTCACTCATACGTAGGTTAAAAGTTCAACCCAAGGCAATACAGGTTTAATTTAACAGTCTGTGATGTCCTAGAGGGATCCCACAATTGTTCAAAGTCCGGGAATTAATTTAAAGTGAGCCTGAACTTCTTTTCATCTGAACAGGAGGGTCCCTACACCCAGAGACTGGTATTGCAACCTGAAATGGCATTGTCTCCACTGCCATGTGGTATTTTCATACACTGGGATTCATTTCCATAGCCCTGTGAACTCAGAAATATCCTTTCCCAACAGAAAGTTGGAAAATGAAAAAATTATATTTAAAAAACACTTTCCCCCCCCGCCCCAAATTCTCAAAACATATTTTGCTCAAACAGCAGAAAATGAAAAGTTCTAGAAATCTAAATGGGTAATTTGTGATGATTCTCTTTTACAGAACTTTAAGAATCTACTATTTAATGCCTTATTTAGTCTGTAAAAGTTCTGCCTGCTTTAAGAGCAAAAGGATTAATGGTTTCAAATTCCAGCGTGTTGACCTTTATTCAACATTAAAATGCTTATTTGAGCATTCTGCCATGGCACCAGTAAGCCTCTGTCTAATGAAAATCGTAAGGGAAAGAAAGTTTAACTCCCATATGCCCACAAATAGAATTATTTTGCATTAGGAGGTTTAGGGGATCTTTTCTGCACACACACAGAGGTAACATTGGTGCAAAGTGCACTGCAACCACAGAGTACACGTGCTACTGCTCTGGCTGCAGGCTGAATGTTACAGCAATATTAATGATGATGAAGAATAAAAATGGTTAAGAGCTCCTGCTCCCAAGTTATTGCCCTGAATTAGTTGTGACATCAAATAATTTCAGGCAATGTGAAGCAAAAGCAAATCATACCAGTTACTTCTGAAATAAATTACAGGACTTTGCTTCCAAACACCAAAAACCTGATGAAAACGGAAGAAGCAATTTGCGTACCAGAGAGGGTACAGGGTGTGCTAAGACAGCAAATCAAAGCGGGGAAGGGGAGGCCAAGATGGATTTTGGGCGATGCTGAAGAGGAGAGGGGAGAAGTTGTAAATGCTGGGGCTGACACGGCAGCAAGGGCTGGGGGAGAAGCTGAAGGCGATAAAGAGACATTGCTGCTGCTGCTGCTGCTGCAGAGCTTCAGGGCACCTGCTGAACACAGGTAACCGTCTTTAGAGCCTGACGCAAAGAGAGAAAGCCTTAATCACACTGAATCCCTGCTCTGATACCGGCTCAAACAACAGCTGTGCAAAAAGCAGAGCAGGGGAACATTTTTGTCAAGGCAGGCTCCCACTCACCCCTCTCAGATGGGAAGGGAACAGGATCGAGCGCCATCCACAGCATCAGCCACACAGGGAGGGCACATGCAAGGAATTAATTGCCAACAGAGGCTTTGTGGTCACAGTCTTGCCATACTTCAGTAAATCTTTTTCTTTTAGGAAAGATTACAGGTCAGTCTTCTAAGTACTGAAAGGTTTCTTGGGCAAAACCACAGTTGTTACAACAGCTTTTTGAATAAAAAAATAAATTGTTCAGAACCTAAAGCGCTAAAATAACTTCCCAATGATAAGAAGTAATCAACAGCTCATCTGAAGAAGGGGCATTGAGCAAGCACATTTTAAAATGTTACAATAATTTTGTAAGAATTACAAAATGTGTCATAACTGAAGTTAGTCGTGACTAAGAAATTATGCATAGGACAAGTAAGGAACAGCAGAATCAACACTGCAGGAATGTGCAGGTTTAAGGAGATGAGAATAGTAGACAGGAAAATCAATTTATTGCATGATAAATGTTCATATGCAAAATAGCATGAGCAAAAAAACCCAGCTGTGAAGAATGTGGCAGTGAAGGGGATCAAATCATTATGCATCAGAGTGAATATTTCATCATTCTAATTCAAACTTCCTGTGCAAATATTAACAGAACCACAGGAAAAGAAAAATCCTATAAAGCATGCCAGCATTTTGCTAAAAATACATACAACTACTCCAGAACTGCAAATATAATTCAAAATTCCCAACTCTCTTAGAAGTCTGACTTCACTGAACATAGAATAAATTTAGGCACAGAGGAAACCAGAATGGAGAAGGTAGAGGTGGATTTATTTCTGCCTCTTAAACAACTTTAAATAAACTTAAGGCAAGGCAAGACATGCTCAGAGTGAATAAAAGGAATAAAGTTGGAGAGGGAAGGACTGGAAAAAAGTGTTCTATGAAGATTCTTTTTAAATTATGTTCTTTTATTACATATTGAAATTCAAAGTAATTGTTTTTTAACCTAACACTAAAAAGAACACAAAAGCTTTATTTTAAAAATCCAATCAGTGAGTGACTGCAAAAATAATGGTGTCTGCCAGGAGCACTGATGCCTCTAAAGAAATATATATTTAGTTTGGCTTACTCAGCAGTGCTCCAAAAAAACTCTAGGAATCATTCTGGGTAGAATATGCATTTTTAATAAATACCAACAAAAAAGGGGAAAAAAAATCAATCCAAACACAAAAAAAGGCCATAAAGTTTTTTCCAGCTCTGAAATGCAAGCATTGTCTTAGCCCAGCTCCTTTTTCAGTCATATATAGACAGCACAACAATGAAACACAGCAAGCTTGAGCTGAGCTCTCTGACTTTCTGTGGGTAAAAATGATGACACTGCATACATGATTCCTACTGCAAGGAATTGGCTGCCAGGACAAGGAATGGGGGACACCCCCAGTGTGCCATCCCACACCACAAGGGACAGAGGGATTGGGGCCAATCTATACAGTAATTGATCCTTACTTCTGCCATGAATCTCAAATACTGTCGTACTCTGAATCAAAATATCATTTGCCATAGCTCATTGTTCGTCTCATTCCAAATTTAATGCCATGCAATTAACAAAACTACTCTAAATTTATCTCCAGAGCTTATGTGCAGCATGTTGGACTTGTGAAATGAAACAGGCATGTGGTAAAACATGTTCCTGTTTTTGCTGATTCTCAGCATAAATGTTTCCTCCCCTCTTATCAGTTGCCTGAACACCAGCATGCTACAATCAACTTCCTGCTAGTTAGTTAAGATTCTTGCCTGCTTGCCTTTCTTCTCTAAATACAGCTCTCTCGTGCTGCTATTGATCAGTGACTGAAGAAAAAAAGGCAGGATGAAACTCCTTTTTCTTTCCTTTCTTTTTTTGTTATTGATATTTTTTTAAAGGGTCCTTTCATCTCCTCCTCTACCAGGAAAGCATTACTGGATGGAAATACAAGAATAATGAATCTAAAGCTGCTCAACACCAAACTACCCAGAAATGGAAAACATCCCCCTAGAATTGAGCCTCCTACTTTCCAGTGAAGCAGCACACATGCACTCCAATTATTTTCTTTGTTACAACATCAGCAACTCAAGGAAATTCTGTTCCAGTCAATAGTGCTTCCAGAGATTATATGCCATTGGGAAAAAGGGTGGAATTTGACCCACTTATTTTTGGTCATAAAGAAACCTCAAGGAAGATAGGTAGCACATCAAAATATTTCATATGATTTTATAGTTTAGGATTTATAGCCTCACACTGCTCGTGAAATCCCTACTTCCAAGCAGTTTGTGCTATTAGCAGGAGGGGTTAATTCCAGCAGAACTTTTGAATGCCACTTCCCACTTCTCTGGTCATCCCTCTGAGCTCAGGAGTACCAAAGGTAGCTGAAAACAGAGCAATGTATATTTAGCCTGCAGTGTTATATAACCTGTCTGTTAACAAATGCAAGACACAAAGTAAAGTCATGTAACCCAATTGAAACAGTTCGTTCTGGAGGTTGATTTCCCTTGGGAAACTGAAACATCAAGTAAGAAACTGAACCAGTTAAATATAACCTTTTTAAAGGGCAAAAGAATTCAAAGGTAATCAAGGATTTTTTTTTTCCTCAGAAGGGCATTTATAATTATATTCCACTCTTATTTATAACAACCCTTTTAATGTTGGTACTACAAAGAACTCCACAGAAAGCCAGCTTTGCTTTATATAACAGGATTCAATCTCCACGTGGTTTTTATATGCAAAACATCTTCTACACAAGGTATGCACTGACAAAAGCACATTTCCCTGAAGAAACAAGGAATATGTTTTCAAAGTGGTTCCTGAGCCTTCAGCCACGTGCCTTTTGCTAATATTGTGGGAGACTCGAGAAGAAATCCTTAACTCTTGTTTTGAGAAAATAATGGCAAGTGACTCCATGTGCAAATACAGTGAGCTCAGAACCTAGTGGTTAATTCCCTTTATTATCCTGGAACAGAATGGTTTGCTTTAATCTACTGATTACTGAGGAGAAGGAAACAGACCAATTACCAAACTGTTTGTTTCTGTTTCTTTTCACTGGTTAAGCAGGTACAAGTTAAGAAGTAGAAATGATGGGCACAAGGTAAAACCTCCTGAAGCAGAAGCACATTTCAAAATTCAGCACCAGAGTGACCAGGTGGTCTGTGATTAATCATTTAAGATCCCAAGTTTCGTGTTCATGTTGTGTTAGGACACAACATCTTGTGTTATGAAAACAACAGTGGGAATTTCAGAGTGGGATCTGGAGGTGCACAAAGCCAATGAGAAGGAAATCTACAACAAAGGGTAAGGATAGGTTTGGGTGGGACAAGCTCTTGCACAGAAGGTCTGCTGGATGCAGTAGAAATGAATTATACAGAAACCTGCTGCTGTGCATGCTTCCATCTTCTCCAGAGCCAGCAGATGCCCACACAGTCTCACTCTGCAGTCTGTTACCCTTGAACAATAAAAACAATGCAAAGGGCAGAGCCTTCACACAGCCAGGGATGCTCTCAAATTATGCTGCACAGATTAAAAACGTGCAGGAGTTTCCCAGGATGATATAAATTATTGATCTATCCCATTTCTCATGTTGCCCAAATGCTTGTAAAACGCTACTACACAAAAACATCTGTAGCACACTGCCCTAATAAATTTATTCCGCGAAGAAAAAGAAAAGTTAATTTAATCTCGGAATTACATGAGAGACATTCTGTTTGAGTAGCAGCAAGCATGCAGAATCCCAGCATGGATTCCATTGTGCATACCTGCTCAAAGTCTCAGCAGACACACTGAACACCTGCAAGAGCCTGACAGAGGCAATCGGGCTGGTGATTTCTTACCCACAACAGGCAATCTGTTGATACACTATGAAACCAGTATTAGGAGATGCTTTAGTCAAAATGCTGCAGGTTATTAATCACAGCTCTGGGGTTTCTGACAGGATGTTTTGATAAAATAAATCTATTTTAAGTGACTGTAATGAAATACTAACCGGTTTTTGAAGGGCTTTTAAGATGTTTTTAAGAAGTTTCAGATCAAAGACTCAGTTAATGTAACCTCCATGCATTAAATATTTAGTACTTATTCAGTCACTTGAGCACTCAGGCATCTTGACATTGTAAAAGGAGGAGAGGGAAATTGAGTTTAAGTCAGTTTTACGCAGTGGGATTTTTCAGTTTTTGTGTTAAAATCCCAGGCATGTAATTTTAATACAAAGGGGTCTATTCTTCTACAACAGTATATGCACCACCCATTAAAAGAGTTCTTTGTTCACCTGCATAGATGGGAGAATAAATCCTCTACAGAGTCACTTCAGTAGAAACTGTTGTGCTGGGATTAACATCATGATTGAACATTATTCTCTCTCTGAGCTCTCTGATGGACAAAACCAAATGCACACACTTCTCCTTCCTGAACAAGTAGGCTCTTACAAGGAACACAGAATTTTAACAATGGCAGACAGATTTAAGAAAGTTCTTTTTAGATATTTGGATTATGTGACTATAAGATTTATCCCCTTTCTAGCACCACCAAATTCCAACAGCTGCTCTTTACCATTTCATTTCTTCCAAAAAGTGCTCAGAGGTCTCCAAAACAGATGAGGGAAATAATCCTATTTGGGGACTTATTAAAATAGATGTCTTAAATTAATAAACTGCAGATAAGTAGGGGCTGGATATCCATGCTGAAAATGCAACACTATATATAAATTTTACAATTTCTGAAGCACCACCTTCCTTCTGAAAGCTCAGTGAGTGTAGTAGGAGTTTGAGGATGACTTCAAGCAGAATGATGACACTCCTGAGTGCATTTCTTGGCTCACTTGCAGAGGATTATAGACACTAAAATATTAAAAATTTCCTTTGAAACTATTGCCATGACCCACATTAGCAACTATTCTCAGAATCAAGGAAAGTATTGTGCATTTCTATCCTGTTTAACACAAGCATGGACACATCCAAGTTCTTTGATTTGCACAGTTGCTCCAAGGCTCTTGTATTTCACATTAATTTGTAATACATAAAGAAAAGAAACAACCTTACCTCAAACACTGCCCATTTATGGAAAAAACCCAGCAAATGGTTCTGCACATTTTTCACAGACATTTCCCAAATTTCATCACAAATATTTTCCCAAAATTGACAGTGTGATTAAAGATGACTGCACCCTAATTTGAAAAAAGCTAAAACTGACCTCTGAAGTAATGGCAGCAATACATATTCCATAAATCTGGTAAGGCATCATCATTACATGACCTTATTTGTCAAAAATGTCTTCTGAATGTTAAACAAGCACAAAGGCTGGGTGTCATCACGGGCTGAGCTGTGACACAAAGACAAACAGCCACTGAAAACATCCACATGGATCTCATGGTAACCCCATGATCTCATCTGTTTTTCTCAAAGAATTGTCTTGTTCTTCCCTGCTTTCACTACTGGCCATGGCTCTGGAGCTCCTGACTTCTCTGACATCTTAAATGATATAAACACATGGTGCAAGAAGGTGTGAGGTGATTTTACAGGATTTTACATTTCTTTGTACGTAACTTGAATATTTCTTATGCATGGTTGCCTCTGTGTGCATGCCACTGTGAGAAACTCCCAAACAGTAAATTAAACAAATTAATCCTTGCTCTGCTGAAGAAGAAACTATGTCAGAACTGTTCTATGCAAAGAACTCCAAACCACAAGACAACCCTTGCCACATAAAGGATGTTAAAATAAGTCTTTCACTGATTTACCCAACAGTCAAAATGTATCTTCAAGGTACTACTGAATAACTTCATGTCTGTGTTTCTTTTGTGGCTTCTTTGATTGTTTTGAGAGTGGAGACTTGTGCTAAAACCACCTAATCAAGATGATTCCTGAATAATTTATCTGCGTGAAAGTAGATCTCTAAAGATCTCCTGGAATATTAGAAACGAGTTATATCCTCAAAGCAGGAAGCTTAGGAAAAGGCAGAAATAATAACTTGGTTAATTCAGAACCAACAAACAAATCATCTGGATGTAATCTAGGAGAACCTTTATGGTAATGAGGCACAGCTCAGGAGAAATCAGGTTTCAGATGTTGTCCTGCTGCCTCTGCCACTGCCACTGCACTCCAAAGGAAGGCAGCTTGGACAGGGGGAGGGTAAGGAGGTTCTGACCAATGCTCCAGTGCAGGTGCCATGAAAAATGAGAGGAACAACAGAAGTGGTTTTGATAATAGTAAAAAAAAAAGGCCTCTACCCAGTTCTATAGAAACTGAATGTAGCACTATGAAATACTCAGCTTGACTGTGGCACTTTCAGATGCTCTGTCAATTAAAAATGAAAAGGAAGAAAAAAAAATGGAAAGGAGAGGCTGTCCAAAATTAGCAACATTAAAACATTAAATATTTCAAATGGTATTGATCAGAAGACAGGAAATATGAGAATTATCACATATATTTCCTTATAGAAATTAATGCCATTCAGATAGATTCCAGTCTATTGTTAGTTACATGTTTCAACTAGCAATGAATATGCTGTTTTGAAATCAGGATATGTCCACATGTAATGCTTTGAGATGCAATGGACTTCTGGAAAAAAGCAATCTTGGCTGTATGTTAGTTAATAACAGAATTGTTCCAGGCTCTCAGAATTTGGGATCATTTGAGTAACAATCAGCTTACACAACTCTGATAGGGTAAAGGTGTCTCCCAGAGAGATTAAACGTGGACTGTCCCTGGAACAAAAAATTGTAAAATTTTGTGCTCATGTTGGCTGCAGCCAGAGGTGCAGAGGGGTATTCCCAGCACACAGAGGGTGGCATGAAGCTGCTGTAAGGAATTCTATCCATGATCATTGCTGAAATACATCTGCCACCAGTGCTAAGTGCAGCCAGGGAGATCTGATCCAGAGGTTTACTACCACAACACATTGCTGTTATGCAGTTGGCTGTGATCCTTGCCTTATCATCATTATGGTTTTTTTTTAAATCAAGGAAAGAATATGTTGAAACACCTTTGTGATTTCTAGTAAATTTCTGTGCAATACAATTCCCAGAAAAGCCCAATGTCCCTAACTCTGTGCACATGGGCTCCCTGTTGTGTTAAAGCCACATCTCCTGTTGACGTTTTCCAATAAATCATGGAGTATGTGCTGCTGCCGGAGTACAGGCTATCCTACTTTCTAGCACATGGAACAACTTCTGAAGCTAGAAGGTGTCTTTTGTGAATTAGTATTTTAGGGCTGTTAATCATCATCAGTCCAAGGTCTTTCTAAACCTCTTGTTGTGATTCAGCACTATTGCATGTAAAGATAACTTGGGACTGTATGAAAGAAAAGAGAGCTTATCTGCATTTCAAAAAATACACAGACATAAAAAGGGTCACTCGCCTAGGCTATCTTAAAAAAGGGATTAAGGACCAATTACTCTGTGGTCCCCATTTGCAGGAGAGAACTTCTTTCTTTCTGAGTAGGTTTTCAGATTGAACATGTCAGGAAATTTGTGCTATTACATGTAAACACATGAAACTGGGGTGGAAATAATTTCTAGAGTCCAGTTTGTTAAAAAATGAACACAGGTGCAGTTCTTATCAAACAAGGAAAGGCAGATGAGAACAGGAAAGGTTTTGGCATGCAGTTCTCAATTCACTTCTACCAAAAATATGCTTGGCTGGTACAGGAGATTCTGGAGATGGCTGCTACAGGAACCAGGAATCAGTTTAGTTTCCTTGGTACCACCTGATGGTTCATACTGATTTTGCACGTAGAAGGGGAAGTGATTGCTGTTCAGGAGCTTTGCAATAAATTGATTTTCCTTTTTTTTTCTGACTTAACTTTCTAATGAGCAGAGAGAAACCAGCATACATAAATTCATTGTATTGTAACATACATAAATTCATTGTAGTTCTAAAGGAAGTCCAGATTTCCTAAAGAAGAGTTTGTATTTGCCTACATTTCTCTGGGAAGATGAAAAATCTGAGATTTCAGAGACCACAGTCATTTTGCTCCATTATTGTCATAGCAACAAATGATCTTGAAGCACTGTATGCAACATCTATAGCCATTTGCAGTATAGCTCTAGCTACTAACTTGTTTCTGTTAATGGCTGGCATGAACCAGTCTCTGTAATCTCTGCAATTTAATTGATGAACCACAAAACAAATGGTCATAGTTAATAAAATTATATTTTGCCATCTGTGTCCAGTAATGAGAAAATCTGAATTATAGGAATGAAAAAGAATGAAGTTTTCTTCCAAACAGATCAATGCATCCCACCTCTTTGTCAGCATTAAATTAGATGTTATCTGTTGCTGTGTATTTCCCTCCTTGGTTGCCATGGCTAATGGGAGTTTCAGCCACGATGGACAAGAATTCTGTTTGACCATGGGGAATATAATACCTTTTCCTCTGTTTTCCTATGACTCTGTGCGGTACGAGTCTACAATCTTATTTGGTCTGAGTGCATCCAAGTCTCACTTATAGGAGGACAATTTTGTTCAGCTCTGCAGTGTTATTTGCTGTTACAAAACCTTATCTATTTCTATAAAAGAAATCTAGAGGATATGTGCAGTTTTATTCCTAAAGCTCTGAAGGTTTTCAAAATCAGCTGGAGCTGAGGGCAAATCTGGTGCTGCCACAGTATCTTGTAAGGATGATTACAACAGCAGTAAGGTACACCTTTGGAACATATATTCTGTTTTCCTGAGCTCACATTCTGAGCAGTTCGTTCCCTTGAGAGCAAGGACATAAATTGTCTGGACTCTCCATAAAGAGGCCACTACAATTTAAAGGGAAAACCAAAACAAGAAACAACCCACCCCAAAAACCTTTTATAAATTCTCTAGGAACCTCTATATCATTAATTCCCCTAAGAGATAGATGGTCCCTACACAGAAGATAGCAAAGTAATTTATGGTGATAATTTGATTACCTAGACTTTGCCAAAGATTTGGAGCATTTCCTTAAGCTTTAGAGAGGAAGACAGACTAAGGCAAGAAGGAGAGTATATTATATCCACTCACAGGAGACAAAGAAGATGCAATGCTGCTGAGCACCCTGTTGTGTGCAGCAACACTATTCTTGTTCTACATAGTACCTTTCAGATTTTGAAATATTCATTGTTTGGATTAATATCTATGTCTAGGTCTCAGACAAGTCTTGATGGATCTCACTGTATTGCCAAGATACCTCCTCTTTTTTCACCACAGTACCATCAACCTCTGTTTTAGTCATCATCTGTTAATCTATAAAGTGCCCTTAATCAGTCATCTCTGACATTCCTATAAATTTCCCATCAGACATAACACATTACAGGCTATTTTTCATTCTCAGAAGGCAAATAAGAAAAACAGACTTGAGGTCTTGCATCACATAAACTGTGCAAAATAGCAGACTGCATTTCTAGCTCTTTTCCTGAAAACCACGGCCTTAATTTGTGGAGCTCAGCAGCTACAAAAATAGGGCCTGGTTTCCAAACCACTAAACTTATTTTTGGGGTGTAGATGTCAGCAGTTGGGGCTCAGTTTTGTGCATCAGAAGCTCTGAAAAGAGAAGTTTGTGTGAAGTGAATCTGAAAAGGTGCATCGGGAAGCGCGATGGGCTGCGCTGTCCAGGGTCCTGACAAGGATGGGAGGACTCGATCCTGCCCTGAACTCCATCTAAATTGTCTGGTTGCTACGGCTGACCTCTCAAAATGACCACCAAAGGCTTTCCCACAGGCTGCTTCCAAGCAGTCCAGGTTTCTGCAATAGTCTCCTTTCCCATAAAATGACACTGCAGTCAGAAGAATGTTATGAGCCTTAACTCACTGATATTTATGCAAAATTTGGGAGGCTGTCAGAGCAAAAGTTCAAAAAAAAAAAAAAGTTTTCTTTAAATACAGGCATGAGATTTTCACTTATTCCATGCTGAGAACAGTGCAGCATTCATAAATATGGAAAAACTAGTTAATATTTTAATTTTAAGCAACATAGATGTTTTTTAAAAAAGGGGGGAAGAAAAACAAACAACATTTAACAATATGCAGCTGTTACTAATGAATTAAGAAGCTGATTAAAAATAGAATTATGGATATTAATGCATTATTATAAACCACCATAATGCAGGAGGAAAAAAGTATGTATTAAAAAATCCTGAAGTTGTCAGATTTTGAGAAAGTAATAGTCGCCTTAAATATTAACTAATTAGGACTAAGTGCAAAATTGGATGCAATTAATGAAAAATTAAAAATAAATGGGAGGGAAATTATTTCTAAAACAGATTTTTCTTTTATGCATACTCATGAAAACTCCTGAAATGGATGGTACCTCTCCTTTGTCTTCCTCCATGTCACACATTTATTAGAAGGTCAGAAAAGGGTGTTTAGAAAAACACACTTCTGTAGAAAGGTATGTCCACAATTCTAGGGAATTCTGAATGAAAATATTTGACTGTGGGCCTAAGGCTGGCTCTTTTTTTTCCACTGGAAATGTCATGTAACTGGGGCCTTTTCAATCCGTGTTCATTTTCTCAGATTGTTCTCTGCTGCCACAGTATGGTGCTCAGCTGCTGTTTGAAAACATGAAAAAGAGGATCTTTATCAGAGACTGCAGTTCTTTTCATGTACCAATATGACTGGTTGCCATGTAAGATCTCTTTTAAAGAGTATTAAAAAGGCTTTAAGCTGTATCTTATATTTCCTAAGAAGTGAAAAAAACAATTTTCAATTAAGTACCTACTGCTTTACATTAAAAAGCTTCTGTCTCCTCATGTTATTTGTATGTCATTTTGTCTTCAAAACAAAGATAAATATTGCTTTCAGTATTTGTGGATAATAGCAGCACTTCAACAGCAGCAACATTTTCTACAAAAACACTCTTTTTAATCTTTTCCAGGGATATCATAGTCTTCTAAAATAAAATATGTTTGAATGCAACACGATGTCTTAAAATAAGGATGGTACTGGCCTCCCTCACATGTAAGTTTGATGTGCTTCATCATTGCACGATTCTTTGATTCAAAAATACTTTGCTAACAGCGAAGAAAAGTAAGGGTCATTAAAATCACACTGAAATCAACCACAGATCACAGGCTACACGTAATATCTCTCAGCTGTGCTTCCTTGTATGTGCTATATTTTCATGAGCCTTGTTTCCTCTCTTCAAGTACCTATCTTCAAATACCTGGGTCAACAGTAAGGATGCTCTCAGCAAGCTGGGGCCACATGGGCTACACTGCCTTGGTCTCTACTATCTTATAATCTGCATCAAAATATGTTCTTATGTCTTTATTTTCTCATTTCTATATGATATCTCCCCAAATCCCTTCTGACATACAGCCAGAAGTCTTCTTAGAGCCAGCTTTTAGCTTTCAAGGCTTAAGGACAAACAGATAAAGTCTTACTGAACATGTGCATGGCAAGGACAAAGAACTGCTGGATTAGCACAAATCTCTTATGCAGAAGGCCTCAAATGCAAACCTTACTCATACACTACTAAAAAAAAAAAAAGATTGCTGAGCAATGGTTAGACTCACTTTACACACATTTAGCATATTTATGGAAAAGTGCAAAAAAGGGGTTTTTTATTATTATTTTTTGCCTGCAGTCATGTTGTTATAGTAGAAGTACAAGTTCACAACAAAACATTAGGGCACCAGGCCTAAGTGCTGATTGTTTTGACCTTGGAGCTTAAGGACATTTTACACACACTAAATTTGATGTCATGAACTGTGCCAGTGTCTTGAGCATGTCTATTTAACATATTTAACAAGTTTAAATCTACACTTAAGTGTTTTGCTGGATCGGAGCCACAATGCTCAGTTTACATAAATTATGTGAACAAGATTTTGCCTGAGGTATTTAGAGATTTTAATATATTATACTTACATTCTGGTATAAAGTTAAATCAATAAATAGTTATTTCTTTGGTTAAATTAAAAGGCATAAATCCAAATCATTTGGACTGAGCGGACTTTGAAATTGTTAAATAAGCCTTCAATCCCAAGGTTTCAGCCCTACAGGTAATGTGAGCCAGGCTAACCATCTTCTGGGTCTACAGTCAAAGAATAAAGATTAAAATACTGCTCCAGCCCCACAGATGCATTACACAGCCACCACTCAGGAGATCTAAACAGAAACCAACTCAAAGACAGCCAAAATCCCAGCAGAGTCAATGCAGTGAAGTGCTACGGGGCAAATGTAGTTAATAGCTCCACATAGCACGATTTCCCCTCCGCGCCAGCACATCCAGCATCACTATCAACATGGTAATTATTGCTTAGTGCTCTGCTGTAAAGCAGGGAAAACACATTTCTGGAAATGGAACTGCAAGAAGACTGAAGGCATTCTAGGGTTTTCTCAGGGCCCTACACAACCTCAAAACACACTCATGTTTTGCAGGGCAACTAACTAGATTTTAAAACCATGAAAAAGCTTTATGTTGTTGTACACACAGGACATCAGATTGAGGGGGTTTTATGAGATTATATTAATTGGTTGTGCCATGTTATTTCCCAAGCACCAACTAAAGAACAGGTATTCTAGTCAGCACTGAACACAGAAAGTAAAAATAGGTTCTTTGTGTCCCCAGAAGCTTAGGGTGCTGTAACTAAAGGCAACTGCCTAGATCTGAGGTTCAACTCACTGTGTGGACAAAACCAGTAGGTTTCCCTCTGGGATTAAAATTACCCCATGGAGTTTTGTGGCACTCAACCAAGTAGGAGAAAGTGCTGAGGACAGGAATGAGTAAAATCTGCCTTTTACTTGAATTTTGCAATTGCCATTAGAAAAGGAGCCAGACCCTGAAATGCCTTCCTGCACCTGGCTGTGAGCTCAGCCATTTCAGGACATCTGACTAGATCATTAGTGCTCCCTTTCTGGGTTGAAGCCTGCACAAGCAACATATTATTCCAGCATTTCTGGAAATGCTGGACTACATATTAAGGGATGGAGCAAATAGGGAACACAAAAGACAGAAGGACAAGGAAGACAAGTCCTAGAGCAGGATATGAAGTCATGTGAAATGGCACTGAGGTGAGGATATCGAGTGCATAGAGGAGAACACGACTACCTTGTGCAGTCCTGGTATTTAAAAGACCTCACAGCTATTTTGGATTTGCCCTTCACAACTCAAAGAGATAAGGGGAATGAATAGGAAAGAACAAAGCAGGATAAGTAACATAAGAGCAGAAAACAAATACCACAGCTTCTTTCTTCCAGCTAGCTTAGGAGAGTACAAACTAAATGGAAAGAAAAGGGAAGGTTAGATCTGAGGTAAAGAAAGGGCAAGCCAGATGAAGGACAAGTGTGAAGTAAAGGTGAGATGAAGAGTCTGACTTGGAAATGGGAAGAGCCATGAAGCAAAAGGCCAACCTGAACAGCTACAAAAAGTCCAGTGAAAACTTCAGAAAAGTCACTGACTTTCCAAAGGTTCCCCTGAGTGGCTACAAGATGAAAGGATAAAGCTTGGGACCTGTGCAAGAAGACAGATTGCATAGACTAACTTTGCCACACACAATTCATTTGCTGTCATTTCTTTCAGGAAGTTTTTTCTTAATAAAATGGATCATAACTTTTTTATTTTCTTCAGATGATTTCTTACCTCAATGGGCTTTTTGTGCTCAAAGCTTCTTTTTTGGTGAAGTGTTTTTTCAAGAGTTTTTTTTTATTAAATGGAGAATGGTAGTTATAAAATGTGAACGGCAAAATGGACTTAAGATTTGAATACTTCTCTACAATTTAAGATTTTTTTACTCATAATTAGATAAAGAGCAGTTAATGCAAATCCTTCTAGAAATTATTTTACTTTATCAAACAGTGTTCTTTCTATAACTTAAGAAATAACCAGCTTATGCATTTAGTAACCTTGCATGATATTAGCTGCAAATTATGATTTTATTGTGGGTTTTTTTCAAAAGCGATATACTGCTGCCAACTTACACCAAAGTATTTCTTGGTTTTACCATGAACCCCTGTATATATCCTACAGACAGAGGGCAACATTCAATAGTAACATCATTTCACCTATCCATCCTACTCTGTCATGCCTACAGGCCAGGTTATCTCCCAGAACTCCCTTAAAATTGTAACAAAGACATTTTCCTTAAAACTGATGGTATAGAATAGTCCCCTGTAATTTTTCATGTTATTTATATAATTTCCCTGGTAGCACGCTGTGCTATTATATGCTATAAATCATATTTTATTTTGGAAAGAACTGCTGGTGGTGTTATTTTTAGGTCTAACTCTACTTCTGCTGATATCAAATCCAGCTAAGAAAATAGCTGTAGGAACATTTAAAATCTCACATACAGTGTTGGGATGACATCCACATTACGAATGTTTTGGGAACAGCAGCACTATGGGAATAAAAAATATACCACTGCATAAAGATAATGTGTCCCGAACATATACATAGCTGCACTTTTAAACTACTGAGAAATGAGAAAGGGGATTTACTTTTCCTAAGCACGATTTCTGTGGCCTTTTTCAGGCCAAGTAAATTGCCACAAATTACATTTACATGACATTTCAACCTAGTTACAGTCAAATCCATTGGAAAATACAGTATCTGACACCAACAGGATTTCAGAGGTACATTACATTACACAGAAGCCTGTAACTTCTATTTTTTCCCAAAGACCAAGAGTATACTTTTCTTTTACAGAGCTGTTATTACATAACCCAGAGTTGAATGCAGAAATGGGAATTTTAACCTTAGAAAAACTGCCTATTTTCTTTGCTTCATGCTTTAAAACGTTCATAACTGAGCAGTTAAAAATGGACCAGTAGAGAACGGCAGAACCGATCAAGAATTTTTACTGGGGTACGAAGTCATTTAGTCAGTAAATAAAGGAAATTTGGTCAACGAAGCGGCAATGTGACATCTGGTGTGCAGTTTCACAGTCTTAGGGCATCATTCTGCTTCTCTCTGGTACCAGCATGAATCAGGAGTAACTCATGTAAATTAAAAGCTCACCCCAAAGTGGTGTGGAGTCAGGAGGAAGCACTCTGCGTCCCAGCCTGAGTCTTTCAGTGATCCATATCTGACTTAGGAGATGGGCTCATTTACTGAGCCCTACATTAGACATATTGCCTTCTTGTTTTAAAATACGTGTGTTTAATATTTAATTTAACAGAACTCCATATTCCAGTCTCTGTGTACTGTGGGAGTCCCTTTGAGGCTCGTGGTTTGTATGTGCAGTCACAATTCTCCTCGAGCGTAATTTGGAAGCACCATTGCCTAATGGAGTGAAAGGAAGTATCTGGCTCTGATTAATCCTCTTTGGAGTGAGTAATGAAAATAATGCCCAGCCAATGTCAATTTGTAAAGTGGGCTGTAGGAGTTGAGCCAGGCTGTCCAAAACTCATTTAGTTTATTATGCATGTCCGTGGAATACTGGTGGAGGTACAGCTCCCATCGATTGTCCACACACTTCAAGCACACACAGGCAATTTGAACTACCAGCTTCAAATGACAACACACTCCAAAATTTTGCCAACTCTGAAAAATTGGTTATAATGCTACACACATAGCTATTGCACGTGAGACTGAATAAGTATCATAAAATAGGTACTGTAAATGTAGAATGTGCCTGTGCTTATATTTTCACAGAAATATAAAAAAATGTTTCAAATTATGTTGTGCTGTGAAATATTGCAGAGTATTTACTGAGAGGAGAGACACATCAATAATATGCAAAAAAGTAATTTCACAATTTAAAAAGTGTTCACAGATTTTGAACTTCTGATCTGTTGGGGCAAACCAAAGAAAATCTGAAGTTATCCAAGGCCATTAACAGCAGAATGAAAATAGCAGTTTAAACAGTACCTGGGTGACCATCTCAGCTCAGTTGCAGGAGAGACTATTTTCAAGAACATTTGGCACATCTAGAATGTGGGATAGCTCTCTGAAGTAAAGAATATAAGCATTAAAAGGTCAGAAATAGTACAGCTAAGTTATCCATTTAAATGGGAATGGGAAACTTTGCCATTTGGCTCTGAACCATTCTGTCATTCTCCATCCTAATGACAATTACATGTCCCATACCGATATTTCACTTTCAATTTTCATAGAATTAGTGATAGTATTTCAGGAGTTAACGGAGGCTGAGTACTTTCTTTAGAGAAGATATGAAATTAGATTAGAAATTAGATTGCCTTGAAAACATTATCTGCAGCAAAATGTGCACTCAGAAAGCCTCCAGGAGTAATCCTCTGGGCATGGCTCTTTGTGACTTGAGTTTTACTTTTCCACAACAAAGAAAAAAAAAAAATCCAAAACAGTTCCAGAGATCTGTGGTGAGATTCTGCCATCTCCAAGAGACACAGCTCAAAACCACCTAATCTAGAAGTGAAATTACAAACGCTTCCTCATCCTCCCAATCACAGACTGCAGCAGGGGGCTGTGAAATCGCCCTGGAATGAACCCGAGGGGACCAGCAGCTGCGTGGCAGCTGGACAGATGTGTTGCAGCCTTCCCCTTCCACATTCTCCCTCCTCAGCCTGTGCCCAGCATGAGGAATCAAACACAGTTTGTCCTCAGATGGCACCTTTAAAATACCTTTCACCATGTGCTGCCAGGGGTATCGTCCCTTGGCCAGGAGTAGAGCTTCTGAGGGCCTCTTTATGCCAATCTGATTCCTCTCATCTTACATAAGGGGCCAGGGCAGGGACAGAGCTCTCTTTCTTAGCTCTAAATCCATCCTATATGGCACGCAATCCTCCAAAGTACAGCCAGCTTCTGCTTTTATGGAGCCCTGTGCAGTGAAGAATGAAGGATCCTGTTTTTCACCATTTAAAGATGTATGATAGCAACAAAGCTCTATGTTAAAATATTTAACTCGCAGAGAACTTATGGAAATTGTCTATTCAAGCTCAGCAAAGACATTAAATTACCAAGCTGTTCTAGGACAGTTGTGTGTGGAGAAAAGCCAGAAATGCTCTGAGATTGTAATGTTGCTCACAAAGATTACAGCATGAGCCTGATTCAGAAGCTTTTTTATACAGCTTGGGGAGCTGCAAAATGTTACCATATCAATTTCTGCAAAACATACTGTGTGTGTACATATAGATATAAAAGCAGGACTTATACACAGCACATTTCCTGCCACATTTTGAGTGGCATCTGTTTGTTTAGCATGCTGAAATATGAAAAATAATATTTAGCAACTACTGGTAACACAATGTTAACAAGATTTAAGAGTATAGCTCTGTCTGTCAAAACGCAGATAAAAGACAAATCCTTCAATCTCTGTGTTTTAATCAGTCAGATCAGAGGTTTGATGAATATGCAAATGAGACTGTTTATACACTAGTTTCAGAGTGAAAGGAAACAAATTCAGTTTCATTATGGAATTAATGACAGCTCTGTCCTCTAAGATTAATAATTAAAGCCCTACACACATTAAGATGATAGTGCTCTTTCTGCCCAGCCTCTGCAGATTTTACTTTTCTATTTTTTAATACCCCTTTCCCTTATAATTGTTTGTCCCCCTAATTGGAATGATTAATAATTAATGCCAGTTCATGGATATGCAATAGTCATCTTTAGAACAAGAACTGTAGTTAACCTACAAAAAGGGTTAAAAAATTGCTTCTTTTTTAATTCTGCTTTTTACTCTTGTCTGAGAGTTAATTTTTTCTCCAAGTTTTATGCCACCATAGGAATTTCAATGGCCTGCTTTAATGATGGAAGCCTTTCATTTGTTTCAGTGCAGGGTATACATATGATTTCATTTTGATGTTCACAATATATGCTGGGTTTCTTTTCAAAGCCCCTGCTGCTGGTATCAGCAGCCTTCACAACTTTCTGATTCTGAAAGACACACTACAAGTTTCAACCAAATCAAATCTCAGATAAAAGATTAAGAGTGTGGTACAAGTGCGTTATAAAGTCTGAGAAAGCAAAAAAAAACAGAGAAAAGAGATTTGAGCTATTATTTTTTAATCTGATGATTTCTGAGTTGACATGGGAGTGGCTGAGTCATGCTTGCCAAATCCCCTGGACAGGCAACATTTCAGAGGAAGATTATAGCAAAGTGAACAGAAGTTCAGCCTTACCATTAACTCTCCTTCCTTCTCCAGAAGAACTATGACACTTCATTTTATGTGGCCATTAGGATCTACACAGAGACCACTAAATCCCTTCTAATTGCAAATGACCAAAGCACGAATTTTTAAGAGAAAAGAAAATAGCTGGTTTGTGCATGTTTTGCATTATTTTATCAAGAAAAGTTGTCTTCTGGGTCAAAACCCCCATATTTCTTTCTGAACAGAAAAGCACTTCCAGAAAGACAAATGGTCAGAGTACCCTAAAAATCACATTTCTTCAATAAAGCTGTTTCAGTTTCATCTTTTAATGTCTTTAGAGGTGAACGGATCCTATGCAGGAATCTAGCATTGCCTTGACTATCTCAAAGGAAATACTTTATATGAAATTAAATTAGCATTTGCCTATACTTCACCATGCGGGTCCACTTCCTCCTGTGTCATTGATAGCAAGAAAACAAATCTGTGTATGTGGGTGCTTTAGCAAGGACGATGAAGGATACTCTGGAAGCATTTAAGGGTGGATAGACATCCATAAGGAAGCCTGCTGGTACTTACCACGCTGAGCCCCAGCAATTCCCTGCAGAAGTAGTCCATGTTCCTCCTCTGGAGGTTGTCCAGGTAGTGCTGAAGGCGAGTGTAGGTGTAGGGGTAGCAGTAGGCAAACTGGTAGGTGTCGTCCTCTCGGTCGAAGCAGAAAGCAAAGGACATGACATAGTTCTTCCTGTGGTCGGGGCAGCGGTAGTAATACACGTTTTTGGAGGGGATTCTTTGCCTGAAAAACAAAACCGAACGAAAACAGGTCTGTAAGTTAATTTTTTACTCCAAGTTTTATTGCCATCATGGGAATCTCATTATGTGTTCATTGATGCATATCGACACGGACACAAGAGATCTGATCTGTGCGAGATTCAGATTGCCTCCAAAGTAAATGAAGTGGAGCAGCTTGAGCAGCTGAGGAGCTGGTGAGGAGATCCCAGAGTGTTTTTGGGAACACATGTGCAGACCAAGGTTGTGACAGCTCCAGTGCCACTGTCACCAGAGGGGCTGCAGCCCTGCCTGGTGCCCAGGCTGGCAGAGTCACCACAGCAGGGAGAGCATCATACAGCCAGGGAAAGGCATTCCCACAAAGTGAAAAGGATGCACAGGCTGTCCAAATCCTCTACTTCACTATCAGGCTGCTGCAGCCTCACACACCACTCATAACTCATAGACAGGCTCCAGCCAAACCTACACACCCTTTCTCACAGGTTCAATCCACCAGCACAAAGAGGAGGCACAGCTCATGAAGGAATGTCAGCATAAGGCAACATTGACAAAACTATTACTGAAATTCAGAACATCTTTTTGTATAGATATCCTTATCAACATCTAGCCAATGAATGGAAAAAAAGATAAATTCTTGAGGTTAAATATCAAACAAACAACAAACAATCCAAAAATCATGCAATAATTCAGGTATGGAAAATAACCAGCTCTTAAAACAGAAAGCAAAGGAGAATTCCTTTGTTGTATTTGTTCCCATTCCAAATTGGACTGCTGCTCTCCTCAACATTTCTGGTTTATTTGACAAGATAGAAATGAATGTACATGATGGTAAATAATTATAATAAAGATATTTATGTCATTGCTATCAAGGTGGTATCTCTTTGAAAAATAACAAATATCTGCCTGCAATGTCTCACACAACTCCAATTATTTTCTTACTTTTCAAGATAAATAAGTAATATTTCAAAGGTGGGGCAAAAACTCATTCTATGGATGAGAGATGTTCACTATTTCTGCTTGTATGCTTTGTTCACTTCTTAGGTGGAATTTCCAGCTTTGTTCAGACAGGGAATGGTCTCCAATCATGCCATGCACTTGTAATTTGATGTAAGTAACTTACCAGTCATGTTTGGCAACAAAATGCTATGGTCCTGCAGACTTTACCTGATTCAATTACACAGCCTTATAAACAGGTCTCATCTAATGATTGAAGCAGATCTCAGCTAAACTGGGATCATGGTGAGGGAAAAGCATAACAAGATTTACAGACATAGCACCAGTAATGTGTGTCTTTGTAATCATTCCGAGAAGCTGGTCTGCTGCAGAGCCTCAGTTTTGGCCTCTCACTGCTAATCTGAATTAGAGGACAAAACCCTCTCATTATACACAGGTACCTGTTTGCCAATTAGCAGCAGTTAACGAGTCTGACCAGCAAGACTCAGGATCTGCAAAGAGAAACAGAAAGGAATTGAGATCTTCTTGAGAAAGCAAAATAAGGAACCAGTGAAGCAGTTAATTGCACTCAGAAAAAGAATTTATCTGCCCTTTTTAATGCCCTGCTTCTTGAACATTCAGGACCTCAATAACTTACTTCACCATCAGGACTGAACATGAGCCAGCTGTGCCCAGGGGGCAGGAAGGCCAGCGGCCCCTGGCCTGTCCCAGCAATGGTGTGGCAGCAGGAGCAGGGCAGGGACTGTCCCCCTGTCCTGGGCACTGTGGGGCCACACCTCAAATTTAGATTGGATTTTAGGAAATATTTCTTCAATAGAAGGTTTGTCAAGCATTGGAAGAGGCCATTAGGGCACGAGGTGGAGTCATCATTCCTGCAGATATTTAAAGGATGTGTAGATGTGACACCTGGGGAACTGTGTTAGGGGCAGCATTGGCAGTGCCAGGATAAATTTGGACTCAATGATATTAAAAGACTTTTCCAACCTAATGAAATCTATGATTTTAAGATTTTTTTGTTGTTGTTGTTAAATAAGACATTTGCTCACCACTAAGATCTGGAAATTCTATTTAACACACGAATATAAAAGACAGAAAAACAAGCCTTTTATTCTTTTTTAAAAAGTATCAGTGGGGAAAAAATGCCACCAGCCATCTGCATGCAGCCCTCTTACCTAATGGTTTTCTTCAGTATCTTAACATATTTCTATCATTCTCCCTTACTCTGGAGTGCTATAGGACATCCCTCATTTGATCTCAAATCAAGCAGATGATATGGCAGTGGGTAAATGTATTCCAGCTCCCAGTCCTCAAACCGTAATGCAAGTTTAAACAGTGTGTTGCTGAGTTGTTGAACTTTATTTGTTTCCAAATTAGCATGGGGAAAATAATAAAGGACAAGCCTCACTTTGTGCTATAAAAATTTCATGTAAAATGAGACCAATAGGAGGAAATTCAGGATTTTAGAAAGGCTAATGCTAATTGAAATTCATCTGCTGATAGTTAATGTTTAAATGACACATAGTTCTCCTTGGTTCAATAACTTTCCACTTTTAAGCAAGTTGAAGACAACTTTGTTAATGTATTAAAGGCACTTTTGATATTTCATTCCCTTTCCCCTTCATTATAAAAGCTAAGCATCTGTTTTATTATCCACTTTGACACATCACTTTATGGCTGCATTTGGCTATTATGGCTAATCTTGATGTCTAGGACATCTGGTATTGACATTTCACTATCTGGTGTCTGACACAACAGCAGAAACCATCCTCAGTTCCTAGGTTTAAATTCACCCTCTCAGGGCAAAAAGTGCCCAAACTCTTAATTCAAACCATATCTTCCAAAAATAATTATAATAGTACTCCTGTCACTGCTAATCTATTTTTATCTCTCCTAGCACTTTGTCACTGCTAATCTATTTGTGAGTCATACACAGAAAGAGAGTTAGCATTTAGATACCAACAACACATCTTTACACACAGGAGCTTAATCAGATTGAGATCTTATCAGGGAATTAAAGAAGAAAAGAAAAAAGGGAAAGAAAAGGAAAGAAAAGAGACAAAGTGCTAGATATCACCAACTGAGTTTTTGATAACGAAAAGACATTGCTCAGTTCTTGAATTAACCTTTGTGTCCTAGACACACTATTGTTTACTCTTTCCCTTTTTTGTTCTATGCCTTCTGGAAAAGGACACCCACACACTGTGGCAGCAGCTGCTCCTATTAATTTAAAGCTATTACAAAAATTAAAATTAAACCCAATTACTTTGGCTGGTTTATAGCTGGGGAACGGCTTAGTCTGATTGTTCCCTCTGGTTATGGACAAAAACAATATTCCTACCTACAGGCAGCTGCCAGTGGAATACTAATGCATCTAGGGCCTGGCAGGAACAGATTCAGAATGCAAAGTCTAACTGCATTTCTTACTAAAGAAAAATATCTTATCACGGATCTGCAGAAATGCACCAACTTCTGACGCTGTGAGTCACAATGAAGCTGATTTGTGGTTAGAGGCAGGAAGGCAAAATGATGGTGGAAACCTCAAGGCTCTGATTTGTCCCTCTGCATTTCCAGGCAGCTCACACTCAGCAATGCATCCTGCTAATTGATGCACAGCTGCCCGGATGTCTGGGCTCCTGAGTGGTTCTTTAAAGGAGAAACACCCCCATTCCAAGCACAGCCACAGAGAACAACGGGCAAACAACTCATTCCCACTCTGTTTTCTAGATGTGTTTAAAGAAATGGAGCTTGGTATCATCCATCAGTTTGACACTAATTCAGAATGCCTAGTCTTAAAGATAAACACAAAAATCTTCCTGTCCAGGGAAGAAGAAGGCACAGAAATGGAGAATTTCTCTGTATTTTGATGCTAACAATCCAGTGCCAAAAGCTTGAGCCTTTGAGTGTCTCCTCCTGTCTGACAAGGCAGCACACCCAGCCCAGAGGATTTGTTGTTCCAAGTGTGAGCGTCCATGAGCTTTCCTGTTCCTCTGTAGGCAGCAGGGCAGTCTGGAGGACATTTGCTCTGTTTTGGTAGTGTGCAGTAGGGTCAAAATTGCCAGTGTACAAAAAAAAAATAAAAATTGTAGTCCTTATCCAGTATCAAAAACCTGATGACTTTAGAGGCCCCAAGATTTTACTCCTTGGTACTGCAAGAGGCAGTAAGGGGTATAATTCAGAATTTCAAAAACTTTATCCTAACTATGCATCTAATTTTATATACTCCACACTCTATACTACAATTTTAACTTCCGCTGTAGGAATTTTTATTTTAAAACCAAACTTTTTATTCTCTTTCATGCTTTTTTCTTTCTTTCTTTTTTCTTTTATTTTTTCTGCTACTTTCTGCTTATTTCAATTTGAAAATTGGGAGATAATCAATGCTTTAGAGGACAAACACTGGGGGTACTGATGGTACTGCTTTGTAGAATCTAAGTTTTAAACATGGAAGGGTGATAATCAAATCCTCTTGTGGCACCACAGCACAAGTAATTACAAAATAACAATTTTTGGAATGCTTTCCTCTCCCTATTGCATGACCAAAGCAGGGAGCTCTGGCCCAGCCAAATTCCCAATGACTTTAATGAGCAGCATAAATAGTCTTTGGACTGCTTTTAATATGGCACTCATAAAGCAATTATTCAGTCCCTTGCCTCCGCAGCATCAGGTTAGACATAACCCAGTCAGGAGACTTCAAAGTAAGATGATGATCTTTGGAGCAAAAACAAAAAACTGCAGGTGCTGTAAAAGCTCAATGGCCAAAAGAAAAATTCCTGGATCTGGCTGGTAGAGGAATGCTGACGTTGTGGTGCAGCATCAGCTGCGGTGGCACACTGTGGTGAGCATTTCCAATTGCCATCGCTTTGCACGGGGAGGGATGCTACTGAACAAACTCACAAATTTCCAAGCCTGACTATAGAACTCAAAGGGGTGGGCCTGAGTCACAATCTCAGACAAAATTATGCCTCCTGGCCCAAAACTTGATTCTGACTTAACTTTGATAAATAACCTCCAGGTATTTATTGATGTTGTCCTGAATACTGGATTTGGCTACTCTTTCTGAGTGCTTAGACTTCAGTCCTAGAGCTGCATGTCCCCAGCTATTAACTGCAAGAAATCCAACAATCTCTGGACAAAATCTAAGGATGTAAATCTTGTGCTGCAAACTCCTCTTCTGGAAGGCAGCCCTTTTCTTCCTGACTTCTTTCCCTGTTAGTCCAAGCCATTATTTTTCTTCTTGCTTATTCTTGTTGACAAGTGGAGCTGACCATCTTCAAAATTCTTAGCTTACTTGTGACAAAATAAGTTTGTAGGGTTTTTTTCTTGCACATAATTTTATATTTGATTCACAGAGCAAGGAGTGACAGTGAATATGTCAGATGGTGTTAAATATTTTTTGCAGACAACTGAATGGGTTTTGGCACAGCTAACTCAGTTTCAGACACTGCAAAACAAGTCCTGCTTTTTTTTTCATTCTACTGTGTATTACAATGTTCCCCAAATATATTCATAACTTAAGACCTCAAGGTTTTCCACCTCTAACAGTACCTGGTTTCTTCTTCTTAAATATGAAAATCAAAATATTGTGTAATTCAATTTAATAAAAATCAGAAACTCTACACATTAAGCATGCAGCTTTCATTTTTTAATTGAAATAATTAAGCAACCTCTATCAAAACTGTTAGAGAATTCAAATAATAATGAACTACAAAGATTGTTTGTAAAGTCTCTTCATTCTTTACAACTTCAAGGAGAAAACACAGCATTTTAAACCATTTTTTCTCTCAAATTCCATTAATTCATTAGGCTTTTTTTTTCTTTTTGAGAGAAGAAGCAGGGAAGGGTCATGATTGCAGGATATGAAGCAACACTAAAAACCTGTCCCCAGGTTCTGCTGGCAGAAATGAAGTCACCATCCTTCAGTTTGCCAGAATGAGGAGAATGAAAGGGAGGGCTGATAAAGTGTAAACTGGCAAGAAATAATTTTTAAATTACTGAATTAATTTTAAGTAACTTCATATCAGATAGGGCAACACACAATCCCTCGAATGGAGAAAAGTTGGTTCAGGTTCTCCAAACCTCAATTTGGTTTTGTGGGGGGAGGTTTCATTCAATGCCTTCTATTCCTTCTCACTCGTCTATCTCCCCTAAACATGAAATTTGTCCACAAAGGTCAAAATTTATCACTCTTTTGACAAAACGCTTCAATATGTCTAAGAGCAGCTGTCAGCTGATAGCAAAATCCAAAATCTTCTGCCAGCAGCAGGTACAAGTGGGATTTCCAGTGCACAAGCAGCCAATTCCCTTTTTTTCCTCCCTCCTGCCTACCTTCAGAGCCAGAGCCACACTCCCCCCTCCAGCTTTTGTTTATTCTGTCCAGTTGCTAAATCTCAAACTGCAGTGACTTTCCTCTGTTGGAGCAACAGCTCCAACACTGCAATTATTTCTACAGAAACTCTCTTTTAAACTGCAGGGATAATGAGTGGTGCTGATTTTTTCTTCAGTCAAAATATGATTTGCCTAGTGACCACAGGTATTCCAGCCATGGGTTGTTTCAATGGAAATATCTCTATGTGGTGCTTCTAAATGACAAAAAAGGAAGAGAAGGAGAAAAGACAACTTTCCACAAAAATACTGGTTAGCCATACATATGTTGTGATCCTCTGAAGATATCATGAGTGCAAGAGAAGGATTCAAGGACCAGCATTTATGTCCTGAAATGCAGCTACCAGGAGAAAAAAACCAAATATGGATTAAAAATGAAATTTAAAAAAACTTTAATTTGTGATAAGAATCCCTGAGTAAGATAAGGAACAAGGGAAGTAAAGGAGTGACACACCACTGCAGTTCCAAAGTTTACTGTGTAGAAAAGAAAAACAAAAGGATTTTGAATAAATTGAGAAAGGATAGCCACAAATGCTGTAAATAAGTGGAAAAATTTAAAAATTAAAGTCAGCATAAATAATGTTGTACCAAAAAAAGGTGAGGACAAGAAATGTTCCACCTCAGCACAATGCCTGTCCTGGCTTTGACCTGCACCAGACTCTCTGGCCACAAAAGAGCAAAGCTCCTGACAACTTCAGAATACAGTTTGCATACACTGACATCAGGGAGCAAATAAGCAAATAGAATCCAGAAGAATGTGTAGCAATGGCTGCATTGGGAAAGAAGGTAGGTCAGGAGACAGAGAGAAGGGGACAAGATTGGCACAGCACGAGCACACCAGCTACAAATTGGCCAGGAACAAGGTAATGGGATGACTTAAAATAAATGCCCTTTTAGGTCTTCGCTTTGTCTAAAATCTCTGGAAAGAAAAATCATCCTTGAGAGAATCATGACCTGGACAAATTTTAGGAAAGGCTGCTTGGTGAGAAATAGTTAATTCTTACTAAGAATCTATTCAAAATACATTTATTTCATTTTTTTAAACAGAAAATTCAGACAAATTCCAAAGAATTTCACCAAACAATTTATCCATTAGCATAATAATTTAACATCTTCATGACCAAATTCAGCATTTTACTACATAATTCTTTCCTGTCTCCACTATAATCTGACATACAATCCCTCCAGATTATGTTGACTGGAAAACATATACTTATAGGATGATACAGGCTGTGAAAGTGAGTCCTTATGATGTTTGGAGCATGTGTTGGCCTGGGAATGAGGGACCAACCTCAATCCCAAATTCAAGTCCCTGAACTGCATTACCAGTAGACCACTGGGTCAGCTCTAATAGCCTCTTAGCCTCAATTACCTAATTAGCCTTTTCTTCAGTCTCCTCTTCTCCCTTTCCCATCTGTTCATATATTCCCACCACTCCCTGTTCTTCTGCAAGAATAATTTTTAAAATCTATGTTAACTTCATTTAGGTTAGTCTCAGGTGACTTCTCTATGCAAGAATAATTTATAAGTCTCATAAGAGCCCCAACTTGAAGAAGCTTTTCAGTAACATATGAAATCCATGCTGAAAATGTTGATGATCTCAACAGTCTAAATACAAAGTTGAGATTTTTAATTCATACCATTTAGATGTGAATTTTAAGTAACTACCAAAGGAAGGAGAACAGATAGGAAAGAGGTTTTGCCAATTGTAGCTTGGTTGATACTGAACTGTCTTTAGCAAGATCTCAAACCCTCTGGAAGCCTTTGCCTTCCCAAAGTATATTATTCCTGATAAAGATCAGTGCATCTCTGATAGTAGATGATGTATGAGCAGGATAAAGACAAAAGAAAACAGGAAATTGTCATCATGGATCAGACTTTGTTTGCTGGGGAAACTTCCCCGTAATATTTTGCTTTATCCTCTCATCTGTCTACACACAATGAAGACTGAGTTCAGTAATCCATTTTTAATGCCCCATTTCTTACGCCTTCTAGCACCTTGTTCACTTTTTCTACCATAACAGCATCTCAAATGACTTCTGCTGTGGAACTGCCAACAGCGATCTGCAGGGTTTTTCCCTTTAGTCAGAGGATAACGTTTTTGTGTGGTTTCCTCCACAGACTAACTTCTCATTTATCAGGAATGAACCTTCTTGCTAGATCACCCAGGAGTTTGCAACAGTGTGCTACAGGCTTAAATTACTTAAGTAATTACACGTCATTTGTAAATGTTACCACCTAATCCTTCACCTCTCTCTCCCAGGATCATTAATAAAGATATTTAGCATGTGACCTGGTAGTTAACTTTAAGAAACACAGCTGCTGGCCTTTTAGTGGGATGAAAACTGACCACTCAGCCCTCTGCCTTTTTGTTTCCTTGTCGGGTTTTGATCTATGGGGATACTTGCCCTGTCACCATATGTGACTACTTAGCCTTTGCAGCAGTGTCTTGTGACAGACTTTGTCACATGCTTTTAAAAAGTCAAAATACATTATGTCAGGCAGCTCATCTCTCATACGCCTGGGAGCTGCAACCCAAAGGCAAGGAAACTTTCCCAGGAATTCCCAGGGGGAAAGTGCACCTTGGCATCCAGTGCAACCCAAGGGAGATAAACTGGAAAGGTTGGTGGGAAAGGCAGAAACACCTTTCTTTGGCACAAATTGCAACTATACATCTAAGTAAAATGATATTTTTTCTGTTACAAAGGGAGTTACTTCATCATAAGGAGAAAATGTGGAAAAGACCACGTCAACTGACTGTCCAAGTGAGTCAATCCAGGAAGAGTATAAAGCAGCAAAATACAAAGGTTTCACTTAAAAAATAAAAAAGTTTAAAAAAGGGGTGGGGGGCAAAAAGGAGACTTGTCTTAAAGTCTTCTGCAAGACATGCTAGTGCTACAAGCTGTTTTAGCCTCTCTTAAGAACCGGGAGCCCGCGCCTGGTTCTCAGCCCTGTGCTTACTTTTCCAAGGGTTGAAAAACCAAAACGAGTCAGCAGAGGGGTGGGAGCTGATGGGAGCAGTGGGTGAGAGCACCATGGACTGCAGAGCTCCCAGAGCTGTGGCCAGCAGAAGCTCCAGGTGTGGCCTGCCAGGAAATGCTTGGCTGGGGCAGTGAAGAGCCAACAAAACAACACAGTGGCCTCACTAGATGAAAATATTGCTGGTACAGTTATACCTTGGAGGTGGTTATTGCTACTCGGAACATCCAACCTGTTGGAGTCCTCTTTGATCCTTTTCAGGAAAACTGAAAAGGGTGGTCTAACATTGCTTATTTTACCCCCCCAATTCCTTTTTGTCGGTGGGGGAAATTCTCTCTCTGAGCACCAGTGAGCTCAGGACTGGTTTCTGGGAAAGGGATGATGTCAGCACGTCAGCAGATGACCCCCTGAAATTCAGACATGGCCTTTGTTGCTGTCAATCAAGTCCAGGGGAAAATGGTTATCTAAATCTTTTTATTCCTCCCTCTTTCCTGTGTGGCTGTGACAGGACACTGACAGAGGCAGGACGCTGGGCTATAGGGAATTTTGGTCTGATCCAGGATGATCATTCTAATTCCTTTTTATGGGCACATTCGCAGAGTTCTAAGCAATGTAGTCAGACATGGTTTTCCTTTGCTGAAGCTGTTCTCATTAAAGTCTCTCACATCATGATCTTCCAGGTGTTTTATTATTCCCTTTTAAATTCCTGTTTCGACCATTTGCAATGGCAGATATAATGCTTACTGGTCTAAATATAGGATAAACCCCAGATACTTGCCAGCCCTCTGGAAAAGTGCTTGGTTTTAATGAGAGTGCATATCTTTGTTAGCAGTTCACCTAATTCATTCCTAATCTTCCTCAGAATTCTTTTATACATAAATCATGTGGGACTGATGATTTACTACTTTTTAATTAATCAATTTGCTCCATCTTCTCAATCTCTGATAGTGCCTCATCTTTATTCCCAGAAAAGAGCAGGTCTAAGATAGGTACCTCCTTGTTTGCCATAAAGACTGACTTATGCTGTAGAACCTCCTGACTTCTTTGTGTGAAAACACATAATTTTAAAACATGTACAAGACATGACAATGTGAGAGCAAAATAATTTAAACTCAGCATCGAAAAATTTTTATTTCTTCCCCAGGCTACACATCTTGCACGTACACAAATTTTATTCTCCATGCTTCTCTGTAAGCTCCTTCAAATTCCCTCCGTCCATTGAAAAACTACTTTATAACATCCTCCTGCTCTTGAGAGTGTTGCAGAGTACCCATCTCCAAGGGTGCTTGCATTTCTCTATGACAAGGAGAGGCTGTAGTTCTCCCATTTATCCCCTGTGCCAGCATGTGGCCTGTTAGCAATGGCAATACTGCATTTTCAGGACTAAACATGCATTGTGCTGGGCAGCCCTGCCTTTTGTGTCCTTTACTTATCCCTTCTGGAGACAGCACTCAGAGCTGTCGCATTAAACACACAGCAGAGAAAAAAAAAAAAAAAAAAAAAAAGAAGAAGCCTGGAAGGAAAAGCCTCAGCTTTCCCAGTCAGAAGGGAGCAACAAACATGGCAAGCCCTTTTCTTGGAAGATGAAAGTGAATGAAACAGGCTTCAATACACTGGCTCACAGAGCAGGGGCTACTGCTTCGCAAACACCCTGGGCCTCCCAACTCCAACACATGCTGACCTTGATCCCTCTCCCCACTGAGCCCAGCCCTAAGGAAAAGCACCACCTAGATGGCCACCTAGAGAACAAAATCCTTCTTTTAGTCAGAGGAAAAAATTTCCAATATTTTCTTGCTACTCGAATCCTTTTCCATCTCGTTCACGCTGGTCTTTTTGCCCGCTGGTGCTGGTTCAGAAATAACCTGAGCAGGGTTTCTTCCCCAGGTAACAGAGATGGACCCAATGCAAAGGTGCTCAGTCTGCAGGGGAAATAAAAGACAATTCCCTCCTTCCCTCTTTTCCAACATTCCTAGCTGCTGACACCCAGAGCAGCATTGATCTAAGAGGAACTAAGGAGCCTGCTGTCTCAGTTTCTCCTTATTTGCAGTACACATGGAAACATGGGAGCAGAGGGGAAAAGCTGGGAGCAGGGGGCCCAGGCAGTCAGAAACCATTGTACACACATGGGAATTCTCATCCCAGACACAAAGTTAAAAAAATGAGATGCTGCAATGGTTGGAGCTGTTGAAGACAGGAGAAATTGAAAAATGGTGTGTTACACTAATCTTGTTTTTCCAAACTGTATGCGTGATATCACCCAGGCCACTCCAATTTTTCACAATAAGAGTTACAGCATCATTTTTCTTGATAGCCCTTTAAAAAATATTCATTTGGGGAAAACTCTGTGGTTTGTTGCTTTGCCTTTTTTTTTTCCCTCTACCTGAACAGTCAGTGTCACAAAATGGAGCAACTGCAATCCTTATGCATATTTAAAAGTACTGCCCCATTTCACCGTGCTGAGTTTGTTTAGACTACAAGAGCATTACCTCCTTTACCCTCTTCTGCAACATAACTAGACATGATGGCAAAAGGAAGGGAAATGTAGGATACATTTTGTTAAATTACACCAAGTTTTATTTAGCCTTGAAAGACTCTTCATTCTCCTGCAGCTGACAAAGTTCTAGACAATTTTCCACTTTTCCTTCCTCTACAACTGTTATAAAACACGGTGAGAGAATGCTCACACTGCTCCCAGGTCAGCAGGGAGGCTGATACCCTGAGTTGTATATCAGGTGGTTGTCTACAAGCCAGTGATCACCAATGCAGCGCAGAATTTGATATCTGGTCCACAAAAGCATTTTGTTCTGTGCTCTCAGGAAATGTAATCAAAATAGAGGAGAATCTCCTCGCTCTTCACCCCTCCAAGATTCCCTGAGCTAAATCTTCAGGAAGCTCTGGGAAGAGGTATGGAGGTGTCCATAAGACAGACAGTTTGAGTTCCCAGTGACAGACGTGTACCTGTCAAAAGCCGTGCCTCCAGTGATGTCTAGGCACACACTGTAAGGCTCCAGAGAGCTTGGTTACTCTTAAAATCATTGTTCAAATGTTTGCCCTTCCAGGGCCTAATCAATGAGATAATCTAAGCAGGTGCTGCACTAGTTGCTAGTCCAGGCCAATCACCAGAGATTCCTAGTGAAATACGTGTGGTACTCATAGATTCCAGATGAGGAAAAAGTGGGCAGAGAAAACCCTAAACAAAGGTCTTAGCTAACAGATTCCAATGATAAAATTAAAAACAGGAAAACAGAAAAGATCTCAAGATGATGGGGTATCCTTCTATGTTTCTCTTATTTCAGTGTTTGAACTGATCAGCAGCAACAACTGTAAAATACAAATTAACCATGAAATCATACATGGAAGGATGTGAAAACTTTATGTAAAGCAAAATATGATCAATTCCATCCACTTTGTCTTTCTGTGTTCTGTATGAAATATTAGCAAGTAGCAGTAATGCTCCTCAGTTTCCTTCAGGGTTTTACCCTACATCACCATGATGAGTTTCCCTTACCCTCACCATATTAAACCACCCTGCATAAAAACATCAGCACCCACAGAAAAGCCAATAGGACTATCATTGCATTTTATTTATATTTGATGTAAGGTTTTCTGGGGATTATTTTACATTTCTCCCAGGAACTCATCTGTTTCAAAGATCTAAAGGTTTGGTCCAAATATTATCCTCCATTTTGGACAAGTAAGGCTTTATAGGACTGGCACATTTGTTAAAAACAGGAGTCTTTACTGCAATAAGGATGAGGTGTTGAAACAAAGCATCTAAAAATCTTCCAAACAGTGTCAGGAAGCTGTAATATTTATGCTTAAATAAGAGAAAATAAGAGAAAGCAACATATGGGATACAAAAACTTTTATAAGCAAATAATCTTCAAAATGCTCCATATATTGTGTATTTCAGGAAGAATGACAGGACATTTGTCAAAATACTTGTAGGAAATTTTTGTAAGAGTACTTGAAAAATAATATACACATCTCAGTTTAAACACACAAATGGTGAAAATTTAGCTTGTAATAACATTAAATACTTAAAGGCTTTCAAGTAGGAGTCACAATTTCTTATCTGTTGCTTTTCCAGGCAATACCATGTATTAAACATTGTCCCTCTGGTCTTTAAATGGGACCAGAAGGGACAGAGGTGTTGTATATCCAAACACATGTGTGTGTTCAACTATTAGGGCCAGCATTTCAGGAAATTATCCATGTAATACTGAAGATAAAATTTATGGTATTTTCACTGAAAAAGTGGGGAAAATTCAATACACATACCTGTGCAAATAATTAAAAAAAATACATCAAGCTACTACGTAGCCCACTGGTTTGAAATCTTTGTAGAAGACTTTGCATCTGTCTCATTTTCTCACAGCTGTACATTAGCTTAGCTTTAAGCAGAGTCCTGCTGAATATGAACCACAGTTTTAAGTAGGATTCATAAATTAGGGTTTAGCATTAAGAGGCAGGAAGGTAGATGCCATTTCCTATTCCATTAATGACTATAAAAATTCAAGCACAGGAAAAATATGTGCTGAAAGGTATTAAAAGTTAACAGCTGACTTTAAAAAAGGAAGCTGACTTTAATGCTACATTAAAACATGAAAAACAGAAGAACAAAAACTATTTCTGTGTCATTTCGTACACTATTTGTGTATGTAAAAACATAGGTATGTATTAAGTCCCACAGCACTAAAAATGAAAATATAAAGCCTCTAAAATTTCTTTAGCTTTAATTTACCTGGATTAGAACTGTGAGAAAAAAAAATACCATGGCTTATAGCATTTTCAACTGGATGTGCTCATGCTCATATTCCTTTATGAATCTCTGTCTCAGAATCATTAAACTTGATGTCCATTAAGCATGAGGGCCTGGCTGGCTAAACCACTCACCCCAGACATAATCCATGTCCCACACAGCAGTGCTGGTGCAGATAATGCGGCCCTGCAGTGCTCCTGCTGCACTCACTGCTGGGGTCTCCATCAGGAGATGCCTGGATTGTGTTTGTCCCATGCTGCTGCAGCGTGTGGACACACCAGACTCCCAGGGGAACAGGCTAAAAGGCCAAGGCGTTTTCATAACTCAAGCAAACCAAATCTGAGCCCAGCTTCCCCTGACAGATCAGTTTGTGCTGTTGCTGCTCTCAGCCAGTTCCTGGCGCTCAATTGTTAGGATGCAGCGTGGCTTTAAGTGACAAGACACTGCTATTGCAGACAGCCAACACAAAAACTGCCTAAGACTGTTATTATTTTTAAATTGCCACTATTAAATTCAAAACAGACAATATAAATGGAAACATTAAAAAATGTATTGTCTTAAGTTGAAATTACAAATATCAGAAGGGAAATTAAATGACCTCAGGAATAAATAGGAAGAGCAAACACAAACCATAACCCAGTGCTTTTGTTTCACAACTGTCTCTCCAGTACCTGACTGGCTGAAGCCTCTAATTTGCCAGATAAACATGCTGTAACTCATCATTTACCCCCCAAAACCCCCTGATCAGCCCATAGCTGTTACAGCCACACAGTGTCCCAGGATTTGCACAGTCAGGAAAAGCTCTTCAAAACCATGCAGGAGAAATGTTGCAAATCCAAAAACGAAGACCTAAAGAAAGGATTGTAAATGCAACATTTCATACCTCCTGAATGATGACACAAGATCTCTGTGACAGGTGTCTGAGAGAGAGCTAATGGAGCTGGCAAATTCAAGAGAGATAAGAAAGGCACAGTAGCATTGCCTATTAGAGCAACATCTTGAACTGGGAAAAGCAAACACATCCAGCCAGAAGAGCACATGGGCCTTAAAGCTTTCTGCTTTTCTCAACTCAGCCAGCTCATTTCATAAAATATTCTACCTTTAGCTCATATCCACTTCATGACTGAGCATACTTGTTACAGGTTAGTTGTGCCTTTGATTCCTTTTCGGTCTCTCCCAAGCAAACACTCCAAGTGACTCATCCTCCATCTCCACTTTTCCTGGAATTGTGTCTCATGATTTCCTCCCACCTCCTTCCACCACTGTAACACATTTCATCAGCAAAAAAATGCAAAAACCCCACCACAGACTTCCTTCGAGAAGCCATGGTCATAATAGAAGTACAATGATTTAGAACGGTACTCAAAAATCAGAATTGTTATCTGTCAGTCGAACCTGATAATCAGAGTAAAGACTTTATGCGTAGCTTAAGACCTGGACTATGCCCTGAAATGCTAGGCCACATTCAAGCTGACCAGGGAAACATTAACATTAAACTTACAAATGACACCTGCACTGACAGAGATGAGTGACTGGCATATCTGACTTCAGCACTTGCAGACATTACAATGTAATACATTAAGCCAATCTAAAAAAAAAAAAAAATTACAGTAGTTAAATTTAAATCCTGTCTTCTATTTTCCACTGTGTCTTGCAGCCTTTTACCCTGAAAAATCTTGTATATTAGTATTAAAACATTTTATTCCATTTCAGAGAATGATCCTGTCTCTATCAATACTTCACTGTATCTCACCAGCCTTTTAAGACCAGTTTTAGGCATGTAAAGAATAATGAAAAGTTCAGAAATTTATTTTGATTTCCTGCAATATGCTACCCAACAGTTTTCTGTTGTGTTATATGACCTTTCTGCCTAGCTAGTGTTTTGCTATTGATTTTAATTACTCAGTTTAATTTACTGCATGCCAACACAAAGCTGTTTACTCCTACTTGCCAAAATGTTGTCGTAGTCTCCCAGAGGAGGGCAAAATGAGAAAACTGTACATGTTTTACAGTTACATGCTATTCATTATAAAGAATTTAATACATTCACTTCACATAAATGTCACCGTGCTCACATGTAGCCACTAAACACACCAAAACATCACACAGGAAGGAAAATTCTGAGCCATTCAGAGAAGAGGTAGAATATGAAAGCCTTAATTTATTAAAGGCTTTGACTTGAAGCAGTTTAGATTTTCTGCTCTGCCATTCTCCTTGGAACAAGTGAGGGAGTTAGGACCATATGTTCCCCTTCTGCATAAAAAAAATCATGGACAGAAATGAATAAGTCCTAGAACCAACACAGTGATTATAAATTCAGGTAAATTCTACCTTGCTCCGTAATCCAACTGCAGGGTGAGAAAGAGGGAATGCTAATATCTGACCATTCTTTTTTCCTCTTCTTGCCACACATCACAGAAATGATGAGAAGAAACCTCTTTGTGAGAGGATCCTACAAGCAGAATGTTCTTCCAAGAGAAATTATGTCGGCATAATAGAAGTTGGCAATGCTGGAAGATGAAGGAAGCTCATTTCTGAGGTAACAGCTGAGCCCTTTTACTGAGCACTGCTTATCAGTCCAGTTCCTCTGTGAGGAGGCAGATAGGAGGGGATAGTAGGGCTGGAGAAACTCAGGAGAAGAATCTCTGTCTCTTACTACACCTTGGAAAACCTAAAAGTGAATTAAACCTTTTATTTCTTCGTAGAGAAAACATTTTTAAAAAAAGGTAATTTCAAAACCCTCATACCAGCTCGACATTTCAGCTAGACATGAAAATTCACAATAGGTAATTTAGTTCCCATATAATTATTTTGAAACCTACTGATCCATGGTTATGGAATCCTATTGTGCTGGGATTCTAGAGGCCCCCAAAAAAAAAATGCCCAAACTTTCTCCAGTGATGAATGAAAATACTTTTTGTGCATTTGATCATCTTTGAAAGTATGCATTATACTGACAAAGATTCATGTTTTTTAAACACCAGGTCATCTACCAGCTCTTTGATTTCAATTGTGTTTAAAAATAGGATCATCTGATGATAGTACTGTGTTATAAAAGCTTCACCAACTTAGCTCAATTGTGGAGTGCTCTTGAGGAATGATAAGATCTTTGGACAAAGTTGAATATCAAGATGATACATGCTAAGAATATGAAAATTCTCTATTTGAGTACCTTGTTTACAGAGTGAGAGTCAATCTCCTGCAGAACCTTTGAAAATTGTATTTTAAATTAGGGGGGAAAATGATCGAAAATACGAAACCCATTAATTTTTCATAGTGCTTTGTATTTGTTTATTGCAGTTTTATGTTTACCATAATATTCATCTGAAATTAGAGATTTTTATCCTGAGACTCTCACCACTACAAAGCATTTGTAAAACTATAAAGTCAAGCTCTTAAAACAACACTTGTTCAAAACCATGATGATTCACTATGAAAATTTGCATAGCCTAAAATTTTCTTATGACCTTGATGTAAACCATAAACTGAACAAGACTTCCCTAAAATCCAGGCCTATGTTTGCTCAGTGCAGGGACAGATTTGCTCGAAGGCTTCCATAAGGATTGAAATGAGGCAGGAAAACTTGCCATTGCTCCATCTTCCACTGTACTTTTGTACAGCTGAAAGACCAAAGGGTCTTTGGAGGGGAGACTCTTCCTTAGAACATTGGTTGGTAGTTTAGAGCTAAATTTTCAACAGGTTCTCAAGTCTAAAAAAAGTGCATCTGCTGCCTGCCCAATACAAGAAAAGAGTCAGACACCTCTGAATGTGAGGCAGCAGGAAACGCCCAGGACAATTTCATCTGCTCTGTGATCACAGGACAATTCAGGTTGGAAGAGACCTCAAGAGGTCATCAAATCCAACTTCCTTCTCAAGTCAGGGTCAGCTATGAGATCACAGCAGGTTTTTCATGAGGCTTTTCCAGTGTGGTCATGCAGACCCTGGTGACAGTGGCAGTGTCATTGTTAGACGCTCTATCAGCAGTTAACAGCGCTCAGGGCACCTGCCCAGCTTGAAGGAGACCTGCCATGACTCTCACCTCTGCCTAAGAGTTGTCCCCTCGGGGCAGGGACTAACCAGTCTGCTGCTGGCTTGGCTCAGACAGGAAATTCCTCTGTTCTTACACACAGGGTCCATTTCAGATGAGGGGAATTCAAAGATTTCTTGGATAAGAAAACTTTCAGCAGCCCAGCAAAGATATTTTCTCCACCTACCTTATATATACTTATTTTCTGCAAAACCTAGAAAGGTCTCAGTGTCTTGGTCCCACTCATCAGATTAAGCCTAGAACAGGCTGAAGAATTCACAGTTTACAAGTCTTGGCAGAAGCCAAAGATTTGGACTTGGCTCCTGACATTACTACAACTGATGAATGTATGGATGCATCTGAGATAGGTCTTTAAGCATCCAAGAAATTCACAAGTTAAAACATAGCAACTTAGAGACCAAAAATATTTGTGAACTTGCAAATCTAGCAGCTCTGAAGGGACTTTACAACTTCACATCTATACTTGGGTTTCAATAACTGGAATCAGATTCAATTCTAACCAAGTTCTTGCGAAGATCCATCCTCTAGACCAGGCAACTGGCAGAATGTTACAATACCAAATGGCAACAGTACCAAAACACAGCAGACTTCAAGAAAGCTCATTAATGGTCTCACAGAGCTAAAATAAATATGAAGCAAAACCAAAGGGAAAAAAAAAAATCAATATTCAAAACCTTATTCCCAAATTCTCCAGGTGGCACTGTGTACAAAATTATACATCTAAACTCAACATCTAGTCTTCCAACACCCAGTATTAAAAATGTGAAATCTGAAATCATTTACCAGCAGGTGTAATGCTTGCTATCATTAGCAGCGCTGCTCTAAACCAGAGTGGTAAATAGTAAATCAGAGAGACTACTCCTGGCAGTAAGCATTATGCCCACAAGTGAGAGTTTATAGTTGCCAGCCCAACAAATGTCGTGCTATGACTTTCCTAGCTATAGCAGTAATAAGATGCCAAACTATACTGTGAAAAATGACGTAGATGCTGAAAACATATTTGGCTTTTCTTTTTTTTACACATGGTCTATCCAGATTCAATGAGGAAATGGAAGTCTGTTACTCCAATTCTGTAAGAAATAAATTATCTGCACTGCATAGTTTATTGTTCCATCCTGCAGGTATTTTTTGACCACTAGTAAATGATTTTAAAGTAGCATGCAGACATGTAGCCTACTCTTCTACATACTTTCTAGGGCTTACAGTCCTTTGTCAAAAAGAAGACATCTTCACACAAGGCTCTACACCCAACAGGACAAGCAAAGTACAAGTTGTTTCTTGATAGCCCACAAGGGTTTGCACAGGGGCTCTTGCAAATCAGTGAACAGGCCTGTCACCAGCTGATCCTGCTGAAAACACAGGGCACTTCCACGGCTGAAGTCATGGAATGAGCTGGAGAAGACCTGCTTTCTGCCTTGAGATCTACTCACCTGCTGCCTTTATGACATATTAGAAGTAACTTAATTAAAAAAAAAAAAACACCCAAAAACAAACAAACAACAAAAACCCACAAAAATAAAAACAAAAATACCTGACTAAAAATATTTGAAACATTCAAGTACCTTTTTTTTTCTATTTTTTTTAAAAAGACGCCAGCCTCTTTCACGGGTTCTGTAATTTATCATAAACTCTAGTGCGAATCCTTAGGACAAAAAATCCTTGATCTTAGGAGACCAGTGAAAGTTGTCTTAAACCTATCTGACAGTTCCTTACATATCATGACTATGAAGGTTTTAATGGATCATGGGCTGAATTATGAAATTCTAATATGCTATGGCTTTTTTTCTTTACTCTAAAATTAGGATTTTTTTCCCTTGAAAGATCATTAAAACTTTTCCCCATTATTTGTTAAGATAAATCAGCCTTTACCCATAACCAGCCTGGAGACCTTTGCAGCTTCTGAGCCCAGAATTTCCATTTGAATGAGTCATGTTTTTTCTCACAATAACCCCAATTCTCTCTCCTTGTTAATATGGTTGCCCCTGGTGCTGCATTAGCTAATCCCTTCAAGAAGGCAGCTAGCAGGACCAGGAATTGGAAGTTCAAAGGTCACCCCCAATATCTCCCCAGTGGCAACATGAGGTGAGCAATGACACAGAGAATTTTTTTAAATAGATCTAGCACCCTTCGCTGCTGACAAAATTACTCCCCTATGACTTCACAGCATGTAAACATTTCCTATTTTATACAGTGCCTAGAGGTTTTCTGCTAAAGGAACATGACTCTTAAGATTTATACTCCTGGTCATATTGCATTTGAAAATATTTTAGGCTACTCTGTTTATTTATTCCTCTTCTCTTCCTTACTCATAATAATACCCTAGATACCTAAAAATGGTATCACTTTTCTTATCTGAAAGTGGGCTGTCTGCCAATTCCTGGAATTTAGCTCTCTAGCTAGACCTAGCCTTCTTTAATATTCAGAAGATACAGATCTGTTATTTTAACCAGAATACATTTCACTATGTACAGATTCTTGGACTATCTCTATTAGAAGTGCAATTATACACAACACAGGGCATAACTTAATTTAAAGAGTTAGTTATGCACTGCCCAAAAAATATAGATCTGCTTTTACAAACATTCAAAATCAAAACAAGCCAAAGGTAGATAAAACTTACTGTGTCCACCAAGGATTGTCAGGCTTTCTCCCAAGAAATCAAAGACACTTAAAAATTCCAGATATCTTTTTTTAAATGCTAAATCCCTTACAGAGAACTATAGGGCAAAATACATCATGGGCACCCAAAAAAAAGCTCCTGTTCAGAGGTTCTTGTTATGATACTTATCTCTGGAGACTCTATAAGACATTGTCTTTTCCCACTGTAAAACCTTTTTATATGTTCTGCTTGGTCTGATTTTGGAAAGAAAAAGGACATTTTCTCCCTAACACTCTGATTCAAAATAAAGCATTTATCTGAAAGGTGCAAACTGGGCATATACAGATGGATCTTGTAATTTACTGTGTGCTGTGACATCAGCTAAAACACCCCTCGAAAGTGACTATTCTGTTTTCTGCTTTTGCTGTATTGTCCGTGAAATAAATTTTTGTACCAATACACATGTACAGACTTCTGCTAGAAGTTTTGCAAAGACAGTCTTGTGAGATTATCCTTTGACATTTGTACTACAAAGTCCAGTTTAGCTTGGAAAAAAAATGGGTAAATAACAGGGGTTTAACTTTAAAAAGATACACCTATGTAAGAAAATTTTTAACAGATGTTCTTCACAGGGTTATTTTTCCATTCATAATTCCACTTCTTAGAATGCATCAGCTACCTTGCTGGTACAAAATAACCTTGCATTATACTGTTTCTGTAAAGAAATAAAAAGGCAAATGTAAGTTATATTTTAGAGGTGAAGAAATACTCATGTTACTGTTTCCATTGCAATATCATAGCTTTGCTAATGGCAGCCTGCTGCGCAGGTAAAAAGAAAAAGGAAAAAAAAAAGGAAGAAAGGAAAAAAGGGAAGAAAGGGAACCTGGTTAATTAGAGTACAGTTGCTGCTTTATTGCAGCATTACTGCTAAGTGCACTGAGATGCCTTCCCATAGGCAGGTGCCGGTGGTTGTATAGCTCATTTAGCCTGGGTGAGTAATGTCAGATCAGGAGGAGAGAAAGGCTTGTGTCTTCAAACTTTCAATCTGCCTCCATTATCTGTGATCAAGGTGGAACCACAGGGGAGTGGAATTACTGGCAGGTCTAGGACAAGTGAAGAGACAGTGAATCTATAAGACATATTAATCATCTTTCCCTTCTCTTGGCTGGCGCCAGCCTGTGCCTCCGACTCCCCGGCGCCAGGCAAATGGATTTTCTGTCCCCACAGGTACAAGCCAGTGCCTTTCAGGGGCAAGTCATCAGAATAATAATTACTGACACTGCTGAGATCAGCCCTACCCAGTCCAAAACAGAAGAGAAAGTAGGAGAGAAACACATTTCCTGAACTTTCATACCGGTATTTATGGCACTGAATATTTTTCAATTACGTTAAGGACTTTCAAATTATATAATTCTGAGTCTAGGTTTCTCAGTATTGTAGTAGTATCACCAACGTAGTATGACTATTTAAAATCTTTACAGCTTCTCTTGAAAACATAATTTAGATCTGTTGCTGAGGTGTGAGCACAGAGAACTGGATATTGCATCAGCTATATTATGACAAGTGTTAAAACTCAGTTGATATTAAAAAGAACATGATCCTTACATGTGTTCCTTTGATTAGTTCTGAAACAGAGGTTTGGTATATCTGCTTTTAGTAATAAATATGAAATAAGCATTAGTATAAGAATCATTACAAATACCATGCAGCAATTGCCAACTATATACTTATATAAATATATAAACCCAGAAATATTTTAAAGGCATAAGCATAATTTAAAACCAGCTAATTTAACACAATATGAATATTCTGAATTTTATTATAACAAGAAGAATTTTTAGTGCCTTTTCTCTCCAAAGCATTATTTATAAACACAAACAATATAATACAGTGCATTATCAAACTTAAATAGAAGAATAAACTCCAGCAAAAATCTATTTATGTTTCAATTCAGCAATTGTACCAATATCTAAAGAGTTCAGAATAAGAAATAAGGCAATTTGTTACATTTTACACTATAGAGAAATTTTTACACTATAACATATTGTACATTTCAGCACAGAACATGAAACATTTTCTTGGTCCTGATTACAATCAGTTCAATATCTGACTGTCAATGATACTGAGCTCAATATAAGAGCATTACAGCAAAATGTCAAATTACTTGCCAGAATAACATGACAAAACTGGCTCATTAACATATGCTGCTTGATGAACCCTCCATGTAAATACAAATCTTAACTTCAAGAGTTTACATCATAAAGTATCTGACCTGGAGTTCAGCTTGGAGCTCGCCACACACCTGCAGCCATGTAAGCAACAATAATGCTAATATTTGTGTTTGCCATTTTGTGTTAAGGACCAAAAAAAAAGAAAAGTAAAAGAAATGGATTCAAGCAGTAACATGTGTTCATTTATTTTCAAATCAGCAATTTCGAAGTTTACTGACAGACAGTACAGAGCAGGGGAATGACTTGAAAATGCAAAATCAAATCAAATCCCTGCTTTCTTGGTGATCAGCTGCAGCAGCAGCTCCAAGTCAGCCAATCCACACTCGCTATTGATTTTTCTGCTGGTCTTAAGTGACTTTGGACAATGATCAATGTTCTAAAAGAGAAATATTAAATCTCATAAAGAAAAATGCACATCTGACTAAAGAGCAGCAATGAAAGCAAAAGTTTGCCAAAAGATAAAAGGATGTGCATATTTAATGGTAGTCAGACTCTCAGGACACAGACAGCCACTCTAAGAGCAAAATTAGGCTATAGCCTTTTTTTTTTTTGGTGAGAATTGTAGAATAAAAATTTCTTTGATAAGCTCTCAAAACTATTTAGAATTTTATCTGGCAAAATAAACAATCCCTGTGCCTGCAGTGTTTACTGCTGTTATAGATATATAGACCCCTATAAGATATAAAATAGCAGGGGAAAGCTGATAGACTTTTAAAGTAAAAAATGGTTTTAAAAAACATTAGAAGTTCATAACTATTCCATTTCCATATCCCACTGTTTATTGTGATTTGACTCTTTTTTTTTTCTTTTTAATAAAGACCACAGATTTTTCAGGAATTTTATAATTAATTTAATGAGCTATAACATTTTTTTTTTCAACTCAGCTGTGTACAAAGGGGAACCTTGATGCACCGGCAAGCCCAGCTAGGACCCTGTGGATAGATCCAGTGTATTCAGATATCAGCTGGCGTGACAGTGCCTAATCCTGAGTAACGTGACCAAGAGCCAAGGGAATGCTATTTCTCTCCGTTGTTCCAAACAACAGATGCTGTCAATTAACTTTAAGCAGCGTCCAAGAAAACCCTTTTGTTATATTTTGCAGTATTATGCAGAAAGTGTCACCTCTGGAAATGAGGGAACAAGCTGTTTTTCATTATCATTCAATTGTCCCAATCAATCTGACAATTACAAAGAGAAAAAGTCTTAATCACTAGACACATGCTAGTTGCTGCTAGTTTTACCAGCTGCAAAGAAAAAAAGGGAAAGGAAAAGAACTACAGCCCCCCACAAACAACAGAAACAACAACAAAAAACCAACAAAAAAAAAAAACAGAAAAATTCAAAGACTGTTTTCCTCTTTAGAGATGTAACCCAAAAGCATACCTGCGTTAGGGTGCAAGATAATTGAATACACAGTGTTATGCTAGGTATGGGAATAGCCATTGCAACAAATTAGTAATTAAATCAGCTTATGCTGTTGATTTACTGTGGCTTTTATAGAAGTACCATTTGCTGTGTACAAAGAAACAGCCATCAGCATCTTATTCATTTGAATACAAGAAAAGTTGTTCATTAAAGTTGTGACTAGTGAATTTCCATATCATTAAAGTACTGTATACATAAGCAATAAAGGAGCTTTCTGGGAGCTGGTGAGACAATGAGTGTAAATACAGATGGCCAGATTCATTTATTTGGCTGGAAGGACTGAGGCTGCACAAAGGTGGCATTGCCAGCGGGGACATGGGCAGGGCTGGATTACTGCTTTGGTGGCTCTCCTCAAGAGCCTCAAACAATAAATGCAGCTTTTCCACTGGAAAAACTCCTTTTTATCTTCTGATCTGCGCTTTCCTGCACTGATGAGGAGCACAAGTAACATTTTTATGCAGAAAATTCAAACAACAGCATACTGTGCCTATGAGGAAGGATTCTCATACTCTCAATTTCTGCTCTTTGGGTCTCAGTTGTTTGGTAAATTGACTCACCATGACACCTTCACCTGGCCTGCTCATCCCACCAGTGTTCATGAGAAAACAAAGGATAGCTTGGTGGCCCATTCCTCAGGGAGCATGAAGTTCCTACATAACCTCTATTTGAACAGTAAACAAGCAACAGATTTGGCCTGCCATCAGGATTTTGAAGGATTTGATCTACCTGGAATTTCTACAGCGATAAATACCATCCCATGGAAAAAATAATTGTACTTTTCAGTACATTAAAATGTTCTCTCTCCTACCATCACCCAGAATAGAGCAGCAGGCAGCAGCTTTTGGAACAGAACTGGCATCAGGAGTCTCTCAGTGACACATGCACTGGCTGGTGAGTGACATCCATTAGAATAGGTATTCCAGTAAATGCCAGATATGTGACACCGAAAGTATCTGTCTGATGCAAGTCTTTCAGTATGCACCAGTTATGTTTTGTCATCTCTTCTCAAACAGCTCCACTGTCACTAAAACACAGAGAACATTCCGTATTCCCCACCACGCGGCTCTGGCCATCCACACCCGGCCACTAAAGAAGGGCCACAGATGGAAATTATTCCAGAACTATTGCCAACCTTGTTGAATCCTTCTGCCTCATGCAATTCTTGGAGGAAACAAGGGTGAAAAAAATGCCTTGGTTTGCTGACATTCTCACTCAAGAAGCTACATGTGGTTTTTTGTACATTTATCAAAAAGGGCCCACTCTCCTTCATCTGACTGTGTAGGATCTTTCAAAAAGTTGCATTACAGCGAGGTCCCTGGGCCCTGATTGCAGTTCACATAAAAGTGTGCTTGCACTCTGGAGGCCAAGAATATGATGCTGGTACATAAGCCTGGATTTCAGTTTTTGTCCTCAGGAAATCTGCTAGTCACAATAATTCCAAACCATACACATAAAGATATAAAGATCAATGCACAAAAGAGATTCACAGTAAGTATTAAAACAAAACACATATCTTACAGCAATCCATAAGACTTAGATGAGAAGGAAATTTGATACCTGGGGCATGAAGAAGAAAGAACAGGTAAGACTTTTTGATAAAAAAAGAGAACTCTCAGGTGCTGCATTTGGCAATCGCACGCAGTTTTGTACACTCTGACCAATAAATCTATGAAACTGCAGGCCAGGCCTATAAGGCAATGAACAAAGTGGGACAACTCAGAGAAAAACAAATAATTTTGATTTCTAATCTCTTTAGAGACGAGGCGTGTGGACATCATGGGCCCTGCAAAGGCCACCTGCCAAAGATGGAAAAACAGTCTCTGAGACCCCAGACCTGTCTGAAACCAGGAGATGAGAAGGACACAAGGGGCAGATGGCTCTGAGAGTTTTCTCAAGAGGTGGCAAATTTGTGACTGGTTGTAAAACTGCTCATTCTTCTTGGCAGGCTTTTCTGATTTCTAAACTATTCAGGCTAGTTGAGGTTTCACTAAAGGCACAGCACATAAAGATGGAAAGAGGTTTTGTCTTAGCTAGGCCCTTTCAATGGGAATTATCTGACCTCACCCCCAATTAACCTGTAAAATTGATACAAGTCACTCAGAGGGGGAATCTCAGTTACTGTGGGATGGCTGACCCATTGAAGATATTTTTTGCTGTAGAAAATCTTTATTTTATAACATAAGATTTCCTTTAGTATCTACAGTGACAGCATAGATCCCACACAGACCTGCATTTCTTGTGTAGGGAAAGTCTAGCTCTTTCTATAAAGTACAGAAGATGGTATTTAAATTTTTATTTTTGAAAACTAACATCCCTTTGAAAAAGAATTTTTAAAGAGTTCATGCATTTTTTGAGACATGTATGTTTATTTGTATAAAAGAGAGGAAAATCAAGCTAATTAGTCTTTTAATAGATCTTTTTGTTTTGGTGGGATATTTTGTCCAAAACTGAGAAAGAAGTAGGTTGCTTGATCGATTTCTCTTTGCAGAGCTCAACTGCCCTTGCCATAAAATTAAAAACTTCTGTGAGACAAAATCAACATCAGAATAGAGTTAGCATCCTTTTGCATTCTATCTTGATAGTGGGGGGGAAAAGCACTACTTTTTATTGTAATTATACTGATCTGCATATGTCTATTCAGTCTTTCAAGATCTCTTTTAAATAAACTCTTGAGTCTATGCTGCTTCCTTCTTGAATGTTGTTCTTCATTCCACTGTGTGGAAGAACTTACAGAATAGAGAGAACAGGTGTGTTTATTAACAGTTATGAGGCACTCAACTAGAATCTTCCAATTTTCATTTACAGTTGGACTGCAAAAATGCATATGTAAAAGTGCAACTTCAGAATGAATGAAACTATTCAAAACACCAGATCCAGAAGAAAAATAAAAAAAGACCAATTATCACAGAAGAAGCACCTTTTTTTGACTTACTCAGAATAAAATGTCCTAAAAAAACCCAAACTCATTTTGAAATGTATGAAGATTTAATTTGCAAAAGACACAAGTAGCTAAAAAGAAAACGTAAGAATTTTAAAAATAAGCAACATGAATGAAATTGTGCACAAAGCTCTATTTCCTCTAGCACTGGGCAGCCTTAGAGGACACTAAAGACATCTCTGAGAAGACCCAGCTTGGCACTGTCAGAGATCACAAATATGGCATGGGAGCCCTCAGCACCTCCAGAGGAAGGTTGAAAAGGAGGAACGAAGCCAGTTCAGGATTATAAAGTGTGTAGGGGGGGGAAAAGCAAACTTTAAAGGAAAAACATACATTTTGGTGCATTTAAATAGAATAAAGACTTTTCTGCAAGGAGCACAGGCAGTGATGGAGGGGCAGCTCCATCTTTCCACGGGAACTCGGAGGCATCTCAGGAAATCAGCAGCAGCCAAAGCTCGCCCTGTGCCAGCCCCCACAGGCAGTGGGGTTAAATGAGGAGGAAGTTCTCCTCTGCTGCTCTGGGCTCGTGTCTGGAGCCTGTCCCACTCAGAGCCAGAGGAGCAGGAAGTAATTCCTCGTCTCACACTGCTGCTTCTTGGCCTCCACCAAAATTTCCCTGCTGTCACTAAGGAAGAGAGGCTGCTAGCAGTACCTCAGAAAGACGTATAAAAAAAAAAATAACCTTCCAGAAGCCAATTAAAATGTAGGCCAAATGCTCGGGGAAAATTTCTGTAAACACAGGTGGAGTGTGCCAGCTCTTTGGAAAGTGGGTGTTTTTAATAAAAATGATGGAGAAGGGCTGCATGGCAGACTGCTGAGGGGAGTCAGAAACCTGCAGCTGCTTTCTGGGGATGGAGGGGGAAGATCCAGCCATGGCAGGATCTGGGTTGGCCTGGCTTTTGTTAACAGGGCAGGAACAAGAAAAAAACAAGGAGTATGATAAGGAATGATTAGAGAAACTGGCTATCAGAAGGCAGAAATAATTTAAAATGGTAATAAATGAAAAGAGTAAGAGGGAAAATGGCACTTCGGACAGAATGCCAAAGTACACTTCAGGTGTCCTGGGATTGTTGGCTTAACCCACCAGAGATGAAAGGGCAGACTGGAATACATTTAAAACCCCTCACTCTTTAAGTAATACATTAAAGTAGGGATGAATTTGGAAGAAGTTATGGAACAATTCTTAATGGTATTTAGAAATCTGCCCAACATTCCCTAATCAACAAGGGTCAGGCGGAAAGGATATTCCTCAGTATTTTCAGCAATACATTTTAGTCAGAAACCTGCAGCTGCTTTCTGGGGATGGAGGGGAAGATCCAGCCATGGCAGGATCTGGGTTGGCCTGGCTTTTGTTAACAGGGCAGGAACAAGAAAAAACAAGGAGTATGATAAGGAATGATTAGAGAAACTGGCTATCAGAAGGCAGAAATAATTTAAAATGGTAATAAATGAAAAGAGTAAGAGGGAAAATGGCACTTCGGACAGAATGCCAAAGTACACTTCAGGTGTCCTGGGATTGTTGGCTTAACCCACCAGAGATGAAAGGGCAGACTGGAATACATTTAAAAACCCTCACTCTTTAAGTAATACATTAAAGTAGGGATGAATTTGGAAGAAGTTATGGAACAATTCTTAATGGTATTTAGAAATCTGCCCAACATTCCCTAATCATACAAGGGTCAGGCGGGAAAGGATATTCCTCAGTATTTTCAGCAATACATTTTGGATAATCTCCTCATCTTGGCCCATTCCGGGGGAAATTTTTCTGCTCTGAATGCATTTACCACAATGGATGTACCTCTAGTAGAGACAAAATAAAGATGGGAAAGAAAGAGCCCAGCCCTCCTGCAGCTAATGGCGCTGATCAGCTATTGATGAGTCCTCAATGTCAGCAATAGGCCAGGCATTAATGAGGAACGCTCACTGCTGATTTATTAGCAAGATATTCCTCTGACAGGGAAAACTGTTGTTGGAGAAAATGCCCATTCAGTGGGAGAATAATAACAGGTAATGGGAGCAGCACACACAGGTTCAAGCCCTTCTGCATGCCCATCCCTGGCAGGCTCTGTGAGCCATTGTGGAATGACCTTACTGGCAAGCATGCAAAATACAGGATGCATCTCTGCCTCAGGAAGCTGGTTAAAAAGAAAAAGCAAGATAAAATATGTGGAAATACCTTTAGCTAATTCAGATCTTTGACTGATAACAAAGCAAGGCAAATTGCAAAGATCTGATACAAGTTCTGTGTGGGTTTTTAGCTACGTGAAGTATTTTCTTTGCAAAATTGGATGGAGTATTTTTATTCTTAATAACTGAAAGTGTAATGTACTGTATTTTATGCTGTTACAGAATTGTGTAAAGGTTATTTTGCTGCTAGTTCAATGCATATTTTCATATGCAAATGACACAAATTAAATTATCTCAAATAGTAGCAGAAATTCCAGGAGAATAGTATTTTAAATATAAATCCTCATCCCCTCAAGTCATATTATAGATAGAAAATTGCTTCTGTATTTATATTTTTTCATTAAAAATAAAATGATTAATTTTACAAGTTAATTTACCTTCCCCATCAAAACACCAAAATTGAAATTATATATTCTAATGCTTAGAGATATTAAAGACTCGTTTATTGAAAGCAACTTATTGTTTTAGAAACATCTTCTTTAGAAGTGCATGCTGCTGCTGCACTTCTACAACATTGGTAAAGATTTTATTGAACAGACTGTGCATTGCTGCTTGGGTTTTGCTAAGCTTTATGGAATTCGGATTTGCTCAGGAACCTACAAGAGATTTTGTGCACAACTTTACACTTTTTTTCCAGTTTTGGAAATTTGCAGGGAGCTCTGTAGCAGCCTTGGTCATGGATTTTAGGGAAAGGCCTGACTGCAGTGCAGTGACTGTCTCAGGACGGTCTCAGAAGGGTTAATGGGAACAACCTGCTCCCCCCACACACCACGTGGAAACTCACTTTTATTTCCACACAGCTTTCTTCCTATTATAACCTTACCATAACCTTCAAAGATGAATCTTGGTGAACCATAGTAATGGGTTTATAAGAATAAGACGTGAAAACACCTCCAGCATTTTCACAGCCTCATCTTTTCCTTCAAAAGAAATCTTCCTTTCATTTAATAATAGGGCTTATTCTTTCTTCTATTAATAAAATGATAGCTTTGCTCTCTTTTAGATTTTTATATTGTGCCTAACTAAGGTCAAAGAAGGCTCAGGTTGGGCATCTCTTTGCAATAATTTCATGTTGGAGGAAGAAGAAATATATGTGGCAGGGAAATTATCCCACCAGCTAGACAGGAACCTGTGTTTAGTCACTGAGCCACTTGAAGGTTAATCAGATCTCCAACCAATCCCATCAACACGGATGTGATGAATATTTGATTCAGACTAATTAGTAGGCAAACCCAGACATTCTGAAGGTGTTTGGAATGGCTTAGACAGTGACCTGGAAAAAGAATAGAGGTAGCAATACTCCCCATTATTACACTACAAAAATTACTGCACTCCCCCTTAGGTCACCTTCACAACCCCAGAAGACTTGCAGGTGTGAATAACAATAATCAGAAATAATGGTAGATGTTATAATTTCTCTTTCTTTTGTCAGTATTTCCCTGGAAATGGAGATTATGGACCTCATGGTTGTGCTCAGCCTGGAGGAGAATGTAGTTCCAAGGGGTTAGGAGACACACAAAAAGTGTAATATTTGTTACTTTCTGCATTTCCAAAGGCCTGAAATAAGGTGATAAAACTTAGTCCAGCCAATACTTTCAGAAATACCATCTTCACACTAACACTATTCTGTTCCAGAACAAAATACTACATGGTTTAAGGCAGAAAGCAAGTCCTTCCCTCTAGCTGGACCTTTCCCTCTCCAAGGAATTCTTTCCCTGTCACAGGCATCTTTTCATGAAAATCCTTTCCTTAGGATTTTTCCTCCTGAGAAGCTGAGAGGCCTCAGGAACAAAATGTAAACAATGGTTATCTGCTGCTGTGGGATGCAACAGGTGCATCTGTGATGGGTCTCATGTGGTTGTTTCTAATTAATGGCCAATCCCAGTCCAGCTGGCTCGGACAGAGACTCTGGAACAGCTGCCTTTGTTATCATCCCTTTCTATTCTTAGCTTAGCTGGCCTTCTGTGATGAAATCTTTTCTTCTATTCTTTTAGTATAGTTTTAATGTAATGTATATAATAAAATAATAAAACAAGCCTTCTGAAATATGGAGTCAGATCCTCGTCTCTTCCTTCAACATAAGACCCCTGTGACCGCGGTCACACTTCCCTGGAAAGTTTTCTGTGCTGCAGATACATTTGGCACACAGTGCCTCAGAGCAAGATAAGCGATTACTGCATTATAAGCCAAAGAAACGTAAAAACTGTGATTTCTGTAACGCTATGATTGGTGAATTGGTATCATCCCTCTTGCCAAACATGCCTTTTTTCCCCCCACCAAAGTACTGCAAACCTTGTTACACTGAGGCTTATAAACCAAATCAACCAAATCCTAAAGCTGGCCTGCAAGCAGTGCCATTTAGAATTTCTAAATGGATGAATACAAAAAGAGAGAAAAAAAATGCCCTAAGTGGCCTTTTCTCTTCATGAGACAAAAGGCTTTACAAGGGGAGCACAAGGGCAACTCTTTGTTGGTCAGATCATTTCTCTTGTCAGGTTTTGACTCTGTTTCGCTTCTACAGTCAGGAATAACTCTGTGAGAACATCACTATTAACTAAAAAGGTTAATATCTTGTCTTCTGTTTTAGAAAGAAGTTGAAACAAAATTTCAGATTAAAATAAATTTAAAAATAGGCCTGCACAAATTCTAAATCAGAAATGTCAAAAATAAAAAAGTAGTATGTCCTCTCAAAATATGATGATGTAGAAAAAGAAGATTTTATCTTGAGTGGATACCAGAGCGTGAGCATACCTTGCCTTACACGTTTCACAGTCAGCAAGTGTGCAAATTTTTCATTTTGACTGCAGAAAAAATATCCAATTTTTACTGAAGCAAAAAAGAACTGTGCTACAGAAGGATTTTCAAGTAGTTTTGCCACCACTGACAGACAGAAACAAGAATATAGAAATAAATGGGAAAAGCCATTCACTGAATAAAGGGTGCCATTACACAGGGTGCTAAACTTCTTCCCTTTAATGAGGCTTGACCATGTCCTAGCACTCTCCATGGTCATTTGGACTCAACACGGCTAACAAATTGCAGGCTTGGACATGAATGATGGATTTCTGCACATTAATAGAAAATGAATAATTGGAATACATTTTTTTCTTCTTCAAATCAGATTTCTGAGAGATCTGTAAAGGCTTAAATGGACACAGAGCCACACAGTTTACAGGAAAATAGAAAAAATTCACACAAAAGTGTGATCCATAACTGAAGTTATCAGCCTACATGATCAAATGAGGTGTTCCAAGGACACCTTTACTCCATGGGTTTCTAGGATTGGACATTAAACTAACCAGTCAAGTTATCTAAAGGCTTTTGAAAAAAGACTTAAAAATACCCCACAGCCCTTAAACCACCTCACTTGTCAGTTTATAACTTGAGCTGTAAAAAAGATGCAGAAATAGAAATAGATGCAGAAAGGAAAGAGGAAGATGGGAAATGGCTAAAAGAACCTGCTCCAAAACAGAAATCCAGTGTCAAACTATACCTGTGTCTATCCAGCATCTGACCGCAAAAATTACATTTCCAGGCAAAAGTATACAGTTTTTGTAATAACCTGCAGAAACTCTTATTATAAATCCCTACTACCTTTATGCCAAAAGTGTGCCTAAAAACAGTCTCATTTTTTAATAGTACTACATTAATGCATTTGAATTTTTAAAAATCCTGTAAAGCCCAGCATTCATGTTTAACAAATGTATAAAAATAAAATTAAACACTGAGATAAATTATGAGAGTAACATTTTATAGGTATCTGACTGTTTTACTCAGAAAAAAAAAATTATTGATAGGTATTTCTTTATAAGATAATTGGATTTCTTTCATAGTGTAAAGAAATATAAAAGATATTTAGAAACTACACAGGCAAATTTTCTCTTTCATGTTTTCATTACACATCCTAGAAATATAACAAAAAGACACATTTCTGAAACAAAAAAAAGTCTCTGAATGAGCCAATATTTCAAAATGATAATACATGACAAAATATATCAAAATAATTATAAAAGTGATTCAGACAAAAGTGACTCTACATATTTTAAGTTAAATAGCAAGCTGTTAGTCTAACCAAGAAAATCTTATGCTTCTCATTCATTTTTCTTCACAGATTTTAAAGAAACACAGAATGCTTGAGGTTGGAAGGGACCTCTGGAGATTGTTTAGCCCAAGCCCTGCCTTGGAGCAGGGTCAGCTCCTGCAGGTTCTCCAGGAATGTTCTCAGTGGGGCTTAAATAACTCCATGAATGGACACTCTACAACCTCTCTGAGCAACCTGTTTGACCACCCTTATCATTAAAAAAGCTTTTTCCTACATTTAAATGTAATTTCCTGTATTTCCACTTGTTTCCTTTGCCTCATCCTGTCACAGATGTCCTATTTGCAGGCATTGATAACATTCCCCCTTCTCTCCTCCATGCTCAAGAGTGAGCTGTGTCAGCATCTTGCCACGTGAGAGATGCTCCAGACCTTGAACCACCTTTGTGAGAATGAGCTCCCCATGTCTGTCTGCTGCTGGATTGCCCAGAACTGGGCACAGCATTTTCCAGATGTGTCCCAGCAGCGCTGAAGGGAAAAGGAGGATCCTGTCCCTCATCCTTCCACTAAAGCTTCCCTGCTTCCACTTCTGCCATCTCATGGGCTTTCTCAAATTAATGAAAGACACATTAAACCACTGGAAGTTGTTAAAAAAAAAAATTAAGATAAAAGGCAACAGCTTATGAGATGAGGGTTCAGTATGGAAATATGGCCCCACAGTTCTCAGATTCTATGTAACAGCTTCTATATAAAGCAGAGTAGTTCTGAGAACACCGTTGTAAGAAATCCTCATGCTTTGCTTCTAAGAAAAAGGATGTTTTGACATTAGTTTTAGGTAGGTCAAGCTTTTACTTTCAGATTTTATTTGTAAAGCAAAAAACTGTTATCACAGAGAGGGAAAAGAAGGTATGCTAGCTAGCAACAGGGAGTTGATTAATGCACAGCTGAAGACCTAAAAATGCCATGAATTTCCTGGCAAAGTATGTTAACGAGCAACAGGGAGCTGATGCAGCTGAGGACAAAAAAATTCCATGAATTTGTTGGCAAACCCATAGAAACTGCACATGTTACTGCAGGACACTAAATGCATAGTCCTGCAAGATGCTGGGTCTCACCCCAGCAATTAAATCCTCCACAAACTCAAGCCCTGTTCTGGTCTCACCACAGATCAGTTTAAGGGCCCTATTTTTGTTATCTCCAGCACATTGTTTACACTTCTCAGAATTAGTCTATTTCCTTTTAATTACAGTTTGGCAAATCATTGCTCCCAACTGTTTGTTCAAAGACACTTGGAAAAACAAGCCTTTAAGTTTCAGAAGAAAATTATTACAACTGCACACAGCTACTCTCAAAATCCAAACAAGAGCGTGGATTTCTCACTGAGGAACTCTTCACACTTCTTTCTAGAATCTGGATGAACCTTCAAGGGGCAACACCTTTGCAAATACTTAGTCTTCCAGAAGAGGATTCATGCCCAAAGGCATGAGTTATCAGGGGAAAAAAAATACACAGACTATGTGTGTTTGTGTAAAAACTGCTGCATTAAGACAGATCAAAGATTCACCCAAATTGATGTCCAATGACCAATAAAGAACACAAATAGGTTCTGAGGATAAATATAACAACATCAGTGCAGGTATTATGAAAAGAGTTAAAGTGCAAAAAGATTCAAAATATGACCTTTTCATCTCATGTACAATCCACAGACAAATGTAGAGATATGCAAAAAATCAGGCAGGAAGAAAAACAGATGATAATTACTAACAAACCATAGGATCTGCAGAGCATAGGTAATTTCAAATAAATAAGATTACAGTTTCATAAAGATAACAGGGCAGCTACAGAAAACAAAGTTACCCCATCTAAGAAATTGCTGAGGAAACAATAAGGCTACAGAGATCCTAACTTGGGTCCTGGAAATGTGCCTTATCACAGTACTGACACCTCCAACAGAATATTTCCCACTTCCCAGGAAGGCTAGAGGTGAGGGAGAGGATCACAGGGAAGCAGCTGCACTCTTCTCACTTCTGTGGCAAGCTGGGCACACCCTGGGGTGAGGATCTCTCCTTTGCAGGGCAATGACAGGCACTCTATCAACATCCCCTGCTTCAGGCTTCACAAAGTATTTGGCTTCCTCTCTCATAATATTTGGAATGAAAACAGCACTATCCAAATGTCATGAACCTCCATTTTCTTTAATTAAATTGACTACATTGATGGAGCCAGAAAGGCTTCTGAACATGAGGAATCACTCCATGAAATATTTCTAGTGTGGGCCCCTTGTAAATTTACCCTTTTCTGGCAGTTTTATGAATAAAAAAAGAAAACATGGTGATATGGTGGGTGACATATGCAGAATACACTTTGAGAATAATGACATGGATAAGTTACTGGGGTGATATATTTTAATATAAGGAACATCATCTTGGGTTAGGTCAGTGGTCCATCTAACACAAAACTGTCTCTGCATTTGGCAGATACGAGTTCTGCAGGACACAACCTAAAAAGAGACAGCAAATCACTCAGCAACTATTTTACTTTAGAATAAGGAGACACTGGGTAGGATGAAACACTCATGTGTGGTAACAATACCTTCCATGGACAAACATGGAACAGCAAAAACAAATACAGACCACATACATGCAATGTGCTCAGGTCTGCACCATCAGGCAGAATAAAGTTTTGATAGAAACACTTCAAGAGAGAGAAAAAAAAAAGAGTTGTTGTAATAATGGAAAAGTTTGGAAGAGAAACATATTTCATCTGTGGCTCACTGAAAGGGCGCGTGTGCAGCGGAGCCTCTGCTGAGGCTGCGGAGTGTGGTTACACTCAGATGGGCACTGCAGGCTGGGACAGGGCACAGTCATGCTCGGGCAGCTGGAACAGCCCAAAAAGCTGCCCAGGTTTGTGGCTGACATTTAGAAGGCAGAAACATTTGTAACCTCAGCTGAATGAGGGCTACTGAAGGCCTGAGACTGAAAGCTGAAGCTAAAGTAATTCAAACTAAGAGCAGCACGTGCATTTTCAAACAGGAGGCTTATCGATCATCAAAAAGAAAAAAAAATAAAAATAAATCTTAAAAGATTCTGTTAATCGCCCTCTATTACCTGACATCCATAAATCAAAAGTAGATTTTCTGGGAGATACACTGCAGCATTTTGAGCTCACTGCAGAATTTATGAGTATTACTCTCAAATCTGTTCCCTGTGAGAAGCAGCACCAGATCACCACGGTGGTACATGATATTCTTAGCAGCCAGGAGAGCAGGGCTCTCTGTTTTCTTAGGAGTGCAGATATTGGGTTATTCCCCATGGCTTTTTCAGTGTTCCTAGAAGCAGGTATGCCAGCAAGGGAGAGGAAGGAGGCCCTTGGACTCTTCCTAGTGCACAAGCAATGGAATCAGCAAGGTGATGAGTGCAGGGTGCTGAACATCCATGAAAAAGAAACTCGATCCATGCAACCCAGAAGTTGTGGTAGGTATAATTTGGGTAAAGAGAGAGGCCAAGCAGAGCTGACACACACATACCAGCAGTAAAATGTTTACATCTGGGTTCTGTTTACTGGCCACATCTTTCACAGACCTCTTAGCTTCTATTTACAACATATCTTCCCCAAAAATTATAAATTGTTTTAGCTGGAACTGTCAGCACTATGCTGACAATGCTTAGTTGTATTGATTTTATGATGGAATATTATTTGCTTTGTTGAAGGTTTTGCAGAGCTGTTTCTAATCTAGTGATAGATGTTGGCAAACTATCCTTAGGAATTTTAACATTCTGACGGTTCTTGCAGTCTGAATATAATTAATAAAAAAAAGCTGTAGCAAACTGCTTAGTGGAACAAGACTATGGTTTGAGTCATTTCATTACAGTCTTTGACTAACAAATTGGAATCAATTTGTAAGGACAGAACAGAAGATTATTTTGGCATTTAAAGTATATTTAGAATGAGGGAAACATAAGATACCTCTTTTTGTTCCAACATTTAACCCATTGTCTCCAAGATACACATTTTATCACTTTGGGGATTAATAATTTTAGTCTTCCCATTTTTGTTTTTCCCATCTGTTCACCTGTATTTGCCTACTTTCATCTCTCTTCACACTCGTTATTAATCAGGCCAATAATTTGGGATGCAGTGAGTGAAACTGAGAATTATTAGGGAATTTTTTGCTTTGTGCATAGCAAAAGAAAAACAGGAAAAAAATAATAATAAAAATAAAAAATTTATAAAAAATAAAAATAAAAATTTATAAAAATAATAAAAATAATAATAAAATATTATAGAGCAGAGCCAAGCTGGTTTGATATGGTTTCCAATAGAGTTTCTCCAAGACAAGCAAAAGAAATTAGCCCATTTGAGCAAATTAAAAGTTGGCTGGGAGGAGCACGAGGGAGCACAGCACAAGAAACAAGAGCAGGGCTCTGAACAATGAAAGCAGGGAGATGTTGGATTTTGTTGCTTGCTTTTCAAACCATCTGCTCCTCGGGCATGAAGGAGTTTAAAAAGTGACCTGGATACGTGACTGGACCGTACAAAACACAATAGTAGGCACATGCTTTCTAATTAAAATCAGTGATCAAGCAGCAAAACATCTGCTGAAGAAAAGGTCTTTATTTGGCTTTACAAATTTATAGTATGCTTCCAGTGAAAGGAAAATCTTAATAGTCCGATTTGTGATGCTGCAAGTATTTTCTAAAATAACATAGGGATAACTGTGGTGTATTTTTATATAGGAAATGACCTTCCATATTGTCTTTATCTGAGAAGTCATCTCTCTTTTATCATCAAAAAAGACATAATGCTACATAAAGAAAATACAATATGAATGTCCTTTCATATTAGATTTTAACCATGATTAAAATAGGGCTCTATAAAGCCAGAGCTGCTGAAGTCTCTGGGATTTGCAATTATACTTGGCAGCAAACAAATGGGAACTATAGGGGAGAAGTGTATGCTACAGCATATAAACAAAAGGCAGGAAGATAACTATGAAACATTTTATCAATGCTCAGCAAGAAAGAACATTTATATCTTGAGCTGAGAGATGAGTCCATCCTTCATGGCTTAAACAGAAAAAAATGGTTTTTTGGATCCATGCAGACAGACTGAAAATGACTGTGGGAGCATTAGATTCTTAAAATTCCAAACTAAGAAAATTTCTATGGTATCTGATTGGTTATATCTTAATTTCATACCACATAAGTATTCAAGATAAGAATTTCCCTACTTTTCAAGTGATTAGAGGCAAATCTCTTAGCCAAAACAGCTAAACAAGGTATTATTATTTTAAAATGCTTCAGAAATTCTGTAGATATTCAAAACCCACCCTGCTTCAGCTTTATTTCCATACAAGGGCACAAAGCTAGCTGCCAATAAAAATAAATTATCTGGGAAGCAATCAGAAAACCTCACAAACACTAAATAAAATGCCATAAGGTACTGTACCAGGAGTACCATACCATAAGGTACCATAAGCACTGAAATATATTGTATGTCAAACCGTGTTAGCAAATATGCTTCACTAACACTCATCAAGGAGCAGGAAAATCCCAGCTTCTATTCCCCTAATCTTAGAGCAGAAAGCATTCTATAAATAGATTTTTTTTTAAAAACCACAGTATATTGCTGTTGTTCCAATATTTTACCGCTACTGCTCACTTACAGTATCTGACTTGCTTCCTAAATACACATAAGGAAATTCATGTTTAGAGCTGACTTGGAGGGCAAAAATTTCAATCTTAGATTGAAATTAAAGTTGAACACTGCCTGGACTCAGAGCTTTCTTAAACGCTGCCCAGGTCCTCAGTACTCAATGAAAACCATTTCCAAGTCCTTTCTCTGCAAATCTTATCAGAATCCTGTTGAAAACATACCCTGAATTTGAGCTTCATTTGATGAGATAAAACATCTGAGATCGATGATGGGGGCACACAAATGAAGGCTGAAGCTGAGCCAGGGGTGTCAGGAGGGGAGAGGAAGGAACAAGAGGACATTACTGTCACTGCTTGTGCCCCACGATGGCAGTGCCAGTGTGATGTGCTGGGGTCTGGCCACACAGCCCCACCCTCACAGAGGTGCCCACATGGAAATGAAGAGGAGCTGGAAACCCCATTTGCACCTTCAAAGAGCAAACACAAACACAGGTTTGGGTAAACCACCCCGCATTAGTGTAAGCCTAGCTGAGGATTCTATATCCCCCCTCCAGCGTTAAATTAATTCCCACGGGTATCCCCTCAACAATGCTTCATATTTTGATGTCTAAAAAAATTAAATACTAAATATGAAACACACATCACAGGACCTCTGTTCTACTTCTACAGGATAATTAAAACTATTTATTTATTACCACTTCTCGCCCTGCACTTTCAGAAAGGCAGAAAAAATCATAAGCCTAAAGTAAAATTATACCTGTGTTCAGCTATTCTTCCTCTCTGGGAACTGACTGAACTGCAAAAAAATGAAGGCAAATATGGTGGGCACTGGACAGCAGATGAGACTGAACACCTTCCAGAGCACTCCTGATGCAGCTTCTCTATCTTTGGGAACAGATCCATCCTTTTTAAAGAACACAGCCCTAAGAAAGAGCTCAGGCACCTGAGCTGCAAACTTTTGACCTGTGTGCCCCCAGTTCCCACTGACCCACAAATTGCCAAATAGATTTTGATTTACAATGCTCTTTTCCCCCCTGTTTTTTTGTAAAAACAGCTGCCCTAAGAAGAACATTAAAGTGTCATTTAGGTTTAAAAAAAATCACCTGCTAACATCTTCATTAAACAATGGCATTTGAATCCTTAAGTGCCAATTGTAAAGTTTCTGTTGGATTTCTGGGACTCTGTTTAAAGCAGAGTTATTTTGCTTCTTTAATGTTGGTGGGTCCCTGACAGCTTACATCATGACACCAAAGGATACAAAGGACTTAAAAGTACCTTTCAGGCATTGATTTAAATCAAACAGCAGTGGAGGAAAATGAACTTGTGTGTGAAAGGTTTGAATCTTCTGACATACATTTCTTTCATTTGCAAGCAGGTTGAATACTGCAATTGAATAACTGCATCAAAAGAAATGAAAGATATGAATACTTGCACTAATTTTTTTATTTATATCTCCAAGTGCTATTAATCTAACAGGGATGCATTTTTCAATCCCATCTCATTACTAAATGAAAGTAAGTTTTTCTACTTCTTTAAATGGAGATTGGGAAAATGGTAAAGTCAGCATTGGAATTCAGCAGTGCTGAAATTTGCCACCACTACAAGACAAAGTAGGCTTTGTTGTCATTTCAGCATGACTATTTTTCCCATAAGATTCTGACTCACCCCCACAATAATTTTCAACCCAAAAAAAAGCAGAAGGAGAAAAAATGGGCTTTTTAGAGCAAAAACGTAGCTTCTAAAATAAACTTCCCTGAACAAAACATTTCTTGTTTTTCAGATTTGATGTCCTTGATTAAATATTAAAGATGAAACATTGCAGAGCATCAGCATATTTCTTCATTAAACCAAGGGGACATCCTGAAGATATCCTTGTGCTTTATTTCTGCCTGGCTATACCACGGGATCAGCAAAATATGCAACTAATTTAACCTTGACCACTGCCTTACATTCAACAGGGACCTGAGGGTTTACATAGCATTATCCCTGGAGTTATCTATTTTAGTTTTTCTATTTTTGTGTGTTTAGACACAGATTATTTACAAACTGCTGGTTTGCAGTGACTAATTCCCAAAAAAAAAAAAAAAAAAAAGGAGTATCAGCAAAAAGATCTTTAAAAAGATCTTTCCAAAAACTCAGTACAGTCTTGAGTAAGCAGGAGATGGGGAACAAATAACCAGAAGGAGCAAGAGAACAGGACAACAGCTGAAGCCAGAGGGTTTCTGTTCAAGAGCAGCTTATGATGGAAGGTACAAAACAGAAATATATCCCAGGCAATTCCTGGATCAGAAGAATATTGATTATCAAGAATATATTCCTGTCCACAAATCAAGCTCAGTGAAATATAAAAATAGTAGGAAAAAGAAAATTCACTGCTGAGGAGAGCTATGAATCACTAAGGAGTAAAAGGCAGGTAGTTTGACAGAAAGACAAACATCTCAAGAGGTTGTTTCCTCTGATGAATTATGAAAAAATATTCCTTGACTTGAAATGCTGCACTTTCCATTACACCTATGCATGGGTCAAAGCATTTCAAAACTACTTTTACAGAAAATAAAGGGGGGGGGTAATCAACAAACCCACAGGAGATCATCGATCAATGGCTAGAAAATGCAGAGAGACTAAAAGCGACACTCCCACCAAATTAATAGTTATTTAATTAAATCCAGTCCAGGAAATGAGCACAAGGCATTCTCACAGGAGCCAAGAGCCTGGCAGTGGGTGCTCCTGCATGTGGTGAAACAGGCTCTGGTTCAAGGCTGTAGCTGTGGCAAAGCCAAAAAACTAATTGAGACAGAGTCTTACACATCTTCAATAACTTCATGAATCTCACCAAAACTCCACCCTGAACCTAGGAAATTGTTAGCCAGTGAAACCTGAAGAAATATTTGTTAAAAATTTTTAAAAAGTCCATTCTTTTCCATTTTTCAAACACTTCATTTAGTTAAAACACTTCTTGATGGTTCTTTTCTCTTCAAGGCATGCTCTGACCAGAGACAAACACAGTGAAGTGCTGCACAGAGAGAAAGAAGATTCCAAGCCAGAAGAGTTTATATTTAAATATTTGTATCTGAGAATCCAAGAATGAGACAAAAAAACCTAAGTCTCTTCTCATTTAGAAGGCTAAATGATTATAACTTTTCTTTTGTTAATGTGCACGTTTCTTTTTATTAGCGTTGAAGATCAAATGAATAAGAATTGACAAAAGACGGAATTCTGATTCCAGAAAACTCAGTTTGTAAAACAACCCCTTAGAAATGAAACTCTTCCTGTACAACTTCTTCTAACAGTAATGGAGCGTGTAGGGCTAACAGCATAACAAGCTAAAAATAAGCTCTCACAGATATTAAAAGTAGATGCCAAGAAGGAGATCTGGACATTTGTTTGAATTCAGATTCTCACTTGGCAATGTTCTGAAGGCAAACCTAATTAAAGGTTACAGTTGGCTACATTGCATTACCCAGACATTACAGACTGTAATTGTTCTAGGAGCATGTGAGTGTTTAATTTCTACAAAAAAAATACCTCACAGTTAAATTAAACATTTATCTATTTGAGATAGTGAGCTAAACACCCACTCAAAAGAAAAGAAAAAGAAGTCAGAAAAGGTAACTGAATGAATAGCAATATAACAGTTAGAAAACTTTTGCTAGTTGCACTTCCATTACAATACTCAGCTTGGAGCTCACAGCTCTACCGCATGCAGAAGGATGTTGCATGGAGAAAATTGGTTTATTGTCTGAGAAATACAGGAAATCTCTCTCTCCTTTTTTGTTTCTGAACAATTAATGCAGCACTGGTTAGGCACAGTCTGGAATTGGGCACCTAACACAACAATAGTCAAGACTGAAATGAAATTAAAGAACCAAGATCCACATTTACTGGAGCAGAGGCCTGAGCACTACTGAGGAGTGCCATCCACTTGTTCAATTAGTTCCTACACCCATGTGCATCCAGTTAAAATTGTCCACCTCTCAAGATGCAGGATATCCTTTTTTGGGGTGAGCTGCTCTCATTCCCTGCTGCAACCAATGCCAAGAGCTCTGTCCAAATGGAGCAGGAAGAAATTGGCCCATGAAACTTGAACCTGGTCCATTGATGCACCTGAAGCCTACCAACCCACTGATTTTCTTGGGCAACCTAACCTTGAAGACACAAAAAACTGTGTAAGAACTCAAAAGCTCTGGAGTTAGGCCTTAATTTCCTGAGCTGAGCCCCCACGATCTGATTTTAGCATACAACAACCTCTCTAAAGCCTCCCAGAGGCACTTGAACAGTCAAATTTGGTCAGGACTATACTCTCTGGTGCTGATGCCTCACTTTTTTGTAGCAGCGTGATGGTTGGATTACTCACACTGGGAGTAGGAGGCAGTGGATTTAAATCTCTGAACAGTCTGATGGAACCAAATTTGTATTTTCCATGTCCTGGGAGAATGACTAAATCCCTGCCTCCAGCCTGATGACTCTAAGTGAGTTTCCACGCTCCACTCCCTGCGATGTACATATATTTTTACAGGAGATCTACACTGGATAAAAAAGAAACATTGTGGGTCACCTGATGTAAATGGTACTATGAATCTTTAAGTATCTGATGAAAAGTTGAGCTGTTTAAAAAATATATTACTTTCTTGGACTTCAAAGATCTGTGATGGGCCCTGCACTCCAGTGAACGCTTTAATTCCTGAGAATACGAGGGAGAAAAATACTGCTAGAAGTGATTTGAGGATATCTGCCAAATTTGTTGTGCAATTGGCACAGATCTGGCTCAGTGTTCGTGCACGTACATCCACAGCTTGGGTTGCCAGGGAATGTCGCTGTTGAACTGGATTAGTGCCCCCACCACGCCCTGGGGTTTCAGGGATCCCAGCTGCAAAGACCATCCTTAGATTTGCGTCTCGGTGGACCCAAATCCAGACAGGTACTCATCACCTCATTGCTGCCTCCCCAAGGTCAGCCTCAAGTTTCACATTGATCAGCTACATCCCAGTGAAAAACACGGCCAAAGCCTGGTTTCAGCTAACAGCTCGTGCTGAGGCTGCTATTTAATTTCGCTGTCTCAGAACAAAACTTTCAGAGATGTTCTGTTTGCCTAAAGACAAAAGGCTCATTTATACTCTGATTTTATATCCCTACCAGATACTTGCATTTCCAGAGGATGGCTATGTTTAGAAATTCATCTGTGTAAATAAAGTGACTTACACAGCTCTGGGCCCCTGAATAACACGTTTACAGATAAATCAATGGGTTTGCTCTGTTCCAGCTGGATATCTTTCACCTGAAGCCATGCAAAGTGGATCCTATCTTACATTTTACAAGACCAGCAAAAACTCTGAGCTTGAATTTTGGCAGGATCACATTTGCTATGAGTGACAAAGAGGAAGAGGCAAAAGAATTGCTCTGTTTTCAAGAGGAGGTGGAATCTGCACAATCTGGCTGCAACAATCTATGTTTTTCAAGAGTCTCCACGTCTCGTGGGGTCCTTTGCACTTGTGAGAAGGAAGTGAAAGTGTGAAAGAGAAGAAAGCTACAAACACGTGTGCTGCCCCCTTTATCATGAAGTCTGTGACTTCAACATTTTAAGTCATTTTATGTTAAAATACAAAATTCACAAGAAAACATTCACGAAAAACCACTATTTAGGCTGGAAGATTTAAATCTCTGTGCTGAAATGGAGACCTCCAACACAAGTGAAGCATGTAGTAATGCATAGAAAATACAGTATATTAAATACAAAGAACAAGGTTATGATCAAAAACAATATGAACTTAAAAATTCATGGTTACTCATGCTACACCATATGTCTTCCACCACCTAGCCACAACAGGGTGCCCTTTAATTACTCTGCTAATGTGCTCTTTGTGTCTAAGTGCTGGAGGACATATGGTACATTTCAGTTGTAGCCATGAATTTCATGTCTTTAATGCTTTCTGTCAAATTTGAGATGTCCTTTTAAATGTATACATGTGTATAGGTTTGAATTCATATGCTGATATTGTCACCTCTTTGAATCCCTATACTATTCTGCACCTCATGGTGCAATTCATTTATACTCCATTTCAGGAGCAAATGGAAAAAAAAAATTGAAATCTATTATATTTTTATTGCACAGACATATTAAAACCAAACAAAAACACAGCACCACCTACTTAATGACCTGGAAGAGGGAGGGACAGGCAGCTAAATCACCAGTTATATAAAAATGGCTTTTTAGTTTCAAACTTTCTGGCTGAGCTTACACACAGAAATACTAAGTGAATCGACTGCACTTCTGCCTTATTCTTTGAGATTGTATCAGAGAGCAGCTTTGCAATTTATTGTCATGTGCTGCTGTCCATTAACAGACAATATTTTTAATATATTTTTTCATTTCAGTTTGAAAAGGAAGAGGGTTTTGTCAGTCTCCTCAATTTTTCTGCAAGTGACAGTTCAGATAGGAGCTGATGAATGAAAATGCCATTCTGATGTGCCTAATGTATTGTAGGCAGCAATCAGATCTTTGGTATAAACAAGGTGCAACACGGACTTCAGAACATGGTATTCCTCATCTTAAAAGGTGTCAGTGTCTAGACAAAGAGGATGACATCCTTTAAAGTGCCTTTGGAAATTAGACAGCGATTCAATGCACCCTGGACTCAGATGGTGGTGATGTGCTTGATGTATGTACAGTCAAGACAATTAAGTTACATTAATCACATTCTGAGTCAATTACAGTTCCAGAGAGATTTGGGATTTGCCCTGTGTAGGAAGAAAGCTCATTTTATGTTCCAGTTACAATAAAGAATTTCTCAAGCATCTCCTGTGTCATTTAGGGGTTTAAATCAGAGACAGCTCTCGCATCAGCCACTGAATATTACAATGCTTCCTCCAGTCCCCAAAACTGCAACCTACAAAGGCTTCACATGCTGCTGCTCAGACTGAACAGATCAAGGTCACATATTGTGCTAGAAAACATAGGCTTAAAGTACCTCATACCATTTTATGGGTTGGAAACTTACAGACTGTTCCACTTTACAGCAAATAGCCAGTGAGAAAACCAGAAATGTAGCTTTGTGATGGGTTGAGTTTATTCTTTCAGGCTTGATGATGCTGCTGCTACTTTTAAATTAACCAACATTCTGATGCTTGTCTTTGATCTGTAAACTCACATGAAGTGCAGTTTCTTACCAGGAGGAATGTTTGGTACAACCTGGAAGTGCAGCATTTGGCTGTTCTTACTCTGGAAACCAGAAATAAATCCCCAATCTAAACCAGTTTCTGAATATGACCAAAACACAATAATCTCAGTACTAATCACAGGAAAATAATTGTAAAATTGAAAGACACAGAGAACTTCCCCTCTACCATCATTGCCTAGAACTGCTGTCATTTTTTGTTGCCTTTTATCAGCATATGAGCTCCATTTGAGACAAGGGAGCAGGAGAACCATGGCACGAGGAGATTAGGTTATTGGGGATTAGGTGGACAAATTCCACACATTCCTACATAAAATGAAAACTCTCTGTAGCCATTTATGATTCAGTTTTCTTGAAAATATGCCAACTGAATTATAGCTGTTTGAGACCAATCTGCCAAAATTCACAGGATAAAGCAAAATGTTTACAAGGTAATGCAACTCAGTGCACAAGATGGCTAACAGCACATACAGCTAAAGATTCACAGCTATTCAGGGGAAAAGAGACAAAGTGCTGTAAACAATTTTCTATGAAATAGCTTTCAAAACACTGCCCAAACCAGATAAAACCCTAGAGGCTATAAAAAATTGCCAGAAATTGCAAGTTCATGCTTTCAATAACCCTCCAACTTGGCAGTGTCTTTCTACAATTGTGTTAAAAGAAAATAAATTCTATTTACATGGGCAATGAGCTCGGTTTCCATATTTGCAACTTCCAAAGACAGTCCGAGTGCAAGGCCAACCTGGGAGGTCAAATTAATTACAACTGTCTCTTGTAAAGGTTTGCATATTGGAAAATTGCTGCTAATCTGAATTCATATCCAGCACAATAAAATGACATTTGAAGTAGAAGAACAGAATAAACTATTTCGTGGAGGATTAGTTAATTGCAAACAAAGTATAATAGATTACTCTGAATCAAAGTCTCCTTATGGGAGATCAAGGATTATGCTTATTTTAGCACTGGGACAATGACTCAGATTTCTTCACACAAATTTAAGAAGCAAAAATAAAACAAAAAGGTAAAAATTCAGCCAGACTCATTATTTACTATTACTCTGCCTAGAAATAGCAAAAACTAAAACATTTTGCCTCAGAAATACGGCATTAATGTTTTTTAAATTATTCTATAGAAATGAATATAGCATATGAGTGCTTCCAGAGGAGGGGAATGAGGCTGGTGAGGGGCTGGGAACACAAACCCTGTGAGGAACCACTGAGGGAGCTGGGGGTGTTTAGCCTGGAGAAAAAGGAGACTCGGGGGTGACCCTGTCACTCTCTGCAAGTCCCTAAAAGGTGGCTGTGCTCAGGTGGGGTCGGTCTCTTTCTCCAGGCAGCACTGACAGAACCGGAGGACACAGTCTCAAGTTGTGCCAAGGGAAATACAGGCTGGAAATTAGGAAAAAACATTTTTATGGAAAGAGTGATAAAGTTCTGGAATGGTCTTCTCAGGCGGGTGATGGAGTCACCAATCCTGGATGTGTTTAAAAAAAGCCTGGACGTGGCACTGGGTGCCAGGGTTTAGTTGAGGTGCTGGGGCTGGGTTGGACTCAATGATCTTGAAGGTCTCTTCCAACCCAGTCATTCTGTGAAAGCATTAAACAGAACTCTATAGCACTGATAAAATAAGAGAAACTTTTAAATCCAGCAGGATTTTCCATTAACATTTGACAAACACCTTTTTCTTAAAAAATACGCTTCTCCGGTTCAGGCTTGACTTTATATCTCTGACTGCATTGAAATAAACTGAGCAAAGACCTGAGGGATCTCATATGTGTAGACAGAACAAAAAGCAAAATGATATTTAAATAAGATGATAGCTTCAACTATCAGTGTCAGAAGTTTAGATGGCCTATTACAGTGAAGAAATAAATGAGAGTCCCTTTTTTCTTTTAGGTTGGGGGGTCTGGGGGCCTTTTTATTTTTTAGTTTTCATTAACTGCTAAACATGAGAAGATTTTTTTTCTCTCTTTTGTCCAGAAAAATAAAAAAGTTCCCTTGTGGTTGATTTCCATCCAGTTTCTTCATGAAAGAACTATCAAAGAAAGTTACAGTGTATATTACTTTTCATTTCAGAAGGATTTCAGCAATCCCTAAACCTCCAATAGAATCTTCTTGACAACCTAATCTCTTTGTAGTAGTAGCTAAATTAAACCAAACTGTCATCAGTGAAAGCTCTCAGGAGTAACTCAAGGATATTCAGTACATATGGTCTATAAGGGTACAGTAACCCATCTTTAAGAAAACTGTTTAGGGTAAACATTTTTATTAAAGACCAAAATCTTCACAGGGCATTTGTATTTAACAATTATTTTTGTCTATTCTCATCTTCCAAATGACCTCATTCTTGTTTATTTGAAGTTTATTTGAAGTTTAGCTTCAAAAATTATGTTTTCATTGGCCAAAAAACAAACTCAAACCACAAAATAATATAAACTTCTAGAAAAACAAATTATTGTTGTTGAGTTGAACATAAAAACAAATACAAAATACCACAGATTGTATTTCCACATAATTAGTGTAATGCCCAGACATTTATGTCTTTTCAGGTATTTCTATGAGGGCAAGAAAAACACTTTGCACAAACAATGCATGAATGCCACATTTGAGTAAGGAATGAAGGCATCCCAACCTGTTCGACACAATACCACCATTATGAAGGAAGAAACTGATTTTTATTCCCACAAATTGAAACAGAGGAAGAAAACAGGTGTGAAAGAAATTTTACTTGAGCTGCCGATCACACTTAGCAAGTTTTTATACTTGGCTGGAACCTGAAATGCTCAATGATGGGAGCAGGATACAGATCTGGTCAAGACAGAATATCTGACCACACTCCCCAGTCTGCCACCCCATAATTCAGATACTGCCACTTTAATTTATTTAAAAGAATATGTGAAACCTGCTGCTAAACACAGAAAAAACAAAAAAGCCCTGAATTCCAAATTTCACCAGCAGTTTTCATTCCATGAAAGACAGTGGGGCTGTTTTAAAATATCAGGAACATTTGTCTTTGTGAAATGTATCTATGGTATTTTCCTTGCTCTGAATGGAGAATGGGATATACACCACGATAAACTTTACTACTAAACGTGATAAACATTAACTTCCATATTGAGAATCCCTAAAAACACTGATATCAATTACACAGCCTGAAAAATGTCAAAGCTCCAAACTACTATCGTGATTTTCACTCCACGTTGTCCAAGGCCAGAAGGATAAATCCATTATAGAGCACCTACAGATTTTTGAATACTGATTTTGCTGCAGGTAGGGCAGCTTTGCAATTGAAAATCAAACTCCTTGCTACTGGCTGTACATGTAGATTTAAAGTAACAGTTTAGAAACCCAAGTTTGGAGACAAGTTATCTATATTCTTAATTAAGGAATGGTTAAGAAGATGACACAGACCCAGGAGCCCCTGGGACACATTGCTATGGAAAACAAAGTGGGGATGAATGCTGTTGTGAGCAAGAGTAGATCTCACTGCTTTATGCTTCTGGTTTTTTTCAGTTTGGGGGATTTTTTTAAATTAACATATGAGGAGATGATAAATAAAACCTCTCAGACATTTTTTTTTATGAGACATAAAACTAATTTGCATGCTGTCTTGCTTTGAGGTTGCAGCAACAGATACCATTTTCAGAGACAGGGACACACTTGTCACCATGATGACTACAACTGAGTTCTCGTTATCCCTGTAACACAACAGAATATGTTCAAGACGAGGGAACAAAACAAGGAGAGTTAAAACATTTTGTTTTCCCATTTGTAGGAAAATTGCTGGAAAATCTGTAGGAAAATAATTCAAAAAATGGGAGGTAGGAATATGCACAATCCACTTTGCAACTCCTGCCACAACCTGAGGAGTCAGGTGAGTCCAGCACCCTGAACCTCCAGCTTTCCTCAGCCGAGTAGGTGGCAGCTATTTAATGAAACAGCATCGTAAGAGCACCAAGTGAAAACTCCATCCTGGGTGTTATTAGTGCATTGTGTCCTCCACGAGAGTGATGGAGAGCAGGAGCTGCTAAATGGTATCAGTCAAATATAACGATTTGTTAGTGATGCTGTCACCTGCGTTTGAGCGTTGGCTGCTCTCCCCGTGCTCTGCTATTCACAGCCAGGGAACGCTCAGCCCCTGTCTGTCAGCCCCAGGTTATCTCTGAACTTTTGTCACCTGGAGGCATATTTAGACACGGCAACACGCAAACCACCTTTTTCTCACTCATCAACACGTTGTGCTACAGTGTCAGAGGGAGGATATTGCACAAAGGACCCTGACTAGCCAAATTGGTTGGTGAGATGTCAAAGCCATTTTGCGGCAATCAAATGAACATATTTATTCACAGATGAAATAACTGAACATAGATTTATCGTAGTTTTGATTCAGTCCTCGTCTTTCCTGCCGGAACAAACAAAAACTTTCATCTTGGACAGCAATGCAGATGGTAAAAGCAAATGAACATTACTGAAAAAGATCTGCCTTAAAATTCAGACTTTATATAACAAATTACTTGAAAGGGCAAACAGAATGCTGTCATATTCCTTTCCATCTTAGAAGGAGCCCCACAACACAACTTCTATTTTAAATAAAAAGAAATACTGCAAAAAGTTAAATAATTAAGAAAAATCTTCAAGCCTTAGTAATTGGAAGGGTCCCAAAATCCCTTTGTGTTTCATGCTGAGATGCACGGAGAGTTGTTCCTATTTAATTGAAAATGTATTAACATTACAATTTCAAAGGATCAAAAATAAAAGGAGTTCCCTGAAAATTTAAACCAGGCTTCCAGTGTTTCCTGTTGTGCAGAAAAAAGATCTATTTTTAATGGTATAAACTGTAGAAAAGGACCTAAAGAGGGCAATTTCTTCAGTCTTCAGGGAAACTGGTGGGAAGTAAAATGGTGTATAATTAGTTTTGGTGGGTTTTCTTTTCAAATATATTTAAAACTTTGTGAAGGTTAATGCTCCCACACATCTGCATTCAAGCACAAACTTTATCTGAAGGGTGTTTTCAATAATTTTAGATCTCACTAATTTAAATTTACAAATACTAAAGACTACTTTGAAACCCTTAAAAGGTTTACACTTTCTTTTTCATGTTTTAAAATTCTCACTTATTATAATATTGCATAGTCTTTTAATGTTAATTATTTTTCCTTCTTGATATATTATGGATATCTTTGTAGCCTAAGAAAAGACCTTGATTATATTTATAAAAACATATACATGAACTAAAAGGTTAAAAAAAAAAAGGAAGTTAACACACTCATAGAATAATAGAATTGTTAAGGTTGGAGAAGGCTTTTAAGATCATCACGTCCAACAGTCACCATGTTCACCACTCAGTCCTGTCCTCAAGTTCCATAATCACACAATTTTTTAACACTTCCAGGGCTTGCAACTCCACCATTTTGCTGGGTAATCTGTTCTAATGCTTGGCAGCCCTTTCTGAGATTTTTTTTTTGTAATGTCTAACCCACACTTCCCCTGGTGCAACCTGAGGCCATTTCCTCTCATCCTGTCTCTTCTTAACGGGGAGAAGAGTCCAACCCTCACGTCACTGCAACCTCCTTTGGGGGAGCTGTGGAGGGTGATGAGTCCCTCCCGAGCCTCTTTTCCTCCAGGATAAACATCCCCAGCTTCCCCAGCTGCTCCTTGCAGGATTTGTGCCCCAGCCCTGCTGCCCTAAGATCCTACATCTGAATATTCATCTCCTCAGGTGCATATTTGCAACTAAAGTGAAAGCAAGCACAACCAATTTAAAAGGATTGTCAGGAGGAATCATACTCAAGCACCCTGGTATTATATTTTATATGTTTTTCTTTTTTTTTAAGCTGCTATCTTACAACTTGTCATGCCTGTTAAAAACTGTAATTTCATAACAAGTAGTCACTCACTGGTCATGCCATTTTATGGGAAAGTGCAATCAATGGCACAACAGTAATTGGGAAACATCATGCTTATCAAAGTGTACTTTTACTTTGGTCTCCAATTATCCAAAACTTTGAAAGGCCTGATGCATAAGGCAGTCAGAATGCCTTAGATCAATACTGGTGGAGTGAGCAACTGACACTTCTTGGCACCATAAATTAAATGATTACATCAATCATTTTTCCTTTTTATTTAAACAATGTTAAGGCAACAAAACACTGCCACAGGATCAATGTCTCCTGCTTGGAAAATAAATTCTTCAACACTTATGCAGCAGCAGGAGATTGCTATTGTACAGCAACAGTCTATACCACTTTCTTAATTACAGCAACAATCATTAGTGTTTGTGCTGGGTTTGGGTGGGATAGAGTTAATTTTATTCCTAGTAGCTGCTATAGTGCTGTGGTTTGGGTTTAGGATAAGAAAATAATGCAAACACTGATGTTTCAGTTGTTGCTGAGCAATATTGACACTTGTCAAGGACTTTTAGGCTTCTCTGCTTTTTATATTTTATTTTTGGTATATCAATGATATCATTATTATTTAAATTATAATTATTATTTAATGCACTGTTCTTACCTCAGCCCACAAGTTTTCTTACTTCATCTTTCCAATTCTCTTCCCCATCCCACAGGGGAATATGAACAAGCAGCTGGATAGTTTTTAGTTGTTGGGGCTAAACCATGACACTTATGAGGAAGAAATACTGAGATTCTTTTACAGCACACTTCCTTGCAGTGCATACTTTTACTGCTTCAGAAGGGGCAGGAGCTGGTGCTTTAGGGGTTTTGTTTTAACAGAACATAAAATGACCCAAAAATAGGAGAGGAAATCCACCCAGGATGCCTGACCAGTGCTCAAACCCCTACATTGGAGCTGGTCAGCAAGCAGCAAGGGTGAGGTCAAAGTAATTTGCTGCACAGAGGGATCCACACCTTCTTGCTGGGGTACATCTCCCCTTCAGTGACTCCTCACACGTGACATGCCCACGAGCAGCAGGAGCTGCTGGCTGTGGTTCCCTCTACCACCTACACGTGAACCCTCCCCATGTACCCGTGTTCTTCTCAGAGCTGTGCCAGCACTCTTGGCTGAGCACCTGCAGCAGGCATATGGTGCACCTTGAGTGTGTGCTAACAACTGGAGGATGTGTTCTCACACCTGTGTGACCCACCCACGCACACTCCCCCAGTGCCTTCCCACAGCTATTTCAGCCATGTGGCCAGCCCTAGGAGCTGCTGGTTTTCCCAATCATTCCTTGTTCAGAAGTCACCCCTGCAAATGGAGATACAGCTGGTCAGGATTTCATCTTTTGCCAAGATAAAGGTAACCCTGGTTTTAGCCATTGCTTGCTGTGAGCGAACTACAAATGATGATGCTGGAGCCCAATATAATTTCAAGTATCCAACTGTAGAATTGTGCCAATTTTTATTTCAGGCATGAATTTGTGTCCTGAAAATGCAGCTCATCAGTGATGTTGACTGCTCACACACTTCTATCAGCACAGCAATGACAATTCACTTGTTAATACCACAATAACAAAATCATGTGCAATAAATCTGGGATACATCAGGTTCCAGTTAGCTCCTTTTAGAGACTGATATGTTCTCCATCACCTATGGCCAGTGCTAATTCTTTGTGTTAAGCAGAAGGTATGCTCCTTTTCCAATTCATCCCTCTGGAACCACAATAGATCACCTCAAGCCATTCCCAGGAAAACCCATCTCACTGTATTGAGTCAGGCTTTGTAAGGCCCAGCCTCCTGGGGGATTGTTCCCTGCACTGGCTTTCTTCTTTGCCTAAACCAGGGGACACTTCACTACTGTTCCCTGAGCCTAGGAGGGAGATAACAGAGTATTAAAATATTTCATCTTTTCCCCTTATAGTTCTTTATTTAAATAAATAATTCATGTAATCTACAAAAGAAAATTAAGAATCCGGGACTTCTCAATTTATCTTATTTTTTTCATCTACAAGCACCAGATAAACCATACAGAAATCACAGATCTCTGGCCTTTATTATATGTGAAAATTTGCAGGGACGTTTGAGACTAATGCCCAAATACCTCTGCATTTCTCTATGGGTTAATGAGTAGTTAAATGTGGTAAAAACACAATGCTGGCTTGCCAAGTGTACCATTCAAACAAAATTTCCAAGAACATGTTAAAGTAGATATTTATCTCTCTAATCAATAAAAATGGAATCATAAGTTCTTTGCGCTTTTTGTGAAATAACTGGTAGTTTCTTTTCGGACAGATTATGCCAACTTAGATGTGATACTCCACAAAAAGAGATCACATTACAATTAGAGAATTAGATTACTGGAGTAAGAGAAACAAAATATTTTGATCACATCTCATCCAGCAAGAATACCTGATCTCATCCTAAAAAAGCAGCAACTCAAAGCTTCAGCAGAATCACATTACTCTGCTCGGGGATATTGGAGAGGCAGCTTCCATTACAAGTGTCTGCCACTGCCTAATTAGCCAGTGGGCTTTGGGGCACAGTTGCCTCAGAATACCCACTTTTGTCTTTGGCACTTGGAAATGAAGCTTTGTAAGAGAACACTGGGCCCTTGGGAATAAGCATGCAATTTGCAGAATACAGCTGAGACCTCCTGCTTGCTCGGTAATGGAGCAGGCAGACAGAGCAGGGCTGGATCTGGGAGAAGTTTCTTAGAGGGTGACAAAGTGGAGAGAGAGGCTCCTCTCCACTCTTCCCTGAGCTGAGAAAGATGTCTCTGCTACCAGGATTGCAGACTTCATTATTACTTCTGAGAAGGAGCTGGTGGAGGTGACTGATGACAAGCGTGGCAGATGTGATTGGGAACATCGGATGTGACCCAGGCTGTGCTGCCCTCCTCTCAACAACAATGCAGTCAGAGGAGACTTTCACTCGCAGCCTTTGCTAATACTTCATAATAAAAAGAAACTCCATGCTGAAAAAAAGGAATCAAAAGCTCAGCCTTAACCTTGAGGTGGTTTCATCATCCAAAGCAGCTGACATACTGCCTCACTGGATCACACACACACACACACTCACATCCCCAAAAAAAGATATGGCAACAGTAATAGATGTCCTAAAGCAAGAGTTTCAGTTTATAATGACTCATGTCGCAACTGCATTCTCAGAAATTAACTATAGTGTAAATGATATGACTGCTTTGCCAGAGTGGGGTGTAAGCTCAGATGAAACATCCAAGAGAATAATCCTATTATGGCCTGGCAGCTGGGTAACTGCGAGAAAAGAAACAAGTTGTTTATACATCTGAGTCATCATCTACTGAACTGAATTATTTGAATGTGAAGACTCTGAGACCTTTCATTAATGAACATGTGGGAAAAAACATGCCTAATGTTAGTCCATAAAGACAGGTGGGGCAAAAAATTGGCTGCAGAAAGAAACCCAAATTATATGTAACAATATTAAATAACAAGGAGGAAGATTTTGGTATTAAATACAGATCTGGAGGGAAAAAAACCTTCCAAAGAAAGTAAAAAGTTTCTTCAGGCCGTGCATCCATCTACCCCCTTATCTAGTTCATCTTCATCTATTGAAAGAATGAAAGGTTGCAAGTGAGAGCCACCATAATAAGACATTTTACTGGACACATTTACCCATTAAACAAAACCAGAATATTTGCCACAAATAAGAGTTCTGATTGTTCCATTAAAGCCAGACAATTTTAGGCCAGGCTGTTTTGTCATCAGTCCAGTCTGTTCTCACTGGTATCTGAAATTTGTATCAAATGCTAGAGGCTGGAATGTCCCAAATCATTATTTTTGGGCAGCTGTTAAAGAAGTGCAAGCCCAGGCCAGGCACTTGCTCTTTGCCCATGTGGGTGTTTGGCTACATTGAGCCTCCACAACCAAAGACACAACCCCATTCAATCCAACTCTGAACAACAGAACACACAAAGGCCTAAATCACATTGAAATTGATAAAGTTAACCATATTCCTGCAGATTTTGCTAAACAGGTGCTTCATGGAAATATTCTGAAAAGTACAATTTATTCATAGTTGTGGCTATAAAATTAGGAGATGTCAACACTTATGTCACACTTCCAAGTTATTGACTTTTACCTTTCCCAGCAATAGGAAAGCATTTGGAGTAGGTGCCAAATTGGGGCAGCACCAACAATAATCAGCTAAAGAGCAAAATGTATTTGGCACCAGATACCAACAAGGTTCACCACTACCACACTTAATGAATAACACTGTTTGTTTCTTGTGCGCAGGCAGCTGTCATTTTGAAGCAGGTAAGACAAACCTTGCTTTGCATGTTCTTCTGGAGATTACAGATCACTGCTCAATTCAACTGCTGCAGACAAAATTTTGGGGATCAGACAAAATTTTGGGGATACCATTACCCTGCTGGTAGGTCTCACAGTTCTGCTCTATTAGAGGGCCCAGGCACACTGTGACAGGATCCTGGAGGCACTAAGGATGCAAAAGACCTCCAAGATCATCAAGTCCAGCCTTCAAGAAAATACCACTGTGCCCACTAAACCATATTGCAAACTGCCACTTCTGTTCATTTTTGAACACTTCAGTGACTCCACCACTTCCTTGGGGAGCCTGTTCCATCTCCCCCTCACAACTGGTTTGAGCTCTTCAGCCCTGCCACAACTAAATTAGTGTGTGAGAAAAGGGTCAATAACAGGAAATGGTCAGAAGGACACAAGACAAAAAAAAAAAAAGTACAGAAGAATGTGGTAATAGGTGCCTCCCCAGAGTTGACAGATTTGCTCATGATCAGGGTTTCTCCCAGCTGACCTACTTCACCTTGAAGCAGCCAACATTTCTGGGCTGTGCAATTCATTTCTCACACAGAGACACACCATTCTTCAATAAAAATTAAAAAAAAATCCTAACTCTATACATTTGTGTCTCAGCTTCATCACTCGCATTCCAACTCGCCTTCCCTCTTTGATAAACAGCAAATCTCTGTGCATTTACAGACTAGTAATTGGTAGCTATGAATTTTAGCAGTTTACCTTGCTGTCTTTTAAGGTGTTTGGTCTTTTATAGGGGACAGCTACCAGGGGGAATATTTTGTGGTGAAATTGGTTCACATACATCACTTGGTCAACATTCTGCCATAATGAGCTCTGTATTGTTTCACTCCATGCAGGTATCATCACACAAAGGTGATAACACCACAGTTAATTTTTCATCTTCTTTCCAACAATCCCACTTACCCAACGCTTTTATTAATCAGCCTATTCCATACTGATGCTGAAGCTATTAAATGCACACGTTTCATTTTTGGAGGAAAGCTGTAGTGATCATACTATGCTTGAGCATGTTTTGAGACAAGTGACACTGGGCCAGCAGTTTTAATTGCCTTGAGTTGGTGAGAATCAGATATAGCCAAACACTGTCACACTATAAATGGAAGTGTAATGGGTATCTGAGATAAACAGAAGCACAAACAACTCAGCTGCAAATGAGCAAAATCTGTTCACAAGGCAGTCTTATGAAATAATTGAGCACTTCTGTGCATTATGTTTTTGCTTGGACTATTACCAGTCAGGTACATCAGCCATTATTGCGAATTACAAACCTGATTTCTCATGTACTGTGGAAAAATTTGCCCTGAAAACAAAAGGCCATCTAAACCAGATTCCAGCTCTTGTTCTCAGATTGCTCCAGCCTGTTCTAGAACTCCCTCGCTGCATTTCAGCCCTGCTTCCAGCCCTTGGCTTTGACAAGAGTTTAATGTTTGTTAATAATAAGACTCCTTATCCATAATGCTGACCACAGTGAGGAATTTTGGGCTCTGTACAACCACTCCAGTGTCCGTGCTGCTGCAGTGCTCCAGAGTTGGCCTCTATCCATAGGGACCATGTCTTCCCTCTCAAATGATTTTCCCATAAAATCGTGGCTCTTGCTGATCACTCCTAACCAATAGATTCCAGCACTCCAAGGTTCTTACTTCCCATTCTTAGCAGGAATTGGAAAATGTTCATTTCTGCCTTTTGACATGCCAACAAACATCCCAACTGTGGGTCATCGACTCAAACATCGTCCCCCTTTCCTGTAACCACACTGCTCTGAACCAGCTGTGGCTCCCAGCCACCCTCCCTTCCAAACACTAACTAAGCCAAGGAAATGATCAATCTCAAAGTTAACCCCTTCACTGATTCAATCCTGCATAAATGTAAACTTGAAAAATACCTAGTAGCTCTCTAGCAACTTGAAACATCTGTATTAGATAACTCTCTCCCACGGCAGCAGCAAGTTTGGCCTGTGATTTATGCCAGTAAAGCATAGATTCATATTCTCATAATAAGAAATTTCACTGTGAAGAAGATTGTTCATTTGTTACAAAATTATCTTCATAATATAATAATTTAATATCTCCCTACTGGCAACAGATCCAAATATTCAGGTTATTCTTAGAACCAACATTTTTAAAGTAATTTTTTTTTTATTATAGCTATTTATGTGGCTGCCACAGCATTAGCATTAGACTATTTGGTCCCTGAAGAACTAATTTTAAAACATGGTTTTGGCACAGCAGGCTATACTTTATGGATTGGAAATTTAGGAAGATACTGAAGATTAACCAAGGAATGAGCACAAGACCTGGCAATCATACTTTCCACCCCAGTTCAAGTCCAGAATCTGTTATTTAGATGCCTAAAAACCCCAAAAACCAACCCACACTGCAGTGGGCACCATGTCCACCCTCACAGGATGCTCTCACAAACCAAGCAGGCCACTGCTCAGATTTCTGGTGTGGGTGAGCTATCTAAAGCTTCAGCACAGCATATGAGTACCACACACTATCATATGCTTGGAAGTGCACAACATCTGCTTAAAAATGAGACATTTACTCCCCTACCAGGAGGTGTGTTCAGCCAGAAAGGAACCCCCAACACACAACCTGACACACACATGCAACCTTGATACAGGATAGAAAATGCTCACATCCACAGGAGATGCTGACATTTCAGTCCCAAGAGATGACCTGCAGACACTTGGGGAATCTCCATGCAACCCCTTGGAAAGGAGAAGTAGAGAGCAAGAGAGCCAGGTCAGTTTAATGACACAGAAGGTCAGCAGCCCTGATTTAAGCTGCATTTAATAAAAATGCACTGCAGTAAAGGCCTGATAAGCTGAGAAAATGAATAGAACATAGCTGCAATTCATTAGTTATTTATCATTTTTATCATTCCTCTCATTTTAAATGAATAAGTTATGATACAGTTTGAACAAAACTGCCTAAGAAAACCGTACATCAACTGCAGAGCCTAAGATGGCCACCTGTTCAGCTAAAATTACAGTATCAATACATTAAATAATCATTCCTCTGTAGATGTATATATATCTACACCTTTTTTAGCTTTGCTATTTTGGATGAAATTTTCAACCACTACTTGTAACTACAGGATACGATCAAGAGGTGGCAGCAGAATTGCCAAGAATTCCCCTCTAGACATACTTTTTGTGTACTTCATTCTAGAAGCAGACCATTTCCTTGACATCCCCCATAGAGGAGCAGTTCTCAACTCTCATTATAAACTTGGATTTTTAATCACTTCTTCTTACAAGTTTCGTGCATGGAAGAACACATGTTCATATATATACTGCGCTACATTGCCAAGTAGGCAACGTAAGAAATGTTCTTAAACTTGACTGTGTTTATACTTTCAGTTTTTCTGGGATCAGCTGACTGTGCAGTCACTACTAGCAGCTAATTTAAACTACTTAAACTGACAGAACATGTTACAGCAATTCCATGTTGCACCGTGACACTTGTACAAGCATTAGCATCATAGCCAGAGTGGTTACAGCTGAAACATAAAAAGGAGCACAGGAATAAATCACTAATTTTCAGGATGTTCTTGTTTGTGACTACAGATACATAATTCTAGGAGGATGATTCTGTTCCAGTCAACAAAACCTCAGCATTTAAAGACGAATTTTTAATGCACAAATGGGTGAATCAACACAAGATTGCATGAGGTGCTTTGCCTCCTACTGTCATTCTCTGCATGTGACCAACAATAGGAATTGGAAAAACTCCAGCAGCTGTGTTTAAGTGTCTGCAGTTTTGCACAGATGCCCAGTAACATTCTGGTCAGCACTTGTACCATACATAGCACATGGGAAAGCATGGACAAGCACAATGGGTAGAAAAATAGAGGGCATGTCAAAATAGCAGCTAGTCTGCAAAATTAAATAGATTAATTTTTAAATCTTGACCTATACCCTTCCTGCATATGCAAAATAATGAATTTTTCATTGCATAGCAAAACCTTCATTGCTTGTACTTCCCATGGAATTCAGGCAACACTGAGGAAACAAAAGGCTGGCCACAGTTATTGATGTGCAGCTGCTCTATACTTTGCTTTCTTTTTAGCGCTCAATCCATGGCCTCCTGACTTACTGCACACTCTGCAGAAGGGGCAATCAGCAAATCAGTGCATGGGCTCACCACAGGCAGTCATTTGGCTTGTATTCCCTGGTTCCCATACTTTTCCAGTGTTACATTCAGAGCAGCTTCGCTGCATTCTGTGAGAAAAAGCAGAGGTAAAACAGAGCTGTTCCTCCTGCCTGGAGAAGGAGGAACGTCCCCACCTTGGTCTATGTGGGCAAAGCTGGGGGTTCTCTGAATCCACAGCTCCAGGGCAGGTGGAACCACAATTCCCAGTTAGTCCTTTGATAGAACCACTATTCCCAGTTGGGATCTCAACGCAGTAATGGCAAACATTCCCCCGGGGAAGGAGACAAGAAAAATAGTGGCACTGTCTGGGACATGTAGAAAGTGCAGAACCACCGGGTTTTTGAATTAAAATAAATAAGGATCCTTTCTGTCAAGATGTGAAAACACAAATCCTTATGCATTCTGTAGGAAATTGACACCAAAAAACCTGAAGTTCTAGGATAATCATAGGTCACTTACATTTGTTAATGCTGTTCAAATAAAAGCCTTGCTTTAAGGGAAAAATAATAGTACTTATGTTGATGTTTTTCATAGTTACAACCAGTGGCACTGCTGGAAGATATATAAAATATAAAGCACATTGCACAACTCCTTTTTCAGTTAATTATACTGTAATTTGATGCATCATTCTGGGGTTATTTCACCTCTCTTACTGAGCCTTCAGCCGACTCTGAAAATGCTATTGTAGAGTAAATTGAAACCAATACTGGAAGCTGTTTCACACTTAGGAATTAGGTCCTTTATGATGAAATGATATACTTCATGACAAAACCTGATATCACACTGATGCTGCTGGAACAGAACCCCCTAAGTTGCTGAACAGACACATCAATCCCTTCAATTTTAGAACAGTTTTGTAACTCATTTATGACCTTATATATCTGAAGTAGGAAAAAAAAACCATCACAAAATACAGCGTAGCAAACTATGAAAGTAAACACCAATATTTTGTGGTTTAAAACCGAAGTACAAAAGTAATTAAAACGATAGCACAGCTTACATATCCCACTCTCTCGCTAATAATTTTGCAGTTGTAGCCAGCCACAGCAAAAGCACCTGAGCTCCTGGTGATCACTGGCATGAACGCAGAAACAAAACCCTTGCATGCTGCACAAATCCCCATCACCCAGGGCTGTTACCACCGGCAGCCTTGGCATTCCTCACCACCCCACTGCTCCCACGATCCTGCGCACGCAGTTATCGCCATAGGACCCGCCGTAATTTAGATGGAGAACATGAATTTGCATCAGAAGAGAAAGAGGCCATTTGGCACCAAATCCTCACTTTCTCAGTACTTATCTCAACACAGAGACTGGCAAAAAAGAACCCAAAACACAGCCCTCCTTTTTGAACCGGATCCCAAGCTGATGTAGGGACACAAAACAAGTAAGACAAAATGACAAAGATGCCACAGGGAAGCCAGGTAAGAGGGGAAATGGGGCCTCTCACAGACTGCTGACTTTGAGGCAGACAAAACCATCTATAAGACAATTCAATTAAAATGATTCAGCAGGCCAACTTCAGCTCTCCTTACCAACAGACTATTGTAATGCCATTGAAATTAAGATAATTATTTTGCATTATTATTTTGCATGAGTGCCAGGGGCAGGAAGATTTGCCTGGTAAATGACTTACAAGTCTTTAAATCACCATACAATAGAAAGAGCTCCCTAAAAATTACTCGTTCAGTGGTTAAGTTCCATATATTAATGTATATCTTGTGCCTTTATCTATATTTAATGTAAACTCATTTGTAGAATAAGAAAAACCAGCAATGAATTGTGAAGGGCTTGGTAAGGATTGAAAGAAAATAACAAATTCAGATGACTCCCCCTATTTTAATAGCAGATTTAGAATGTACAGATCAAGGAGAAGAAGTCCATTCAAACAGGAAAAGCACAAAAGCCAGAAGTGAAGTGACAATCCTAAACCAGTGGTTTCAGTGTCTGCAGCGAAGGGTGATGGGACAGACAAATCTGATTCACAGCAAGGAGCAGGATTTAGTTGTACAGTAGCAGATAAGAGTGGAGATGAGGGATGGCAAGCTTTCGTAGAGTTGTGGTGACTAAGAAAAAATATGTACCAGGGACTGGACAGATAAAATATAGCTGGTGATATAAACCAGAACAGTATGTCAGCATTTCCACTGGTAAACTCAAATATTATACAGCCTCCACATCTGTATTACAGCCTGGAAAGAATTTATCAGTATTTATGTTAACCAAATATTTTAAATCCAATATATTAAAAATTATTATATATTAAAAATAACGAGTCACTATTCTCTCATTCTTTGTTTATGCTGTAACACAACAGCTGTGATAACATATTTTCAGTTATCTGATGCATCCACAAACCACAGTCTCTAGGAACACAACAAATTAAAAATGAAAATAAATAAATAACTGCATTACATTAACAAATTAGAGAAGCCACTCTCAATAGAAGAGAAACCTCTGAAGCGATGAACCACTGATAAAGTGTCCAATCCAAACCTTGTGCAGTACGCAGACCTTGGCAGGCCACCAAAAGGTGAGAGGTGTACAGGTTTTACCAAAAATACTCAGCCTTCTCAGGCACCTGCATCTGGTGCTCTCTGCAGGCAGCCCAAACTCCATCCCAGCCACTGCACCTGGAATTTTATCTTGGCTGGCTCCAGCTGCCAAGGAGGGTAAGTCAAATGGAAACACAGGATCCAGAGGCTGAAGTGGATTTTACCCATCTGAATAAAGCAGCAAGGTAGCCCCTGCACTGCTGCCCATCTTTTCAAAGATACAGGAAGGAAGCCTTGGTTTCTGGCACACCAATATCCTAAAACATCCATGCCATTCTCATCCTGTGCCCAGGCAGCACCTGAATCACCCCTCCTCACACTGTCCCTTTAAGTCACATTGACTTTAAGAAAGACTAGACCTCAGTAAATCTAAAATCAGCAAATGGTGAGCCTAATCCTACACAGCCTACAAGGAAAAGAACACACCAATAGTGTCTCTGAAATTTTACATAAAGACTAAAACACATCTACCCTACAGCAGGAAGCTGGCTGCTCCCTGCACATGCTGCAGATCCAAGTAACTCTCCAAAGGTAATCTTAAACAGACCCCATTACAGTAAACCCCAGCAAGAGGTGAAAATCTATAATTAATGATCACTGTCAATTTAGCATCTTCTGTGAGCGATTCCAGAAAGCTGAAGTCTTGACATTTTGAGAGTTATCATAATCAATTTAATTAGCTGAAAAATGGTTATTCTCAGTATAATGGCAATTCTAACTGTTCCTAGAGTCCTGAGGACACAGGATTTAAGAGCATTCAGAAGGACTTACCTGTTGAGAGACTGATGCACTCCATGAAGTGGTGGATATGACTGATAAGGTGCAGGGAATAAAAGGCTATCAGAAGGACTACAAACAGACACACAATCCTAATGTTTCATAATAATGAAGCAGCCTGAAACAGTTATCCCAGCCACTACTCTACATGTGTGATTGATGCAGACTTTTCCAGATTTTAAAATTACAGTGTAAATGATTATGCCATAGCAATTCCAGAAAAGGACTGGTCTTCTTTTCCCATTAAATTAAGATTCAAAGAGAATGTACTGGAGAGAAAGCCACCCCACAACTCAATCAGTTCTTTAAATAGATAACACAGGACACAGGAATTATTCAGGGTTTTAATGAGACTTAGTGCAGAAAGCAACAACAAAAATCCTGAGGCAAAACCTCCCCAATTAGGGACTTTTTATCTCACTTTATGTTTAGCTTAGAAACCTTTGCATCCCTGCAGTCTACAAGCAAAAAAATTCTTTACATAGCAGGTTTCAAAGATTGCCTAACAATCAATATTTGGGAAGAGCTACATGAGAAATTTCCCCTGTGATTTGGCAATGACTCCGATTCCCCAAGGTCTGTGTTACTGACATTGCTGCAAATGTAGTGCAAGCAATGAAAAATGGAAGCTGCACATACTGTGCTTTCCCTGTTGCCTTTACTCAAGTCATAACTCACTCTTGCATATACTGTAATTTAACCTGTGGAGATCCCAGAGGGGGCTGTACAAACACTGTGTGGAAACTTAACCCCATCATTAAAACAGTATCACAGATTTTGCTGATTATTGAGTGTTTTCCAGTAGATCATTCAGCTGAACTTTCTTGTGTTAAGCAGGGCTTCTTCCAATTCATAAATTAATTTTTCATATTAGGCAAATCCCCGCAGTACTTTGGCACCTAAAATCAGCCAGGAGCTGAGAAATTAAAGCCATGTATGTCAAATTTCTGCGTGTATTCTGACAGACCTTAATCACTTCCCTATCATGTCCCTTAAGGTGTCATAAGTCACTGTATAAAAAAATAAAATACACCACTACTGGTTTTAAATTTGGAGCTGGGCAGCGGCTAAAGTTACCCTTGGAGGAAAAGCTCGATCTTTGGGCAAAGACTGTGCTCTGTCTCACAAACACCCAGCTGAAGTCTGGCACCCCTTCAGACCTGATACCCACCACTCAAATTGTTAGCAGGTATTAGCTGTCACGTTCCATTAGCCCCTCATCATGCTATCTTGCATCATGCCAGCATATAATGTGATTTAATGGGACATGACGTGACATATGTGAGGTGACGTGATGTGATGTGACAGCTACCGTTTAAAGGGGAACACACCTATTTTTGAATTAGATGTCCATTATCAATTAAAGCTGCTCTGGTGATGGTCAGAAATTTATATGCCAAGCCCAAGCAAAACTAACCAGCATGTGTTGCCTGTGCTACTGAACTGATGAGCTGGGAATCCGCCAGCCACCCAAATTATCCTTGGGTAATTTGACAGATCTGTAATATAAGCTCTGTGTATCAGTTCCATGTCATATTTGTTCAGTACTACTGAAAGCATGTTTTTGCCATTTTTCTCCTTCATCCATCATAATTAAAATCACCTAAAATGGTGATTTCCAAGCTGTAACTTCGGTTCTGTTATTATCAGCTGCTGTGCTCAGTACGTGAGAGAAAAAGAGGGCAAAGAATATTGTGCTGTAGCTGCAGTGAACAAAGTGCTGAGAGCATGGCAAAAATGGTCATTTAACTGACCAGATACAATGTGGAACTAATACCAAAGTTAGGAAGAGCAGCACACAGCGTGAGCAATAAAACCTTTTTGTATCCACTCCTGCACAATGATTTTTTTCTCCCTCAGTAAAGACATTAAGTGCTCGATGCTTAAAACCAAAAAAGATTTGCATAGGTGCAATGAGATTGTCATAAATCTGTTGTAGGCAACAGGCTATGGAATGTATGCATAATTCAGGAGGAGAGAGAGCTTGCAGATGAGTTCAGCGTACGAGCGAAATTCAGACGCTGTGGTGCAGCAGCTTTACAATGCATAAGGAACGCACATTATCCTTATGCAGATTAAAGTATTGATTCTTCATCATTCTATAGCTCAGCCATTAATATTCATGCAAACCCTCAGGGCTGGTCACCTTGCAGGGAGGCACAGAGCGGTGGAGGATCAGCCCCGTTTTCCGCCGGTGCCTCAGCTCTGGAGAGAGCTCTCTGTGCATCACCGTAACATGGCTTCCCTTCCCGGGAGTGATATCCCTGCTCCTGCTGCTCAGTTGACTGTTTCTGATGATCTTGCTGCTGCTGCAAAAAAGGGTAAAGCTGCTGCCTCTAGATTTCCCGATGCAAAAATTGCACTTCAAGGCCGGATGGCAGCTTGAAGGTCACACACGCTGACGCCTCGCATGCCAGAGACAGGAAGCCTAATTTTAGCCCACAAGAAAACTAGAGTGCTGATTAGAAAAAATGAGATTCTATAAGGCTTCAAAAGCTTTACAGGGGAAAATTATTCTTAGCACAAGATATCCCATCATACCTATGGGACGCAATGCTTCAAGGATGTAGAAAGAAAAGGTTTCCATAATAAGTGGTGGAAATGAATGAAAAGTAATTACACAATTGTCTAAAGCAGTGAATGTTGAAAGAGAGTGTGGATATAATAGGATTATATAGTGATTCTTTACCTTATGATCATCCAGCATCATAGGATAATAGAGAAATAAGTAGCAGGCTGTGGATTAAAGGTGCTGGAAATATTTATAGTTGTGTTTCCTGGCATAGCAGTTTCTACAAAAACCTGCAACATGAACTGTAGACTGTGCCACCTTTTCCTCTACAAAACACTCCCAGATTTAGTATGAAGGCTCCCACACAGGTCTGTCTTATCAGAGAGCCTGGTCTCACCCGAGTGGCCAAGCAGGAGCAGACAGTCTGTGTGGTATCTGCCCCTGATATTCTGCCAAGTGCCAGTGGTTGTTCCATGAATTGGAGCCTGGTGCCTTAAGAAAGGGAAGTTATGTTGCTAGGAGAGGTTGTTTCACAGCCAGCTCCATTCACGATCACACGTATTTTCCCTTTCTCCTCTTTGTAGCCCATATCATTCTTGCAGAATATGTTTCAGAGAAAAACAGCTCTCTCCCTGCACTCGTTTTTAAGACTCTGCTTAAGAGCATTTAGTGGCCAGAAGAGATGGGAAGATAGAGAAGGGCATGACCAGCTCCCTAAACACCACTCGGAGCTACTGCTGAGAATCACACCAGGAATCTCCAGCTGGGCAAACTCCTGGAAGAGCTCAGCAGGAGTTCTGTGGCTGCATGAGCAGCTCTGCTGTCACACACTGGTTCCATCCAGCGTGCCACTAATGCACTGCACATGGTGACAATGCAAGAGAAATGCTGCGCCTTCCACACCCTTTGCTTCAGTAATAAAGCAGCTTTGGGAAAGCTTTTGGGAATGATTTGTTTGGAATTTTCACTTTCCTGATCACAGTTGCACATATTGCTTAACATCCACACAGTCCTCACTGTAATTTTCAAATTCTCAAATAGTTGTAAGAATCATTTCTGAACTTCATACAATGAAATTACAAAACAAGCATAACCAGTTCATAAAACACGCCGCAAAGATTATTACCGACATTTCTGCTCTCCCAGACTTTTTGTCTGTGTCAAATCATAAGAATAAAGTTGAGTTCTGGGTTTAGTTTTGTAAGCATTTCTGAATGCATTTCTCGTAAAGTTTTTTAATAGAAAAATGAAAATAAATGTGCCAGAGCAGGAAGCAGTAAAGTTAAAGGGAGCAATGCCCCATTCAAAAGTTTCAATTAATTTCTCCTATTGGCGCCTAGCCCATCTGATATGGTGAAATTGTTTGCTTACATGTAGGTACATTGATGGAGACTTGACAGATTATTGGCATAAATTGCTGGGTATATGCTCATTAATCTACAGTGCATTTTTCTTACTTCTTTTCAGGAAAATTTTGAACTAAATGCTTTACTTCATTCTGTATAGAGAATTCTGTCCCTTTACTTCATTCTGTATAGAGTTCTTGAAAAAGCACTGCAAACAAGCAGAAAATGCAAAGGGAACTCAGGGTTGAGTTGTTTGGGGTTATATTCCTGTATTTTGCACCTTCAGGCACAGTGTTTATTTAATTATAATGATATATTTACCACTGGGGAGTTTCTGTTCCCATCCAGATTTAAAAGTTCAAATCAAGGTCAGAAATTGCATTTTGGACTCAAACTTCAGATTCCAAGTCTGACCTGTTTTTTTTTTTTTTTAAGCACACACAGAATGCACAAATCCTCAAATTCAGGTAAACTTGAAAAGCAGTTGAGAACATAAAACCAACCATACTAAGCCCAGAAACCCCTCTTGCACTGTATTACATTTCCAACAACAGCCATAAGTGGATAAGTAAGGAAAAGGATAAAAACAGGAAAAGTATAAATCATTATTTCCCCTAATATTCACCCAGGTTTCACTTATTCTCAGCTTAGGGACTGCCTGAACCAGACACAATAGCCATGTGTTCAGCTAAACCTCAGTGAATTTTTGCTCCATGAACTTGACCATTCTCCCCTTAGACCAATAGAGAATTTTAGCACCCATCAATCTTTTGGCAAGATCACCTAGCGAACACATGAGATCTGTGTCCTTTTATTTATTTTAAATCTGGCTCCTGCTACCTTCATTTGATTTCCCCTGGCTCTTGGACAAGATACTGTGAAGAGAATGTGAACAACTGAGCCTTATCAGCACTTTATGATTTTATAGACTGCTATCACAGTCTCCATCAGCCCTCTCTTTTCCAGACTGAAAGATCCTCATTTATTTAATCATTCCTAATACAGAAGCTCTTCCATTCTTTGCTTATCTTTTAGACCTTTCATGGAGCCCTCTTCAGTTCTGCTGCAGCCTTCTGGAGGCTGGGGAGGAGGGAGGTCTGTAGGGGTGGCAAAAACTTCTCAGTGTCTACTTGGAGGCAGATAATGGATTTTCATATAACACAATAATGCTATTCTCCATTTCTTTTTTTTAAATTTTATTTTCTAATTATTTCTAACATTTGATTTGTTATCTAACCATTACTGAGCACTGAACTGACTCAGGGACTTGCCTACTGTCAGTGGAATATCTTACCCCGGAACACAGAGGATAACATCACAAGACATCATCATAGATCTAGGCAGTATGGAATTTTTTTCCTCATGTGCATCACCTGACATTTACCTACACTGAATTTATCTGCTATTTTATACTGCAGACACTCACACTATCTGTTTTTCATTTGTCAAGCAAAACAAGGCAGATTATGTGTGTACGTCAGCATCCTCTAGACACATTTTTAGAGTGGGCTATTTGTTCCATCGACTTTGAATGATAGAAATTGCTCCTGCATTTGTTAAGGTATTTGCCCCATCTGTCCAAAGGGGTCACAGCATGGATTTATTCCAGTTTACTTCATAAAAATAATACCTTGCTGGAGGGTTCACTGTGCCGCACCCCCACTTCTTAGACCTCTGAATATATCCACACAAAGCTTCTCAGAAAATCTCAGACACGTTTTTAGCTGAATATTGAAATGAAGACGTTTCGCAGAAATTTCTAAAAATTCAGCAAACCTCAGGCATAATCCCGGAGGACTCTTGCCTGTGCCTCCCAGCTCAAAGACTGGTTTTAAGCTCCTGGTTGCTCCCAGGTCAGCAGGGCTGTGGTATTCCCTGGACTTCCAAGCTCCCAGCCTCTCTGGAGCCAGCTTCCAGGCAAAGGCCTTGTGGCAGCCTCTTTGGGTCCTGGAAACTCTGGCAGCTGAACAAAAAAGCTGCCAAATGTTTCCAGCTATTTTTATAATTTAAGGAATTGTTTTAACAGGCTGATCAGTTGCCCTGGTGTTATTTATTAGTGGGCAAACACAACCAATGGGAATTGTGTTGCCTTCTGCCCAGTGTTACAAGGAATTTTCAAGGTTTGCTGCATATTACCTATTTCCCCTTGGAAAAAATCTGGATTGTCTTTGAAAAGGAAAACAATGCAGGATTTTTACAAAACAAATATTTGCATAATTATACTGTAGGTTTGGTCTTGTTTTCATATTTTCTGATTTTTCACCCATTTGAGAACTTTTTTACAAATATTTTTTTCAAAACCTCGAACAAGAGCAATTTGTTCATTGAAAGGGAAAAAAATTGTTTAGATTTCTGCCACCTTCAGATGACTTTTTTGTTCAATTTCACAGATGTTAAGGATGTTCATTATTTAACAAATCACATCATCAGGAGGATATCTAAAATCAAATCTAATAAATTGTCAATAGACAGAATTAAGACTTCAGATTTATTTCAGCAGGGAGATAATTTATTTATATGTTCATATCGGCAACTGTTTCTCCAGAGGAAAAAAATTACTATCCATATACACCTTCCAATTCCCTGCTGAATTTTTCCATTGCCATGTGAAAACTTTTACACTTGAATAATCAGCTGTTTGATGGCTTACCATTAAAAATAAATAAATCAACAATTCAAGCATGGTTTAGATTCCCATGCAGGGGAGTGGCAGAAAAATGAAACAAACAAACCAAAATCACAAATTTAAATATTTATAGAACATATTTTCATCTAAAACTAAGTAGCATTTATTGATGAAAAAGCTTCAGCTACATAGGAAATTCAAAACATCTGTTTTCAGAGCAGAAAACCCCAAACTACTAAACTTCTCAATTCTTATAGAGACCTTTTCTCACAGATCTATGCCTCGTACTCTAATTCTTTGAGATGATCTTTACTCTCACTGATCTAAAAGGGCAACTTGAATGATGAAGCACTGCAGTAGAGGTCTATTGCATTTCAAATTTTAGATCCCCAAAAAAAGTGAAAAATTTTTGGCAGCATCATGAAGCTATCTGTTCCTCCTAAAATAGAAACAACAGAATATGCTTCAGCGACTCTTTGACTACACAAATCACTAATTGCAAAGATCAGATGATTGTTCTTTTAGTACAGGAAAGAATCTCAATATTTTTATAACAGAACAATTCCCATGTGATTTTTTTTTAGAAGAAAAAATATAATCATTTTAACCTAAGGATTAAAGTGCCTTTCTCCTTCAATTATATAAACCCTACACCAGATTAGAAGACAAAATCATATCTCTGTCTACATTACAACCTGAAATGAAACAGGTTTTTTGCTATATTGACAGAAATATTTATCTCCAGGGGCCTGCATTTGCTCTTACTGAAGTTAATGCAAAAAATCTAATTGGTTTCAATGGCAGCAGGAAACATTCTGAGGCTCCATTCATGTGCCTTTCTGAAGGAAACACAAGGAGAACTTTTGTGGCCATGATCCCCTCCCTCTTTTATCATTTATCCTTTCTTTCCCTTTTGCCCCACATTTCAAAATTTTAATAGTCAGACATAATTGCTGGGGCTAGAAAGGAACTGCCATGTGGGAAATGTATTTCTTGGGCACCTTTGAATTATTTTAAACTGTCACCTCTCAGAGACTGCTGGCTGGCAAGACTCCTGCTCTGTTCCACAGTGTCAAATTCTATGTGGGATACTGCCCATTTTTTGGAAAGATGTACAGAATTATACTTGTGCTTTGCATTAAAAATATAGCTAATTTTTTTATACATGAGCCTGAAGATACAAGGTGTTAGATTAACAGTGTGATGTTTTCATGAAGGAAACAAGGAAAGGAAAAACATGGAAAAGGCAAAAATGTTTTAGGTACAAGTGAAAAACAGAAAAATATCCTACTTCCATCTATTTTTCCCTATAGAGATGCTTTTAATTGTTGGTTGGGTGGGGTTTTTTTCAGTATACTTGAAATAGAGCAGACAGGGGCCCATGGCCAGGCAGGAATGGGAAAGCTAAGACACTACTCCTATAATGGGCTGGGTTGGAAGATACCTTAAAGACCATTTATTCCCAACCCCTGCCATGGACACGGACACCACCCACTACCCCAGGCTGCTCAGAGCCCCATCCAACCTGGCCTGGAACACTCCCAGGGATGGCACAGCCACGGCTCCTCCGGGCAGCCTCTGTCAGTGTCTCCCTGCTCTCGCAGTAAAGAATTTCTCCCTAACACCTCATTCCTAAACACAGCGACAGAAAAGGTCAGAACTCACACCGCTCGCATTAATATTGCAAATACACCTCCACAGAAATGGGAAACAAATTGAAATTAATTCATTGTTTGCCGGTTTCCATATCCTCGAGTCTTCTGAGCAATCAAATATGAAACTGGTACAAGGTGACTACTCAAGTATCTTTCCAAAAGAACCCAACTGCAGAAGAGTTTTTCCTGATTACTTTGTTCACTCAAACCAAGTGTTTCCACACTGCTAGAAAAAGTATTTCCATAAGTAAAGCCCAGGTGCAATCCAGTCACACACACACTATTAATACACAGCTCTTTTCCCAGGCATACTATTTACATTACGGATTTATTATTGTCTTCTGTTATGTTGACACGAAATAATCTTCCATCTCCTTCTATGTTAAAAGAGTGCAAGCGTCCTTTGCTCAGTAAATAATTCAAAGGCATATAAATATTTTAAGAACAATAAGCAGTATATTTTGGAGCAGTGGAAGAGAACTGAAATTAGTTATTTGTAGCTGAGATCTTGATTGCAGCAACATAATTGTTTTTCAGTTTTCATTATCCCACAGTGAACCAAATTTCTCCCTTTACTTTCAGACACTGAATATTTACTTTCATCTGCAAAAGTAATTTTTATGAAAAAACACAAAAGCGTTCAAGCATGAACTTCCAATGCTTCCAAAATCTCTGTGCTAAACAAAAGGAAATTTACTTATAATAATTTGTTGGTCCTGCATACAAAATTTTAAACCATGGTATATTAATCTTTTTTCTCAAATATTATGTTTATGGGTTAGTAGATACAACCTCACAGAATATTTGAATATAATTAACTTGTGAAAAAGTTTCAGTTAAAAGGAGCTTTTCTTGATCACAGTGAAATAACAAAGAGGAAAATTTCTTATTCTTTTTATATTCACATAGTAACTATAGTTGAAATGATAAATCAAAACTGACCTACAGTCAAAAGTAATAGAAGTTTAGAAAGCTGAATAATGTGCAGACACAGCAAAAATTCATTTGGGAATCACTTATTGCTCACTATTTTTCTATGATCTGAGGCTGGCCCTCAGATCTGCAATGCAGATCTCCAAAATCTGGAAGGAGACAGGCTATAAGGCCTGGCAGGAGATCTACATTAATATTGTCAATGCATTCACATGTCATCTTGTTTCCCTTAAAAGATTAGCACAGAATTTGTGTCTCCCATTCCCTTTTCAGTGTTGGATAGGCCTGCCCTAAAACATGTGTAAGAAGCAAATATTGAAACTCTGTGTGGTAGTGAAGTTTTAGGCACAGTTGACTTGGTATTAATTTTAAAACATGAAGGGTGAAAAGTTTCAGGAAAATAAAAAAAGAACAAAATATGTAAAGCTATAGATTGCTGGCAGAACAAACAGTCACCCATCTCTGAGCAGCCAGCCCCTGTCACTCCCTCTCTCTGGACAGGGATATTTTGTAAGGGAGCATTTGGCTGCAGTCCTTCAACATGGCTTTGACAGTTGTAAACCTCAGTGCTACAGACAACTCTTTGAACCCCCAGAAATTTACAACTTCAATTTAAATCATGCTTCTGAAACAGTGCAAAATCCAGAGAAAAATACCTGTTTGATCAGATATGAAGGTGATTACAAGTATACTTGAGGGGAGGTCTGGCTATTTGTGGAATAGGTAAAAGTAAGCATGTCCCATGCTCAGTAAATTTTAAGTGGGGACCACATTCCAACTCCATCACAGAGCACTGCATGACAAATACAGGGCTCAGAGAAACTTTGTCAAATGGAAAAGAAATATTTTGAGGAAGAGAGATGACCAGGAGTATGAAAGCCAGGGACTGACCTCACCCAGTCTCTTTTACAAAGTAACACATCCTTTTCAAAATCTCTGTCCATTTAAAACAAGGAGATTTTATAAGTTTTGGGTTAAGTCCCTTTTTCTTCATCCTATTGTGCCTTTCCTTAGCTTTTTCCTGAATAGGGCTTGTTATCCTTTGGTTTTTCCCCCTCTTCCTGTTTGTTTTAGAAGCCTGAGGGTTACATAAAAAACTCTTTGAAGTCCAACAGAAATTTAGTAGCTGCCCTTGTGACCTTGATAAAGATCAAGGATAGACTTGACTTAGCACTGCTAAAAGGCAGTAGCAAAAAAAATTGGAAATATCCCATTGGAAAATACAGGAGAAATAACCCCTTCAGCCCTCAGAAATATCAGAGATAAAGCTGACACATTTGCATACTCCCAAACATGGAAAACAACTATTTCAGTACTGCAACTACCTTTTCAAACATATTTCTAATCTTTCAAGAGAGCAGGTTGTAACTGCAAGTGCTTATTTAATTATCTAATGCACCTTTTGTCATAGGCATTTTGGTGTGCTTTATTTTCAAATCTAGATGAAAGTACTGGAAAATGCCTAACCAGAATTCCTGCAGCTCCAGGCATCTAAGGCAATACCAATATTTTCCCCTCATACAGGAACTTTATGGCCTTGTACCTGGAGACCTGCAGGACCAGGTGGGGTTTTTTTTAGATTTGGACCAGGTTTCCAACCTAAATCCCCAGCAATCTCTACCTCAGCATTTTGGGAGAGACATGATGTTTCAGATGGGTTTCATTATGACCAGAGTGACCAGTGAGGGCCATTGCACACACCACAGTGAAGTATTTGAGAAAATGTCAATCTAGGAACTTTAAAAAATTATTAGTATAACCATGGATTTTGTTTAGATTACTTTATGAGTAAAAACATGATAACAAGACATCCTAATTGACTATATCCCATGGACTTTAAAAGTGTCAGAGCAATTTAGCCTTTAAAGCACTACATAAAATATTTTATCACATCTCTGCCTCAGTAACTTTAATAAACTACACAGCCTTCAGGGACCAGGCTCCTTATAAATTAACTGCCTTCAACTTGCTGCACAAGGGTCTTTATCTGTTGTCAGCTTAATTATGTGTTTAATTTTATTTTTAACATTTTTTTAAATGACCCACACCAAGAGAAGCCTAGATTGTTTAATTAAACAAATGAATATGGTTATATCTAGCACGATCAAAGCACTAATTTGTCATACTAATGTTTTATACAAAGCTGATAGTTCCATTGTAGTGCTGATACACTAGTTTAGTCTCAAGTTTATCAGCTCACCTTTCCAGCAGTAATTTAAAGTTTAACTTTGTTCCACCGCCCTCTTACAACTAATTGGCTGTAGCTTTTCCCTGGTGTCTCCACAGAAGCCAGGCTCTAATAAGTTATTAAGCAATAGTTAATGCATTATTGCTTATGCATGTGTTCCAAACTCACACTGTGCTCCAGGAGGGCTCACATGAGTGTCTGGGTAGCAGAACACAGCTGCACAAGTTGTTCACTTCAGCTGCAAAGGCCTCAAAGCACTTTAGCCACTTATGTTAAAGGGTAACAGAAATGGGAGAAGAGGCTTTCAGCTCTCTCTGTTGATTTGGCTGCAAGAGGGAGAAAAGGAAAGCGAGCCAAAGTTTGTCAGCCCCAATCCTCAGAAAACACTCACTTGTAGCAGGAGTCTTCATCTCCCTATATGCTCCCAAAAAGGAGTTTGCTTTTCTCATTGAAGTAGGATTAAATTAGAACAAAATCATTGGAAACCAAAATCATTGGAACCCAAAATCATTGGAAACCATGCTATTCTGCTGCTCTGCGACAATAACGAGCAGCAAGGCCACCGTCAGACATTCAGTCTCACTGTGTGAGAAGCTCTGACAGGTGAGATTATTCCCCTTTCCTTCCCTTCCCAAGCAACCTCTAGATTGAACACCCAGCTAAGGAATGAGAGCCTGATTTTGATAAAAACAGGAGCTGAAGCCAGGTCTCCCACACTTGAGAAAGGCTCTAACACTACATGACTGCATAAGAGCTGTGCAGAAGGAAGGACAACAGTAGTTTTTGAGGGTGGAAACAGATATTCAGAACCCAAATTCAGCACAGCTTCTCATTGCAAGGTTACAATGAAAGGACACACTCCCAGGACACTGAGGCAGGAACTAAGCCCTTTAAGCTGAATCTAAATTGCTCATTCCCCTCACTTTGCAAAGAGCAAGGGTGAAAAGGGGAGCTAGTGGGATTTTGAGAAGAGACCCACAGAAGAACTTGAGTGTTTGGGATCTAGTGGGAAGGCACAGTGGTGATGGCACCCTGTCTTTCTGGAAGTTGTGTCTCCCTTTGAGGTCTCCATATTCCCACTTTCCCCTAAGAGCAAGAATTTTTCTTCATAGAATTATTAGTGTTTCAGTCTCATGATTTTCAGTCGATATTGTGATTTTTTTTTTTTATGGACTGACTCCTGACCCATGCCCACCAGGACTGGCCATAAGGGCAGAGCACATTTGCCTGCTTTAATATTAATATCTCTTATGCTGCCCTTTTAGGACGCTGCTTAGAAGTCACAGCCACGTAACACAGTAAAGGGAATCAATTGTTTCACATTTCCTGAAGGCCCACAACAACCCTCCTTCCCCAGCCATGGGACAGAGCTGGCAGAAGTGACAAGGCAGCAGATGTGGGAACATGATGAAGCACTAGGCACTGCCTGTAGGGTCCATTTGGTCAAGAGGCTCCTCACTTCCCAAAAGCAGAGGAGGGGGAGTAGCTAGGGGTGACAAAGTCCATCCTGTCACAGAGATGCCAACTATCACAAAGGCTAATTTATAACGGGAGGTCACTTCTCTAAGTGTGGATTTAAAACTCAGGTCAGCAGAAGTCAAATATGTATTTTTTGAAATCTTCAGGGCCAGGATGACACCAGGCAGTAGATGGGAATGGTGCAGGGTGACACAATTTGATTGATGGTGGCTCCACAGTGCATATGCAGAGCAACTTCAGAAAGTGATAGAAGGCACCTGGTAAAAGTCCATGGTGAAGGTCAAAGCTGCCAGAACCTTTATATGTGTGAGAAGATGCCAGGGAAAGAGCAATAACTTTTAGGAATGCTAAAAGAAGTAAAAAGCTGAAAAGTACAATTGTAAGATCTTGTGGAATTTATGGCTTGCTTGGTTAATGTGTCTGGCTGGCTGATTGATAGCTCCATTGTGGCAATAATACAATAGCAGAAAGTGAAGTTCAACTGCCCATCTTTCTAGACAAAATGCAGAACCTTCACTTTGTTCACAGTGCCCTCAGACCAACAAGGACTGGCTTGTTTTCTCAAATGCATTGCAGATCCTCATAAGTTATTACCCAATTACTTTTTTGCCACATGCATCCAGGCTGTTAGTACATGAAATTTAAGACTCACACTTAATGGAAAACTTTGAGAAGGATTTCAGTTAAAAGGCTTCTCTATATAAACCCTGGATTTTTCTGTTTTCTTGGGTAAATTTTCTGCAAGTCCTTTGATTTTAGGAATTTCATTTGTTTCTCTGGTTTTGTCTTCATCTGAAACCATTATGTTTTACTCACTTTTCTCCATAGAAATTATGTCATCAATGAAGCATGATGACTTCAAGGCAGAAACAGAGAATAAAGATTTAATGTTTTCAAAATTAAAATATAAAAATATTGGTCTAACATAAGCAAAATGTGATAGCTACATGTTGGAGAGGTAAAAGCAATGAACTGCCAATGGGACCAAATCATCAAATGAAAGCAATAATTGATTTAAAAGGCTCTGTGCTAGTTTTCCCCTAGCTGCAAAACTAGCTGAATTAAAGATACGATTGACAGCTTCTTCTTTTCAAGCTTTCTGAATCATAACTCACTAAGAATGGTTTTCACTTGTTGAAATTATGATGAAGATCATGATTTAAGCCAAAGCTCCCCACACTGAATCTTTGGACTTAGATGTTCCTTTGACCGTTGTATGAACTCTGTCCAGACCAAAAACTCTCATAGCATCACAATCTGCTCCTCTCTGTACAAGATTGTAAAATTCCAACTAAATTCCCCCAAGATTCATCTTCTGATTTGTAGCAGTCACCATGTTTTCCTCTTAGGTTCAGTTGCTGATCTGGAAAATAAGCCAGAAGGTTTTCCTCCCATACTCCTGATTTCTGTCTTCCCCATGATGAAGCTCTATGGAGGAATCCTTTTGAAAGCAGAAGATCTAGACCAAAGGAATTAAAGAAGGAAAGAAAGAAAAGCAGATCAAGTGGCCAAGAAACTTTTTGAAGATGGGGTTTGTTCCTAATGGTTTATCCACTCCGCTGGAAATACCAGAGCTGGGTTTGCACCAGATGCCAGAATGGCTCTGCAATTTCAGCCCCTGCACACCCTTGCCTCAGGGAGGGTGTTCCCAGAGCCCACAGACCCTGCCCCAGGAGCACTGTGCTGAAAGTGCAGCCAGCTGAAAGTGCCTCTGATCTGCCCACAAGCCATGCACAAACACAAACTCTGGTGCTTTGCCTGTGTGCAAATCAAGGCTTGCAACATCCACACCTCCGAGTGTGTACATACATGGAGGCAACTGGGCTGGCCTGATAATTCCTCTGGGTTTATAGATTGCTGTGTAGTTATATTTTTACATATAGTCCACTATATTAAATAATTATTCTACATCTATCAGGTAGGGGTGAAGGGATCCTCAGCCACTGCAGCTGGTATGAAATGGTACATTATAAATTACATTTGTTTTTATAAATCAGAATAATCAGATTCACAGTCCAGCTCTTAAAATCACCATTACTTCAGGTAATGTGGTATGTTACATGACTCACCTAAATTCTGCAAACTTCTAATTGTTGTTAAGAAATCCATTCCTTCACTGAAGTCATCAGATATTTCATTTACATTGAGAACTCTATTCTATGACAGTACCAGTTAAACATCCATTTATTTTTTTCTATGCCTTTCTCATTTGCTGAAAGCCTGGGCAACAGTACACCTTAGGTTAATCCAAACATTTTAATTAGTTCCAAGCTGACAGCTATTTGTACTTTCAGTAATAAATTTTAAAGTCACTGAAAAGTAGATTAGTGTGTAATTTAGGAAAGCTTGCTCATGTGTTTCACTTCTCTGTGAAAGAGACACGCTCATGAGATTAAGCTCTAGCCTGGCAGAGAACCTGTTTTTCCTAGCATGTATTTGCTTCTGATGTCATAAATTAAGTTTAAATCCTGACTTGGCCAGCCTGATGGTGGCAAGTAGTTCACAGAAGGTGGCTCATTTGCTGGTAGAATACTCAGGAAAGTTGTCCCATTCTTGGAGATACTGCCTGGTTCATCAACTAATTTGGCCTTCTTCAATTCTTGTGTTCTACGTGTGCTGCTCCAGTACAGCTGCCCATGGAGGTCACTGCATTTGCAAGCAAATTAACTTGGCTTTGCCATCATTCACCCCTCTGGATGGTCTCTCTCTCCATAAATACTTCTTGAAGACCTGTACTACCAGTGTTTCCATTCATCTGAGACTATTGCTTGTCATTTATGACAGAAAGGAAACTACTGTGCTCAAAGGTAAGGTCTTATTGGAGGGTTTGTATGCTGTTTTATTTATTTGTGAGGAAACTGGTTCTTCAAGTAGAGAAAGTGACCCTGAGGGGTTGACAGAGTCAGGTCAAACTTAGCCAATGACATAAAATTATGCACCAGTCATCATTCTTTAATATATACTTCAGAGAATGAAAGAGAAATGAAAACCTGTTCCAGAGTATACAAATCTTTCTTTGCAATCTAGACACTGCACAAATACACCTGATTTTCTAATGTCTTACAATATTGTAAAGTTATAATATCAAATTTACAAATTCATTCACTGCTGTACCATCAGATTTGAACCTTCCTTGTGCTTCCACAAATAAAATAGGAATGTGCTTTCTGTTACAGATGCTGGAAATGACTAGATAATGCATTTCACAACCATGCCAATGGTTATTTTCTTTCACTCATCATCTTTTGTTCACTGCCAGTTATTTCAGTTGGCAGATGTGGTTTCACAATCCTCTATAATTGTATCTGCTAACATTGCATAGCTGAAAGTTCCTCCCAAGAGCCTCTTTAGATATTTCTTATGCCCACTGCAGGTCTGTTTCCCATTAGTTATTTCCTTACAGAATAATTTCTTCAGTAAATGCCTCTTGCCCAGCTGTGGAAAGCGTTCTCCTTATCCAACTGTGATAGGAAATGGTACCACACATTCCCTTTTCCCTTTCCGGCTAGCCCAGCACAAAAATAAAGCAACTGTGCTCCTCCGTAGGAGCTCAGCTAACCCCACTGCAGGAGCTTCTGTATTTCCTCTTTCTATATTATTTGTTCACATTCCTGCAGGGGATGACTAGAGGGGCGCCTACCAGAGAGTTTTCCCAGCAAAAGGAGCAGAATTATTTAGACTATGCTAGGTCTGATCTGTTCAGTTGTCAGTAAAGGTAGACCACAATAAAAACTGATTTAAAATGTTAAGAAATCCTCCAGGTGTTTTAACAGTAGGCATTAACAAGTGACACATGATTGATATTAGAACAGATACAGTAATTAACTAAAAATAACTTTCGCATTTTGACTCTTCCCCCCGCCATCCCAACATTTCAAACAATCAAACACTATCTAATCAACACTTAATGTTTCCCCCACCACTTCATAAAGATATTTTTAATTTCCTTCAGGCAGTCATATTAATAACAAAAAGTTCAGTTTCTGTTCTAGAAATATTTTGAAACCCTATGCATACATACACACAGGAAGTGAGAGTAAATAGTTGCTGTAAACATAATGAAAAACTGCTAAAATTCAGACTTTGCTAAAAACTAATTTGATTTCTCAGTTATGTTAAAATCATCACAAACACTAATCTACAGCTGGTAGTCTCAACTGTTCCTTCATTCGTAGTGATTAAAGATGGGTATAAAAGTCTAAAACAAATGTGAAAATTAAAATTGAAATTTCAAAAATACACTGCTGAAAATAGGACAAGAATATTTTTAGAATTTTTTCCTTCCTTAATTATGTCTGAATTGCAGCTTATTTCTTACATCATAGAATGGTTTATGTTGGAAAAGACCTTGAAGATCATCACCAACTCCTCTGCCATGGGCAGTGACACCTAACACTAAACCAGGTTGCTCAGAGCCTGCCCTCTGAAGAATTTCAAGAATTTCTTCCTACTATCCAGTCTAAACCTACCATCTGTCAGTTTAAAGCTATAAAAAACCACCAAAAAAAAAAACAAAAAAAAACCCACAAACCCAAACAAACAAATAAAAGCCACCTAAAAACCACAAAAACCAAAACAACAAAAAATCTCAAAAAAAGTTCCAAAAACAACCAAAAACACACACACACAGAGAAAACCCCTAGCCAACCAAAAACAATGTCAAAAACAAAAAAGCAACAAATCCAAAAAAAAAAAAAGCCCAAAAACCCAAATCCCAAACAAACCAAGAAAAGGAAAACCACCTGCAGAGATTCTGCCCTTGATGAATGATGATAACTAGACCAGAGCAAGGGACTTTTTTAATTTTAAAGGTATTTAAGCATTTCCTTAAGGAGTTTTAAATATACTGTGCTGGTTTTGACTGTGACAGAGTAGGTTTTTTCATAGCAGCCAGTATGGAGCCATATTTTGGGTTTTGCTGAAAACAGTTTTGATAGCAAAGGTACGCTTCAGTTTTTGCCAAGCAGTGCTTACACAGAAACATCAACTAACAACAAACCATTCCTGTGATTTACATCCTTTCTCTGACAGAAGAAAATTTACATTATAATAAAACTAGTTGCCCACCCTGGGGGAGCAGCTGTGCTGAACTCTCCACAGCAAATAATATTGGGATGTCTCCTGTCAAGCAAATGGGAAGGATAGCTGGGGTGCAGTCTCACAGCACCCAGCCTGGGAAGCACAGACATGCCCTGACATTTGGAAAAGCTATCCAGCAGTGATGCTACAACAGAGATGAGCAATATAACCCACTCCTCAATCCTCTAGTCAATTGGAGCTGTCAAGTGGCACCTTGTACTTAGCTAATGTGAAACTCTTCAAGAATGTCCAACAGTTGGGTGCTGTCAAGTATTTTGCTGAAATCTACAGTCCTTAAAAGCAAGAAAGTCTAATAGGATATGTATGTAAATCATGCAAAGTATTGCTAAGGATGTGACAAATCATACCATAGGAATAGCTTCAAAGCCCAGCAGCATGTGCCAATCTGTGCCCTGATTACTGATTAACATTCAGAAACATTTCAGAGAGAAGCCAGGCTCAAGACAGGATTGGAAGTGATATATGTTATGTGAGAGGTACATTCATTTTCATAAGTGACTCTTCAGAGACTTTTGATAATTCCCAGAGGGACCTCCCTCTAATGATTTAACAAAGTGATCAAGGATCAAGGCACCTAGAATTCTTGAACAGCATGACACTGCCTCCCTTTCATGTCTGACATCCTGAGGACAAAGAAACTATGAAAGGTTCACAGCTGTAACAAAAGTGAGAATTGTTAAAATACAGCAGTGATGGCAGTTCCAAAGGAATTAATCTGCACTCAGCAAAACTTTCCAACAAACAAATAACTCCAGAAAAATTTCCCTCTAACCTGTTTCAGTATAAATCAATGGTACCTTTTCACATATGTCCCGTACTCTTCTACTATGACCCCACAAATGTAGCAGCATGTTAAGTGGACTATTCTCAGATCAGGCAGACTTTACATCAATTCTTTGTCATTTGCCTTGTCTGTATGCCCACCTAGATATTCTCAGTGGTTGCTTGTATCTGCTTTCCCCAGGGCACATCATACCCACCATAAACTGATGCTGTGACAAACAGATGAGAGTGCTCTATTTTGCCATATTCAATATCCCAGGCTGCTGTAAGAGAGGAGTAACGTGCTTTACCAGGCCTGGTTTACTTTTGCTAGAACACTTCCAACTACTAAAGAACTCCCCATATATTCATAAATAAAGCATGGACCAGTACACATAAAATGAGACAAAACAGGACAAGAAGTCACTGAGAAAATAACATCAGTACTGTCTCAGCTTCTTGTGGAGAAACAGAGAGACACAGAAAGGAGCAAGTAAAGCACACAGGGATGCTAAAGTCCATATGTTACCTTGAGAAAAAAATGCTCCCAGTGATGGGCATCTGGGGCCAGCAGATGCCAGGTTTGCCTAATGAGGGGCCACAGCAGCTCCCAGCTCTGTCACAGGATGAAGGGCAGTGGAAAGAAACTCACTCCCCACTACAGCCCACAGCAGCAAAAGGCAGATCTGCATGGCAATGCTGCCGCCGCAGCAAATAAGAACACTATGATCACCAAAAGAGTGAAAGGGAAATAATTTTTAAAAGTTTAAATACCAGACAGGTGTTTACCACTCCCATACACTGCAGTCTAGATTTGATAGCAATGCAATATTAGAGTATGATAATTAAATACAAATTTTTCTGTCATGTGTGGGATTGACTCCTAGGCTCCTTTTCCCACACCCTTGTTACTTAGCAGCAACTAAAATAAAGGTCACTGATTTCAGCATGAATTTTGCCCAAATTCTGTTTCATCTCCTTTTGTCCTACTCTTGAAGGGGGTTTTGCTCGTTTGCCAGATTAAACTGCTTTGGTTGCTGAGAATCCAGGAATATCTCAACAAGTCAGGATACATTTTCCTGAGAAACAGGAATTCTGGGAAGTCTTATTCTATTAATTGATCCATTTCTGTGAGTGCAGATAAATATGCACTGAGCAGTATATAATTTGTTTGCAAAATAGGTACACATAGCTTAAGCTATCTCAGCTGAAGTCTATGGAAATCACTGGGTGACCTCTATTAAAGGGCCTTAGGATTTTACACTGAAGCTGTAAGATCCAAGGGGCAATTACGAAGGAAGGAAACCAATAAATTATGTGAGCTGAAATGTGTGTGGTCTGTCTGCTGCTATGGATACTTTCTGAAATAGTATTTGAAATATTGCCTTAAGGGACCACTGACCAGTTCAACGTATTTCATACAGCCCTAGGAAGAAAGTTCCAAGCCAAACACCAAATATTTTTTAAAGTAAATAATTAGATAAAGAAAAACACCCTGCTTAGCATTGCTAAACATTGAGTGCGGAAAAATGAGGTTCAGGTAAGCATTACAGAATTTGACCCTGAATCAATACATTATAAAATATATATTTAAATAAATGTAAATTCTTTAAAACAAAGATGAGACACTTGTGAACAGATGAAGAGTCTAGACTTTGATATTTTATTTATGCTTTAATAATTCTGCTGTTTGTATTCTCTCCTCTCTAAGTGAAGGTTATACCTGGAATTGTCATCAAAATAGGTGAAAAGCACTTCAAACTATTTACATCCAGATTTGCACTTTCTCAGAAGTTCTTGGCACTTGAATGTAATGATTTTTTTAAAGGTCCTCATTGTGTCAAGGAGACAAGATAGGATTCCAACTAATTCTTTTCTCCTTTGATCCCTTGCAGGACCTTGCAACATTTCTAAACCCAGAATTTCTAACTTTTCTCGATGGATAAAATCCAAATCTCCGTGAAAACAGTGAAAGAATTCTCCTTGTCCCTAGCAACCTTTGGAAAAGGACCTGTATACCATGTTGACTGCAGGTATACTTGGGAGTGAGTCTTCATTTTCTTTTCATTTTACTCCATCATTATTTTTTTCTCATAAATTAATAGCAGTGGCTTGTGAAATTTAAAGATCTGGTAGAAATGTTCTTCTTGGAAGACATCATAAAAATAGCTGTACCTTTAATGTTTGCCAACTGCTTACTAGATAATAAACAAACTCATAATGCCAAACACTGCAAGCAATTTTCAGTGAAAACTCCTTTAGCAACCCCTGTCTAAAATTTGATTACTGTATTTGGTACATTGATTTAGCAATGAAAGTAACAACAATATCATAATTTTGAACTTCCTTGCAGGAGTGTTGTAGAGATACACTTAAGTTCATGTTTGTGTAGCTTTCCCTGTCTGCTTTAAATTATGAAATGCATTATTTAAGGAGAGTGATAACAGCTCTAATTGCAAATAAAAACAGGGTGTATCTTTGAAAAGTGCCCCTGTGAGACGTTACAGCTAAACCCAGTACTACAGGAACAGCACATAAAACCTGATAGATTATAGAAAAAAAGCCCAGTGACAGTTTTCATGGTCTGTTCACCCCATATTGCATTTCTGAAGAAAGCATTCTTAGTTAAATTTGCTCAGTGAGCAACAGAAACACTGTTATTTATGTGTGCTTAGAAGCTCCTATTACAGACTGAGGCCTCACTGTGCAAGGTGCAGTACAAATATAACAGAAACTTGCCCAGCTGGAAAGGATGCATGATGTGAATATTATAAATATGTTCTGTTTACAGTAGTTCTGCGACCTTTATTTTTCAGTTCAGACACCTCCTGTCCATTACCAGTTGTTTCTGATGTCCCACTGAATTCCCAAGCACTACCATGACATCTCATACTGGGTTTGATGTCATTAATGCCACACTCGCTCTGGAAAAAGAGCTGGAGGGGTTGTCTGCTATTTAGCTCTGATAAAAATCCATAAACATTGCAAACATTGTGTTTTCTTCCCTAACCTCCAGAATTTCTGGAGCACACCCTCCCAAGACATTCAGTGTTTGGACAGCACTCTCAGACACATGGTGGGGTTCTTGGGGCTGACGTGTGCAGGGCCAGGCGATGGACTTCAGTGATCCTTGTGGGTTCTTTCCAACTCAGGATGTTCCATGATTCTGTGAAAAATGTTAGAATAATTGACATTTTTTTGCACTAGATTTAAGGCTGGGTTTCACTGCTGCGCAAGGCTAGCTGACTTTAGTTTTAATGGTATTTAAAAAGTGTTAACACTATCAACAATGGGAGTAGACTATTTGCTATGCAGATGCCACTGCCTGATAGAGAATCTACTTTACTCTCAGCTCATTTCCTTGGTTTGTGATATGCAAAAATTGAAGACAAAGTTTTACCTTGATAAATGCCTCTTTCTTTTTCTGAAAGCCTTAAACTCAGACTTCCAGATTGTCTGATGAAGTATGCAATGCTCTCAATGCACCTCCCAGCTAGTGGGACTGGTTACTTTGCCTTCAGTTTTAGCTGTCTCTCACTCATAAAGCGCAAAAATATAATTAGTATATCGCTCAGCACTCAATGGTATGTTCTTTATGTTCATGTAATTTATCTCCAATTTGTCAAAGCTCCTGTCAAATTGCCTATCGCTACATGGTGCCTTATTCTAGGTCTGTCCATTGACATGAAAGTCTTGAAACCAGGCAGATGGTTTTGTGAAGTAAAGACTGTTTTGCCTCAAGCAAGAAGCTTGTAGATTAAAAGAAAGGTTAATTCAAAAATAATTCAAGGTAAAGATAAAAATTTGACAGATGTGCGCGATTCTTTCGCCAATCCCCTTTTCCAGGGTGTCACTGCAGTATTTATATATTCTAGATCATACCTATGTGGAAGTGTGCAAAATTTATCATGGGAGCAAGGATCTGAAAATAATTCCTAATCAGCAAAGAGTATCCTGGCAACATTGTTGGTCTAAATTCCCTTAGCCCACAGGCCACGAGTAACCCCCACAGCTCTGTGCTTTCAGAGTCCTCCGAGCAGATATTGTCAAGACTTTGTGGTATAGATTATCTGGTTTGGCAGTATCACATTCCGCTCATGTGGAATGTCAGTGTAGGCTTGTGAAATGATCTTTAAAAAGCAAATTAATTTTTAGAAAAATGCTATCTTCCAAAGGAATGTAATCAAGATGTCACATGGGAAATTGCAATGCCTCCTGGTTTCAGAAGGGTAGTGAAGAGAAGAACAATCTCCTTTGTATCTGTCAGTTTTATGTCAAGTTCTACATATATAATTAAAAGAAAACCCAAACTAGTAAGATGTCTTGTGCCTGTCTATTTTTGGAGGAAAGAGAAAGAAGTAGGTAATATTCTTACAAAGTAACAAATCAAGATATTATTTCAAATTTGCCAACCAAATCTGTCCCACTCGTAACCAAGGGGTCTTTACAAACATTTATGACTTAAAAGCACGCCTTAAACTAGGGCTCCTCTTACTAAAATAGACAATAAATTAATGGTTGCAATGAGAAGTTATGAATGAACTTTACAGAGTTTGGATATTTGGCTTAAATAATTATCCACATCTGGAAGTTAATACAGCATCATCATAAAAAGATTTTACTTTGAGGTAAGATGAGCATCTTTGAAATAAATGGATCTTGGATGTTAAAAAAAAAAAGATTCCTCCTCTACTTCAGGCTGCAAAATATCTTAGAAATGTCTTCAACACAGCCTTTTCCATGGCATTCTGGCATTATTTTAGAAGTGTTTTATATGTCTATAGTTCTATTTAAGAATTGTCTCAAATAAGCCAAACAACACTTAACAAAACAAGATAATTTGTGACATATGTTCCTTGTGACTATGCCTCAGATTTAACTACAACAATTTTGACACAGCTAAACAAAAGTTTTTTGATAAGGATTTCTTCACATTCATATCTCAGGTTTCCCACTGTTTTGTCTCAGGACAAGGAGGTGACCTGTACAACATTGCACTACCAGCAGCTGAGGCCCAGGATCTGGGCAGGGCTCCCCCAGCTTAGCAGTGCCCATCTGGTTTATTCTCTGTCTATGGCATCACTGCAGTTTTTGGTATAAAAATTGCAGTAGAGGTAAAATTGGCTCCCAGCCCTGCCAGGGAGCACAGAGCAGGGTTAAGGACAGTCAGGAAAATTCCTTTGGATTTGGCTCAAGCCACTTAGTTCTGAGATCTTCAACAAAACCTCAAGCACAGCTATTAAAAAGAGACACACCCCAAACAGCCTAAACTTTGTGTTCAGATGTGATGGATTTTCCTGGAGCCTCAGTGCCTCAGCTATGCAAGCCTCGTTTTGCCATGCTGAAACAAGGACTAAATACCTTTGCAAGTCACAACCTCAGAACTGAAACAGGGACAAAACCTGTGAGATCTATAAGCCTCCATCCTTTTTTTTTTTTTAACTTTCCTTTCTGACCACTAAAATTATTCTCATCCTATCACAGTATGTTAGTTCCTCTACTTGTCTCAGTTTAATTTGTATCACTGTCATACAATTACACTCAGTGCATACACTGAGTGATTTCCCCAGCCCAGATTTAGGCACTAGCTCCTTCCATCCTGTGCCAGAAGATTTTTGAACTCCAGTGTTCGCAGAGGTTGTTTCTGCAGTCAGGCATAGCTAATGGTAGCTATTCTGAAACAGCCAACATCTGTTTCAGTACTTTTAACTCAATTTTATCAGCCACTCCATGTCCACCGTTCTTGTTTTCTCCTGCTGTCATTTTATAGGATATTTTCTCAATTTTGCTGTTGCAAGTATTACTCTGATTGAGGCTAGGTAAATGAACAAATGCAATAAGCAGCAATGTTTCATCCAGCTCACAGAGGTTAACACCCAGGCTCTAATGGAACAGAACTGCGACTTGTGTAGCTTTAAGAAAGCTGTCCATGCTAACCTTAGTTTTTCCTTTCAGTATGACTTCTAATTTGATCAAACCCTGTAAGTATCTAGTGTGAAACAGATGGTGTGTGTTTGGGAAAGTTTAAAAAGGGAGCATAATATACTCCCTTTGGCGGGCGACTGTGAAATGCATCTGTTCTCTCTGCAGCGAGGCTCCTCTCCCGGCTGCAGGCAGGCGCTGCGAAAGCCTCCCCACGCCGCGCTCCGTGCGGCTGAATCACTCTGTTCCCGTTCTGCTCGGGGCCCAGCTCCCTTTGGAACTGAATGCTAATCAAGGCGGCATCCTTTATTTTTTTTTTTTTTTTTTAATAAAGGGCAAACATTAACAAAATTAGGCCTTGGAGAGAGCCCTTTCATTCGCGAGCCGCGGGCTGAGGTTGGGAGGTGTTCAGGATGCTCTGTGCTGATGAGGAGTGCAGCGGGTTTTAGATGAGGGGCGAGCAGCCCCTGGCCCACACAGCCGTGTCAGACACTGAACAGCAGCAGGGAGATGTAGCTTATCTGGGAGCTAACAGGGCCCACCTCGTGACTGCCACCAAAACCCAAGTTCAGCGAGGGCAAGGAGCTAAACAGATGTTGATCATCAGGCTGAGGGGCGACCCCACACCTTAGTGTCTCCCAGTACACTTCACTTTCTCATGGCAGAAAAAAAAAAAAAAGGCAATAGAAGTGAGCATCATCCCCCTTTAAAATGGGAAATCTGCACTAAAATGGTCACAAAATTATTTATCAGCTCAGAAAGGCAATGCCCATCAATTTGCTCTAGAGTCCAGAGTGGAGATCAGGTGATGGGATGAGTTAAATCAACATTCATACTGACATTGACTTGGTTTTCCTGTGTATCATCCATCAGAGATATGGTTTTAAATTTAACCCCACACACACAGCACCAGTGCAATTTTAAATCAGAGCCTGGCTTAAGCTGCCAGCAAAAATATTTTTGGGGTCTAGTCATGAAGATGGGAATGTGCGTAACACGAAAGCTTTAAGGAAATTACTAGCCAAGAGCACCAAGATCTCATCAATAATCACCTTTGCATTAAAACACTGATGAGTCATGAGCAATACTCTGTGATTATCCAGACTGCACTGACACTGGCTTTAGAGAGAAACTGGAGCTGTGATTCCAGCTTCACTACTAGAGAAACAACAGAGGAAAGGAAACTGAGCCAGACTAACAAAAAAAGCTGAAGTACTCTTTATCCAGAATGCTGTTCATTCTATGCAACCTCTCTCCAATTTTTTTTTTCTTTCCAAAGCTTATACACCACTGTTATGTGAGGAAATCACTTGAACTCATGATTCACCTATGTTATTCCAATATTTTTGGGCTTATTTTTATCAACAATTGCCCACTGACCAAACAGATTTACACATCTGTTCATAAGCAAAGCAACTTCAGGTACTTATCCTGGAAAATCTTAATTGTTTTGGGTATCTCAGTATAATACTTCTTTAAAAATCAAATCACTGCAATGCTCTTTGAGATTAATATATTATTGTATTTCTGAACTCTGCTAGTTCAAGTAACATATTTTGATTTCTGACATTTCAAATTGGTTATTTTCATCTGTTAAATTTAAACCAAAGGTAGAGGAACCAAAAGCTAAATCTCAGCAGCACTTCAGGGTAGTAATAATCTTGTGAAATGACCTCTTGGTTCCTGTATTCCCCCAACAACATTTTCCAAAAGTCACTTTTTAGGTAATATAAAAATTTAATTAAAGTTAATGAATTGCTTTGGGACTGCCAGATTAATACAAAAAAAATACAGTCAATGAAAAAGTGTTTTCAATACTGAAGAATTCAGAAACATTAACACACAAGGAGGAAAACACCATTGTAAAAATTCAGGGCAAGTATAGGGCATTTCTTTAGATAAAAAAGATTTTATTTTCCTCTTCAATTTTCAGAATAAAAGGTTGGCCATGGGAGGTACAGCTGCTACTCAGATATATAGCATATAAACCAAACTTCATAGAAAGTAGTCGCCCGTTCTACATAGATTGTTTCATTAATCTGAATGATTAAGCACTTTATATTATCTCTTTTTAAAAACATAAAGCAATTAAAAAGTAACAGGGCATTCTGGAAAATGGAATTCCTCACTGCATACTGTAAACCCCAGTCTCAGTTGTTATAAATACTTAAACACAAAAAATAAACTTTATCATTTAAAGGCAAATAAAGCTACACTTCTCTCTCAAACTGGAAAGTCCCAGAGGCTTTATATTCAAAAGTCTTTCCTGTAAAAGATTTTTCCAATTTATTTTCAAAATAGAAACCAACAGGACAAAGGACTAAAGGGTCCCCATGGAATGGAAGTGTAGGCATGATCTTCGCTTTCACTCTACTCAGATTTGTTTAACTAAAAAATTCTAGCACATTTGGCCGTGACTGGGAAGAATGAACTTTGCTAACTTATCTGTTGTGCTGTCCATGACCTTGTGGTCAGTATAAAACTAAACAAAATTAATTCAATACTTTTGGCTAACTACATTCCAATAAAGAACTTCCACCAAGCTAGAATGTGCAGTCGAGAGCACAAACCATGGACAGCTGAGCTGATTCTTCAGCCATCTGCAGTGGCCCTGGGACAGCTGCTCACCTTTGGCAGCAGAGAAAGCCACAGAGCCAGAAGGGAGGCCCAGGGCTCCCCACTTGCAGCTGGGGATGTGGCACCTGGGCAAGGTCCCAGGAGGGGAAACGCCTGCAGCACAGCGTGCCATCACTGCCCCTCTCCTCTCACAGGGCTGGGCACTGGGCAAACCCTGCCCTGCTCTGTTTTTCGGGGACAGCAGGGCTGAGAGATGTTCATATCATCAGCAATTGCAGCAGGGCTTGTGTTGATCAGGAACCAGGTGAAGCGAACCAGAACTCACTGTTTTCCAGTTAAGCACCATATGCAACGCTGATGATGAAGATGGAGGTGATAAAAGGATCACTGATCAGATCCATCGTTTAAAATGAGTTTTGCATACAGTGACAGACATGCAAACATTAGTTTTCTGATGAACGCCGTGACTGTGAGAGCACTGACATTTTGCTAGAGCTATTTTCAAACATTTATGGTTTGTTCACCACCAAAGAATACTGGTGAGCTTGTGAGTGTGTGAAACGTCTGGGGAAATGCTGCATCTGCAATCAAAGCCAGCAGAGTAGAACAGCAGGCACATTTTATTTACAGGTTTAGACATTTATCAATAACTCAGTTATGTGACTGATGCTCAGCGTTATTCAGGCATGAGGCTAACAAACCTTTTAATAGACTAGGATTAAAAGTCAAATGCTGAAGGAATATATTTGTAGCAGGAGTTTTACTAGTAACAGAACAAATTGCATAATTTGTAAAGTCTTTGGCATAGTGATTCTCTCAAACCACAATACATAGACACAACCTGAATATAATTTGGCTTTAATTATAGCTGTGATAGTAAGCACTATATGAAGTTTATTAATCTCTGCCATAGTTCTATAAGTCAGAAAGGTAAACTTTACTTTTGAAAGCATGAATCAACTGTAGAATAAAAGCAAATTTAAAATGCAAAATCTCCATTTTGTATATACTAGCAGCATCCAAAAAAAAAAAAAAAACCAACTAGGGAAGCAGAAATAACTGAGCACAAAAACCATCACATTTAAAAATGTAAAACCATTGACAGCACAAGCTAAACCTTTAAACATGATAGATAATTACATAGCATTTGAACGCTGATTATTAATTTGGATTCTGTACTATGCTTGTAGCTAAAAATTACTCTGGCATTAAAACCAGAGCTAAACCCAGGCAAACAGTGTGTTATTTTTACAGCATATCTATGTTTGATTACAATACCAGAGGGAGAAGGAAATACAGACAGAATGGCCATGCCCACACCTCTCACACAGCAACAAACAAGTGGCCAATAGTTCCTCCAGTGCTCCCTATGCTCAGGTGCCAGAATCCGGGATGCTCCTGAAGGAAACCTGCTCCCAAGCTCTGCAGTTGGGGAACTCAAGCACGGGCACAGGCAGAGCAAGATAGCAAATGCTGTCTCTGCCCACAGAACAACTGAGGCTGTCAGGAACCTTTCCTGTCTTGTCTCAAACATTTTTCCTGGATAATTCTTATCCTACTGCGAAAGACCCGTACAAGGAAAAAAAATATATCCACCTGTTGATTATGCTGTTGATCCAGAGGATAGGGGTAAAAATTCAGGAGTAAAACTTCTGTTTCTCCTCTCTCGGGCCTATACTAGAAATAGCTTCTGACTCATTAATTTTCTAATGACTAAAGGTGACACATTATTTATGTCATTTTGTAACTGTCTCAAAATATGAGGTAGAATTATTTCTTCTGTTATTGGACAGCTGTTTCAAAACCCCCCTCCTCCAGTATTCAGAAATCTTCTAATTTCCAGTCTAAATTTATTCATTGACAGTGTTACCCATGTGATTTTAGTTTGATGCCAACTTTTCCTCTTGAACATGAATCCTAAATTATATTACTAGGGTAAATTTTACCCTTTCTCTGACTTCACTTTACTGGAATAAACAAAAAGATCTTCTGTATGATTGCTCTTAGCTTGGCCTTCTCTGTACCTGTGCCAAGGTACCTTTTATGAAAATAGATGATAAAAAATATACACAGTACTCTACAGAGTATTCTTTGGCTTTAATAAAAATGTAGTATACCCCAGCTCAGCCCAGAGAATGACTTTTTGAGTACTCAGAAGAGAAAGACAAGGCACACATGGACAAATTTACATTCTCTGTATGAGTAATTCCAAGCCATCAGTCCACCTTCTTCATTGGGTACAGTATTAATAGTTCCATAAATGAGACAGCCATCTGATCCACAAAAGCCACACTAAGAGGTGTACAGGTGTAAATAATAAGCCTTTTTATTTGCATAAAGTAAAAACTGGGCCTGTGTTATTTCATTCCTCCTATCCTGGCCCCAGCACTAATTTATAGGATGACTGTCTAATCATCTAAGGCTGAAGTGGGAGGTTTTAAAAATACATTTTAACTAGATCTTGAATGACCAAAAATATAAATTGGCCCGAGTTTGACTTTCAACAGACAGAAGGGAATCCAGTTAATGCTGGATCAACAGTGAAATATATTTAGAAATGCAATAGAAAATGCCCCAGTAGATCAAGGACCTTTTGAATCTCCTCACTTTCTTTCCTATATATGCATAGAAGTATCCTGCACATTTGCTATTTTTTGTTTTTTGCATTAAGTCTGCCTTTATAATACATCTTGCCTATTTTTTATATGTTGGAGATGAGTCATGTCACACTCCAGTCACCACTAAAATCCTACTTCTTGTACCTACGTGGGTATCAACATATGCTTGGGTTATTAGAGATTTCAAGCAGAAATTAAAAAAATACCATAAGGTACTCTACTCTAACTGGTCAGATAATCAATGCTGAAATAAACTGAAAGCCTTAATTATTTAAAAGAGTGATGAAGACAGTTCTGCTTCTGCTAGCCCTTGTGAAAGTAAGAAAACTGTGGTATGAAAATCTCCTGTCTCATCACAGGGCTCCTACATGTTCTGTTTCCAGAGACTTTTTGCTGTTTGAAATTAATTCTAATTTTAGGGAGACACTGAAACTCAAGATAAGATTAAATGCTAAGAACCATGCATACCTTCTTTTTCAGTCCTTTTAAGTGCATATGTTATTGCCCACACACATCTAGCATATAATTGTTGGCAGTGATGTTTTTTGGCTGGCACATCCTTTGGTGGTTGAAGGTTTCTGTATTGCTAAAATGAAATTGTATGACTGCCTCAGAGCGAGACAGATAGGGGGGTGGGAAAAGTTCATATTGACATACTGCACTTTCCCAATTAAGTTAAATATCACCACACTCAGAAAACGCTCTGCTGAGAGATTTGGTGTCTACCTTTGCTATAAGATTTTGGCAGTTTGTTGGCATTTCGCAGTTAATTTTGCCAAACTGCAGACAAGACTAAGGGACAAAAATGCCTCCATTATATTTCTGACTGTCTGGCAGACTTACATTTGACCAAGGGCAAATCTCTCAGATGAATATTTTTAAAGCTAGAGTGGCTCATCCAAATTATCCCTTTTCAGCTGCTGGGGATGCTTGGTATTCTCTGGTAATCAGAGGGCAGCAATTGCATATTGGGCACCTGAAAGAGCAAAAGATAGAGGGCACATAGAAGCCACTTTTGTTTCTCATCATTTACAGGCTTAGGATCCCTTGATTAGACAAAGGATAGATAAAACTTGGACAGTGTCTGCAAATTTCACATCGTCCTGCCAATTCGCCTGAAGCCTTATCTGGAAAGACTGCTTTAAGATGTCAGAGGGAAGTTCATCCTCATGCTCACAGAAGCTGCCAAAAAGAATGTAATTGTGACAGGTTTTGTTTTTTGTTGTTGTTTTTTTGAATGTGAATACCATCAGTTCCTTTCACACAGACTCCCAAACAACCATCAGATGATAATGAATTTCTGTCAATACAGACCCGAGCCAAATTTGAACTGGCAAGCTACAAATGAAAGGCTCTCTATCTGTTACCTATCACCTGGGCTATCCATTCCTTCCTGCTCACACTTATTCCTAATTTACAAATAAACTGTCATTCAAAGTCAAAGACTAAAATTAGTTGGGGAAAATAAAGAAACACTGTTTAAATACACACTTCACACCCAGATTTTACAGTAGCAGCAAACAGTGAAGCCATGAAGTGGTGAGGAAATACACTGGGTGCACCATTGCTGCAGCTACAAGTGCTTTCTCTGAAGTGTTAAGCACAATTCAATATTCAGCCAGGACTTTTCATTTTTGGCCCAGCCTCACCCACTGTCACTGAAGGAGGACACAGGAGGAGAGCTTATACTTGTTTTACATAAAGATATTTCCCAGATGAGAAATCCTGAAAATCCTGGAAACCTCTGGGTCCCCTGTATATATGCAACAGCCAAGATCCCAGTCATGGTCATGAAAATGGCAGTAAAAACTCAACTGATTCCAGAACCAGCCCTGGCAGCAAACTTTGATACCTACTGTGGTCTCAGCCTTCCCATGTATTGAGTTTCATCAGACCTATCCATGGGAGATGACACAATGCCACTTACAACAGCAGGAAATGAAACTGAGACTGATTTAATTTGTTACATCTTGATCGAGTGGACTGGATCCTTCTAGAGGCTGCTGATTTTTTTTTTAATGTGTTCTGACATTCAAAGGACTTCTACATAGTCCCCACCAGCAAAGAACTGAAATTTAATTGCTCACTGCTTTTGCAAAACACTTCCCATTTCCCAGCTAGACTGTATACACAGTATTTTAAAACAGTAACATCTATTAAGTGAATCCATTTGCAATGCACACAAAATGTCTGGGGATTTGTTTTGTGCAGCAATGAGGAAATGGCTGAGAAGGAGAGACCAAGAAAAAGGGGGGATATGGGGATGGACCTAGGGCTGAGAGAGACATCTCAACAACCAGTGAAGGGAAGAAATGCCTATCCAAGACCAGCCACAAAATAGGTTCACAGATAAACACTACTGAAACAATGAGCATACAAAAAAATTCTCCTGAAGACATCCAGGCATGGCTTTCTAAACAGCAAAGCCTCTCCATTTAGCAGCTTGTGTTTCAAACTCCCAGTGTTCTTCCACATGAAATTCAGGTCTTCCACAATGCCATAAAACCTGGCATCATCACAGCCCAATTAAAATCTTTGTTCCAGTAGACGAAATGAAATGAAGAAATGGATGTGGCTAAACAAATTTAAAATACTTGTGAATGGCATTTAGAAATGCAAAGAAAAGTTCTTTGTCTACGTGGGAAGCCGCACGCATCATTTCTACAGACCAAGAAGTGGGAAAGAAGCTCCAGTGTTTGTTTGCCTCATGTACCTGTGGTTTTGGCTCTTAGCAGGGAGCTCCCAAACACTCCTAACAGAACAGAGCCCACACTGTTTAATTTAAATTGAAAGATTTCTTGACCTGAACTCCCTTGACTTTACCATGAGGATTTCTTCCTGCTGGGTCACTCAATCTCTGCCTCCAGTGGAGCAGGGGCATGGTTAAAATTGACCCTTCTGCTATAACCTCCCACCTGCAGCACTGAACCTGATGAAAGGACCCTGGGCATGGGTAGGGTTCTGAGAACCTGAACCCAGTGACAGCAACCCACTGTGATACACACACTTCACAAGACAGGGTTGAACAAATAAATTAGCTAAAATGTTTCAAGTACTGAAAAAGCTGACAAAAATTTAAAAATATTAAATTAACTAACCTCAACCTACATAGAAAAAAAAAGGGACCAATTAATAATTTGTTTAATAATTAAACCAAATGTCAGATAAATGTCTCCAGTTTGGTAGCAGTGGCACACGGTCCATGACCATGTGCTGTGGTTTCAGCAAACCATTGTCAGTGGTTTTCATTGAAGAGCAGCAGAGGTCCCACCTATAGGTGGAGACCTTTGTTCCTCTGCCACCTGCAGCCCTGTGGTTACTGAGAATAAGGGCTATTACATGTGCAGTTTACAAAACATTAGTATTTCATATTCCTCTATGTTAATTACTAATGGAATGCAATTAACTGATTCTCTCATGAACTGTGATACCAGATATAACAAGCCTGATTCCTTTCTCACTGTGACATAAATTAGCAGTAACTTCATTAATGCAAATAACATTATATTGTATAAAAAGGATGAATGGATGAAACTAGAGACGAGTTAGGATAATCTAATATCAGGGCAACACATTAGAACAATACATCAAGCCAAGGAATAACAGAAAACACTTTTAAAGGACTAATACATTTTTAAAACACTGCTATAATAATGTGTTCAAAACTGCATTTGTTACATTTCTAAAAGCCTTACAAAATGCAAGGAAGCAGTCAGAAATGCAGATTAGGGAAGGCTACCTGATGTCTTGGCCATCCTCTGCTGAAATGTAACAGCAAGCACAGAATTTGGTGTTTCAATTTTCACTTTTAAGGGATTAACTTTTCTCCCTCATGCTAATTTAAATTTCACCTTAATTTGCCTCTCTAAGCTGTGTGTTTGAGTTTTCTAATTAAATGTAAATACTTAGTACATTTTTTAAAAATAATCTGGTTTAAATTCTGTAAGAAAGTAGCACGCAGTCTTTAAAAATGTCATATCTGAAAAAAAACCTAAAGCTTTACTTACAAATAACAAGACTTCAAAGGTCAGAAGTGAAATGTTTAATTTCTGTGACTGTTGTCTAGATTCTTCCTAGCCTCCCACTAGTGGGGTTTTAGGCACAGCCTCCAAAGGTCAGGATCTCACATGCGATAGGAATTCAGAAAGGTACAAACATTTCTTAGAGGCTGCAGTTTGGCACACAGATGGTTAAAGGCTCCATGTGTTAATAAGTTGTCCATGATTCAGAAAAATCTCTATTTATCAAGATCCAAACTGCACAGTCTGGCTGGGGGAGAATAAGTGGATAAGAAGAACAAGAAATACCATCCCCCGCTGGATACACACCACTGATTCTTTTGCACCTACCAAGTAGAAGGGCTTGACAAGATATATTTGTTTTTCAGTTAATATTCATAAAAGGTGTGAATAGGATTCAGAACTTTTTAGTACAAAGCAAATCCAAACAAAAGGAATACTCAAATTAAAACTCTCATTTTTTTTCAAGACACAGCAGCCTTTTCTAAGCTTTATTAGAAAATTATCATGCCAGCTGTCTCTTTTCCCTGACTGTTATTCACACAATATGCCTCTCTCTTGTTTCTTTTCAGCTTTGTACATGTATAATAATGAGTTTTCTAGAATGGAAAACCCAGCGGAATATTAAAATTGCAAAGAGCAGCTCTTTGAGTTAATTTCACCAAAGTGCATCACAACATAATACAGTGTAGTAAGAATGAATTTCTAATAGGAATTCATTCATGGAAAAATTAATTAAAGAAAATGTTATTGCTAATATAGCTTTTCATATATGTACTGTAATGTATTGGCAGTAATAAAAGCTAAACATTCAAAAATCAAAACTGCACATGACATAGTTCCTGCCCTGTTTCATGAAAAATATCTTTTCACAATAACACTGCACGTATTAACTCTAGAAATGTAACTTATTATGATATTACTGAAATACAAAGCGGGGGGAAGACTACTCCCCACAGATATTTTTTTACCAAATTCTTACATTAAAAAATAAGCTCTAGCCTTATCAAAATGAAATTTAGTAGATCAATATTTTCATCATATTAATCAAAAAATGTAAGAATGAAATGAAATTTCCTAATTTAAAAAAAATGAGACAATGTCAACATAAAAGATTGGGATATCACATATAAAGAAAAACCTTGAGGAGTAAAGTAATAGAGGTAGGACAAAATTCAGTGCAGTGAAGGGTATGTAAGTGGAGACTAAAAATTATGAACCTGAACAGCAGGACACTGAAAAGGGGAGGAAGAAAAAGACATATAGGATGATATGTATAGACTTTAAAAAAAAATTACAAATATAATCACAGATAGAATACATCAATCAGTTCATTTCCCAAAGCGCTTAAAAAAGTCCTTTCAGGACTGCTTAAAGCACTGACAAGGCCCTGCCGGGGTTCCTGTGTACAGGAGGGAGTTGCAAAAGATGCAGGGAAGTAAACCACAGGAATTAGGAAGGGCCATACTATCAAATAAAAGGAGCCCAATATAAAATGTCTCATCTGGGAAGTCAAAAAAGCCTGTAGATAGAAATATTTGTTCAAGGGGGAAAATCAAGCTAAAAATCAGAGCTGGAACAGAAACAAATGGTCATGAACAAAATCAGAATAAACCAGTCATGAATAAATTTAGCCTAGGGATTAGGAGGCTTCTAACTATCAGGGAACCAAAGCACAGACTCAGCATCCAAAGGTAGAAAAAGATGCTTCTTTTAACTTGAAATGTGATAGATTGTGAAAATTTTATGTGAAATAATTGCCTGTGATAGAAGACGACCAAGCAATATGGTTTCAGGAGATTCCTTCCAATCCCAAGTTCTTAAATTCATATTCAACTATGCAAATTACACTCACTCTATGTCAAACAGAATACATGCATCTCTCTCTCATAAAGATCAAAATGTTTTCCTGTTTTTCCTCTACTTTCAGCATGTCTCAATTATAGCTTTCAATGTTTTGATTTTTTGTTTTTCCTAATAGACTCAAACTTGCCTTAAATATTTGCTCATGAAACCGCATTTATACATCTGACTTCATGTCCTAGATACTCACTGCTCCTGTTATGCAACATTTCCGTGGCAGAACAAGCAGAAACAATCCCAAAACAAAGCATTCTTTACCTTGGTACTCATTCATCATGGGAAATGCAAGTTTTAACCTCCTTCAGCAGAGGAGAAACCAAACTCAAGACCTCACATGCTTCATGAAAACTCTCAATACATCCCACAGTATTTGTCACATTACCGCATCACCAAACGCTCTGGATTCTGTCTCGGAGGTTTTTCTAGATATACACACCCAGATTTGACTTCAGGAATATTTTAAACACAAGTTTCAAATGTTTAGCCACACGCAGGAAAGCAAGTAATGAGCAGGCAGCAATCAGAAGGGGACAGACTGCAATGATCACAGAGACAGGCTGATCAACCAGCTGCTGGCAAGGTGCTTCTCTTCCCTCAACACCACCTTCCTCTTTGTTAAAGTGTGTAAAGTGCTGTTCAGAATATCTGATCAACAGAAAAGAAAGTCAAATAATGATAATTTTCCTGGAATATATTACAGATGGCTAGTCATTCATGTGTCAGCTTTATTTAAATCTGTGAGGAATGAAAGTGATCTGAAAAGCCTCACTGTGCACAAAGTTACATATTTAAAAGCAAGTTTAAAAATCTGTGGTTTAGCCCTTTGAAGCTTTTTGCAGCTTCTCCCTTTATTTCAAGGCCTGTAGACATGTTCTCTTTTTTGTACCATCTAAACATTAAAATTGCAGCTCCCCTAGGATGAATGACTTGTGCTCAGAGTTGACTTTTTATCAATCATGTTAATTTGGAAATAAGCTATTGGTTTGACTTTTTATTCATCATAGTCAAAAGGGGATTGTGTTAGCCCTGTCCCATTTGCCCTTAATTAACAACCATTGAATCCCCATATTAATTAGCAGAGCTATTAGTAATTTTACATCACTCTTCACTATAATTAAAAGTCCAATTAATAAAACTCTGGTATTCATAATTTGTATAAACCTATTATGAAACAATAAACCTGATTATACTATAGCTTTTTTACATGCTTGTTTATTGATATAACACTGCCTGAATTTAAAAATAATTCACAGCCTTATAAAGGTGTTTAAGTGGTGCCTTTAGTTTAATTCATCTGGTACATGAAACTTCTGAGATGACAGACTCCAGCACCTCCTGAAAGAGCCCAAGAAATAATTGCCACTATTGGAAATGAGCAACATTTGGGTACATGTCGTTTTGGGGACTTTTTTTCACATTTACAAAACCATGAACCTTCATTTTTATTTATAACACAGCACCAGAGACTGATTGATTCCTGCTTGTGCACAGGAGGTGCGATCCAGAAGACAGCAACTTTAAATGACAGCTACAGCTTAATTGGCATCATCCAAGGGAAGCTGTCCTGCTGAAGCACTGAACCATCATTTCCCTAAGGCGCCTTGGCCTTGCCACATCCCCAGTCAGCATCACTTTTGCATTTTCACATAAAGTGCCTCAGGGCCCTTTGCTGGAAGATCTGTGCCAAGGACCTCTGAAACCATGAAGCCCAATGCCTTAAAACTTTTTGTCACAGTCTTTGATGAAAACGAGGCAGAGATTTACATTAATAAAAATCTGGACAGGTGAAAATTGTCAAAGATGTTCAGGTGACAGTGGCAAGATACTCAAAGCTGAATCAGTCCTGCCTACCTTGTACCCACAATACAACTTCTGGGGTTAACTACAAAGTCAATGACTTATTCCTCAAAATTGAATTAATGCCATTTGATCCATTTCAGAAGCCTACCAGATAACTAAAAGGTAACAGGTAGAAATATCATTTGTAGGGGAATCTACAGCTTCTGAGTTACAAAGGAAACAAAAATCATAAATGCAACTTGCTGGACAAGCAACACCAAATTTATTTTCAGATACTTTCCCAAAACCTTTTATCAAGACTAATTTACCTGTGCCTCCTTTCCTAATAGTATTTCCACTGCTTTTAACTGGTGTTTATAAATCTTTGGTCACAGATTCCAAGGGCCTTCAAGATCTTCTGTGAAATCTCCTGTTACACAAGGTTTTAAAGACCTGGTGTATGTTAAATGTTTCCTGTTCGTGTCAGTGCCGTGACTGAGTAATCACAGCCCACAAAAATGTAAATTCCTTTTCTTTTGGGTTTTTATCCTGGGTTATAGTCTCTAATCATCACTTAATATTTCTTTATAGACAATTTATAAATATAGTGATAAAAGCCTATTCTCTGGGATTTTGAAATCTTCTCTGTGAAATAAGCAACTACTCTGATTTAAATTCTAGGAAGACATTCAAGAAGTCACTGTTTCCTCACCAAAGAAATTCATTTAAATTTCAAGTTTAAAGTTAAATCTAATTCTGCATCCCTGTTTAATTAAGAAATCTTTAGCTCTTTTCACTGAGGATTTGTAACTCCCTACTGCATTCTCACTAGAACTAGTTAGATTTGCCGAGTTTAATTTTTATCACAGTTCTCTGGCTTTCTACTTCTGTCATGTACTCCCAGGCAAAAACCACCTGTTAAAAAGCCCTACAAGCTTTCATTTGTAATAAGAGGTTAAAAATTAGAGAAAAGCAGCAGAAATGTATGCCAACTCTGACATTCCCTCAGGAAACGTTGCAAGTTAGGGAAATTTTTCAATATTATGAACTAAAGGCTTAGGCTGTCATTTCTGTGGGAATTGCTGATATTCTGCTGCTATGAATTTGTGCAAATGAAACTCTGTGTGGGTGAGAACTGTATTTAAGTAGAGTGGCTGTGAATTTATAAAATGCAGACAAGATGTTCTACTGCAATTTAGTAAGAATTTGCTATTGCAAACAAACAGGAAACATACCTCAAAGCCAGCTTATCAATATGCAGGTGAAAGACAGAGAAGAGAGTATCTCCCACTACAACCTCTCTTCTCCACTCTTTCCTTCAACTAAATGTATTCTCATGTCACAAAGTGTTGCTCAGGAAAGCACTAATATGAAAAGAAATGATACCTATTTAATATATCAGCATCTTGAAAGGATGTGCACCTCAAGATGTGGTTTGTGGAAAAAAGGATACATCTATAATAAACCCTGATTTTATAATTTACTCTTCCTACATTTGAAATTCAAGATGGTGACTCACTTTCCAGCACATTACCAACACAATGCAATATTGATTCTGTGAAGTAATTTCCTAAAGCTACACAGAATTTCCAGCATCCAGGTATTTTGATCTCTGTCACTCACATTTTGTAATCCTTTGGAAGAAGCTATGGTTATAAACCAAATAGCAAGGAAAATATTTGCAATATTCCCTAAAAAACCTATCTAATATCTCTTACAAAGCCCCATTTTGAAGGATTTCAAAATAGATAGAATAACAAACTTCTGATTTATTTTTTTTAAACAGAAGTGTTTTACCCATTTCTCTAAAGAAAAATGAAAGCACTCTTCTTATTGACTTTTTAAAAGTTTCATTTCAACAGCAGCCAACAACAGGAATCTTGGCAACATCAGCATAACTCAATTGCAGACATGCATTTTAGTGATGTGTCCAACTCCCTTTTTTTTTTTTTTGTGAGCAATATATTATGTGCTGGTATCATTATCTTACCATAGAAGGCTTTTCCCTGCTTTTCCCTCCTGTTAGTGAGGAAAGACACTGGGCACAATGACTGAGGTGTAAGAACAGAGCTCTCAGAGTGCAGAATACCCCAGATAATATGGTGAAAGGAAGGAAAACTAACACCTCATTTCATACCCTAAGCATGAATATTTAGAGTCAGTTCCATCACTTCTATATTTAAAATACCTTCCCTATAATCAGCACATCACGCTGACACATGCTGGTGGTGGATCTGACCCTTCATCCACAGCAAGGCTTCCTTCCCAAGCAAAACACAGAGTCCTACATCTGAAGTGGCTATCAGGCATCTCACAGAAACAGCACAACGTGACAGCTCTTCAGAAGAGGAAGGGATGATGACAAATAATTGGAACTTAGAGGGAAATTTTTGGAAGGATATAAGTGGAATACTAAGGCTATATACTACTCTATAAGATTACTCTTTTCAGTAAAAGAGGTTGCACACATTGCTGACTTTCCAAGAAACAATGCAGGACACCATTGACCTCAGCCTCAAGTGTTCCTGAAAGTAAATTGCAGCAGCTATGCCTGTGTTTCTCGGGTTCAGCTAAATCACTACTCAGTTAAAATAAATGCCTGCTTTTCATTAGATTTGATGAAATCACTAATAATGTCTCTAGACTAAAAAATTACAATCCTTTTATCCGAGGAAAATAGTCGTAGATTGGTGGGTATTAGAACACCTGAAATGACTGTCTTCTTGTTCTATTTGGGTCCAAATGGCCAGGAAAAATTCAAAGCCCATGATGGGTAAACTTTCTGCCTTTGGCTGTTTTAACTGTTCTACAGAACAGAATTTAGGGCATTGTTTTTATTATTAAAATGCTGCAACAAAGATAATCAGAGTAACATCCCACGCTGTGATGAAGTAGTAAAGAGAGCAAAGAAATTAAAACAATAATTGAAAAATCCAGAGAGCTATGAATCCTTTTTATTAGAGATGCTCTGGACTGTGTGCCAACAAGGTTGCAAACTGAAGTGGAATCTCTCACCCTGTCCTTGTACACTGTCATTCATCCTGTCAGCTCATTCCCCAGTGTGACCCTGGAGATACTCATTAAATGAAGGGGTCTCAAGTGACAAGATGGTGAAAAGAAGGCAAAAAAAGTAAAAAATAAACCACTTTCAGTAAGCTGAAAATTTTAAACTGTGCTAAGGAGATCTGCCATCTGGGATGTTGGAATGCAAAGAAAAGGAGCATTTGGAGTTGGGAATATGAGTCTAGTATGGGGCATATTGTTTCTACTCCTATGGATTCATCACTCTTCTTCAAGCCAGCATATTCTGTTTCCTGTAACTTCATAAGCAAGGATCAGAATTCATCAATCAAACCTCAACAATGTCCTCGTGTCCAGCATGGTGGGAGATTAACATGGATTAATTTTGGTTCAGTCTTTACTGTTTAGTCTGCCTGCAGAGACATTCCCACCAGCAGCAGAACTACACACATGATACCCTACGCTGCTATGAAGAGCCACAACTGCCCCATAGCAGCCAGGCATTTCTGAGAGTAGCAGTAGATCCTTGCAGGTTTTAAGAAGGATATTTTTATCACTGTAGAGGTGTGCATATGTAGATGAAAGGAAGAGAGAAGCCCCGCCAAGTCTTACTCATCTGATGGCAGACAATTTCTTCACCCTGCACCTATTTTAAGACATCTTTTAAAAGTATCTGTACCTACAAAGAAATAGGCAGTGTGTATTTCAAGAAGACATTTAGAATCACACAGTTTAACAGCAGAAAATGGGGTAGAAATTCCTCTGCCCAAAGATTGGATGGCCTTTCAATAAATCTTGAAAAACAAACACCTCTGTGACCTTTAATTTAAGTGTAGAATAATTCTGTTCTGCATAGGATTATCTGTTAAACATATGCTATGCCTAAAGTAGGCCACCAAACACAAACAAATAGCAACTAAGAAGGAATTACCTGAAATTTGTTATTTCTGTGTTTTGACTGAATAATCAGAAGAGTACTTCCTCGAGTATTCAGAGCCTGTCTCTCCTGCCCTGCCTCCAGCAGTTCAAGTTTTCAGTTTATCCTATCTATAAACATCCATCCATGTCATGAATGACCCAGAAAAAATTTGAGACTTCACTGTCGCCTCCCAAGATCAGCCTGCACAAGTGACTCTGCAAACACCCTGCTCACCAACACAGCAGAGGCTGAACACCCCCTCAAACAGCCAGGTGGGCAGCACTTTGCTGCTTCCCTGAGTCACTGAGGCTTGAAACAAGGAGGATCAACAACAAGAATCCTGCCACCTTGCCAGTTCTCTCCTATTCTTTCCTAATGTACCCCGCAGTAAAACTGGAGAGCTAAACATATCAATTGTTTTTTCCCGTTCTGAGCATAGAGCGCATATTAACAAAGAAAAAATTATTCTATTTTTTCATCATTCCTTGATAAATGAAGCATCACTGTGTGCTATCACAATGGTTTATTTGCTGTGGCATTCAGTTCAGAATGTTCCTTTAAAAAATTTATAGCTGCATTAAAGTGAGTCCTTGTGAGGAGAAGGAGACTGGCTGGAAGAACTGAGGTGAACAGAGTTTCAGGCTGTGTCAAGGCTACAGATTTCTGCCAGCATCACTGCAATGACTGTGGATAAGTACCAGGTAAATCCCTGCCATTGGAAGAGTTCACTCAAATGCTCGTAATCTAAATCCACTGACCAGCATAAAGTGCAGCGACTCCATCATAATGTTATCCTGGGAAAGAGTTTCTGCTACGGGCATAAACCTCGTACATGAAACCAGAGACTGATACATGTTTCTACTTCTGTGGAATAGTTATTCATTTCATTCATGCATTTTATCCTCCAACTCTAAAATTTTGGCTTCTCTAACTCAGTAAAATCAATTCTTCAAAGAAATACAGAGAAATAATACCTGGCAGGACAGAAATGCACAACAAACACGACAGATATTCAACAAACTGGATTAACAAATGCTTAACTTGCCACCTTACTGCCTGCAGTACTTCTTCCCCTCTAAATCAGGCTGCAGGAGGACAGAGGAGGAGAAGAATGGTGCACAGAGAGGTCAGTGACAATGCTGAATCAGAGCTCCCCAGCCATCGGCAGAGCCGGTATCATCACTGCTCACAGCAGCGCCAGACTGACTCATCCCAGGCAGGACTGAGCGTCTCAGGACCTGCAGCCTGGTCCCCATCCATCACCTGCAGAGTCTGCCCTGGGATAATTCAGACACCACTGCACTGATTTTCCATCCAAGAGGGGCTTGGCTTTGAATGCTGCCAATGGTGACTTTGCAGAGGCTGATTTACCAGGGATCTAAAGCACCAAGTGTATCACTTTTAATTTGCACCATGAATGCAGTAAATGATTTATCACTGATTTCTCCATTGCTACAAAGTCAGTCAAAAACTTGGAAAAGTCCTTAACCGAATTTTCGGCAAATCTGAATTTCACTTCTCTATAAAATTTGAATAAACAGCTACATTCAGTATTTTTAGTGTTACTTTATCACAAAGCCACTTAAAAGGATTAATTTGAGACCACAATCTGACTGGAATGCTTTTATTTACATTTAAGATTTTACAGAAAACTGCTTCAGAGCTCCTCACTAGACAAATTCACTTAAGGACATTTTCAGTTTCTGTGAAGGATTTTCTGAACTTCACTTATAACATATTCCTGAATTCTCTTCAGCCTTTGTCAGCTGCAACTCCCATGTCTACAATAAAAGGCTGGGCCTGTCAGATATAGGTGTTTATATGATTCTATTCTCTATGGACTGGCTTCACTAGATAGCAAAACACCTGGAAGTCTTTAGAAACAATGGAAGAACACCAATAAAGTAACTGGAAATGTGTTTTTAATAAACTGATTCTAAATTTCCTTATATGCATCATAAGCTCTTGTATCCCCAAGAGGGCTTATTAGATACAGATAAAATGTTTTAGAAAATTCCTATCACCTAACTGCTTTAAGCTGCATTAATCATTTTAAATTCCACCCAAATCATGAGCAAAAAGTCTGCACTCATTTAATGAATATAAATGCTTTCACTTCCATAACTAAATTTCTTGGGCTGAAGTTTTACAAACATTTAATGGGAGATGTTCACAGAAAATCCATTAAACAAATAAAAGGTTGCATGTGCAAATTTCCTGTGCAGTATGCTGTGTGGAAATTCATCCCCTTTATTACTTAGCATTTTCTTTTCAAATATCAGAGTTGGATTTTAAATACTGAAAAGTCATTCTTTCAATACTTTCTTTTTTTTTTTTTTTTACATTTCATTACTTATAATATTTCTTTAAAAGTATTTTCTTGCAAATCATTCCAAGTCTTCCCTAGCCATGCAGGAAAAACAAAAAGGTGAGGAATGGCGCAGAAACCTTTGGACATATTCTTAATTCATTCTCCTAGACATCTCCGTTGCAAATACACCACTGAAATGCAGATGTTTTTGTGAGATTAAATTTCCTGGCTCCTACATTTATTATCTAAATAAACAGCAGTTGATTCTGGCAAGTTTGATTCTGTGTTTCAGACTCTGAAATCTCTGATCAGAAACCTTCTGTTTTCCTTCGAGATCCGCGGACACTGTCCTTTCCCATTTTATAGTCCACGTCAGTGCCGAGCTGCCACAGGCATCCCATAATGCCATGGCCATAAACAGGGACCTGCAGATGACACTTCCTCCTGCATTAAACTCCAGCCAGCTGTCCCAGGGTAGGATGACACCAACGACTTGATGAAGGCAGCTGGCTGGAGTGAAACCTAGATCACAAGACACCAGATTAGTCAACGATAAATGGCAAAGGACTGGGATTTGGGAATTCTCTGCTCAGTGTCTGTTTCTACTCCATTTGTGACCTTAAGTAAATCACTCAGTCCCAGAACCCCAAGAGGTAATTAGACACCAAATTTCCAAAGATTTCAATGTTGTTTCAGTTTCCAAACCTAAGCAAAATCTAAACCCTAATTAAAATTTCCAGGTCTGATCTGAGCCAAATCTGTGAACACCAAGACTATTCTTTCTATCCAGGTATATGTCATTATAGGAGACTAATTTTGGTGAAGATTATGGCAGGGATGCATCACCCCAGTGCACTTGAGGCTCCTCTCAATAAAGCAAAAACTCTGAGAAGCCAACATGCCCTTCAGGCTCACAGCACAGAACAGCAGCTCATGGACAGAGTTCAATGCTCTGTTTCAAACACCCATAAAACACATTTCTGGAATACCATAAATGAATTTAGTTAGACAGAAAACCAAAAGAGAGAAACCAGTTCTGGAATGCAGAACTCTCCCTTCTCAGTGTGAAAAGGGTACAAAATCTCCTGTGCCACTTAAATGGAAAGTGCAGGAATAGAAACAGTTGCACAAAGCAGCTTCTTCCATCCTTTTCTGACTGAGCAAGTATGCTAAAAATTCAGACTACTTACATTTAGAGAAATACTAATGCAAGAGCTTCCTTGGCATGCCACCTAGCACTCTGGGAACTCCTCTTCACAGAAGCTAAGCAACTGGCTCACTAGGCAGGATATTTTTAAAAGTTCAAGAAGATTAAGTGCCCAAATGCAAGAGAAATAAAGCAGAAGTTTTATGTTTAACTCTTTTCAGCCTTCTTTGAAAATGAAGAACAGTATTCCCAGGTGAATTACAGCTTTGACTTCATAACTCCTAACTTTGCACATACTTTCTGTATTAGCAATAACGTCTCCAATAAAACTCATCCATGCAATAAGCTCACCGAAGCTAAAGAAATTACAATGATGACTACTTTGGTCTACTGTCTCTTAATTAGCTTCTTTCACATTCAATTGACTGTGTTTTAGCCAGCTCTACAAAACCAAAGGTTATTGTATGGAGAGTCACTTCTTGGCTGTGCTGGTTGTAAATCACGGGGATCTGCAGAAGCCTCTGCACCCAGCCCTCTCCATCCCTGCCTGGGAGCAGAAGGGAACAGAAGGGAACAGAAGGGAGCTGCCCCGTGGCTCCGCCAGCCGGGCTCTGCAGAAGCTTCTCTGCAGGGCTGGAGATCTGCAGCTGGGAGGAGTTTGGCCACAGGCACAGGACAGGTAGGCTGCCAAATGTTCTCTCCTCCAGCCAGAGGAGGATGAACACTTCCACAAGTAGTATTTGGGGGTTCTTTTGTCTTCACTGGCAAACTCTCTGAAGAGCACTCTGGAGGCACAAACCAGCTGGAAGCACCTGGTGCTGCACGTGTCCCCTGGGGCAGGGAGAGGCAGAATTTGTGCAAGGGCACAGGGACACTTACTGACACTTACTGACTTTGTTGGATATTTGGACCTACACAGATCTCAGAGAAGCAGAAAGTTTTAAAGGCTATGTCCCTGGGGTCTACAGAGAAGGAAAAAAAATGTATTTTCCCAAGCTGCAGATTTTCAGCGCATACACTAACGAGAAGAACCATGTGCTATTTCTTGGCCTTCCCATATGTATTTCCCAAAAGGATACAAAGTGGGTCACACATGAATGGAGACACAGATGAAATTCCACCATCAAATATTAACAAGTCTGAGCAATTTTTTGAATCCAAAACTCATTTCATTAGGCATTCCTGAACACATTTGAGGTTTGGAGTTGACACCCACAAGAGCCAAACACACATGCAAGTTGTCTCTCATGTACCCTCCACCACAAAACAATTTGTGCTTCCTCACATCTCTCTTCATGCCATCCTTCCACATGTGAGACCAGGGCCTGACATCTCTTCCATCCCACCTTAGATCCTCTCTGTGAAGTGAGTGGATTTGCTCTCCCTTCTCCAAAGACCACCCAGCCAGGCCCTGGTTTGGAGCTGTCTGGATAAATTCCCATAGTGAAGCCTCACTCAGAGTCCACACCGTGGGCACATCTCAGTGGAAAGGACACATCTAGCACCTCATTCCTACTTTCCATCTTTAGGGTTCTTCTGTTCCTTAAACTATATTTACCTCAAGGGTTCAAGTCCAGAGTGAAGTGAAGTGTTTCTCAGATCCAGGCAGAGGTGGAAGGGCAGAGAAACAGAACCTTGTCCAGGCAGTTGTTGAGGTTGGTTGTTTGGTTGGGTTTTTTAATAGAGATGGTCTGAACTTTGCATAGTCATTCAGGATGGATTTTCATAGCTACTCAGGCAGATTAATGTATTTTAGCTGTCCCTAGAGCCCCCTCAATACTTTTTTGGACTTGATTAAAATTTGGACTTGCCACTGCTTTTAATGGATGCCCCTTCAAGCAAAGACATAGATGTCTTGAAATGTTTATAAGAAAACACAGGAATCAAACACGAGGAAGTTCACTACTTAAGGAGGTACCACATTTCAGTGGAGACAAGAGAAAAACAGCAGTGCAGGTCCATAAGGGGAATAAGATACTGAAACTCATTTTCTATTTTCTTCCCATTCTTAACTACAGCAAAAAAGGGATAAATCTTTTTATGGTTTTTGCTCCAATAAACATGTTACAATCAGATCCTGAAATTTTACAGTCCCAATAGGTCTATATATTCTAGAAGGATTAGCATAATTCTTTTCTCTTTTTTGTCTTTTTCAGGATAGCCACAATATTTCAGGGCCTAACATAGCTGGAGCCCAGCTTTAACAGCAACCCTCAAATACTTCCTTTATAATTTAAATACATATATAACTAAGGAAAAAAGGAATAGGAAGTTAAGATTCCATTTTAAAAATCCTTCTCTCAGGAATGTAACCCAGAGTGATAAAGAACAAGCATTTATCTTCATTTGCAGGCAACAACATAAGACAACTTGGTCTGCTTTGCCCCTTGTGATTTGTTTCAGCACCCCAAATGTCTGAAAAACAAAAACACCACTATTGTACTTATCAGAACTCTCTCCATATATTTATTTATATTTTTTTAATCTTCTAAAAGGCACAAACAACCTGTCAGATATATTCAAGCATATGCAAAATTCTAACTAGACAGACAAAAATATTCTTTGTTCTTTTTCCCATGTGCTCTGTGGGAGTTTTGTCTTGTTTGTGTGATTGATCAGTTTGTATTTTACTTCAGCAAAATCATTTTTCACACACAGTACATGCAGTTTGGGAGCAGAAGAAAAATATTCCAGACAGAGCTTTTACCGGACAATGTAAAGTCAATACAGAGAACTGCAATGTTCAACAAGATTACAAAGTGTCCCACCAAAAACATTAGAATCTCTCTGAGAAATAATGATTTGAGTTTTTCTTGCCCAGTAGCCAGGTTGGTTCCTGAGTGGTTGGGAGGGTGGGGTGAGTGATCAACCCCAAACAAGATTTTTAACATCTACTCTATTTTCTGTGAAAAATAAGCCTTTTGGGGAATCAAATGGCAAATGAAACATCAGAATATTGGCAGAAGAAGTTAAAGCCAGCAATGGATGCATCAGTCACCTTCAGAAAAGGTCACATTTCTTTTGATCATTCTTCAGTATGCTGTAATAATAGAAGCATAGTTGTACTTCCCATGTATTCCTCTTCATGTTCTCCCTTCCCAGCTGACCTTACAAAGATAGCCTCTATGAATTCCTATTTTGCCATCAGAGCACAGTAATGCTCTTTTTGTCAGCAATGAAGGTGAAAGATAGTCATGCTATCTTTCAACTGTACTACTTGGAACAGAGTTCCTTGCTTTTGCCCCTAGCAATCTTTAAATAAATTTGTTAATCATTAAGATTGCTTCCTATGACTTATCCCACAGCTCCCTTTCTTTTTGACACTGATTTTTACAACTTACATTCCTTGTACATTTCAAGGATCCTTACTAAGGTAAGTCAATGGGAGATCGAGGCAGGTACAGAAGGCAGAATTACAATCACTGTCCATAAATTATTTTTTATTCATAGCAATTCTTCAGAGTTTTTTACACAAATGTGTTGACAGGCTATGCATTTCCTCCACAGAATTTACTTCTGCACAGCACCCATCTAAAACAAATCCTTGTATTTTTTCCCTTTACTTACGGCAGCATTTACTAAATTGGGTGAAACTTTACAAAATTTCTACAGTCAGAGGGTTAAAAGCCACAGAAGTGAAAGATATCACTACAACATTGCAGACACTTTTGTGCAGATTTCCAAAGCTAAAATTGTACTTCGTGCTCAGCGTAGCATTTTCCCTCGTGTGAGTGCATGTATTCTGCTAATCACAGTCATCACTGCATCCTACTTCACTGCTCAATGACGGGGGGAAAGGATCTTTCATTCCCAAAATAGCTCTGATCTTATAAGTGTGCTCATCAGCCAGTTTAGACAGTGCCATCTAATTGAAGTCAATCACAGAAAAATTATTAAAAAACAAGTTTGAAAAGCAGCGTGTATGTGGCAACAATGCAGTAAACCCTCTCACAGCCTTCTGCCTTCAGAGTATTTGTTGCTTTTGCAATATGTAACTTGATCATTTTTCCAGACAGGAATTTTTAGCATCTTCTGCAAATAACTCAGAGTATCAATAGTAATCAACACAGCAGGAGTCACCATCTTTAACATTTCTATTTTATTTTTTTTTTCAGAACCCTACTGCTGTTTACCCAGAAGTTTAAAGGAGAATCCTGTAATTTCTGGGAAAAAAATGTAGTTTGCTGTTTTAGTGTGTTTTCCAGATACTCATCCCTTACTCTGGCACTCTGAGCGACCTTAGGCATTTCAATTGACCTCTGTAAGCCTCAGTCAGCTCAGCTAAAAGACAGAGCCCCTTTGAAAAGCAGATGTTGTATCAGCGCTGCGTTTTCTTGGATAAATGCATTTAAAATTAAAAGAAAGCTATGACTGCTCAACGACCTTTCAGTACACTTAATGTCAAGGGCCTTTCTTTCGGAGACTGAGTGTCTATCTGGAATTGCTAATGCAATTTAAAGGAAAAAGAGAAAAATCAAATTGCAACAGCTCACAGAGAAGCAGAGGTAGGGATTGCCTTTTCATTGATATTATATGCTTTGGCTCTATCACATCTTTTTTCTGGGTGTATCTCAAGATAAATCATTTATAGTATTGTAATAGCTTATATTCGTGCAGCTTTTCATTTTAAGTTCTGTATTTATGCTGGATCTTTCATGCCAAAACATCTCAAAATACCTCCAAACTTAAACTTTTAATAAAAAATAAAAAAAAAAAAAAAAAAAAAAAAAAGAAAAGAAACCAAGCTGACAGGAAGCTAAGAAACAGCCCTGGGTATGTGCAAGAAGAGAAAAACACAGTTTACATAATGAGGATACAATCTCCCACCACATCCCCAGGCCCTGCCAGCCGAGCATGGATGTTTGCACTTGTCAGGCGCTGACTCCACACGCTGTGTGAGCAGCTGTGAGCCACCAGCAAGCACAGGGAGCAGGGCAGGGCTGGGGGCTGGGGGGACTGACAGCCCCGGGCTGGGGACAGCCCGCAGGGCAGTGGCCGGAGCAGCCCCTGGGGTGGGCAGGCGTGCTCACCAGCTCCTCTGCCAGTGACTCAGCACACACACACGTTCCAGAATGGCTCACTGTAACCTCCTGTAGGCTTCAAATCCTTTTAATCACTGCCTGCTCTTTTCACCACTGCATGCCCCTGCTTTTGCTTCTTGAGGAAAGATAGTTTGATATTCACCAATCTTCTTTTTCTCAAGTCCAGAGAACCAGGTGTTATTTTATTCATTTAATAAGGCTAAATCAGTTACCAGTTACTTCTTAACTGGATCCACCCATGTCTTCATTTAAATGAAACTGCTTTCAGTGCAGCTCTCCGGGAAGTATTGTCTTAAGAAAGGCCACGTTCTGTTTACTATCACATCCTCTATCACACAAGTGCAAGGACTTGCAAAGCTCAAGTACATCACTATTTCACACTGTAAACCCATCCCAAGTTTCTCTCATCACCAGTGGTCCCATAAGTATGAGGAAAAATGGAAGGAAGAAATAAACACAATATCACAAACTCCCATATTCCAAACCCAAAACTGCTTCTAAGCCTTTGCCATACCTATGTGTGCTGTAGTTCCTTGCTGGAATGTCAGCTTGAGAGTGCTGTTAACTACATTTAATGATGAACTGCACCCACAGCTCCAGGAAAAGGAGACAAAGAAGCTGTTTTGGTGTTTGATTTGATCCTCACCCCCATGCTACACAGTTTACCTGAAGCATCTGGTTGCAGCAGACTGATGTGGCAGAAACCTTGTGCAGAAAGTGAATTCCTGGCATGTTGGCTGAGCTGCTGTACAGGGAGGGAGGAAACCTGCCCAGAGCATCAGTGTCTGTCACCTTCCCAGTGCCCACTGCCCGCATCCTTGAGGAGGACAGCACACGTTCCTTCCCCTCCAGCCCTCCCAGTTCACAGCCTGCTACTACCAACAATGAACAATGAAAGCAGTAATTATTTCTTAATAAAGAGGGATAACAAGTAGGAGTTTTAATGTTACTATACACTATTAAACAAACACAGTTACTGTAGTTTTAATGCATACTCTTCATTATTTTCTGTTGGCTTGAGTTCTATGTGTAAAAAAAGAAATTTTAGGGCCTTCCTAACAAATAAGATTCAAGTACTGTTTATGCTTTGCAGCCTTGCAAACAGTAGTTGACTTTATCACTTGAAAACATTCTGAATAATTTTGAATCATTCTCTGAAGACTACTAACTGAATTCCCTTAGATATTTTGGGAGTCTCTTTTTACATTTAGATACCTGAGTTGACACCTGAGGACTGTTTAATTGTCCATGCACTCAGACCAACACAACTCACAAAAATATCCTCAAGGGCCATATCAAAAGCCTTGTTAAAGTTGAGGTAAATAACCACTTTCCCATGCGCCATCTGCAAAGGCAATAGAAGGCAGTCAGGTTGATTAAGCATTCAAATGCCTTCCTCTTCACAGGCCCAGAGATATCTGCCAAGAGAGCCTGCTCCATACAGGGCCCAAACTGAGTTCATCTCCCCTGTGCCTCCCCAAGCTGACCTCTTGGCCATTTTAGAGATGGGGACAAAATTTCTTTCCAGTCAACAAGAAACTCTCCCTGTTTCCATTTCCCTTCCAAGGCAACAAACAGTGGCAGAGGACATCAGCCAGCCCCCTGAGCACCTTGGATGCTGCTCATCTTCCTCCGTGGCCCTGGAGGGAATGAGCTCCTGCAGCCTTGTCCCTCAATCTGTCACACCAGCGATGCAATAACCACTGCCAGAGTGGGCACCGCACTTCACGTATTTGCTCTGCACAAAAACATTTTTATGCTCTCTGTGTCTCACAACCTTATCATTTCCTCACAACAGAAAGATCAATCAATTTCATAAGCAATGTCTTCCAGGCTGGCTTTGATACTAAATGGTGGGAGAGCATTGCCAACACCTTAATCCTCACATGCTCATACACGTTCAGCTGCAACAGTTTTGACATGCAGGTCAAAAGGTTGATTTGAGAATAACCAAAGCAGTTCATAAGGTTAATTTGATAACATCCAAACCTGTAATCTGCAATCAGTTGAAGGAAGGAAGGACCTCCTGCTGCACAGGTGGTACAAAGACACCCATGTTACCCATAGCAGCTGGGGAACAAAAATCAACAACATTGTTGTGGTAAATTCACAATGTGTACACAAACCCTTTGAAACAATGTGCATAAACACCTCCTGTGAGAAACAAAAGCAGTCAAAAATGAAAATACAACAGTCTGCTGTGATCTACACTATTTAATGTCTCACATGCAGTCATGCCTATGATTTTGCATTAATTTCATTTCCCAGGTTTGTAATCTGGGACTGCTGAATTCTCAGACAGGAATACCGACCTGTCAGATGTTTTTGATTTGGGATCATATATTCCCTGTAGTTTTACCCCTCACAATTACAGTCTCAAAGCCACACTACCTGTGCCTTCCTGCACTGCCAACAATGCTTGTGACTGCCTCTGTCCTCTGTGGGGACTGCAGAGTCAGTCTGGACGGCTGATTACCCTAAAAAACCCTTACAACACACAATCCTACACTCTGCTTTCAGGCGGACACAAAAATCACTGCAAGGACCTAATTATGGCCCTGCTGGTTGAGCACACAGGCAGAGCAGTAGTGAATTATTGTTTCCTTGTGCCTAGTAGAAATCACACCTTTCACAGATTCCAAAAGCTGACTGGTCTCTACTTCTTCCCAACCTGGAATGCCACCGCCCCTTTGTAGCAGCATGTCATGTTCCCCACTCCTCTCACCAGCCCAGACAATGTGCTCTTTCAACAGCTTCCACATTTCCCACAGACAGGTCCCCTGCTCCAGCCCTTCCCCAAAGAGCTCTACAATCTTCCTTCCCAGAACCCTACAATGTTTGCCAGCAAATTCTGCTATAGATTCCCTGTAACACATTGTTTGTGTGCTCTTGATTGTGTTCTACCAGGCTGCTTACCCCATTTTCCGTGGCTTATTCCGATGTTACCATGGCACCATAATAAGTACAAGTAGAGACTCTCCAACAGTAGATCACCTTTTACTGCACAACCCTTTCACTGAAAAGGAAGCAATCCACCTCAGTACTGCTTCTTTTATTTCTTCTTTTTTTTTTTTACTGAACTATTACCTAAAAGCCCCAAGAGCTTTCTAAAATATTTGCCCTTCACAGTTTAAACTTTTTTTCTTATTTGAAGTCTTCCATTGAGTAAGACAATTCCCAACAAAGTGATTTCAGAAAGAAAAAAAGAATTCAAACCCCCAAAAATTATTTAAAAATCCCACCCACAAACAAACCAAAAAAAAAAAAAAAAAAAAAGAAGAAGAAGAAAAAAAAAATAAGCCACAAAGAGAAACCACCAACCAAAATGACAAAAAACTCCCCACAGATTTGAATACCAGATATGTAATGGGTTGTTATGGGAAATGCAGACTCCTAATCACCACACTCCTATTTCTTGCTAGACTCTCATCAACAACAGAGCAAATCTATCTATTTCAAGCTTAGATGAGACCAGATTATTAAAAACAGAAGGGTTTTTGCAAGATACTGGCAAATGTCTTATGAGATCAACTGGTATTTCAAAATGTCCATCAAATAATGGCTTTTCCATGCTCCAAAGAGAATCAGACTTTTTAAAGCAGCACCCATGTGCATCATGCATAGAAGCACGTGCAAACACACCCTGCAAGAAGTGGCAACCCTACAAGTCCTGTGGGCTCCAGGAGGAAAGGTGAGATGACATCAATGATCATATATACAACAATATTCATACTTTTCATACACATGAATATTTTTCCCACCACTGTCTGGTGAAAAACGAGCATCACTGCTACAAGGAATGAGTGGTAACTGATCCAGAAGTGCAGACACCATCTCAGTCTTGCACACCTGTGGCGAAACTGCTTCAAAGTCACTTTTCCAGCAGCCAGGCAGCACCTATAGTTTCATTACTAAAAGCAGCGTGCTGGAAGCAAGAGAACAGATAAGCCTGGGAGGGTCTTTGAAATTATTCATAGTCTTTCTACTGACAGTTTCAGCAGAACTTTTAACATTAAACAGCTTGCAAACAGAGATCAACAGCGCATCAGCTCGTACTGACTACAAACCTTCCGCAGGTTTCAAGCGATACGCGGTGGGCATTAGCACAGCTCAAAGGGTTTTTAAAAAGACTGTAGGAAGCTGGAAAATGCAGATATTTCAAGCATAATTCATGATCTAACTGTTGCTTATGATAATTTTGTTGGGCGATATACACTGTGTAGTTCTTGAAGGGAATAATTTGTATTATTTTCTCATTATAAACCTCATTATTTTAGCCATTGGAAAATAAAGAATGGCTGGATTTGTACCTATTTCTTTAGTAATGGGACACTACATGATTGACAATGCAATTACCAGGGAAAAGTTTTTGATATGCCAAGTAATACTTAAAATAGAACTTCAATATTTTTCACGTATAGAGCTGTGGGTTTCGTAACAACCTGTTTTTCTGCAACTCATGAAATCTTCACAGGTTCAAGAAAAATTCCTTTAAACTTGATATTTGTGAAGAGAGACACTCATGTAAGAGACATTCAAGCATTCCATGGAAAGGTTGGCGAAATTAACGTTTCAATTACATGAAGAGTACAGTTACATTTTTATAGATCTTCATGAACTGAAAGAACCTTTTTTATTTGAAAAACATTAAAAATCTGTCTCCTCTAACGATATTGAGGGATATTTTAGACCTCAATTTCCATATCTACTTTAAGCCAAGTTAGTATGTGGGCATGTAACATTAATGTCGACTTATTCCTTCCCCTTTACTATCATTTTTCTCCTCTAAGCTTGCCAGGTACATTCTGACAGTTGGAAGCCACTGAGATTTACCAGATTCAACCTCTTGTATAGAGGTCCATCTATTAGTACAAAAAAAAAAAGTACTATAATTATTTAGTTAGGCCATAAAAAAAAAATCCTTATTTCACCTTTAGACTTAAATCTTCTCTTGCCTTGAAGAAAATATGAATGTCTGTCTCTGCTGTGACTACACAGAACATGGTCTGGATCCTGTATAATACAGATGCAGTTTCACAGCTCTGGTTTGCATCATGCTTCTCTTAGGACTGGTGATTTGTTAGCATATTTCCTTCTTTCTCTTAGAACTTCTCCTACTATTAAAAATCTCTTCCTTTTACTTTCTGTTCTTTCTCTCCTCCTGTTTATTACTGGTTTTTTACCACAATTGCTGAGAGAGGTTTTCCATTTCTTGGTGGAGGACAGTAAAACTCTTCACCCCTCCAATCTGTTCTGGTAAAAGAGACTGAAATGCAAACCCTGCTGGGGAACTGTCTTCTTTCACCTCGAATTCCAGCACTCATGACCAAGCCTGTCTCTGTTTGTTATCCCAGGCCAAGATACATGGCAGCTTCCAAGACGAATGTGGGACCAAACCAGGTTTTTCAGTGTCACCAGTGTTTTCTGATGTCACCAGGAAGGCAGCACAACAGAATCTTCAGAAGCTGGTGCAGCTGAAGAGAAGCTGCAGGTGTGTTCACAACATATCTCAGCAGGAATGCAAGTGCAGAAGAGACTAGAGTATTTCAGCCGTACACTGAAGGAAGTGAATTAAAGGGGATTTTTATATGCCGCCACAATTTTCCACAGGCAGCACATGATCCAGAACCGTTTTCTAAAATAAAAGAGCTTTCCCACCCTTGGAGAGTTTGACTTTAGCTACAGCCCCATCTCTCTGTGCCTCTAGGTGGATCTCAGCCAGGCGCTCCTCACACATGGGTGCAGATCCCAGCCAGGCAAAGGATGTTTGGGACACGCTCCGTAGGAACAGCAGCAAGCGGCGTTTATGGTTGATGGCCACCTGTGCATTTCTGGCATTTGGGAGGGTCTACATCCATCAAGGCATTTAAAAACGTGCTCCACTTTGACTTCAATCAAACTCTCAAAATAAAGTGAATGTTTCACCCGAGACCACAAAATCCTACAATAATGATGGAGGAAAGCAGCCTAGCTTACACTGATTTAAATCTAAAAATGACTCCAGGTAGATCCAGAGGTTTCTCCAGATTTCCCTTTTGTGAAAATAGCTATTGTATTCACAAACCCCACAGCCACCACACTCAGTTCTTTATCTTGTAAATCCATTCTTTACTTTCTCAACAGAAATATCTATATAATTATTCTATGCATGAGTAATATTGGCTCAGAAAATCAACTAACATGGGATTCAGCAGACCCAAGAATTATGCAAAGACTGTTTTAAGCAGCTTACTATTTAAAAGAAACATTTTTTTTAAAGTGCATCTACCAAAAAAAGCAATAAAGTTCTTTGCATACAAGCAAATTAGCAACATTTCTTCAGTTCAACTGAAAAGCTGTGGACATTGAAAAAAAAACAGTCATTGCATAAGGAGAGAAAAGCTGCATAATTATAAAAATATAGTTATAAATGTCCTTTTGTGAGAGTGCATAAATGAGAATTAGATGGGAGAAAGAAGGAAAATAGGTATAAAGATAATTTTTTTTTTTAAACAACCCAGAGATATTGGACCCACTACAAAAATGGGCCACAGTCCCCCTTTTTTCAGCTGTAGTTTTACTGCAATTAGTGAAGCCACATCAGTCTGCTTAAAGTATAACATCACCTTAAAATATTCCATTTCTAAACAATATTTCCTTCCAATTGTTTCTTTCTCATTGTTCCTATCCTTTCCCTACCTTTATACTGTCTTTGAATGCCAATGGGTGGTTATGGAAAACATTTGCTGTCATATCAAGGGCTTTCAGCCTCCAGTAACCTTGTTAGAACAGGTCTTTAATTAGCATTATAAATAATTGCTGACTACATTTTTGTTCTGGGATGCAGAGAAAAGTTGATTTGAAACTAATTCCAATTCAGGAATTTTATTTCTTTTTCTGCAGTTCAGAGATAGAGATGGAAGAATGGTCCTCACTCAGAAGTGACTGGCAACCTCTTTATACATTATTTTCCAGGTCATTTCACTGAGTGTTTTGCAGGTATTCCATTTCATTCCTTGGCAACTGACCCAAAACTTTGAGCTGGATTACTTGAGAGATAGGCATTGTCTTTGGTATCCTTGGGTAAAATAAAGCTATTTTTCTAGCCTGCAATTCTTCCCAAGATACCAGTGAAGATTCCCCCTTCGCAGCTCTCACATTTTTTTCTTTATAATGGCATTTTGGCCTTAATTATTAGGATCAGAAGAAAAACATCCATATCATTATAAATTATAAAATGTTTAATAAGAATGAGCTTGAACAAATTTTTGTTATAATGAAAGGATTAAGATGCCTGATAGCATTAATATTTAGGAAAAATTAAACAAAATTGCTTTTTATCTGCTGCAAACTATGTTAAATATTTAATATGCCACATTATAAGGGCACCATTTGCACAAAGGGTACGACAACCTTTGTGGTATGAACCTTCATTTCAGCAGTTCAAACTTAGTTGGAAAAACTTCTAAAAGCTAAATTTAAAACCATGTGCAGGGGTTTTTTTTGGCAGTTAGACCTGAGAAAAACTTCAAACCTGTGCAGGGCTCCAGCAGAACACTTTGCAAACAGTTGGGGCTAAAGAGGCTGCCTCTCCTGACCCAGCACATGGTTTATTTAGGAGGGAGCACTGAGTTTAATTGTTCTGGAACTTATGGGAAGCCTTTCTGTTGCTTAGCTTGGAGTGTCTGGATGTATTTTTAGACAGCTTTGAAACATGGAAAAAAAAAAATAGCAAGTATTCTGAGGTGATGAAGGGCGATTTCTTTTTCAGCAATCTAGCAAGAGGTAACTTTAATGTAAATATTGTGAGAGGAGAATTCTAGCTCTCAGATTATAATAAATGAGTATAAATATTCCTTTATAACTAATAAGGTGTTATAAATCTTCTAGGATCAGTAGTATGCTTCTGAAAAAAGAGCAAATCACTTTCTGAAGTCTGAAATTCTGGAAATTTTCAAGCTTTCCCTGGGAGTTTAAACAAATAAATCTCCACAAAAAAAAAAACAAAATAAGTAAGCCCCAGAACCCAAGCTGGACCTGCTTACAGACACCTATGTAGGGCATGAAATTTTAAGGTAATAATGTAACAGTGTAATGTAGTAAATTTGGTACTGGTACTGGATTTTTACTGCTTGCAGATCACTGAACTGAGAAACAAATAAAATGAAAAAATTCTGAGGTTGCGCCTAAGCTGCTCCTTACAATGACCTTGAAAAAAATCTATTATCTTTTGCCTTTATCTCTCCTCCTGTAAAATGTGATAATAAATACTAGTTAGACCTTCTATCTTGGGATGGGACTCTGAGCAGAAAACAGCAAAAAAATTGCAACCACTTTGCTTCTGCTGGCTGAGTTTCCTAAGTCAGCCTCACACTCTATAACATCAAAAACGTAACCAGAATCACCCTAACTCTTCAAAACCTATCAAGTTGCATTCAAAGCTCTCCTTTCACCTCAGCTGATTTTCATTTTATCCATCCAAGCCAGTTGGTTTCATCTCCATCCAAGGCAGCTCTTAGCTACTGGACGGGGGAGCAGGTTTGGCTCTGTTGTGCAGTCCACGTCAATCCAGCCATCATTTAAAGAACTGTGGGGTTTTTTCCATTCTATTTCTAACAGATGTCATCCTTACTGAATAAAAAATTTGTTCCTTTGCAAAACCAAAAAAAAAAAGCTTCACAATTATTTTATTTTTACTGTGGTGTAACTGAATCCATGACCATCTTCTGAACACAACTGGATTTTCACAGCTCTAACATCCTTGTTTCCAAGGCACAGCTTTCTGAAGTTCACATCTCACATTCAAGGAAATCCAGTATTAAACAGGAGAAGGAGAAAAGTAAAACAATCTCAGAGACTCTGCAGTTCATTATTAGCTTCAGGATTTTCTGACTCTGGCATATATAGTTGCATTTAGATATAATAGGAAAAATTAAGAGACATTTTACTATGTTGCAGTCTTATAGACAGTAAAAAATAGTAGTTGACCAGCATTTCAAAACTACAACTGCTTCATTTGAAACTAAGATGGAAGATATCCAGCAGAATCTTGCACAAAGTGAAGGTAAAAAAATGAGTACTGTTCAAACTCTCCAGATTCAAGTCTGATTTACCACTAGAACAGTAACAAGATAAATATTTTATGTATCTATATTTTAATAAAATTGACCTTAATTACATTTTTTTAAGCTTGACTACAATATCTGTCTGTCACTTAGGGTCAGAGGTTTTTTTTGACATTTTAAAGTGTTTGTAATCCCCTCCCAATGCAAAAATGGTAGGATACGAACATGAGAAATGAGTACAGAAGCACACTGGAACTCAAAATATGAAGTATCTCTTCTTAAAGGTATATCTTAGAAAATATACTCCAATAAATAGCTTTTACTGAGGCATTAGTGATCATTAAGCTCTCATGCATGTGGCTCATGCTGTCAGGCAGATCATATTAGTGATACTTGTAAATGTTGTGCATCTGCTAGAAAGTATCTCAGCTTCACTTACCAGAAGGTTTTCTAAACATTAATTCACATTTTTTGTGGCTTCAAGAGAGATAGCTTTTATTAATTACATGTTAAATTAAAGCTACAAACAGCCTTTATTTATGTTAGAGCAAGATTCTGTCAGTGGATATCTTTATTTCATTGCACTGTACTTTCCAAGAACTGAAACCTTCAAAAGAAACGCTAATAACAAGTTTGATTTGGACCTAAAATTGTGTACCAACCTTTGAAACAAAGAACAAAAGGAAACCTTCAGTTTCAACTGTAAATATTAGGGTATTGAAATATCAGGTTGTGCTGAAAACCTATATTTGGAGCGCAGAAACTTTTCAAGCATGAAATCCCTCCTTCAAGGACGGCAAACTGAAATCAACACCAAAACTAAAAAAAGCAAACCTTTGGAAATGCACCATGCCATTTTCCCTGCCTTCACTCTCCTTCCCACACCTGCTGCTGCTTTGAGTGTGTTGATAATTCGCTGGAGGAGAGCTTTCCTTACCTGCAGAATTTCAGGGGAAACCACACAGTGGCAGTACTGTGAATGCAAACACTCTGTTCTGTTGTGCAGCAGCTGCTAACAACTAAAATACAGTTTTCCAGCCTTGCTTATGGCTAAGTTGTCTGTTTCTTTTCTCTACAGAAGAACACGCAGTCAACATGTAATTTATTTCCCTTCTTAATTTTAGTATCCAGAGGCCCCAGGCACAGTCACATTTCACTCCAGGCTACTATTTTCTTGCCCTTTGTATCAACTCCTTCACTTCCTCTACCCAGATATGTTTGTAAAGCCCAGTTCCTCAGTGAAAACTTGGAATTCTTTGCCAAAAGACGAGGAAAGGGAAACAAACTGAAGGAGCATCCCCATACAGAAATACCAACACACCCACCCCAGACATTTATGATTCATCTGGGTTATTGGTTTCTGTCCTTTCATAGCACACAGAAACAAGTTGATGAGTATTAGAAATGACAAACCCAGAATGCTCTGTTCACTTTCCTGTACTCTGAGACTCTTGTCAAAGACTGCAGCCACACAGATCACAGATGTCAACTCCTGATTTACAGGTACCTCACATCACCTGGGAAATTTCCACTCTTTTGGAAATTTCCTCCAGGTGAACATTCTCCGATTGTAAATTTTCTGGTTTAAAAACTCCAGATTTCAGGCAGGAATGTAACAGTTAACATGAACGTGTATGCCTGAAGAGCGTGACATACAGCACAGGGTTTGTAGTTTGTTTGTTTTTAACTTATACAGAAAAGTCTATTTATATCCATCATTCCCACCTAAATCAATTCCTCTTCATTTCACCAGGTACACACACAGCACACGCAGTTATCTCTCTTTTTTTTTTTTTTTTTCCTCCTTTCAAAGCAAGAATCAGCTTTTTCCCTGCAGGAGTTAACACTCAGTGAATCTGAATGTGTTTCCTTCCCTACTAATCTTTGTTTTTAGCTACAGAAGCTGCTCCTGAAGGTAAAGCCCTTCTGACTGCACATGCAGCAGCACTTTTCCCCTGGCTGAGTCATTCCTCAAGTTCACAGAGTTGAAACAAGCCAAACACTTCCTGGGCAGGATTGGCATCACAATCCTTCCCACCAGCACCCCCAGGATAGAGACAGTCCCTCAGGAGAGCCCAGGGAATTATGCTTAATAAAAAACTACACAGAAAAATACACATGCTACATGACTCCCCTTCATTGACTGAATGACATTTCAACAAACAACCATAAGAACATTAAAGTATCCAGTACCATAGCAGATGGGGAAAAATTCTTTTTCTTATCAAAGCTAAATTATTATATCGCTTCTGATTGTGAAGCCATGGGGTATTGGTGGTTTTTAACTCCACTAGGAAAAATATTAAGAGAGGATTTTATCACAAATTAAAAGGCACAGTAATTTATTTTAACTTGGATTTTCCTCAATTTCTTTCTATGGTAAATCTATCCTTTCAAGTTGAATCTCTTTATCTTGAGCTGAAATGCCCCTACCTTTAAATTTTGTAAATGGTATCACACATTTTCAATAAACAATTCCAGAAGAATTCTCCACAGAAGGAATTCAGCATTTTTTACAGCAGCACCTCAGGAAGGCTAAAAACAATGATGCCTCCAAACAAAAAACAAACAGAAACACCATTTTCTTCCCCATTCTCAATAGCAATTCCCTATTAGGGAAGTTACAAATTTTACCATTTCATGTCATTTTACTACAGGTTACCTGGAACAAGTTCCTAATAAATTACCACCCAATCCTTAATGCAAGTCTAATCCTTGAGCTGCTGAGAGGACGCTTTCTGCTCGTGACTGTGCTTCTCGTGACACAGTTCCTTTGGCCACACATTTTGGGGCGGATGGCAGCAGAGTGAGCACACACACCTGGCTCACACACCTACAGGCACCTCTGACAGGACAGGCTGTGCCAGCAAGTCCCACAGCCCCTCACCAGGGATGCCCACCTCTCACGGGGCTTGGCAGTGTCTGTGCAAGAGCACAGAATGGGGAAAAGCTGAGAATAAGCCCAGAAAAGGGCACAAGGCAGCCCCTAAGGGAGGTGCCCCCAAGGTAGGGCACAGCCTGGCCACACGCGGGGCACTTCCTTTCCAACAAAGCAGTCCAGCTAAAATAAATATTTTATGGCTTCGTTGTCAACATTTTAACAGTTCCGACACACCCATCATTGTTAAAAGACAAAATCAGGGAAGGGCTCACATGCTGCTGTGGTGTAGGAGCTGAGGAATCCCTCCTTGGCCAGGACATGCAGAGCTCCCCTGCTGCCTCAGAGCCCCTGTCTCCCCAAGGGGCTGCTTTGAATTATCTGCAGCAGGAACAGCCCTGAGGGTGGGCACCTGCCCTGCTCACCCACCTGCACTGCTCTCCTTCACCCACCGTCATTGCTCACCCCCCCCCACCTGCACAGCCGTGCTGCGGGCATGTCCAGCCTGGGAATGCCACCGCAGGCACCAGGAAATGCCCCGGACCTGCTTCCCAATACCCCGGGAGCCCATAAAGATAAACCAGCCCTGCATCCCACCCAGAGGAGCTCAGCAGAAGGCAGGGAAAGCTGCAAGGAAACCTGAGGGTGGTAATGAAGGCACTGTATGGTTCAAACCTCTACCAAAGGTCTGTGTTTCCACAGGGATGCTGCTCCAGCCAAGAACCAGCCCTGCCCAGACCACTCACCCAGCACAGCCCATCCCCTCCCCAGCAGCGCTCTGATTTTCCAGAGGCAGGGAACTGTCAGCAGAGCTGCCAGCTTTCCACTGAGAGCCTGGAGCCTCACCTTTCCATTACCCAAAACATCTGACAGCCAGTTATCCTCGTGCTGCAGTACTAGACAGAATGATTGGAATTAGTATTTGCTGCCAAAAAATATTGGATACTTTCTAATCACACTAGGAGAGCTCTCGCTAGGTTTTCAATCTCAGAGATGCTTAATATAGTGAAGCAGAAGACAAAGTTTCACTTTCAAGCTGGAATTCAATAATCCTACTTGAAGCAGTTTTAAAAAACAAACTTTAAGCACTGCCTCAGCATCTAGAGATACAGGAAAGATCTTATCCCTATTGTATAATCATTAAATTTTAATTCTCTCAAACCTGTGCCAAATCATACAGAAGTTAATTCATAACTTATCCCTAGTAATCACAGCATAGAACTCAGGTTTTTATCTTTTGGGTTTGTATACAACTGTTGAATCCCATGAGTCCAAGTTCAATATACAGCACCTATTATTTTAATGTTCTGATCCTGCATTATCGCTTGCCATACTTATTTACTGCTTATTTTCTCTACAGTTCTCAATTTCCACAGTACAGCAAAATGTTTTTGTCGTCTATTTTATTTTCTATTAAAAGAGAAATTGAACTCATTGCTTTGACTTTTACCATGGCACCTCGAATATATGGCAAGCGCCCGATAACAGTCTCACTTTTATCAGAAGTTCACACCTTTTCCTCTGCTCTAAACATTGTTTCTTCACAGCAAATGAATAAAAAACTTTGTTGTTAATGATTCAAACAAACATTTAAAAATATTAGTCTGGATGTTTCAGCCCCAGCATTGCTTAAAATTGTATTTCTGATGTATTGCACATTCTATGCTTTTATGTCATATGTAAATTTAAACAGGACTATGTATTTTTAAAACCCTGTGTTGAAAGATCTTTAAAGATGCAAGGCTAAGTGAAGGAAAGCCAAAATTTAACCAGACTGTGCTGCGTCCTGGTGCATTCTCAATTATATTATGTCATAGGTTATTACATCTTGTTAAATTCAACTTGTCTAGCACTCTTCAGACCATTAAAAGATTCTTAAAGAGATGTTACATTTTCTGATTACAGTTTTTGGCTCTTATTTGTGTAGTCTTGTGTTAACAGTCTGATTTTCAAGTACATTTCTTGGTGACACTCAGCTTTGTCTGTGTAGAGCTCTTACTACTAAGTACTTACAGCTGATAAATGCCATTCTTAACAGAGGTGATTTTCATTCTGCTTCACTCCATTAGTCCAAAGTATAAAATTGCAATGAAAAGCTGCAATGTCCTCTTGGTAGTTTGACTCTACTTTGAGCTCAGTGCTGCCCATATTTATCTAACTTACAGACTCATTTCAGGGGGAAAAAAGCTTCAATTTTATGTACTTTTTGTTCAACCTGCCAAGGTTAGGGACCCAGTTCTGTGAACACTTTTCATGCAATCAGTTCCACCAAATGCCCATCACCTGAGGAGAGAGAATGACCTGTTTCAGGATGGGATATAATGCACAGCTCTGGTCATATTTTGCAGCTGTTAAACTCAATACCATGGACTGTAGTGGGAAAAACCTACAATTCAGTTGTTTTAAACTGCCACAAAATCTCCCAACTGCAAATTTCATTGTGGTTTGCACCGGCGATGGGGGAGCTATTTTCACACAACTGTATGCTTTTAAGATTTTTTTGAAGTTCTCATCAGAACCCCAGTAATTAACTATTTATAGATGACAAAAATGCACCTAACAGGAACAAACCCATTTGTTTCCTATGGGCTTCAAACCTTTCATGAATAAAGTAGTGCCAAGGGTAACCTTTCATGAATACAACCTTAGGGATCACAGAGTGCCCTCAATCAATGCAGGGAACTCATGTTGACAGAGTATATGGGAAACAGATTGAGGTATTAAAGCACATAGCCTCTGGTGTTTTAGATGTAAATACTATAACCATCAAATATTTAGACTCTTATGTAAGCAGTATGTCATTTTTTTAAACAGTTACTGCTTGGAATAAATCTTTAAGGATGGAATTTTCAGAAGTGCTCAGTACTGGCCTAACTTTGCTCTTACTGAAATCAATCATAAAATTTTCACAACTTTAGAAAAGGACTTTGTCTGTTTATAATGTTTCCACAGCACTAAGCACAATAAGTCTTGATCCTGGCTGGGGCCTTTTGACTCTGCTGTAATCTAAATAAATTGATTTATAGAAGATCAGTTAGATAAATGATGAGGAAACACACACATACATATAAAACAGCTAGGGTTTTTTCATGATGGCATAGCAGCCTTTGGAACTTCTTCATCATTTTCTCTTTCAATCCTAAAACTCATTTGCCTTTCCTTATATTAATTTCTTTGTTATTAGTTTTCTCCAACATAATTCCATCTTAAATTTGCAGTGAATTATCCCTCCAATAAAATGTAACTTACTTTCTTGACACAAATCCCATTTAATCTACACAATAAACACATTAATTTTGGGATCTGACTCAAACATTGTTTCAGCAGAATATAATCTCTCCTCTATTTCCACAAAAGCTGTTGTTAATAACAATGATACAGAATCTCCTCTCTACATCCAGGAATAACCACCTTTGCTGAGCCAGGAAAGAGGAAGAGAGTGTGTTTCTTTTATAGGTTTGTAGAGTGGTTTGAACTGTTTCTTTTGTTATTTTTCAAGATTCACACAAACATTAATTTACCCAGGGATTGGCAATTATTTCACTTTAATATACATGCCAACCTGAAACCAGTCTAAAAAGATCTTCTGATTTTCTTCCAAAGAGCTGCTCTAAGACCAAGGCAAAGCTTCTGCTTTTCACTCAGCATGGGATTTCAAAAGGTTGGTACTGAAATGCCTTTCCCCTATGTTCTCCAAATAAAATGCTACAAGTTATTGAAATTAATGTACATGCCAACCTGAAACCTGTCTAAAAAGGTCTTCTTTTCTTCCAAAGAGCTGCTCTAAGACCAAGGCAAAACTTCTGCTTTTCACTCAACGTGGGATTTCAAAAGGTTGGTACTGAAATGCCTTTCCCCCTGTGTTCTCCAAATAAAATGCTGTAAGTTATTTAAATGAAGGCTGTGGTTCCCCAGACAATTCTCAAGCCATTTTTGTGGGAGCTGCTACTCCATTCTCTTGTCCCTGCTGCAGCCACTGATTCCCAACTCCCTTGCTGCTCCTGTGGTTGAAGATTTTGGATCTCTGCCATGACCCAGACCATGACTAAATCCTCTTTCCCTTCCTTCAAAGCTTGGTTTTACCCGCTCCCAGCCTGGTGCTGCTGTGCAGAGCTGTGCAGGATGAGGGAGGGGGCAGCTCTGAGGAGCTGGAGCTGCACCGACTCCCACCTGTGCCACGGGACGCATTCCTGAGCCTCCAAAAGCATTCGCGCCACATCCCCCAGGAAAGCAGGAGCAAGCGCACGTGACATCGCAGAGCTGGCAAAAGAACAAACCTCCAAGAGTAGCCAAAGTTGTAAAATAGGCCAAGGAAGGAATCAGGTAATGCTAACAGCTTGTTCATCTTCCTCACCTAAATTCAGGTGATGTTATCACTAGCCCCAGCCTGCCACATATTTTATAGTAAGCAGTTTTAGTCTTTCAGATTAGCAAGCTATATATATATTTAGTGCTTTATTCTCAAACTGTTTCACCACAAATGACAGCTCATTTCACAAACAGCTTATCTTATGGCTAAAGATATATAAATACATACTAAAAATGCTGCTGAAAGTCTCAGAATGTATAATGCAGCCTGGTAGACATGGTAGTGATTGTAACACTGCATTGTAGACACAAATGTTAAAGAAACTTGGCAAGAAGCAACACATTTTAGCTACTCAAAATTCAGATTTTCTCAGACTTGTCCCCTTCTGATGAATGGAACATATGGGAGTATTGTTCATAAAACTTACATTGCTTTTCTTGATGTCTACCAAAATTCCTCATCATGACAATATTTACCAGGATACATAAAGATTCAAATTTGAATTAATTACCCAGAAGTTTTTCTGTGCTTCCAGGTTTGCTGGGAAAGAAAAAACACTTCAGAAGCAATGTGTTGTGAACATTTAGCAGTAGATGTTTTAGCAGCAGAGGTAGCAGAGTGCTTGCTGGGGAAGGGGCCTACCCAGTTAAAAGCCATCACTGCTGAGTGAGATAAAAGACAGGCAAGAAAGCAGCTGCTTTGCCAAGAAGCAGTTTGAAATCTGACATTATAAACAAAACACATTTAGATCTAGACATAAATCCTCCGTATGCTGAAGGCTCAATAATATTTTAGCTAGCATTATTACTTACAAACAAACAGTTCCTGAAATACAGCATCAAAACTGCAGAACAGCCTTTAACCTTGTGTTCATCCACTCAAGAGCCATGTTATTTATTATCCTTTATCCCTTAATTATGGGGACTTCACCTACTGCTCTCTGCTCATTTGAAATGCAGAATAAAATACAATGGATGTCTAAAGACTTAACAGGTGTCAACCAGATATTTGCCAGCTACTGCTACTATTCTACTGGGAGGAGTTGCTGTTCTATAAATACTAATTAGAGTTTTGCACATGATCTTGCTGAAATACCTAAGGTGATGAGTGGCCAGTTGTTACTTTTAAAAGATTAGCACAATTTGAAAAACTAATGTCCCCAATGAGGCAATGCTCACACTGAATAATCAAGAGTTATAGCTGCTCTCTGCCCAAAGGGAATATTTGCTCACTTCATCATTTGGAAAATCTGCTGCCTCTCGAACAATTCACTCTTCTATTTAACTTTGAGAAACTTGTAAAACTTTGTGCAATCAATAAATTAGTGCACTATATGTACTGGATGGTCTTCCATTGCTCTGCCCACATGGCAGGCTTTTTTACCACCTTTACTTCCAAAGACAGAGCTCTTTGTGTGAAATCATGATTAAGAAACTGCAACAAAATAATGTTGTAGTTAAATCAAGCAGCAAAGAAGAACAGGATTGCAGCACAAAGTCCATAAACACAGCAAAAATTCAATTTCCTCAAATCCATCTCCCTTCAAGTTCTTCATGTCCACTAAACAGGAAAAACAGACACAGGCAAATCCGAACAGGTCTCTATGATACTGAGGTTTTATATTAAAAATTTATATGTAGTAATTTTTGGTTTTAAAATACCCTCCAATTCCCTAAAATCTTGGTGCAATATAGCTGAAAAAACAGTAAATTTTAAGCAGAATGTTGAAGTGACACAACCTGTTTCCTTGGTTTGTAATAAAATCTTGAGTTTTATCTTGTCTGCTCTGGAAAGCAACTGATGTCACAAGGTGTGACACATTGCTGTATTTCTATATGTGAGCTGGGCTTCAGTGCAGTGAATTTGATACAACTGATATAATCCCTTACTATTTAGTGTCCATGACCACATGTGGGGAAAACATATGCATCATTTTAATCAGAATTTTTTTCCAGGTTTTAATTTTTTCTTTAAGAAATCTTTTTCTTTACAGTGAAACCTATATTTTTTCCTTATCCCTCAATGATATCCCTACTGCTTCCTCTTTTCCAGTAGCTCATTACTGGAAATGTTTGGCCTTGCCTCAAAAGAGAAGAATATGTCAACACCAGAACATCTGTGTCCACATAGAGTGCTTTGATGACAGTGATATACTCCATTTACATCAGTAACACTGAGCTGAACCTTGATGCTGTCTGCATTTAAAGATCTTACCCCACAGGGCAAGAGAATACAGGTCAAAAACGTTGATCTCTGTTTGACACACTCTCTACTTCAAGAGCACTTGGCAGCAATTTGCTCCAGAGTCAAGAATCAAACTCACAAAGTGTTGCAAAGCTCGGAGCCATGTTTGCATAACCACATTCAAAACAAATATTAAAATTCACAGTCTCTGGAGGCCAATCTACTTTTGATATGCAGGGGTTTGCGAGCAATACAGTCAAATTCTAGCCTGAATACAGGAGGAGTTTTCATTTAAATCAAAAAGCCTTAACTCGGGCTTGAACATCTGCTGTTAAGAGGGATAATGTACCTATAGCTCTCAAATGCAAAAAGGAAAAAAGGCACTTTATCATCTAAAAGTAAAAATTTATCATCTAAAAAAGGGAGTGGAATAGTTATGTGTGACACAGGTTTGTGCTTATCAGTGTGGTCAGAGGAAGTTGGGTGAATTTTGGTACAGAACAAATGCAGGCACAATAATGATTAATTCCTCAAATATTTCATAGAGAGGAGTTCAAAGATGAAGCCTGAGCTACAGAATATTTGTAGCCCATGGCTACTGGTAATCTTCCCTTTAACTGGATTTTAAACCCTTTAGCGTTTCTTCAGCTTTTTGTAATTAATATATCATTTTCTAACTTAATTACATTGTGCCCACAAAAACTGCCATGCTGACAAAAACCCTAATATGAAGTGGAGAGTTCCAATAGTTTCCTTCCACACCTTCCTCCCCTCATGTAGAGCTCAGCACTTTTGCAGCATTGAATGATCCAGTATTGCTTACAAGACTAATACATACAAAACATCAAACAGGATCCAATCAATGCAGCTGGATATTGCCCTGCTCGTGCTCAAGGGCCACAGCCACCTGTGTGCTGCCACAGCAGCTGCCAGTGCTGCTAAATCCTATTTCAGCAAACAGAGAAAGAGAAAATTTTGTTTACAGGTTGCACTAGAATGCCATGGAAACAGATACAGAGGTAACTGTGAAAGGCGTAATCCAAATGGAAGACAGCCCTGATAGAGCTCATATATCCAAAAATAATATATATGTTTTCCCACTTGGCAAACACATGCATAAATCCTATTAACATCAAGACAGAAAATTATACTGAGTAGACCCCAATATCACCAAGGTCCCTGATAACAGTATGAATTAATGTGCACCTTCAAAGCAGAGCAAGACGTTTTCATATGCAGACTATTAGAAAAAAATAAAAATATCTTAATGGAATAATCATCTTTTTAAAGAAAAAAAAATTACATCTTGAATTTTTGAAACAGGATTAAAGTGTGGTAGTAGCCCTGTAAAAGGAAGCTGCTCAGCACCTGCTGCCTACACTGTGCCTGGCTTCAGGCAATGTTATTCATTCCTCACTTTCATGGGAGCAAAATACATCCTCTAAAAATATAAAACACAAAAATAAATAGATCTCCAGGGAAATTGAAGAGAAATCGGTTTTAAAAATAGTGAAGGAGCCTCTATGTTCTAAAAAAATAAGTCCATTTTGCATTGTTTTGTAAGATTTACACTTTAATTTGAAACCAAAGTAAGGCATAAAATTTGTATGAAAGCAATATCTGATTTATGGATAAACTTAAAACACAATACACTTAGCTGCAAATACCAGACCCCAGTGAGAGAAGCAAAAGGTTTTGAAAGATGATTAAAATATGCTTGATAAATGTGGCTCTGAAATGACCCAAAAGATTTTCCTGAAGTTAAATAGTAAAAACAATTAACATGGCTTTTGCTACAAAAACACTAAATGCAATGGATTTTTTAAATTAATTTTCAATGTTATTACATGTTCCTATTGAGCTGGAATTGACTCAATCCACTAACTGTACTGTGAGTCAGTTCTTTTGTCCATATGACCTTGCCATCTAGACAAAAAGCCAAATATCCATTCTGTTTGTCATATGAAGAGGAAGCCACACAAAGAGAACAATCTTATGACCACCATTTCCATCTTGTGAGTGGAAAATTTGTGACAGTTGAAGCATTTAAGAAAGATATATTCATAAAGCCCAGATAATGTCCAGCTTGATCAAATGTATTACTAATTAACCAATAAAAAGTAGCAGCTGTGAAGGCTGACAAGAATAACTTACTGTACACCTCTGGCCTAACCTCACTATCCATATTCAAACAAGTCTCCTGGCAAAGGCAAATCAAATAATTCTTGGGAGTCTTGCATGCATTCAGACTCTCTAGATTTACATATTATTATTCACAGTAGATGTTTCATTACATTTGCTTTGAGAAAATGTACAATCTATATGGGTATTCACATGTTTAATATGCACATGAGTTCCCATTTTGTACATTTTATGTCGCAGGTGATGAGGTTGTTTGGCCTCCCTCTGCCTTAGACCAGGCACTTCTCATTCACATGAGGCCAGCTCACATGGCAAAGCTCAGAGCTCACATTCCCCCACCAAACTCCAGCCACCCCAAACCAGCAGAACAATTCTAAGCTGCTTTTCAAAACCAAACCAACCCCACTCCACCCCCTATAATATTTGCAGGGTGTTTTTGGGAGATTAGTGCAGGCGAAAAATGGTACAATTACTGTCCTAAGAGCTGGACAGTTGCTGAAAAACTATTTGCCCCAAGCCCTGACTGCTCAATTTGCTCAAATGAACATCCCTTCAGTCATGGCACTTGAAACAAGGCACTACAAAGGCCTCCAGAATTCAAATTCACATCTGTTCCAAAGAGAACCTGTCCTCACAACACTGCTGCACCAAGGTTATCATATTCTCAGGTAAAAGTGCTCCTCAACCAAGGGGTCTTTGGTACAAGTGCCAAGTGAAACACATTTATCTCATTAATTCTTTGAGAGAATAACTCACCATTTTGGTCGGCTTGTGGATTTCACCATTGGAGCCATCCCATCTCTGTAGAGGCTTTTTGTTTTACTGAAGTTGACAACATTGAAAATTACTCTCTGGAGAGGAAAAAAAAGGAAAAGAAAAGAGACCAGGTATAAATTCTGAAGGACTTCATACGTGTGTTGTCTATACCAGATGCATAAAAATATACACCGATAACATATGCAATAGATGTGTACCTTATGAATTATTGGTATTCTCCATAGACTCAGATAATGGATATCCTTTCTGTTCTAAGTATTTAAAATGTCCGTGTTGTTTCACACTGTATTGACACATGTGAAATATATGTTTTTAATTTAGCACACATTTTTTTCAGTAGGAAGCCTAGCCAGATGAAAAAATAAGCAGAGCTAGTCCAGTGTGCTGCAGTTAACATTACAGAGGTGGATGGAAAGCTGGGAGATGGGGTAGCATTCCTTGTGAAAACCTTCTAACTGCTTCACAGAGCCATAGGATAGAAACACAGAATTGCTGAAGCTGGAAAAGACTTCCAAGATCAAGTCCAACAGTTAATCCAGCACTGCCAAGCCCATGGCTAAACCATTTCCTGAGCACCACATCCCTCTGGAGAAGGTGACCACTCCCCTTAGTAGACAGTTGCAATCCTTAATAGCCCTATCAGTGAAGATTTTTTTTCCCCAATACACTATCTAAAACCTCTGGTAAAACCTCTTGTCCTATTGCTTGTTATCTGGGAGAACAGACTGACCCCCACCCTGCTGCAACCTCCTTCCAGGTAGTTGTAAGGTCACATCTGATCCCCCTGCTCTGCAGGCTGAGCCCCCCCAGCTCCCTCAGCTGCTCCTGCCCAGGCCTGTGCTCCAGAGCCTGCCCCAGCCCCGCTGCCCTTCCCCGGGCTCGCTCCAGCCCCTCAGCGTCACTCTGGGCATGCGGGGCCCAGAGCTGGACACAGCACTCGAGGTGTGGCCCCACAGTGCCCAGGACAGGGGGACAGTCCCTGCCCTGCTCCTGCTGCCACTCCATTGCTGGGACAGGCCAGGGGCCGCTGGCCTTCCTGCCCCCCTGGGCACAGCTGGCTCATGTTCAGCCCCTGCTGACCAGCACCCCCAGGACATTTTTCCCCAGGCAGTTTTCCGGCCCCTGCAGGGGCTGTTGCGGCCCAAAGACTGGACCTGGCTCTTGGCTTTGTTGAACTTCATACAATTTGCCTTGGCTGATCAACCCATCCTGTCCAGATCCCTCTGCAGAACCTTCCTGCCTTCCAGCAGATCAACACTCCCATCCAAGCTGGTGTCATCTGCAAACTGACCAAGGGTGCACTTGATCCCCCACCCTTCTTAGCCTTCACACAGCAGCAGCAATAGCAAAAAGTTTTCTGATTTTTTTCCCCAAAGACAGGAATATTTCTCTTCCCCTGGCAAAAAGAAGAATTTTCTTTGCAAGAAGTGTGCAGGATACCTACCCAGAAATTGCACATAGCCATCAGTTGTTTGAATATGAAGAAGAAAATATTCTAAATCTGATCTTAGTTTAAACTAAAACTTTGGGGAAACTGAAGATGATATTTAATAGGTCAAGGGAAGAATAGAATTTAGATCTTTAAGGGTAATGGACTGATACTAAAAGCAAATTAATGCAGGGGAAAGACAAGAGAAAACAGAGACAAAACCTTTTTCTTTACCATCTGTCTGCTTCAACTCATTTCATACAAAATTACTTATTCTGTCTCTGTTAAGAAAATCTAAATTGGATCTAGCTCATCTCATGGAGAACACTGACTTTTCAGATGGCAAATGCAGTATCCCTCATTTGTTGTACTCTTTTGATACCCAGTGTTGATGTACTCCAAGAAAACAAAATATGAAGTCTAAATTAGTTTTTATAAAACAGTCCACAATATAGTGATACATTCAATTTCTATCTCTCTTTAAATTTGTTTTTTTAAAGGTAGAAGTGAAGACAAACCACTAAAAATTATATTCACACTTTTCTTTTAGAACAAGCTATTGTAACGTTGGCACCCTTCATAATGGTCCACAAGAAGCCTAAGAACTGATTGAATACTGTTTAAAAATCAAACAATTTCTGACTAAAACAACAAGCTTTCATGTGTAAAACTTTGCAAAAACAAATCTGGACTTTCCAGGGAGTCTGCTCAGGCAACACAAAGTGAGATTAAAGTGAAAGGAATCAGCAATGGGACACCAACAGGAACCAGGCACATTTATCCTTTCATATGGGGCAGACAGGAGTCCAGGTAAACTGCATAGCCCTAAGTGGCTCTGTACTCAAGAAAAATTAAGTTTTTTTGAGGTAAGGTAGTGGTGAAGATTTTGTGAATGGGAGCACATACTTCTATGCTGCAAATTCTGCCAATCAGTAAAAGCAAAATCTAAAAATAACCTGTAGGTTTGACTAGAACTGACATGAAAAACTAGCAAGTTGAGAAAATCACTTTTTTGAAGGTGGTAATTCAATTTTGCACCAAAGGCAGTAGGGAAACTACATATCCCTGCACAAGAGTTTTCATGTATTTTGAAATTTTCTAGTGGTCATGAGATTTTTATAACTTTGGATAAAAGAATGCACTTAAATTTACAGAATGTTATGTTTGTAATTTTAGGTATTTAGGATATTGCTTATCTGATGAAATATCTACCTTGAGAGGTCTCTAGTTATTTTCCATCTAATGTTTATAATGGATGGCTTTAAGTTAGAGAATTAAGTTAGGTATTCAGGTCTCTACATGCTTTATGCTCTACATGGAAACATTTCCCTCTATTAGAATGCTCAGATTTTCCTCTGTTACTTAACTCTGTTCATATTTTTGAAAACAAATTAAGTTGCAACAAATTGGTTTGTTAATCTTGATGTTTGCATGGAGTGAATGAAACAAACAAGATCTCCAAACCAATTGCCTTAAACTTTGGATGCAATCATGTCACTGTTGGAAAGGGAAAGTTGCTAATTTTGTTACATACTGACTCAGAGCAGACAGCTGGTAGAGAATGTTCTTATTCCAATCAAGCTTATTTTGTATAATGAGTTGGGCAAATGTACACAACTGGGTAAGCAATGTATATAAAAACAAAAATATGCAGCTCATTTAACAAAACACTGCCGATTATTGCGTTCCGAGCGCGGAGCGAGCGCTCAGCAACGCGTGCAATTCCCCCAGCATGGCACCGAGCTGGATTGGCAGAACCAAAGATTTAACAGCACAGAGCAGAACTTTATCAACACACACACCACTGAAGTCATAAAGCACACAAACCGCAGCACTCAAATGAGCAGCTGAACTCCGTCAAGAGTTCCTGGTGATGGTTAAAATAGTCCATGCAGCTCAGCCAGTGGAGTGTGCGAAAATGTAATGACTACAGGATGCACACTGGATACACACGCTGGAAAAATATGCAGCTTGCTCAATAAGGTATGCAAACAGCTTTGAACTGAATGCTGTCATAAAAGGCTGTGATACAGCAATCAAAGTTCTGCTGAACAAATCTAATTTTTAGTCTAATTCCTGTCTATACTTATATCCTTTTGCCACACCAGTTATGCAGCGTAAAGAGCAAAAGGAATAGAAACAAACTGAGATATTCTAATTTTTAGTCTAGTTTCTGTCTATACTTATATCCTTTAACACATCAGTAATGCAGCATAAAGAGCAAAAGGACTAAAAACAAACTGAGCACGTTAAAACAATTTTTTGCAAGAAAATGATCACTATTCTGAATTATTAAATCAGTTATAGAGTTGTACAAGATTGGCATCTTATAAGCAATATAATTGAAATACTCCAAAATGAGTATTCAAGAATTTAAGATATGTCAAGGTAAGAAAATAAAATTAGAGTAAATGTCCTTAAAATTCCCTAGAAATTGTTCTGGTCTCCAGAGCATCAATACAGAGAAAAATGGTGCATATTTTTACAATAAAAATACTTGTTGGGTATTTGAGAGTGTATGAATACCACCAAAAGAAGCAATATTCAAACTGATGCTGTAACAGAAATTATAATTTTGTCCTTTCACTTCAGATTTTGGATAAAATCTTAAATCCATTGCATTATTTTAACAAACTGATCTGAAATTTTTTGGGTAGGTGGAAGAGGCATGGTGCAGGAAAGCCTCTCAGGGGAGCACCGAGTCAAACCACGCTCCTGGGGATGCACCAGGATGAGTTGTGGCTTCACAGCACGAGGGAAGACAACTGCTGCAGTCTCAGGCTCTGTGCTTGGGCTGCCAAACCTGAGACAGATGTTGGAGAACATGAGACAAGGCAGGCAAGTTCTGCCTACTGAGAGAAGAAGGAGGAGGACCTCTTTCCATAACATGGGCAATAAGTATGAAATTGAAGGTATCTTGCTCATAAAACCACTGGGACAGAAAACAAAGGAAAAGCTTGGTACCTCCTTTAGCCTTAAAATTTACATAGAAATTGGATTTAGGTCTAGTTTTCCTTACAGTCCTTTGCAGACTTACATCAGGAATTAAAGCACAATCAGGTATTAAGGGATGCTCAGTATATTTAAGGTGGGCAAGATAAAGATGAGCCACGAACAAAAGGAGGAAAGGTGGCTGAAATACATCACATTTTCTTCTTATTGCCAGCAGTTCTCCTGACTGGTGCTGGAAGGAGCTGCTGGCTGTTCGGGGAGCAAGCACACAGCAGGGTGGTTTTGGTTTGGAGCTGAAGGCACTAAGAGGGGATGGTTTCATTGAGCATCATATTCCAACAGGCTGCTGGGAGCACAGGGCTCACCCAGCTCCCAGCAGGTTTTCCAACTGAAGCAGGTTTCCAAAAGAAAGTCACACCTTTGACAAAGGTTAAGTGCCTTCCCCCAGGATCAGGACACATTAGGTCCCTTCAAAAAGGCTCCCAGGTTTATTTTGCACGGTTTTCCCTGGCTGGTTGCTCACAGAAATAAATGTGCAGCTCTGGCTGACATTAAAAGGGAATAAAAAAACAAACACACCATAGAACACCACAAAATTCTGCCTGAGGCAGACACCTGGCACGGAAAATTTTGTGTCAAATCATTACAAGTATGAGAAGTTTTAACTAACTGAAAATAGGGTTTGCAGTAGGAAGTGTCAGGCTTCTTAATATTGATGTAACATACATATATTAAATATTTAAAATTATATAATATATTTAATATTAATAGCATAACAATTTCAATTCAGTGGACAATGCTGATGCTACCAGTATGAGCTATCAAAGTACCTGGGTACCAATTGTTTGAAGTCAGTCGTGAACTATTTCTTCATTTAACCAGCCAAAATAAGACAACTGGGCACTAAGTATTGCTATTAAGACCTTTCAGCTGAAATTAAGCTGAGCTTCTTTCCTTTGAATGAACATTAAAATCCAAAGGTGGTGGATATCATGGGGATCTGCCTTGCTTATGCTGCTTTCCTCTCCTGTAAATATTAGTGTTTTATGAATTCCTGAAACTTGCACTTTTTTTTTGATTGGGTTCTTGCCTTGGCAAGACTTTTGGTTATCTTTTCCTTCTTTTCTAAAAAAAGGTAAAAATGTAAGTTTTCATCCCTTTAAAGGGCAGATCTACTTCAGAAGGAGAGGAAAAAAAAAATCCACAAAGAAAGAAAAATGAACCAAACTCATGACTTGTGGGATTTTGAGACACCATTTGTGAATGTGAGAAAGTGGCAACATGGGACTGCTGCCTGCTCACCAAAAAGAGTCAGAAGTATTTGAGTATTTGAGTCAGAAGGTCTTTAGGATCTTTTCTGACAAAGCACCTTATACAAAGCTGTACAAAAATAAATTACACTGGAGGGACTTCCAAATGGCAAGAAAAAAGTGTCACCTGCAACTGTTATCAATGCTGAAGAAAACAAGTAATGTAACAGTCAGGTCTGTGCAAAATCCCCAATGAGAACTTACAAATAGCGTTTTTCTGACCTTTTCAAATTTAAATCATTCATTACTGCTAACATTTTAAAATAAGCCATGGTTTTCTTTTCCCTTTGTAGGAACACTTGTCCTTTCAAATGGAAAAGTTTTTAATATTGACAGCATTTAGCCTTTTTCTCTTCAGCTAAGGAGCTTTCAAAACCTGCTGATACTCAGGAGGGGAACATAAATTCTCACTTTCAGAGGGGGGAGGATGCTGGGGACCACTGAGAGCTCCACCAGCCTCTCTCATCAGCTGCACCTGTGTCTTGTTAACAGGAAACTGTCGAGTATTTACAACACAACAAAATCTTAGGAAAGTGACGCAGCAAATGTATTACAGATTGTGAATTATTAGTGGTTTTCCCTTGGTAGAGATCTTCATTTAGTTACTTGAAAGAGAGGAATGCTGAAGTCTGGGATGTTGCAAAGAGCAACATTAAAAAGAGACCCAAAGGATTTTAATACAACAACACCTCTGATATAATGCTCTGCTAACTATTAAATTAGTTTAGCCTTTATTGTGGTATTTGTCTGTGTGTGGGAGATATGCTTGGGTTTGGTGCCAGCCCAGCACCCTTGAGCTGTAGAGTGGTTTTCAGGTAATGGTGTTTAACTGTGTGTTGATGGCAAAAAATGTTTTTACAAATAATTACAAGTTTAGGCATTTGCCCAGTTATTCTGTCCTTCCTGGCAGTACTTTCTTGGCCCTCAAACTCATAGGCTGAGGCTTAGACCCACAGGAGGTGTAGGACCTGTGTAAGCCAATGCTCCTTCCCCATTTGGAATTTCACTTTTACCTCACTATGTTCTATGGCAGGGGGAAGCTGTGGAGAAGACCCTCTTCCAGCAGAAAGCTTTCAAAAGGATTTTCTGAGGAATTGCTACTCCCTGTGGAATGACCACTCACCTGGCTTCTCTGTGTGACCTGTTGGACTTCAAAATTACAAGAGCGAGAGGCACTCCAAGTTTTCCCAACTCAACTTTTTTTTTGGAAAAGCAGCAACTTTTTCAATGAACAGAATAACAGTATTGTTCTCTGGCAATCATAAGTCAGCTTTCTGTTCTAACTTTTCATCTGAACATCAATAATCTGACACTTTCAATTGAAAACTCAGAAATGTCCATTTGGAAAGCCAGCACTTGTGTAATTAGACTGACTCCTGTTCCTTGCTCCCTTGGGCCAGAATCTCCAATAGAATTGCAAATGTGTCACAAGACATATATTGAATTGTGTTGATTCATCAAAAAGAAAATAGCACAAGTCCTGACAGGGCATATAACCAGGCTATGGAGTTATTTAAAACAGGTTTGAAGCTGAAACCTTCTTGCCATTTTTTTCCCATTCTTTGTAGCAAAAGGTCAAAATTTTTGCAAAAATAAAAAAGGCATCTTTATTTAATTAGCTTGGGGGGAAAAAACAAATACTTCTATTATTTCCTATCTCTTAATATATTTGCAGACTTTGGCAAAAGAGAGGCTTCTAGTTCCATTGCTGGGAAATTGCAGAGCTACAGGGATGTGAGAGCAACTTTTTATTTGCCAACTGACAGGTGCCTGAGCCCTGTTGGTCTTGCCATTGCCTTTTTCCACATCCATGAATATTTTCAGGAATCAGCAATACAAGAAAACAGTGCATAGTCTTTCTCTGAGACTTTCTCAACCAGCTGAATTATTTCCTAATAGAATCCATGCCACATTGCAGCCACTGCCAGATGACATTTGAAGTAGCATCATGTATTAAACTCATTCTGCATAATTACAGAAGCTATCCATGTTTAGGTTCTATATTCTTTTCAATCAATATTATGGCTGCAGGTGGATAGTAACAGCTGGCTGTTCTGGAACGTGTTAGCAAAATTTGCGGATATCTTACATCCCTCAAGAGGAAGCAGCTGAAAAGACTTACATTTTCCTTTTCCTAATAGAAATTATTTAGCCAGTGAGAAGAAATGCTACAAGGTTTTGTAGGATTTTAAATGGTTATAATAGTAACATCTTCTTGGTGGTACAAAAAGATAATGCTATCAATGAAATGTTTTCTAGTCCAAATCCCCTTCATGGTGCAGGGCCCACAGCAGGCTTCAAAACAATGAGATCAGTCTGGAAAAGGGAAAGGGCCAGAAAACATCACCACATACAGGAACTGTGGTAAGAACCAAAAGCCCATGTTTATGAGCACTGGCATAAAGTGTGTCCTGGAGAGAAGAGCAGGAAGTGGCACTAAGTTCACATGGGAGTTCTGCACACTCTGCACAGACTGCTTTTCTGGGCCCCTCATAAAGTGCAAATCAGCCCATGATCCAGAAACAAAACCTTCCTTACCAACAAGGGATGCACTTCCCAACAAATTACACCCTGGTGATGGACACCAAAGGGATGCAGAGCCTAAAGCATGCAGGTGGAGTGCTGAACACTCACCCAAAACACTGCAAGGCAGCAGGTGACAGTGGCACTAACAATGACAGAGTGGCACTGATATTTGTATGGATCATGACTTTGCTCAATCCCTAAACACACAGAAGGTAACAATCTTTATTTAAATAGCATGTAAACAGAAAGGCAGAAATCCATCTGATACCCAGGCTGGAAGATGAGAATGAAAAAGCCTTTTCAAGTGTAGGTCCTTGTGAGGAAGATAAAGAAAGCCCTGTTAAGGGAGAGATTTGGATGAAGCTTTTCCAGCAATTGTTTACTTTGTATTTTTGCAGCTGGCATTTTTCACAGTTAAAAGCTAATGTTTGTCTGGAGCTTCTGGAGCTGTGAGAAAATTCTGTGGGGGAAAAGAAGGAGATGATAACACATAGAAGGCAAGACAGGATATATGGGAGAGCTCAAAAACCAGCACCAATGTATTTGCCTCAGTGTTCTCTGATGGGTTAGAAAACAATGACATTTTGATGTGTGCAGCCCCTGGTTATTACTGCCAGTGGTCTTGGTCATGTTACTATGATCATAGCATTGCAAACATAAACCCTCTCTATTTGCTTCTCCAGTAACTAAGCACAGATGGGCTTTGTGTCCAGGTTATTCATGGAGGTCCTTGGTTTTCCCTTTATTTTCTTTAATTCAAGCATTTTAGAAGCTATTACAATGAAACCTTTGAACCTTCTATGTTCTTCCATGCATGGCTCTGAATAGTAATAGAATAAAGGTTTCCCATATAGTACAGCTCCTTTATATTTAGACAGAATTTGAATTGTATCCTTACAGGAGTAGCTGCAGCACTGATGAAAAAACACCCTTTTTTGAGGGAAAATATGAACTATATGCTATCAATTTCATGAAAATAAGGGATATTATTACAGCATGTACGGTCTAGTTTTTCTTTGCAAAATTAATAATCTATTCTATTTCTATATAGCAGGGTTCAAATACTGGGTTTTTTTCCTGCTCTTTCTAGCAGAATCCTTTTGCAATACTGCAACATTCACACAATTCACCGATTTCTATAAGAAAATGTAATCGATGTGTTAGTGCACATTGGAATCTTAGCATTGACAACCAGGAGCCTGCAGTATTGATTTGGAAAAAATGCTCATGATTTCTACAGTTCTTCAGCACTATTTCTTGTATTTTCAATTTTCACTGCTTAGAATTCTACTCCAAGAGTCGAACTCATGTACTAACAGACTATTCAAAGTTTTGTGCTTCAAAAGAAAACCCAAGGGTAAGTAGAAGGAAATCTGATCTAATTCCTGCTGGTTTTTGTGTACCTATTTGACATTTAGAATAAGACCTCAGAACTGCCTTAACCAACCCTAATAGTAAGGGGATATATGAATTGTACTCAAAGCTTTGAAAATCCCATTCTGGAGCTGAAATGCTGAATGTTAGATTCAAATGCTGATCTCTGTCTGTTTGCAAAGGTGATTCACAGCATGTGGAATAAACATGTTTTGGCAGTGTCATGAACAGAACAGCTAAACAAAGGAGCAGGGAGGATTTCAATAGGAAAGTTAAGTGTCTTAAAGCAAGGTGCCCTGTGCTGTGTTTGCGTAACACGGGTGTCATTCCCCTCTGGCATCCCTCCCTGGCAATGGAAAGAGGGAGGAAAAAAAAAAGCCCAGCAATGGCAAATTCTCATTACTGGGGTGAGCAGTAAAACTGCAGTCCAGTCAGTCAGGTCCTTTTGCTTTCAAATGCCAGAGGTAAAACTTCATTTTGCCCTGCCTGAGTTTAAAATGTGGATAAAAAAAAATCTGTGTTCAGAATAGCTCTCAATCACATAAATATTTAGCTCCACTTTAAGTGTTCCTAGAGGCTTCAAGTTAAGCAAACATTCACACTTTCTTGGAACATGGGTGGATTTCTGATTCAGGATTTAAGACAGCCTAGAATTATGGGAGAAAGATGCTGGGTTTGCCAAAAATCCCATAGGCACCATTTATCCTTAGTAAGTGATCACTGTAGATTGGAACTGACGTTTCTGCAGCTTTGTGATGCAGCAATATTTTTATTACTGTTACAGATCAACTTTAAGTGTAATATTGTTTTGTTAGTTTATGTAAATCAATCTGCTGTATGAATAAAAGAAATTTTGAAATGGATTGCTCATCTTTATTGGCTTTGAAGTACTGAGTATTTGGTACTTTGCTGAAACTATTATATTATATTGAGTTATAAGAAACAGTGCTCAGATACTAAGCAAGTCTCAGCACAAATTCTGGTAATTTTCCATCAAAAACAAGGCTCCAAAAAGATATAAATATGGTACAGGGCTGAACATCTTTCTAAAAAAAAATTGTATCATGTACAGCCAAAGCCCCTTTCAATGTGATACAGATTTGATTTTCCTTCAGATCCCTTCCAAAAGGTAGAGTAGAAATCTGCTGTGAAGTGCCCTCCTGGTAGAGAAAACATCATCTCTAAATGGTTGCTTATTCTTCTGCAAAGCAACAGTAACAGCAGGCTGCTATGAGGCTACTATGAATGCTCTGTGCATTTTAACAGGTAAATTCTGCACTTTTAATATGCCAGGTTGATGGAATATTCAAAGTTGCTGAAAACCCTTCTGGGGAAATATGAAAATTGATAACATTGCTTCTCATAACTCAGTATTTTAATACAACATCTCAATATTAACCGTAATGCTGCAAAAAGATCTTTCACACTTTATGTTGTTCAATTTTTTCATTTTGGAAAAGACTCAAGTTTTTTTGGAAACCATATGTAAATATAATTCCTTTCAGATTTCCTAGAATTTTAAAATTGTAACAGCAGAAGATACAAATTATTAGCAAAAAAAAAATTCATAATCAAAGATCCAAGACATCCCTCACTTCTCTTACGAAGCAATCACAGCTGATCATCTCTCATTTCCCAGAGCATCATTTAAGCCCTGAGCTTTCCAGAACACTAATGCAGTTTACATTTATTTTTACTGCAATGCATATGATAAGTTTTCCCTTGATTTTACTTATATCTATAGTTACATCACCTCATGAACACTGTTCTGACAGCCAGCCTATATCCACATATCACACAGGCAAAATCTGCAGACACTATTTTGGTGGCCAAGCCTGGGGAGGGGAAGGAACCCACTTATCACTAGGGAGGCAGGAAAACACAAACAAAACAAGTGCATGCAGTGGCAGGAGCAGAGGACTTTCAATAAACAAAAAAATGCTAATATGACCTTAAAAATAATGAGGAGTTTCCCACAAAATTGAAACAGTGCTCTGTCACCAAAGCACAAATTCCCATTGCATGCGAGAATGCTTTTCTGTGGTCCTTATGCGCTTGACACTGGATTCAACAGGAATTTTAGTTGTGCCAGGAATAAAGATTGAAGCTGTAAATGTGACTGTGAGAAATAAAATGGGGATTCAGATTTGGGATGGCAGCGGCAAGAGCAGCACACTGGGTGTCTCAGGAGGGTGAAATACGTGGCTTAGCACTGCCCTAGTTCTGGATCATTAGGGTTTTCCTGGGCATAAATCAAAGAAATCCAAACAGTCCAGCCCCAGCCCAGCTGCTGAGATCCCTGGGGTGGGAGAGCTGAGTCATCCACGCTCCGCGGCAGCACTGACAGCAGCAAACTTTGCTGTCACCCTGGTGGTTTTAGTTCTTCTAAGCCTTCTGATGTTTATATTCTTGTAAGGAACTGTCGCACGTGTTTTTCTGTAAATATTTGTTGGTTTGCATTCTTTTCTGGAGGAGGAGACATTTGATGGATGGACTGTTGGTTTGTCCGGTGTCATTGGAGACGTGGCACCGTCGTCCTCCAGTCCACTGTCAGTTTTGAAAACCTATAAATGTCGGAGTCGAAAATTAAACTTTCTTCTTTTTACCTTGGAGATTCCAGTGTCTGCATCGCTTAATTTCTTGTCCCATAGCAACATTTTGCCACCCAAGGCTCCCCCAGCTGGGACCTTCCTTCCTTCCACGCGACAATGATGACAATGGCAGCGCTGCACTGCTAACCTGTGACAGCACAGCCCCAGATCAGAGCCTGGAGATAGATAAACAGGCCCCTCACATCAAAATTTCAAATATCCTCTCCTTATGTCTGTGACTCCTGTACAAGTAAACTTGCAGAGTACAGTCCCACATCACCACATAAAAACCTTGCCACTAAAAAAATAAGAATTAAAAAAAAATTTAAAAGTGTACATGAGAAAGTCATATACAAGTAAAAATTATACAAGACAAGAAAAGAGAAGCTTCAGAATTAATCACAGCAACTCAGTCAGTGGAAAGACTCACTCATCAAGTCTAAGAGGGGTAAAAAGAAAATAGTAAAAGCAGAGAAAAGCAAACAGAAGTTGTTGTTGTAAGAGTCTGTGGTTTGGGAAGGAAAAAAGCTGCTAAATCCCTTCCTGGAGCTCATTTCTGTGAATATTCAAGTATTTTGTACTGCTTGCTAAAGGAAAGGTTACAGCCCATCATGAACCAGAACCCTGGTAAGAAAGAAGAACATAGACATAAAAAAGGGGAAATTTTTACTCCACTCCCATGTGCTTTTTACTTCACTCCCTGCAAGCCCTTGTGCTTTCCCTGTGTCTGAAGGCAGTTCTAACAGCACTGTTTATTTGTGTGTACCATGCCAGCTCCTAGGGAATGATGACATAAAAATATGACCATGCAGATTCCTCCATGTTAAAAAATGCCCATCGTCCAAAAATGAGTGTGATCCAAAGAAAGTCAGGTTCCCTCTTTTGGAAAGGACAATTCTTCTTCTCTGAGCCTTTTCTTCCTCAAGGAATTGACTTTTAAAAGCATGCCAATAGGAAAAAAAAAAACCACTACCTTGCAGGATAGATTAAAATTTTGTCCAAGTTTGTAACTCTATTACCCTAACAATAAACCAGATTATAGGATATTTTACTAGAACACTGACAATTCTAAAACCTATTAAAAATATGAACAAATCAATAAAGATAAAGCTGAATTATACATATAAGGAACATTTTCTTTATTGAACAATTCTTATAGATCGCTTTGAAATAACATTGTTCTAGATGTTTGCTTGGATGATCTTATTGCTGAGTTCCAATGTGATAACTACAGCAGTTCTGTATTATGTCCTTACCAACAGCAAACAAGCAGGAGAATGGAAAGACATTCAGATATAAGCATATATGAAGTCTCTTATAAATAGCTTCAAGGGTTTAATCACATTAGCAGCATGTTTGTTATTTTTTTAAAAAATTGCTAAAACACAGCTGGGAAAAGAAAAGAGTTTCATTACAAACACAACCCCTGGTAAATATGTTGAATTACTCTAGTTAGTTACTTCTGCTGAGACCTGTGTAATAGAATAGAACTGGCAAAGAATTATAATCCTTTATATATGCATGAAACGTAAACCAGAGAAATGGTCTGGTAAATTGAAAAAATCTGTTTTGATGTTTATAAAAATATTTTCTTTGCATTTTGTAAGTTTCTGTACATAAATATAAGGTTAGCAGAGTAAATTATAGCTTGAAACGAGGACAGCTCTGGTCCCCAGAATTTGGTATTGCTGACCACAAAAGGATTGTAAGGTTTATTCTAACCTTAATAGATTTTTAATTGAGTAAAAATGGTTATTTCAGCACCAGAACATGTTATGACAGACTCCATTTTCTAATATACACATAAGTTTCCCAACGAAAGATACCATTGCATAGCCAGATTTTTCTTAGGAAAAAGTCAGGGCAATTCATTTCTCTTTGCTTCTTTCACCCCTGGGAGGACCTCTCACAATAAGAATTGTCAGTGCCTTATTTGTAATGGCAGATCTCAGGTTTGATTCTGGCAGCTTTTGATCTCTTGATGGCCCAAAAGCTTTCAAATACAGAAGAATCTGATGCTTTTTTGGCATCCTGCAGTGTGCCTAAACCTCAAAAGCAAGTTTTAGTCCCAGAAGTGAATTACTGAAGCAATGTAAACAAAACACAAACGTCACAAAATGATGAATATCTCAAACAAAATGTCTTTGTCAGACAGATGACAACCTCAGATCACTTGAAAAGCATTTGTAGAAACTCTGCATTTTGCAAACAAACTTCTGTTTTACAACCTAAAACTAAAAAGTACGCGAAAACAATGAATTATTAAAACTGCAAATATTCTTTTTTTGACATTGATATAAAAATTCAAATATCTCCATTCTTTTAGACATTTAGTCCCTGTTAAAAAAAAAAGATCCCTGCCTGTTTCTACACTGCAGAAATGTACATAACTACCCAGTCACAACATAGCTGTCAGAGAAAGGATACAAGAGCTCCGCTGAACGCTCTCTTCAACAAAGCTCTCATATTTGATTTAGTGAAAAAGAACAGAATAAATGAGAGGCAAAATATTTTATATCATTTGAAGAAATAACTTTTGAGCAGTATGTGACAATGAGAGCTATTTTATGCCTAGAAACCTCTTTTTGGATGGTCTGTATTTTAGGTAAGACCTCTATGCACATGCAGAAAACAATTGTACATTTCAAATGGGAGAATGTCTGCCTTTTTGCTCCATTAACACATTATTCTTTAACTCTTAGCAAAGCCTAAGGTTTTCTTTTTTCATTGTGATGATGGAAAGGGAAGGCAGAGAGGAAGGAGAGGGAAGGGACCACGTTCTGCTACAAAAAATGTGGGGGATGTTTGTTTGGGTTTTTATTTTAGCACAAAGATGCACTAAAAGTGTTTTTTTCAACCAATTTTCAGGTTTATGTTCCTCAGTGCTGCTTTCAGGTTGCAGTGGATGCTGTAAAATGCCAGATCTATGCCTCAGTCTATTAGACATCACGCTTTAGCTTTTTTTAAGCAAACTGGAAGCACAGATAAAATGCTGTAGACTAGCAGGCTTGATACTGTAACCTTTTTATACCAGCTATAACTACATTAACATAAAGATAGCTGCTATAATATCATTACTGGGAATCAAGGCACTTTGAAAATCTTTGCTCCTTGTGCCAATTTGTGATGGAGTTAAATTAGCAATAAAGCTCTGTAGTAGTAACACAGCCATTAGTAAAAAAAAAAAAGAATTTTAAAAAAAGTGAGAATACATTTGGAAATAATTCAAAGAGATTGGGGAATGACAGCAGAGGATTTGCCAGACTAATGAAATTCCTCATTCCTAACCTTTAAATACCTGCCTGTACTGTACAAGGCCCCATTCTGACTAAATCTGTGCTGCTAGGTTTACAAATAAACCTGCTAAACCTTTTGCATTATTGATCAGGGATGGCATGCTCAACCCACATGTCCTATTTACATTCTATTTCTTTTACACTTCTAAGATATAATTTGTCTTTTACAAAACAAGAGCTCTTTCCATTTAAGCCCTGCAGTTGTGTTCTTCATACAATTTAATGGCTCTAACCAATTTAGAAGGTTAGTCCTTGAATAGTAGACAAAACTGGCAATATTTATTGGTAAATAAATACCCTAATTATAATAATTTAGGAACATTTCCAATATATGTTTTCTTCCAAATAAATAGCTGCAAAAATTATCTCATTCATATAACAATAATATTTTTTAAAAGACTGTGTAACAACTTACATCATTTTAACATTATCATGAAGAAATTTTGCACCTATTCTAAAAAAAAATCCAAGAATTTTTAAACTTAAAAGTAAGAAATAAATGCGTGGATTCATATATAGCAAATTTAACCTCATGTTCTGCACAGAGACAAACTTAGCCTACCTTTCCAAGGCTTGTAAAAGAGAGGCTGGCACTGCACCAAAGAAAAATTTAGATGAAATGAGCCAGGTCTTGAAAAATTTTGTGTTTCAGGACAATTGGGAAAAATTCTGCCTCCTTATTCCTGCTTTCTGGGGAATGTAATGATCAAACACTCTTTAACAGTAGGTGTGCTACTCACCCACACACTTGCTGACCAGAATCACCTAATAGATTCTTTAAAAGCACCTAAAAAGTTTTCAAACAGTTCCTCAGGTTCCAAATTCGCCCATTCCTACCACCAGGCATTTTCAGTGTCAGTGTTTCTGAAGTCAGAAAAGGAAAATCATCAGCCACTTCAAGCAGGTCCTGCTTTGACATCAGAAAGTCAATTCACTCAGCTTAGCAGCATTCAATTCTCAACAACATTTTGTTCTGGGTCTCTGTCAAGTTATTCTAGGCTGTGAAATTGTCAGGAATGATGGATGACTATCAGCCTTCTGCTATCTTTTTCTTTCTCCTTAGAGATTTGCGGCTGCTGACTGCAAAGCAAATTCCTCTTTTCTCTCTTTTTTTTGCACAACACACCAAATGAACAACAGTAATTATGAGGAAGCCTACACTACAATTATTTTAGCACTTAACTTTGTATTGACATCTGTAAGAGACAGAGCTCTCTAGATTGATTAGCAATGATATAGCTTCCTGCCTTTTACTACTATTGCTGCAGTCATCCTTTACATGCAATTTGTTCAAAATAAAAACCTCCACTCTTTTTTTTTCTCTTAATATTTTAAAGTAAAAATTAAACTATTCACAGAAAAATTCTAATACTAATATTAATATAGGGAATTGTTACTAGTATTCTAGTATTTCAAACTGTGTATTTGTAACACAATCAAAGCTGACAAAAGAATAATCTGAGGATAATGGGATTTTGTTGGGGAATATGCTAAAGCTACATTATTTGTCCAGGTTGAAATCCTTGCTTGAACAAATCCTGTTTGGCCAGCCATTGCAGTCCTGGCATACATAAGGAAAAAAACTACTGAAAAATTACTGACAGAATTTCATGTCAAGAATTTAAACCATGTACTAAAACTAAATACAGAAAGAAACATCCAGCCTAGAAAATGAACAATTTTGGAAGGAAAAATGCAACAGTGTGAGAAAATAAACTGGAACGTCCTTCAAACCCATGCAAATTATAATCCCGTCTCCCATATTCCTATTGTATTCAAAATAACCGCAAACTTTCACAAACAGCTCTCCAGCAACAACAATACATTAATTAATCTCCATTACTCTCAGTCACAAAGCTGTTCCTTCAATTACACATCAGATCTGCTCAGCTCACTACACAGGGCTGCACTCAGTGAGATGGAGCCTGTTCCATCTCAGAGCATGGACAAGGCAGAAAAACAGATTCAGCATCCCCAAGGAAACCATTATCAGATACCCTCATCATTGATTTAACATCAGACTCAAACAATACCAGAACACTTCCCAAAAATCCTAAATAACGCAGAAAGATTTTCCCTAAATATGCTCCAGCCAGGCCAAAGGCTGACATTGGTCTATCTCATCACATGAAATACATGGGAGGTAGAAATAAAAGTCTGACCTCATAAGTTCCTATTAGGAGGCAGGAAACATTTTCATGGTTTAGAATTTACAAAACACAAAAGTGGATGCATACAAATGGGGTAATATTCACATTGAGATTTCTTCCTTGACCTTTTTTATCTCAAATTCCCTTTTTATGTTGTGTTCTCTTTCTTTTAAATAGCAAGTGTTGCGCTCTCAGACATTTAATACAGGTTTGGTGGGGTTGTGAACTAGTTTGCAATTGTCTCAGCATTCTCTCATTTCTCTCAGCCTCACTAATGGATAACCATTTTATTATGGGATCATTCTCAACGAGTAAAACCAAACAAAAAGATACAGACTACAGAAAAATAGAAACTCTGCTACCTAGAAGAACAAAATCTGAGGAATGATGGCAAAATTCAGCTCAGAGCCTTTGCATGACATCCTGCTACCACCTCTGGATTCACCAGAATCTATGGAAGCTCCTATCATTTGTTATGTTTTTATTTTATGCTCACTGTACAGAAGGACTCACCAGGAAACCAGGGATGGATTCAGCTGGTATTAACAGCAAATTACCTTCATGCTTTGGCCGGTTGTGACAGAATTCTGTCATAGCACTTTCAAAGGCATTAATAAGCGTTTAAACTGCATGGTTCACTCCCATAAAAAATATCAGAAGGTCAGTTTAATATTTCTGAACTTTGATATATAAATTTGACTTCTCCTAGGTTTTAGAAAACCAGAAAGCTTTGACTTGTGAGCAGAATGAGGTTTCCAGCACAACACTTGCATTCAGGGATTTGATCACCATTATGGTGAACCAGAAGTTATATTAATTTCACAGAAAACAAAAAAAAAAAAAAATGGACTGAAACAAAAATCAAATCAGCCCAAACTGAAGTTTCAGAACTTGGTCATGGATGGAATTGTCCCCATCTTACTCAAAAAATTACTTTCAAACATGGGGTCACTACCAGGTCAAAGACTATCAGGATCTTTAATCTAGAAGTCTGTAATATATGGAGTCGAATTTTACATTGAAGGCACCTAATCTGTGGGACTGTATTATCACAATTAATCCTTAATCACATCAATTACCTCACTGGTATGTTTAAAAAAATTTTCAATCTTTTCCTGCAGTAGAAAAATGAATTTAACCTCTCCTAGGAAATGTCCTAAATGTCTCCCTCAAAAAGTCATTAGCTGGAATCAGTGGTATATGGTAACTTAATGTCAGAAAAAGAGGTAACAGACGTTAACAGTCCCTTAATGAGATGAAATGCAATTTAAACTGTAATCTCATTACCTAAAAATAAATAAACCTCTTCTGCTTTACCTTTTGGACTTAGCTTAGGCCTATTTGTTTTATCTCCATTTAGATTTCAACTTTAATCATATCTCAGAAGCTTTTACACAGAAGAACTGCAGTAGCAACTGAGTTTGTCTACAATATTTGCTTGCTTGTAGCTGTTTACTCTGAAATTTCTCATTTGCTGCCAAATAGAAGGCACTGTCCAAAGCCATAGAGCAGAGATAAGAGTTTAAATCTCACTATCAAGAGAATCACTCTCTCAATAGAAAAGTTGGAACCGTATTAAATTAAATATTACTTTACCTTCAATGCATCCATTTATTTTTTTTATACCAAGAGTATCCAGATATGTGTATAAATAAATGTGGCATGAACCCTTTTTTATCATTTTGTAACATGATTCTAATATTGTTATCTTCCAGCTTGTAAGAATGCCTCTATTGGTAGACGTGTGAAACCATATCTTATATATGGATATCTGCCCATATTATATAAAAAATCTAAGAGGGAGTAAGAGAGTAAAAGGAACATATTCTTCTTCATGTATGTAATCTATTAAATATTGATAATTAATATCTGCAGCAAGAATGAGTTTAAAAGGAATTTCCAAAAAGAAAAGCAAAGCCCTTACCGCTCCACAAGACATTTATGCACAAAGTACTGTATGAACAGCCTTTCAAGGAAACCATGTGAAACTTAGGCCAAATTAATTTCCATTTCCCAAAATTTCAAGTACAGCAACATTTTGTTCTGGGTCTCTGTCAAGTTATTCTAGGCTGTGAAATTGTCAGGAATGATGGATGACTATCAGCCTTCTGCTATCTTTTTCTTTCTCCTTAGAGATTTGCGGCTGCTGACTGCAAAGCAAATTCCTCTTTTCTCTCTTTTTTTTGCACAACACACCAAATGAACAACAGTAATTATGAGGAAGCCTACACTACAATTATTTTAGCACTTAACTTTGTATTGACATCTGTAAGAGACAGAGCTCTCTAGATTGATTAGCAATGATATAGCTTCCTGCCTTTTACTACTATTGCTGCAGTCATCCTTTACATGCAATTTGTTCAAAATAAAAACCTCCACTCTTTTTTTCTCTTAATATTTTAAAGTAAAAATTAAACTATTCACAGAAAAATTCTAATACTAATATTAATATAGGGAATTGTTACTAGTATTCTAGTATTTCAAACTGTGTATTTGTAACACAATCAAAGCTGACAAAAGAATAATCTGAGGATAATGGGATTTTGTTGGGGAATATGCTAAAGCTACATTATTTGTCCAGGTTGAAATCCTTGCTTGAACAAATCCTGTTTGGCCAGCCATTGCAGTCCTGGCATACATAAGGAAAAAATTACTGAAAAATTACTGACAGAATTTCATGTCAAGAATTTAAACCATGTACTAAAACTAAATACAGAAAGAAACATCCAGCCTAGAAAATGAACAATTTTGGAAGGAAAAATGCAACAGTGTGAGAAAATAAACTGGAACGTCCTTCAAACCCATGCAAATTATAATCCCGTCTCCCATATTCCTATTGTATTCAAAATAACCGCAAACTTTCTCACAAACAGCTCTCCAGCAACAACAATACATTAATTAATCTCCATTACTCTCAGTCACAAAGCTGTTCCCTTCAATTACACATCAGATCTGCTCAGCTCACTACACAGGGCTGCACTCAGTGAGATGGAGCCTGTTCCATCTCAGAGCATGGACAAGGCAGAAAAACAGATTCAGCATCCCCAAGGAAACCATTATCAGATACCCTCATCATTGATTTAACATCAGACTCAAACAATACCAGAACACTTCCCAAAAATCCTAAATAACGCAGAAAGATTTTCCCTAAATATGCCCAGCCAGGCCAAAGGCTGACATTGGTCTATCTCATCACATGAAATACATGGGAGGTAGAAATAAAAGTCTGACCTCATAAGTTCCTATTAGGAGGCAGGAAACATTTTCATGGTTTAGAATTTACAAAACACAAAAGTGGATGCATACAAATGGGGTAATATTCACATTGAGATTTCTTCCTTGACCTTTTTTATCTCAAATTCCCTTTTTATGTTGTTCTGTTTCTTTTAAATAGCAAGTGTTGCGCTCTCAGACATTTAATACAGGTTTGGTGGGGTTGTGAACTAGTTTGCAATTGTCTCAGCATTCTCTCATTTCCCTCAGCCTCACTAATGGATAACCATTTTATTATGGGATCATTCTCAACGAGTAAAACCAAACAAAAAGATACAGACTACAGAAAAATAGAAACTCTGCTACCTAGAAGAACAAAATCTGAGGAATGATGGCAAAATTCAGCTCAGAGCCTTTGCATGACATCCTGCTACCACCTCTGGATTCACCAGAATCTATGGAAGCTCCTATCATTTGTTATGTTTTTATTTTATGTTCACTGTATAGAAGGACTCACCAGGAAACCAGGGATGGATTCAGCTGGTATTAACAGCAAATTACCTTCATGCTTTGGCCGGTTGTGACAGAATTCTGTCATAGCACTTTCAAAGGCATTAATAAGCGTTTAAACTGCATGGTTCACTCCCATAAAAAATATCAGAAGGTCAGTTTAATATTTCTGAACTTTGATATATAAAAGTTGACTTCTCCTAGGTTTTAGAAAACCAGGAAGATTTGACCTGCGAGCAGAATGAGGTTTCCAGCACAACACTTGCATTCAGGGATTTGATCGCCATTATGGTGAACCAGAAGTTGTATTAATTTCACAGAAAACAAAAAAAAAATTGACTGAAACAAAAATCAAATCAGCCCAAACTGAAGTTTCAGAACTCAGTCATGAATGGAATTGTCCCCATCTTACTCAAAAAATTACTTTCAAACATGGGGTCACTACCAGGTCAAAGACTATCAGGATCTTTAATCTAGAAGTCTGTAATATATGGAGTCGAATTTTACATTGAAGGCACCTAATCTGTGGGACTGTATTATCACAATTAATCCTTAATCACATCAATTACCTCACTGGTATGTTTAAAAAAATTTTCAATCTTTTCCTGCAGTAGAAAAATGAATTTAACCTCTCCTAGGAAATGTCCTAAATGTCTCCCTCAAAAAGTCATTAGCTGGAATCAGTGGTATATGGTAACTTAATGTCAGAAAAAGAGGTAACAGACGTTAACAGTCCCTTAATGAGATGAAATGCAATTTAAACTGTAATCTCATTACCTAAAAATAAATAAACCTCTTCTGCTTTACCTTTTGGACTTAGCTTAGGTCTATTTGTTTTATCTCCATTTAGATTTCAACTTTAATCATATCTCAGAAGCTTTTACACAGAAGAACTGCAGTAGCAACTGAGTTTGTCTACAATATTTGCTTGCTTGTAGCTGTTTACTCTGAAATTTCTCATTTGCTGCCAAATAGAAGGCACTGTCCAAAGCCATAGAGCAGAGATAAGAGTTTAAATCTCACTATCAAGAGAATCACTCTCTCAATAGAAAAGTTGGAACCATATTAAATTAAATATTACTTTACCTTCAATGCGTCCATTTATTTTTCTTATACCAAGAGTATCCAGATATGTGTATAAATAAATGTGGCATGAACCCTTTTTTATCATTTTGTAACATGATTCTAATATTGTTATCTTCCAGCTTGTAAAAATGCCTTTATTGGTAGACGTGTGAAAACATATCTTATATATGGATATCTGCCCATATTATATAAAAAATCTAAGAGGGAGTAAGAGAGTAAAAGGAACATATTCTTCTTCATGTATGTAATCTATTAAATATTGATAATTAATATCTGCAGCAAGAATGAGTTTAAAAGGAATTTCCAAAAAGAAAAGCCCTTACCGCTCCACAAGACATTTATGCACAAAGTACTGTATGAACAGCCTTTCAAGGAAACCATGTGAAACTTAGGCCAAATTAATTTCCATTTCCCCAAAATTTCAAGTACAGCATATTTTCCCTCTAACCCATCATTATGCTCCAGCCAGGCTGCTATTTACCAATTTTCTTTGATTATATTCTGTGTAACGTACATACCCCATGTATTAAGTAGAAATTAAAATACTTCTCCTTCCCAAGCTTATGAACCAGAAATCATTTGAAAACACTTATTGTATTCTCAAACTTGCGAGATGAGAGTGGGTGCCTTTGGAAAAGGTCATCTTTTCTCTGTCATTCTCCACCCCTCTCCAAGCTTTATTTAATCAGAAAAAGAACATTTCCTGTAACTCTTGGCACCCCAAAATGAGTTGTTCTCCTACACGACTCCACCAGGGGCTCTCTGGCACCATTTTGCACAAGGGCATGGCTGGGGACGTGTTGGCTCAAGCTCATAAAAACAAACAAGGAGCGACAAGTAAATAATGAGGCCAGCTGGAATCCCAGCTTGTGGAGAGCAATACCACAAAGGGAGGTCCCCGTCTGGGCTGCACAGAAATAGTGAGGTTTCTATGTAAGAAGAGGTCACCCTCACCCTCTTGGGTGGCACCTTGGGACAGACACAAGAAGAAATCTTTGTAATTCATAATTCAGGTAAACAGCGTGGCACATCATGTTTTTCTCTAAGATTTGTGATTCTACTGTTATCAGGTTTCAAATCTAGTTTCTCGAAGCTTGAATATGTTACTTAGATCAGATTTATGAGAACTTTTAAAACTTTCACATCCATCTTTTCTTTAATAAACCCCTAAAGCCCTTTTTGTACATTCCTCAGTGAACTGTCTTTTCCCTTGATGTATTTGAAAATGAAAAGAGATAAAAATTCTGCAAAATTTGGGTAATGGAGAAGAAAAGGATTTCAACATTGGCCATTTCCTAGCTGAAGATTCCAGAAGTATGCATGGAGATCTATAGGCCATGGTAGTTCTCAGAAATGAAATACATTTTACTGGATAAATCCTTTTTCTTACTTTCAGTTCTTTCATGCTTTATTTTCAGGTGAGTTGAATTTTTGACAGAACTTGTTGAAAATGTAACTGTGTAACCTATCCATTAATCAAGGAATTATTTCAAAGCTGAGGAATGATCAGATTTCAGACAGCATCAGGAACAGGAAAAGTTTTGAAGCACTGTGGGAGAAACCTAAGTAACATTCAACCAACTCTGAGTCATGACCAGCTTTATTATTTTCACAGAATTATAAGACTAAAATTGAGCAATCTTCACTGGATATTCAACTAAAAATTTTTGTAGATAGAACATTTTTAAGACCTTTACTTCTACAGAATATAAAAATATTTATCTCATGGCCACATCTCACCCTTTTCATGTTTTAAAGGCTGATCAACTGAGGTATCGGTAATATTTCAATAAGAAATGATCAAGTCTCCTGTGAAATGCCTGCAATTAAAAATTATATTTTTTATTATGCCTAATAGGGGAAATAACTAAAATTGAATCATTATTCATAGTTTTTTCATAGTTATTCATATTTAGTCTAGTGCCTCTGTAAATGAACAGCAGCATTCTCAGATGGAAAAGATAACATGCTCTCAAAGTTCAAAATGTTTGGTCACACCCTTCCTTTCATATGACCTGGTATTTCTGAGACACTTTCACTTCCTTCTTCAAAGTAAACAAATAGACACATAAGGCTAAAAAACTATTTTAAAAATTGATATTGTGGTTTTGAAATGTCAGGAGCCATGGAGAAGAATATACCTTTTCAACCAAGCTTTTAATTATTTTTTCCCCATCTGGAGAAAGAGTTAACATAAGTTTATTCTGCAGTATCCCCACACATCTCACAGTAATTTCAAATATATTGACACTCCCAACACTCAAAGCCCTCCATGTCCCCTCTGCCATATCCCCTGGAAAACCCTTACTGCCCACGCCAGCCCTCCCAGGGGCAGCAAAATTCAATTTTGCCTACACTGCTGACAAGCCTTAAGCTGCCTCTGATATGAATAATAAGCAATGATCCCATTGGACTCAGCACTGCACAGAGACATAACAATGAGTTGGTCCCTGCCACAAAAGCTTACAAGCTAATTAATGAAAAAACAGGTTTAGTCCCATCTGTAAAACAATGCAAAGATGTAAATGGGAGTCCCAGGGTGGGTGGTGGTCCATGAGGTGCTGCAAAACTTTGAGTCCAAAGAGGCAGGATTTGGGCACATTTCTTAAAATTACTCTCCTGAAGGCATCCAGAAAGAAGTAGGGAGAAGGGAAATGTTAAAGGAAAAGGTTGCAGTTAGAGCTGTCTCTGTTATAGGCTGGGGTTTAATCCAGTTATCTCAGTCTGTTGTTTTTTCCCTAATCTTGGCATTTAAGCACTTTGTGATGCTTTCACTTCACTAAAAACCAGAACGATCACATTAAAGTATTCCTCCTTTGTGGCTTTTAACAACCTAACAAGAGAATATAATCCAACACAGTGTTATATCCTCCTACAAACAGGTAGAGGTGATAACTCTAAACTGTGTGAACTGCACTTTTTATCTCTCTGATGTTACTATTATTAACTGCTTCACTGTGGATAATTTTAGCACCAACATACAGCAATTCTGCCTTATAGTCAAAAAACAATATTACATTTCTTCAAGCCAGGAAGAATCCATCTTCCACGATGCTTCCTCAACCCCAGAAACATTTTTTTAATACTTTTTTAATGAACTATTTGGCAAATCTGCTGCAGCATGAAAACAAACTATAAAATTCGATGAAACATAAATAGCTCGAGGTGCTGCTAAGAAAAAGGATGCACAATGACACTTTAAACAGCGGCTCCCAGTCTGGGTGAAAATACCAGTTGCGGTGTTATTCCCACTGGAAAGGCATTTTCTAAGTGCAGTGGCACAAAGCCTGCAGGATGCATGTGCAGAAGAGTTTTCTCCAGGGTTTACACCTACCTGCCTGCGTGCTTTAGAGGGTGGGAAATTCCCAGGGCCATACCTACTGTCTCATCCTTTTCTTTACAGATCCTGTATGGCTGCAGGCTGCAGAGCATCACTGCTATAAGCACCAGGAGGCCTGAGGAAAAGCAGCTTGAATGAAGCCAGGTAAAGCCCTGTCCGGACAAGAGAAGTGAGGCAGCTTGCGTCACAGAATTTTGGGGTTCAAGAGGAGGGAAGAGTAACCCCACTCTGCATGGAGTGTTCTGCCTGCAGGCTTCTGCCTCGCACAAGAAACCTCTGAGAGGTGATTCTTTGTTAATTCTTATTAAATCTTACTTTAGGCATCCTGTTTCCCCTGGGACAGCATCTCTTTTTTCATACAAACTTTAAAAAAGGACTAAAATTTCAGGCAAACTGGCCTACTGGAGAGCGCATTAAAAATATCAGACAATGAAAACAACTTGCAATTGAAATGGGGTTTTCTTAGAACAGTTTTAAACTGTGGTTTAAACCATATGGAGTGACCACAGCTACTGACAGAGAAGGCTGCATGCAGAGAATATCTCTAAATGTTTAAAATTAATCGTGCCAGTCTATTATTTCTATCCATTAGGGACATGTTTGGTTTAATTTTTTATCTACTTTAATTAGAAAGACAAATATAAAATATAAATAAATTAAGGAAGAGGATGTTACTAGAGAGAAAAAAATCCTCAGTAAACCAGAAAATTCTTTGTACATTGTCCAGTCTTTTTTTTTAATTCCCTAAACATTTGAAAAATCAAAAACTTGTAAAGAATCAGATCAGAATAAATCTAAATAATTTGAGGTGTCTAAATGTAACAGAAAATTACAGAAAAACAAGTACTAAATAACTTTACAGTTGCAAGGAGAAATGGAAAAAAATCCCAGTATCCAACATAACACAGAATTCTTTGTTACTTATTTGCTGCAGTTGGTCTAGCAGATACACAGCAACAAGATGCTCCTAAGTGCTTCTGAAATCAGACAGAATGGATCTCTGAATTTAGTGTCTGTGTCACAGACATCTGCCTTAAAAATGGAAAGCACTGTACTCTGACTTCTATTTCTGAAATTTCTATTTATCCTCTAAGAGCATATTTTTAGGTTCTTCAGAAACTCACAGATGAGATTATTCTTATTTGACTCTTCCACTTGTCCTATATATAAGTTGAGAGAAATTTCAGTAAAATGCATCATTTGCTATAAACTTATCTAGAAATGTATTCAGCAGTAGTTGAGGAAAGTGGTCTTTTAAACCTCTGAAAATTCCTGCTGCTTCTGGAGGTCTGGAGTCTTCTGAATTTGCTTTTCCTTCTCAGAACACTTTTGATTACCAGGACCGAATTGTTGAAAATTACTGTTGTGGTAAAAAACAGTTTCTATGTTTCCAAATACTTTTATCTCCTGTTTGTTTTCTAAAACTTTCAGGTTCTGTTCTATTAATTTTTCTCTGCCTGGATGCACAGCTAACTGCAACATAAATCATCTAACGACACGGATTTATCACATCTGGGAGATTCTCTTCAGCACTGCCTGCAAGGTTAAACCTTTGCTTTTTAATCCACCTGTATTTCTCATTTCCCCATTTTATCTGGCACATTTAAACGAGATGCAAAATATACTTTCTACTCACTCACGAAATAACTGTGACAGGATATAACAGCTGTGGAAAATGGAGAAGGCAACCTTTAAAGCGTTCACAAAAAGGGATATGAGGACTCTGGGACGCTGTCCCCACACGTAACACTAAGCAGGACTCAATGAATCAGGATACTATGGCAGGGAAAATGTTTTCTCAAATCTGAGACATTTTTTTCTCAAATGTGAGACAATTTGTGGCTGGTTGGGCACTGGGCACTTTCACAGGCGTGCTGCTCAATCCCATGTCGCAGCCCTGGGTATAACACTGGCACTTTTTATAATCATAAGACATCTGTGGACCCCACTTTTCCATCAGCAGGACTAAAATGGCAGCACTAACCTGTCTTCCTTTAGTTAATTGATCTTAACCAATTAATATCTGAAAGCTGAAACCTCAAATGAAACACTATTTATAAGGACAGTATAGCCCTGATAATGGACGAAGATAGAAAAAGGGAGGAAAGAGAACCTTGAATGCCAATGCAGCTTTCTCCTATTGTTATCCTACCTCATCAGTCCTTCCCGTTTCAATCACTCAAATTTTCAGCTTTTCCACCAGTGAAAAAAAAACTGTATCTACTTCATAAGGTTGGAAGTATATTTGCAAATGAAGTGGCTCAGGCCACTGTGCAATGATCAAGTGGGAAGCTCCAAATAACTACGAAGTGCCAAGGTGAAAGAGCATCCAGCCACAGGCAGTGCAACCGGATTTTATCCCTAATAATATTGCAGCCAGATGAAAAATATGAGCTTAGATCCAAAATCCTGCAAGGCCCTCTCAGCCTGGGACTTCATCACTAGCAGCATCCCAGAAGCAGCAGCTCTGGCTTGTATCTGACTGCCTCATTTCAAGGAGTATCTCACACCAGAGATGCCCAAGTAGGAAAAGTTGAAATGTGTGCTAAATATCAGGAAGTATAAAGACTGACATTTATCTGAAAGTATTTTTAATAATGGTTCCACTTTTCCACAAAAAAAAACTATTCTCAATAACACCTGCCTCCTTCTGTTATCTGGAGGAGGCATTTCTATGACTCTAGTGTGAAATAGGAAAAAAGGAAATAGAAAATTGGAGCAAGCCCACATGTGCTGCTGAACAAAATGGTTTCTGAATTAAAACGAATCTGACGTGTATTTTTAAAGCTTGCTCTGCCTAGATAGGTTTGAAATATAAGCAGCTTTGCCAGTAAATAAGCAAGTAAACAGCAGAGGAGGGCATGATAAGGGAAGGACCAAGTCAACACTCTCCCTGGAAAATGAGAGCCTACAATTAAGAAATAAGATAACACCAGGAGGTTTATCTCCATTTCAGTCGCAGATGTGCCCATATGATTTATATGTGAAAAACAATATCAAAACAAACCAAATCAAAACAGTCTTCACATTTATGGGGCTGTGAGTTTGTACTTCTCTTCAGTTACAGTGATAATTAAGAGTAGACATTTGAAACACCCACTTCAAAAAACGAACATACTTAATATAGGGTAAGATAACACAGAACTTAGTAAAGATGTCAGCTCAGTCTAAAATCATAATTACTGTGTACAACTTGCTCTTGAGAGGTTTTCCCAGTAGAAATAATTGCATTACTTCAAGTCCCTTTTATTTAAAAAAAATATATAGATAGGCATAACATGTAATTTTGCAAACAAAAAATACTGTTTTCCTTTTATTCCCAGATTTTATATTTCCCTGGCAAAATGCTGCAGACTGCAGGGAAAACAGTAACATTCAGCTTAGAGTAAACTTTAACACTCTGAATCAGATTATATTTAAATTAAACAGCTGCACAATTAATGATAGAATAAGCAAACTTCCTAATTACCCAAAGTATAACTTTAATTTTTATGATCTTGTTATCTGTTACCCACCAGCTGGACTACTGCATTCCTTTCTGGCCCTCGTCCTACCCAAAAGAATATTTTGGTTGTTCTGAAGAAAAAAACAGTTACAGAAGGGTGATATACTGAGATTGTGAATACAAGGAGTAGCTCTGCTTTTGCATTTTAAATTATTGCCTAGCCTCCAGAGTGCATATATCACCACCCCATAACTCTCATCAAACCTAAAATTTTTGATGCAATAATGTGTTTTTACAAAAGATATCAGGCTGATTAAATATTTCAAATGATAGACAAGTCCATTATTTCCTAAGTTGGTTGAAAATGTTGAATGTCCCCCACTGCTGCAAATGAGTGGTGCCTTTCTGCAGCCTGGATTTGTTCCCACTAACTGGATAATCCCACACCTTTGGAGGCAGGAAATGTGACCTGTCCCTACCCTGTGTCTGAGCAGTGTGGGCACAATGGGCTGCAGGTCCTCCAGTGCTACAGCAACAAAGGAAAATCCCAGGAAGCAGGTAAAAATGGCATTTATGGTGTTTATAGTAGCCATATGCTGAAACCATTGGTGCCTTCAGTCAATCCCCCCAACTCTCTGTATCCCCCACCTGGATTATATTTGGCTTCATTTAAAATGAAGGGAACAAAACCCCCAGCATTTCAATCTATTAGTTCCATTAAAATGAGGTTTCCTTTTATTGGCCCAATCTGGTCTTAAGGCTGAAAGTATTTACTTATAGAGGTGTCTTACATCTGTAAAATTGTGCAATATATTAATACTCAATCAAGATAGAAAAAAATAATTTTCTTGTTTATCTGTTTCCCACAGAGGCTCTTATCAAACGCTGCAAAAGCAACCTCAGTCTTTATAGATATTTCCCAAAATTTACAGACTATCAGTTACAAATCAGACTTGATCAGCTCGGGGGCAGGGGGAGAATAAAAAACACCTTTTACTTTAAAGTCTCCATATCTAGTTTTTCCCTCACATTTGAAGTTAAGAAGAAAAGATTATTTTCTTTCAGTTTTAAATGAATCAGCATTTACTCACAATCTGGTAACTGACCACAGTCACATTTCTCTCCAGTAAGTTTAAGGCCCTTGAGACAACAAATGAGATTGTTTTTTACCCCTTCTTTTTAAAGTGACAAGGCTGAAAGTGGAGTAGAAATGCAGCAAAAGTACTCAGTGCATGTTGTCGTTTCCAAGCAATTAAAAAATAACCCAAAACCACTCTATGTGCTCTTTCATATTAAACCAAGATGAAATCATAGAATCATATCTGAGTGCATCTATCAGGAATTTAGTGAGAACAAAACTGCAGTTGGAGTGCCCTCATTTTCTCCTTTGTGATAAGGATGTGATATTGCCAATCACCATTAAACCAGTTGTAAAACAAAATTTCAAAGGGAACCTCACAACAGCACCTCAGTCTCAAACACCCCTAAGCTTAGAGAGAAAAATTTCCTCTTGGAGGTTGAATCCAATTGTTACAAGTGGGCTGAGCATGAGGAATGATCCAAATAAACCTTCAGTGTGGGTGGAGTTCACTTTTGGGTTTGAACTCTGGGCCAATCTTCATGAATTTCACAAATCAGCTGTGAAAACAATTCCATTCACAGTGTGAAGATTTCTGAGCTATTCTATAACTCATTAAGTGTGTGCTAAAAGTCAAATCAATTATTTCCTCGTAGACACCAAACAAGTTCTAGCTACATAATAAATAGAAGAAACACTATTTATTAAGTAACAAGTGTAATTATTTCCTGAGCAATCACATTCTCTTCCCCTTAGAAATAATCATTTCCTTTGTTCTCCCAGCCTTCGGCTTCTTCCCCACTCATTTTCCTCTTCTATACAAATTTTCATTGTAAGAAAGGAGGGGTTTCTCTCAAACAGCTTTTCTAAGAGAGAGTATTTACACCGGAGCTGGGGAAAACTGGATAGCTCTTCATGTTTCATCTCCTCCCCAGGACATGGCAGGGTCCCCCTCTCTGGAAGTTGTTAAGATACAATTGGTCAGGGTGCTGAATAATCTCATCCAAACTGGGCTATTCTGTGATTTTGTACTTTGAATAAAGAGAATTTTTCTCCCCCAGAGCAGAAAGCCCCATGGATTCTAAAATGCTTGCCAGCTCTGCAAGAAGATGGAAACAATTGGAACAATTGAAATAGTGACAGGGAAGGACACGTTATCTCTGGGTGACCTCTGTGCAGCAAGGCCACTGAACCTATGAGGAGCCTCACTATTGTTCAGTAGAAGTTATTTGATAAAATGATGATGACAACTTTCTTTATCACAATCTTCCCCTCCTGTTCCATCTTCATTTTAAATTTGAGAATTCAGCACTATATTTTATTAAGCATAACTTGATTACGTGAAGACACTGTGATGATATTACTATTGACTAGGATATTAGAATAACCTTGAAAACCAGAATTCTTTTAGAACATTAAATGATCCTATTAATATTTTCAACCTCTGCTCCCTGCTATCACTAACCTCTATGGACTCTGTGGTACAAAAGTAGGAATTAAAGGAGAGATAATGTGCACTCTCTATTTTCTCTATATTTTTATATACATACATATGTTCACCTACAAGTAAATGCACAAACCTCTGCTCTTCAGCCCTGAAGGTCAACCTGCACATGAAGGCTGACCATTGAAAGGTCAGCAAAGTCCAGACATTGAGCATCAGGTGGTGATCAGTGTTGGTCACATCCAAAGAACTGGCTGAACAGAAGAAGAGGGAGTTTTCCTCATGGGTGGCAAACAAAATTTCATGCTGCCCTGCCTCACCCATTCTGCCTTCAACAGCCTCTGTGTGAGGTAAATTTCTCACCGGGGAGAGAGGAGCAGCATCACCTGAGGCGGTGCTCCAGCCCTGGCATTGTCAATTCCCACTTCTGCCTGTCAGCAATGGGCTCCCTCCAGCAGCTCCAGCTGAGAGGAGTCCAAGCACACCCAACCCCACACAGGCACAGTCCAGCCCTAACCCCTTTCTCCAGAGTCACTGCACACACCTGGAAAACAAACTGCAGTGGGGAAGGCTGATTTAGCTGGGGGGAGAGAAATAAAAGACATAACTTGTGCAACAGAGATGTGAAATAACTGATTTCCCAGCCAGACAGCTGAACAAAAATGTTATCAGCTTAATCAGGTTAGCAGGTCTGATGTTTTCAAAGTAGTTTTCTTTAGCCTTAAGAAACTAACTGAAATTCATTAGAACTTGGTCCTAGAATCTGGAAAATCTCAGGAAAATCTCCACTGGATATGGCCACTGACTTTTCATCAGAGAAGGGGCTCCAGATTTTCCTTCCACCACTGAGCTGAGTGTTTCAGCCTCTAGGTTAAAGGGTTTCTGCAGGTTTGAATCTTCTCAACATTATTTTGCATTTCTAATGTCACAACATCCCTTATCAGGTCATTCCTGAATGTTGGGGTCCTTGCTTTGATCAGAGCTGTTCAAGAAACTCCTGCAAAAAGTTTATGCTCCCAAGTCAGTTGCTTTGGCCATATTAGTCTTTAAATCCCTGTACACATTTGTTTTCACAGCTGTATCCAAGTTATTCACCTTCATTTGCAAAACTCTTTACAGGCTCGGATCAAAACATGCATTTCAGTAATTTTGTTTCTCTCCTTAAGCCCTCACACAAATCCCAGCATACTGTATATCCAAATTTGATGAGCTGTAATGAGAACAAAATAGTAAATTATCACGTTCCTAACCATCATATTAAAATGATGCAGTGCTTAAGGAATTATACACTGAACAGAGCAGAGCACTGCTCTGCTACACCAGTGTAAATCCATAGTAACTCCAGTCAACTCACTGAGATTTACACAGATGTTCTGGGGACAAAATCTGACCCACAGACCTTTGGGAAGTATATTAGGCCTGTGAGGTTTTGTAAGTAGGGCACAGCGAGGATTACATCACATTTTAATAGAAAGCCTGTTCTTAGAAGTGAAGGGTTTTGCACTTGTTGGAAGGTGCTTGTCAAATGAGAAATAGGAGAGCAGGAGGAACTGAAGAATAGCAGCCTTATGTCATGGGTAGTCTATGAAAGGCAGCCTTGAATAGAGTGCACTATAAAGAAAGAATATTGTTATGTTTTCTGACAAGGATCTGGTTTGCTAAGTGATTCTTGAACTCCACGGGGGGACTTGTCTCTTCACCTTGATTTAAAAGAACGTACAAACAATACCACTTAAAATATGCTCAGGCTGTCTTCTGATTTCACTGAAAGAATCTCAGAACAAGGCAAAACAGATGGTACTGGAGCCCTTTCCTTTAGCTAATACTGGCTGTACTTATAAGTCTGGGAAGAGCGAGAGGTTTAAGAAGAAAAACAGACCTTATGTTTTCTTTTTTTTTTTTTTTAATTGTCAGGGCCTATAAATAAAGAGAAAGTTATTAATCCAATTATTTTCTGTGAAGTATTGATTCACTGCAGAGTGATCCAAGCTAACTGGTACTGTGTGTTGCCTTTTTATCAACAGCAGAAAAGAGCTCAGTACATTGGATCAGTTCTCCATAATAAAACATGGACTAGAGTTTATTTATCATTTTGATTAAAGTAATTTCCCTGTAGATCTGCAGTTTCTAATGTTAGAAACAGAATTCTTTGATGCAGTTATAGGTATTCTACTTGTTATACATAACTCTCTTATTGTCATTCTTTTCTAAAAAGACAATGTTCATTTTACTATTTCTTGCATTTTTAATCATATTCCCAAGGAGAAAAACAGAAACCATGCGCTACCACAAGAGACCAACCCTCTGTAATCATGGAGAAAATCTAATAGTGACAAGATGCTTGGATTATTACAGAAAATTTATAAATGGTAAGAGAAATTAAAACAAACTGTCACAAATATTTTTTTTTATTATCTATTCTTGCAGAGGATGAAAAGGCAGAAAAGAGAACCAAGAAGTCTGAGATTGAAGAGAGCCTTTGTTACCATAGATACTGGGCAGGTGTGTCATTCTCAACTATAAGCACACATATGATAAGAGTCTTCTGACTGCAAATGCACCTGAATAAAATAAGGAAGAGTTGTAACAAAAAAAGAAAAGGAGGTAGAGAGACTGAGCTGTTTCACACCTCCAGCTTATCTTGTAGTTGATGTGTTATCAAGTCTCTGAAATTTCCATCTAAACAAAGAGCAAGCAGATTTTTAGAATGTGCTGGGTTGTGAGCTTTCAAATCTGTTCACCCTGCATTCCACCACTTTCACATAGATTTTAATACCAAATAGTCATGAGATGAGTGGTATTTCTAGATATCCAAGTCTGTCTTTCAGACCTTTCTGTCTTCATACACAGAAGTTGAAAATATTTTTTTTTCTTGGAGATCTGTGCGAAAAGCATGGGAGAAAAAATAGCTGATGGCAACAATTGTTGTTTAGAAAAGAGACAAATGTTTAAAAATTCTGTTTCTCAAAACTTCTAAATGCATATTAGAGATGCACTTGCTAACACTCAGCAGCAGTAACAACCTACACAAAATGATAGAAAATTCTTTCAAATTGCCAGTCCCAACACTGTATTCTTGAAATGTAAAGAAAATTGTTCATGTAAATGTTAAAGGCAGAAGTCAACCTTCTTTGGATGCACATGTGATTATCTTTGGAAGATTATTAAAGCTGGTTTCAGCAAATGACTTCCACTATTATCCACGAAACAATTGATGTTTGTATCAACCATGTGCACGTCAAAAAAAAAATTGAAAGAAGCAACAAATACTAAGCCATTTTTTTAAATTATTATTTTTATGTCACCATAACTAAGATGGTGACATAAAAATTTCCCTTGTAGTCAAATTTATTGGTGATAGTGGCTTGGAATATGAGTTATTAAACAAAAAGTCAGTCTGCCCACTTAATCTACATATTGGCTTATTTGTGAGATAATTCCCTATGAATTTTACTTATTTCTTTCCAACAGGCAGGAGACTATCTTTTACAACATTTTGCTAGAGGTACAAAAGAGAGGAAAAATTACAATAAAACGCTGACTGAGTGTTTCTAACCTAAAAAAATAATTTAATTTCAGTTGTAGATAATGATTTTATCTGAATGATGAATGTAGCTGCTCATCTCACTTCTGTTATAGCACCTTCACATGCATTGCATCAACACCACCAGATCTTTTTTTCCTGAAAGATGTTACAAGGACAGTTTCATTGAGAAGGCAGAAAACCCTGTCTGAGCCAAAGCTTGGCAGGTATTTCATCAAAGAAGGGGTAGGCCTCTGGGAATATAAAGCATTAGTCATTACAGGGAAATTAATGATGATCTTTACCTTAAATATCTTCTTCATGTCTGTGAATAATAACAACTTGCTGTATCCAACTATGTTTCTACCTCAATCCACAACTGTAGGCAGAAATCACTTCCAGTATTCCAATAATAAAATCCCATTTCTGAGGAACTATCAGAACACTGGCTGCTGCTTTTCTCCAGCTGGCTACTCCCTGGTCTTGCAGAAGAGCTTTGGTTTCTCCTTGAAGAACCACCTGATGACCCAGGAGGAAACTGAGTTTGTCACCCTGAGGTTCCCAGGAGGTCACTGTGGACAAGGGGCCACCTCCCCACACGCCCACACCTCACGTGTGATTTTCAGAAAGGAGGATGTCTTCATCCCTAGGTTTTGAAAATGCCTTCTTTCAATGCAACAAAGTGAGTCCTGACCACAGGATGTCACTGAAGCTCATACTTCACAGGAGCATGGGATTTTGCATTGCCATCCTAGTCAAAATGCAATACCCAATTCTTCACATTAGCTTTAATTAGATCCAGTCATGTTCTTCAACTTGATGATAGCATAGACTTCTATGACTAATTACTCTCAGTAATCACAATGCTAATAAAAATCTTTGTATAGCAGAAATCATCCATTAATTGAACGTTAATCTCATGAAGCCATTTACCCTTTTATTCATTTATGTGTTTTCACTAAAAGCCAATGGCACATATACGTTTTTCAAAGAAGCAGAAGCTTAAAATATTTTTCTGATGTTATCTTGAGGCTATATTCCAGATGAAGCAAACTTCATTCTTCACCTCCAGCCATCAAGTCTCACACCAAAGAGCTATTCAAAATCTGAGATGTATCATCAGTCTGTCCACAGACAGCAGTACTGCCCAGATCCAGGTACCAAGAAAATCCTGCCCACCTGCTTCCATGATCATTTGGAATCCTCATTAACACACAAGCCATGTCCCTCTACCAGCCAGGAAACCAGGTGATTTCACTTCAACAATTCGACAGGTTTTCATCCAAAAAAATATTAATGATTGTCTAATTCTTAGCCATTTCATCTCTGTTTTCCCAGCTGGTAAAAGAGACGTAGGAATGACAAATCCTCCCTTGGCCCAATTTGACATTTTATTTCTTCTTCAAGAATGCAATAGGCTGTCTAATAGTGAATTCTCTTTCACCTTCCATACCTACCTTGATAAAACAAAGTCAATTACCATCCAAGTCCAAGCTTTGTTGTCACAAGGAAATATATCAAAGGCTGCCTGAAAGCTCAACTGATTTGAACATCTTCCATTAACACAATGTGGATTGCAGCAAGGATTAGGAACAGAGGTTGCCCTAACATCATTCATTCAGTTTTTTTGGTGGAGGGCACTTGCTTGCCTTCTTTCCCCTGGACCACAGCAGCATGCAATAGATTTCATCTCTAGAATTTTCTGGTACACCACAGGAAGGGATGTCTTCTAAAATTCCTTCAGAGACCCCATGTCTTGCATGGAGGGACACATGCACAGGGCAGATATGAAGCACTACCCAACCTCTCCACTTTTCAGTTGCAGAAACATTCTTTTCCCCCAGATTGGCTCTGTGTTTAGCCAAGGTCATCAGATTAACCATCAGTGAACTGCCAAAATTAAACTGAGGAAACAGTACTGGTGAGACCCTCTGAGAGCAGGTGATATTTTGAGGCATTTCCATTGCAGTGCTGGCTTTTTTGGAAGCTCCCAGCTGGGAATGTCTGAGCCATTCTTCAGTCTGAGGATTCTCAGACTCCACCTCATTGCAGAAGCTGTGAACTGCCTGGCAATTTGACTAGAAATTGTTCCATGCTTAATGTGATGGTCTGGTTTCATTGATGTCTGCTGCTGTAGTCTGCTGCCATGTATTTCCTTCATGCCACCCTCTCCCACAGGCCATCGAATTCTTCAAACTCCCATCTGCAGAACACACCAGCAGCAGACACCATAAGGTTCAGGGATACTTCCTTCTCTTTGGTGCCCTGTTCTCTTACAACTCCTCCTCACAGAGAAACTATTCATAGGAAAATTTAAGCAGTGAAGTACAGTGAATCTCCGCAGCCACCAAGATTTTCAAGAACAGGTCTGAATTCTACTCTCTGCATCAGCTTCCCCTAAAGTTTAAATAATTCTCTCCTCCAAGTGATCTATGTGCCCATCCCAGTGAAAAAACCTCCATGAAAAGGATTTTATGATCACAACTCTACTTCTGACACAGAAGACGGGTACAGCTCCACCATGTACCAGATGAAATATTTTAATGAGCTGCTTTGGAGCCTGGGATAATTTATGCCACAGTCTATGTCATTCCAAGTACAAACACTCATTTGACCTGTTGGCTGATAACAAAACCCTAACATAATTTGAAGAACAAATGCAGGGGGAGGGGGTTACATTACATGATTGCCCTACAGGAGGGCAGGACAGAAGTATCACTCATGATGAATCATGGGGCTGTGGCAACGGCTTAATGAAAATATATGCTTACTTCTAATCCAGGATTGTGCTTTTTGTCATGTTTCAGGCAAATAAATGGAAAAGAACCTCAGTTAGCTGGACTGCAGTAACGCACAAAGAGGACATTTGGTTCAGCCCATACTAATTTCTAATATCCTTGTATTTTCCTATAACTTTCGGGTTTTATTTAGTGAAGTTATAGTCCATTTATGAAGGCTGTTATGGAACAGATACAAAATCCTCTCAGACTTAAGTCAAATGAAAACTAAACATTAGCAAGTGCAGAGGCAAGAAAGGACTACTGTGTCTTTTTTGTTGTTTTGTGGGTTTTTTTTCTGGGAATTTAAAATCTGCATTTAACAGTGGTAATGGTTGAGAGATAATCCCTGGAACCACTTAAGACAGAGAACTTTGTTACTGCTTGTCCTTATCTGGATAATCAAATAATAAAGTCCAACTGGCTACCAAAGCAGAGCTTTCAACTTAACTCTGAAATACTTTAAATGTAATTTGTTCAGTAAACTGCAGTACATTAAATTTCTATATTAAGTAAATTATAAGGAAGAGTGCACTTTGCAAAATTAAAAAGTGCTCCGTTAACTTATCTATTACTCCTCTGGGAAAGTTTCCAAAGTGTGTCTAGTACAATTAGGTACTTTCTTTATGGACAGTCTATAGCCAGGAAAGAATTCTTGCAGCTCAGCAAATGTGTTTCCAGTATTGTTGTAGACTCCTTTTTCTTTTCCAAGGTGAAACTCCCTGATCACAAACATCATTTTTCCAGGTTGTATAGGCAGATTGAAGAGTTTTAGATAAAAATAACTACCTAAACCAGTATCTGGCAGTTAGAATCAAAGAAACATTGATCACCTGCTTTTAAGTGACTTTTTTAAAAAGTACTCTTTGGAAATGCATTTAGAATAAAAGTAAGTGGGATAGAAGATACAGTGGATTTACTTCAATAAAGTCCCACTACAGAGCAATTACAAAATACCTGCATCACATGCTATAGGATAAAAAGGAGATATTACATTCAAGATGTCATTTTATAAAAAAGATACCAATGCTTCACAAGGATATGAAAAACAATTGACCCCAAACAAAACAAAAAAAAAAAGGTTTTATCTGTAAAGCCTTTCATTCTAGACTGGTTTTTTATATTTGGATACTGAATTCTGAGTGTGTAGGAGTCTCAGTCCCCTATCACTGAGATGACCCAACTATCAATGCTTTTTAGTTACAGTCTCTTCCTAATTACTGTAATGGCAAAAATCTTATTTGCATACCTTCCTTTGGACCTTGCCAGACAAAGTCCAAGAGGAAAAAATAAAAAGGAGGGGGGACCCAAGAAATGTCTGCAAAAGCCCTCAGAAAGTTTACATTTCTCAAAGGACTGTATTTTGTTAATGTGTGTAGCCAGAAAAATAAATAAGCTGAAACTGCATCAGTGGAAGCTTATAGGAGTATCAAAGATTAAGGTCACAGCATAGCCAGGCTTTCAAATCAACCAAACTGAGACCTCTGCAAAAGCTGGAAGACCCTGGAGGTTAGATACAACAGGCACCATCAGAAACCTTCTCTCCCAAAGAGAAACTGCACCAGCTGAGAAGTCACAAATATCTCCAGTGGAATGTCTGAACTCCAGGTCAGTGATGTGCTTACTAGAATTTCAATATCACCCTTCCCACAGAAAATATTTCCACATCTTCTTCTGATTTTAAATGCCATCATCCCAGAAAAAGTTTCCCACGAGCAGTAGCCATGTTAAAAGCAGAAAATAACTCCTAGCATGTGTGTGATCTTTTAACACCACAACTCGTGGTCTTTTTTCACTCACCTACTTTCCAAGGCCTGGGTTGTGCATGCCCAGGCCTTCAGCAGCTGGCACACAGCTGGCCACAGCTTCCTGGACATGTTAAAATAATAATGACCATTTGCCAAATGAGAGAATGGTTTGTGGCTGGCAGGGAGGACCTTGTCAGTGCTCCTCTCTTGCTGTAATTGGCTGCTGACTCCAGTGGGATTAGAGGGGTGGCTTCTACACACCTTTTGCATCTGTATGAATGATGCATTGTCTAAACAAGATCGCTCCAAAGACTCATCTTACTGAAATATCTCTCAAGGATTAAGACAGGTTTATTACCAGTTGAATACTCAGCAACTATAAATACACTACCCATTTTATTCCAAACTGCCTTTTCATGAGCTGGCTCTGCCAGGGCACAGGCACAAGGTGAACCACTCGCTGCATACAGAAAAGCCTGCAGAAGAATAAACAATCATGGATAGATAGCTCTCTGGCTGGAGACAGCTGGTGCTGACTCAGGTACAGTGGAGCCTGGCAGACACTGTCATTCACATCCTTAAGCCCTTTGAGGAGTTAGTTTGAAAAATAAGCTCTAGAGATGTGTGTATGTGTGTCATCGTGCCAGCTGTCAGGGCTCTGACAGTCCCCCCTCAGCATGTGAGTACTGGATCAAGGCAACGAGGCCAAAAAAAAGGAAGTGTTATCTTGTCTTTCTGAGCTGTTTAACAGTGTGGTGTCAGTGAAGGCACCATGTAGAATGAGTTCTGATTCCTTAGCTCAGGCAGTTCTCTGCCAGTTCTCCATTTCCCCAAGACAATGCCAGAACTGTCACGCACAGCCAAGCTGAGGAACATCAGGGGAAAATCCCAGTCATCCAAGAAGCAATAATAAAGACCAAAGATTATCATCCAGCCCACCTGGAAGCTGCAAACGTAATGAGCTATTTGGAAAAGCTCGTGACAACCTCAAACTCGAGTGACTCTTGTTTCTGCCAAATGTGAACCAGCTCTGTACCTCGCTGAGCTCGCTCCTCACAGAGCAGGTCTTGCTGAGCGGTGCAAGTCTAACACCAGCTCACTTCCACATCTTGCAAACCTGGCTTTGTCTTCGCTTGGAGCTCTTCCCAGCAACATTCTTTCTGAGAGGCTCTTCAGCTACACTGAGGATGTTACATCTAAAAACAGATGCCAGCTCCTGCCAGCAAATGCAAAATGGCTCGTCGCCTTGCAGTTTAATCTGCCCACGCTCGGCTGCTGTACCAGTGGCTATTTGCAACTTTTTACCAGGATTTTCAGGATACTTGTGCACATTATGCACTTAATTTTCACAGAAAATTTCTGGTAGTTATTATCACGTAAGCTAAAGTGCTTATATCATAAATTCCCCATTTTAATTTTTAAGTAGATCTGCAAGTGCTGGAAAACCAAGCAGCAATTTGCTTCCCTCCCTAGGATTTTTTTCCTTCCATTCCTCAAGTCTGTGAAACATTTGTCACAGGTAACATATATAAAATGCATTGAGAGACATTTGCCTTCCCACTCTTCCTTACAGAACAATCTTTAAACCTTTTGGGATGCATGCTGCAAATAGGATTTTAATTTTCAGTATTTGTACATTTAATGCATAGCAGATGACTTAACTCCTACTCTTATTTGCTTGGAGCCTTTCACTGTGGATAACTTTGGAGGATTGCTGTGGAAAGTGTGTGTTGGGGGGAAATTCTACAATTTCATATGCTGTACTAAAGTCACAGGACTGTATTTTAGCTTAAGAGGGGAAGAAAATACTTATTTATATTTAGAGGAATTAGTAATTGACAACCAGCTCATCACCATCTCTAAATGTGAGCATTTGACTTAGGGGATCTGGATGACTTTCTGGCAAAATTCACCTCTTCCAATATTTACAGTACCACTATTTATATCCACAGGCTTTATAGGAAATTATGCCCTTAGAAAGGTGCCTGAACTGTAGTATAGTTACATATCTACAATAATCCCAAGTCATAAATGTCCATTAATACAAACTTTTCCAAATAAAACAGTTTGCTCGGGAGAACACTTCTCAAAATCCCCCTTCTCTCCATTCCACCTTCAGGAGGTTGCAGCCTGCTGGACCTTCCATCCTTTTCCCATATTTTCCTTCATTCCCACAGCTGCAGCACCAGGCTGCAGCCTCTGGACTTATCCTACCCAGCCTGAAACCCAAAGCCAAGGAGGGAGCGTCAAAAGAGGTTTTTTCCCCAAAGTGGCAGTTCCACTCCCAACCTTGCAGCTTTGAACCAGCACCTACACTGCTTTTGGTGCCCAGAACGTGAATGAAAACTGCTTTTGTGCACAGCAAAGTCCTGAGTGATCAAACCGGCAAGCAAATACCTGGTTCTCCCCACATCCCCTGTCATGTCCAGAAGTCAGGAGCTGACCTTTTGGAATGCTGCATCTCACTGCAGCTGGCACAGCTTTGTCAGGTCTCTATTGAGCTGTTCCACAGGAGCACACCCTGGCTTCTCTACAGACCTGACAGAACACAAGTAGAAATGTCTTCTCGCTCATCATCAGATTGTTAGTAAACAAGGCACATTAAGCAGTGTTTCTGTTCAACAAAGACCCTGCTGGGTAATTTTGGATCATTTACCCCCAGTTAACCATTAATTGCTACATAAAATTTTAATCTCCATTTAAACAGACTAAAGCTCTGTGTCTGTTTCTGTGTCAGCCTCAAGACAGCAGTAACTTTGCAGCTGTGGAATACTGACTGCTTCATATTTCCTAAACAGAAAGGCAACATCATGCAAAACCCAAATGTTAAATGAGGAATTGAAAAAAAAAAGAAAAAAGACAAAAATTGCCATTGTGAAGGAGAAAGAGCAAGAAGGCCAAAAATTAACAAAAGGTAAGTTTGAAAAGCACTGAGTTTTATTTTTTTAAATAGGGTAACTATTGCCTTTAAAGGAACTGAGAGTTCTTTAACAGTTTGAGCGAGTTAACCGCCACAAACGATTTTTTTTTTAAAGAATTGCTAATATAATGAATTAACAAAACCTAACAAGTTTTGCTTCCACACCACTGTCCTCTGTGACTTGTGCTCAGTGTCCACCACAGGCTCCCTGCATGGGTGGTTTCTGATGGGCTCTGCCCCTTGGCAGAGCAATCTGCAGTTTGGTGGCTGATGTCAAAAGGGATATATTGATTCAGGACACCTCATAAAAATAGCACATTCATAAACATCTTCCCTTGACATAATCACAAGGAATAGTAGAAAAAAATCACATTTCTTTTGTGCACCTCCACACACACACACACACACACACACTCAGCTCCAAGCTTCTTGCCAGGAAGGGACTGATCTCCACCTGCTGAAGGGAAAAGCAGATGTCCCATGGGCAAAGTCAGATGCAAAGCAAATAGCTCCTTGGAGCCTGGTTTCTGAAGAAAAGGAGAAATAAAGAAGATCTATGGCTTCCCTCAGCCAGAGAGGGAAATCCTGGCTCCACTGATGCCAGTGGGATCTCGCTCCTGCCTTCAGTCAGGCTGGAATATTAACCGGCATGTTTAAACAGAAAGAAAGGGGGCTGCTTGTAACAAATTTTACCACCTTGTTTTATCCTAACCATTAGGGAACTTACTCCTCAGCTTCGATTTTGTGCCCATATAAAACCTCTTTTTTCAGTTTCTCCCTCTTGTTGGACTTTGCAAGCTCCATGCATTGTCCTAGGCAGTATTTAATCCTCATTTGCATCCTGAATTAAATGAGGCACTATTGAAATGTTGGGCTTTGTGCGGGTCCTCTAACTAGAAAAGAATTTCCTGCTGACTTTGGGATGTTTTGACAGAATCCTGCTCCTCAGCTCTTGGCATCGTGAGTCTTTTCAGCAAAAGCATGCACCTGGTTTAGAAAGAGTTTGACATACTAAGGACTTCTACATCCAGATCTATAACTGAAAATACACAGAAAAACCAAAAACAATGCATTTTACTAATATCCTTCTCTTCAGTGTTATGAAATTGCTAAAAAGCATTCACAGGAAAAGGTTGTAAAAATTGATAGCTCCTACATTGTTAGTGACACAAAAATAATTTCCTTTATCACAAAAATGGTCTTACAAATGATTATTTTTATTATTTTTAATGCTATTTTTATAAAAGCAAAAGTGTAAATCTTCGGGCTAAGGCATATTTAAGGCATATTTAAACAGACTCAGGAAGGCAGATATCCACATTTTAATTAATAGGCCTTCAAAGGCAGATCCTGGTAAACTATCTATCTGGACACAAATCTGTTCCCTGCTCCTCAAAAAAAAAAAAAAGACAAGATGTCTCATGGATTAAATATAAATGTAAATGGGGAGATAATTTGTTTCTTTTTCTGAATAAAAATATGAAAAAAAAATTTACTGTTCTTTGTTAACTGATTTCTGTGTTGAGGCTAAAATAATGAACAACAGCCAGGGGAACTATAAGACTTTCTTACCCATATATATAGCAAACATCTGAGGATAAGGATTTTATGTGGGTTTTTTCTATCACATGAGGCAGTAGTGGAAATAAATGAATTTTTATGAGCCATATGAAGATTTTCCAGACAAAATTATGCCAAGGAAGTCTGCCAGAAAAATTTGGGCTTTCTCTGATTGATCTCCATTATTACTAAAATCCTGGACAGCACACAGCAAATAAAGCCTTGGAATTTCAGCTATGACTTCTGTAGTGAGAAAATCTACTCCCTTACCATCAAAATACTGAGAATCCCAGTAAAGGAAATCTTGAATATGTGTTTCAATTGAGGGAGAAACAGTGAGGCACTTTTCTTAGATATGTATTTGCTTTTGATTTTTAAAATTTTTTTTGATGGAGTAAATTCAGTGTTGGTAAGATTGAATCTACAGCACACCCTTCAAGATTCCATCGAAATTCTGAGGCTGCAGGGAAAACTTGAATGAAAGTAGCTGTCTTAAGGCACCAAAAATGCTTTTCAACATACTCTGAAAGAGGAAAGTGTTGCTCCTTTGTGTATATAATGGTAGGAAAAAAGCGCATCAGTCAACTGCTGCCGTGCACGAAGAGGGTTCAGGTAGCACTAAAATCCTTGCTCATCACCTCTCTGTAGATTTTCAAGGGCATGCAATGAAATTTCTGAGTAGAAAATTTGTAAGACAGCACCTGTGTATTCAGATAATTTGACAATTCATATGAATTTGGGACACTGACTTCAGACACCAGAATGGTCCTCATCTATGATTTGGGTTTATTAATGTTCCTGTATGCAAATTAATTCAATCCATATTATGTGATGGTCTTCAGAAAAACTCCTTAAATACAGAAAACGTTCCTCACCAGACCAGACAGCAAAGTCACAGAATAAAATTGCATCCCCAAACTTCATAATTCTGGATTATTGATAATTTGAGTTTTCCTACAGTTTGCTCTGACAAAGTACAAGCAACAAGCCCAAAGGTTGTCAGCTAACATGCAGCCCCAAAAAGCCATCAGTAAACAAGCTGCAGAGCCTGGCTGAGAAGTTTGACTCAGGGGTGTTGTTTAATGCAAACATTGGGGCTCAGGTTCCCATCCCAGCTTGGGAAGTGGCATCACTGAGCCCCTCACAGCTTTCCATCACTGAACCCCTCACAGCTTTCCATCACTGAACCCCTCACAGCTTTCCCTCACAGCTTTCCATCACTGAACCCCTCACAGCTTTCCATCCCTGAACCCCTCACAGCTTTCCATCCCTGAGCCCCTCACAGCTTTCCATCCCTGAACCCCTCACAGCTTTCCATCCCTGAGCCCCTCACAGCTTTCCATCCCTGAACCCCTCACAGCTTTCCATCCCTGAGCCCCTCACAGCTTTCCATCCCTGAGCCCCTCACAGATTTCCATCCCTGAGCCCCTCACAGCTTTCCATCACTGAACCCCTCACAGCTTTCCATCACTGAGCCCCTCACAGCTTTCCATCCCTGAACCCCTCACAGCTTTCCATCACTGAGCCCCTCACAGCTTTCCATCCCTGAGCCCCTCACAGCTTTCCATCCCTGAACCCCTCACAGCTTTCCATCCCTGAACCCCTCACAGCTTTCCATCAGGAATTCTCTGGATGGGTTCAGCCCTGTGCCACCTGGCATTTCTGTTCCCATAACAGCACAGGGAAGAGCCCACAGTCCCTGTCCTTCCCCTCCATGAGTCCAAAGGGTGGAATACAGATTTCTTGTCAGTTTTACCAAATCCTGAATTGTTGGTAGCTTTTGGCAGCCCTTGGCAGGGGCTAATTTTTGTTTAATCTTACAGTTTAATCTCCATGCATAGAAATACAATATTGGTGGCTAATTAAACTGTGCAATCCAAAGGATGCACACCTCTGCCATGCCCCAAAGATCCTCTACATTTAATAACTCTTCCTGTGCTGTATTTCTACTTTATTTTAAAGCACCCATTCAGATTTGGAAAAATTCCAAGCAGCAGCCACCTACAATTTGCAATTACTTGGACTGAAATAATAAAAATTCTATTTCCTGTTCTAGCTGACTTGCCACCTCCCTGAACACCAGGACTTTATGTGAGAAAGAAGTCACCTGTTACATCTTTTCCCTTCTAGCTCAGTGTGAGTACAAATTCCTCCCCTAAGTCCCATAAGATGCTAAGGGGCTTTCTCAGAAAAGCTGCTGCACCACAGTCATTACTCTGATTTCATGGAGAGATTGTGACAGGACCAGAAGGAATAGTAAGGCAAGAAATAGTAAATAAATTTAAAAAAAACAACTTCAGATTGGACTGGGAAAAGATAAAATTCAAATGTTTGTTTTTCAAAACAGAATTAAAGATGCGTTAAATTGATGGTTGACAATCATTTATGGACCTTGAATTATTGAATACAAATTAGATTTAAACTTACCATTATTTCAGAACAGTTTGGAATATGAGCTGAATATTTTCCAAGGTCTAATAGTAGGAATTTGATAACATTATGCAAAGTAGTATATCCAGCATAATACTAAACCAGCATAGAATAAAACAGAAACAGCAATCACTGCTATAATATGTAGGAGTTGAAGGCGTGAAGCAAACACAAGCCATTGATAAAAGTCAACATTTGCCAGGCATTACCATACAGTTCCTGCAGATACCTCCCATTCTGAGTGGAGAAAAATCCCAACGAATCGTTCTATACTACTATGAAATAACTGATGGCATGTTTATGACCTTTTCAGATCAAAAGCAAATTATAGCTTATAATGAGAATATTTACACAATAATGTGAATTCAGTATGCTGCATATCAAATTTAACCACAAGTCAGGAATTGGAACAGTAAAATGCCACACAGTACTTCATTATGATTCAGGATAGCCAGGTGATAATTCTAGTGCTTTGCTGATTCTAATTTCTTTAGCACACAATGTAATGAAAGAAAAAATGGGAACAGTGGAAACATTTTGGCATGATTAAATGGCCACTGTGTTCAAACAAAAGTTCTGATCTAAATCTCTTCTGAATTAAATAGCTGCCAGAAAGAGTATTAATCTAACGCCTGGGCAGTGGAATGGGACTTGTGATTTGGCTTCTTTTTCCAGCCCCATGGGACACTGCACCAAGCCACTGTTTTTCAGAGTTTCCATTTTTATTTTACAAATGGATATCACCATGCATTTTACAGCCAATGTAGTGACGTATTAGCACACTCAGGAAGCAGACAGGAGTGCATCTACCTTTTTCCAAGAACAAGTCCAACCCAGAGGGTCCAAATGTAATTGAATGTGGACAGGATGACATATGAATTAAAATCAAACCCAAGTAAAATAGGTATTTGGCACACAAAGACATTTTTTATGTATTTTAACTGTCAGTATGATTTAGTTAAGTTTTACAAAGCTTTCTGTTCCACAACTTTACAGCTATGATATAAACAAAAATTCATACTGTCAAAACACTGAGTCTAAATTGTGTTGTTTTATTTCTGCTATAATAAATACAGCAGATACGGCTCTGCTAGAAATGCATGGCAGTATTTTGTAAATGGAGAGGACCAGAGCTGGGGGATCAGTCAGCATGTCCAAGGGCAGGGCTGGCACCCAGGCAGGAGAAAAGGGCAGGCAGGAACCTTATGAAACTCCGCAAGGAGAAATGCAAAGTCCTGCAAGCCCTTGCCACGACAGAGGGCTGGGAACTGCCTGGCTGGGGAGAGAACAAGTTTCACACGAGCCAGCCTCGTGCCCTGGAAGCAAAGAAGGACAACAGCACCCTTGGATACCTGAACAGGAGCATGGCCGGGGGATGTAGCAAAGCAATTTTTCCTCTCTGCTCAGCCCTTGTCTAGATATTGCCCTTCAAGAGAAGTATTGAACATCTGGAGCAAGTTCAGCACTGGGATGGCTGTGGGGTGAAGCTCTTGCTCTGGGCTGGAGGGGCCAGGCTGGCTCAGTATGGAGAAGAGACCCCAGAGCCTCCAAAGGGTTCCACAGAGGAGAGACCAGGCTCTCCACAGTGATGCATCCCAGCAGGACGAGCAACAACTAACACAAATTGAAATTAGAGCAGATCTGATGGCACAGAAGGAGAAACTTGTTTCCCATGAGGACAGCACAGAGAGGTTGTGCCATTGCAATCCTTGGAGGATTTCAAGATCTGACTGGATAAAGCCCTGAGCAACTTGGTCTGATTTCACAGCTTTGAGAAGGAGGCTGGACTAGAGATCTCCTGAGGTTCTTTCCAACCTCAATTATTCTGTGATTCCACGATTCTGTAATTAACTGAGCATGAAACCTAAGCTGGAAAGAAATTAAATTGCTTTCTTCTTACCCCAACCCTCTGTGAAACTATTTTTTGTTTAATTATTTCTGACTACTGACATGGAGAGCTAGCTTTCAGTATTCTTCAGTAAATAAAGTTATGTAGCTTGACTGACTGCACAAAATTTGACATATTAGAACTTGGTGCAGCAAAGAAAGCATGTGGATTTTCAGCCTGATGTGTATATTTTTATACTGAAACTGCCTGTGACTCAGAACAACTTAAGAAAGAAAGAAACTACTGCACAGCTGGATTCACAATCAAGGACCAGTTTACTGATTTTAAATTTCCTGCATATTTACTACAAAGCATTGCTTGATGCACTTTCCTCTTGCATGTCTCAGTCTTAAAGGCAATAGAAACTGCAAAAGATATAGTAAGTTCAATAATTATAATCTTACCCTAATTAGCATTATTCATTTTTAGACAGACCTTTCATTTTTAGACAGACCTTTAATTATTTGCATACAAGGTCTGTGGAATCTCATGAACAGAAAACAACAAATAGTGGGCAAGGGCTTGGATTTGGAGGCAGAACCCTTCTGTATGTATTCTGTCAGATGTAGAGGCCAGATGACCTGCTTCTTTGGAGGCTTTAGAAAATGAAATGGAAATGATTCTGTGGAGAACAGAGGCCGTGATCTCTTCATATCCAACTCATATTCCCTTGCCCTTCCTGCCTGCTTCTCTGGGATTATCTATTTTGACTTCACACAGAGAAGTTTAAGCACACAAAACCCAGGGACCTTTTACCCACCCAGATGTAAGCTCATATGTCTTCCTTAGTGAATGTGAGCACTGTGCTCACTGTGCTCTGTGTTCTTGTCCCATGAGGGAGCCTGGATCATGGTTAAATTAGTTTTTAGCTTCTCGAGATCAAATGAGAGAATAAACATGACCAGCCAAACACAGAGAAGAAAGAGTTAAGAGAGCCATGGCTAAGTTGTGGCTGTTTTTCTCTCCCCAGTTTGCATCCTCCTAAAGCAGCCAGGGTGGCTCATTGTATGTCCAATCCTGGATATTGACAGAATGAGGTAGAAGTTAATGCCTGAATGCAGCAACAGGCCTTGTAGCTAAAAAAGCAAAATAAGCACATTGCACACAGCTCTATTTTTTATTAAATACAGTTTAAAGCCTGGCATTAGGGGTGCTGTTTTTTGTTTTTCTAAAAATCCCAGATCGTTTGAGGACAGGCTGCCAAGTTCATCCATCAACTCAGCAACTGAAATATTGGTGTTCTAAAAAATTTATACAGCATGAGTTTCCCACAACCTGAAACTGTGGAGACTTTTGTTTTTAAGTTATAGTCTTCCACTTCATTTCAATCCTTTTTCTCAAAAGGCAAGGCCTCTGTTTTAGAAAAACGTGTTTGCCTTCTGTGAGCTACATGGCCTTGAGAAGAACAGGTATTTTCTGCACGATGCAGGACCCAGAGGCTGGAGGATGGGAATTTTAAGAATGTATTTTGCTGTGTCCATGTTAGAGCTACAGTTTTCTTCTGGGAAATCTCATTTTCTATTACCACAAGTCAGAATGTTCTACAATGAACTCTGACTTCTCAAAAACAGAATTTTAGGCAATGAAACATCTATTTCTACAATAAACACACACCTTCGACTGTTGTTTTTATAGAATCAGAATAATTCAGGTCAGAAGCAAATTTGGGAGGTTATCTCAGCCAAGCTCCTGCTCAAAGCAAGTTTTATATTCAACAAGAAAATATAGGCAATGTGTAATGATTATGCTGGAACTTAATTAACCTCAAAAAGATAACATCTAACCTCTGTCCAGCTCTCTTTCATGCAGAGGGATGACATACAGTTGGAAGTGTACAAGAATATAGCCTGCATTGTGAAACAAAAGTAGATCTGACACCAATGTCATAAGGCATAAAACAGTAAGGGAAGTTGTAAAGGTAAAGCTGAAGTTTGCACATGAAACAATACAAACCAAATTTCCTTCATGAAAAGTTTCCCTTTTCAAAATAATTCAACTTCTTTAAGAACAGCAAAAGGGAGAAACAAGTGATTTTCATTGGTTTATTAAGGAAAAATCCATCATAATGCATTTCAAATGCATTAAAGTCTGTGTATCTAAACAAATTCCTGATTTTATTTACTTATGACTAAAAAGGGAAAAAAGACACAGAAATCTCTAAATTTCGGGGGTTTTGGTGCAGCAGCCCTTAATGCCACTGGTATGAATTGCACACAAATACAGTTTTCACAAGGCTGCCACTGCAGCATTGCAGGGCATGGCCCTGGCCCGCAATCTCAGCAGCTGCAAACTCCAACCAGAGCTGCAACTTTGGGGAAAATCACATATAAATGCAAAAACCGCCTGTGCTGGTGGCCAGAGCAATGTGTGCAGCCTTACAATGTGTCCCACAAAGGGACAGGACTCCTGGTAGCAGCAGCTCATGAGAAACCTGTGCAGAATTTAGTTTTTTCCTGCTCTAGTGAGGGAGATGACTGCCCCTCATTCAGCAGTCTCCCTTGCACTATGAGCAGTGCAAGCAGAAAACACTTTCTGTGCCTGGGAACAAGGCTGGCCTCATTCACACTTTGGGTACCAACAGCCTCGTCCCTGATGCCATTCCAGCCACACTACCCTGCTGCTCTTCAGTTTCCAGCCATGAAAACCTGGATTGCTTCCTTGACCTTTAGGATGTCCAAGCTGAGCAATATCTGACTGACATGGAGCCTGCAGAAGATAAGAATCATATCTCATTATTGTCACTAAAGACGCCAAACTGTGCAGTGACTCCTCTTCAAATTCAGTTAATTTTCCTCATTAAAACATAAGACAAAAGTTCTCACTGACCCTAAAATTCTCTGCAAATTCCAGTGCAAAATGTCTGGTAAAAGGCAATAAAATGCAACCCACAACCAACACTTCATTTTATATTGATAAGAATGTAAAGCCATTCCTGCAACAGACAAACTACCAGTTTCATTAAACTATAACAGAATTGTTCCTAACATGTGGTGGCAAACCCATTAGTTCTGCATGACGGTGTAACTTTGCTAAGTAAGCCATATGTGGAAGTTTAATTGTTGTTTGTTTATTAAGCTAGTTGCAAAACTGTTAATTATGTACTAATACAATGCTAAAAATTGTCCAATAATTAGCTAAATACATTGGTTGTTTTCTCTGATGAACCAACCTCACACATTCTAAGCAAATATCCATATATCCTGCTCTAAGGTCAGATTTCAGCACTGTTCAGCCTCTCTGAGACTAAGAACTGAGTCAATGGCAGCGTGGATGTACCTAATCACCAAAGGTAATTTAACCATTCCAAAAGAACTTCTGAAAGGAAAAGATCTCTATGTGTTGAAATACAGACTCATGGAACAGAAAAATAATGTAATTACTTTAGAGAGTGTTAAAAGTGGGATCAAACTCAGCTCACATAGATTGAGCCAACAGTGAGTCTTTTATTTAGATGCAGAGTTTCTCTGGAGCTGATGCCTCTGAAACAATACAGGGCTAAAAATATTTTTACAGTTACCACTTGGAAAGGTAAAAGCCATAAAGGGTTGGCCAGGAGAAAAAGAAGGGGAAAAAACCAAACAAGCTGAAAAATCCCATTAAAAAATAAACATAAACAGCTTTCCTTTTGCTCTATACTATTTTTAAGGGGAGCTCCCTTTAACCAGCCAAGAGATTAATCCCCCTTTTTTTTTTTTCTTTTTTACAATATCACACAAACACAACCAAAACACACAAATAAAACTTTGAATACACCAGCACCCTGAACTGCACATACAACTGTTACTGGCTCAGGCAACACTTGGTGACAAAGCTTATGGCTTTCCATCTGTCACCCGAAAAGCCGGCGGCAGCGCGGCACAGCCTCGGAGCCGAGCTCGGTGACCCGCTGCACGGGGGAGGATTCACTCCTCAGCTGGCTGCTGCACAGCTCAGCACGCAGAAGGGCTGCCCAGGACAGCTGGGCACACAAAACAGGGGACAACTCATCCCAGCTGGGGAAACTGCCCACGTCACCCTGGAAGCGTTTCCTGATTAAATCGGGAAAGGGGAAATGGGCGCAGAGAGCTCTGAGAGAAAGAGGAGAGCATGGAAGTTCAGAGGGACCATTCTCTGGTTTGATGGGAGGTTCCAGAAGTAGGTTATGTTCAGTCCAGTTTCTCCAGCCCACGTGAAATGAAGTTCCTCTCTACACAGGCAAAATACACCATCTCGTGCAAGTAAAGAGTTTCCTACGCCAAAGACAAAATTTATATTGATGTGAATCCTAGCTCTTCCCAAGAGACAGGCCTTTCAAGGTGCAAAAGCAAGAAAAAGGCAACAATTTAATCAAAAATCTAGCTTAGGCCTTTCCTATTGCTGTCTGTGGTATTGTAGGAAAAAATATGTGCAGTCTTTGCACAATGAGTGCATTGAACTGATTGGCAATCAGAGATACTGCCAGTTTTCAGAGAAAATGGACTGGGGACATCCAAAAAATCTCTTAAAAATACCCAAAGCCCTCAGCTTTTCTCAGAGGAGATTTTCTGATTTTAAAAACGACACAACTAGAGGAAGCCCAGATATATGATTGCAGTAGCAAAGAATAATTTTCATAACCAGACAAAAGTTGTAATTAGTTTAAACCCTCCTTGTCTGTTTGTATAATATTTTTGAGCAGATGGCTTTGGCAAAGAGCTGGGATTTGCACGCCCACTTGCATTTTGCAGTGATAAAATAGAGATGAAAGACATATCTTAGGTCATCCAGTCCATTGCCCTATCAGTGAAGGATTGATCCCTGCAACATGCAAACCAGCAGTCAACCATTTGCCATCTGATGCACACAGTTATCCAAACAGAAGGGATCTATAGGGAAGATCACCAGGCATAGAGAGAGGGGGGTGAGATGCATAAGAAATCAGGAACGTTTACATTGGTAAAGGAAAAAATATTTACTGCAGAATGAGCTTCATGGAGAGTCAATAGTCACAAGAGAGCAAGGCTTCAGCTACAAAAGCAAAATGTTTTGGAAGATAGGCATTTAAAACATAGCAAATCGTTGGTCTTACTACCAGTGTAGAAGAGCCATCTCTTGCTGCTTCCAATGCTTGTGAAGAAATGGCAAAGGAATTGGAGTCATGCTTGCAAAGTTAGACATTTTGCAACCACAGGTAACTGTATGGCTTCCAGGCAGCCTTCCCAATCCTGAAACATGGCAAGCTGGGAATGCTTTCATGTGGAATCTGCCATACACTTAATGATGACCTGTCCAGGTATTTCTAGTATATGTTTCATTTTACTCCCTATTTACCATTTATTTAGTGTTATAGTCCCCCCATTTTCATGACTAAGTTTTCTTTCTTTTGTGTTGTTTCTTTCAAAAAGTTCTTCTGACAATTGTCTATGATCAAAACCAGGTTGAAGCAATAACTGAGACTGTCCACACTAAGAGAATTTAGAATGTGCCTTTCTCTTTTTGTGTTTAAGTACAGAGTCATTCTGCAGGTCTTTTACCAATTCTGCTCCTACATAATCCATATTTAGCAGTTTCATTTACTATAAAAAGCATGCAGTACTTCCTGTAAAGAACAGCTCTGCAAAACAAAGGCAAAATACACATAACTCTACATGGTGTGTCAGTCCACACAAGTGAAGATCTGCATTATATTCTATTTATATATATACATTTTAAAGCCCCAATCGTTTCCATTTGATTTTCTCCCTCAGATATGTACTTAGCATCTAAATATTCTAATTATTATTTGAATGATGGCAAATGAAAAGCCCCAGTAGCCCATTGACGAGTGCTTATCGCATCTCCAATTCTCATCTGAGCACTTCTAAAGCCCCTTTTGAGCTTGTATTTCACAATTTCCCTAAAAATAATGGGAGCTATAATTAGAGCAGTGCAGCAACAAGACTTAACAAATAACAATCAAAGGACAGCCACCAACTGCTAAAATACAGAAGAGGAGGAACATCAAGGCCATATATCAGTGAAAACTCTCTATAAATCAGAGCAGCACAAACAGTGCTCAAACCTCTGGTAAATGTCTACATCAGAATTGCAGAGGTTAGATTGGCAGATTAGAAAAATAAATGCATTTCTTTCTGTCTGAGAGGAAAAAGATACAATGCTGGGCACACAGATTACAATAGAAGCTTTTGCATTATTACTCCAAAGATAAATAAGTGGAGACTTTTTCTTTAACCAGAAAAAAAAAAAAAAAAAAAAAGGAAATGGTTATTTCTATGCCTTTAATGGATTTTCTCACTTTGCAAGGCTACTACCATTGAATGACACTGAGCTCAGACTTTCCTCACACTCCAAAAAAGAAAAGAAAAAAAAAAAGAGAAAAGAAAATTAAGAAAAACAAGAAAAAGATAGCTTTCCTTCAGGAGAGGTGGCATTCTAAAAATATAGACATGCAATAGACTAAACCACATCATACACAGACATGGAAACAAATCTAATAACTACACTTCTGGCTAGATAACAGAGGTAAGTACAGTCCAGAAGGCTTACTTTTGCTTTACTTTCAGCTTCTTACTTATTTTTAGATTTAACTGGATGGAGACTCTGAATTCAGGGAAACAGAAATCAGATATGATGAAAAAAATTCCTTGTGCACAAAGAAATTGCACATAAAGACTGTGGGCTTTAAAAATTTTTCTTGGAAACAAAATACCATTTTGTACATCCTATTGCAGGACTTCAGATTCTTCCAACATTACAAAAAATACCTAAAAAATACACTTTGTGAGGGGAGACACTCAGGATGCTGCTGAAGGCTGCTCAAACACCAGCTGCAAACTTGAGGGAACTTCTCAGAGTCTGTGCCCTTCAACTTTGTACTCTTTAACCGCAAATACTCCCTCCCATTGCTGACAGCAGGGAAATCTCAATTTTTTTTTGAGATTGAAAAAGCAAATTTTGATTTTGAACCAATCAAGCTATTCCCTAGACCAAAATGTCTGCTGGAAAACCCTGCCTGGCTCAATAACCAAACTTGTACAGTATTGCAAAGCTGATTCTGTAAAGCAGCACCAAGTCCCGGTGACTGCCAAAAGGAAAGGGATGACAGTAACAGGATCTTCTTGCTCTGCCTGCTCCAGTTCATGAAATATCCTTTGATACTAACCAAAATAAAATCTAACATTTCAAAATACAATAAGGGAATTTCTCCAATAAGGATAAAATTACAAAAAATTATGTCACACATCAGTATAAAGAGCCTCCTCTTTCTTTCTGGATATGCCAAAGAGACTGGTGTTCTGCATCATTCCCTCAATTTACTGCTGCAAAACAGAATAGATCTGAAATTGAGTGCACTGCAAGGAAGTCTTGAGATCACACCCTTCCCTTTCAAAAACTACCTAGGAGTCTGGTTATTAAGGTATATTTTGATGCTCCAGAGACTGTAATTCTAGGCACTGTGCTGCTGAGTTTCCGTCACAAGAGCAGCTCATTTTATACCACGAAAACAACTCCTCCTTTTATTGGCATTTCTGAACAACGGAAATACAGTGTTTCATGGTTTTGGAATAAATTATAATATTGTTGCACAAAACCTGCCTATTGTCCCAACTTACAAGAATGTTTTTGTCAGAGCAGTGCTAAAAAAACCTTGTTCCAGTTGGCTAAAGAAACCCAAAAAAAAAAGCCCCAGAAGAAAACAAAACCAAACAGACACAAAATTATCTCAGTGCAACAGATTGATCTCGTTGTAAGATCGTGAGAATTGCAATTGAAAACGTGTCACAGCCAGAAAGTCCTCCCCAAAAATGCCAACTTTGAGCTAAATCTCTTCTCTTGGGCTGCCCAGAGAGAGTCCATGCAGGGCAACCATGGGGAAGCTTTGCCTGCCCTGCACCCAAGCAGGCAGATAAAACAAGGGCTCTGCTTTCCCGGGGTGCAATTGTGCCACACTTCAGAGCCATAAACAAGGCTTCTTGTTCCTGAGTATTGAAAGAAAAGAAATTATTCTAGGCAGACAATAGTGAAAATTATGATTAAAGAACAAAGATTCAGTGGAAAATAGGCCCTGGGAATTGGAATGCAAGCCTGCCTTGGTGTGTTCAAGGGAAATGCAATGTCTTTTACCCTAAAAGACCATCCTTTCCTACAGAGACTAAAGCTTCCTTTAGACTCTTTGTGAACAGAAATGTTGTAAGGGTTAGACAATAGTCCTTAAACACCTTTCAAATGCTTCATTTAAACATGAATGCAGTAATATAGACGCTGAGAAAAGAACCAGCTGATTAGCCAGTCTGATTTAGCATGTGTATTTAATGAAGATGAAAAACCACCTTTTTCTGCTTTCCAACAAGTAAATGCCTTATCTATCGACCTAAATTTTTCCAATGTTTTACTCTTTGAAATGAAAAAATATTAAAATAGGACACAATCAGCACAAATTTGCTGCAAGGGAAAAAAAAAAAGAAAATAAACCCTTTTGCAGTTTCATTGCTATTTGCATGCCAAATGTAAACTTGAAGCAAAGTGACCTTGGTTATAAAAAATAAGAAAGCAATGTCAGAATTCATAGGACATACCATTAGTATTTCATTCTGACAGGTAGGAAATAGGCATGTCAGCAGTGAATGTTACAGACTGAGCTGTGGCCCTGATCGCAGTCAAAGTGGTAAATTTCTGCCTACAAAAGTAATTTCCATCAAAACAAAAAGTACTTAAATAATACAACTATCTCGAGATGAAAATAACTTTCTATGGCTGAGCTCAAAGGCAAACAAATGAAAATGCAACAAATAGCTTTTGTATTGTGTAAATGCCAGAAATGTAACATTAGGTGCCATTAAATTGTACAATGGTTAAATATTCTGTGAGCTTTCCAGTTCCTAGAAACTTCTTCCATAGGAAAACTCTACTGAAAAGAATGGTTACACAAAGGCTTCATAAATGGACTTATTATTGTATTCAAAAAATCTGAATTATAACACTGAAATTTAGCAAGAAACATCTGTACCTAATCATATTGTGATGTGATCAAATAATCACTCAAATGTTCAATGATTAATAGATGCATGAACCAAAGTTTCCATTACTAATATAATCAGCAATGAGAACTTACTACCATTATTTTAAAAAATTTAGGTAGAAAGACTAAATCAAATACCAGTTAAACCAAGTTTTTACAATCAAAGTAAGTCCAGGAGTAATGCAACAAAGATTTAATAAGTTTACTTTTATTTTGATACATGAAGCTCAAAGGGCATTCCTGCCTTCATTTTCAAACTGCATTACCAATTCTAATATTTCATCTCCCTGGAGAATCTCATGGAATTTCACATTGTATGCTACCACCTACACTACCAAGAAAAGGAAAAAAATCTTTGTAATCAGAAAGATCTCACATACTTTACAAGAGTGGTAAAAATTAATAAGTTACAAACCTAATAACAGAGGTCTTTACTAAGAGAGGATGAATCCACAATTTATTCTCCTCTTGAAGACAAGGTTTATATCTGGTGTCACAGTTTGCCATCAGCTTCATACACCATCAGATTCCTAAATGCTTCATCATTTGACATTTAGGCATTCCTCATGATAATCCAAACATTCGCCAGCTAAGAATTCAATTAGGAGTGCCCTAAACCAGGACAATTAATATTCCTAATACTCTACTCTTTTCCTGCAGCGGGGGCAACTATGGACTATCTCACTCTCGCACTCCAACTGGGCAATCCTCTGATTAGGGAAAAATAAATTATTTCCTACTTGAGGAGCTCTGTTGATCCATGACTTGGTGATGCCTGTGAAAGGCATCCAGTGAAAGGACTCTGCAGACACCACTGGATGGGCTGGTCTAACAACAACTGTAAACCAAACATTTAAAACCCACCCCTGCTCCAGGCCCAGCTGCTTCTCCCTCCTGTTCCTGTCAAACATGGAGATGGGCAGCTCCAGAGATGCACCGCACCCCACCCTGGTCATGCTCCTGATGGAATCCTGTGCCCAGGGATCTGGTTGCCTTCTGTGACTCTGAAAAATGAGCATTGTCTTTGGAAGTGACTGATCCTTTCCACGGACACCTTTTCCACTTTTCTCCAATGGAGAACAGACACACTAAGACAATTCACTAATTTTAAAGCAATGCAAGACAAGACCCATCCCAGCTGCACTAATAATGGACAGATTAGTCAGAAAATAACTTTGAATTATAAATGGTTTCTCTTTTTTTTTTTTTTTTTTGCCAGACTGTTGCTTTTATTATACCAAAAAGTATCAGAAAAGATGCACAAACAAACTGGAGTGGTGTGGGGGAAGAAGAGACTCAGGTATGGTTTCCACCACATTATGTTACACCCATTAGTGAACTTGTTGGCTGTTCTCAGCAGGTTCTGAATAGAGCTCATTCATGCCCTCTTTCATTTAAGTGGAAATTGGACATTGAAAGTAAAAGGGGATGGAACTGGGGAAATAGGGAATAATTGATTACAAGTTTTACAAGAACTACTAAAGGGAATGTCAGTTTCCCTTGGCTCTTGACCAAGATTTAGTCATATTCATCAGTAAGACACACCTTCATCCTTCTACCTACAAAAACAATGCTCTAAAATATTATCCACTGTACAAACATACAGCCTTATACTTCAGGGAATAAAATTTGAACTTTTTTTAAATGTGAAAAAATTTAACTAGAGCAACATTGTTTCAACTTTTTCTCCTTTTCATCACATCTTTAACAAAAGCTAGAAGGACTATTCCCTGAAGGATTAAAAAAATAGGTCATAGATAAACGCAAAGCAAAACCATTTAAATAAAGATTTGATAAAATAAAAGACTTTGTGAGAATCTAGTAGAAATAACATACAGAAAAGCATCTAAGATAGGAGGCAATCATTCAGAGACGTTTTCCCATACTCAGCCTTTATTTTAGGAATGCACTGTGTAAGGGATTTATCGTGACACAGTGGGAAGGAAAACACCCAAGTCTCTCTGACCTCACCTACCTGCTGTTGCTGGCACCTTTGAAACCTTCCCTTCCCCCACAGTGGATTTTAATACCTCTGATCTCATTTCCTTCTTATAATTGCTGAGCACACACACAGTTTAATATACGAACTTGTACCTTTCATATTGTCAGAAGAACTATCAGAATACTTACACTAAATCCTTGTACGTTTTGCCTTATTTTACCAAAGGATTACGTACCTCTCCCATTCACATATAAAACATGTCTTTTAATGATGTACTTTTAGAAAAGTCTAATTAAAATTCAATGCATAAAAGCGTGCAAGGGCTGATAACCCACAGAACTCAGCAGACCCTAGTTAACATTCTAATGCATCCTCCATTTGGAGAGAGACAGTAAGACTTTTCCACCTTGGTGGCAGACACTAATGATACTTGCAAATATGACTAATGTCTTCATTGGTGAAAAATTAATGCACCACAATAATTTTTCTACCTGGGGTTAATGAACATGTCAGATGCTGAAAATGAGTTGTTTGAAAGTAAATTACTATAATCTATATTTAGAAGACTCTGCTCTTGGAAAAAAAAATCTATGGTGTGTTTGATGTCCCCTGCTTATTTTTGTCATGAATTTTGCTGTCCACCCAGTGAGACTACACTATGCTGACTTTTTCATAAGTGCAAGTGGATGTTTTATTTTTCCTAAAATGCCCACTTTTTGGGGGGAGAAGTCCAGTTTGATTCCACTTGCCACAAACATTCTTTCAGCTCTACGAGCAGTAGGAGCAAGCTGATGTCCATGAAAACCAGCTTGTCTTCACTAAGGTTAGACCCAAAGCAGCATCTGAGCATTTTGGAAAATCCAGAGAGGCACTTTATAGCTTGTCGTTCATCTGAAGAGGAGAGAATCATTTCCCAATTTGGATTGCTTCCTCTCCCACAACTCCCCTTTTCCTTTACCAAAGTTAATGAACGCTCTAGGAAGCTGTGTGAATAGAAAATGCATTCAAGAAATAGCCATAGCAGAGAGAAGGGAGTTGTTCTCTCAGTGAAGGGAGTTCACTATAGATCAGTCTAAAATTTTTAGAGCCGTGCTCCTTCCAAAGCATTTAGGGTGTCAGCTGCCTAGTGGGATCTGGTGTGATCTGGTTAGTGGGAATTAGTAGCAATTTTGAAATATGGGGCTTATTCCTTATGTTGGAATCATCCTTTGCCTTCAACTGTGATCACTTCTTCAGAAAATATGCAAATGCATTCATCTTCTAAATGCCATTTCTAACAGAGCACAGAACTCCAACTCCACATTTAGCACTGCAAGTGTAACTCCACAACATCTCTTTCAAAATGTGCAAGCAGAGAAAAAAGGGTACAGAAGAGTATGCCTGGCCTTTATTCAGGTTTCAGCAGTAGCTCATGGTGAGTTTAGGGAGTTGGAAGTATTCTGAATCAAAATTTAAAGGCTTTAAGTAACGACAGATTCAATGCATTCCTTCACAACCCATCCCAAAGGCTAAGTATTCCTTCCTACCATCAGAACATATGCACTTTATTTACTTCTGATACCTTGCTGACTTTAATTCTGGCCATGAGACATTTTCAGCTAGTTTTAAAAGCTTTCCAGTATTAGATGCCTTTACCTACATGAGCAGTTACACACCATGACTTGGCAGCTTCTTGATTATGTGCTCAAAAAGAAGAGAAACAGAACTTCTGTAAATGACAATGATTCAGTGCTTGAGGCTGCATAAATATTCCATGTCTCTGAATTTCCTGGTCACATATGGGTGTCTGGCAAATCTGAGCCAGCACTTTGGAACCACAGTCAGTTCTCAGAATCAATCCCATTCCAGGGAACACCTGGAACTGAGTGATTAATCCAGTCCACTTCCAGCAGAGCAAAGACTTTTTTCTGAGAATTATCAATTCACTCTAGCACAGGAAATCTGCTCGAATTTAGGTCTCACAGGGTACTGAAATAATCACTTCTCAGATGACAGAATGTTTACTATTTCTTCAGATTCCTATGGATAAAACATTAAGACTTTTGCTGCTAACCTTTTTTCCCCCAATTTTATTTCAACTTTCTGAACAATGATTGCTTTCCCTCATTTCTTGTTTTTTTACAGTACTTTGAGTTAGGATAGCAAACACACAATAGAACTTTACTATTCTTAAATAAGCTGTCTACCCACAAAAATTTTGTCACTCCATTTTGACAGATCAAGTAATAATTTTATCTACCATGGGAGAGTATAAACTGTACCAGTACAGGAATCATAGTGGGCGTATAAGCTGTAACCATCATAAATGACACTTTTTATTCCCTTTGAAAATCCTCCTGATTTATTACATTTACTTAGAGACTGTCACAGCTTATTTTTACTAGACACATTTTTTTTAACATTCCATCAAGTGAGCTCCTATTTGATGCAGAGCAAACTGATAGAAAATGGTGACACTCTCACCCAAGCTGTCATTATTCAAAATGATTTCTTCTGCTCAGGTTGTTTTCATTTAGTAAAATAATTTGATTTTTCTATGTCTGCCCACATTCTATTCACAGGAGGAAAAGGAAGCTCAAAACAATGTCTTCTGCATCTAATATGCAAGGAGAATGCTTAATAGAATCATTTGCAGGATAATTAAAAGTCTTCTGATACATCTTAAGAAAGTGTGAAACAAAGTACAAAATGAATGGAGCCAAATGGCAATTGTTTATTTCTGTAGAATAAGTGCTAAGTCAAAGAGGTCATAATTGCTGTTTTGCATATGGAAAACAGTTAACAGGGTTTTATAGATATATTTTCTGCAGTAAAGCTAAAGCTGATTGTTTTCATACAGAAGTTGGTTGAATATCACAAATGAAAAGGTTACGGGGTAGTGCTGCTAGTTCTGCCTGTGATATCAAGGAAAAGAAGTCCACAAATTCGAATACAACTAAGGAATGGCTTCAGTTGAAGTCAATTCCTGCTCACATTTATAAAATGGCACATTCAGCTTCAATACATCTCCTCTGAAACAAACCTGACATTTTCTGGCAAACCAAAAGCAACCTACCCAATTCATTCACACGACACCTATCAAAATGCTAATGCTGTACAGTTAATAAATGGTTGCACCGTGTTCCCCAAGCCCTGTCCCCACACTCTGTAAGTTCTTATGTTTCAAATCTAAGAGAAATTTTCTTAAGTATCCACTTTCTGAGGCAGATACATAAGTCCTATTATGAATTATGGGAATTGTGTGTGCTCACTGAGGACAGACTATGGCCACCAGCTGTGCCAGTTATCCTGATTATATCCATTTCTCATGAAGTGGATAGCCCCTTATCTGGCTTTTTTATGACTACAAATTAGTTCTTAATTACAGTCAGTCATTGTAATTTCAGAGCAACTGCTAGCTCAAACATTGACCCATTTTAGTGAATTATAAGCAAAGTAGATAGCATAGATTCCTTTATTCCCCAAACACAAAAAAAAGAGAAAATTCTTAAAATTTGGCATTCCTGTTCCACTCCTGCCTACTGTTTAGACATTATCACAACTGTTCCCTACATCTGCTGATGTTCACCTCCAAATAACAGTTGCCATGAGACTGTGCAATTTAAGTAAAAAAAAAAAAAAGTAATGTAAAGATCATGCCACCCAAATTAATGCAAGTCAAGGATCTCACTGTAGGCACAATGCATTCTGTTAGCTCTCTGAGACAGTAACCAATTGCTGCAGTGACTTTACTTGTGACTGCTTTTAGGTCGAGGAAGAAGAGAATTATGCCACAGCCTCTAATTATCTGCATTTAGAGAGTGTAAGCATTGTAGTGATCTCTATTCAGAGACAGAAAATCTTCTGCCTGACTTGAATTGTTAATGCTATTGTTGTGATTTCAGTAGCATGGAGGAAATTACAAATCCAGGTGGCATTTACAGTGGGAATCTTAGGCACTGCATTGTTCTGATGTCACATTTCATGCCTGTGCAGCTCTTTGGCACCACCACAGACTCGCTCATCCAGTGGTGACTCCAACTTGAAAGCCAGTTAAACCCAGTGAAACACAATGGAAAGAGTGAAATCAGCATTTCATTTTCTTGGGTTCCAATTGTTAACAGAGCGCAAACTTTCACAGCACATTGTAAAGTGGTGATTTTCCTTGATTCCAGCGCTCCTGGTGTGCCAGACTGTGCGCGGATGTTCAAGCCTTTGTATTTATGTTTTCAACCTGTATTTATGTTTCAACTTGTATTTTGCATTCCACATCTTCAGAATCTACATCTACATCCACAAGGGTCTGTTTTCCCACATTACAGCCCTGAAGCTCAGCAGGCACCTGTGCTCAGCACTCCTGGCAGAGGGGTCAGTGCCCTGCTGTGCTGATTCCCCCTCAGGTCCCTGAGGCTGTGCCCTGGCCGATGTCTCTGGAAAGGGTGCAGCCTGCTCCCCTGGCTCCACCAGCTCCAGCAAACTGACACAAAGGTCAAGGGGTAGAGACAGAGGCAAGGGCATGGCCTGCTCCCCTGTCCGCCTGCCCCAGGGAGCAGCGGCAGAGCTGCCTCTGCAGCGCTTTGAAGTGCCAAGGCAGAGGAAGCTCCTCACATCCTTACCAAAGAGTGTGCTTGTCACAGAGAGCCCCGAGCAAGTATTAGAATTCAGCTGCCAGAACTAGAAAGACCAAGACACAGCCACAGTCCCAATGTCTGTCATGTTGGGAAGTGAGAAAAATGTAACACATCCACTTGGAGCACTGACAGATACTGAATAGGAGCTGATGCTTTTCCTGCCTAAGAGGTAACACAGAGACCAAAAAAATTCATGCACTTGTCTTACACATCTTGCACTGACTTGAGACTAATGCCATGTCCCACACAGAGCAAATGATACATTAATTTCCTTAGCAAATACATAGGGATGCATTTTGTTTACTTTAAACCAAAAGCACTGCAAGGGCTTCCACTGTGAAGAAAGACAGAAAGAACAAGCCTGACTCTGATATGCCAGGAACCTTTTCACCATCAGTTTTCAAGTCATTCTTCCTCACTCTTCTGCTTCTGGGCTAATTAATTATACACTAAACATACTGCTAGTGTGATAAAAATAATTAATTAAACATGGTCACAGGCTAGAACATTAATTGTGACAATATATTACACTTACTGCTGCCTGTCTCTTCTAGCTAATATGAACTTAGCAACATGCAGGGATTCCAGCCTGGCAAATATGTCAGCATATTTACTGTAATAAAAACCTGCACAGAACAGTATTTATTGTTTCTGTAGGGCAACGTCTGGACAGTGCTAAGGAAATCTGCATTTCTTTATACCATGACATGAGGTCAACACTTCCCTGTGTTCCTCAGATCTCTCAGAAAAAAACAAACAAAACCCAAACTAACTTTGTCTGGTTTTTTTTTTCACTATGGGTTCTTTGAAGAAGCAGAGTCTGAGCTGCTGAAAAGGGCAGGAAAAAGAAGGCCTGGGCAGAGAAATGAACAAACTTCAGCAAACACAATTTTAAGCCGATTTTAGGGGTTCCAGGGCTGGCAAGCACATAGGTATTATTCTCAGCAAGACCAAGAAGATTCCTTAAAGAGATTAGTAACATTTACCTTGAGCACAGGAAATGTTCTGAGAATTCATCACTTGATGCCTACAGTGCTGAAAACACAGCATGTTGCAGCAGCATTAAGTATTATTAGTGTGCTTACCTGCAGCTCCTATATCCTACCAGATGGCACCCAGAGTTTACTTTGCTTTCTCTTTTAAAATTACCAGGGGAAAAAAAAGTGTCACATTATTCATAAGAAGGTATTATAGAATTTTTTGGTGCATAAAACATGAAAATCACCATTTTTAAGACAATAGTGCTGCTGGATGCTTTTTCCCTTCCACTGGGAGGGTCAGCCACGGCATGCACACAGCACATAGGAAGAGAATAATTCATAGCACACACTGAAGTGAACAAGACCTTTGAGGCAGATTAAACTACATACCATAAGAGAGAGAATCAAGACCTAAAATACCTTGCCAAAGGTTTTGGGCTTTTCAAGCTTTTAAGAAAGAAACTGTGCCATAGATACATAACAATTTAATAGATAAAACATTTAAATGATTTGTGCTGGAACTTTTATGTGTAGTGTGTGCAGATAAAGTGCTTTTTAAAAATGATGGTTAATTTTTCAGTTGTTCCATCATTTCTCCTTGGCTGGAAAACAAGGAGTTTTATGACACTTCTTTTGGCAAGTGGATTTAGCACCTTCGAGTTCTGAAGTTCATTCATTAGCATAAGCTTTTATTACAAGCCATAAACTCCTCTTTATCTCAACTGCCAGGGGTGAGGACATCAAGGCACCATCTCCCCTCATTGGTAGATGGAAACATCTCCCATTTGATTTCAATATACAAAGCATGTGTTCGAACCTGTAATGCAAACATCCTCATCTTTTAAAGGCTACCATTAACTAAGCAGCATGAAAGAGTCATGCCAAATATATTTTAAAAAAATTTAAAAGAACCCTAAAACATCAAAACACAGAAACAAATGAGAAATGTAAGTGAAATTTATTTCAATCACTTATTCCACCTCATTTATGAAGTGGTTTTTTTTTTAAATGATGCCTTCTACAAATTTCATTATTTTTACTACAAGTATCTCCTGCAGTCATGCCACCAACCCTGAACCATGGGCCAGGATATTATGCTGAGCCATTATAATCAATAAATAAAATTTTCATTGATAGAATTTTTAATATAATACCTATAATAAATAAATGTAAGAGCTAAAATAATTTTTTATCTAGGCATTCCAATTTACCCTTTTTTCCTTTTCAGAAATAAAAACTGTAATGACACTGTTCATTAAACTGATATCTTCCATCTTTTATGGTATTTTTTAGATTTTCTCCATATCAGTCTGGTTTGACTTTTATAAACACCTCCCATCATGAGAATACTGCAAAAAATTTTTTATGAAAATAAGATACAAACAAGAGAGACCAGAATAAAGACTTCATAGAAGTCTTGCGTTTCAAGAGAAAGCAATCAGAGACATAACTTTAGTTTATATTATGTTCCTTCCTAAAGACAATGAACTAACTAGAAAAACATTCCTTTTATTTTAATGTTCATTCAAAGAGAGGAAAAAAAGACTCATCAGAATAAACCTGTAAAGACCAGAAATCTTGCCTGGGGGACAAAAGCACAGTATTATTGTTTAATATTCTTGCTTGTTGTCAGCTGTTTGGAAAATACGGCTTCGCTTTACTTTACAGAAATACTTTGCAGCTTTGCCTACAACTCAATCAGAATCTCCAATTACAAGGATTCCAATCAGCAGGATGGAGATGACAGGGACACCACACCAAGTTCAGTTTGTCACATCAGTAAGAAGCAGCACTGTGTTTTACACCATAGCACTCATATCTCTGAGATTTTTAGCGTTAATGTCAAAGCTTTCCCCCACCAAAAAAAAAAAAGAAAAAAAGGAAGTCACATCTTCTTTCCTTACACCTCTGTAAAATTCTTGCTAAAGGTAACCAGAAATGAGCACTGTGCTTTTCCCAAAGAAAACCCCTTTGTTCTCTGATAAAAATAAAGATTACAGGATAATGCTTTCCATTTTCCAAAGAAAGAATAATTTAGGAAGCTTTCTAGGATTTTCTTTGAACTACATTTATATTCCTGTGTGCTGATAGCAAGCACAAGGAAATGTGCTTTCCTTTATTTCAGCACTTAAGCCCCACTCATAAAAATTAGGTGCTTAGGAACCAATTAAATAGCTTTGCCTTAGTGAGCAGAGTGTTACAAGTGAGGGAGAACAGTCACCTGTGTTCCCAGTTTGGACTCAGATTTCCCATTAATAGTTGTTCCTTATTAACAGTTGTCAGGAAGAGAAAAAGAAAATATTTTGGAAATTTAATCACACCATCACTTTCAGGATAACTCATAGGTAATTACATATGAAAAACTACAAATTATTTTGTTTTGTATCCAAAGTTTGAACAAAATGAAACCACTGAGGATTAGTAACTTAGAAATAACATAGATATTTTCTGATTTCCTGATTTGTTGGTTTGATGTCATGTGAACAGGCTGTTCTTGGTAGATTTTTATATTGAATATTCATCAGTGGCAGAGAAGAAGGAGGAAAGGATGTGAAGAGATTTATTCAAGGTATCCATGTGTCATCCTCTTTGGGGACAATTTCACCTATTTTTTGTGAGACATTAATCACCTCCCTCCCATAAAGTAACGTGAGTACTTCAGATGAGTCTTTTGGGCCTCAACATCCAGAGAGATGGTGTCATATCCAGGGGGTAAAACCCCAGAGCAGTCCCACTTTCCCACCACATCTTTATTGCCATAACCTCCTGATGACAAAGCATTCTGCTTGAGCACGGAACAAAAGATCATAAAATGCATTTTCATAACAGAGCCAAAATTGCTCTAGTAATAAAAATTCATTTTCTTTTTCCCTTTGAAGGCTACTACATAGGCAATCCATTATTAGTGGCTCACGGCCAGCAACTGGCTGTGAATTGAGCTGGAGAATTAATCAGCCTATGTAGAAAAAGACCCAGAATTCTGGTCATAATTCTGGATATGTGAGTGTGCAAAAAAGGTCCCAAACAATGACAATTTTTCTGCTTCTCTAATGCAAATGGTTTAATGATGGATGACCCCATTCCTCTAATGTCCATTTGGATGCTTCATATAACTACTTGAATATTCACCTGAACTTAATTCCTTTCACCATCACTTTGGGAACTGATGAAAATGCTGTTTCCTCATATAATCCAAAAATAGCAATGCATCTTCCAGAGAGTTGAAATATGGGATATACATTACTAAATCTGCTGCTTTCATATCTGAGCTGCTTCTTCACAGTGGGGAGAGTGACTGTGCATATTCTTTGCTTTATGAATTTGGCATATAGTGCTGCTTGTTACCATTGGATTAATCTATATTCAAGTCAACTGTAAAGTTACACAAATATTTGAGCTCTGACCTTCAGTGTATTCCCAGGTTTCTCCAAGTCTTTCACCTGATGATGATCCAAAAACATTTCTTAGTGCCTAATGATGGATGCATCCCTTTGGCATTGCTTGGCAGAGCATTAGAGGGAAAGAGATATCTCCATATGTAGCTGATATCTTCCCATAAATCTAACAAAATTTAACCTCCTTACTTTGGAGGATAGATAAAAGCAGGAGGAAGCCAAGAACTCCAGATCAAGAGTCATCTTGAACAGAACCTACTCTTTTAGTTCCAAAGAACTTTGTCTTCTCCAGATCTCTGTCTGCAGCCATAGGGATACTTTGGGAAAGGTTCTGAAAAATACTGATAGGTAAGTCTAGCCCAAAAATAAAGGTAATAATCTTACTGATCCATTGTTTCCAGTTTCTTTGATTCTGAAAACTTGTGAACAGTTTGTAACCAAGAGAGGAATGGTATAGACCATTTATATTAATTATAACACAGCTTTTGAACAAATATTCCCAGGCACAAAATAGCTACACTTTCATTTTGGAACTTCCACAGTTCACTGAAGGAAAAAGCAAAGCATGAGTGTAATGCCTTCTCTGATTTTTTAATTTAAAGGGCAAATATATAAGCCCTACAAGAAAAAAACAATAGCCTATGAATTCTTCACCAGTCTCTTGTGACAACTGCAATTCCCATGAACCAGCAACAAAATCCACAGCACTCTGCAGGGATACTGAAAATCTAAATACCTCCACAGACTAACATTAAAAATTCCTCTGCTCTCCTATTAGTGTAAATTGTTGAGGTCCAGGCATTCCTTGTAGTTTAAATCTCCTCATGGAGATTCCTTTGTTTCTGTACATGAAGGGACAGCATAAAAGGCGCCCTGAGAAATCAGGGAAATGTTCACAGCACACTGGTAGCTCCGTATGTCACACATGTGCCCCCTGTACTCATGGCAGTGGCTTTAATCTGCCATTTCTGCAGTGCAGTCTCACTTCTGCTTTCAGGTTTAGGGCCATGAAGAGATTGTCCTTGGCTGTAGTTCCCAACAGAGAGGACAGCAACTCTACAAATCAAATATTTCCCTGCTACACACCTTTATCAAGATTCACTGCTCTTTCTCTGTACACGCAAAGGCTTTTGTCAGGTTTCTCCAAAGCATGCCCAAAATATCCTGGATGTTTAAGAAGACTGGGAAGGTACAAGGTAAGACAACATATTGCCAGGGCAGCAGAATTTGCTGGGAGGTTTCAATGTCATTGTTTATCTCCACCTGCTTTTCTGGAGAGGAAAAACTGGAACAGAACCACTGCCTCACTGTGCTGATGGCAGACCAAGAAATTAGACACCACAACACAACCAGTCCCATATTCCACCTTCCCAAGCGTGGGTGCCACTGACAATCCATGCACACCCAGGATTTGCAGTCACCAGTAATGAAAGGACTGCAGGAGAGCAAAATTCCTGACTGCCAAATGTGCAGAGGTGAAACTGCTCTCTGCAGTCTCTAAAGGCATCATGCAATGCTTAGAGCACAGAGGGTCTTACATGAGAGGGATAAAAAAACATGGCATTTGCCATTTGGACAGTCAAAATTCCTGATATTCCATCTTGGCCAAAATTCTGCTACCAGTCCACTGGGAAATAAGGAGAAAAACAAACAAACAGACAACTAGCATTCATGTATCTGTCTTGATAGCGCAATTGTGCAGAAACCTCCTGAAACAAATTTTATGGAACTAAAATGCATCCATTGCACTCATCTGAAGGAATCTTTGATTGCATAAAAGTACTCTGGGCTGTACCTCACCAAGATCAAAAGCGAATTTCATTGGAAATTCAGTAAACTCAATAACTTCAATGCTTGACATTGCTCAGTAAAGAATTTTGTCCAGCAACTAAAGAAAAAGATGTTTCAATGACTAACAGAGCACAGATGAGCTTTTTCATTTGTTTCCAGAGGCAGATGTTTTCTCTGGGTATTTGAACTCTTAGAAATGAGGTAGAGGACAGAATCACAAGCACACACAAATATAAGCACTCTCAGCTCCAGCCAGCTTTGCAGAGCATGGGGGAATGGTGCCATGAGGGTGGGAATTCTCTGAAGGCTCCCATGCCCCAGGAGCAAGACAGAAACAACTGCTGTATCCCTACAGAGACCAAGGATAATCCTGCCTCTTGGAAAACATCCTTCGGAACAGAAAGCCTTCATGACCACAATCAAGCTGCCACCTCTTACTTTCTTATAATTGCTGTCAGAGTAAACAGAATACTCATGCAAGAATCCAGGGTAATGATATAAATGCAAGAACACTTGTCAGAGTCCAGGAGGATATTGGATTTTGGTGCTTTATAGTACAAAACAGCAAAGCTGCTGTTGAGTGCCCACACTGACAGCATTTTTCAGCTTATTGAAAACTCCTCATGATTTGCACAAACACATTATCCATGTCTTCTACTTGGCCAATATGTCTTTGTCTCTGTTCCTGTAGGAATAAATATTAATTCCCAAACAATTACATTATAAATGAGTATATAATATATAACGACTGTATATGAATATATATATTCATGATGTATTATATATGCATATGAGCATATAATGAATTTATAATGACCATACAATTTCTGTCATCTTTTTTTTTTGCAAAATGCTAAAGTTCCTTGTCTTTCTAAAATGTTGAAAGTATTAAAAGTGTTACAAGTATATCTGCATTAAACAATAGATTCTGAGGCCATGGCCAGAGCCATCATCTTCTGGATTATCTTTAAGCAAACACCCATAATCCAGTTTTTCTTAGCAACAGTTGATTTTGTACAAGTGACATGGAACTGGGGAGAAGCATGTTGTTGACATTTCAGTCTACATAAACTAGCAGAGAAAAGACCCAGTGTGGAGGTGACATGTGATATTTACAGCATGGAAAGATCTTGTTACAACCTTTCCCTGTTCCATGAGGGACCTCTCCCTGAGGCAAGCCTATAGTTTTCTGCAGTCAAAAATGGCACACCTTGCTATGAACAGCCTCTTGCTTCAGGGCCGTGGGTTCTCCTGGCTGCTCCTGCTGCCTCTGTCTGGTAGCAATTCTTTAAAGGTTATTCATTGTTATTACACCCCAAATGCCCCTGGTTTCTTCCCCCTTGCTCTGACAGCTCCCAGTGAAACTCCAATGGTGTTAACACCTCCCAGCAGCACTATTGTATCCCTGCTCCTCACTGCCTGCTGCACTTCAAGGTAATTCTTTCCCCAAAATCTTTTCAGAACGCCCTTGTCCTCCACTATTCCCAAGCTGTGCATGGATCACAAAGGTGGGGAAATGCAACACATAATATATACAGGTGCAACATCATCCTTACAATACCAAGCGAGCTCTCAAATGAGAGATATTTCTCATCTGGACCACTGCCATTACCAGTGTATTTTCATTAATTTATCACATTTTTTTCTTCCTCTGGTATCTCTTCATGAATATTTTCTTTCCCTGCTAAAATTATCTTTTAAATTTATGCTGAGTAGTGAGACAACGCGTTTACCGTAAATAATTTAGCAACGTAAAATATTTGAAAAAAACTCTGGGGGAAACTAGTTATTTACATAACTAAATTTTCTAACTGATATGAAGTTGACAATTTTACTTGCTTCATCATCATAAAACTTCGGAGGTTTTGTCATTGGCCAGGACTCCGTGGTGCCAAGTGCTGCGTTAGCAGAGAACAAACCCCGCTCCTGCCCTAGACAGCTCACCATCTGCAAGGCACGGGGAACACGGACAGATGGAGAGGGACGGAAGGTGACAAGATGCTTGTGATCGCTGCTCGAGGCAGGAGTCAGAGCACGAGAACACTGTTGTCCAGTTTTAAACAGGCATCACAGAAAATAAGGGTTTAAGGGATGTTCGACTCTCCTAAGCCACTGGAATAGATCAGCGATTTGCCATTTATTTTTACTTTCTAATTTGAAGTCTCTTTTTCCTCTCTCCAGGTTCTCAGGTTCTCTCTGAATAAAAACATGTAGCAAAAATCAAAAACAGTACAACCACTACCTTCACTTGGAGAAGCTCTACTTGCTGATAAATTCACATAATGTCATTTAAACACCCTCTTGGAGCTTTATAAAAGTTTTAGCATATTTTATAATGCACTTGCTTGAATGGAAGATTTATACCTATTTTACTGTTGCTAACAAAGACACTGCTTGAAATTCAGACCTAAACCACTCTGTCAGTTGAAAAAAAAAATGGTGAAATGACCAAATAAAATTAATTATGATGATGATGTAAACAGTAAGGTTTATTATATTGCTGTATATGCCAACACATCAGGTTAAATTTCACCTCAGACTGCACAGAACTCCTGCTGGAGACTCTGAGTATAGCAGTAACAGGGAAGCTACACACAGACAAAATGGAGTTTATAATTTTTACAAAAGAAAATATGAGTGATTATAGCTCCAATAAATCAATGTGGATAGGAGGGAGAGAAATACACTCCCCCATCTCTTCAGATTATCCACATTCTGGTATATTTAATAACTTGCCTTTCATTTTCAAAAGCAAAACATACATCCTTAAAAATTTACACTGCCTGATATAGCAGATTTTAAACAATTAAAGCCTAACTCCTCTTTAAGTGGATGCAATTTTAGGATGAAAACAAAGTAGGGTAAGTATGTCAATTAGCACTTACATTCCACTCTGAGAAGCATTTAAAAAAAAAAACAATTATCACAAGTCCGAGCCAGGGGTGTACACTTCACAGATGCAAATATAAACTGTGGCTGCTGGGAGGAATCTACGTGTACAAATCTTCATTTTCAGTCACAATGGATTTGCTGAATGATTAATAGATTTACAAACCAGCTAAAAACCACAAACCAAATTATATACATTCAAATTTTCCTATCAGACCAGGCTCCTCATCCTGCCTCAGACCAAAGTGATACCAGCACAAATCATCCTGCTGGCATAAATATCATCCCTGAAGCCATATTGAAGGGTAGAACCAAACTTTAAGCAGGTTTAACTTGACTATTTGGAACCGTTTTCCCCAACTTCCTGTGCATTATTCCTATCTAAAACTACTTTATACAGCCACGTGTCACAGATGACTTGGACAAGGCAAAGACAAAGCCAAGACCTTCCCCAGGTCAATAAATTTATACATTTCAAATCAGTTCACCATGATGTCCACACCCAGCTGTGGCCTCAGGTATTGCAGCTATACACATTTTACCCCAGTGTAAGACATAATTCCCATGTTATCTTTTTCCCTACCATAAACGTGCAGCTGCTACAGCCACTTTCACTTTATTCCTCCTCATCACTTTCCTGGTTTATTTAACTGTGGTAATATCTCAAACTTGTAAAAATACCTTGCTTAGTCCACAAGCTGCAGCAGTGTATAAATTGCTTTCCAGTGCCTTTGCACAGACCAGGCTTAACATAAAAAGGAAATGCTCCCATCCATGTGTCAGCAATATGGTAAATAGCAGTGATGGAAGGCAGAGAGGAGGCCTGCGTGTAAAACTTGTGTAAAACTTGCCCCGCTCCCCTCTGGTACATCAAAGAGGGTTGGTGCTCTGAAGCACCATAAAAGATGAGGCAGGTGGTGCTGGGAGCTGAGGCAGGCAGTGCCTGCTCCCTGCACATGGAATACTCAGCCAAAAACACAGCATGTCCAAGAGGCTGCTTGGGAGGAGGAGGATGATGGAAGTTTGGAGGGAGAGCAGAGCGTGACAGCAAACTGAAGATGCAGAAGTTAAATGGCAGTAGGTTAACCTGGCATGACACACACAGCCAGACAAAACGTACTGCCTCTTCCTCAACAGCACTGAGCTGCAGGAATGAAAAGGAGAATAAAAACAAATGATGGAGGGGGGAAAAAGAATAAACAACATGAAAAATATCAACAGAACACAACAGAAAAGAAAGCAAAGCTGACTGAGATATGAAGTGGTTCTAGAAACAAAACAAAAATCTCCCAACAGCACAAATGCAAAATGGGGACAAACTGTGAATAAAAATGGTTAAAGGCAGGCCTCAGTTTACTGCTGGCATAGTTAATATGCTGCACCAGGTTGGAGGGAGATAACAGCAGCTGCTGCTCTGCTGAAACACCCACCCAGAACAGCGCTCGGTCACCGCGCAGCGCTCGCCTACAGCCACCACCGCTGCTCAGCCAGGCACCACAGACTCCAGGAGACATCAAAATATGGCAGCAAACCACAATGTATTCCTGCAGAAGACAATCAGCCACCAATACCATATTGTAATAGCAGCCAAAGGCAAGAAAAGAATAAAAAAAAAAAGTATTCTTGACAGGGAGAAGTCTTTAATGTTCTGCAGATACAAGAAAAAGAGATGTATTGCACCTGCAGCAAACAATGTGAATAAAAGGAATTGTATTAGCAGGAGCTAAATAAATATTTGCTAAATAATATATAATATGCATTTTTATTTTTGAGTTTTCAGCTGTTCTTTTCAAACGCCTCTAATGATTCAGTAGCTGAATTAACTAACTGAGGGGGAAAAAAGCCCCAGTCTCTGGAAAGCAGCTTAGATGTGGAAGGACAAATACTCTGAATTAAGATATCTTGGTCTCCAATCTCAGGGTTTAATTTACTCAGTTTGCCTCCAAGAATTGAACAAACTTGGGTGGGCAATTTGAAGACTATTTAATCTCATCCCTAATCTATATACTAATAACAAATGTAGTGATTCTCAAGAAGCTGTTAACTGAACAAACAACAGAAAGAGAATCAGCTGTCTGCCATATGTTTCTTGTTTATTTAAACAAAAATATCCATTCTGTGTTCAATCCAGTGTCCATCCAAGTCAATGAAAAGACTCTAACTAGTTTGAACAAGTCCCAGAATAAAGTTTATGTGGTTTTACATTTGGAATCTTTTTGTGTATTAGCACAACTGTACCAAACCTCATCAGTTGAAAAACTGAACTTTAAAAGATGTGTTTAGCTGGTGTGTGTTGACATGTTAAAACTTTGCACTCCAGGAATTCAACACAGCAGCTGTTTCTTAAACTCTATTCAAAAGTCTAAGTGCTCATGGGTACATTCATCTGCCTGCTTTGTGGATGAAAAAAATCCATTTGAGCAAAAAAAACCATTGCTTTGGGTACACAAAGGTAAACCTTTTCTCATTTCAAGATGTCTTCCTATTTGCATTCATTCCAGAGGGAAGACTTTGAGAAATAAGAAATTAGTTTCTTGTGGGCTAAATAGATTCCCTAAAATTTGAGATAAAACTTGCTTTCAGCAAATAAAGGTATTATTTAAATACATTAAATACTTGGATTTCAATTTATTCAAATATCTTAATTATTACATTTAAATACAGTATTTAAATATTTAAATATAGTGTTTAAATAGAGATTAATTAAAGATAGAGGGAAGCATTACTTTGGAATAAAATGTAGAACAGCCCTCAAGAAGTTATATTAGCCTTAGTTCTGGAACAATGTCTTTGCTTCTGGTCCTACTCCAGAAGTACCATCATGCAAAGTTCCCACTCTCACCACATCCTGCAAACCTAAAAGAGGCAACATTTACCCCATTAAACCGCATTTTTTCCTTTAAAAAAGTGTTGTTTTTTGACAACACTAACAAGTTCCTTTTTTTTTTTTCCATTAAATATTGACATCTTGCAACTTTTGCTTCATTCAAACCAGATATTCAAAAAAACAAAACAAACTCAAACCACAACACCACAAAAACAAGAGGAAAGATCTCCTTGATACTTGTACCTGACCTCCAAAGAGTCATTACACAGCTTCTGGGCCCAGAACATTTTAAGAAACCAGATGTTTTTCCCACATGGAAGCCACAGCTGGGACGTGGTGGCTTAGGAAGTCAGTCCACTGAGATCTGCTGTAGCAGCCAAACCCAGCAGCCTCCTCTGCCAGGGCCTAGAGGAGGAATTCTGACCCAGTCAACCATGTTTGTAATGGATACTGCGACAGACAGAAGTAAAGTGCCTTATATAATTTGCCTGCCTGCAATTCAGGCTTTGCAGCAACCCTTGACCAAATCCTGGCAAACGAGCATGCAGGAATCCTGCACAGTTTGAGCTGCAGCCTCCACAAGCATTGCAAGCATTGCAAAGGAACATTGAAATGTTCACACACATCAAGTGCCTGGAAATTTTCAAATACTCATTTGCAAGAATTATGGTACCTCAAAGCCCAAATCTTCAGACCACCACTCCCCAAAAGAGCTGTGCTAGGGAGCAGAAATGGAAGGATTCTCCCAACAGGTGGGCAGATGCAAACTGATTTCCAAGTGCCCTCCAGCTTGGGTCTCTGTAACCCAATGAAATCTAGTCTCATCACTTATTAAATTTACTATTTTTACATTAGGGTGACAATGAAAACAACCAATTTCAAGTGAATTCAAACTTTTCCTTTTGAGTGCATCCCCCTCATTCAGTCTGGCATGGCAATACAATAATCAGCTGACAGTGCAGCACCAGTATGGCAGGAGACACAAAAGAAATTCTATTGACTTGGGCTACAGGAGGAAATTCCTCACCAGTGTGAGAGAAAACGGGGTTTGGACAGAAGTCACTGGGTTACCTGTGCACCCTTTGCCTCCCAAGTTACAACAGAGCTCTTTGCCTATGCACTCGACACACCCACACTCGTCCTCTTCCTCATCCTCTCCCAAATAACTGGCACTACCAACACTTCAATAATCCAGATTTGGGTGGCCTAGCTCCTCCAGCTCCCTCTTCCTTTCTGTATTGAGAAGCATGAAAAACTCACAGAATTTGTTTCAGTGTCACGCAGATTTTACGTTAGGCCAACGACAGGATTTCCATGAGCTTCAAGAGACGTGGCAGTAGATCCTCTTGGTGTCAAGCTACATTTCAATGTTAGATTAAACTTAGCACTTCTTTCAAGAGTTTATTTTCTCATCCCAGAACACTGGCAAACAATAAATTCTATGCTACTACATAACTCTTGCATTTTCTGTCAAGATACTTCCGTATAACATTATACATATAAACTTTCATCAAAAAGAATTGCAAAATAATACGTGGATGGAATTTCCTACCATGAAGATGCTAGTCTAAATGTTTTGATTGCATTATGTGAAACTCATAAAATGAAATTTCTACACTATAAAAGCATTTTTAGTAGATTACAAAACACTTAAGTAGCGGATATGACTAATTCAATAAAAGTCAATAGGAAACTGATATGATTACACTTTTTTCCATTTTTATTTCTGCTCCATTTATCATTTTCTCTCAAAACACATGCCCGTATCTTCACGAAATTTCATTTATATAAGCAACATTATTCGTGTTTCATGAATTTGACCAAGTTCAGAAACTAAAATTACTTGCAATCTACCTTATTGGGCTCCTACATTAAAGTTCTGACCCTGGTGGCCCCAGCTAATAGAACAAACTCTGGTGTGAGGCAGGTTTTACTTAAGCTGAAATAAAGAATCTCTATTTTCCATGTAATGCTGCAGCCACATGTCAAAGTACATTATTTAAACAAGTAATTCTACTGGCAAATGTATCCATGAAGTGGCAGATTGTGCACAAGAGCAGGAAGATAGCCCTGCTCCAAGGCCAGCCACAAGTGTCCCTCCTACACCTCCTACAAGGCAGAGCATTTCACTCCTGCAACCAAAGTCTGAAGTTATGAATACATAAAGATCCGTGTTGGGGAAAAAAAAAGAAAAAAAGAAAAAAAGGGAAAAAAAGTAATCTCCATAAACTGAATCCTGAAGTTCCTTATTTAATTTTAACTCAATCAAATTTCCCTTTCAATAATATTTAAATCTTGCTCACCATAGATCTCAAAGTACTTTACAAAGCAGCATAAGCCTTATTATCTCACTGAAGTTAAAAGGAGATTGTCCTAAGGAAGGAAAGAACAAGGATTTCAGGATTTGTCTCAATAAAAAGTATAAAAAAACCTACTAGAGTTGAACAGATCTATTACATCAGAAAAAAACTAAAATGGTAATGTATCCTTTTTTTCCATTAAGCTTTTTTATCAAATTAGTCAAAATATCATCACTACATCTTCTAATACACCACAGACTAATATCAGATCAATTTGTGGTTACAAGTTTGGGAACTTTTTCATGTGCCAAGGAAAATTTTCAGATAGAAGTTTTATTTCTCATTTACAGAAGAGATTAAGGGCAGTTTACAAGAGAGCAACAGAACCATTTTACCATCTGTCCATGCAGAAAAGGGATTTTTGAAGAGTGTAGAGTACAATTGCAATGGTCTTTTCTAGTTCAGTTTAGCAGCTACAAACATGAAGCACTGCTGGATGCAGCCACTGTCCAGGAGTGCCTGTTGGGATGTCTGGATGCTGGAGGACACCTGGAAAAGCTGGGCACATTTTTTCCCCTGGAATTTCAAAGGCGATCAATGTGTGGGACCACCAAGAGATTTTGGCCCTGAGACAAAGCTTGTCGCACCTAAGGAGCAGGGACATGAACCTCAGGTGCAAGGAAAAAAACTCCCTAAAATAACCTTGGAAAAGGCCTTCAGCAATTCCCAGCAGGGAGACAAGGCTTGGGGAGGCCCCTGAAACCAGGAGAGCTCAGGAACAAGAGCAGACCTCAAACACCAGCAGCGTGGAAAGGACACTCCTTCCTCTAGGATCACCCCAGGCAAGAGGCCAGAGGAAGACTCCCTCCATTACCAACTAAACTAAAGAATCGTGGGCTGAGCACTTTTCTCCAGAGCATGGGTTGTGCTTAGGCTGGCCAGGAATGACTTTGGAAGCTCTGGCAGGCAATGGAGTGAAGACACAGAAAGAACCCTAGTGGCAAAATCCTAGGTATCTACTAGACTTCAGACATCTCAAGGCTTGAAGGATTTAAAAGATCCCATAAATTAGGTGAAATTTAGACACCGTTTGCTTGCCAGTTCCTGGAAGTACTTTTCTTTTTAAATCACATCCTTTCTATCTCTAATAGAAGGCAATTATATATTTGGACTTGAGAGCATGTAATATTTTGAAAATTTACAATATAAATATTTCTCACAGAGTTGTAATTTTCTTCAGGTGATCATAAGAGCTACAGCACATTCATCTGACTAACAATGCAGGAAGATATATACATATTTCAGGATTAATGATAGGGTGCTTAAAGCAGCTTGCAATAATACTCAGACGAATAAGAGGTTGTCATTAAAAAAAAAGGCAGAGGAAAATTTTGGGATTGCAAACTAGAATTATTCTGCATAGGTGGTTCTACTTGTTACTTCTTTAATATGATATAACTTCATTGATGTGAATGAACAGAAAGGCATCAGATATTGTTTTGTTTATTGTCACTTAAGTGGCTCCTGATTGCTGAAGGTATCTTCATTAGACTGGGCATAAAAAACCATGTATTTAACATGGGTGCAATTTTTTGCCCATTTTCACAACATACTTTTTGCTAATACATTTAGAAGAAACTGTAAAATAAAATTTTCTATTTCTGCAATGACAAGGTCACCAGATCCAATTCAACATTGTTTAAAAAAATTGATGGCATTAGAGCTTGAGAAATTTATTTAACATTCCCTAGCCTGCAGTCTGAGCCCCTTGTTACAGGCAAAAATGCCAGTGGTAACATACTCCAAAAGCCTCATCTCCTACTACTGAAAGGAATACAACATTTGTGTATCACTCACAGTATGAGGTATTTATTTATAATGCTGCAAACTGTCAGCTCCCGTTTTATTTCCATTACATAGAGGATGTCAGGAGCTGTCAGGAGGAAGAGTTTCACCAAGGGACCAGCCATGGGAAGGCAGTGGGTGGGTTGGGTGGATGCTGCAGTGACCACACACTGCTGGCCATCAGGGAGCTCCCGTGGGGCACCACAGCCCCCAGGGTGGGGCTGGGCACAACCTCCTCCACTCAGGGCGCACTGGGCGTTCCTTGGACCAGGAAAAGGCAGAATGAAAACCTTCACATGTAATGTATATCAGGGAAGCTGTCATTTAAGGAAGGAAAAAAAAAGCATTTATACTAAAGAAAACCCCAAGCGAGGGTAAGAGAACAGCCATGATTAAATTTAGACTGAGAATTCGTCGACTATTTCTGACCATCTGAGAAGTGAAGTTGTAGAAACCTGTCTTTCTATGAGTGCTGGGTTATTAACCTAACCCATCCTAATCTGTGAGGCTCAGCCTCCGAAGGAAACACGGTGTGCACAGCTCCATGGAAGAGTGGGATCCCCTCACAGAGATCCAACCCCACTGGGAACAGCCAAGGACACGAGAGCAGATCAGGAGCATTAGCACAGCTCCCACCCACTGTTTGCTTTCTCGTCTGTGCTGTGCTTCCTCTTTCCTCCACAGCATCACAGACAACTTTATATAAATGGCTTTTGGAATCTGTTCCCTCTCTCTTCACACTTATTTTATCTTTCTTCACTCTCACTATGCATTCTAAGCCCTGCCCTTGACTTTGTCCAGTCCACCCCTTTTCCCACAAAGACTATTCTCTTCGAATCCTGCATTCTCTTTCATAATTTAACAGTCCTTTCCTCTCCCACACATCCTGGCACCCACAATTTTTATTCCCATCTGCTGCTTTATGCCTAGGATTGAAATATTTACCAGAAACATAGTAACTAGTGAACTAAATGAAGAAATGGAGCCCATTTTCCAGAGACAATGTGTAGAGAGCAAACCAGATCATCTTGTTCATCTTCAGATAGATGCACTGATGCCTCTAATCCATACTGGGAAGACAAAGAAGCAGCTTTTGGCAGGGATGAACTAAAGTATCAAAAAGTGAAGCCCAAGACACATCAGCTTTAAGATTATTTCTTTATGACCTAGACATACACATTCGTTGCACGAAAAAAAAATCCTGAACATTTTATCACTGCATATGGAAATTCCTTTCACTGTGTTCTTCTCAAACTCAAACCCATGTCTTCTCACATTCAACCAATGTTGTATAAAAAAACCTGAAGAGTCCTTACTTGCCAGGCTTGGTGGGAAAGAGAGAACACTTGATCTTTCCTTCCTGCTTTATCACATCAGAGCACTTTTGTGCTCCTGAGATGAGATTAAAGGTGACAGCAGGACAGATTAGCAAAAGAATAATAGGCTGTCTCAGGTGGTTGTTCTGCACCAAATTCTTCCACCAATATCTCCTTCTTCTCACTGCTTTCATAAGGGGCACCTGAGTGGAAGCAGACCTGGTCTTTCTGAAGTTCTTCCTGCAAGTTCTGTTCATCCCATGTTTCTCCAAGGGACCTCCTCTGCATCACTGTACCCAGGTCTAAACACACACATTTACTGACTGTGGTTAGAGAAATTTTAAAAATCCTGATACAGCTGTTACACATGCCCCAGCCTGCCTGCTGTGGTGGGGAAATTGTGCTTCCCACAAGCAACAAGGGAGAGCAAAATGGAAGTGGCAAAACAGGAGAGGAGGATTCCTTCCTCACTTGTGAGCACACCTGAGCTGCAGACACCAAACACTGCCAGGTTGAACCAGTGGGCTTGCACAGACATTTCCTGGACAGGTCAGTCCATTTGGCTGAGAGCTGCAAGAAGTGCTAATTGTTTACTTTTTCCTAAGGAATATTTTCCCACTCCTTTTGTGTTTCCCTTTTCCGCCAGACCTGCTTGTCTTGATGAGTGTCTGCCCATCAGGGAAAAAAACATCCACTGATAGAGCTGTATAAAAACTAGGAATAATTATAACTGTTATGTACCTTTCCCAAAAATAAAAACCTTAAAGTTTGAAATTTCAAGAGGTCTCTTGCATCCAGATTTGCATTTTTGGTCTATTCAACGAGGATAATAAACTTGTCATTAGCTTAACGCATGAGCTGCTGTAGATATCATCAATCATGCACTTGGTTTACTTTTACTTTTTACTTTCCATAAAATTGAGTAGCAAAGCCACTTTGCTTTTTAACATGCTAATCACTTTCAAAACACCTGTATCCCCTTTGTCAACTGTGCATCTTTTATTAGTATTGGTGAATTGGTTTTAAACAGAATTCTCACAAGTCCCAGATATGAAAGAACAATCAACATGTCAACTCACATATTAGTAAGAGACTATCACACATCAGATCTTTTCAATGTTTGTGATTCTATTGGGATAATATGGATTGAAATAGTATATCACAAACACAGAAAGGAAAGTCTCCAGTGACAACAGTACATCAATGATGTCAAAACACTGTCAAATAAAGCTATTATTCTTCCAGCTGATACTTTCACTTGCATGGTTTGCCTTTGTTATGTTGTAATTTCCCCTGTATTTTCATTGTTCAAAATTCAAGCAATTATTAATTTTATACACGCGCGTCAGATCAGACATTAAACACAGGAATATTTTAAGCATTTGGGAGTTATGCTGTTCTTCCCTCTCAAGGAAAGCTTGTCATGCCTTAAAGGGTACCATAAATGTAACCTCTTTGTTTTTAAACACCACTGAACATATAGATGAAAACTGAAAAAAAAAGCAGCTAAGGAATGCACTCTGTAGTTGAAGACATTCAATTGGAACGTATTTTATTTCATAGTCTACTATAGCAGTGGGCAGCACTATTTTAATCATGAAAAACTTTTGTAACATTATGCCCTAAAGCCCTCTCTGAGCACAAAAAGACAAGACTTTCCTGGAAAGATTTATCAAAACCACCCAAGAAAAAGCAAGATATTAATGTTTTCTAAGTGTTCTCATCAGCTTGTGCAGGCTTTGAAGTTATAGTATGCCTTAAAAGTAGGTTATTGCATGTTGTAGTACACAAAAATATTAAGAAAATATCTCTGTTGTTAAAAATTAGGTAAGTAGCAATCAAGAGATTCTTCCTAATTTACTATCCATTATCAGTGCAACTTTGAGTGAACAGAACCCCCAGCTCTAAACACAACATCTGTGGAAAGAAAGTGTATTTCCCAACTCTGTAAAGTACTATGAAATCCTGGATGAAAAGCAATTTCTTCATACAAAACTCATCAGCCCTACAATAAAAACATTATAATTGATATTACAGCACTAAGCACACTCAGCAGGAACTAATGACAAACGCTGCTACCAAGCACCATGTTTAGTGCTACACCCTTCCTCCCGCCTCTCTTCTGTGCTGTTCTGTGGAAATGTTTATCTTTTGTCTATTCTTGGGAAAAACAAACCCAAAAATATCGAAATGTCTTGCACGTCTTACCTATGGAAAGAAATAACTCAGTGTCCTGTCCCACAGTACTCATCTATGCAAGCCTAGGAGTAGAGCAATTAAACACAGATAGATATCTCTCTAAGCTCCAGTCACAGCTGACATCCCTGAAGACCTAAATCCCTTCAAACACATGGATTTTTCAGGCTGAAAGACAGGATATTATAAATAGCTGCAAAGAGACAATTCAATAATTATATTACAGCTTCACCCAGTCTAAAAATATTCATAGAGTAGAAATTTTTTTAGTAAGTTTTCAGAGTGTAGAAATATGACTGTTAGCCCATGATTATATTCCTGCTTTGAGTATGAAAGAGCCACAAAATTTTCCTGTAACACATAGACACCTGTAACAACACACAAAATATAATACCTGCTTCCTGACAAAACCATTTGTTGCATGTGTCTCTGTAATGGCAAAATGGAAACACTGATTCTTTCTCCTTTAATCTCTGTACTTCTTTTTGAAGATAGCATTGGGCTGATTTTTTTTTTTGCTTTTTTTTTTTCCCTAAATGAAGAAAATAATACCTTTGGCACATTCTGTCAATGATTCTGTCATTTTGCAACCTGCCCACAGAAAACCTGTCTCCATAGTCCTTCTTTCATCTATTTAGCATCACTTCTTCAGAAGAAGCTACTGCACTTGTAGCTGTACCAACACCCCAATCTTGGGCTAAAGCCTGAGATTAGAGGTAAATATGATCTGTCTGGGGAGGTGATGTTGCCCTCAGGGCTGCCTCTGGCAACCAAAATGTAATAAATCAGAGGGTAGGGACTCCCCTTAAACACTGAGAGGGCAGCTCACTTCCCAGGATCTAGTAAGCAGAGCTGTCATGCTCAGATCTTATGACTGTGACTAAAGAAAGCCATGATTTATTGATATGATTGTTGTTATAATAGAGTCCTAATAATAGCTGGCACTGGACATACACGTGGTGCTTGTGCTGAGAATATTTTCAAATAATTCTAAAGAGAATGTGGAGATTTGAGGTAATTCTGTAAAAACAGAAGTGATATTGTTACATTGGAGTAAGAGGTGGCTGCTTCAGCCTTAGCCCTGGGACAGCAGCGGGGGAGTCAGGGCTTACCACAGGAATTCTGCATTTCACATGATTAAATTAACCCACTTAAGGATTTGAAACAATGCTATGGTTGCAGCTAGGGGAGAAGGCACAAAGAGCACATCCCTAGGGCTGCTCTGGTGGTGCTGCAAGAGAGATTCTGAAGAAAGAGTTGGCATCTCTTGTTCAGCCAAGGGGGTACTGGGTGGGACACTGGCAAGTTTTTGACCCCAAAACATTTCCATGCTTAATATCTTGTTTGTTCCTCCCATGCTAACTCTATCAGTTAAAAAAAAAAAGAAAAAGAAAAGAAGAAAAACTATTGCTCACAATCCCTAACCTTCTTAGAAGATGGATTCTCCATGATAAGTAAGACTTTAACAGGACCCTAACACAGCTCAATAAGGGACATCTCAAATCCTCAGTGCTCCCTCTGACTTTCATGCACTGAAAATAAACTGATTGGTTTTGAAGTTACAAAAAATGGCCAAAAAAGTATTTTTCCTCCAGCAAGCAGCTTCAATAAACTTGAAATGTAAAAAAATATTATCACATTTTGAAACCATATTTCCTAAGTCTGTAGCCTGGTCAGATAAAACCTTCAGAGTGGAGATTTCTAAAAAGTATTCACTTCTACAGCTATTTAGTTTGCATTTAAATTAAATTAATCTGAAAGGCATACTAATATATATTTATTTGGTTCAATCATTGCAAGCTGACTTTATTTGGGAAGTGTTATATACATCTTGCTGAGTCTAACACATTTAAATTTAATGAAAATAATATTCACCAAGTATTTTTCCTCATATGATCACTCTCAATAGTAATTTCCTGTTGTTATTCTCCTCTCCTTAATCTAAATTCTGTTCAACTTGCTTAAGTAAGTAGTAATTTGTCCTTCTGTGCATGATGGTTGTGGTCTCTCATCACACTTACAGGACTTTTTCCACTATAATGGCAATTTATTCTGTGGGAAGAAGAGCTCCTCTTGATGATGATGACTAAATTATGTGTGTATCAGAAAATGTGGCTCAGATTAAAAATGGAACTGAGTGGACATTTTGTGCCTTTTGTCCATCAGAGCTTGGAGGGGAGGCAAAAAATACAGAGAGAAGACCTAGGAAAAGACTTCTGAAAGAGTCCCGTGAACTACAGCCACTCCCCCGAATTACCACTGTAAATCATTTATGCTGCCCTGGAATTGTGCAGTGGGGAGAAAGGGGCGAGGCAGACCTAACACCAGGCTTGGTGCTTCTATTTCATCAGTTCAGGGAGCAACAGAATGTGGCTGCAGCCCACAGAACCAGGCTACAAAGGTTAAACGTGCTGTAGAGCTGCACCCGAAGTGTTTGGCACCTTCCGCCCTCCTCTGCACAGTGCTGCAGTCCAGGAGTTCTGGTCAATCTGAAACTAATTATTTCATGGTAGACAAGTGTATTTCTGTAGGATGAAGCTCCATTCAGCACTTGTCTCCAAAGCTTTTAGAATCTTATTATAATCCATGTGACCTGTTTCTATTTTAAGTGGAGTAATTCACCAAACTGACACTGATAATTCCAACTAAAGTTTTGCAGTCAGTCACAGGAAGTACTGAGTGGGGAGATTTCTTTCTTTCTTTCTTTTGGTATTTTTTGGGTATCTATTGTAAAAGTAGGAGTTAATCTTGAGACAATGCAGGTTTTGGAATACACTGTATGCACCCTTAAAACCCAGGCAAGGCTGGCAGCAACTGTTCAGTTGTCACAGTTGATTTCCCAGATACTAGAATAAGGTGTTCTGAGAAGGATGATACTTGGATAGTATGATTTTTTAAATATTTGGTTTATAAGCACTAGAACAAGATAAAGTCAATCTGGTATCACAGGAACTCATGTAGTAACCTGCACCAGAAACAAAAAGATCAGCTTGAGATCTCAGGCTGTTCTACCACATCTATCTGTAAAATAGTTTTAAATTTTTATTTTTTTTTACAAAGAATCAAAAGCATGGTCGATTTCTCATGTGATTTAGCACCTTTTCTGTGTGACAGTAAAGGGAGAGGCAATACCTGCATGCTTCCCAGACTCATTGTGTGAGATGACCTTTCAAAAATCACTTTGCCATGGAATGGCTCAGCTCCCCACCTGTAAGGTGGCAAAATATTTCTTATGACACAATAAGCACCTTCAAGATCTACTAGAACGTGTCAGTTAATACCTGTGCAACAACAACAGTACAGAGCTTTAGGCAATAAACAAGATTCTTAAAAATTTGTAATTAAATGAGAAATAAACACCCCATTCTGCTCAGCACTTGTTCAGACACACCAGCAATGAGATGTCTAGTTTTGGTCCTCCCCAGGTCATGACAGACACTGAAATCCTGCCAGTGATGCAGTAGGAGGCCACCACAAGGATTAAGATGTTTAAGATAAAATACAAAGAAACGTTGAGGGTCTTGGATTTGCTTAGCTTAGAGGGCTGAGAGCACTGAGTACAAACACTGGCAGTCAAAAATTGCAGCTAACCTTGGCAAGAACCATGCCTTGACAGATCCTAATTCTGCTGAGAAGTATTCCCGTAAAAGCCTGCATAGTTTGTCTTGCTCTGGAACATTAAAATGTAGGAAATGCAAGGAAGACCTTATGGCACTTGAACAGCCAATTCCATTGATCCAGTGCAGGCACAAGGATCAAACCCTTGCCTGTCCACTCCAGACTTTGTGAGAAATGTTTGCCAATAGCATTTGTGAATGTATTTCTGAAGCAGAGGAGATGGATCGCAGATATTGTGATTCTGTGGGAAAACACGGCAGCTCCCCAGACAAATCACCCCCTTGCATTAAGGAGCTGATGTGACACTTCCTTGCTTGTTCATGCAAAGCACTGCCCTGCTGGTGTCTGTCATTAAATGGATGCTTTAACCAGCAGTGGCCAGGAGCTTTCTCCATTGCTCTGTCACACAGCAAAGACTGAACCTCTTCCACAGGAAACCATCCAGGGAACATCCCTTGGGTTGGTTTGTTGGGATGGATATTCTACTACTGGCAAAGGGAATCTTCTGCTGTCCAGGGGCAATATAAAAAAAAAAAAAAAAAAAAATTTAAAAAGGTAAAAAATGCAAGTGATCCTCAAAGCTGGTAGACTAAGTAGAATTCTGATATCTGGGCAGCTCTTAACAAAATGAGCAAATTATCTGATTAATAAACAGGCAGAGGTAAATGGCCTAAGTACAGTCACATCTGAGCTGGAACGACTGCTTCTTCCACAAATATGAAGAATTTTTACCTACACACACAGAATGAGGATAGACATCATTATCCATGTTTGTTCTTCATATATTGGATGAGAATATCTGAAGACTATAATAAAGCACATGGATTTTTTTGTCTCTGCAACATTTAATGTGTTCTTGAATTTAAAGTATCCCCTATAAAAGAGATGAAGACTGAAGGAAAATGAGCACCAACAATTGCTTATCAGAGAACCAACAATAATGCTCTCCACATATGGGTTACATGGAAATGACAATAACAAAATGAGAACTAAAAACTTACATAATGCACATCATTGGCAATGCTGTCAGAAAATCAATCCAGACAAATTTAAGCTTCATATTGAATTCATTACTTTTCAAAAATATTTCAGATAGTCCAAAATGCTTCTCCATGCCAGGAATTTACTCACAGCTGCATAACATGTTGGTGAGGACAATTTCCTTAAGTGCAGGAAAGGATAAAAAGGAATGCAATTGTAACTGTAATGGCACAGGAAAAGAAAACTTATATATGTGGAGTTGCATTAGATAGCCAAATAGATATATTTCTGCTCAATTATCCTGACTATGTGCACAATACCAGCTTTAAAATTATTTGAAACTTTATTATGTGTTTCAATGTCATGATTACTGCTGCATCCATGATGAAGTAAAAACATTAAACATTTCAAAAGAGTATCCTGGAGGCCATCCAGTAATTAATTTTACTAGGAAAACTGAGAGAAGAAAATGAATGTGGATAACAAAGGTTGTTACGCACATTACAAAACAGTGGCCACAAACATTTTTGCTGTTGATTTAACAGAAGTTGGTGACCTTACTGGATAAACAAAGAGAAGCAAAAATCACATTTAACTAGCATGGGGCACCTCTGCAAAAGTAGTCCTCAAAGCTGGTAGACTAAGACTAAGTAGAATTCTGATATCTGGGCAGCTCTTAACAAAATGAGCAAATTATCTGATTAATAAACAGGCAGAAGTAAACTGACCTAAGTACAATCACATCTGAGCTGGAACAACTGCTTCTTCCACAAATATGAAGAATTTTTACCTACACACACAGAATGAGGATAGACATCATTATCCATGTTTGTTCTTCATATATTGGATGGGAATATCTGAAGACTATAATAAAGCACATGGATTTTTTTGTCTCTGCAAAATTTAATGTGTTCTTGAATTTAAAGTATCCCCTATAAAAGAGATGAAGACTGAAGGAAAATGAGCACCAACAATTGCTTATCAGAGAATAAGCAACAATAATGCTCTTCACATATGGGTCACATGGAAATGACAATAACAAAATGAGAACTAAAAACTTACATAATGCACATCATTGGCAATGCTGTCAGAAAATCAATCCAGACAAATTTAAGCTTCATATTGAATTCATTACTTTTCAAAAATATTTCAGATAGTCCAAAATGCTTCTCCATGCCAGGAATTTACTCACAGCTGCATAACATGTTGGTGAGGACAATTTCCTTAAGTGCAGGAAAGGATAAAAAGGAATGCAATTGTAACTGTAATGGGCACAGGAAAAGAAAACTTATATATGTGGAGTTGCATTAGATAGCCAAATAGATATATTTCTGCTCAATTATCCTCACTATGTGCACAATACCAGCTTTAAAATTATTTGAAACTTTATTATGTGTTTCAATGTCATGTTTACTGCTGCATCCATGATGAAGTAAAAACATTAAACATTTCAAAAGAGTATCCTGGAGGCCATCCAGTAATTAATTTCACTAGGAAAACTGAGAGAAGAAAATGAATGTGGATAACAAAGGTTGTTACGCACATTACAAAACAGTGGCCACAAACATTTTTGCTGTTGATTTAACAGAAGTTGGTGACCGTACTGGATGAACAAAGAGAAGCAAAAATCACATTTAACTAGCATGGGGCACCTCTGCATCCAGAAGATTGTAGAGGTCGTTTACTCTTATATATTCTAATTTTGTGAGCAAAGAAAATCTGTACAGGTTTTGGAGATGACCAGTACAGGCTGTACTGCCATTTGAGAAAAGGAAATAAATAAAATAACAGCAAGTTTGGCATCCATTAAAGAAGGAATATCTTTCAGTGTTGAGGTGAGACTTATCTGCAAACTGAAATAAGATCTTAGTATTTGGTTTAAACTATGCTACATGAAAACGGAGAAAATACTTATCTGCACTTAAGGCAGGACTTTGAAGTACACTGGAATGTTTGTCTTCTACGTGAACTGTTGGGAAAAATCTATGGATAATCTTTCCTAGGAAAGCAGTCATAGGGGTTCAAATTTGCTCTGTCCTTCTTGACAAGTCAAATAAAACCAGCAAGCTTTCCCTTTGCACAGATTTCTAGGCAAAACAGAAAAGCAACTCATGCTTGCAGTTGTGTGCCTACAAAATGCCGGTGGGTAAGGAATATTTCTGTGTTTACTCCTACATTGAAATTTATACCACAGGTTATTCACATTTACCTGCTACCTGAGACTCAGGCACAAGGTAAGGGATGCATCCTGTGCTTACCATTTTGTATTCAAGAGGAGTTGCCCTGGTCTAGGCATCCTAGACAGCAAGCAAGCTTACATTCACAAGCCATATTTATCTATGAGTATGACACAAAACTGATTGAAAACAAAACAACTGATGGGAAAAAAAGCAGAATGAAATCTGTTTATATTAATATCAACTCCCATAAGTGAAACAAGATGATTGTAACAGCGAGTGTTTAACATTCCTAAGCCTCGCTGTCAAAAAGCAAAAACACAATGCTACAATTAATCAAATAAACATTAAAAAGATAATTTAATCATCATTCTGTTCCACCAGCCTTAAATGAAGATTTCAGTTAAACAATAAAGTATAAACTACATGTACAGAAGTTCTTTTCTCAAGGAAAGGTTCACACTACTTGTCTATCATTTGTGTATGCCACCAGTGCACCTTTCCTTGCTTTGTGCCATTTCATAGAGCAATAATTTTGATTGGTTTTTCTTATGTGCACCTTTTTCAGCCCAGTGCCAGGTGCAGCAAGGAAAACACTCAGGCCTCATGCTTCAAACACATCTGAGATGCTTCCATTTTTTGGTTTTTTCACTTTTAAGGCAAGGAGTTGAAGTCTACTGAATCTCAGCACTTGCTACAAATTGATTCCATTTAATTAGATAATATTTTTCTGAGCATTTGAATTTGAAATTTGACTGTACACTTTGTGTTCTTTCCAGCTTACACAGCTATACAGCACTGCATAAATTATATTTGTATTGAAGATGGATAGATGGTCTTTAAATTGTACATTATTGGAGAATGGACGCTGTGTAAGTAGGTGACAAAACCCTGCTGTCACCAGACATCAATCAGTTCTGCATATCACCAGGCTCCAGCATTACTGCCAGAAGATGGGAAGTGTCCCACATGAGGAGCACTGTGCTGCCCAAACGCAGAGAAGGGGACAACAGCCTAATAAGAACTCTGTGATTAGTAGGAATTAATAATTAATCCCACCTTTTTAATCTTTGCTTTTAAACAGTTAAGCTGCCACTTAGAAGAGGCATATTGTCAGCAAAACCTAATTCTTTTTAATCCATGTGCTGCCTGCATGACATTCCTGTGGTTTTTCCCACACACACTGAACTCGGAGGCAATGCCAAGGAGACAATATCTTGCTTAACACAAAATCTGTGTTAAGCCTTTCACAAAGTACAATAACTCCTTAAGTATCCATGAAAACCCATGGCAAGCACTTTCAGACATGGGATGATGTCTTTCATTTTGACTTTAAAGCTGAAAATTCAGTCAGCTTGAAATATTCTGTATCAAAAGTTGAGACAGAGCATCCATTAGCATTGCTCCACTGAACTTCATTGTTCGGCTATGAAACCTCTCACCAATGATGCTTAATTTATACTGCATTTGCAAAGGCAACAATTACCTCTAATGCCATTTTTCCTTTGTTCTGATGGCCTTTTTTGATCTCTTACCTCAGTGAAAAATCCTGTGATTTTAATCAATACGTAGTTAACAGCAAAATGTTGTAAAAACATCTTCTCTGACTATGTCAAAACTCCCCTGTATACCATATCCAGCATCTAGAGACTGATAACAAAAAACATGTCAAGTGCAACATCACTAAGCAGTAGCCAGCTCTTATTTTAATAGTATTCATAAATGGTGGCTAATTTAAGTGCATTGTATTGGACTGATAATGGAGTCTCAGTTATTGCTCATCTCTAGAAGCATCTATTCATATGTAAAGCAAAGACATTAGCCATGTAATTAGCCTGCAGCATAACTATCATCCTTCACTCAATCATTTCAGTTCCAACTGCCCAAACAATAGTAACATTTCACAATGTTTTCACTTGAAATAGCTGGTGCCTTAATCATAGTGTGAATTTCTTATGAAAAGCTCCCACAGATAGTGTACATCATGCTGGGAAAATGAGTTTAAGTACAAGAAACCGATTAAAACTCTAACAATCTCCTAAGGATAATTTGTTAAAGGGGTTTTGTTACTTTGCGTTCACTCTAAAAATAATCTGGTTCTTTATTAAAAGGTTCAGCACCTAAATAACTACTTAAGATTGTATAAGAATAATCAATGTTTTTCCCTTTGTTGGCTACATACATTTATATTAAACAGAAATGCAATTTTACTGTTAGTTTTAATAATATTTCCACACATTTCTATTTCATTATTCATGATTCTGTTCTGAAAGAAAAGATAATATAATCACTCAAAGCAATTATTAGAAAGATCTAAGTTCATTTTAAGATGGAAGTTAAATTAAAAGGACCTTTATGGTGTTTTCTGCCATGGTAGGGCCCTGGATTCTAAGACTTGTGTATCCCATCTTCCTTTTGTTCCTATGTTCTTGTATTTATCAATGTTGTTTTCAAGACATTAAGTTTCACATGTTTTGTAACATATTCCTTAGTTATTTTAATCAATGCCTACAGTGTCAGTTAAGGCTGACTTTGAAGGTCACTCTGACATGAACCATCCATCCCTGCTTGTCAATGCATTCATTGGTGTCTACAGACAAAAACCATCCCCAGGGCTTTACTAGGAATGATCTGCCTCAGGCAGGAGCAGCAAAGCTGTTCCTGCTCATGGAAAGGAGGGCTCATTGTTAGGAGGGATTTTGTGGAAAGGATGGGCAGGAAAGGATGGGCTCATGGAAAGGATGGGCTCATGGAAAGGATGGGCTCATGGAAAGGATGGGCTCATGGAAAGGATGGGCTCATGGAAAGGAAAGATGGGCTCATGGAAAGGATGGGCTCATGGAAAGGATGGGCTCATGGAAAGGAAAGATGGGCTCATGGAAAGGAAGGATGGGCTCATGGAAAGGATTGGCTCATGGAAAGGAAAGATGGGCTCATGGAAAGGATGGGCTCATGGAAAGGAAAGATGGGCTCATGGAAAGGAAAGATGGGCTCATGGAAAGGAAAGATGGGCTCATGGAAAGGATGGGTTCATGGAAAGGATGGGCTCATGGAAAGGATGGGTTCATGGAAAGGATGGGCTCATGGAAAGGATGGGTTCATGGAAAGGAAAGATGGGCTCATGGAAAGGATGGGCTCATGGAAAGGAAGGATGGGCTCATGGAAAGGATGGGCTCATGGAAAGGAAAGATGGGCTCATGGAAAGGATGGGTTCATGGAAAGGAAAGATGGGCTCATGGAAAGGAAAGATGGGCTCATGGAAAGGATGGGCTCATGGAAAGGAAGGATGGGGTCATGGAAAGGAAAGATGGGCTCATGGAAAGGAAGGATGGGCTCATGGAAAGGAAAGATGGGCTCGTGGAAAGGAAAGATGGGCTCATGGAAAGGAAAGATGGGCTCGTGGAAAGGAAAGATGGGCTCGTGGAAAGGAAAGATGGGTTCATGGAAAGGAAGGATGGGCTCATTGAAAGGTTTATCCCAGATCCTGAATTCTACAATCTGGGCTCGGAACTGTTACCAGGACACTGCAGAGATTTGCAGGTTGAGTTGAGGATCTCCAGTTCAAGATTGTGAGGTCAGGCTAACAAATTCCAAGTCAATTTTGTGTCTCAAACACAAAAATGAACCCTTACAAGGGACTCCAAGAACGACCTCATGTATAAGGTACTGAGAGCAGTGTTTAGTTTATCTACAAAGAGCATCCTTAAAAGCAATCTGACACAGAAAGGCATCAGCAGGTGGGAAGGAAAGAAAAAAAAAAGAGAGAGAGGAGGATTGGGATCCAGAAAAGCCAAAACAGTCACTTAATGCTCAGAAAAAATATTTTCTCCAGCCATATCACAGATATTCTTCTTTGTATTCCACTCATTTATCTAAGGAACAGTAAAGTGAGCCTTTAAATTTAGTCTCTTTCCACATTAAATTCTTTTTTAGCATTTCATAAAAACATTTAAATCTTTTCCTCAAACATCTTCAGTTGGGGAGAAAATAATTGGAAAACTACTACAATTTGCAAGAAAAGTCTACATAAATTTACCTCAGCGTATTATGTAAAATGACTGAATACCTCAAAGCTTCAGTGTGTGTTAGCTGGCAAGTTTCCAGTGCTGTTCCAATAATTTCTACTCCAATAACAGTATGATAAATAATTTTACTGAGCTAAGATGGAACTGAAGTTGTGTGCACTTTCACAAAAATATGATTATCTTAAAATCAAATATGAGATTTTCCAACTGAACATATGAATAAGAGCTGCAAATGTGATGTCAGTGCCTAGTAGGGGCCCTAAGAGTAATGGAAGTGAAATGACATGTATATTGTATTATCTTTAGAGTAGTTTGGAGACCTGGTTTTATGGACAGAATGGCAAAACAGCACAGGAAAATGTGAATTAATTAATCTAAATGATAGTGCAGAAGGTACTCTCCGACCTAAGCTGCAGATAATGAGAAAAAAACAGGCAATTGCACTTCTTAACTTGCCAGAGTCCCAAGGTGAAGCAAGAGTAGAGTTCTCAGTTGCTCAGGGAAACTTTCAGCAAGCCCAAAATGGAAAGGGCCACTGAAGTACTGCGTGCTGGACCAGCTCCATTTGTTTAATTTAAGGGAGACAGCTGCTGCGATTTACATAAATTGTGCTTTATTGATCCACAGAGATTCTTGTGGCAGCTTGCCTTCCCCCAGAAAAAAAAAAAAAAAAGAAAAGAAAAGAATGCCTTGTCATCCTCCCCACGTCTTAGAGGCACCAGAAGAAATACTGAGGTTTTTTGCATTAACTCAGAGTTTAGAGTGGAAGTTTGAAGAGGTGCAATACCAACTTGCAGTATCAGAGACTAGGTTTGGGTTTCATGTGGGAAGAAAATACATCAGAAATAGAGATGGGAGGAAAAGCACCTTGTAAAGCATGTAAAACAGCAGGCTAAAGATGGGAAAATGAAAATATTTGTGCATGAGCTCAGTTTTCTTCCTTGGGAATTTTTTTAAAGAGAGGAATTAATATATTTTTGGGGGGATAGTGGTAAATATAGATCTCTGAGGGCAAGGAGCAAAGCATAAAGGAAGGCCCAGAGGATCCAAGCTTTCATGTGAGCTGCCACTTCAATATGTGCATTGCAGGGGACAGGTAGGATAAATCAAACAATGTTTGTACAGTGTTGTGGAAATTGCAAATGATGTAAAAGTGCTAAGAATTATTATTAGGTATAAGATACATGCAAAGAAATCTGTAAAATAAAATTAAAAACAAAAAACACAAAAAACACCATACCAAGCCTAACGCCAGCTAACCAAGATATTCTAATTAAACACACATACTTCTGTCAGGTACTCAAACTTGTTTCCATGCCAGTGTCAGCCTCTGGATTAGCCATGGGCAACTACTGGGAAACAGCAAGAGTAGAAAAGGAAGAAAATAAAATGTCTGTTGAGCCACAGGGTGTTGGGAAAAGAAGAAGGAGGCACTGGAGAACTGCAGCATGATCCTCAGGCAGAACACTCTGAGTGCTCTGCCCACCCACAGCCCACACATTGCTCTGGGCTAAAACCCAGCTCAGTCCCAATGCAGCCAACAGAAAATGACATTTGCGACATCCTAAGGTTAGCCTAACATTAATTAAACCATCACAGCGCTGCACTATTATCCTCTTTACTTATTTCTTTTGTGGATTTTACTTTTCCTTGAGAAACAGTCATTTCCAATTAGAATTTCGTAATAAATCTGAATGTCAGAACTCCCCAAGTATGAATGTCATCTTTGTTTAGAGGCTGGAAGGAAGAACTGGAAGCAGAGATGTCCTTGAGCACTAAAATTAGCTGAAATCCTCATCTACCACAGGAACCTGAATGTGGCATTAGACCTCAAACTGGCTAAATCAGAACTGCTGCAAAAGAACATTCCAAGACTTGTTTCCCTGAAAGCCTGTGGTGATCCCTGGCAGTGCTGAGATTCCCAAGAGAAATCAGAACCTGGCAACTGCCAATCCAACACAATGAAACCATCAAATGCTGCATACAGCCTTCTGATTTTCCCCTTCCCACCAATATTTTACCAGTGAGGATTTCATTCTCTACAATCTCTGCTCTGATGCCTCAGGACCACGGAAAAGTTTGGACCTGAGGGATTTCATGCAAGTGGCTAAGAGTGAGTCCCTGATCTTTCCAAGGTTTTTGTGCAAATGCCACAAAACCTCCGTGCAGGGGATGCAAATCCACCTTCCCAGTCAAGGACCAGCTGCCTGTGTGGTAATTTCCCTTCCATAATTTGCTGCACTGAAAGATACTTTGGGTAGATCACCAGGTAACACCTTCATGCAAAACTTGCAGTAAGGAAACATGGATCCCATCATCCAGATTCCCTTTGAGGTATTATTATATCAGGTGTATGATTACTCACCTCCATCTATTGTTAGACACTCTGCATTTTCCTAAGAAAATTATGATACTGATTATTAAGCAACAGATTTTTTTTTTTTGCCAAAGGCTACACAACAATAAATTTTTTTTTTTTCAAATATAATTGTTTCTGTTCAAAAGCAAGTGTTTATAAACATGTTGCCATGTGAACTGAATCAAGAAAACTGCCCTTTCTTCTTTTATCTCAGCCTTCAGGAAAAGTGAGAACTGCATTAAAGATGGGGTTTAACCTTTCAGTAAAGTCGTTGCAGGCATTTTGAATATTTTCATACGGCTAAGTTTGTTCAATATTTTGTAGATAGTGCTTTGTACTGAATGCCAGAGCTGCACACTTAGAAAATGGCAGTAGAATTTAGCAATATTGCTGCATACCAGTGGTAAGCCTACATTCGCTACCCAACATTTCACTCTGCCATCCTTCACTCAAAGCAATTTAACATGGAAAAAAAACCACAACTAAGGGCACCAGGTAGACCTGAAAAGGCACAAAAAAATAAATCACTTTGTCCTGCCAACGTTAAGACTGAACCATGAACTTTCTTGCATTTGGAATTTTGTAGGAGGGAATAGATCTTGAGATCTCCTGCACAGAAGCTGGGTTTATTCCACCTCAAAGTTTTTCACTCCATGATTCCCCTAGAACAGCCAATGCTGCAGCAGCATCTGTTTTAAGCAACTCCAAGGTTTGGAATATACAAGAAACATGGAATTATTTACTACAGTTTGGGCCCTGATAGTTACCAGGATAGGCAGATGAAGAAAGTAGCAGCAGCTCCAAACACAGAACTCTGGGTTAAGCAAAACTTGTCTTTCCCATTATAACAAGATATTATAGTCTGCACAATAAAAGTCTTCTGGACTAAGCAATCATTTTCTTGGTTAAATGCTTCTTACTGTCAGCATCAAGGCTTGTTGCTTTAGAGAAAATCCTCCTTTTTAAAATAAAAGAGGTTGGTTTTGACATGCAAAATTTGCTTTTCAACTGATAAGAAAAGTCACAGAAACACAATATTTATAACCTGAGGATGTCTGCATTGAAAGTGAAAGCAAACTAAAATATGATAAACTGCACAAAACCAAGCAAAATTGTTTCTTTGCTCCATTAAAGTATTAGGTGGAGGAAATCTGTTCTGATTCATTTTCTTGTAAATGAACATTTTTACTGAGATATTTATGTATGCAAATAAAACAGAATAATTAACAGTACAGGAGTAATATGAGTGTGTACAAAACTGCCCATTAAGATTCCACACACAGTCCTGATTACTGACATGGGAGAGATTCTTATGGCTTGGAAAGTTCAACAAGAGAGTCCTTTAGTGGTAGAAATTGTATAAAATAGACACTATTAAAATATTTCTTAAACTATTGCCAGCATCTATAATGACAAGAGGCTTTGAAATTTTAACTTTTCTATTGTTTGATTTACAACCCCCCCCCAAAATATGTTTACTTGTAAAGCTATTTATCTTTCTGTCAACCAACCCACGTGGTTTATGGTGGTGGTTTCACATTGTTATTGTATTTCACAACTCAGGTATTTGGATACCCAATTGTATAAAAGACTACTTTCAAACAGTTAAATCCCCAAAAGAAAACGGGATGTGAGCCAAAAAATTTTAAGTGAGATGAACCAAAGCCTGGAATACATCTGTGTTTACACATGGTCTGTTAGTCTGCAAATATATGTGGGCAACTGTGCACACCTAATTCCACAAATCTGAGTTCATAAATTCATTTCCTTCACTCCCAGTTGACACTGTCAATGTATTCTTTAGTCTTTTTGCTGAAAGAGGATCAAGTGTGCCAGCCATGAGAGTGACTTTTGAGGCTGCAAACACTTTCCAAGAGAAAGGGACTGATAAAACTGCCTTACTTTGCATATGGTAGGAAAACAGAAGATACCAAAGGTTATTTACTGCTGATATGTTCCACATTTAAAGGAACAATCTTAAGCCCACTGCCTGTCCCTTGAGCCATCTGGTCCCTCCATTATTAATTGTTCTACCCGACCTTCACAAGAGAAGAAAAATATTGTTGTATCTTCTTTTATCTTGTCTTATAATAGGAATCATGTTTCATAGTGTTGAAATAAATTACTTGCACAGTGATCAAACATCTTAGCTTCGTTTCAGCGTTTAATCACCCATGAAAGCCTTTTATTGCTTTGTATACTCCAAAGTCATGAACATTATTTCCTATCTATTCTATGGAAAGTATTTTTCATTTTATTTTTCAATTAAATCTCAAATTCTATCGTTCTTCTAGCAAGCACTTTGGTGTAATCCAAATGTATGAAAGACCTTTGTTTCTCTGGTATTTAAAGTAAAATACTCTGGCTAAAGTAATACTGATTTCATTGACACTACTTTATTTCCACTCAATATATACATTTAAAAGCCTCAGAAAATAATAATAACAACAAATAAAATCAATACATCAGGCAATGGAACAGACTATGGTTTTTCTAAAATCCATTATGTTTTCTAGGCTGCTTGTCAAAGCATCACTGCAAAACAGTAGTTCTGCACCAATTCTGCCTGAAACTCTCACCAAGTTTATGGATGTTTCAGACAATTCTTTAGTGTCACAAACCTCAGTATAGGTTGTGCAACACACCTAGATTTCTGTTTGGTGAGCTAGCTCAAAGTCAAACTGCTCTTTCAGATGAATAAGGAAAACCCACATCTTTACTAATTAGAGAAAAAAAACCCCACACTTCAAGATTTTGAATAGCAAAACACACACACACACCAATTGCTACTGTAGAAAGCCAGCTTAAGAAAGATATAATGGAGAGAAAACATTTCTTGAAAACCCAGTCAGTCTGTGTCACAATCAGGGAATTTTATTACATCCTACAAGTATTAGTGCAGCTGAAACAAGTGTAACAACTTACAGTGACAGAGGAACTAAAGCCTCATCCAACATCTCTAACAAGGCTGTGAACAATTTGAACCAACTTTTACGTTGGCCCTGTTTTGGGCAGGAAGGTGGTTCTCAGAGGAGCCCCACCTTTATAATTCTGTTCATCCATAAACCATAGGGGTTGTTATCAGGAATACTTAAGAACATATTAACTTAACCCGTTCATCATAACAAACTTTTCAAAAGTTCTAATTTTCAAACAAGCTCTAGGAGAGTGTTTCAATAGAAGCATTGGTGGCAAAGCAAAATAACCAGTTTTACGATGAATTTTAGGAACTTACTGCCCCATCAGCCACCTGCAGCAAGGCAGGACTGGCACAGATGAAACAAATTTTCCCTCTTCAATGTTCCATTGAAAGTCTTTTCAGTAAACAACCATTACATTTTTTTTATATAGAATATAAAGATTTCTGGTATGTGAAGAAGAAACATTCACCCTTTTAGATCTTCATCCAGTTTAAATCAGAGTTATGGCTAATAGTTCACTAATTTCTGATTGTGAAAACATAAATTATTTCACGTCTTATATAAATTCACTTTTATTGAAATATGATGGCTGTGAATTTGGATGCTGAATTCCAAAATGAGACAAATGTTATTTTTGTTACAGTAGCTTTTTCTACCCCTTGAGAATTTTTCCATTCTCATTGGTTTCATAGATTATGAGTTTTTAGATAGTAGTAAAGCTTCTTATGCATAAATATGAGAAAACAGTAGAAAAAGAAAGAATAAATAAACAGCATCGGTTTGGAATGATTATTTAGCTGATAGACTTTGGTCTTAAGGAAACAAGGAAAAATGCATCCTCTAAAATGATAAATGTTTGAAAAACTTAGTTATTTACTTGTCCCACTTAGGGCTGGGGATATTTTACTCTGAACATTACTGAGAGCACACAAATAGATTATATTGATTTCAATTAGAAAATCATGTGAATAGATCTGTCACCCTCGATAGCCTTTCACTGGAACTTTGATTGTTGTATTATGAGCTGAAACTGCACATATTATTAGAGACAATACTCAAGTGAAAAAGCACATTTATTCTAAAGACAGATTAATATATTTTTAATGGTGTTAAGCATTAGCAGCTACTACTACCAATATCAGTTAGGTTACCAGTATTATCATGAAATAGTTCTCTCAAATTAGGGGGTTTGGGGGTTTTTATACAATATATTAAAAAAAAAAAAAACACATTTCTAAGTAGAAGATAATTAAGAATTCCTTCACAGACATGAATTCTGTACAAATCCACACCAAATTTTCTAAAGCTTTCACTCCATGTCAGAGCACAAAGCCCAGGCTAATCTGCTCTGGACAGCCTAGAAAGGCAAACCTATAAACCACATTCTTCAGACTCTCCACTGTGACCTTCAGCCAAATTCCCAGCACCACAAATCCCCTAGTCCAGCTTCAGTAGGAAATGAAGCCACGCTCCAGTTAAAATATTGTCTTTTTGGGCTGTGTCTAAGCTTTAGGTAAAGGTGCAGCAGCAGCTGACATGCAAAATATGTTGACAAAGGAGTCAACACATGTTGGGAGTTCTATCACTGCCCCAGTAATACAGATATGCCAGAATTCCCCAGATACAGAAATCTTAGGGACTTTCAGTACTAAATTCACAATGAACAACAAACTAAAAATCCGAAAACAAGGTGACAGAGGTTTCACCCAGTAACTCGAAATAGAAACATTTTACTAGGATGTTAAATAAACACTTCTCAAACTGTTTCAAGTCAATTTGTAGAGGGTTGAGTGACTGAAGAGGAAGATATTTCAAGCTAGCTTGTACCAGAGGAAAACTTGAGATACTCAACCTTTTTTCCAAAATGGATTTTATTTGCAGAAACTGTACACAGCTGCAATTTGGGGAAGCTACCTCAGAAAGGAGAGGTGCTTCTCCTTTTTTCTCCTGTACGTATGCTCGCCAACAGGCAGAGGTCACAAGGAGAACCAAAAGAGCACTCCAACACCCGCCTCTGGGAGCACAGGCACTGCAGAGCATCCTAAACAGGCTGACCCTCTCTGCCTAGCCCACATCACTGCAGATCAGCACTGGAGAGGAGCAAAATCATGGGCTGGAAGGTGTCCCTGCCCATGGCAGGGCGTTGCACTTAGATCATCTTTAAAGGTCCCTTCCAACCTCAACCACTCAGTAATCCTGCAGTCGTCTTCAGCCATTTGTGTTCAGCACCACAGCTGACCTCTTTATTTCCAGATTATTCTGATTTTAAAGACCTTCCAGCATTTCTTACTTACTGAGGCAATAACCAGAAGAACCAGAGTACCTCATTTGCTCCCGTGACTTTTCCTGTGCTGTTCATGTCATTGCAGCACACACTGTCCTGTTTACACAGCATCTAGATTTGCAAAGTGGGAAGGCTACAGATGAGTATCTCACTTGAAAAATTAACTAAACCACTGCTATTTTTACTCTTTCTATATGCTATCTGCCCATCCTCACCGATTCTATATCTGCACAAAACAAAGTCTCCTTTTGTCTCTTGCTTGACCACAGACTTTCCTCCCCGAGGCCTGCCCTCTGGTTTTTTTCAGAATTTGTCAGTCCTGCCTGCACAGAGCCTGTTCTGGCTGGGTCAGGCTCAGCACTAAGCTCCCTTTTGTCCAGCTGCCTCCAGAGCACAAAGGGAGCTCCACAGTCAGGTTTGATTACACCAAATGCCCAGTGGTGCAGGTTCCTCCACTAATCTCCAGCCAGACAAAAAGAAGGGCTTTAATCCTTGAAATCCTCTTAATGACCTTCCAAAGACATGGCCATCAGTCTTCCTGCAGTCCCTCAGGCAGAATGCTCTAGGTTTAAAAATCTTTCCAGATAACTTCCCAAAACGTTGACTGGCACCAGGAAAATACATAAGGCGCACATTGTAATAACTGTAATACAGTAACTGGCAGTACTAAGAGGAGAAATAATAGCTTTTCAGGCAAACATTAAAGTCAGGGCAAGTTAACTCAGTCTGAGTAAACAAATTGTACAAAAGTCCAATTTTTGTGAAATGAGTCCTACTGAGCACAATTCTTCCCATTAGTCACACAATAATTATGCAACCACACAGCAAACAAACCTCAGCCTTTCCCTTTCTTCTGTCTTGGCTGCTGAGGACTCATGAGGATACAGACATTATTGAGTAAAAGCATTAATCTCTGAAAAAGCATGTTTGCAATGCTCATTTTGTCCCATGAAAGAAATATGAAACCAGAAATTACCAATAATTTCACTGTGGAAGCACAGGAAAGTATTTATGAGGTACACCACTCACAGTGCTCTGAGGGATCAGAGCACAGAACTGACTGAAGATTTTAAATTAAGGGTATTTATCTTAACTAAACATGTGAAATAATTTTAAATATACAATTAACTGGTCAAAACATCAGCACGATTGGATGTTGTGGAACATATACCTGTGATATTTTCACTCCTGTCAGCAAATAACACAATTCTTAAAGTTTCCACTGTTCTCAATGCATGTTAGAGTTTGTATAAACTATTTCCACAGTTTTTCACACTCAATCTTAACAGAAAAGAGTTTCAAATCTCAGAACAGTTTTAGTTACAGTCTACAATTACAGTGGCCGCAATTGTAGACAAAACCATCTTTCCAATGGTAGAAAAAAATCTCTCTTAGTTTGGTCAACAGCTTGTGATTGGATCAGATCACTATTTTCAAGTTAACCAATTTTTTGTGTGGTATTTAAAAGACCGAATTTCATTCTGTTCCATGGGATTTAATATTTAGCTACTTATTTGAAGCTATCATTTTAATGATTTCTAAAAGTTCAAATATCCCAAACTCATTAAAAGACATACTATAGAGTAAATCAAGGTTTTGAGGGGTTTGTTTTAGTTCTGAAAAAAAGCCCAAATGTACTTGCCACTTCACATGTTAAATAATACAGGAAGGGATATTAGAAATGAAAATGAAAATAATTACAGGGATTACAGTTCCTAGATAATCCTGTTACATAAGAAATTTGAGTTATACCTTCTCAAGATTTGAGATGGACTAATAATTATTTCTTCAAATAATAATTCCCAATTCTTAAGTGCTGAAATAAATTTATTCCAAATAATGGTTTTGGGGTGGTGGCTTTTCTTTTCTTGGGCAAGGGAGGAGTGTTTCTACCAAATAAAGTAAAATTGTTTAAGTTAATCTGTTCCATAGCATTGCAGGCTTCTGTACTGGGAATACCTTATACTAGGTGGTTTCTTAACCTTAAATCTAATTAATCTCACATCTAGTTCCTCCAAGCAGAGTGACTGCAGAGAAAGTTCATGGTCAGGACGCTGCCACAAACTCAGATTTCAATCAGATGAGGAAGAAACTGAGGCAGAGCTTTCAGGCTTTAATATAATGGAACATAACAAATGCCATTTGAACAAAAAGTTGATTTCTGATTTGGAAATGGATTTTGAGCTTGCTTCTATTATACTTCATTTGAGCATTTTTTCCCTGGGTTTATTTGGTTTTGTTGATCTGGGTTTTTTTATGAGGCAGTAAAGAGTATGAACTGTTTCTTTGCAGTTTGAGGCGCAAATGATGTCAAAAAGTCACCCAACTTTTTTTGCAGGTTGAAAATAGCTATATAACTATAAAAGCAACAAAAGGCTCTGCAGCAAATACTTCCAAATCTTTAGCATTTAACTGTGGGCAATGATATAAAACAAAGAAAAAACTTAAATAAATCTATAAAATATGGGGACCCAATTGAATTATAAACATTTTGAGATATATTTTTTAAAAGTTGTCAGGCAAGTTTAAACTATCCAATGTAATCTGTGTTTTGGGGAACTTAAAAAATTTTAAAGTTTGATTGGCATTGATAACACACTTCCATTTGTGATCAGTTTCAATGTTTTGTGAATTTTTTCAATATGCTAAAAGTGGATGCAAAAAAAACTCATTATTTTTATTCTTTTCTTTCCTCTCTGAAAGATACTCATAACAATGAAAACTTTCATTTAAAAAAAAAACCTTAAGGGAACTTTAAACATTAGTTCACATCTTGACATCTGGATTAGAAACGTTTCTGAAAGATAGTTTGATACCTTGATTGTTCCTCAAAAAGAAGTTGTGAGATTAAGCAAAGTATGCTCAGATTCACCTCAAGAAGTTACCATAGAGGTCTGAGCCAGTAAAAACTCCCTGAAAGTCTTCAAACATCAAGACTTAGGTGCAGGAACACAAAGTTACCTCCAGTGTAATTATTGCCCATCTGAGGGATAACCCACACGCCAATGAAGAGGAAAAGGTAAAGGTTCAGTGGCAGGTGACTGCACAGTTTTTACATTAAAGATCTGAACATTTCAGGGGGACAGGGAAGCTCAGTGGGAACTGTCACTCAGCAGTGAACAGCTGCCTTTCTAAAATTCAGATTAGAGCAAATGGCCCCAAAACCACTCATAAAGCCAGGACACCAGAATGAACATTCAGTTTAAGTGGTGCGAAGTTAAGGGAATGAAAAAAGCTTCAAACTCCTGCCTGGCTGACATTTTTATTTGTAACCACTGAGTAAAAACCATTTTCTAGAGCAGCAATGATGAGATGTTTAATATGAATTATATATCTAATGAAACAACCTCACCTCAGGATCAGTTGCATATCTTGCAGCAACAGCAGTTTTCCGAGTTGCTGTGATTTCTATTGGACATGTCACATGCCTGTGCCTCATGGCATAAAACAGCTATTTTAAAAAGTGGCCTCCATGGTTCAGAACTGGCCTCACGATCAGCAGAGCCACAGGTGTCAGAAACACAAACACAGGGCTGTCTCCCAGGCCATAAGGATCTCAAGTAGCAAGGACAGCCTGGATCACAAGATCCACAGAATCACTGGGATGGAAGAGACCTTAAAGATCATTGTGTCCAACCCATGCCCCAACAGCCCAACTAAGCCCACATCCATTCTTTTCTTAAACACATCTCGGAATGGTGACTCCACCACCTCCCCAGGCAGGCCATTCCAGAACTTTATCACTCTTTCCATGAAAAACTTTTTAGTATTGACAAGGCAGCCAGAAAAACAATTAATAGCATATCAAACCAATTTTTTCATAGCAAATACCCTTATCACTTCAATATTATTTCTGCTGTGAGCAGGAAGAGGGACCTGGCCATGGGCACAGTGGGAAGCAGCAGCACAGACTGTGTTAGGTCACGCCTGAGGAAAGCCATGGAACAGCAGTGCAGGGAATGCTGTCCAGGCAAGTCACACCTCTGGTGGACTGCACCACAATTTGGTTTGCAAATGTTACAAGAATTTTAGGGCAACGACCCCAATGACCATATCTTGGCAGAACAGCACCTTTTTTACAGCTCAAATATGCATTTAAATCGAGTTTCAATTAAATTTGGAGAAGAATTGTGAAGGAAAATAATCAGATTAACAGAAATTAAAATCTGGCCGTTTCTTAGAGAAACATTTGACCTAACAAGTACTTATATTACTGCAAAGCATCCAAAAGAGGCCCAGTTTGGACTCTCGTGTTCCTCCTCCCCAGCAAAGCCATTGGCTTTGGTTCATCACTGCAGCTTGGGAGAGACGCAGGCAGGAGACAAACCCAGCTCATAAGCAGGCCTAAGTGCTTTCTGCCTAAACAGACTGCAAGAAATGACTGAAAAACTGCAAAAACCATGAGCCTGAGGCAATACAGTGTGTCAATAAAGCTGCCAAATATCATCAGCGCAGCTGCACTCCAAATCCTTGGTTTAATCATTCTGCAGTCTTATGTCAAACATGTCTTGCCACCTATTATTCAAAATACAAACACAAAACAAAGAAAACCCTGCAGTGTTTTTTAGAGCTTTTCTTAATCTTAGTGTGGCTCATTGTATCAGCCACATGGCAAGAAGCTGAAACAATGTTGTGGGACTTAGAAATGCTATTTCTCAGAAGGAGAAGTTTGAAAAAAATTTAACTGTTTACTATTCCTGCCAATAAATGTATTCCTGACAGTTGCAATTCTATTACTATACTTTGTCTTCTAACAATAAGAAAACACAATGTTGTAGAATTAAAAAAATTATGCAAAAGAGTGTGAAAATAGAAAACACAGGAGAACAAATTATTCGCTTTAAAAAAGGCTTCCTTGGGTGTTTCTGCGGATTGCAAACAGAATTTTTTACAACAGTTTGACAGAATTACACTAATTCCATGGAAAAAAATGTCTGCTGTGTTTCTAGGAAATCCCTTCACTTAAAGGAACAAATTGATAACATCAAGTGCTGAAAGACACAAAGGTCAAAAAACGGTCCTTGCCCTGTCCCTTTGTGCTGAAGGACAGTTACTATCTCATGGTCTGAATTTATTTTCTAAGGCATATTCCAAAGCACATTCTGTTGCATGATCATCATTATTAATTAAATTAAAACACCATTTTCAATTAAAGAATAAAGTACACAAGATAATGCAGTATGTCTGAGATATTTATTCCATATATTCATTTGCTTCCTAATTTATAGTTTGATCTTCTCTAATACAAATAGAAGTCATTAGTGCAAATTACTGATGTTCTTATTAAAAGTTTAATAAGAGAAGTGCTCTAAGAGTGTGACTCTTAGTCATTCATCTCTGTGCTCATCTTGCAATAGTTGGATGGTATTTTAGAACCAAAAACAGAATAGGACACTATAGTCTTTACACTCCTTTTTACGTACTAATACTGTCATTAATTGATATGAATAAGGGACTCTTGGTCCTGCATGATGAAGAACCTGTCTAAAAATAATTTCTTTACTTAACTTTTAATTATTTATGGCTGTTGTATTTTAAAAGAAAATTAAAAGTACTTTTTATTACTGAAGTGGTTATAAAACCCTATTAACAAAGGAAGCACTGTGGCTGTACAGATTTCACCAGCAGGGACTGTGTCATTTCTTGACCTGGAGCACCTGTCTGGAGGGAGTTAATGGAGGAGAGGAGGAGTACGAAACAAGCACAGGGAGCAGCATGAGAGAAGGTGGGCAGCTGTGTGGAAACACACAAAGGAAGCTGTTAAAAAAAAAGTTCTGCAGGAATTTATAGAGTGAGTAGGAATATGCAATAAAAAGCACCCTGGCCTCGTGATACAATGAAAGATATACATTCTTTGTCTCATTTACATTATACTTTGAACATTCTCAAACTACGACCCTTTTAGAATGCAGCCTTAGCAGCAACCTGTAAAAAGTGGGACTCTCAGAACTAAGATGTAGCCTATGAGAAGGAAAAAAACAAAGCATCAAAGCTTTTGCATAACAGTCCTTAAAAGTCAAGATTACAGATCTATATCCTCTTATGTAATCCCATTTTCCTAGTAGAAAAGTCCCAATGGTAGACACTTAGGAGTCCATTATATGAAATTTCCAGGGTCTCTTTCTCTGGGATATCTCCTTTGTATGACACAGCCTTGGCATCCTCTCCCCTGCTTCTGGAACACCTAAATTTAGCAAGACCCCAGTGTTTCCCTCTCAGCCTGACCACCCTCCCTGGTGTGGCTCCCCAAAAATTGCCAGAAACTGCAGCCAAATGAGGGGAACCAGGACTCCTCAAAAGTCACCAACAGCTTTCAGTTCTTCACTGCTTACAGAAGGCCATTTTAGGAAAAACCCATCTACCTTCCACATCCAGGCAGGCAGAAACAACTGTGAACTGTGGTACTTGTGAACTGCTCAATTCTCCCCTTGCTCATTTGTAACTCCTAGTTCTACATGTGCATTCAGTCTGTTATTCAAAAAAATTAACTGAAATCTAAATATCTTCTTCTACCCTCACAAACCCTTTCTGGCTTTCTTTTAATGCTTTCAGTATAAAATAGAAATTACTTTGGAACAGAAAACAAGCATATCTCATTCCTTACAGAAACGAATGTAAGGAGCAAAAATTTAGAGTTGAGTCCTTCTCTATTGACTAAATATTCCTCCCTAGTTTATTACCCATGACACATAATAAAGATATCTTTTCTTTTTTAAATATTCTTTCTCTTAGTGACTAAAATTAAATCAAAACAAAGGTAGAAACATGTTCCAACAGTCCTAAGACAGTTTCTAAGGAAACCCCTTACTGTTTGCCTTCTCAGCCTTGTTTTGTCACTCATCTATTAATTATGTGCATATTAATCTTATGTACGAGGTTAATACCAGTATTGGACAGAAAGTGACAGGAATTCAGCCCCTGCACTAAAAACTCCTGTCATGTCCTGAAGCTGTACTTACAAATATTGCACCAAGTAGCTGAAATATGTGCACGATAACACAAATTGTGAAACACTTATTTGACTTCAATAATGCCTAACTTGCAACGTAAATTGCTACTTCAAAACTGCCATGTTAGCCTACTTAACTTTAGGGTGTCAGCATTTATAAAAGATGGATGCTGAGCCTGTACATTCAAATACAACAGGAAATTAATATGTATGCTGCAACCACTTGCACTTAGAGACACATATCCTGGAGTAAGAGGTATATTATATTTCCAATTTAAAAGAAAAAAAATTGATCAGATTTCAAGTATCCTGAAGAAGCCCCTCATTGTTTCCTTTTTTTTAGCCTGAATCAATAAAATAAGCATTAAAGTCTCTGACTGAGGAAAATAAAACAAACTCATACCATTTAGAGCCATGAAATTTAATATTGGAGAGAGTGACAGGAACAAACATGCAGCTGTATGAAGTGAGTATCTTAAAAAATAAACTACATCAAAATGGTTCTTCTTAATCTCAGACAGTCAATGTTGCATTATTAAATAAATTCTTTTTTAACAAAGCTCAAGGTTCCTTAAGCTCTGTAACTTGGGTATTTCTCTCCTTACAGTTGTCAATTCATATTCCAATTTCCATATCAGAGTGCGGCCTCCCAGGATATGAAAGCTCCCATTTTGAGTAAGTTCTTTGTATCACCTATCAAAAACTTTTTTCTCTACTCAGGCAAAAATTACCCCAGCACAGAGAACCTGAGTAAAACACAGCTCTTAAATAGATGGATTATGGTGCACCAGTAACACAGGCACCTTTTCTTTTGTTCAGAGAGATTCAAATACATTGAAGCCCATTAGGATGCTGAAAGTATCCATAGGAATAAGTAACCTCCTTCTATCAGCAGAAGGAGTCTTTGTGCAGCACAGTTCTCACTCAGGCAAAGGTCCCATGAAGTTATACAATTAAATTAGAAGTTTTACTTTATGATTTTGAGGTCAATTTTGAAGAAGGGAAAAAATAATCTCTTTTTTTATAGAACACCACCCAAAACTTAATCCAGTGAGAGCTCTGAAGAATTAAGAAGTCTCAGGCAAATATTTTTCAGTCTACAGAGCACTTCCGACAAGTTTTCTGCTTCCATTTGAACAAGTTGTACTTGAGGGTTTTATACTTTAAACAATTTGCAGCCATATATCCCTTTGGCCTACTGTATTATCACTTATCAAACTTGCCAGAGTTATACACAGACTAATTCTTTTGCATTGTTTAACTACTAAGAATTTATCTTGCTAGCCAAATTTTGGCCTGCTGCCTTCCATCAAAATCATATACATGTATGCAGAATTATCTGTATCATCTGCAATTCATAATGGTTATTCAAGGACACATGAAGGAATGAATGCTATTCCTAGAAGTCTGCTTATGATTTTTGCTGTATGAGCAGCAGAATTTCTTTATTTACAGACTGTATGCTAAGTCCAAAACCCAGAGGAAAGTTCACTTTCTATGTTCTACCTATGATTGTTTTAGATTTTTCTGGCAGATAATCAGGCACAGGTCAGTTCTGGAATATGTCCCAATAATCCAAACACAGCACAAATGGTCACATAGAAATTTAAGCCTTGGCTGCACAGAGTTTTCAGTCTAGAAGAGTTTATGTTTGAACCAGATGGAATAATTAAAATTAAAAAAAATCCTGAAGTCCATTTTACTTTACAAATTCAACGCCGCAGAAGTGTGCAACAGTTGTTGGGAATTTTCTGCTCTTCCTTTGTGGCACCAACCACACAAATCAGTTCATACCCAAGCCATTTATTTGCTCAGATGATGAAGCTAGATTTAAATAACCCCCATTGTAGTTTCCATCTTCCTGTCTTTTTTTGATTGGAGAATATCTTCTTTGCTGTTGCCTCAGAATAAAATAAGCTAGCTGGGGAAGGGAATTCTCAGCTTTAAATGACAGCTGTCATACTCCGTTATGGAAGTGCAATTCTATTTAATGGACCTGATTGCGCAATTTGCTGCACCTACCTCACGTTGTGTGGGCTCCTGTGTCTGAGCAGAGCTGCAGGAGCAGTGCCAAAATAAAACAGAAACATGCAGAGGGGGAAAGTGGGGGGAAAGAAGTGCCAGGAAAAGCACTTGTGTCATAAAAACCGGGCTGGGCTCATTTCAGTGCCAGCCCCAGCAGGTGACGCCTCAGGTGGGCTCAAGGACAGCTCAGCATCTTTGACTGGGATCAGGAGATGAAACTGAGCACGGAAAAGCATCCCCTTCCCAGAGCAGTTCTGACAATCAGCATCCTGCTTGGGCTCTTGGCAGGAATACACAAAGTGACTCAGATTTTGTGCAGCACTGAACCACAGCGTTTGACTCATTCAGGAGCTCCAAAACTGTTTTAAGAGAGGCACATTTAAAATAAAATTCTGTTCTATTATAAGTGTACTATATGTCCAGAACTTAATATGGGATACATGGGGTTTTTTTCTTAAAAAAACAATATATTTTCAGAGAACAGAGATGAAGGACTAGTGTTTCAAGCCCTGAGAGTGTAATATGCCAGCTGTAATGAGAAATCAGTGATTGTACCTGAGATAATTTAATAGATTCAACTTTTTTCCAGTGAGAATATGAATTGCCACCTACTGATATTTAAATTTTATATGGCAAAATCTAAGAACGCAACTCTGCTGCTGTGATTTTTTTCCCCCCACACATCCCTCCCTCTTCTCCTTCAATGAATTCCACATCTTACTGAAATCTGCCCCCTGCCCTGGGCTAACAGACTGGATCAATACTCTCTCAACACAGGTGTGAACACAAAAGAAAGGAGGACTCACAAGGGGGAAAAGTCAAGAGTTAGGGCTAAAATTCCAGTTCAGCTTCCTTGGCAGGCTGACTCCCTAAACCAACCTTTGGGAAACACAGTGCTGCTGCAGCAATCCTTTTCTCACTGTAATTGTGAATATTTCAGAAAAAACAAATACTTTCAAGAGTGGCCAGTGGCTATTACAATTTCCATCTGAACCAGAAAAAAAATAAAAAGCCAATTCAGTTTCATTAGGGAACCATCTCCTCTTCCTTGAAAACTCAAGGACCTGACAATGAATTAAGATTTATAGAAAAATCCTTTCACTACCTAAACGGAATTATGATTTTACCATTAACGCAGAGTCGAGATGTTCACTCTGTGTATGAAGATAACTTTTTAGCAGGGATTGCATGGGTAAGTAATATTATAAACTGCAATTCTGTAGCAATTTCCTAATGGTCTGCAAGGAGCAAAAGACACAATGAATTTAATGTGTCCAAAAAGAAGACTGGTCACTGCCAGGACAGGAATAAATGATGCTGAGGCCAGGGCACAGCAGACCCAATGATAAAAGACTGGTGAAAACTTACTTTCCTGCACTTTCTTTACTCTGCAACAAATACTGAATTTATTTCCTTTCTTGTCCATTTCTCTTCAGCAAGCTGGTCGCAGCAAACAAAATTAACAATTGCCTCTTATAAATCTTGTAAATGCAGATTTAGAGATAGCAGAACACATGACAGGCATTTGTTATCTTGGATGGAGTTTCTGGAAAGCACTTGATTTTCCAGCAGCAGAGAAAACTGCAAGGAAATTCAGGGCTGGAATCAGTCCTGAATGTCACAGAGGACACTGCTGAAAAAACACAGCACAACCCACAATGACCAGGCAATCGGAGACCAGTTTTGGATTTTGTACAGTTTTGCTTAAATCTGTCTGAATTATTCAGACCTTTTGTGCTTTAGTGTTGAATTACAGTCACTTTGGATATTTTTTTAAGCAGTTACTCTTAAAAAACCTGCGGCCAGTAGATTAAAGAGATGCTGGAGTGAGCTGCCACTGGTTGCTGCTTTTAACAAAGTTCTGGGGGGAAAAATTATTGTTTCTTACAGTCTTAGAAGGCCATCAAATATTAATAAAGAGCAAGGCAGATTACCCCAGTTCACCCCATCAGGATGTTAGAGAAAAAAGCTGACAGGGGATTCAATTGATAAAGAATTAAAGAAGAAAATATTTTTAAAAGTCAATCAAAATGATTTTATGGACAAATGGGACTCATAAAAAGTTGTTTTATTATTTTAAAGGGAGGTTGATTGTGTTAATCTCACATGTAATACAGTTTTTAAAACTATTTCAATCCATACTGCATGCAAGTAATTTAGAGATTAGCTTTACAAAATATCAGCAAAGCATACATTAGATGTACCAGGAGCCAGCTAACTTGGATGTGATTCCCCACTGGAAACTACTCTGTGAAACCCATCAGCTGTTGTAGAAAACCATTGGAGGGATTAATGTGCAACTGGACAGGGAACATCTTCATCTGAATAGAAAAATTCAGGCTGCTAATAAAACCTAGAAGCAAATAATGCAGAGCATGGGCAGCTAGAGAAGTTAACTGAAACACCTATTTTGCCTTATGTGCATGTATTAAATTACAATTTGCTTTTTTAACCTGTAAAAAAAATGATAAGAAACAAACTTTTTGCTAAGTCTCAGAAACAGGAGATGTTGGAAATGCCAACTTCATATTGGATGAGTAATTAAACATTGGGACTCCTAGAGCGCTGCAAAGGGGCAAATTTGAATGCCTAAACAAGAAAATAAAGAATAAAATAAGAACTACAACATTAATTCTACTTAAGACCCTGGAAAGCCTGACATTTGGTCTGTACATAGTTCCAGTGTTTCTGTTTTAAAGTGGTTGTTGAAAAGTGAATTCCCAAAGTGATTTAAAAGTACCTTACAGCAAAACTGCTGGAGCTCAGTGCTTTTTAAAAAAAAAAAAAAAAAAAGGCCAAACACAAGCATGGTCCAAGAAGTTACCACACTGTTAAAGTCATTTCACAGAGCATGAATTACAGTGCATTAGCTCTGTATACAAACAGTTTTAAATTATACTCTGGCCCTTATCCAAGGGAGCTTCTTCCACTACAGAACCAGCATAAGGACAAGGACCTGTCTCACCCACAGCTCTCAAGGAGTTGCTGCTGCTCCATGATGAAATTTCACACACAGCTTTGCCACTGCAGGCAAGGGCAGAGCAGGGACTGAAACACAGTATGTTAAACCTTTCCAAAGGACAAGAAATACTTTGTTCTAAGTGCTTTTAAACATGGAACCAGCCAGACAGCTCTTAAGAACCTGTACTGCTATTTTTTTTTAATTTAAAAAGCAAAGGTCGGAAGATATTAGTGAGTTCAGCAATTCTTTTCTCCATTGATTGAGATCTTTGAACGATCATCAGATACATTTTCAGGAGATATATTTTGATTAAACACAGTTTATCATTAACAGATAAAATGCAAGACTGATAGTGTGTAATAAAGCAGATGAATTATATTTTTCTGAAAGGTTTTAATTGTAACTACACTGTACAGCCAAGTTACTGATTGCATTTCAAAAGTTTAGGAGACTGAAAGTACAAAGGATAGTCAGATCAGTACCACAGCCTCTGAAAGATACTGCAAAAGTGAATTTGGAGATCTCAGGTCAGTTCACAGTCAAAAGCTGATTCAAACTGAGCATTATGCTAATGTAATTTATTTATTTCATGATAAAACATTACAATTTATATTAGCATATTCTTCAAATACCTCAGAGAAGTATTACAGCAAATAGAAGTATTTAAGGGCAATGACAAGCACATGAAATTAGGAATAAAAAAAAAGAAACTATATAAAGAGAATTAAAATCAAGCACATTTTTACATTATGCATCATACAAATTAGTCACTAATTATGAAAATGTTCTTCAGCTTCACAAGTGGTATTGCCTGTACTATTTTATCCTTTGCTATGCATCTTTTTGAAGCACTTTTTTATATCTTCTTTCTATTAGGCTGTCAGCAGTAATCAATGTTAATACACTCGATTACACAGAGCAATTTAAGAAATAATCAGTTTTAAACACTACAGTGTTGCCATACTCCTGGTGGCCTGTATTATTAAGTCTTCACTCTGTAGTATATATTCAATGCAGAGTTTTAAATGGTGTGAAACATTCACTTTCAAGTCATAAACTTATTTTTCTCACTCAAGTGTTCTCCTCTCCAAGAAAAGCTGATTTGCTCGAATGTTCTAGGTGAGAATATAAGACTGAAGATTTCTGGTGCTGCTAGCAGCAATATAGTTAATGATGTTTTCTCAAGAAACCTTCCTTTTCTCTAAAGATTCAGTTTAGTTACATAACAGATAAATTACCATCATACATTGCTCACAAGGCAGATATATTGCATTTATTTAATTCAGATATGCTTCTTTAACAGCTTTCAACTAAATCTTGGAGTACTGTTGAAAGTTACATGCAGAGCACTTTCAAATTAGACTTTTTGTCCTATAACAGTGATAAAGTTATTATTTCATCATCTTTATTATGGAATAAAAGAGAAAGCAATTTTCTGAAAGCACCTAAGCTCATAAACTAGTTACGTGCTTTTGAAAATGGGAGTCTATGTTGTTGAGAGATTTTGAAAGTTTTTCTATCATTTTACTCACCTGTCCCAGCTTAGTAAAGATGATAAATAATTCCAAACATTGGAGCATTGTAAACCACTGCATCTAAGTCTAAACCTGACAGCAGGACCACACAAGGTCCCACTCACATAAAAGCACAGCTCCACATAATGCTTTTCCCTAGCAGAAATTCCAAACACGCTGAATGCAACTCAAATGGGAGATTCTCACAGGTGTTCCCTATTTATTTCAGCTTTTCCGTTGGAGAGTTGTGGAATGGTTGAATAGACTCAGCTGCAACTGGAGCAAATAAGAGCTGTACATCAAATGAAGTATTGTGTACTGGTGAGTAGGCACAAAAATCAAGTCTCAGATGTTTCAAACTGGGCACATACAATATGCCTGACATTTGTCTGTGCTTGAGAGCAGAAATAGTCTCTCCTCAACAAACATGCATTAAGGTGGCAATTTATTTCACATTGTAAGACACTCCAATCTCACCACAATGAGTGCTATAGAAAAGCCCATGAGGAAGTTAATTATTCTGCCTTCAGCACAGCATTTAAATAGTGTATAGTAAACAGCCCATACTGCAGCCTGGGACCACACACTGAACACGATAAAACAAAATACTGGATCACTGCTCATTAAATTCTTATCTCTTATGCAAAAGCAATGTGAGATTACATATTTAAAGATTGTAGAGCAGGGCATGCTCACAAGGCAGGCTGCTTGGGCAGCCCACAGCACAGCAGCCCAGAACCAATCCTCACATTTTCAGAGGTGCAGTCCGTATCCAGTGCTTCTCCTACCTACACTTTTATATCTTTTCCTTTTATCAGTTATGGGCTTTTATTCAGAATCCTCAAGTGAGTCACCATTAACAAGACAGAATATTGTCTTAACTCTGCAAGAGCTCCCACCATCCCCAAGCCCTCACAGTCTCAAAAAAGTCACTAAACCTCAGTCTAAAAACTGTAAAAACAGAAGACTCCACACTTCTAATCCTCTGCCGTCCCCACCCTTTATTTGTATCATCTGGTTGTAAATCCCTGCTCTCCCAGTCCTGTTATGACTTTCAAATAACCATCTCTTAAAACCAACTGTTTAACCTTTTCTTCCCTGGTAGGAAAAAGCAGAACCCCATCATAGAGTTAAATTAAAACTGCAGGCAGCCTAACTTATACATGTGAGATACTGAAACTTTTGCATTCTTTTTTTAGTAAGTATGGTGGGTTTAAAGAACAGAAAAGATGGTAGTGTTTTGAAATGTGATGCATTTCACAGCATCTCAGCACAACAGGAAGTTTCCTCCTTTACACTCCCACTACGTTTCAAAGAAATAACTTTGCTTTAAATTTTTTCTCCAGTGTTTTACAATGTGAAGAGTAACCCTTGACTACCATGAGCCATCTTCTGCTGGATCTGAGGATATCTATCCACCACACAGTAGAAAGGGGTGGCAAATATAATGTTATAGATTTCCATGTTTATTTTCTTTCTGCAGTGTCCATAACTAGATGTTTAAATTATCGTTAAAGTCATAATCAGTCTTACTGCTGGCCAGGTAAAGACAGTCTTGTGTTTGAATGGCAAGCTGGGATCTTCCTGCCTGCATTTGGAACAGCAAAAAACAGTTTGTAGATGAACTTTCTAACACTTTTCTCGGATATACACTGCCAGAAATGCAGCCAGGCTCATTTTCACATATTTGTGGAGACTGCACTGCTTGGCCTAACTAGGTCTGAGACTAAACCCCGCTCAGATACTAACATGATCACAGGTACAGCCTCTGAAAAAGAGAAAAGAGCTTCTCCCTTGCCTCTATCTCTAGTGAATCAACCACCAGCTTCTGACAGAAATGCAATCTTGTTCTCAGTGCCTAAACTAAGTGCAGAGGGAAAATATTGCACTGTGGAACAGCCAGGAGTAATTGGTGACTGTTAGCGGCAAATACTGCAGGACTGCATGGCCCAGGGTTATGTACAGCAATACACAAACACAAATAGCCCAGTCCATGCTGTTCATACACTAAAACATTGGCCGATTACCGATTACAAGTTTTCAAGAGAGTGGAAGCATTAACTCATCAGGCCTCAAAAACAGGAAATAGCAAAAACTTTCTTGGCAGTTCAGCAGTGGCATCCATGGACTCAGCTGAGGCTCCCTGGTTCCCAGCCTCCAGACTGAGATGCCAAGTAATTGATTTAATTAATCACAGTTCTTCCATAATTTGAAGGAGGCAATATCACCAATGGTTCAAACACAAGGCCTGGGATTCAGTCAATTCTAATACAACTACACAATGGAATTTTTCTGCAAGATCTTCATCAGCTCATGTACTTTTTATGACTTAAAATAATTAAAGGCTTGACCACTATCCAATTTCTTCAATTTTACTGCACAGGAGACAAATGAAAGCTGCATTTGGACCTGGCTGTTTTACTTTCTGTAGTTATTTTTTTTATCCTACCATACAAGAACTATTGAGGATTAGAAGTTAGCTTTTTAAAGACTTGCTGACTTCCTAATTCCCACTTAGTTTAATGAGTCAAGAAGCAAAATGTCCCTGAAATAGTATGCCAAAAGATTTTTGATGAGTAAATATTTGTAAAAATAAAAAAAAAACATTTTAAAGTGAGATAAATTAAAACCATTAATGTCTTCTAGAATTCTATTATTCGTGAACTTATTTCTTCAACTTGTAAAACAAGCAAGTTAGATGCCTGCAATCAATACAAGCAAAGCAAATATTCTGTCTTCAGTTTCTGTATGGTGAAATTGGCATCAGGACCAACATAGAAACCCTAAAAAAAAAAATCAGAGATCCCTCCTCTCAGCAGAACCGTTCACATCCAATTTCTCAGATCCACAGTTACAGAAAGAAACTACCATATGCACCTGAGGAAAAAAGGAAGAGGAAATCAGACTCCCTCACCATCCACTGTCTTCCCTGTTTTACTCCCTGTCCTCAGCTTTTATTTAAGGAGATATGAAAACATTAGGATTTATTATAAACTTTGAAATTTATGCACGGTGGACAAAAGAGCTTATACTTTACTGCTGTGCAAGGAATATGAACATACAGAAAATTCACATTCAGACTGAGTACATTTGAAGCTCTTTGAATCACAGAAAAGGCAATTAATCTTAGTAACCTCACAGAGAACTGACAGAGTGTTTTAACATAGTCAAAATGCTGAAGGTCCTTGAATGCTTTCTAATAAAAAACGTTATGAATTTTTGAATTTTATGTTTACTGTCTCATCTCTGTGGGGAACCTAATGAAAAATGCAGTATGGGAACACAGTATGGATATTTCATGTAAATAATTGCCATAAATGTTTATTATCGGAAATGCAACCATACATGACTCTTAATGTAATCCATATTACAGACTAATCAAATAATTGATTGTGATTCCTGATCACATCAAATTTTTGTTCACATTAATAGTGTTTCTAGGAAAAGATGACATGCTAGGTAGAGCATGTGCTTAAGGGAAGCCATGCTTTGAAGAGCAGGGGAAGAATATATTTAGTATTTACTAGTATTTATTTCATAACATTCATGCAAATTCTCTGTGAGTGACTGAAACAAAATCTCCACTACTGCTTAAAGTATAAAATTATGCAAAGCATTCTTACAATGCACTGTCATTTTCAAGGCATTAACACCATCCCATATTATCACAAATTACAATAAAGAAAGAAGAGGTCATCAGTTAATGTTCTGAAGCACAGTCCTTTTTCTTATTCTGGGTGAGCATTTACAAAAGAATAATAGTCCATTTTCTTTGATTAAGGGATTTGTTAGTTGGGAAACGCTTAAATACCACTCTTTCTGATGCAAAAAAAGTACTTTCTTTTATATTCACAAAATCACAGAAAAGTCGAGTTTGGAAGAGATCTCTGCAGGTTGCCTTGTCCAACATTCTTGCTTGAGCAGTGTGAACTAAAGCAGGCTGTCAAGCACCATGTCCTGACAGGTTTTTAATATCTTCAGAGGCAGACACTCCATACCCTCCCAGGGCAAGTAGTTTCAGTGTTCCATCAGACTTACATAAAAGATTTAAATAATTATACCCTCATGGTCCCACACTCCTCCTGAGTCCCCTGCTCCTGCCACGGCTCTCAGGGCTCACTCACCTGGGGGGTGTCACCATCACATTCAAGCTCATGGCCTCTTGTGTGGGCCTCCCACCCAGAGCTCGGTCTGAACCTCAATCTGCAAACTGAGCTGCACCAGGCGTGCTCCTCACCGCCAGCTCCCAAAAGACATTTATGCTCACTGATTAGACCCACTTCCCTGACAATCTACCTCAGGTTTTCCTTCACCTCATCCTCCTCCACTAAGGGTAAACCTTCCATGCTCCAGACTTGACATTGGCCTCAGGGAACTGAGAGCCTTGAAAAGCAGTCTGACCAACAAACACTGACAAGTTGGTCAAAACTCCTACTTGTTCTCTGTGTCTGGTATCACCACACTGCCCCTCTCCCTTGGCAGTGAGCCCACCATTTCTCTTGTCTTCCTTTTACAGAGTAAATACTTACAGATAAATTTCTTGTTTCCCTCCAAGTCCCTGGACAAATCCAAATCCAGCTGGGCTTTGGCTTTCTTAACCCTATCCCTGAAGGTTCAAACAGAGTCTCTCTATTGTTTCCAGGCCCCCTACTCTTCTTCCATCTCTTGTACATTTTCTTTTCACATTTGAGCTTTTCCAGGACCAACTTTTCCACCCATGCAGGACTCCTTGTTGTCTTTATCTGATTTCTATCTCATCAGGATGGATGATTCCTTTAACACCAACCATCTCTCCAGGACCCCTCTTTCCTCCAGGGCTGTAACCCATGGGATTTTTCCAACCAGGTCCCTAAACAAACAAAATTCTGCCCTTATGAAGTCTAAGGGGTCATTTTAGATTTCTGCTCCCTCTCAGGAAGCTGCACTGTATTGTCCTCTCTCTCCCAGACTTCACTTTGCCAATAATGAGTAAGAATGTGTTAATTGTACTCAGAAATAAGATATAGATTTTTAGGTTTTTTCTCGGCCCTTGATGAGCTAGACTGCTCTGGAAATTTGAACCCAGCCTATTTCTAATAATAATGGATGTGTCACTTGGAACCTCTGTGAAGGGACTATCAGTCTTTTCTGCAGCACTACCTTAAATTCACTTCTCTACACCCCTTAAAGTGTCTTCAAGGCACACAATACTATAGTAATTAGATATTTTAACTACATATTTTTATACCTAAACTTTTAAAATCTACTTATGACAGTTTCTAGTCTTTTTCTGGGGCTCATGGAAACTTATTAGGGCAATAAATGCAATAATGAAACACTGTGGTTGAGAATTTTAATGCAGTGAAGTCAAGAAATGAGCTTGAAATTATAGTTCTGCATATGAACCAGTGCATATGAATAACCTATCTCATATGCATATTGACTCAAATATTCATCACTCTATCCAGCAAGACAAAATTCATCACACACACACATAATCCCTAATAAATGCTGAAATACTGAGGTTCACTCTTGGATTCCAGAACTCTGTCAAATGCCAGGAAAGAAGTGTTGATATATTTGCATATAGGACATGAACCAAGGTAACTGGCATCAAATAATTTACTATTCCAAAACTAAAAAGGGAAAAAATTAAATACAAGCTGAACTGTGAAAAAAACTGTAGACTTGTGCTTAAAACTTCTATTTAATAGAAAGTATTTCTCTCACATTTTTCTTTCATCTCACTGATCCTGGCTACAACTTCATTGGTAATTTATTTTTTTCTGCATAAACACTAAATGAACATCTTACTGCAACATTGTTGTAGACCTGATGGTGTAATGAAGGCTAAGTTTGTGGACTGCTCCTCACACACAAAAAAAAATCACCTTTCTTTACACATTTTATTATGGACATGCATTGAATAATTGTCATTTGTGTTGTAATAATAGTAATTATTACTATTAATTAATTAAACTATTAATTAATAATAATAATTATTACTATTTCCTTAGATACTCCACACAGTTGAAAAGGTCCTCTATAAGAATTCATGGTAACAAATATTATTTAATGGGAAGATGACATATTCAAGAACAGAAACAGTCTATAAAGAAACACTCTGGCCATGAAGTGTAAATGCATCTGCAGTCTTTGAGATAAAAACAGTTCTATACCCAAAAAAAAAGTGTGACTGAATAGAGGCTTCTCTATAAAGAATCATTAAACTAATTTCCTTAAGAATTGTTTTTAATAAAACAAATTGCTTTAAGAATTTTCTAAGAAAATATTGATTAATCAGCCATAAGAAAAATGGAAAGAGGCACATACTCTAGAGAAACTGCAGGGAGAAGGTTATATGGGTTTAAGAGGAACTGTAACCAGGCTTCATTTTATTTTTATTTATCTGTATTTCAAGAAGCTGACCTACGTGAATATATTTTCATTCAATCACACCAGAAAACTGTTGATCTGATGGATTGGTGTATAAAGGGCCATGGGAAACTAAGGAAGAGCAGCATTCAAACAGGAAGTGTCAAAGCACAAGGAAGCTCTTTTGGGCAGGAAGGAAAACTTACCTGGCCTTCCATAACCTTAATTTCCATTTTGTTTGTCTTCATCAAGCCTGCTGAGATGTGCTGTGGAAGATGGCTAAACAAGCACCCTTGAGTGGTAGGGAACTGAGGTACAGTCCAGGAAATACCTGGGTGTGGAACTAAATCTGTCCAGAACAGACTACTCTGTTTCCAAAAAGAGCAATATAACCCCTCTGTTTGCAATAAAAACACGCACACTGGAATTATCTGCCACAAGTAAATCAGAATATAGTCAACAATTAAAATTTCCAGAAGCTGTATGGAAGTTCAATGTGATTTATGTAATGGAACATGAACTGAAAAATAAATGCAACTCTTGTCCTCTCTGTCTTATCATGGACACTTCGTTGAAAAAAAACCAACTGGAAATTCTTGCCACAAGTAAATCAGAATATAGTCAACAATAAAAATTTCCAGAAGCTGTATGGAAGTTCAATGTGATTTATGTAATGGAACATGTCTTGTGTGCACTGAAAAATAAATCAAAAGCAACTCAGGTGCAGAGCTCCAGTCCTCTCTGTCTTATCATGGACATTCCTGTGTTGTCCCTGTTGTTGTTGATTTCCCCATTTAGACACATCACATTTTATCAGTGCTTTTTAAAGGCCATAAACCTGGAATTCTCTCTCCTGAAGGCTTGCAAAACCTCACTCCAAATAGTTTCTAGAGACAAAGTGTCACTTTGGTTTTGTATTTCTCTGTTCAGTAGATTATAAACAATGCATATCTCAGATATGGCATTATTCAGTATTAAATCCTGAAACTGCTTTAAAAAGGAAGCCAATAACATTTTTCCCATTATATAGATGTGGAAAATGAAGCAAGCTGATAGGCAAATTTGCTCTGGCCAGTGAATATGATCTCCTAAGTTTCAGTTCAGTGCTCTGTCAAATAGAATCACTGATTTTAGCAATTAATACAAAGTAGTTTATCATTTTCTTATTATGCAGGGTTCATTTAGCTACTCTGATAAATGTGGTTTATATATTTACAGGATTATTTATGTAGGCTGCATTTACACAAGGGTTGCCTGTTTCAGCGATGGATCAACATACAGAGAACTTGCAAATGAACACCTAAATAAATACATTTGTAGAAAAGAGAGACGTTTCTGAGTAACTCTTACACTACCTTAACAATGTGATGAAGTACATGAACAACATGTAGTCATAGCACAGCCATGCATCTCATGCAGACAATGAGAAAACCAAGTTGGTAACCAAATTTTATGCCAAACAAGCACATGTTTGGTCTTAGTATGGAGTTAATACTGCCACACTATTGGAATACATCTCTCCATAATGTGTCATTCAGAGGTATCACTAATGCTTAAAACCATTCCATGCCAAACCATTTTGCAGTGGTTTTCACACAGACAAAGCCCTTCCAGCTGCAATTTAGGAAAGACTGCAGAAAGCTAAGTCTGAACAAGGACAGGTAATCAAGCACATTTATATTTTTAGGAGGCCCAGATTAGGACAACCTGTGGTAAAGGGCAAGTGCCAATCTCAGTCACAGCATGCCGCTGCTGTAAAGGAGCTCTGCTTCCAACATCCAGCTCTGGAACACAGCAAAGAATTTAAAGTGGGGTTAATTTTATTCTCTGGTTAACAACCAGACCTAAATTGCTTTAGTATTACCCACCTACTCAAAGGCAGAAAAAGCAATCTTTTCCCATGAATACTGTCTCTCATGAGAAAGTTGTTAATACTACAGCAGCACCAATTATTTTCCATCTCGTAAATCTAACAAAAAACAAGCTTCATGCTGGTTTCACTAGTGGTGAGATACAGTGGTTTCACATACTGATATACAGAACATGCAGAGGAATGAGTCAGGTTCTAGATACCTCAGCCCTCCCTGAATCTAGTACAGTTGCAGCATAGAAAACCCATTTTAATATTTAAATCAGCCAAGCAGTTTATTAGGCCCAAAGCAGCCTTGAGCCAACAACAGGATCTGTCAGGACTGTTTACACATTAAGACATTACATTTCAAACCATTTTAAGACCACTTCTCAAGAAAAGTATGAATTGTTAACGCTTTCCACATCCAGCATCTGCTTGAAATGAAATTCCGTGTCCCTTTCCACAGATCCAAAGGTGCCCTGATGCAGAAGGATCCAGGTCTGGAAGCCCTGTTGTGCTAACCCTGTGGCTTCCCAGAGGTTTCCTTCCTCTGCCCCTCTCTTTTCCTTCCTTCCATTAGGAAGATAAACCAAGAGGAGCAGCACTGGGGCTGACACTGAGCTCTGCAGCACACAAGGCAGTCAGTCCTCTTGCAGAAGTGAAACCTAACTTATGCATGGCTTGGACAGAAATGAATATGCAGTGACAGTCACTGAGGAGATCTGTGGTTTTCTCATGGTGCACAGAAAGATTTTCAGTCTGTCCCCCAAGAAACCACCAGTAAATTGTGCATGGAGTTGCATTGTCATCTTATTTCAAAAGTCCCACATCCTCTTGGTGATTTCTCATGGGCAGCCCCTTGCAGCACTGCCTCCTTCTTCTCCCTCCCAGTACAAACAAACCCCAACTCACTCCTCACCCAGCTAACCCACTCTTTTGTAACGCTCGTGTCCTTACTGGACACAGATGTGGCCTATTAAGTTCAGGGCAGTTCCTAATCTTTGGTGTTGAGTCCAGCTGCAACTCCTCATGTATGAGACTACCTTCTGCACTATTTTTTACATTCTATCCCTCCACAGCATTGGGCAAAAGAAGGAGATGGTGTCCCTCAGGTAACAATTCAGTTATAGATGTTTGTATTGTGCCATATAATCCAGCTCTTTGAAAGATCCAAGTGTGGATCTCTTTTATTCACCAAGTGTGGTGAATAAGTAAAATATCTGATTCAAAAAAACCACTTATTAAACTCAGTCTAAACAACATCCATTCCCAGTGCCTATGAGGCCACTGCTTAGACAACCAACACAAAATAAGGTGACAAAGACTGCTTTAGTCACTTCCAGGAGCCTGCTAAGTCAGTGCTCACACGTAAACCAGAATGAATACTCAAAGGAACCTTTTTTGGTTCAAGAGCTCTCATTGTTACACTTTTCAGATGCAGCAAATTTAATTTCTGCACCTGCAAAGAAAACAGCATCAAGAACCCAGTTCAGAGTTTTTAGCTCATTGCCTTCACTAAAGGCACAAAGGTACAAACAAGGTGCTGTCACTGACTTTTTGTCAAAGTCCTCCAACTTCTGTGTGTCTATTGTGCTTTAACTGAGGTGCTCATTTATGCCACTCTCAACTTAAACCCTGTGCTCAATAAATGTTTTCCCTCAGGTTTTGGCTTCCAGCCTGGATTAAGCCCAGTCCAGCAGAGCATGAGCTGGGTTTGTGCGTTTACCTTCAGCCTTGAATAACCTGGCAAAGAGTGTCCATCCTTCCTATAGTGCAACACCATATAGGATCCTACAGTATTTCCTATTTTCTTTAATTTAAATGATGTAATCCATTTCAGAACACTTTCTTGGGTTTGACAAAAACACACACGATAGGCATAAATCTCCTTTTAATTTGGTTATTGCCACTTTTTGTGTCATGAAAAATTTACAACATTATAGACTGCTGATAAATATATATTTGATAATAAATTAATAAGGATCATATAAATATTTCTTTATTACTGCTTTGCTCATTTTCTTTATTATTTTCATTATTTCTTTATTTATTATTCTTTAATAAGATATAAATTTCTTCCATTGCTGTCAGTTGGAGTTTTAATAGACATGAATAGATATTTAAAAGACATGAATAGACATTTTAATACTTTTCAATAGTATTCATGGAAATGATTATAATACTAGCAATTATTTTCTCTAATACTCTTGTATTCATGTCCTTCAAGTTTTGTGAACCACTGAACTGTCAGGGGAAAAAAAAAAAACTAAATTATTTTTCCTTTAGCAGTATTATTTCAATTAGATTAATATTTCCCAAGTTTATAATTAATTTGACAGAAATGTCATTATAGTAAAAAGTCAATACTCCTTCTGTTCCTTGCTGGCAAACTTTCCCTTCAGTGTAGAATTTTATAACAGTGCCAAAAATCATCAATTTGCCTAAATATGGATATACACATGTCAAATATTTGTTTATTTTTACTTATTTCTTTAGCACCTATTACTATGTTAGATAGATGAATCTTCTGTTATTTATTATTTGAAACACAATAATGAAAATAGATATTTTATATAAATGTCCTCTGCAAATGTTGCCATGGTCCTTTGGGTTATAAATATTTCTTGTGCTAGAGCACCCTACCTTACAGTAACAGGAAATATAATTTTATATATTGAAAATTAGAAGCCATATTATGGTAATTTTTTACAGCCCAGAAATCCTGAAAACATCAGACATTTATTGTATGAAGTGTTCACAAGTGCTGTGATGGCCAATAGCAAATTTCACACAAAGAATTTTATATTAATTCTTGCAGGTTTAAAGCTGTCTTCATCTCTCTAGACTGTGAATAAGAGAGAAATTTTGTAATTCTAATGCCTGAACTAATATATCTGTAAAACCCTCTTTAAATAAGGAGGGAACACTTTTTGCTGGTAAGTTCTTAGCCACTCCAGATAATTTTGATGATTTTTCATCATGATGAAATCCCATTTCCTAAGACAGATGTTTTGAAATTGGAGAAGGACAAAAACAGCTCATGTTCCCTATTCCAATAATTAGTGCAGTGTTGTTTTTACAATGGTACCTTCTACTAATGTTTGTTTCTGTTTTTTGAATGTTAATTAGTGTAGCTGCTATTTAGTCACACCTACTTTTATTTTCTAATTTAAGCATCTGCTGGTGCCCAAAGAGATTATAATAGACATTTTTTCTGATCTCATACTATGACCTTTATTTTTTTATGTACCACTAATCTTGGAAAACTATTGCAAAGTGTATTGATCTCATTATCAAATCTTCATCCTCAAGTGTATTTGGATATTTTAACTTCCTGAAATTGCACTATGGCAGTATTTTATTTCCCTCCATTAGTGTTTAATAGTTTCCCATACTGTTTCAAAATACTCTCCCTTACTTTTAAATATTTACAGGGCATCACCATGTACCTTTCCCAATCTTAGGTATTATTTAATCAATTCTTACCCAGGAGAGCATTCAACAAACAATTCACTAAATTTGATGTCAGCACACCTATTTATACCTTTCAGAAGGCATTTTCTCTTGCTGCAACACAGCCTTACATAATTATTTGCCATCTCTTTGTTACTTTTGTAGTTTTTCTCTTGGCTTCAACAAACAAGTACTTTTCTGAATCGAATGTGAAGTACAAAAAATTTTGCATACACACTTTAAGCTGCTCCAACATGAAACTCACACTATACAACACTTTCACAAACTCTCAATGAAAACCTAATTTTCAGTACTTGAAAATTTCATATCTCATTTCAAGAATGGTTTTTGTCCCATATGAAACTTGCTTTTGCTGTTGTTGATCTACATTTTTACAGAAATTAAAAAATACTGAGGTACCTAGAGGAAATCCAAAGAACCAAACATCCAAGAACTATGGGAAAGAAGATCTGAAAGGAACCACGAGGGGTAACTGCAGGACCATAAGAGAAAATTATGATAAACACTGACAAAGACCAAAACTACTCAGATATTTACCATTCACACCCCTGTGATTTCATCTTGATCACACATGCCTTTCTATGAGAATAGGTTTATCTAAATCTCTAATGAAAGAGGCCCCACAACCCAGAAAGTCTCTTCCATTCACTAACTCTGTAGTTAGAAAAGCTCTTTACAATCTAATTTAAATCTTTTGTGTGAGTAAAATTCTATGACATGAAGATATGAAGAACTACTGTTTACTGTATCTTTAGATTTCCCTCCTCCAAAATTTCATCAGGTTACCTGTATCTTTCTGGAAGTAAATCCTAAAGCAAGAGATGTTATCCATTTCAACACCACCAGCCTAAGAGAAATCATAATAATTATCTCATGAGATAATTATTACATATCATAGAAAAATATGTCCTGTTTTGCCATTCAATTGCAATAATTCAAATTCAGCTTTTACTTCACTATTGCCCTCCTACTGTCAGATAGTGCAACTCCCTAATCAGTGACTTTGTATTTTGTACTCAAGGTTTATTTTTCCTTCCTAAAAATAACACTTTGGTCCCCTTGTTACTGGATCATTCCTGGGTCATTCCTCCCACTTTACTGATTACAAAATATTAACTGATTACAATCTCATGAAACCCCAGACATGGAAATCACTAAATATTTCACTTGGGTTTTCATTTCTTTGGTTTTTTTAATTCTTTTTTTTTTTAAACCTTTAATGTAACAATAATCAAAGTGACCTTTTGGACTGTAGCAGTAAAAAAATTAGACTTAAATTTGTTATGAAAGAAATTTATGGGTGTGTTAACGGCCTGCAAAAATACTGTTTGCACAAACGCTTATGCAAATAAATTTTCATGATGAATAATCCAACTGGAGACATTCCATAGTTACCAGTATTCAAATTCCAGAGAGCCAGAGAATGGACAGCACAAATCCTTTGTCTGGGCCCTTCCAAGGTCCCTCCATCTTCCCACTCTCCAAGGATGAACCTTGAGCTGCCAGCTCAGAGGTTTTTTTCAGCACATCCTTGACAACACAGAGATTGCTCCAGTGGGTTAATTGGAAACTGCCCCAGAGGCAGCTGAGTTGCTGGCAGCATAGCACTAGAAGTCACATATTTCTGAGCTACAATGTGCTAGTTTTTATTAATTATTACAAGTATTAAATAATAGTACCATTAAAGCATGGTAACCACTTCATTTCTTCCATAAAAATTACAGAGAGTGACCCTTGGCACAAAGAAGTTGCTCAATAAATCAGTTATACATTAACTGTGAAGCAAATTTATTTATTGGTACCTGCATATTTTTAAGATTCAAAGCACAGATAAAAGATGCTGATATATATCTTTACAATAAAAAAAAAAAAAACAGAGGCTATTCTCTCAAAGATGCAATGACAGTGGAAGGGCATCTTGCTGAAGTTTCTGTGAAGCAGTTAAACTATGACAAAAAGGTGAAATATTATTAAATATAATTCATTTATTCACTTATGAATACTGTATGTGCATCTACAAAGGTATGCTTCTTAATGTAATTTAATGGCTTTGAATGTAATTTTCACACTATTTACAGATCTGACCCTTCTCTGCAACGTCAGTTTCTCAATAATCAGCACTTTTATGTTTGCTAACTCCCAAAATTATCTGTAAAATAAAGGACATCACAGAGCGATCTTTGCATCTTTTAACTTCAGTCTAACCTGCGCCTTGTTCTGCATAGTGCCATCCTGAGAACCATCTTAGCTAAGCATTCTAAACAAAGGAAGTCTCAGTTATCTCTCTTTCCTTCTATAAATATTGTCAACCTAGCAACAACGTGATTAACTATGATTGTTACTAATAAAAGTAGTAGGTAGTTCCCTGCATATTTCCATTTTAGTTTCTAGACAGAAGAAAAGCCTTTTTAATATTGGCAGAGAATGGATTTTCTTCCTACTATGAAGTATTATAGCACTGAATAAAGTCTTTCTGATCAAACCATACCATAATAGCTTTTGTCTTGTGTCACTATATGTTAGCCAGCATCAGAAGAGAAAATAAGCAGAGGCTTGCTATTGTGCCTCTATTTTAAAAGGGCCTTCCATCTGGTAGGAAGCAGAAGCCATCAGCACTGTAATTAAAATGCAATTACTGTCCCCCGCCGCAATCCCAGGACGACCATTCCATCTGTGTGATATACAGTGGAAAAAACACAATTTTTTGCACTTTTCTAGCCCCATTAAGTTTATTCTCTTTCTATTAATTAATCTAACAGCACTAAGGGATCGTTCCTGTTTTGCAAGCCATTGTGTCACAAACTGCACGCTCACAAAGACTGAAACCACATGAATTTTTAAAACTCTCCGCTATCACTGTGACATAAAACCTTAATTACTTCTGACTAAATCTGTAATTAAAATATATCACCGCAGCAGATTTACCTGCGTGTGGGTGTTGGAGTGCATGCTTCTGTGACTGTCACAAATGAATCACTCAGAGACAGTGTTATAAAAAGGGGGATTAGCATGTATGACAGAAAGGATGGGGAAAAGGGACTTGAAAATGAAAAAACTGGCAGTAGTCTAGGAAAAAGTTGTACACTAGTAAAATAAGAAATTAATTCTCTTATTTTGTTGATTTTTTAAAATAAAAATACTCATCATGTGCATGGAGACATAGCATGTGCATGGAGACATAGCAAATGCTCCAACGTAAAGTTTATTCCTCTGTGGTCCTACATTTTAATGTGCTACCTCGACCTTATGACAATAAAATGACAATAAGTATAATCTCTGATACTGCAAAACAAAATCCCATAATATTTTTCATAGCAATCCATCTTGTATTCATGAAGATAATCTCATAATCTACCCTTCCTTTCATTCCCAACTGTGCAGTCCAAGGCCTTCCACCTGCAAAGCTAGAAAATCTTAAAATCTTTGTGAGAAGTACAAGCATGGTGCATATCAAGCAAAAGTATTAGCTAAATATTAAGGTGAAATCTTAGCCCTGTCATAGCTTGTTGGAGTTTTGCCTTTGACTTCAGTGAAGTCAAAGAGTATTTTGGCTTTTCCTCTAAAGCATCTTGCTAGGGGAAAACAAAGAACCAAGGCTCTCTGCAAATGCCCAGCCGCAAGAAGTGAGCAGACGAGCAGTGAACCTCAGCACGAGAATCCTAACTGTAAAATGTCATGTGAAAATTAGATTAAAAGGCCTGGCAAATAATAAATTCCCTTATTTTTTTTTTTTTTTTTTTTTTGAGCATCTTGGAATCTATTAAGGTTCAGCATGTGCATAAGTGTTTTTTACAAACTCAGCATTTGGGCTCAATATGTCTCCAACAGAAGAGAATTTTGGCATTTCGTAGTTTTAATAAAGGGGAAGGACAGAAGTACTCATAAAATGTTTAGGACAGCTCCCTGCAGCTCATAGGCCATTAAATGTGCCACTCACCCTCTTATTTAGTACAATGACATGGTTTTAGCTAGGCACAGAGTCCCTTTTCAAAGGTACCACAGGACATGGAGTCTCAATTTCAGAGTTTACTCCAGCAGACAATGATTCTGATCAGTAAGAATTTGCACCTCACTCCAACTTGTTTTATCTGGTTTAAGATTCCAGCATTAGTTTCTACCAAGGTTCTATGCATGAAAAAAAAAAAGATTTTTAATACCCCATATTTTCTTCCTGTGAATTTACTTGCACACTGTAATCATGTTACCTATCAATCTTCTTTTGATAAAATAAACAGATTGAGCTATTTAAATCTCCCACTATAAAGCATTTTCTCCAGCTCTTAAAATGTGTCTTCTTCCGGCACCTCCTGCAATTTTAAAAATGTGGAGAACAGCATGTAAAACACTCTCTATCCTCAAGGTAAGACAAAAAAAATGACAACATTTGCTGCTTTATGTGGTTACTAAAGTAACCTGGACTAGGAACTGGTCCTCAACAAGGAGCAGACCATCTCCCATGAGTGGCTCCAGCCAGACTCCGTGGAGAGCGGCTTCCCACAAACACTGCGGAGATCTTTAGCTTGCATGCAGTAGGTTACCAACGACACCCTAATTGGCAATATCTTGTTTACTGCAAGGAAAGTCTCACAGGACAGGCAGCTACACAGAACCTACAAGAATTTAGTGGGTTCATATAGCACTGAATAAAGTCTTTCTGATCAAACCATACCATAATAGCTTTTTGTCTTGTGTCACTATATGTTAGCCAGCATCAGAAGAGAAAATAAGCAGAGGCTTGCTATTGTGCCTCTATTTTAAAAGGGCCTTCCATCTGGTAGGAAGCAGAAGCCATCAGCACTGTAATTAAAATGCAATTACTGTCCCCCGCCGCAATCCCAGGACGACCATTCCATCTGTGTGATATACAGTGGAAAAAACACAATTTTGCACTTTTCTAGCCCCATTAAGTTTATTCTCTTTCTATTAATTAATCTAACAGCACTAAGGGATCGTTCCTGTTTTGCAAGCCATTGTGTCACAAACTGCACGCTCACAAAGACTGAAACCACATGAATTTTTAAAACTCTCCGCTATCACTGTGACATAAAACCTTAATTACTTCTGACTAAATCTGTAATTAAAATATATCACCGCAGCAGATTTACCTGCGTGTGGGTGTTGGAGTGCATGCTTCTGTGACTGTCACAAATGAATCACTCAGAGACAGTGTTATAAAAGGGGATTAGCATGTATGACAGAAAGGATGGGGAAAAGGGACTTGAAAATGAAAAAACTGGCAGTAGTCTAGGAAAAAGTTGTACACTAGTAAAATAAGAAATTAATTCTCTTATTTTGTTGATTTTTTAAAATAAAAATACTCATCATGTGCATGGAGACATAGCATGTGCATGGAGACATAGCAAATGCTCCAACGTAAAGTTTATTCCTCTGTGGTCCTACATTTTAATGTGCTACCTCGACCTTATGACAATAAAATGACAATAAGTATAATCTCTGATACTGCAAAACAAAATCCCATAATATTTTCATAGCAATCCATCTTGTATTCATGAAGATAATCTCATAATCTACCCTTCCTTTCATTCCCAACTGTGCAGTCCAAGGCCTTCCACCTGCAAAGCTAGAAAATCTTAAAATCTTTGTGAGAAGTACAAGCATGGTGCATATCAAGCAAAAGTATTAGCTAAATATTAAGGTGAAATCTTAGCCCTGTCATAGCTTGTTGGAGTTTTGCCTTTGACTTCAGTGAAGTCAAAGAGTATTTTGGCTTTTCCTCTAAAGCATCTTGCTAGGGGAAAACAAAGAACCAAGGCTCTCTGCAAATGCCCAGCCGCAAGAAGTGAGCAGACGAGCAGTGAACCTCAGCACGAGAATCCTAACTGTAAAATGTCATGTGAAAATTAGATTAAAAGGCCTGGCAAATAATAAATTCCCTTATTTCTTTTTTTTTTTTTTTTTTGAGCATCTTGGAATCTATTAAGGTTCAGCATGTGCATAAGTGTTTTTTACAAACTCAGCATTTGGGCTCAATATGTCTCCAACAGAAGAGAATTTTGGCATTTCGTAGTTTTAATAAAGGGGAAGGACAGAAGTACTCATAAAATGTTTAGGACAGCTCCCTGCAGCTCATAGGCCATTAAATGTGCCACTCACCCTCTTATTTAGTACAATGACATGGTTTTAGCCAGGGCACAGAGTCCCTTTTCAAAGGTACCACAGGACATGGAGTCTCAATTTCAGAGTTTACTCCAGCAGACAATGATTCTGATCAGTAAGAATTTGCACCTCACTCCAACTTGTTTTATCTGGTTTAAGATTCCAGCATTAGTTTCTACCAAGGTTCTGCGCATGAATAAAAAAAGATTTTTAATACCCCATATTTTCTTCCTGTGAATTTACTTGCACACTGTAATCATGTTACCTATCAATCTTCTTTTGATAAAATAAACAGATTGAGCTATTTAAATCTCCCACTATAAAGCATTTTCTCCAGCTCTTAAAATGTGTCTTCTTCCGGCACCTCCTGCAATTTTAAAAATGTGGAGAACAGCATGTAAAACACTCTCTATCCTCAAGGTAAGACAAAAAAAATGACAACATTTGCTGCTTTATGTGGTTACTAAAGTAACCTGGACTAGGAACTGGTCCTCAACAAGGAGCAGACCATCTCCCATGAGTGGCTCCAGCCAGACTCCGTGGAGAGCGGCTTCCCACAAACACTGCGGAGATCTTTAGCTTGCATGCAGTAGGTTACCAACGACACCCTAATTGGCAATATCTTGTTTACTGCAAGGAAAGTCTCACAGGACAGGCAGCTACACAGAACCTACAAGAATTTAGTGGGTTCACAAGTTACTGTCTCACTGGAACCAGATGGTTTGGCTATAGCTTGTCTCTGTGTAGGAAAGCAGTTCTCACACACTTCCTATAAATGTTGTCATTCAAACTGGTATTTTTTAAATCCACAAGAGTGATGATTTGGTGTTGCTTAAAAAAAAATAAAGTGATATCACATGTTGCCCAGCCTCAAATGCTGAGCATTCCATAAATGAAGGTATTTTGTTCTTATTAAGAAAACACAGAAATATTAACCACATGTGATTTATATTAAACATTGGTAATGTATGAGGTATATTGGCACTTAGATACATAAAGAGGAGCTCAATTTACATTGAAATGTGTAACATTTTATAGCAATCTCTCAAATATAATTGCTTATAATTCAAGCAAAGATAAAGAGGTTAAATATGTTGGCTTTCTGGCTACAATACAGTTTTATGATAAATCTTAATAAAAGAATTGTTATTTTAAATTTTTCTGAACTTGCCTTTGAAAAAAGCGTGAATATCCAAATGGGATTTTTTCATTCTGCTCCAGTGCTGCTCTTCTCGTTACCTAGATCACTTCCTGTCCAGGGCAAGCACAGCATACACACAGCAAACATCCAGTTCTAGTGCATATGATGACAGCACTTAGTGGCCTACTTTGAGGTCCTTCTCACCTTCGGACCCTAGCGATACAATATATTTAGAAATAAACTGCGCAGAAAAATGTCCAACCTAAGAAAATATAAACATGACACTGTGGGCCTACATAATTCATCTGATGGGGGCGAGAGTTGAATGAGACCAGATCCACTCTGCCAATTATTCTGTCAATACATGTATAAGTGTTTGGAACATAATAATTGCATATCCCCAAATGCTGTCCAGTGCTATTAGTTTCACCTCCTAAGGACTCCCTATAGAACACCAGCTATTGCTATGCCACAGGAAAAAAAAAAGTCTTCACTTAGTAGGAAGACCTAGATGGAATTAAACTAACTAACAAGAATCTGGAGGATAACCAGGGGCCTGTCTCTGCATGCCCTCTCCAAAGCACCTCCCAAATAAACACATTCTAAATTGGAATGGCAACCCATACTGACAACAAATGTTAAGAATTTTAAAGGAGGACAGAAGAAAATTGGAGGGATTTTTTTACAGGAAACACACAAGAATATATGTTTAAAACATGGTATCTGCTTCAAGCCCTTCCCAGTGCACAGAAGCTGTGCAAAGGTAACAAAGACACCTCCTGACTGCCATCGTGAGCAGCAGCCACACACTGGGATCTGTTTTGCTAACATAGTGCATAAAGCAATACAAAATTAGCTTTCATATCATATAGTCTATCACTGTTTGACCCTCAGGGCTCTTTTTATTTATAGCATGTAGTTTCTTGTTTACTTTAGTGTTTTCATATTAAATAAATATTCATGAAAGTGCACTCTTCCTGAAATTGGGTCATTTAGGGACTATCCCATTAAAAATAGATTTACTTTTTTTACAGGTGTCATCCATTAAGGTAGGGAATAGACAAACTCAGCCAATTGTATCTGTCAAGAAGATGTTAGTCCTTCCAGAAAGTCAGTCTTCTGTCCTTTACATATATAGCACTTAATAGCAAAATGACTAACTTCATACTTTGGGGAATTTTTTATTGTTGCACGATTTGTATCTGAGGGTTTGAGGAGATATTTTAATCCTTCCAAGTTGTTCAGATGCTGGCACCAGGCTTATAAATAAAAGCTTTTTCTTATTGGCTAAGATGTGGGCAGCCTATTGCAAAAGTGGCTCAGGGAAGAGGAGTTTAACTCCTCACTGGGATTAAATACAAACCAGTGGCAGAAAACAAAGCAGAACACTGGCATGGTCTGTCCTAGGGTAGAGGAAATGGGAATCTCCATGGAGCAGTGCATCCACTAAGAATTGGTTTAATGAGGCTCTTGGTCAAATGAACTTGTGCAGAGAACAGTGTGGGTTCTTAAATTCAGCCTTCATCTCCCATGTACCCAAATGTTGGAATGAGTGTGGAATGAGAGTTCTTGGAGCATGTCTAGAGAGGAGGCAACATCTGTGACAGATGCATGGGAAGAACTGGCAAGGCTTGGGCATGAGCTGAACAAAAGCCCAGGACTGGAGGAATGGAAAGAGGCAGGCACTTCTACAGAGCCATCCATCACCCGACTCCCTCTCACAAACTGCTTTAAAATGGGATGAAAAGCCTTTCAGAGTGACCTGAGTGGGGTGAGAAGCACTCAGGGAGTTTAGACACCTAATCTACACTGGAGATCTAAACTTTGGACTGCGACATTTAAGTGAAATGAATTTTAGGATTAACGAGGACACTTCATCAAAAGATCCAAGCAAATTTGTCTGGTGCATTTCCCCAGTCAGAACTGGTATTTTTAGTCCAGGCACCACCAACCACTACTATGGATATTTCACACTAGTTATGAAATAAAACTGTTTGAAAATTAAATTTTTGCAGAAAGAAGGCATGAAAACATTTGGATCATTTTCATGCCAGTGAGCCTGTGATGAATCACAATTTCATCACATGGCAATAAACTCAGGTCCAAATTTTCAGAATGTAACTTTCTGCTAATACACTTGTAATACTTTGATATTGCAGCCATTACCAAGAGATGAGCTATATCAGCCAACAAGTTTTCTCTTCACCAGACCCTGTTGTTTCAAATGACTAACAAAATAAAAATAGAGGTTTTAAAAAATTTTATGTTCAGGGGAGTGTTAAAAAGAAATTATCCATTTTCCATGGATATTTTCCTAGCAACTTGAATAGTCTTGAAAAATATTCTTAATATGTTCAATAGGACATTAATACAGAAAGTCAATAGCTTCCATTCAAAAGATAAAAACAACTACAGAGAAAAGCAATTTTCAAATGCAGCAATTGTTGCAAACATTGGTTGTTTAAAAATAAGACAAAGAATATAACATTAAGAAGTGAAAGAATTCACAATAACTAACCTTAAATCAGCCTTGTAAAGTCTTAATTGCCCACTGTCTGGAGTGAGAAATTCTTTTGACGGGCAAGTAAATTATCATTAGTCTTGTCTATTATTGTCAATCAATATGGTCAAATGCTGATGAGTGAATTTATGTCTGGGCTGGTGCATTCTCACATCAACTTTCCCACACAGGTTCAAATTAAGTCACAAGTCAGGGCACAAAAGAATCTAAAATCAGCTGTTTAAATTTCTTCATCTGCATAGTGATATGCATAACCCCTAATCTTCATTGTAATAGGAATTCCTCTAAATGGTTTTTAAATACCATAAAAGTGTTTGTGTATAAGAAGGTATATAAGTGAACATCTAACTAAAAGATCCATGTAAGATCTTTTGTTTCCTTTCATGGAAAACTACTCTCCAACACTTCAGTCTCTGCTGAACAAAACTGCAAAGCATAACTCAGGTAGAAGAGCTGAACAGTCTCCAGAAAGGAGAGTTCCAGTTCTGGGAAAATGAGGCTGATTTATTCCCTGGCTGACTGGCAACAAATAAAGACTGAGGGATCTCCTACAGCAGCACTGCTCTTGAAAGAACTGCACATCTAAGAGAGTATAACGTGGCATTGCTGAATGCAAGTGGCAACAACAACAAACCACCATTATCAGATACCACGCTGGAGCAGCTCTTAGCTAAAGTTATTATTATGAATAGTAATGAACTAATAACAGTAATGAATTCAAAGCAAACTTTTTTTTCTGAGTAATTTCATCATTTTGAGAATGAGAATGAAGTTTTTCTAATAGATACATGGCTGAGACATCACTGAGTTCTAATGGTCTTCCTTCAACCAGCTTTGGAGTTGTCTATAAATCCAACAAAATAAACATGTCTGGAAAATGTTAAGCAAAATACATTAAATATTCCTGTGGAAGTAGCTAGAGAGGAATACTGAAGAGAAGGAATCTAACAGCCTTCTTACATCTAATTAAATATTACTAAATTCTCAAGTTTGAGAGCTTATAGTCCTGAAAGCTTCACTTCCATTCTATTCATACAACAACACATTTTTAATTTTGGCATTTGTCTAGGATAGACTTTCTATTCATACAGGTACTTAATGTCAGGCAGGCACACAAGCTGGGTTGGGTGAATGACTTCTCAGAATCCCCAGGATGATCACTTCAGTGTGTCAGAGTTTTTGTATCTGGGGGCAGAGGGGAGGGGGAAAGGTATGATCCTGAAATAAGCATTTTTGTGTATTTTGCTGGAAGAAAAAACAATTAAACCCAGAGTTTATAATAGAGATAAGCTTTAGATATATGTTTCAATAGACTGACATTAGTGTGGCCATACTGAAATACATTTAGATGCAGTGGCCATCAACAGGGACTCAGTGCAACAGAGCAACCAAAGCAGCTTGAGAATTTCACAAATTTATAGATGAAAGGCCTGAGGGGATCATGGTGATGATCTAATCTAACCTTTTTATAATAAAGGCATGTACTAATTCTCTTTTGAATTAAAGTATATATTTTAGGGTGAAAATATCCATCAGTTGCCATTGATGGAGAATGAACCAGCCTATGGTAAATCATTCCAACATTCATTAACCTAACAGTTATAAATAATGTCAGCTTCAAATTCCAGTCATTCTATTTATACTTTTATTTACTGAACTGAAAATCCCCTTATCAAAGTTTTGTTTCCTAATATTTTTCTCAATCTTGTAGCTCTTCTCTAGAGCCAGACCTTATATTTTTTTTACCTTACACGTTCAATTCATAAAGCAACTTGAGCCAATCTCCGTTTTCATTCAAAACATGGTAATGATGTCAAGCACTGTAGATCTAAATGCTCAAAAACTACCTGCCACTGAAGAAAGCTGTTCTTTGCTGAATTCGTGCAAACATACACAAATAAATAAAAAAGTTATCTAAGTCCTATATTCAAAGACTTGAGTACTACTTCCAGTGAGTCACTCACATCTCAGTAAAAATTTCCTTGGCGAAAAAAATATTCAGATTCAGACACCAATACCAAAGATGAGGGCATTTTCTTCTTACTATAAAAAAAAAATTTTAAAGGAGGAAAATGCACAGGAGAAGTAAGACTTGATTTCAAACTTCAACCTATTAAGCATTACCACTACTGTGGTACAATAAGTAATAATAACTGCTTTTTTGCAAAAATTATATTGTCGTACAAAGATTCCAAAGGATTTATTAGTCTGACATAATGTCTAAAACCACTTTTAATTAATTTCATTGTTTTATTCTCTTTTATAATGAAATTTGTTTTGAGTCAGGGTAATTCTGACCCTGGACTCTCCAGTCCAGGTTTTGATGAACACATATTGGCCATTGATGATTGTATCTTATTCCCTGCCAGTTAGATGATTCAGAAACATTTTATCACAGTTTCCACAATTCTCTAGACTTAAATAAATCAAAATCGGAAATTGTTCCATAGGAATTGTGGCATTTTCCTTTCTTTGTAAAAAATCTAGTTATTTTGACTGACACAGAGTGTTCTCATATCTTTGCCCCTTATTTTCTCCTGTCTGCATAAAAGCAGATACGATGAATTAACACAAGAAGGATAGAGAAAATGTGATTTACACGGACCGCAGGAAATGGGAATGTTCATCTGGACAGGACACACAGTCTGTCCCTCTGTTTTCCAAGTGCATGAGGCACAGCTGAAGTAAGAGCAGATGCTTTTGGGAATGTTCTTGTCTGTCAAGGATTAGACTGGGACTAAGGTTTCATTTACATTAACGACAAAAGAATTGTTTAAATTAATTGCATTGAGTTAGGAATGGTAGCAGTTACATCCTATAGCAAAATATGCTGAAACAATCTAAATTATCATATCAAGGCCCAAGACCTCAAATGAGAAGATTAATGGCAAATGGCTATGCCTAGAACAAGTGTAAAATAATTCTGAACTAAACCCAAGTTTCCTGTGGTACTTAAGCACCTACATAATAATTAAAGTTTAGCCTTAAGTGTTAGACTCCTTTGAAAACCATGAATATAAACTGGTAGCATCTAGTAATTTCATTTTAAATACTTTAGTGATTTTTTTGGAGAAAATAACATTGAAAAGCTTTGAAAAAAGTAGATGGCATTATGACCATGTGTCATTCTATGCTAAAAAATACTCTAAGAAATAAAGCCTGCTGTTACCCATAGTAAACAGCCATTTATCACTTTGAAGAACATAAGATCTAATCTTTTCAGAAAAATGGGCAGAGCTTTAACTTGAGTACAGGGTAGACTTACACCCAGACAAAAAAATACTTGGATAGGTCACTTCCTGATCAGATTTCTAGTGTTTATTCAGTTCTAATGTGACTAACCCATAATCACTGGTAAGGAGCTGATGGTTAGTTTTCCTATAAAGGCACAGAGTACTCAATTTTGACTACTTTTAAAACCTACAGACAAAAACTACAATAACTACAAGCACTCTAGAAAAATATTATTGCTGAGAGGTGTTAATTTTGAAAAGAACATTCTTTGCAAAAACTTGGCCATTATTTGAAGCCTTTTGTAGGTATTGAAAGTAACTAGGTCATTTCCTTGCATTCCCCATAGATCCTTTCTGTCCTTAAAAGTCTTCATAAACACAAGCTATCATTTTTCCTGTGCATACTGAGAAATGTGCTTGTTACAGGAGTTATATTTTGATCAGGCAGAAGGGAATGAAGCTCAGTTGTGATTCACCATCTACAGAAATCTTCTCCCAAGTGCAAACTAATCTAAATGCTACATAGATCTTTCTTAACTATATATATCAGCAATTAGCATATATATGGGCCTATACACTACATATTAGTGTGTGTAATTCAGAGTTGAAGAAATCTTTCTAATGTATAAATGTAACAGCATTATTGAAACATTTCTTAGACTCTATCACACTAGATACTGTGCTCATACCATGCCTATCTACTGCCTAATTAACTCTCTTGGGATTTCATCTTTTGTACACAATCCAACCACACAAACCCCACTAATAACAAGAGTACATCTTCTTCAAAATAACCTTACCTTGAACTTAGGGTTTAACCTTAAAATTTCTTCCCTTATCAAATCACCTTTAAAAAAAAAATTTGTTCTGCATACCATTAGAACTTGAAAAAAATAATAGTCTAGGGAAAAAATCACAAAATTAAAAACTTAGATAATTCCACAAAAATTAACAGAATATGATATATATTTAAATATGTGCTGCTCCCCTTGCTCTTAAATATTCTTATTGATGGAAAACATTATGTAATTACAGTTAGGAGCAATTGCAAGCTGCTATGAAATTTGGACGGCTCAGTAAAAACATACCAAATAGGACATTACACAGGTAACCAGAGTAAATATACTTCAGCTTTCACACTATTCAAAAATAGACTGCCAAAGGCTGCAGGGGGAAAAGGCATGTCAATTAGTTTGTTCAATCTACACTCAGTTGCACTGATCCCAAACACCTGAGATCACAAAAATGACACATCTAACACTTTCAGATCCCAAAGAAGAAATTGGTGTGTGAGTTAAGAACAAGTTGTTCCACTGGATTAATATGAAATTATGTAGCTGGTCTGAAACACTAGAAATTTTAGATTTTGTTACCTTTATTGCTTTAGGCAGAGTAGTCTATCAATAGCATTGAGGTAATCTTGTGGGTGCTCCTTGTCCTGGGTGTATGTCTGAAAAGAATTTGGGTCTAAATAAATAGACCTAAGCTTCAAAAATAAACTAGAAACATGATGTTATTTTGAAAAGTTTTTGACCTTTTGTGGAATCACCAACACACTTCCATAAAAACAGCTGCTCATTTAAGCTTGTTTAAACCAAAAGTGGTTATTCATCCTACTGTTCTTATTTTTATAGGACTAACGTTTGAGAGTTATTAATTGTCTCATCTGGAAACAAAAGTTTCTATACTACATGTTTGGACTGCATCACAAGGATCACATTATATGGTATTTTCTGAAGTTCTCAGGGACTGGGAGCAAAGAAAGCCAAATAGTTTTCATTTACTTCTCATAGGGATTTGTGGATTCTGTTTGCTTGTTTGGTTTGGGTTTATATATCATCCTTACAAGAGGTGAACAACACCCCAATTCTCAGAAGCTCTGGGTACTGTTCTCACACATAACTCAGTGCTCTGTAAACATATTTGGAGCTAATATGACCATAGTTCTTCTACTAACCAAGCTAATTAAGTTAGAGTTAGATCACTGGCTTATGCAGACAAACCTCAGAAGGCAAAAGTTGTGCAGAATAGAATAATTAAGTGATTAGCTTGTAACAGAGTATAGTTTGCTTTTAAGCTAAAGTGATTTTTTAAAAAAATCTTTTTTTTCCTGCTTCCTCTTGTATGGCTGGCATCTCAATAGCAGAATAGATTTTCTAAAATCATTTTTATTAATAATTTAGAGCAAGACTTCTTTTGGAGTGATACGGTCAGATTCAGGCAATAATGTATTGGGTGAAATTGTTATCCCTGGCTATATTTTGATAAATAAAGGGCTTTCTTACTTAAGATTCTAGATCAAACTGTTCTACTTGAAATCATAAATAGAGCAGACCTAGTAATTAAATTTTACAGTGACATGAAATGAAAAACTCAACAATAACTAATTGTGCTAATATTTAAATACGTATTAGCTTTCAATCATTAATTAAGCTTGTTTTGTATCAGTTTTGCAATTAACAGAACTTCAGTTTGTTTTCACTTTCAACAAGTAACAGTTAAAATAAATTGTTAGAATTTAAAAATCAAATTCTATCATTCTCCTAATGAATCACACCTCATGTTTAGCACTCTTTATTCCAGAACTAATTATGTGGTGCACACAAGCATTCCTAAGATAAATGTTTATTACGGAAATGATAACATGACTGCAACATAATGGCAATATCATGATGCAATTACAATGAATCACTATAATCCGTGGAGTGTTTTGAGATACTCAGATATGCAGTACACTTCAGATACACCATGTTATGTTGTCTCATTCACCCAGGCAGAGCAGAAATCTACGTTCTTTTTCATAATTTTGCCACTGTTGTGTACTGCTGGTACTATCCTCATGTTTGGGAGTTTCAGACCTTGTCCAGTTTTGGTTTTTTTTAATCTGTTTTGTGCCCAAAATCAGAGGGAAGAAATGGTGTTGGTTGCAGGAGTTTTGAACATTAAGATCAAGGCAGGCACGTGGGAAAGCACAAGGAAACAATAAAAGTGTTGGTCAGCCCCAGACACCATGGCCGTGCACAGAAGTCTGGTCACATTGCCTCACCATCTGTGCCAAGGGGGAAAACCAGTTTTACAAGAGAGGAAAAGAGAATAATGGGTTATTTTCATAACTGTAACCACAAAGCAATAAACTAAATAATGACCACAGTTCACACCCCTTCATGCATTGCAGTGTGAAGTTTGAGGCAGCTGTCAGTGGAATCAAAACTTTTTTTTTTTTTTAAACATATTTGCTATGTGTGAACCTCTGGTATTTTCTAATTTAGATGTTCCCTGGAAGAATCTTCCTTTCTTTCTTTTTTGTTCTTTTCTGGAGTTTTCCTTATTTCAAAACAGATGTCTTCCCAACTGTAAACATGATTTTCCCCTTTGCATTTAAGTCAGTGCTCTATCTTTCCCATTCATGTCTCTATATATAATTAATACTGAATTTACTATTTCTTTTTTGGCATTTACAAATGAAATGTAATTATAATAAGCCATTTGTGACTTTACCTGCAGGCTTTTGGTATTTAAATTGTCCCTTTGCCCTCTTTGTGGCACTTCTTCATTCCACCCTGTACATCTGGAAACCCTTCCTTGGCTACATCCTCTTTTCTCACTAATTGGATACTTTCCAGAGACTCAAAAGAAAAAAAAAAAAGCTTAAAATATATTCCCAAAATACCTCTCCAAAGCTAAATAAAGATCAAAAACTTAACTAAAGTGTGGTTTAAAAAAAAAACAAACCCTCAGATTTTCCTGTATTTTATTGCCATCCAAAACTGGATACCTTGAATTTAAATTTGTAAGAAAGGAACCTTCCTCTCCATGTTATGTGCAAAGCACTGAGCACACCTGTGGTGTCAAATGAAAAGTTATAATAGACACATGGGTGAATAGCATTAAATGGCAGTGGGCACAAAGATATTCACTGGATCACCTGTTTTGACCAGCCTGATTAATGTGGTAATTGTGCATGCATTATTTAGAGCACAGACTTTCCTCGGTGACAAAAGCCACATTGTGAGCGGCCACCAGCCCCATCCTGGTAATTTCACTCACACGCAACAACTTCGTGTTAAAATCTGTGTCCCACATTAAAAAGAGAAAAGAAACCATGCCATGTTGTGGCAAGCGACAGAGGAATTATTAAGCAAAAAGACAGAAAATAATTGCACTAATTTTTCATTCTATCTTCTATCATTTTTGAAGGGACCCAAATTTAGTATCCTCGCTTTCCAAAACCTTCGGCCTCCTAACCAGCTTAATTGGTCTCTGTTCATTTCTTACTCAGATCATTTATAAGCTGCCTCCGTGGTCCCTGCTGCCTTTTCAAAGCAGCATATGGTCCCTCCATTCATGATAGTCACAATTTCTATTAGTGAGTAAAGGAGAAAAAAAATGTTAATGTCATAATTAGACTGCAGCAGAAAAAGCCTGAAACAAAATTTTGGATTCAAGAATGAAGGTATAAATGGAGACAATAAGTCTGAAACATCACCCACCCTGGAGGATTTATAGTGCATTTTTAGTCCATTAACTTCTACAATACTCAGTGCAGATATTAGGCTATGCTTTAAAAAGAAATTCAGGTTTAAATACACTACAATAAGCATCTGTTGCATATGTTGTTCGAACCTCAAGGATTGTCTTTCTTATTGTGCTTTTGCATGTGATTAAAAAAATAATGCCACATAGTCTCTTACATTTAAATTGAGCCAAGATCAATTAATTAAGAAGAATGTCTCAGTATTGAACTGATTAACTCACAAAATACAGGACAGTTAAAATACAGAGTTAGTGTCCCATCCCAAAAGACTAAATATTGCAATTAAAAGACAAAAATACAAGTGACCATTACCTTTAGCCTTCTCTTTTACAAACTCTGCCATTTGAATTATTCTTTTTATAAACTAATCAAATGTGATTTGAATTTGAATTTTAACTACACTAAGAAATGTTTCTACAGCTATAGGAATGAAGGCTGAGGTCATAGTTCTAATCCCTTTCAGTGGTTAGCAACAGGTATGGCCCATTGTTATGACAAACATATTTTAAATTCTTCAAATATTCAGTATTAGTTTCAGCCTTTAAAAAATAAATGCATATTCTATCAAACATAGGCATACTCACAGTTTAATGTCATTTTTTCCGTTCTACTGGCATTTTTTAAGTTACAATCAAAAACAAAAATATTTTTAACTTCTCTTTCAGTTCTTAGATTTTTATTTCCTTTTTTTGATAGTTAATCTATTTAGTTTCACTCTGCTAGCCAGCTTGGATGAAAGGTTAACACATTGCTAATTGAGATATACTGGGTATTACTTTGAACAGCAGAGGCAGCTTTTATGGATGGTGATATGAATTCAATAAAGCTGAATTAGCATGAAATAAGGCTAATTTAGTGCCTGCATACTTATCAATTGATTTCAAATTTTCATCTTTAATGTTTGTTTTTTTTCATTCAGGAAAATAACTATTTGTTATACAGGTCATTAACTTGTTTCAGCCCAGTAAAAGCACCAGAGTTTTGTCAGCTCCAGAACTGTGTATTATAAAAGTCCTTCTGTTCTCACCACATCTCACCCTTGCTCCCACCATGTCACCATTTGCACAGATTCCAAACTAAAATGACCCTACAGGTGGATTTTATCTTTAGATCCCTTGAATTAGTATGTTTTAGGTGTATTTTCTATCTGTTGACAATACTTAAGAAATATTATTATGGTTAAATATTCAGAATATTATATGGTTAAATATAAGAAATATTATGTGGTTAAAGTTTAAAAAGAAACCAGCTCTCTCATTATCTCTTTTAGATATATACAAAGAGTACATCATGATTCAGTTACTTGACCTGTTTTAGGAATGACAAAATCCAGCTCTGTGTTCTTAAGAGGATGCAGTAGATATATGTAAGGTAAGAATCTACTATTAAATACTTCCCAAGAAAAGATAAGCCCTCCTGTATATGGATACAGTTCTTATTTCTCAGTAATTTTACACGGGACAAATTTTTTCATAGAATAAAAATTATAATAGAAACATAAATTTTAATACAATAGACCATATTTCAACAAATTCAATTTGCATTACCTCAGTGCAGGTGGTTATTTATTACAGTGTATACACACACAATCTTGATGTTTTGAAGGTGACTCAGAGTGCCTGGGTGAGTAAGCCAGGGACAGTCAGGGAAAGCATTTACTCAGCATCTAGAGTACATATTACAAGCTCAGCTCTGCATGAAGGGCAATTTGGACTATGAAGAAGCAGCAAAAGGAATCAAGGACAACTGTAGTTTAATACTTCCAATCTCATCAACTGAGAGCAAAATCCCATTTTTAAAGGGGAAAAAAAGTCTAAAGATAAAAACCCAGTTCACAAAAATAGTTCAAGTACAGCCCTGAGAATTTACAATAATGAAAGTGTGTGTATTATTGTGTGGTTAAAAATAGAACAGCTGCATTTTTCTGAAAACTATTTCATGGCTAGTAGATTTGTTTCAGATTTTTTCTCTTTTCTTCTTTTTTTTCCCTTTTCCCTTAAATAGAAAACAATTACCATTGCTACTTAATATATACATATAACCTGGAGCAGTGGGGGAAAAGAAAAGGAGAGAAAGAATAAAAGTTATCTAAAATCAAAGAGAAAGAGAGAAAGAAAAGAGAGGTTTGAATCTGAAAGGACTGATAGAAGACAAATCCTGAAAACAGTGAGAAAGAAAGGGAAATAGGCATAAGAAACTGAAGGTAAAGATACAGATGTTACTCTGAGTTGGACAAACATATTTCTTATAGAATACTTTACATATGACTCATAGCTTTGGCAAAAGATAGCCCCCAGAAGACACTTTAAAAAATCCATATAATAGTAATATATTTACCCAAGAAAGGTGTTCCCCAAATTTGATTCATTTTTAGTGATAGTTTAAAAGTAATATATCATGTTTACTCACAATTATAGGTTACACCTTTTCCTTATTTAACACTGAAAGAAAACTGGCTTAAATTAGCTCTTTGAGATTTATCCATTAGTAATTTTGTCCCAGTCTCCTTGCTCTGCCTGATACTGCTGATTTACTCTGCTGCAACACTGACAATCTCATTTGTAATGCTTTGGCAGTAAGACCCATTTAAATCAATAGATATACATGTATGTACTCAAACTTCATCTTTCTGCCAACAGCCTTAATTTAGATGCCCATAGTCATAAGGATTTTATAGGCTATTCTGTTTTTTTGTTATATGCAGCCAAGTTCCATGAAGTTGTTAATTTTACTAAAAACCCTACCAGCAGTTGGGCATTTTACATCATTGCAGTTATTATCTGCAAGCTAATCAGAGACAAGCAGCACTAACAGTTCCAAATTGGAGGTGCTTGCGCAAAATAAATAATAAGTAAGAAAAAGTAATTTAACAAATATTAATAGCAATATCTATGATGCATGTAGTATTTTACATGCATGTCTACAGTACTTACAAAATACAATATGTACTACTGTCTTTTACTAATTAGTGAAACTGGAGTAAAGTTTTAGGTAGCCCTAAAAAAGAAAGGGGGAAAGAGGGTAAAGAAGGAATCTGAGCACACAATTTCCTTATTCCCAACTTTTGGGCTCATATGGCTCGCACCATTAATTTCAAGACATAATTATGCTTTGATCACCTCAAAGCTGATCGTACATCATAATTTTCAGACCTATAAAGTAACAAATGAAGCTTTTGACCAAATAGGGTAGAGTCCAAGCAGGATGAAGCCTATCCTGGCCTCTATCCAGTAAAGCACAGTTATCCCTTCCAACAAGACTTACACTGGCAATGGGCACAGCTGGTTAAATATCAACTGGTGCTCATTGCTAAGTATCATTTACAGAGTTCAGCAGAACTCCTTCCAAACTATCCTAATCCTGGAATTTATTACCTATCCCAAAAGCAAGTTGTTTAATTCAACTTCTTGGGTAAATCAGGTTTCCACCTGTGAATTAAGGTTTATAAACTAATCCCTATTATTGTCATTTATCAAAAGGAGCATGTGAAAGGATGCTAATTTGAATGCAAGTACGGTTGCACTATCCTGTTTGTACATATTTCATTGTCAATATTTTACATTGTTCTATATGCAAACCAATTCTAATGCAAACTATTTAATTTCCCCCAGGTAATGAGGAGGTAAAGGATGTAATCAAGATATAAATCTAGATTCTGCTCTTTTCCAGCTAGTACAAATGTAACATGAATTAAAGTTTGATTTACCAACAAAACAGGTATAGTTCTAAGGCAAATGGCCTCAGATGTCATTTCCTTCATTGCACTACCATACAAAATAACTTAGCACTCTTGGCAGCTTCCTGTCTAATCCATGTTGTAGATATTTAATGACACCATAACTTTTCTAGGAATATCATTTTAGGGATTCTCTGCCTTTACCTAATACCTACTCTGAATTCTCCTGCAGCGCTTCCAATGTGCTACAACAGCTAAAGTTTGTTACTTACTGCCCAAATCACAAGGGACCACGCATGCTCAAAACTGTTCTGTTCCATCTCAATATTCCCTCCTAATAAGCTGAAGTTCTTCCATTTTTCATTGCAGATCACCTACAACACTTCTGATCATCATTTCCACTCTTCTTTCAGTTGCCTCCATCCAGCCCACAGTTTCCTGGAAGTGAATTATGCAAAACAGGATGCAGTTTGTCCTTGCTCATGCTGGGAAAACCTAAAAGTTACTCCACTCATGTTCTAGGCTAGGCTTCTGCTTCTACAGTCCAGAATGCTTTTTCCTCTCTCCAAGTGAAAGATCATTTTGAATTCTGATTTTTTTGTCTTAAAAATCTGTCCTAGAATGTTGTCAGCACATAGAAATTTAATTCCATCATCTAAGTCTAATGAGGAATAGAATTCCACTGAGTCCCACCCAACAGGTTTTTTCACAGCTTTGACTGTGAGCCACTAAACCATTCTCTGGATAAGCTTTCAAAGAAATATTGAATCAGCTATAACATAATCTCATCTATACACAAATTTTGCTAATGATATCATTTGTTAATGATAATATTATTAGTAACAAGGACAAAGCCCTTCTGCACCTGCCATTTCTTCTCCAACTTACAAAATCTTCCTGTTTTAAAACTGTACGGACTTTGTTGTTGGATTTAAAGTTCAGTATCTATTTGATTTCACAGAACTGTTTTGCTTCAGAATTGTTTTATAAAAGGGGCAAAGTTAAGCCACCTATCTACCTCCTAACCATAAGCAAAATTTTAAAAGCATTCTAAAATTTAACTCTCCTCTGTTAAACAAAAAGAATCACATTGCTTTTACAGCTTACTGTGGGGAATCTTTCGTCTTCAGAGACAAGCAGAAGATGTCTGGTAAGAACAGAGATGGGAAAAAAGTACCCTCCCTAGTGCTCCAGCATTCACAAGATGTGTCAAGTTTAAATGAATCATGGAGAAAAAAAAAAGGCTTAATCTCTTATAGGGGATCAATTTTGAAAAAGAACAGTCAAATGAGCATTTTGCAGAACATCACACAGTGCTTGGATTGTATAAATAACAGAGTACTTTCCTTGAATATCAGTTGCACCAATGCACAGTTACTTTGTCCAGAAAAAATAAAATAAAATTTATTAGCCATGTCCTGTTGCCTCGTACAGTATCTTAGCGACCTAATGGTATTACTTGAGCAACATTGTTGTCAGAGTAGAGATGGCCCCAAATTGAATTCAAATACCCTTGAGCCTCACTTAGCTGGGAAATAGGCTAGGACACAGTTGTTAGACCAGGTCAAAGAGGGAAAAGGTAGAAGAGAGCTCACAAATGCTTGAGGGAAGAAAAGTGAAAATGAAATGGATTACACTGCAAACAGAAAAGAGCAAACAAAAAGGATTATTTAAACAGGAAATGCTAAAGAAGAACAAAAGGTTTTTAGAAAGGTAAAAGTATGAGTAAGCAACTATGAACTATACAACTATGCTATGTTCCAGCCCCCTCATTTCTTTTCTTAAATTTATAAAGTCCTTAAATAAGAAGCCAAACAGAGGTTTAGATACTTAATTATCTCTACAGACTATGCAAGCTCTTATTATCCTGTTGTCCTCTGGCACTGGGATACCTCTATATTGACTTCAGTGGGAATACTCAAAGTATGTGATGCTACATGCACAAATCTCTCCAGGAGCACAGCTTTCCAGAGTCTGACCTCCAAAGAAACCCCACTGGCATGTTGGTTCTGCCTGGCAAGCCTCATGGACATCCTCCATATTCAAAGCTAATAGTTTGTCATTTCCAGGCAATCTTATAAATAGCTAATTGGGAGAAATATTTTTTTTTCCTTCTCTGTTCCTTTAACAAAGTAACCATAGCAAGTATATACAATCTTCATTCTTCTGATCATATTGTCAGCCAAATTCCACTTAAAGAAATTTAAGTCTTTTTTGATGTTTCAAGCAAAGTGAGAAAAGTATCTGTTAGGGTCACTTATTTTGATCTTATGTTTTTCTGTCAGACTTGAGGGTGGGTCTGCTTGTCCTCAGTTCAGAATTTCTGCTCAGTAGCTTCTGCATTATTCTGTCTGATGAAGTTAGAACAGCCACACTGGGGGAAAAAAGAAGTTATTCATGTTACAGGCAAGCCAGCATCCTTAGAAGTAACCCATTGTGTTGTCCCATTTTACTGAACTGTACACACTTCCCAATCATGACCCAAAGTTTAAAAGGTTTTGTTGCAATGGTTATAAAAAATGAAATTCATGTGTCATACAGGAGCAGGTAAGGCGTAACCACTTATGTTCTTCAGTTTTCCATGTCCAGTGTGGGAGGTAACTTCCCTGAGGTGTGACCCTCAGCTGTCCTTTGTCACGCTGGAATGGCCCCTTGGAGCCACCCTCCTCAAAGAAGCAGCCAAATAAATTCTAATATTCAGCTAAAGGATCCATTTTCTTTCTGGACATGCTGAGGCTTCTAAATGTTTCTAACACTCTTTATTTTGATCTAGGCAGAAGGATGGAAGGTTCAAAAATTTAAAGTTTTCTATCATCCAAAGCTGCATAAACCCAGTCACCTACACATTTGGAGAGGAGGTTAATCCATGTATGTGTAAGACTTCCTGCCCAGCACAGGAAAGACATAGATATGAATTATAAATATTGCTCACCTTCTTCTTTGGTGTTTGTTTACAGTTATCTTTGGAACCAGATGACCATGGAAATAGGATAAAATTAGGGTTGGGGTGGGGGGCAAAACCCTCCTGAAGTCTTGAATTATGGAATTTCCTGTCCTGTGGATGCTAGATACCCTAGCACTGGCTTTGTGACCATGACAGCATTATTTGGTTTCTTCTAAGAGATGCTGGCCTTAAAAAGACCATGTGAGTTGCTATTTCTGCTACATAAAGGAAAAGTTTTCAGCTTCAATGTTGGACACACTTAGTGGAGTGATAAAGGACTTCCTCTATTCCCTGTGTGTGCCTGTTTATACTGAAGGGATACCACACCAGCTGCCTGAAACACACGGACTGCTCCCATATCCCAAGCTACCTTTGTACAGTTCATATTTCTGTGACTGGTATACACAAACAAATGAAAACAGCTCTTTCTCTGCCAGTAATTTTAATATTTAGTATTTTTATTCACAATTTTTTATATGCACTTCCTCGCTAATTCAGGTACAGCAACCTGGGAGACCAGTCTGGCAGCACAGACCTGGCATTTTGGTGGGCTTCTTTTCCATGGGAAATTTTCCACCAATTTTGATACCACCTGAGAATATTCTGTGAACTCACCACAGCATACCAGCATTTTAAAAGAAATTGTTGCTGAGAACATTAAAGACATAAAACTTTTTTTTGTGAAGAGTAAATTTTCTGCACTTTCCTTTTTTATTCCACACTGATTATAGGTAAAGTTGTAGTTCTCTGCTCCTATGTATTTACAGGCACATATATCCCTGGAGTTAAAATACCTAATACAAAAAGTAAACCTTGTTTTTCTGGAGATTTGCATTATTAGAATGCATTTTCTTTTTTCCTCATCTTTTTTAGAACCAAAGCTTCTGTAATTTTGCATTTTGTAAGCTTTCCATAACATGTTGGAGGAGAATCAGAGGGAGTTTTCAATGGAAAGTCTTTTCCCTATGAAATTAATGTGGATGGTAGTATTGCAGAAAAATACTCAGACAAAAAAGACACACAACTAGGGAAGTATTCCAAATATTGTTGGAAGGGAATTTCATCTTCCACTGCCCTGGATAAAATGCTGTAGGATATAACTCTGTAATGTGAAAAACAGAAATCTAATTAAGCCTCACAAAATTAAGCTGTTTTATAAAAAGTCTGTTTGACTGAAATGTATTTTGAGCCTAACTCTCCAACTGTAGTAGTGCACCATTACTAATGCATGTGCTCAGCACATGAAACACAACCAACCTTATCTAACAGTAGGGAACCATGAGATGAGAAACAAAAACCAAAATGAAATCTAGTCAATATATTTAGTCAATACTTTTATCTTTGAAAAGGGTCCCAGAAGCTTTAATGTTCACCAGAGATCAGGACCTAGAGTTTATCTGCACCTTCAGAGAATAACATCTCCATCAGCAGTCCTTCTGGCATCACTAATTAAAGAACAATCTACTGGTTTAGTGACACGAGCTGGAATATAAGAGAATTCACACAAAACTGCTTTGGAATGAATAGTCCTGCAATTCTAAAATCCCAATACACTAAGCCATGTTAACTTTAGTGCCATTTGGTGGGAAAAACAATATAGATATCTGCAAACATGCTTAATATGCAAATGAGAATATAATTATATTTTAACATCTTCCCTTGAAGTTTAGGTCATGTAATATAAATATGATCCAAAACTTTGAGACCATAATATTTTGTTATAAAGTTATAAAGGCACTGTATGCTCTCTGCCCAGAATTTAAGGACTCAGTAAACATGCCCAAATGCATGAAAGCAAACATGCATTTCTATTTTCAAAAGTCAAAAGTGTAGCTAAACAGCCACAATTCTTGCATAGAGATTGGAATTTTTCTGCAATTTTGACAGCAAAATATGAGCAGCAAGATATCCATCTTCCTTCACTAATCAAACAAGGAAAAAATAATTAAAAAGAGACTTAAGCAATTTCATTTTTATTAAACCAAATGGATGATGAGGCTGAAGTTTAGTAGAAAATGCCAGACAGTTATAAACTGTCTAAGAGAAAAAGGCATAATGATACCCACTGGTTTGAAGCTGAAACTCAACAAATACACACAAGAAGCAAGGAATATCCTGCTAATGAAGATAATTAGCAACTAAAACAACAACTGGGACAATTTTTTCACAATTTATGGATGTTAGGTGAAGAAAGCATCAGTCATTTCTTGTACAATAGGCTTTGCACTTATCAGGAATTGTAACAAGCTTTATCTGTACTGGTTCCTTTCTAAATTCCACGAACTGGAGACTGTGGTGGCACTAACGTTATATTCACTTAATGTATATTCAAGATTATTTTCATAAATACATTCTATTGATGTCTCACAGCCACAGCTGATCAGCACATACACTCAACCATTTCTCACCCTTTGTGTTTTGCAATTAATGGATTCCTCTTTGTGACAGTTTCATGGGATTAACCACTAAATCTTACAGTTCACACTGTCTTACCTTACTTCAATTGTGCTGCTGAGGTTCCCTATCGGATAAATATAATCTAGCCTGATCCTTGCCTTTAATGGCCACACTTCCCATTGTCATATTGTTTCATGGGTGTGATCCAATTATGAGAAAACTCCTTCTGATGATACCAAGAAGCAGATGAAAGCTGTGTTCCACTGAGGAAACCGCTGAATTGTTGGTCTGATTATCTTTCTAATGCAAATAAAAGGAAACATAGAATCTCCCAGAATCAACAAGAGAAAGCAGGACTGACATCATATTTATACCCACAGATAGGCAGACCTGGGACCTGAATGACACACCTTGCTCCAGTGGCTGCTGTGATTGAAGGAGAACTGAAGAGAAGCCAGAGAGGGGCTCTTGGTCAGGGACTGCAGCGATAGAGCAAGGAGTAATGAGTACAAATTGAAAGAAGGGGAATTTAGGTTAGATACTAGGAAGAAATTCTTCAAGGCCAGTGGTGGATGGAGCACCTCTTCTAGTGGGAGGTGTCCCTGCCCATGGCAGGGCAGTTGGGGCTGGATGATCTTTGAGGTCTCTTGTAATCCTTAAAATTCTATATGATTCCATGATTCTGTGAAATGGTTTGCTCAATGTAATATAATTATTGTAGACTGACAAGGCCCTTTTCACTGTGTCCCCTCATAAAACAAGGGACTCACATCTGTGTTTACATGAGGCAGAGGGATGGACAGATGGAGAACAGACTGAAAAGTCTCCACGGGCATAAGGTGGGAAAATAAAGCCGGGAGTCTACCAGGATATAGCCTGTAAACACTGGGAGTTAAAGTTGGTGTCTTTAGAGCTTCACTGAGGTTACCTAGTGCACCAATTATTACATTAACTAGGAATCTCTCATCCTTGAGCCAAACACATCCCTAATTTTTTGCAGAATCAAGATCTCTAAGCAAAATTCGTGTTCTGAAGTCGCACGAATACTGCAATACACGAGCGGGATTAAAATATGTAACACTGCTGGGAGGTGGCAAATAGGAACTCAGCAGCAGCAAAACATAACAAGGAAATGAGAAACAGATATAAGAGAATAATTTTTAGTAAGATTATGTCTTTAGAGAAGTAAATGTTCAGAACAATAAAAGAAGTAAATCAATAATATATGTATTCCTTTAATAAAAGCAGAATGCGATACTCTATTTTAATTGAGTGAATTGAAATGTAGTATGCGATTTGGTATTATTTAATCCTTTAGCTAGTTTTCTTTAGTTTTTTTAATTTATAATGATTTCTTAAATTATTGCTTATGTAACACAGGACTGCAAGGCAAGCTTCATAAATCAGCTCATACCATAATAAAAATTGCTTTATTTCTTATTACAAGGGTGTTATAGGATTCTACAATGTCATCCCACAGTCTGCCCACTCTTTTTTAACTTTTTAAAAGAAATATTGGAAAAATTCATGCATGAAGGCACTAATACTAAAAATTCTGCATTAACATATTTGCAGACAAATTATCAGGCTATTTTTGCAGACAGCAGTTTGCAGACAATCCTACAAAGGCATACATACTTCACAACTTTATATTATTTACCTGGAGTACACTTATTCATTGTAAAATTAATCAAGGTACAAATATCTGCAGAATGTAAGTCAGGATAGTATCTTGTCTGGGAATATATTTCTGCAGATATAAAGATATAAACAACCCCTCAAATTTGGAGAAAAAATCACTCTGTAATGTCACACACACATATATATATATTTGTAATTTGCACCATGAAACATGAGAGTTATCTAAGTCAGTATTTTTACATTGCTAGAAGACTCTCAAAAGGAATGCAGTTTTGAAAAGTAATAAACCCCTCTCTTTAAATCACCAATAAGCTTTAGTTCAGCAAAAGCAGCATCACTTGCTGTTTGTTTCTAAAGTCTCTATTTTTCAGCTTTTAAAAATGTGGTCAACATTTTCTTTATGGTTTAATTTTCTTTTCAGGGCTTCTCCTTTTTATACTCTCATTTTCTACCTAAACTGAAATAATGCTATTACCTTATATTCACATTTCTAAAACCTTCCAGTACCTTTGAAGTATTATTGTCCTCATTAATATACAGCACTTTCCAATTTAGTACAATCTAAGAATGTAATTCAAGGTCTATTCCTCCCCCACATCATTTACGAAATTGTCAAATAAAATTAGACTTATCACCAAACCTGGCAGTCCTTTAATGAGCAGTTTCATCTTGGTTGTAATTATTTTTTGTTTGTGTATATTCAGTGATTTTTCATTCTCCTTCTCACAAATTATAGCAACTTTTACATTTTATCCAGTGGAGATCATTTTTTTTTCCCTTTTCACTTTGGAATTTCTATGTACCACATTACACAGATTGCTTTATGCCTATATAAAAATCTGAAGAAATAATTACTGTTTGGAAGCCACCTAGTAGAGTGTTTTACTGCATTTTCTTTCTCTTTCGTTATTGTTGGTGTTGCTGCTTTTGCTGCTAATTATTCCAACAGGAATTCAAAGGTAGTTACACATGTTCATGAGGAAGTGCATAAACCTATTGGTCCCTGTTTCCTCACAGTCTCTTTGACTTTGTCCCCCTATTCCATAAGGATTTCCAAGGTAATTCTCTTACCCTTACTTTATTACTCTATTTATAGAGCTTGCTTTTCATATTTTCTGGTACTTTCCTGACAGTTCAGGAGGTTTTTTAGGAAAAAAAATAATTTAAAAGTATATTCATTAATTTCCATTAATAGTGCCATATCCAACTAGCATAAATTTCTGGATTGAAGTCATGATCCTGAAGAATTCTTTTTTTCTACATGGAAAGTCTGTAACCATTAAAGGACACCTGTCACACTTTCATATGACAAAATAAGACCTGAATGATTCCTATGATCTAAAATCCTGAAGATCCTGTGAATTTGAGGGAGTTCCCACCATTAATGTTGCAAAAGAAATTTGTTTGAAATTTAAATCATTCAATAAGTATTACATCAAAGGAATTATTTTTAAAAAAACAAAAATGTAGATTTCAAATAATCTCAATACAATTCATTATTGCAGAACACCTATTTTTCACCACTGAAGCTCTAGCTAAGATAGTATTTTCCTTTGCAGCGCAAATTGTAATATTTCCGACCTCTACCACTTAAAAAAATATAAACCTGGCAAAATATGGCAAAATAATTATCACTTTATCACTGAACACTATCATTAAACTGAATTTCAGTCTTGGAGGGAAAAGGATGAATGATACCAGAAATATGCAATCTTTCAGTGTGATATAAGATATTACTCATTATTATCAAGTTGTGATTAACATTATCAAATTCTATTATCAAGCTCTATTATTATAGATCTGCTGCTGCACAAACTGGAGTTTTCTGTCCAATTTTGAATCTATTTTGTTATAGGTGTGTTTGGCTCCGACTTTTGCATATTTGGTTATTGTATTTCTATAAAAGCCCTGAAGGTCATGTAAATAGCAGCTACATTTATACAAAAATTTTAAATTTTCTTTATTACTAGAGCACAGTTAAAATTTAGCCAACAATTTTTTGCTTGTCAAGCTCTTTCCTTTAGCACATATTTGATTCACCCTTTCCCAAGCACACCATATATACAAATTGAATTTTAAATTGTATCCTTGGGCAGCAGAGCAAATATTCACAAGGTAACTATCTTTTAAAACTCTTTATCTTTTGAACTGATCTTGAGGTCATACAGCCTTCATGACTGCAAGGTGGACAGAAATACCAGTTCTCAGGCTGTGGTATCTTACATTTTGAGATTTATGTCTCATGTCATTAAAAAAATAACTTTTCATTGTCTAACATGGCAGCTAAACGAGCCCTGCATATTTATATTTACTATTCATGCATCTTTTCTCAAATGTACCTTCAACTATCAATATTCTACTTATTAATCCATGACAATTCATTAACCAGTAAATGGAAAATTCTGGTAGTTGTTACACAATTATCACACTCAACTTTTTATGAGTTCCTGAAGACACCTTTCTGCAGAACAAAATGGTTCTATTGACACTGCACTACAGTGTAAAAGGGAGACTTTCAGGAATTTTAGTAGATGATTAAGAATAGTTATTAATGCTTAAAATGCATCTGTGCTGTCAATTGAAACAGTGTTATGATAAAGAAAAGCATTCCACTGATTTTCCATATTTGATAAAATTCCTGCTGAGGAATAACCTGAAACCTGAAAAAACACTTCTGTGGTAACCAGCCTCACAGATATATTTCTTCCAGTGCTTTACTGCCCAGGGGCTTTCCAAAGAAAATAAGAGGTCACAGTTTATACTCATTACTTTCTTATTTATATCTTATGATTTTGAGATTACAGTTGATATTAATGGAAGTAGAGAATTAATGTATTGATCAAAGAGCACGTCTGGCACAGAGAATTCTTTGTGCAGTCCTGACACTGTTATTTCAACCTCGAGGTAGAATTCCATTGCTGTAAAAGAAGCTGAAAATTTGCACCTGGTATTTTACATGAGCCAGTAAATGCAGGCACAGGAACTTGAACTGGCAAACTCTGGTGACTATTTGGGTACTCTCAAAAAAACATCCCTCACTTTCAGATGGAAATGAAAATACTGTTCTGCATAAGTTCGAACAGGAATGAACAGCTGGGAGGCAGAATTGATGGTTAGCCTTAAGAACAATATTGTCAAAAGAACAAATTAGTCTTATGTGGTTATTAGTGCATTTAGTTGAGAAATTAGAGGGTCTCAAACTTTCAGAGGACTAACATCTCAAACTCTCATCTCCAACAGGTTTGCTAAAGGAATACTTTATTTTAAAGGATAGCTGGCCAAATTAAGGAATTTATAATAGCAGGGAATTCAACTGCCTACAACAGAAACTCTCTTCCTGTCCAGCATTGTATTATTTCTGTATATGTCACACAGCAGACAGGATGGCAGAGGGATATTCAACCACTAACCACTAAGTTCTCATTATGTCCTACATTCCCTCCTTTCTCCAATTTTAACCTTTTAAAATTGAAATCTTCAGTTGCAGATTTTTTTTTGGTTCATCCTATTTATTTTTTTTTCAGTTTAGAAGGAACTGATATAACATCCTACTCCACATTTAGGACTCTTTTATTTGATGGATATCTAAAAACACACAATAATCATAGGGTTTTTGATTCAGTAGCAAGACAATATTCCTTTATAGAAATGCCAAATTATTCTCCTATCTGACTGTGCTGTTGGGTCATGGAATCCTTCATGGAGACAAAGCAACTGCTTACTGTTAAATAAGCCTATCCAAATCATGAATATAATGCTAGGTTTCTCTAGGGACAAGAAAAACAATCCCACAAAAAGCAAAATTATAACAAGCAATGTGCTGGTTGAACTGCATTTCATTTTCCACTCAGTAAGCAGTCAAAATAGAAAAAGACTATTGTGTTTGGTATGTAAATTTAAGGAAAAAAGCCATGCTGTTTTGACTCTATAATATGGATTATTTTAAACAAAATGGCAGCCATCACCAGGGTCTGCAGTACATTTCAAGCAGTATATTGTAAAATACAGATAGAGTATATATCATGTTGCTTATACCATACCATAAATGTGTGTAGGAATAACACTCTGGAACCTGGAGCCAAAATGATCTCTCATGTTCTGTGGTGAGAATTTCTTTTTAAATAATATACACTTAGCAAAATATCATCAGAGAAGTATTTTCTACCCTGATGTTCTGCAAATTGAGGATTAGAAGTGATGCTCAGCCTTTCAGAAAGAAATCATTATCTAGTCATTAACTTTTCTTTTACCCTCCCTCTCTCCTTAAAAAACCAAAGTGTAAATGAAACTGTTTAAGAAATAACATTGCAAACAACTAAATGCTTATGCCCACACAAATGACTAAATAGGAAGGTGAAACATAATTATGTTCATTTACAGTCTGATTTCTGACATCAAGCACTGAGTGTGCTCATTCACTCTTTTATGGGCAAACACCAATTTTTAATTAATTCACTCAATTTGAAGAAACCAAGTCAAACTGTTGAACACATTCATAGCAATTATATTTTAAAACAACAGAAAGAGAGTGAATATGCATCTTGTTTAAGTAAAATAGGAATCTCATTAACTTGAAAAAGATATTGCTCATCTTCAGAGAGAGGCAGATACAACAGTTACTTTAAAAGGAAAAACTGAAGATTGGAAATAGTACAGTACACATAATATAAATAGAGATAGTGTCAATTAGGTGGGATTATTAATACACTGGCAACTGAGTCTGTGGAGAAAGACATTGTTGAACAATTGTGTTTGTTTGCTTCAGTATAAAAGTCAGATGTAATTACTTTTCAAATGCATTCATTTGACACTCCACTATTCTGTAAGTACATTTGTGTCTGCATGCCCCTCAATATTATGATATTTTGAAGAATTTTGTCTTCTCTCCTGTTAAGTACCACCTATCCAGAATGTCAAGCATTATTCTTCAGAAGGCTGCATGGAAGTTGAGCATGCAAAAATGGGCAAACACACTGCTCAAACTGCAGGACTCAGTATGTTTACAAAAGAAAGCTTTTATACACACTCAGCTAAATCTGAGTGGGCAGCCTTGGGAACCTGACCAACATGCTTCTAGGCTTTTAAATGCATTTATAGCATAGGCAATGATGATACATTCATTTAATAGGTTAATGTATTTAAATAATTGGCAAGTTCAATGATAAATTTTTTTTTTTCTTTTGCTCTAAGCACTATAAATATAGCTAAAATAATTTTCTATGGGTTTTACTGTGGGGCCAAATACATGCAACCACTGCCTCATGAGATCATTTACTTCTTACCCAAAACTTAATCATAAATACTTATTATTGTATAATCTCAGTGAAAATTTGCACACAATTGAGCTTCAAATACAGTTTCAGACTCTTCATCATTCAACATGCATCCATGATGCCTTCAATCAAAATAAGGTACTTGTAAAATGTGGACAATACAAACACCAATAAATCTTCAGCATGTACAAAGCAAATCTTAGGGTAAGAGGTATAAAATTATTTGACTATAGCTTTTTAATTAAAAAAAACAAATTTGCCAAGGCAGAAGCCTTACTGTGTTTCTGTATTTTCCCTGTGACTACACTTTTTTTTTCCTACACTAAATGATAACCTCACGTGAATCTCCTTCTGTTTGGTTTACCTGTTGAAAACATTCATAAAAATGCAAGAAAAGGAGGCAATACAGTTCATTTACAGCTCAGCACTGAGGGATCTGTGATCCATACTGCTCAAGCTGTGAGCAATAACAATTTCTAAATGAGGCCAGGTGTATATGGTGCACACCATTTTCTCTTCTTTCTAACCTCACAAGGTAGAGCAGCTTCATAGATGAGAATTGTGGAAAACACACTGGCTTTAACTGGATGTCCCTGTTGAAAGCCCAGAGGAGAGTGGTAAATGGGATTACATCCAATTCACAAGTGGTTTCCCTCAAGGGGCAGGACTGGGGTCAGTTCTGGTTCATCTCTTCACTGATGATCTGGACAAGGGGATTGGGTGCACCCTCAGTCTGTCCACGGGTGACACCAAGTGAGGCAGGAGTGTTGATCTGCTGGAGGGCAGGAAGGCTCTGCAGAGGGATCTGGACAGGCTGCATCAGTGGGATCAGGGAAGTGTATGAGGTTCAACGAGACAAAGTGCCAGATCCTGCACTTGGATCACAAAAATACCCAGCAGTGCTACAGGCTGAGGGCAGAACAGCTGGGAAAATGTCCTGGGGGTGCTGGTCAGCAGGGGCTGAACACGAGCCAGCTGTGCCCAGGGGGGCAGGAAGGCCAGCGGCCCCTGGCCTGTCCCAGCAATGGAGTGGCAGCAGGAGCAGGGCAGGGACTGTCCCCCTGTCCTGGGCACTGTGGGGCCACACCTCGAGTGCTGTGTCCAGCTCTGGGCCCCACATGCCCAGAGTGACACTGAGGGGCTGGAGCGAGCCCGGGGAAGGGCAGCGGGGCTGGGGCAGGCTCTGGAGCACAGGCCTGGGCAGGAGCAGCTGAGGGAGCTGGGGGGGCTCAGCCTGGAGAGCAGGGGGATCAGGGGAGAGCACTGTCACTTGTCACTGTCACTGATCACTGTCACTGATTGCTTGTCACTGTCCACAACTCCATGGACAGAGGTTGTAGCCAGGTGGGGGTCGGTCCCTTCTCCCCACAAAAAGTGACAGAACACTGATTGCACCGGGGGAGGCTCAGATTGGACATTAGAAACAAAATTCTTCCCTGAAAGGGTTTTCAAGCCCTTGGACTGGCTGCCAAGGGAAGTGATAGAGCCACCATCCCTGGAGTTAAGTAAAAGAGGTGCAGATGTGGTGCTCAGGGACATGGGTTAGCGGTGGGCTTGGCAGTGCTGGGTTAATGGCTGGAACTGATGATCTTAAAGGCCTTTTCCAACCCAAACAATTCCACAGTTTTATGGTTTCAGACTTGATCACCAGGATCCCTACTCTAGTCACATTAACTTTCACTTTTAAAAGGCAAAATGTTGTATGATCTGTGAGGCCTGATCAAACAGGCACTCAGAAGAGAATGTCAGATATCCTGTCATGTTTGAACTATTACCGACTTCGGCACATTTACACACAAATAAAATGTTAAATTAATGTAGTTTATTTACCCAGGTTGATGCAAGTATGTATGTAAACCAATGGGCGCACTGTAGCTTTGCATAAACAAAACACTCCTCTTAAGGGAACTATGAATAAAAGCTTTATTTAGCACAGCAGTAATTTATCCTCTAAACAACTTCACACAGTTAGAGGGAATAAAGTGAAAAACAAAGGAATATAAATGATTAAAAGCTATTTGCTGTGATACTTCACTAGAAATGAAGATTATAGAGGGCAAGAAATTTCCAGTCAGGACAAAAGGCTTTTTAAATCTATTAAATCTTTTGTTGTGCCTGTGACTACAGGTTGAAATGATTGATTTTCCTCTATGACAGTGTCTTAAATTGTGTGTCACATAGTCAAAATTTAAAGCTTGATAGGTCCACAGAACAGTTTTAAAATCATTCAAAGAAGCTCAAAATTTAATTAGGAAAAACATTAGACCAATTAAGACAAAATGGTAGTATAAAATATTAAGGTAAAACATGTATTAGTGTGACATTTGCATTTTTATGAAGTATGAATCACAAAGAAATAAAAACTGCTGCTAAATTTCAGTTAAGTCCCTTTTAAAAATCTTGTTTCCATGGCAATGCTGAGGATGTAAGATATGGATTTTTTATTTAAAAAAAAAAAAACACAACAGTTTAAATGAGAAATAGCAACATCATGGCCTCCTTTCAATTTCCTAATATGCCCAAGAGGCACAGAAAATAAGTCACCAAGACATCAATGGCAGGAATAATGCAGGAGGACAGACCCCTACTTATTCCACTGGTTTGCAGTATGCTGCTAAATAAACACATTCCCCAGCGTAATTCTGCTGCAAACACACTAATTGTTAACAGGCAACAGTATTTTTGCAATCTGAAGGCCTAGCAGCGCCCATTCAATCAGGAAAGCTTAATAACTGCACTCATTACCAAGATGAGCTGAAATTCCACTACAAAGGCTACCTATGACAAAAGTAACCAAGTGATTATTCTTTTACATTCCAGATCTAAGAAAAGTTGTTCAAGTCTCTAATGAGTAATCAGGGATTGAGGTTTCTAGGCTACAAAAATCCTGTTATGGCAAAAAAGGCAGAAACCTAACACCCAAATCAATACTGTATTACTCTCTCCACAGGCAAGAGCTGCTGGGTCAGGAAAATCATGAAAAATTCATAGTGAAGGTGGTCAAGTCATCCATAAGATAGAGAAAATAATGCTATATCTAAAGATCCCTTGAGCAATCGAAGACATTTTATAGATTTCACCATGGATAAGTGCTGGTTTGTCTCATCTATGTACCTTAATACTGTTCCTCTCTTATTTCTAACAGCAAATGAGGATGGTCTGGTCTATATTTACTGCCTTTCCTATTTACTTTATTAATTTCTCTGTCTTTGTGCTCTGCTGTTGTTGCAATAGCTATCCTCAAGAGAATTCTGAGTCACTCCTGCTAGAAGAAAAAGCAGGTAACACATCTTGGAGGAGTCCTCCACCTAAATTCCTCAACAGGCATGAACTTAATTCAGGCTAAGAGAAAAAGTTAGAAATGTCCTGCTCCTTTTTTTGCAACATCACTTCTGCCAAAGGGGAGCAAGCAACAGCCTTCATTTTTATCAAGTCAAAACTCTCATAAAAAAGAAAAATACAATTTTATTCCATATAATGGTAATAGAAGGAAAATAAGTGTTTCAGGACACACACATGGAAAAGATTTGAGCATGATTAATAACTGGGTTTGCACATCTTCATTCCTCCTGCAGCATCAAATTTATGCCTAACAAAACAACAGTAAAAAAAATAAAATGGCAAAGCAGGTCCCCCTGTACAATATATAATAAAGTTAGTAATGAAAAGGAACCCTAACAATAGCAAGAAGTGATAGAAATCTAACTGACAGATAGAAGACACAGCACTTTCTAATGGTTCATAAACATTTCTGAAAAGTGGGGAAAGGCACATTCTTCCACAATGCACAGAAACCCAAAGCTTTCCAGTAGGATGAGCTGCACAGTTATCCCACACCTGTAAAAGATTTAAGCATTCTGTGATTCAAGACGCAAGACACTTTGTGGAAAATGGATATAGTCATGATTAAATCTGTTATGCCAAAATAAGATAAACAATGTAAGAAAGACTGTGCCTCTCTCTGCCACTGAGGAAAAAGTATTAAATTAAGGATGAAAACTGCTAGTCCATTTTGTCAATTGTGTGCAGGATGCAGTACTGTCTCCTGTTCTGAAACAGCAATCCCTATCTAGTGAGCCATTTAAGAAACTGTTAAAGTTTTTTATTGTGTTTAAAAAATATTATTCACCTGTGAATGTAATTGTCCAAGTATATTGCCTCTCCAGATACACATTAGACTCAATCATGTCCAAGTTCTTGGAAAAATCTAGAATATAATGCATAGCTGGGCAAGACATGTTCTCTCTTAAACCTGAATGTGCTGGACATTCACCTAGAACATTAATAAACATCTCTGACCTTGTTATATAATGCTAGTTAAAGACCCAGAGAACAATTCCACACATCAAACTTATTTCATGTTTTTCTTTGGATTCTTTTTCTTTAGGAAAATTAGGGAAGAATATTGGAAGAAAAAAAGCAGGGAAAAAATTAATTTGGACAGTAGTGGGAGACTTAGCTCTGAAGGTTTATGGAATTTTACTTGAAAGCACATGAGAGAATTTAGAGAGATTGGTGCCAAGGAATATAAAGGCTAATTTTCCAAGGTGCTAATAGTACTGAAATGTCACTAAAGTCAATGGAAACTCTGGTTATTTTGCACTTCTTAGAAAATGTTTGAAAATAGCGAGTCCACAACAGGGACCTTGTGAAACCACTTGTGGCACCTGTATTCCCCTAGCAGAGCAAATACCAGCACAGAAAGCAGAGGTTATTTTGAAGTGGAGGGGTGAAATCAGCTGCAAGGGAAAAAAGGGCTCATTATTGGCATCGTGTAGCATGATCAGGCAGGATGTATTCACACCGTGGGCCAGGACCACAGAAGGTGACACACGTTAATATGTGTCACCAACACATTGCTGTATGAAAAAGTGTTCAAACAAATTCACCAATGATTGTTCTTGAATGGTAGATCAGAATATTTAAGGTTGGAGTTTTCAAAAAAGTTTCCCAAAGAAAAGAGGTTTTCTAGAGAATGACACAAAGTGTCGTGAATGCCAGCATTTCTGGGGCTGCCAGTACTTCACTCCACACAGATTATTATTTTCACCTAGGTGAACATAACAAAATGTTACCTTGGCAAATGAGAGTAGTGGAAATCCGTATCTTTGAGCAGCTCTGGTGCTTCAGTGAGAGCCACGTGTGGGGCTGAAACACTGATTTTTGTCAGAGCTCTCCATTGCCACCAGCTGAACTCTGCTGATTCCAGAGTAACCCAGCCTGTGGCCAAGGATAAGGCCTCAAGTACCTTATCCAAAAGTTTCCATTTACATGGCTTAGGTTTCAAGTTCTCTGGGTTAAAACACTTGCAAGAGTAGCACAAAAGATGTCACTTATCTTATTTTAGCTTATGGGTATTTATTATGTATTAGCACTAACATGGTTATTTTCCTGGCAGACAGAATTTTTCTTTTTTTCATTTCTCCCCACAGAAGTTCTCTAAAATATTCTGTTCTAAGACATTCTTATAATACCATGCAGATACAAAAAATATAAGTTTCATTAGAAAAGAATGAATGATTGGGAAAAGGAATACACTATTTAAATAAACAAAATCAGTGTTTCTTGCATAAAGATAAGGATACTCCCTAGGAGAATGTTGAAAACTTTGCATTTTTTCTTGTTAATTATACACTTTATCTTCAAAACCAGGAAAAAAATCAAAATATTTTTCATTAATTTTCCACATATATATAGCACATCTATTAATAAAATAATCTGTAGTGTAGTAGAATACATTTTACAGCCTGATAAGCATTGCATTACACACAAAGTAAAATGGCTGTATCATTTACTGTGCTCCTCTCAGTTAATATCTGTAACAGCCTGCATCTTCTCACAGTATTCTAACTTTACATTACTACAAAACACAATTTCATAAATTGTAAAGGTCTGTGCAAACAAGGAATGTATTTTAATACAGAAAACTTGACACTATCACTGCACTTTTCTTCATAAATATTCTTTTCTTTCTTTGACATTTTTTTGGCTTACACAACAGGGTGCCAAACATTTGTGACAGCTTACAATAGAAAAACAATATTGCTTTTAGTTAACAATGTTAGCTATGAATATATATTGACAGCATTTTCACTGCAGATTTGCTGCCAACATAATACAAAGCAAATAGCATTCAATATGTTGGAACACTCAGGGGAATTAAAGAGTTTCAAAAACAAATTTATGGCATTAGGTGCTGAATGCTAAATCTAATGAAAATGCAAATTCAGAAGTATCTCCTGCACATACTTCATGCAAAGGAACACAGTTTGGCAAAGTGATAAAATTAAGATTGTTTAAGTCAGGAGAAAATTATGTTAAAATGCCTCTGCTTGTTTGGCTTTTTATAAAGCCAGTTTTACCACAAAGATTAATTTTTTTCCAAAATTCTTTCTGCTTTTCTTCCTTGAAGTACATCAGAGAGAAATCATAAAAAAACCTCTGAATTCAAAATGCTCCCAAATGTTTTGAGAAAATACAACTACATCATTTTATAATTTTAATATTTGCAGCTTCACTACTAATCACATACAAACCCAGGCATCACTGTTCCCTTGAAACAACAGAAGCTGAGTTTTCCACCCAACTCTATACATTTACTATCTACAAAACAAGCAAAGGAGTGCATAGAAATTATGATTTAAATGTTATAAAATACAGCAATTTACTGCAACATTGTAGTCTCATCTCCAATATATTGACATGTATTTTTAAAACCAAACATTTCTTGACCATACTTTATACCTGACATGACACTAATAGTTTTTAAACCATTTACAAAGAAAATTAATGGAGGCTAACAATACCACAGTGCCAAGAAAGCAAAAACTGATCAGATTTTGTAGCTGTTGAAATAATAATTTTTTATTAATTTTTAGGCAAACTTGATGTTTATCATGACTGAAACATAACAAGCTATTCAACACTTATATCTAACAGTTCTTGTAAGACATATAAATATTATCTAAGTTTTAAAATAACTTGTTTAGATAGACAAAAAATTATAGTGTTATAAAAACAAATTCTTCATAGACTGCACTCTGGTATTCATGAAGGCATTTTATACTCCCTAAATAACAAAGAAAAAAGAAAAAGAAAAAGGAAAAAGTATTTGTAGAACAACATTTAGGTTTAAGCACTGAAGTGTAAAATTATTATAATCCATAATTATCAAACTCACTATAAGACACAGAAATTTATGAATTTCAGGTTTATTAGAAAGCTGAATGAAGCACATTTTAGGATTAAGTTTGGCCATCACACACAGTTTTCCATGAGGCTCATACTACTTGCATTATAGAATAGCCCAAACTGCAAAATTATGCAGTGCTTCCCACTCTGGCAAGAGAGCCACAACTCCACATTTAGATCTGCAAAGGAAAATGAGGAAATGCAAAGCTTCCCTTTTGCTAAGCTATGAATTTCAAAACGTGCTTTCGAGCTCACCCAGTGCAATATGGAGCCGTGTTCTCCAAGCACCAAACGAGCTGATTTTTCAGAAGCTGAAAGACTGAAACTGGTGAGAATGGAATAAACACAGTTAATTTGTTAACGTCTACTCTGTCTCTTTTCACTAACTGTCAAGGAAATCATATTTTACATTTTTTTCAGTATGTGCTTGGAAAGGATTTCCCAGTAACCTACACTCAATCTCACTGAAGGGTGACAACAGAAATCAATATGTGTATCTGAAGAATAATCTAGCCAAACATTTACATTTAGAAAATTCATTTGTATCTATGCATGAGAAATTCCTGGGGAAAAAAAAAGAAATTATCTCCCTGCATACATTCCATCTCTTTTTATAGGCTGATTTTTATAATGAACAGGCTTTAAATCAACAAAATAAATATACAGAACTCCAAGTAAAATAACAATTGACTTAGGTATGTAGCTATATTAACCTCTGGTTCTAAAGAAATCCTTCTGCAGCCATAGGGAAGAGACAACCCACAAGGAACAGCTATTGTGGTTTCATCCTGGATATTCCAAAGCCATGGAATTGCCATTCCACATGCCTGCCAGGAAGGATATTCTGTTTAATCTGGCTATTGAGGTGATTCTAAACCTAACACTGGAGGTACTCAGCATCACTGTCAAATTTGCAGGGCCAGGGAATGCCCTGCCATGGACTCCACAAGACTCCATAGGGCTCTGATTGTGGGATTAGTTTTGCCCACAGAATTCAAAGAAGATCAGAGCACGAACACACAACAAGCTGCAAAGCTGCAATTCTGCTTCCCTGCATCACCCCTGAGTATGACGTGGTCCTGCATGAAACCATGCAAAGGGAAAGGAGAACCTGCTGGGAGAATCTGCACTTTGGTGTAATATTACTTTTACAGAGGTTTTAATAAATATTTCTGTGAAGCTTCATGAGAATTTTCAGAGGGACAATGAACACAACGCCCTCCAAAAATTATGCTGCACAATTAGAAAATTAAATAAGTGTTCTGTAGAGCACCATCAGTTCAAGACAGGAAAAACTGCCATTCCAATAAAAGCTTGTTACAATGTTCAAGGTTAAGGCTCTGAATTCATGCACTTTGGTGTTTAGTAGGCCAATACATTTATTAAGTGGGCAAAAATTTTGGTAGCACTGCTCTTCTCAAAGTTGAAAATTATAATAGGGAAATGGTTGTCCAATTTGTTGTCTCTTATCTTGGAAAATTATTAGGGAAAAAAGAGACTGGTAAACAGGATCCACAACTCTGCTCAGTGACTGGCTTAGAGAAAACAAATATTTTGGGCAGATTATTTGTATTCCTTATGCCAAGCCACTAAAAGCTTCAGAAAGATTATCCTTTCTATTACAATGTAAACGCCATTCAACAACATGCACTAGATTTAGCAGAAAATACATGCAGTTGTTTTAAATCTATGCTGAATGTGTTCCACTGTATATACATCCTCTAGTAAAAGGAGTAATAAAAAACTCATTTCTACTTGAAAAAACCTGCCGAGTTTTAGTTCCTACATAACATAATGCATATTTAGACTATCATGTTATTCTGTAAAAGATGTCCAAACAAGATGATTTGATGTTGGAATAGTCATCTCAGAACAACCAGAGCAATGTAAGGTAAAATAATTGTCAAGTCAATCTCTAGCTTACACTTTATTGCAGAAATAAATTGAACTCTGCTCTAGCTTTTTGACACGTAATTCTGATACTAATGGGTTCAAATCCATTTCTCTTTGCTCTCCTTCCTAACAGGAAGCCTTATGTAATACTGTGTCAGAAATCTACCAGTTACTGGCTAATGTTTCCCTTAAATAAAAAGTCTCTGCCTGTAATAGTATTAACAGCTGCTATCAGTTTACAGTAATGAGCCACAGTTCATCATGGTAGTGCTACTATGAAAATTAGAAGCTTCCATGGAGCTTCTCAAATCACAAAAAAAAAATTGCCAGAGCCATCCTGAGCTGTGGTGTAACAGCAGATGTTGCCTATCCAGGGTGCACAGGTCAGATCCTAAACTGGGGGAACTGTACTCAACCATCAGAGCCACTCAGCTGATTATTCTGCATTCTGTATATAAAATACAGCAGCTCTATGTTAAGAGCCAGTTTATAAATCCAGTGTTAATTTTCCTTAATTTCTCAAAAAAAAAAAAAAAAAAGCCACAGTAATTTTACAGAGTATTTCACAGCTTCTTCAATAGATAAATTAAAATATATTTTGCTGGAATAAACGTAATAATTTTACTATATATGATGTAATATCTCAGGTAACCTATACAGTTTTCCAGTTTCAATTAAAAGGAAAAACAAACAAAGAAATAAACAAAACTAAAAGTAGCTACAAATCATGGAATTTTAATTTTAAATTGAAAGTGGATATCTTAATGTGTGATAGCTCCAGAGTTTTATAAACTAAGCATATACTTGTGAGCAGTATAGCAAAGGAACAAAATATTTAATTGAGATGAGGATGGAATTTTTCTGTGGCATTTAGCACTGTAGGAACTTTGCTCCCTCAGAAATCAATGGGAGACATAGATTATTCTGAATTTTTAAAAATTTAGAATTATTCTGAATTTAAAAGATAAAAGGAAAAGTTCAAAACATTTCATCTTCACTTCTTCAATGTACGCTTCTACATTCTGATATAAAGACTTTTCAGTAATAAAAGGAAAATGAGACCAAATTTGCATGGAAGACAATTCACTCTGGAACTAAAAAAGGGAGTATTTAATCAGAAATCAAAAAGGTTTTAAACTGAAAGAAAAGTAAGCATGTCACATCACTGACATTAAGATCATCACAGCGCTGATTTTGTTGATGACATCTATAATGTATTTTTGACATTTTGAGTGACAGATGCCACCACCATAGGAAATCAAACACACCTGGCCATTAGTTTCCTGGAGGCAAAAGGCAGAGCTAAATCTGAAGAGTAGAGTATGTGCGCAGTAATTACTGAACACTGGAATCTGAAATGTTCTTACAGACACCTGGAACAGAGAAAGTTTGTGAATTTAACACTGCCTTGCCAGGAGTGAATATTTCACCAGGACAGAGGTTGTTCTGCTAATGCTGACTCTTTCCCCTGTTTACCAACCTACCTGCATTCATTACTTTTAAAGGAAGTTACCTGTCAAGACAGCTTTGGATAATTTCATGGACATGCACACTATATTGCACTTACCAAAGTTTCACATGCACCCTCAATCTATTCCAAGCACAACTGAATTATTGATCCAAAATAAAATTATACATACTTGAAAGGATTCCAACTTGGAAGAATCATCATTTATAAATCTAATTTTATACATGACCAATATAGGCACAAGTTTCCAAAATGGTAACATTATTTTTCTTCAAAACTGCAGTATGTTCAATAAAATTTTCTTTTTTTAAATGTTGAGACACACATGCAATCTATTTTAAATGTCACCACTTTGTTTCTTATTTAACTATCATTTCATATGGCTTCCTCAGTAAGTAAATTATTACCTCAACTGCTATAGGTATCACCTAACCCCATGCACCTTTGACTTATGATAAAATTGTACCATTTTCCAACACAGGGATCAGTAAAACTACTTTTAAAAATACAAAGGCTCCTTTGAAATAATCTATTTTTAATACAAATTTCAGATAACTCAAGCCCTTCCCTAACAAAAAGTAACAGGCTCATATTACCAGGTGCTATGGTACCACAAGGTCTTACAAAATTTGCATCATGATTCTGCCTGTGTCCTTTTCCCTTTTTTTTCAAGTTGAAGTGCATGTGCTACTCAAATAAATAATCTGCTTACCCTGTAGTAAAGCTGTTACTAAAAGTTATTATCCAAATGCACCTCAGCCTCTCGTGTTTTCTAGGGAGATAGGTGTAGATTTATGCACGTGTTTATAAATAAAATATACATATGCACACAAACACAGCTTTGAGGAACTTGGCCAGTGCAGGATATGCAGTGCAATATTGTCATACACACGGATGCCATAGGATTAAACAAAAACCAACTTAAAGTCCAGACTTTTGCTGCTTCTAAATTCTAACAGGACCCAAAGGATACAAACACATAACTGATTTTTCTCAACTGTTGTCATATTTGCTAGTGAACATCAAAGAATTTTCACTGAAATCATTCTCTAATTGAGAGTAATTTTTTTTACTTGATTTTTCCTGATGAAAATGTTTCAAGACATCTTTGGCACCTTTTTAATCTTACAAAACTGATTATAACTTCAACCTTTATGCAGTATTTGCTTTTCTCCAAGGGAAAATAAATCATGATGTGATATCACATGATAATGATGAATGATAATGACTGGCAAACCCAGCAGCCTTAGATGCACGCCAAACTTTAAATTTTAACCAAGTAAAGCAACAAGAACTGAAATTCACTATCTGATAGCTAAGAAAAAAGGAAAAACTTCACTCACATATGAAACAAATAAAAATTTGATACTGATCTAACTAAATCAATACTAACACTACAGTAAGCAGGAAATGAAAAGTTATAGCAGTGATGCTACTCACAGTTACACCTTGAAGCCAAAATGGGAATGTGAGCTGGTAGTGTCAGCTGGGTTACTGATATCCATTTAACCTTTTAAATATAGATGGTTTTCAAGAAAACGTCAGAACTAAGGAAACAAAATAAATTCATATGAGAAAACAAAACTGGGATGTGAAAAACATCAGGTTTTGCCTACCTGTGTAAATGGTGACCAAAATACTAAAAATACAGGAAGAGTTGGACATCTCTTTCTAACGTGCTAAAAATTCACATAAGAGTACATAAAGATGGGTAACAGTTAAGGGCTTCCTAAACAGGGAAAATGCAAATAATCCAGTGATTTTCCTTGCAAATTATTATAAACAGCTATTTGGAGAGATTACAGGAGCTGACCAGAAGAGGACTAATAAATTACAATGTAAATTATTAATAAATGAATAATGTATACCTAATTTATTAAGAAGGCATAGGCAATGAAACACACTAAAGAAATCATGCATTTAAGGTTGGTTATGAATTGTTGCCAAAAAATGCTTTATTCATTCACTTCAAATGTATTCACTTGAAAATTTCAAATCTGTAATCTTTCATAAAAGCCTGCCCTTTTACATATGCATTTTCCAAAGCTTGGTAAATGCAATATAGCCTTTAATATACGGTAAAGAAAATACCTGTCTTCTCAAATGAGAAGCTGGAAAGAGTATGAGATGTTATAAAGCATCTTGATACCAGTAACTTAAATCCCCAAATGACAGTAGAGCAAAGTATGTCTGCTTAAGAAGAAGAAAGTAAAAAGGTAGCCTGTTTCCAACTTTAGCCTGCTTTTGATGTCATATTCACTCCATCTTACTTTGGATGCAGCTTCTGCAGGAATTAACTTCACAGAATGAGTTCTTAGGTCAGAAAAAAAGGTTGAGTATCTCAAATTATGCCTGCTTTTCTTTTTTTCCTCCCTGCTTCTCCAAAATGTGTCAGTTGGTATAAAGAGAGACATTGTCTCTCCCTATACACATATCACTCATATCTTTAAACAATCACAGCTGTAGCATCATAAAGAAGCAGTTGTCTGCTAAGGATCATTGAGTTGTTTTAGGACAGTAAAAAAAGGCCTGAACATATTATAAAATCCACTGTCAATAACAAATATTTCCTGAATATCTAATCAACTAAAGACAACAGAGATCTTACAGCCTTTTATATTTTACAAAACAGTGTAGGACAAAAAAACATAAAATTCTACAATGACAGTTCCATGCATTCATAACAATGTCCAGCTATGATAGTCTCTGTCTTACCTGGGCATCCTGTTTAAATTTCTGAAGAACAGGCTATCCTTTTTCCTGGTCCATACTCACACATAAAAAACCCCAAAAAAATTCATGAGTCAAAATTCTAGTTTCAGTCCAACAGCAACCAAAGTAACAGAGAAAATGCCTTTGAAGTAAATAACATTTGGTTCTTTGATTTTAACCTCAATCTGGATTGATTTATTAACTGTAAGTAATGATCAAGTCCTAGCTGCCAAATATCCATTCTTCTCCTCTATCGTTCTTGGTATATTTTGTCAGTACCTTTGTGATGAAGAACTCCAAATGTGTTTATCAACACTTACAGAACAAAATTTGGCACTATTAGGAAACCCCTTCTGTTGGAAATTCTTTTTTTAATCTCAGTGAAAATACCACTTCTCAACATGATTCATCCGACAGCAGAGCTCCTCAGGGTACACAATACTAAAAATACAGGAAGAGTTGGACATCTCTTTCTAACGTGCTAAAAATTCACGTAAGAGTACATAAAGGTGGGTAACAGTTGAGGCTTCCTAAACAGGGAAAATGCAAATAATCCAGTGATTTTCCTTGCAAATTATTATAAACAGCTATTTGGAGAGATTACAGGAGCTGACCAGAAGAGGACTAATAAATTACACTGTACATTATTAATAAATGAGTGATGTATACCTAATTTATTAAGAAGGCATAAGCAATGAAACACACTAAAGAAATCATGCATTTAAGGTTGGTTATGAATTGTTGCAAAAAAATGCTTTATTCATTCACTTCAAATGTATTCACTTGAAAATTTCAAATCTGTACTCTTTCATAAAAGCCTGCCCTTTTACATATGCATTTTCCAAAGCTAGGTAAATGCAATATAGCCTTTAATATACAGTAAAGAAAATACCTGTCTTCTCAAATGAGAAGCTGGAAAGAGTATGAGATGTTATAAAGCATCTTGATACCAGTAACTTAAATCCCCAAATGACAGTAGAGCAAAGTACGTCTGCTTAAGAAGAAGAAAGTAAAAAGGTAGCCTGTTTCCAACTTTAGCCTGCTTTTGATGTCATATTCACTCCATCTTACTTTGGATGCAGCTTCTGCAGGAATTAACTTCACAGAATGAGTTCTTAGGTCAGAAAAAAAGGTTGAGTATCTCAAATTATGCCTGCTTTTCTTTTTTTCCTCCCTGCTTCTCCAAAATGTGTCAGTTGGTATAAAGAGAGACATTGTCTCTCCCTATACACATATCACTCATATCTTTAAACAATCACAGCTGTAGCATCATAAAGAAGCAGTTGTCTGCTAAGGATCATTGAGTTGTTTTAGGATGGTAAAAAAAGGCCTGAACATATTATAAAATCCACTGTCAATAACAAATATTTCCTGAATATCTAATCAATTAAAGACAACAGAGATCTTACAGCCTTTTATATTTTACAAAACGGTGTAGGACAAAAAACCATAAAATTCTACAATGACAGTTCCATGCATTCATAACAATGTCCAGCTATGATAATCTCTGTCTTACCTGGGCATCCTGTTTAAATTTCTGAAGAACAGGCTATCCTTTTTCCTGGTCCATACTCACACATAAAAAACCCCAAAAAAATTCATGAGTCAAAATTCTAGTTTCAGTCCAACAGCAACCGAAGTAACAGAGAAAATGCCTTTGAAGTAAATAACATTTGGTTCTTTGATTTTAACCTCAATCTGGATTGATTTATTAACTGTAAGTAATGATCAAGTCCTAGCTGCCAAATATCCATTCTTCTCCTCTACCCTTCTTGGTATATTTTGTCAGTACCTTTGTGATGAAGAACTCCAAATGTGTTTATCAACACTTACAGAACAAAATTTGGCACTATTAGGAAACCCCTTCTGTTGGAAATTCTTTTTTTAATCTCAGTGAAAATACCACTTCTCAACATGATTCATCCGACAGCAGAGCTCCTCAGGGTACACACACACACAGAATTTGTCATGAGGCCTAGATGTACATTAGTTAGTGGCATAATATGGCTGCTGTGTGTTAAATCAAAAATCCTCAAATATTTTTATTCCTTTCATTGCTTTCTTGTATTTAACTCTTATCTCTTCTCAAATTGCTCAAAAAAAAATTTTTTTCTAGGACAAAGATCATCTTTTTCCAGTGTGGTTACAGTACTCTGGAACAGTGAGTGTCAAGCGCTTGAGAAGAATTTCTGGCTATGGCCCTCAAAAACAATAATAATTCTTTTCACCTGTAAAATCCTCCAATATCAGTATACCAGCATATTTTTTATAATTTATCACACGTACACACATTTCTTTTTTTTTCTCAAAAAGCTCAAATGAATCACTGTTGCTAGTAATAGCATTAAAGCCATTCTAGCTCAGAGGTAATCTTGCACCTGAAGCACTGTGTATTTAAAATACTTGAAATGCAATTGGGAGATGAAATTTGTTCATCCAATTTCCGACTGTGCACAGAAGAAATTTAGTAAAATCGTAGATGGTGTTTGAAGGGCCATGGCTGGAGTGAATAGGAAGCAACCCCTGCCCAGTAAAGAGCATTATCAGGAATGGAGAGCAGCCTGTGACATGTATATAATTAGAGAAATTGGAGGCTTTGCCCATGAGACCATGTGTTCCACAGCAAATCCTATTTCCTTCACTCTCCCTTTCATGGATATGTGTAAATCATAAAAGTCTATGTATTTTCTTTACATATAACATATCAGTTTCTTTTTTTCTTTTCCAATAGTGGTGCTAATTGAATTCATCAAACAAGTAACAAAAAAGATTCATAGCTTACATCTTTTCAGATCGAGTACCAAGTCAGAAACCATGTAAGGAGACCAAAAGACCAAATTTTATATCTTGCAGGTATCTTACATGATGGCTCATTCCCTCCCATAAATAGAAGGCATTACCCTTTTTTAAAATCTTTTTTCCTTGTTAAAAAAAGTACAAATAAAACTGACAACAAAAAATGTCTGATGTAGAAGCCCAAATCATAAGGAGGAAGAAATTAATTTACCAACTTCCAAATTAAAAAAAAAGTCTGTTGGTTCTACTTCAATGTCAGGAAGTGAACATCAAATAAACCAAGTTTATAATAAAATTCTAAAAATAATTCTGGAAATATTAGGGCTGTCACTGGCATGGCACAGAGCTTAGCTCTATTACCTATGAAGCACAACAGTAACCTCAGACACACGTAACAGGAGCAAGGAAGCAATCACTCTAAAAAAGACTTCTGTATGATAGGGAAAAACAAATTAGGCCTGAGTTTCCATAGTGATACAGCAACAAAAGGCTGCTGCAATTTCCAGCTGTCTACAGTGAGGCAGTAACAGAGCAAAGGGACTCAAGCCCCTTCTCTGTAAATTGGGATTAGCATACTCAGAATTATCCATTAAATTTTAGTTCCGCACTATAAAGGAAATATTGAAGGAACTGGAAGAGGAAGAATAACAATAAAAACAAGAAGTTCTGCAAGAAGCAAAATTACTAAATGCTATGGATTTGGATTTCATGGTTGGATTCTCTGGTATCTTAAAAATGCAAATTCCAATGAGTACTTTCTCCTATTCATCTCCTCTGTGGATTCTCTGATGTTTAATAAGAAATTATCTCATACTATAGCCTGTCTGCCAGTGGGAACACTAATGGGTCTCTTGCCCATCTGGCAGCCTGTTTTCCCAAAACTTACAGGAATTCCTGTCCAGTGATGCTGAAACTGGCCAAGAGTTAAGAAGCTATTGAAGGAGAAAAGAGAGGAGAGGGATCAGCAGCCATACAAACACCTAGGCTAGCAAGTAGACAGTGTGATCATATAAGCTTTACTTCCTTGGGAAACTGGGATAATTATCAAAGGACTGAAAGATTCACTTATGATGAAAGTCCAAAGGCCCCAAAGCAGAAAAATACTTAAAAGGTAAAGTGGTCTATTGGATATAGAGCTCAAAGAACAAAACATGATAGCTAGGTTGACACACAAATGATGAGGAATGTTATAATTCACAGAAATATAAATGTTAGTCAGGGATGATGAGGATTTATTTGTACCAAGAGGAGTTATTACTAAGCAGAATTGCAACTGGGAATTGTGGGATTAAATAAAGGAAAGCTTTAGGCTAAAAATCAAGCAACACTGTAAGTGAGAGGAGTCTATAAAGCAGTTTTGAGACATAGGAAATAGAAGTTCCATGATTTAAGAAAATTAAAACCAGAGGAAAGCAAAGAACCTGTTTTCTTATAGAATCATGCATGGACGGTAAGATTAGCTGGAATGTCTAACTGGTCTTTCTTTTCATTTATCAGTAGATTAATGACACAAAATTCTGTTCTAATAGGTAATATAAAAAACAAAAGTAGCTACTCATTGTGAGTCCTTATGCAAAAGGCTGAGACCAGACCTAATATATATAAATGTATTGATGTGCCTTCTTCACATGTTACTTATATGATATATCAAAAATAAATACAATATTATCCAGGTAATGATTTATAGAGAGCTATTAAAATATCTACTTTTATATATAATGTGATCAAAGGTCCTCTGTATTTGTATCAGTGCATCGTTTTGAAGCAATACTGAATAGTTTGGGCTTCATTGTTACTGTTTTCTAGTAAAACATAAAATAATCAAAATGCAGAAAACAAATTACATTACACAGTATGTTTGATGTTGCAACTTCTAACTTTCATTTAATATAGCTGAGCTGCAATGACTAATGCTGCCCATGGCCTGTAGTACAAAGACCTAAAAAAGGTTCCAGACTAGATTACGTCCAGGCAGGTCTCATTTTAACGGAAATTGGAGAGATGAGAAAAAGATTGTAGGAGCACACATTATAAAAACAGACCTCACAAGTCAAACTTAATAGTGGAACCATTCTCTTTCATGTAGACAACCATGAAAACAAATATCCTGTAAGCACGAGATATATATTGTATCTTTCTACCCGATCTCTTTGCCTCCTTGAGACAGATTCCCATTCATCTCATGACTATATAATTTGATCATAGTTGAGTAAGGCACAGCAGGGGAAAGGGTCTGTCTGATAAAGTATCAGGCTCCAGGATGATAGATAAACAATTTCATGATTTCCAGTTGTAACAGGAACGATACAGTGCTGGATATTAAGATATTAGTCTCGTAGGAATCCAACTATCAAGCTTCTGCATTTTCTCTTGTTAAATATGCTTTATTTCCATTAAGTAAAAATGACAGACTGAATCTGATAAACTAAGGCAGGCCGCCAGAACAAAATTCAAGGCGCATGTGAAAAGTGAAATGAAATTTTTTTATTATTATTTTTCAATGTGAAAGTTAGTATATAACTTTTATTAGTGATAAAATAGAGCAAGGATGTTTCTTTCTCAAGGGACATCTTTACTGCAAAAAACATTCTTTAAAAGTAAGTGAAACAGTTGCCTATCAATTTGCTTCACATTTAAACCTCCTCTTTCACAAGGGACACCTTGGCAAGCAACTCCTCTGCTACAAGTCACTGGGGAAATGCCTGTTTGCACAGCTACCCCATTGTTCTACAGGTATTGAATGAAGGCTTGAGTGATAATATTTGAACAGCTATGATGGACTTCTTTTTGGTATATTAACACACATATTTGGTTAGGATGCAAAAGCACAAATACGTGGCAGCCATTATTAATACCAGTTCTGTTAGCTGGCAAAAGTTATACTGTCTTTGCAATTACCTCCTGTCTTGGATAGCCGAAGGGCATGGTCATAGCCACTCCTGCTGATACCTGCTTTTATTTATAAAAAATTCAAAGAACAAAGATACATTTTTAAGAAAATTTTAGTCGGAAACCCGGGGTGCCATCTTTTTTTTATTAAAGTAAACGTGTACTGGAGTAAGCAATTTTTGAAGGTATCATACCATCAAATTTATTATCACTTACCTGCGATTCCTTCACGTTTTCCACAGTGAAGTTGAACCAGACTCGGAAGCGTGGGTTGCAGGTGTCTGGCCTGATGAAGAGGTCATACTCAAACTCTGTGACGTGGTCCACACGGCCAAGGTTCCCTACCAAGAACAGATGAAACAGGATGAGTTTTAATGAATGGCTGATGAACTCTCCAGGAACAACACTGAGAAAAGTTTTTAAAACTCCCACCTCAAGTGGTTAGGATATACAAGTATAATAGGCCTTACAACAGTTCAGAATTCGTTTTTAAAGGTAGTTCAGAATTATTGTTAAAGGCTTCATTGTAGTAATGAAATAAAATATGTAGCAGTAAGCTGCATGCATATGAGTACACCAAAAAGAAAACAACACAGATTTTTATTATTCAATCAAATTGACCTTTTGTCTCCTCTTATCTGAATATCCCAATTATGTGTTCTAACATCCTTTTAATTGTTTCCTTTATTCTTTTTTCTCTTTTCTAGTGATGTCTCTGCACATCTTTTAGTCCCCACCTGTTAGGACTTCTTTCCTTCCAATTGTTGCTCATGTTCAAGTCCCTGTAACAATAAAGAGTCCCCAGATTTCTGCCTGGCCCCTCTGGCTGTTGCTCTAAGCATCCCTCTCTCCCCACAGATGGTCCAGCCTTCATCTCTTCTGTGATTCAAAAAAAACATCTCAATCCTTTTCCTTTACCATTTACAGCCACTATCACCTCCTTCTAAAGACACAAATGAGATTTTGCTTCAGCTTGTTCCCAGTGAATTTCATGGAATAGTATTTTTAAATATAGTCAGAGCTACATTGTCCCCTATGGCATTATTCAGCAGGCAACCACACCAGCTATAGAAATGAAGTTCAGCACTGGAAAAACCCACTAAGTGCTTTTAAATTGCTAAAATGGCATTTTTCCTTTGAAGTGTGCCAAGATTTTTGGAGACAGGGTTTAGACTGTCCATTTCATTTATACACTACAAAAATAAGACTTCACATTTTCCTGATCCAATCCAAAACCCATCTCATCTTGTAAGACAGGGCCGTGTTTTAGCTCACATGCTAAATTATATTTCTTTTCTAAAAGTAGCACTGAAAACCGGGGGTTATGGTTTCAGATCTATTTCTGGGGTTAGATATATCTTCTTGGGTTGGAAATATACTGTTGGGTTCTAATGTGTATTTATAAGGTTATTTGAGCTAAATTATTCCCTCTTCAGCAAGTCCCACTGCAGTCAATAGGACTGTTCTCTGGCAACACATTGCTCAATACCAGCATGAGCAGCAAAATTCAGCTGATCTGCTGCTCTGGGCTGGAAAAGAAGAGGGAAAAAGACATTTTTAATTCTGTTTATCAATACAGTTCCAGGATTTCTACCTTATCCTAAATTGTTTCTGGCTTTACTAATGGAACATGCTTAATCTTCTCTATTTTTAATGTTATCCTCTACTTTCCTACCCACATCCTTCTTTTCAGAAGAAAATTCTCTCCACAGCTTCCCTCTGCAGAGACCTGCTCCACGCCCTCAATCTGTTCCTGAGGGCTTGCCTCAAGGAGACACTTGGCATTGGAAATATTTGGAAAAACAGCTCTATTGCAAAGCCAGAAGGCCTCTGCCAAGCACAAATCATGTCACCTGCCATCGTGGGTGTCCGGGCCGAGGTGCCAGAGTGGGCTGCAGGCCTGGCTCTTGGGGAGGCTGTGCTGCCCCTGCCCCTTCCAGCCCATTCCTGACACTCCCAAACGGCTCCAGAAATCCTCACCCATGGCCAGCCCAGCCCCTCAGCCCAGGTGGTGAAAATGTGTCCAGTGAAAGCCAAAATCCTGCACAGGCAGAGGGACGAGGGAGCCTGAGGAGAACTGAGGAGGAGGGAAGGGGATGCTCTGGGAGCCAGGATAGAGAACCCTGCATCCTATGGGGAGAGGCTGGAGCAGGTTGGTGTCTCCTGGAGGAGCACTGACCCACAGAGGACCCAGGCTGGAGCAGGTTGGTGTCTCCTGCAGGAGCAGTGACCCAAAAAGAAGCCAGGCTGGAGCAGGTTGGTGTCTCCTGCAGGAGCAGTGACCCACAGAGGACCCAGGCTGGAGCAGGTGCTCCTGACATGACTGCAGCCCTGGGAAGGGAAAAGGCCCAGGGCAGAGCAGGGGAGCAAGGAAGGATCAGCCCTTGCCCCTTGCACAGCTCCTTGTGTGGGAAGATGATCCTGGGAACCAGGGCAGGGAGAAGGCATTGGTTTAGTTTCTCTTTGATTTTCACTATCCAAAGCTATTTTAACTGGCAATAAATGAGTCTCCCCAGAGCAGAGTGTTCTGTGCCAAGCCCACTGGTGAGTGCCCTCCCTGTCCACACCAGGAGCTTTTTCACCTCATTTTCACCTCTGTCCTGGTGAGGAGTGGGGCTGAGAGAGCACTGGGTGGGCAAAGCCAACCCATCACTGCTCCTTAGCTGAAGTCCCTGACACATCTAAGTGCACGTTCTGCCAAAGGGTCAGACCTATCCTTTATTGACAACTGAACTCAAATCTGAACATAAACTACAATTTCCTACAGATTATTATCCAAACTAAACAAGAATGGTAAAGCCAAGCTACTGCATTGTAATACCTTTAAATGACTTAGTTTTGTTTTATTTTTCATTAGATTTCATGCATAAATGACATAGCTGGGATAATAATTATTCCTTGGATATTTCAGGATTTAGGTAGTCCAAGGCATTCATCCCAAAAGTTTAGATTCCAGTTGCATCACAGGTCACAGATTTAGATCTCTCTGGACAAAGTTTGGTGTGTGAATTCACTTCAGCCTGAGCTGTGCATGTGATCCTGGCAGATGCTCTAGGGGTGAGGCAGCAGCCTGCATGAACACAGATGGTGGGCTAGGTCCATCTTGTCAACTAATAAACTAATATACATGCCTCCCAGCAATCCCAGCAATTCCTGATATGGATTAAGTTATCTGCAGCACAGAGCAGAGGTGCAAATTCTGATGGAATTACTCCCAAAGAAGGACACAGAAGCAATTAAATTCATACTTAAAGTTCAAAGACCATTAAAAACTTGTACTGCAAGGCATAAGAAACTAAAAGATTATTAAGTGAATAATTAAAAAAGAGCAAAATGAGACCTTGATTTTGACCTTTTGCACATTTCAGTTTCTATTTCAACATCAAGATAACCTGAACTGGATAGGGAACAGATGACCCACTCAGAACTGCTTTACAGGGTCCTCAGGATCCCTAAACCAGCACTGGAGAATTGTGCTGATGTCAGGGGAACAATGGATGGTGAAGAGCGGGTGTGCTGAAGCCATTGCCATCCAGTCTGCACTGGAAAATCCATCTCAAATCCAGCAGAGCCCTTAAAATGGAATCATCTGTGTGCTTGACTCCTCAGGAACCCCAACATGGGTTTTTCTCTTGATTTGAATACTCCCTTCTCTCCCTGATGAACTGGGGTTTTCCTTCTGTGAGTTTATTGGTTTATTATTAGTTTTTGCCTCTTACCAAGCACACATCAGCTGCCATTGTCACCTGCAGCCCTCTGCAGTTGGGTGTCATTTGGACATTTCATTAGCCCACTATTTCTTCTCTGTCTTCCAGATGCTAAAGAGGCTGGACTGAGAGCTAATGCCTCTGGTAAGTAATTCAACAAGTTCCTCGTGCTCAATAGACTATTGTTTGTAATATCACAGCCTTTGCTCACAATCTGTCAGCCTAATTTCAGCCCACATAGCAATGTCATTAAACAAGACAGCAGTTTTGGTACAAAGAAGCCAAGAACTGTAGGAACAAAACACCTCCTCACTTTAAGAGATGCTTTGTAGAAAACTGATAGTGCTACTGAAAAACATTTCTTGGTGTCCAAGCAAGGATTTAAACTTCCCAATGTAAACCTCATAAAAAAACTGCACATTTCTTTGTCCTGCCTTCAGAGTGCTGTAATCATGGGAAATGCATTTATTCTAATGGATGAGAATTATATTCCAATACCACAGGTCCCACAGTGACATGCATTAGAAACTATGAAACAGGAATTAAAACATTGATTACAGCATTCCATTTAGATATTAAGCCATTTTAACACTGAAAATAAACAATTTTTTTCCAAAGTGCAAATCACCTCTAAACTGATTTTTTTAATAAATTTTAATTCTATAATTTTTCCTTGCCTTTTTGCTAAATATACAGCAAGAGAGAAAACAATTTAATAAGTGGGTAGACAGCAAGTTCCTCCTATGTCCCAGGAATTCTGTGCAATTGCAGACACTGTACCTTGCAGCACCTGCAGCCAACAGTTTCTGTGCTGAAATTGTGACAAATGTGAGAGAAATACAGATAACACCAATTTTGTGAAATGAACCTACCAACAGTTTTCAGTCATGATACAAGTACTGTACGACCCCTCGTGTGCACAGTTCTTGTTCTGTGTACGTTGCTATTCTGGTCACTTGTGATATCAGTAAGAGAGTCTGTTCACAACCTCATTGGTTAAGTATCTTCTTCTAAAATCAGAGAAAAAGTCTCACACCACTGAAACATCAGCTTTGCTTTACTTCGCTTTGAGTTCATGCCCATGTGAACTCATCACCACTCCATTCCATAAATACAGAACTTGTATATATGAGAGTATACGGCATTCTTCAAAGCCTCGTCACTCCATATCTAGTGATTAGCCCTATATTTGGGGGTTAAGATTATAAAACACAAGATATTAATGTTATTTAAGGTACATGTATGATTAATGAACTGATTAATGAAATCTGCAAAGAAAAAAAACCCAACAAAATTATGAGCAATAAAATCTGAACTGGTTGGCATTCTAAGACAATCCTTGTTTAACTTTTTTTAATAATTTGGGTGCACACCTGTATGCAAATGGCTACAACTTAAAAGTAAAACAATTTATTAGGGTAGCCAGCACTTTGCTAAACATTTTGTATTTTCTCTCCTATGCACTCTGAAATTAGTTGTGGGGTTTATTTTACAGATTTTTTTAAACTGATGGGAAGATGTGAACAAATCAAATTCCCACATGTCTATAAACTGACTTTCACCTAGCCTTGAGGTTTGTTTTTAAGGCATGCTCAATTTTCAGTCACAGTTCTGTTCAATACTCTTAGCATACTGAGAAAAGAGAAGACATACTTTCCTTTAATCATTTGAGCTGAAATTCTTAATTATATTTGCTTAAATTACTTCACAGAGTAATGTTTAGTGCAATGCTCTCAAAATGTGAATAGTGAAAGGGGTCAATAGCATGTTTCAAGTTTCTTTAAAAGTCAGAAGAAAGCCCAATGATACTATTTTATTAATCATGCAACACACACTTAGTCCTCATAAAATATTAATGTTATTGCTTCCTACATCAATAAAAAGTGTACTTTACACAAAGAAAGAAAACCTGCTGAAGAAAATGCTAGCTAAAGTTACTAAACATTCTAACAATTATCATAAAAATGCTAGAAAAGAAAATATAGATATGTTAAGCAATCCTAAAATCTTCTTAAACCGCACATTGTGCTTGCCTACAGAGAATTTTTAAGATGAAAAATAGACCTTGAGGGTCTTAGACAAGCCTGAGGCAATATAAAGAAAAAGGTCAAACACTCTGCTAAAAAGGACCGTTATCTTCAGAACAACAACTTATCAGCCAGCTTGCAGCCCTGCTTATTTACAGTTATTGGTCCCAGAGGAAGTGCACTTCAGCGCAGGGCGCGATTACTTTGTAATGAGTTTGCCAGAAATGGTAAAGGAAACTAATTTGTAACAATGTGCTGTTCCCGGCACATGAACTTTCTCAGACGCTTTTTTTTTTTTTTTTTTTTTTTTTTGTCCGGCCATGAATAACTAACTTCAGCCTCCCTAATAAGCAGTGAAAACAGAAGTGCACTAAAGCCGACTGAGTCGCGAGCATAAATGTGCTGAAATATCAGTGATTATCCCTCTCAGCTGTCCATTACAGTACTCATGATGACCACCAATTCCCCTGTGGTGGATATATAGAATGCAGGTTTCAGGGGGTGGATTTGCACATGAAAATTAACACCATTTGGAAGAAAATAGCCTGCACCTGTCACAGATTAGCAACAAAAGGTCAAATGCCTCCTTTTACACCTAGAGCACTTGCATATTGTATGTCTTGCTTCTAGGAGCCTAATTCTAGTTTCTTAATTCAGAAAAGTGAGCACCATGGTGAACTGAGGAGAAAAAAAGAATTAAATCTTGGCTAAAAGCTATCAATAAATCTATTGATCAAGATACATATGAATGGAAGTAGCTGAGGCAATCTCTGTCTCTAAAAGAGGTAGTTTTTCAAAAGAGAATTACACAAAGTGCTCTTCTGTTTTTGTCAATATGCTGCCAGGTTTTGAAATGCTATTTCTCATCCACACAATAAAAATCTTGACAAGTAAGCAATAGAAAATCACTAATACACTTGCAGCTGCATTTCAATCTATACAAATTCTTTAAACAAAAACAACCAAGGAACAGATTGGAATATACATCATTTTCACCAGTTGAACCTGGGATCAAGTCCAAGATAGCCAAACAGTATTAATCTATATTTCATGCAACTCCATATTTCCCAAAATAAGGTAAAACGTTGAATACAGAATAACCTCTATGAAATTCATCCCTGCAGATCATAAAACACATTGAGATGATAATGCAAAGAAATTTTATTGATATGTTCTAAATGGAACAGGAACTACAGAAACTGAGATCTGTAAAAACTTCTCTCTAGTGAAAGATTAGATATCTTCTGAAAGGAGTGCATCTAGGAATATCAGATGTAAATTCCCACTTGCTTTATGGTCTTTGCCTGTGAAAAGAGTTCATAAAAAATAGTTTGGCAATAAGTCCTAAAGAATTTCTAAATAGTATTTGATTTCTAAATAGGAAAAAAAATCTAATGAAACAGGGATGAGATCTGAAAACCCATGACAGTTTTTGCATCATGCATCCTCCCAGATTTGTGCCCAGAGCAAATGTCAGCTCAAGATACCTGAAACCACAAAGCATGATTTCAAAAAATAAGACAATGCCATAAAAACCACATATACAACACCTGTAAATTATAGTTTAAACTATAAAAATTGCACATATCAAGCTCTGCAACACAAAATATTATCCTCACTACCACAGTTAAATCAATGCTCTGCAGAAAATCTCTCAGTACTCTTCCCCAATATAGCATTCTTTTAAAAATCTGATGTTTCAGTTAGAACCAAAGCAATGCTCATGACTGCACTTTAGCTCAAAATCCAAATTTCCTTTGAAAAATGGTCAAGAATATCAAATAGGCAGAGCATTTCAAAATTACATGGTTTGAGAAGCTAGATGCTTCAGACTTGAAGTCTCTTTTCTATCTTCCCTCCTCAATTAAGTAAGTTGAAATTGTTGTTTCCATAATGTTTTAAGTTTTTATCAATAGTGACATCCAAATAGAAGTATATCAGTAGTTTTTTGTGAAAAATACTGTATGGAAACAATGACTTAGATCTTAGCAGCAGCGAAGGTAAAAGGCCAGGTTCCATCTCTGCGAAGGCTAGATCAGATGTTGAGCTCACAGAGGCCAAGAAACTCTGATTGAGCTTTTATTGTAAGCAGACCATGTGATAAAATCTAATTGTGACTGAGAGCACATGAAAATTCTAGCTTTGCACTTTCCTTGTTTGTCTATGTAAAGAGCATTAAAATAAAATGTATCAGTTTGGTGGGGGGGACATATAATTATGGATATCTACTGGTTTGCTTCTTTTGGTGTTGATCTTAATTCATAACACTGAGAGCCTGATCTGCTTCTCCACACCTTTTCAGGATCACAGTCAGAGTTCCACTCTCTCCAATGCTTTTCCTCCCAGGTGACACAAGTAAGGTGCACTGGATCCATTTCCTGGGGGCATTTGGCCCATAGGCCTGGGAACACAGTTACTGCTTCTCAGTGGTCCCCAAAAGTGTAATGAACAAATCTTTAATTCCTTTGTATTGAGTTAAATTGCAGAAATATTAATGATGTGTGGCCTAGACTAAAACACCCACAGGAGTTTTATAAATTAAAACTTTTATCTGAATTAGAGTAGGAGGCAGAATTGTCTTCCACACAGAAAATTAAGAGAATTTAAAACCTTTAAAAAAGAAGAACTGGTTGAAAAAGGAGAGAATCATAATCAATCTTAAATCTATTTGTTGAATATAAAAGAAGGAGGGGTAAGGTGGCCAACGCCATGATTTATTTTACTACAAACAGTTACAAAAATATTCTCAAGTTCTAGGAGTCCAAGCAGTGCTGTCAGTGGATAGATTTAGGATGAGTTCTTCCTTTCAGAAAAAAATATTTTTCTTGGTCACAGGTGTTTGAATGATGTCTGGGCAAAGGGGAAGGGGGAATAAAGGGATTAAAATTCATTAAGTAGGCTTGAGGTTCCTCCTGCAATGAGGATACAGTTACAGAGATTTCACATTATAAATAACTGTAAAGTTCTAGCATGTGTTAATGCCAAAGGCCACCTACTGACATCACTTGCAACTTTCTTTAATAGTCCAGGAGAGTAAAAATGACATTTAGAAAGACAACACAAGCAGCTAGAACTAAAATGTTTTCTGTCTTTTTATGTTCATTAAGTAGAGCAGTCTTATTGGTGATGCCAGTTTAAAGCACAGTCAAAACCAGCAACAAGTATTCCTGAATATTTAGTGATCGTGATTGCTCAAGAACCACTATGAGCAAAATAGCACAAAATACAAGTAACAGATATCCCAAAATACTGCAAAGACATTGTGTAAACAGCAGGCTCACATATACATTAAGAAATTATACAATACAATCTTGCTGAAAGAATTCAATAATTTTGATCAAATGACATTGATATTTAATCACTTGCAGCCAAAGAGCCTTATTTCAAAATTGCCCTTTTCAATAAAAACTAATGCTTTCGGTTAAAGGACCTAAAAAACCTGGTGCTGCAAAGAATAAAATGTCAGTGTTCACCAAGTAGGGAAATTGTAAAGGATGAATAAAATGGAGTCAGGCTCTTGACTCCTTCTCCTGCATCTGTGAGAGTCTTATAAATTACAGAAATATCAGCAGAGCCCAAGACTGCAGGAAAAATGCTACAAAAATCACAAAATCATGTAAACACACCAACTGGCAGTGGCAAAGCTGCAACTTAGTAGGGAGTGTCAAGAGTGCTTAAAAATCAGAGGCCTGTTCCCTAAGATGGCCATCACACACCCACTACACCAAATCCAGCAAATCCCCAGAAAAACAGATTTCTCAGCTCCCTCTTTATCAACTCCCCAAAGGCCTCCAATGACAGATGGGCAGTTATTTAGCCACGGCAGTGAACCTTTGTTAGAGGAAAATCAGAATACAAAGAGGTTTTGCATTAGTGTCACGAAACTCGGCTTTCTTTAACAAAGTGTGCGCTCCCAAAATGAGTCTCTCACGGCTGGGCTTGTACCACATCTTTCAGAGCAGAGCTCTTAAAGGAAAAGCATTTGGGGAAATTTCTGTTTAAAAGTCACTTAGCATATAATGGGTGCTATCCTAAATAAATAATAAATGAGTTAATAAATAAATTATAATGACGTCTGCAGCCTTAACCACGGAAGCAACCACCAGCCAAGGCAGATGAGGGAGCAGGAACTGCAGGACCACAGTGGGATGCACCATCACTGGTCTGTCACAAACATGTCCCAAATACTGGCTTGTTAGGGCCTGATGCTCAGTGCACACCACTGAAATCTGTTGCTCTCTGCAGCCTCTGATGTAAAACAGCACAAAAAAATGTATTAAAAATGGTTAAAAAAATTTAAAGCCGCATATTCGTTACTCTTTAGTACATCACAGCAGTGCTACTTATGTAATGCTTCCTACTCAATATATTCATCATTTTGCAAAGACCCTGAGAATTCCTGTAATGCAAAAGACAAGGAAGTTCTTTCATCCTACAAGAGAGGATATTCCTGTTGATTTATTACTGCACAGTAATGCTGTAATTCTGCATTTGGCCTAGTTTGGTACCTTATACACAGAATCACCATTTTTCCAGGGGAATCCTTCCAAAGTATAACTACACACTGACACTTGAATAAAAATTAATAGATGGAAACCTTAATCAGAGACCTACAGTTATATTATATTCTCAAAGACCTCTCAAAAGTCACCAGAGCTGTAAATAAAATCAGAAGTTTTTTATTAAAGAATATTAATGGAAAGGTTCCAGGTATTGCCCTATAAAAGAATCTTGTTTTCCTGGATAAGAGCCTTCTTTAAATAATAAATTACTGAATTTATAGCTGAAACCTTCTTTATCTTATAAAAAAAAATCCTTGGAAAAAGGTACTACGAGGATAGGCTTTCCACACAAATACTGAATGTGAATAACATCTGTCCTACATACAGCTTTTGCAGAAGAAACAGTCTTATTTTAGTTTATTATAAAACTGAATTTGATTCTCTGTGCCATTATCAATCTAGTCACAAAAACAGTTTGAGGGCTAGAAATGTTATTCTCATTCAATACATTAATCCCATCATTTCATTGCCTAAAAGTGGTATCTTACCATATAATCTCCACGATAAAATTTACAGATAGACTTTCCTGCAGTCTGGGTGCATTTTTAGCCATTTCATCAGATTAGACTGATACACAACTTTTCTGCTCATCTCCTCCTCCTCCTCTGTAGCTCCTACTCTGACATTCTTTTGTAGAACAAGGTGATTTCTCTACTTTTCCCTTTATTATACAGCATTTTGATCCTTCTGTAGGTAATGGAACTTGCTCCTGTATTTTCACTTATACAATTTTCTGACTCCTGTGTCTTGCTATTTTCCTTTCCTCCAGACACCAGCCTGTTCTGGAAGCTCCCCTTGACTTTCAGATTTACCAATATTTATGAAATGCCACTACTGTTCATAATATAACTACATTATGTTGGTTTGTTTTTATAATGCTCTAGAATTTATACAGGCCTTTGTAACTGTACCCACATAGATGTAACAGAAATCTGCTTCTCCTCATTTATCTTTGTTTAGTTAAAGCTTAAATTAGACCTTAAAGAACTATCTAGTTGATGTTATTTTTTCAATCAGAAGTGATAATTTAAATATTGACATTTTAGATGGCACCAACATGTTTTTGATTTCTGCATGGTTACAATGTTTTTTAATAGCTGAATATCTGTCTTAATTTTGTTGGGGTTTTGGTGTTTTGTTGGGTTTTTTTTATTATTTTGCTGAATCCAGAAGCGTTTCCTTTTATTTCAAAGTATTTCTATGTTTGTAGTAAATTAAACATTAATCTTTCTCTGCAAATGTCAAGTGATATTTAAATGTTTTTCTGGCAGATAAATGATTATTAATATTAATGCAATAAAATCACAGCTCTTTGTCCTTTCTTTGATATTTAAGAAAAAATTAAGAATGTCAAAACAGTTCTGCAAAAAGAGAATTCATTGGTCTTCCATCCACTCTTCATTAGCCTGAGAGGTAAAAAATTACTGATCTTGTGAGACAATGTGTTTATAGAATCAGAAAGGGTTGAAAATGAATTACTCTATCAGTGGTAGAGTGTGTATCACTTCAATGTGAAAATGCCTTGTTAAAGTTCATTTTAATTTAAAGCCCCCTTTTGTCATTCAAAAAGCTTTAGCACAATGAAAGAATCTTTGTCACTTTCATAATTAGCCCCTCTTGCACTAAATGAGAATAAAATCTGATCAGAAGTCCATACAGGCAAGGTCATAAATCAAAGGGAAAAGCGCCACAACATTCCTGCAAGATGTCCAAAGGCACACACAGCTTGGAATTAAAACACTGCAGTCAGGATCCACTCCCAGAAACACAGCACAAAAAAAGCCCCAATAATATCTGTTTGACAGGCTAAATTTATCTCCATATTCTGTAGCCCTATAAACACATTTTGCTGTTTAGATACAAAAGCAATTTCAGCACCAAGGACAATCCAGGAAAGAAAACAGCTGTTAAAGTGCTACTATCACCATTTGCCAAGCAAAGTCAAATGAATTTAACTTAATGCTCTCACTTCAAACTGTCGCAGTAAAACAAAAAAAAAAAAAAAACCACCATATATGATAATTGTCATAAAGTAGGAAAAAAGTTGTATTAACAGAAAAAACTCCTTAGGAAATCAAATTTGATTTTATACACAGCACTGAGTATGCAGCCCAGCTCAAATGTAAACTGGATTTTATTCAACTTATTTTCATTTTCAGATGAAAGTAAAAAGACATTTTGAAAGATGTAATAGAATTCTCAGCCTTGGAGAGTTATGGAGAGAGTGACAGCACATCACTCTCTCTACTCAGGGATCATAAGAACACCAACAGATATCCAAGCCATCAACATATTATTTTACTCTTCATGTTAACACAAAATGAGGATTTCATCAGAAAATGATGCCTAAAACATGGGGAGAGAGAAGGGCAAGGAGAGGGCAAGGTAGGAAGTTGAAGGGAAGACTGCGATAAAGTGGCAGTCAGCAATGAAAATTTGTACTCTACATCAGATACGCCTTTTATAATTCCATGTATAATGTTAACATTAAGTGCTAATCTTATATTTTAATCAGGTGAGAGTACTTTTAAAGGAGCTATATCCATACAAACAGGAACTTTCATGAAAATTCACATCTCTAAAGTATACATAGATGTGAAGACATTTGTATTTGTATAGCTCTACCTTGAAACACACTGCTATGTCCATTAAAACTGTGCAACTTTATGAGATTTTTGGGTTTTAACAATATTTTCTCTGCAGAACTAAGCTATTTCTGCAATTTTTTGCAGAACCAAGCTTTTAATGTTCTGTCTCTAGCCATGCAAACACCAAACTACATCCAAAGGAATGCCTTGTTTGGAGGATGTGGTTGCTTGCACGTCTCTCACATGTTCCTAAAATTCCACATTACAATAATTATATAATGATCAACAGTAATTCAATTCCACATATTTGGAGACGTGGAATTGGTCTGCTAAGCAACAGACTGAAGAGCTCAGTGTGACAAAAAGACAGCGCTGCCTTTCTCCATCCTCCCACAATCTCACACTTCAGTTTGTTAACATTGAGATTCTCATGTTGGCTCAGGTAGGGAGCACCTTGGTTTCCTCCTGGACACAGCCCCCCTATGCTTCAGGCACAAAAGAAATGTAATTTCCCTCGTCTCTCAGACATACAGGTATCTCAAAAGTGCAATTTGCAAGCTCCCATACAAGCAAAGCAAGCCTGGGAACTGTGACGAGGGCGTGCAGGTGATTAGAGAAAGAAAATGGATTTAAGATGGATGGGATGAGAATCTGAGTCAGACATATTATTGAAATTGAACTGCCTAGATCTTTTACTTATAAGTGAGTGTTCCAAAAAGCCAATAAAGCTTTTAAACAAAAAGCAGGTTTTTTTGCTATATAATAACCTAGATTAATTGGCTTTTAAATACAGAAAACTCAAAAAGACAAAGCATGAAGGAACAAAAATCAAAACAGAACTCTCTTTCCCACTGTGCTATTACTTTTCACCTTTATCTGAATCTCAAAAAATGTGGAGGAAACTATGATTTTAAAGCCAATCACAATACATACTCACTTTTTCTGCTTTTCTGATAATTCTTTGATATCCAGAAGTTTCTAGCCTACCAAGACGCCCACTTAAGCTTGATTTAGGATTCCAATTAAGTGGAGCAAAATTTTTTTTATTTGACTGTATCTCCAATTTTTTTTTTCACTGTGTTTGAATTTGGTAGGAACATATTTTTCCAAAAAGAAAAAAAAATCTAAAAAAAGGAAAGATGTAGATTTTCAAAATAGACAAAATTTTCTTGGAAATTATTTTATGAACCTAGAAAACAAATCAGTATTTCTGAAGCAATTAGTACTTAAACAACCTTACAGTGATTGTTGAGCTGTATTATTGTGTCTCATGGGCATGAAGTGACCTTGATCAATCATGCAGATCCAATGTTGCTTTTGACTCTTCAAAGGCAGGGACTTAGACACATTTTGCAGTACTATTTCTATTCAAAATTGGGCTGAATTTCTCAAGAGGGGTGCCAATTTACCTCTATATAAGAATTTAAAGAAATATCAAAACCTTTCAGTTCAAAACAACAACAAAACATGCTACTTTTTGTTACATATTATGTTATACTTAAATGTAATTTCCCTTGTCTCTCAGACATACAGGTATCTCAAAAGTGCAATTTGCAAACTCCCATACAAGCAAAGCAAGCCTGGGAACTGTGAGGAGGGCGTGCAGGTGATTAGAGAAAGAAAATGGATTTAAGATGGATGGGATGAGAATCTGAGTCAGACATATTATTGAAATTGAACTGCCTAGATCTTTTACTTATAAGTGAGTGTTCCAAAAAGCCAATAAAGCTTTTAAACAAAAAGCAGGTTTTTTTGCTATATAATAACCTAGATTAATTGGCTTATAAATACAGAAAACTCAAAAAGACAAAGCATGAAGGAACAAAAATCAAAACAGAACTCTCTTGCCCACTGTGCTATTAATTTTCACCTTTATCTGAATCTCAAAAAATGTGGAGGAAACTATGATTTTAAAGCCAATCACATTACATATTCACTTTTTCTGCTTTTCTGATAATTCTTTGATATCCAGAAGTTTCTAGCCTACCAAGACGCCCACTTAAGCTTGATTTAGGATTCCAATTAAGTGGAGCAAAATTTTTTTTATTTGACTGTATGTCCAATTTTTTTTTTCTCACTGTGTTTGAGTTTGGTAGGAACATATTTTTCCAAAAAGAAAAAAAAATCTAAAAAAAGGAAAGATGTAGATTTTCAAAATAGATAAAATTTTCTTGGAAATTATTTTATGAACCTAGAAAACAAATCAGTATTTCTGAAGCAATTAGTACTTAAATAACCTTACAGTGATTGTTGAGCTGTATTATTGTGTCTCATGGGCATGAAGTGACCTTGATCAATTATACAGATCCAATGTTGCTTTTGACTCTTCAAAGGCAGGGACTTAGACACACTTTGCAGTACTATTTCTATTCAAAATTGGGCTGAATTTCTCAAGAGGGGTGCCAATTTACCTCTATATAAGAATTTAAAGAAATATCAAAACCTTTCAGTTCAAAACAACAACAAAACATGCTACTTTTGTTACATATTATGTTATACTTCTAAAAGTATACCCTAACAATATAAGAAGCTGCTGATATGATATGAGCTCTTTAGAACATAATGCACTATGAGATGAAAGAGTTAATTAAAATTACTTCTTTAAATATATCCATGGTTAACTCCAATTTTCAGTTTGAACCTATATGTATGCGTTTTACAACATATTCATTCATTATGACATACATAAGACAATATTATGACAAATATTATGACATACAATAAGACAAAATCTTTGTCTTATTAAATGCATTGGAAAGTTTCAATACATTATAAAACACTGGATAAGGACTTACATAACAAAACAATTACCAAAAGCAAGTAATTATTTGTGGTTCCTAATTTTAATAACATTCTAGTACTTTTACCTCAATAACCTGTATTTCTTTAGTTTATTTACTTGGAAGTAAAAAATCAGATATTTAATATGTTAGTAAAAAAAAAATTTACATGTTTCTATCCATAGTGAAAAACTTTCAAATAAAGAAGTTAACAAATATCACTAACTTCAACCAAATAGACCTGCTATTTCAAAAGCCAGTCTTTAAAACCAGGAACTTTTTAAAAGTCAGTCTGTTCATGTTCATATTTTTACCACACTGACAGGAAAACATAATCTCTGTGACTGAGAGATGACTTTCTGTCACACTGCTGATGTGAAGGCAGTCAGCAACAGAGGCACCTTTGGCTTTAGAACATCCCAGGCTCACAGGAAACATGGCAGTCCCACTGTCCCTTCTAAAGATGGAAATAGTTTATACTTTGGGAATTATAATTGGAATCTAAAAGACTTCCAATTCTGAACAAGTGGGCAGCTTATTTCAATTACTAGGATGGCAGAGGTGTTGCAAATATCAATTGATAAACTCTTTTACTAATAAGTATATAAATAGGGGATATCAGGGCCTAGCAGATATATTTTCATTTAAAAAAAACCCTAAGTTTTTGTTGTTAGCAAAGTGATTTTTTAAAACTCATATAAAACTAGGCAAAATGTTCTATAAAGAGGGTGTCAGTGTACAGAAAATATTCAGAGTCATATGGATATTTGTGTCTTTTTTGCCCTTTCTCTCATTATTTTTGCATTTGCTGCTGCATTTTGCTGCTCTTCAAGGCCTAGAACAGGCTGGAATGAACCCATGCCCCCAGACTCACCCTGAGCACTGCATGGGAAGGGTGTGGCCCAAGGTGGCCCCACCTGTGAGTGCCACACCAGGGGCAGTGACACTGCCCACTGCTCTCACAATGAACTGAGCCTCCACCTTCCTCTGCATGGCATCTGACACCAAACCACACCAGGACATTCTTCCAGTATCATCCAGCAAATAATAATAATAATCATGGAGGAATGACTGGCTAACAAATTTTTTAGGGGGCAAGATATTATTTAATTTGGTTTGATTTTCTTGGTGTTGAAATCCTTCTGCAAGATTGGAAATAATTCACAAACATTATCTTTCTAATATAACATCACTAGTTGGATTGCATATTAATTAGACAAAACTGAATTTTCTCCACATTTTCTACTTCATACCCTGTAAAATTTTATGTTGTTAGAATATATAGCCTATATTTGCTCTTACTATGAAGTCATGTAGATAAAGAAGACCAAATCACAATAATCAAATTACAATAATACAGCTTTCTGATTTCAGCATTCTTCCTTTCTCAGAAGAACCAACAATTTAACATATGTCTTCCAGTTATTATTATCAGTTAGCAAAGCTTGTTACAGAACTGTCAAAGAACACAATATTGCTTTTCTCCTCATCTAGGTTAAATCAGCCAAAACTGAATAGGTTGCAAAAGATAATGCTTGTTCTCCCTCCTCTTTCTTTACTCAGCTGGTTCATTCTTCATTAGTCTGACTCAGAGAAGATAACCTAACACAATTTTTCCAACACTATTTAAGTTTCCCCGTGTTGCTGAAATAGTATCAGTTATTGTTACATTCTATCTGAAATAGTATCTATTATTCCTAATACCTGTTGAAGTGTGGCAGACTATAAAACAGCATCCCTACAAAGGAAAGTCCATCTTAGCCACTGTGATTCAGGATGACACATGCTTTGTTCAGTTTTAAAGAGTAATCAAAGGTGTGGGCTTAAATCCAATTAGTGTGCTTCAAAGAAGATAATGTCAAAATGCTTCAAATGGTGATTCTATCATGTAACACTGAAACTCTGAACTTCCGGGAGCCTCAGATTTCTGGAACTATAAAATGAAAACAAAAGTACCTTGTAAAGCACAGAGTGATGTCCTGCTCTAAAGGACTATAAGCAAAAGTTATTATTAACTAGGCTAACATTCTAAATAGAAAATAAAATCAACATATTCACATCCTAAGAAGGATCTAGATGTCATTGTGACACTGCAGATATATGGGACAGACACTTTTAATTGAACTTCTCATAATCACTGAGTGTTCTCCTTTTCCTGCCATCTAATCAGCTCTGACTCCTCTGCCATCCACTCCCACTGACCTGTGGCCAATTGAGTGACAGAGCATTTGCCCACTTGCCACACAACCACTTATTCATAGAAAGTTTCACAAGTTTGTTGTCTGACCCAAAACCAACAGAAACTGTAGTTATGCAAAAATTTTTCCTCTGATTTCTGCTCTGGACCAGGCACTGAAGATTTTGTATCTGTTGACAGAGATCCCCTGTGCTAGAGAAAATATTTAAGAGTGCACAACTGAAGTTGGAGTTTTGGGCAAGAAACATTTAATGTCCAAAAGAGCATGCAGACTGAATAAGGACAAACACCAGGAAAAAGCTCTGGATCCCAGTTCTTTTGAATGTTAAATACATCTAAATATAAATTAAGACATTTAAGAAAAAAAAATAGGAAGCATTTTGGAAAGGCAGATTTACAAAAATCTCTCAAGGAAGGATACTGGTAGAGGAAATTGTAAAAATGGGAAACCTTGACAAAAATAAAATGGACAAAATGTTTACTGATGAAAATGAAATGCAGTTATGAGGGAAGGAAATAAATTGATCGCTAAATCCTAAAGGATAAAGAAGAGCACATAGATGGGAATAATAAAAAGCAAAACAAATGTTAATGGCAGACCAGTAACATGGAGTCCTAGAGGTGGTAACAGCAAGATTTAATTTGATACAGCAGTTAATGCACAGGCTCAAGGAGTGAGGCTCAACATTCTCTCAACATACACAAGAAGATACCTTGGCAATAACATTTACACAAATGCAGAGAGTAAGGAGAAATAACAGGCAGGACCGCATAGAGATAATCAAGTAAGAGGATGAGAAGTGTCTGGGATGAGTGAGAATCGCCCTGAAGCTACTGAAACAGAAGGGCCACTGAAAATACACACAGTAATAACCAGAAGTCAAGTTCCAACTTGCTATCAGCTTTTATTTCTCAGACAAAAGCATAAATTAATTATAACATTGCTTCCCCATTGCTCCTCTTAACTTTACTTTAGTAAGGAGCACAGCTACCATCCATCACCCCAGCGAGCTCAGGCACAAAGCTCTGGTGTTCTGACAGCAATGGATCTGTAACAGCACAAAACTCCAGAGTGAACTCACCCTCCAGTCTCAAGACATTTTGGGCTGTGCTAACACTGCTGAACAATCCAATTTAACTGTACCTACACAAGAGGCCATCAGCCCAGTGCAGGTACATGGGCAGTTTTATGTTGCATTGAAGGTGTTTCATTATACAACTTAACATAAAATGAAATATATATGTAAAGCCTATATAATTGGATCCTAATATAATAAAAACTGCAAGTGAGAAGAAAGACCAAAAAGGAACACAGGTGTCAAAAAGAATTCTTAGTCAATCATTCAAAAAACTCACTGTGAACATAATTTCTTAAGCTGACCACCAAACTGCTAAAAGGGAAAGGAAAAAACCCTAGATGTATTATTCCTCAGCTCTCCATATTTTATATTGCATTCATGATAAAGGCTTAAAAGTTTTTCACATCAGAAATATGACATTCACTTACAATCCTAAAAAAGGCTACTAAAATGAATTATTCATAACATAATACAGTAGCAACAATAAACATTCAAACCAATTTTTTTTTAAACAGAATAAATTATTCTTCTTATGAAAAAGCTACAGTTTCAGATGAGAAAAAAAGAGATGTGATTCCACCAGAAACTGTTAGAACATAATAATAACCCTTAATATATTATGGTAATTTACCTTCACATTATTTTATTGTAGTAGATACTGGAATTCCAGTAGCAGTCTAAAGAACACACAGTGATAATTTATGGTTTGTTCCCAGTTTGTTTTCAGAAATACAAACACTAAATCAAAATTAGCATGCTAAAGGCTGAACCTAGAAGGCAATTAGGTTACTAAATAGCATCGATAAATGCAAAATGAAGCTCTGCGTGTATCCAAAACAATGTGCTTCCCACCTAATAACTTGTATCCAAATTCCTGTTAGGCTGAGCAAAAAATTCCAAAATATTTTCTCCTGAAATCAGATAGTATCTATCCAAGAATAAAAATACTTTTTGTTTATGAAACACCTCTTCTGAAGTATGTTTTCCAGCCAGTATTCTTTCAAAAGTACAGACCACTGTTTATTTCACAGCGTTTTGTCTCTTCTTGCATTAGAGTGGCAGCTCAAACAAGCAAAGATCTTAATTTGGCTTGTTAACTTTGGAACAGCAGGCAGTTGAGAATTTTTAAGTGATTTAAAGAACAACAAGAACAGAATCTATCTGAAGTGTATTCTAATTTCAGGGCAAAAAAGAGAAAGTGTTAATCTTGTAGGTGATCTCTTAGGAATTCCTGGAGATGGTCTAGTCCTACAAGAGGGTCAGCATGAGGAGGCTGCCCTGAGCTGCATCTGCCCAGCTTTGGAACACCTCTGTGGATGGAGACTCCACAGCCCCTCTGGGCAGCCTTTGCCAGTGTCTTCAGCCCACTGAAAAAAACCAAACATGACCACACAAAGGGTAGGATTTACAAGGAAAGGTTGAGGGAGCTGGGCCTGTTCAACCCCGGGAAGACATGACTGAGAGGGGTTCTCATCTGTCTGTCAGTGTCTGCAGGGAGGGATCAGAGCAAGGACCAGGCTCTGCTCAGAGGTGCACAGCAATGGCACAAGAGGATCAGGCAGCAACTGATGCACAGGAAATTCCACCTGGACATGAGGAAGAACTTTCCTGTGCAGTGACTGAGCAGTGGAAAAGGATGCCCAGACAGGGTGTGGAATCTCCCTCACTGGAAATATTCCAGAACTGTGTGCACACAACCCTGTGCATGTGCTTCAGCAGGAAGGTGGGACAAGGTGACCCACTGTGGTCCCTTCCCAACATCCTGTGATTCTGTAAAAGGTATTCCTGTATCTGGGGCTGGGAGGGAAGTACAAGGATCATTGTTCTCCCAGCTGGTGAGTGCTGCCTGAGCCCTGAACCAAGAGCAGCACCACATGTTGGGCCACACAGTGACAGAGAGGCAGCAGCTCAGCACTGCTGTGCCCATGGCCAGGGGCCCTTCCAGGGCAGGGGCTCACATGAACATTTCCAATGGTTCTTCTCTGCTTTAGTCCCCTTCCTTCTGGTCCCCTACTCTTTATAGCATCCCTGTTTGATCAAATCTAGTAGACATAGTACAAGATATGAAATTTCCTACATTTCAGTCTGAATTTGGCTCACATAGATCTGATGCAAAGCACTCTCAACGTTTCTCAGCCATTTTGCACTCATTTCACACAGCTGAAATTCACTACAAAAGGCACTAGGCAGACAAGAACCAGGGCTTTTGTGTTCCTGTCTTCTGCAAAACAGGGATAATATTACAGGTTACTGAACTAACTGAACAAAATACCACTATTTAGTCAAGCAGAATATTTCAATGCTCTCCCAAGATGAAAATAAAGCCTTTCCAATACCTCTTAGCTCCCAAATATTTACTGTTCTGATGCTACTTTCCCTTTTACTCTGAGTACAGCCACTCCTTGTGATGGTCTATATAGCACCATTCTGCATAAGCAGAGTAAAGAACACTTCAACTTCTTCTAGTTCTGAAGGGCTCTGATTTCAAAAGACAGAGGTTAAGCATGTAAACAGGACAGTGAAGGCAGAGTACTTTACTGCTTTCAGGAAACAGCAAGGAGCAGCATTCCTGGCAAAATAAACAACTCCAGAATTTTTCCACTGGCACTGCTCCACATTGTATTTTCCCTGGGTTTTGGAACCCAGCAAGATGAAATTTGGGAAGGGTGGTTGGCAGCTCTTTTAAAGGCTCAAAATCAGATAAAAACCTAAGGTACAGTTAAGGTCTGCACTGCACCCATCAGAAGAGATTGACCTGGACCTACCAATCACTCAAAACGAACACGATTCTCTATTTTAAGAAGCAATTATTCAAAGCAATTATTTCCTTAGTCAGTAACTGAGGCAGAGGTCACCTGTTATTCTATAGAGTAACCACAGATTTATTCAAATCCAGGGATTGTATAAGAGAAGAATTTTGCATCTCTTCATTAGCGTCTTCCAGTGGTGTTAAAAAATCTTTAGGCACAGCACAAACTCATCTAGACATTTTTCCTTCATACTTTGAACTGTCCCAGTGTCACTATATCTACATACCTCTATACATTCCTGATTCCTGATGTCACATTCATGTTCGTATTAACATGTGCAGTTTGAAATAAACACAGCTGCATTTATGTCAAAGATTTTATATTCAAATATATCTGATTATGCCGAAATAAACACAGCTGCATTTATTTCAGTGATTGTACATTCAGATAAGGATATTTGTTCAGTGTAATGTAATGTTCCTTCACACTGGCAGGGACATTGCTATTCTTTCTTGTATTTCCCTCTATCATTTTTCCAGATGGAAAATTTTGAACAGAGACAGAAAAATGGAAACTGGAAAATTTATCTCAGAACCTGATATGTAGGAAAATACTTTTGCTTATTCTCAAAAATCAGTTAGCCATCTTTTTATATAAAGTATCTTTGTTGTTGAGGGTCTTTTTAATTCCTTCTCTGTCACAGAAAAAGCTTACAAAAATCCCATGATAACTTTTAAATCTGATGGAAATCTAGTACCAGGAATGTGCAAAATCTTAAGAATAGATCTGCATCAGGTCTGTTCCTGGACAACACCACCTTCAGACACTGTCCTCCTTAGAAAATAGTTTGAATAGAAATAAGAACTGTAAGATTTTCCTTCCTATTATTTAATCAAAGTTTAGTTTTGCATTATGTTAATTTTGGCTTGCAACTATAATCTCAAATCTGTTTTTAGAAAATAACACAGCATTATTAAATGTCCTAACAGTGATTAACCATTTAATCCCATGTATCTATCAGGTGAGATCAAGGTCCAGCTCAATAACTGCCAGAAATGGATCCCTATAGAGGAGCATTAAAAAACAACAATCATTGGAGGACACTTCCAGTATAATTCCCTAATTTACAAGGCACAGTTTATGAACTTTCTGAGCCAGAAATTGTGTCAGTGTTTAGTAGTTCTCAACTGATCTTTCTTTCCTGGGCTTGTCAGTTGTTTTTTTTATTGAAAGCATGACACGTGTCAAGTTTTAGCATCCACAATGTTTTGCAGGAAGAAATTCCACAGCTTAATTAAACAACATGTAAGGAATCATTCTCCTTTGTTTGCTTTCAACATATTAACTGCTAGTTTCATTTGATGGCCCTAAGTTTTTTGTACAAAGAGAACAGACAGGAAAACACTGATATTTTAACTAGAAATCATGATTTTACAGACCTTTAATATATTACTCCTCAGCTGCCTTTTTTCCAGACTAGGGATCCATACTGTATTTAGTTGTTTCTTATACTGAGACTGTTAAAAATCTGCTGTGAGCTTACAATATCTGATCACAGACATTTCTGCTTTTGTTTCCAGTTGCTTATTCTGGTTCCTTTCAGGTCAGTCAAAGAGCAAATCAACACGTGCTTGAATACCAGCTGAGGAGATACAAACACGTGGGAAGAGGCAGGAGAGGATTGGTCCTGAAGAAGGTTGTGTGAGAATCAGATGGTAAAGTGACTGTAAAACATCATAATTGTCACAACAACTGCAATCAACACCCTAATTCTTTACTCTCATTGTTAGAGTAATACTTCCTGCATTTTCATTAGTTCCATAGGTCATTAATATCTATTTTCCACAAGTTATGCTATCTGACTAATGCCATATGCGTTGGCTAGTACCACACTGACATCAAGCACTCCCCATTTGTAAAAATGCCTTCCATAGTATATCTGTTTAGATATTTAAAAGGTTAATATTTAGTTCCATTTGCAATGCTGACCTAGCAAGAAAGAAATTAATTTGGCATTACAGCAGTAACATCAATTTCCCATGTAACTTTAGTAATGCATTTACTGGAAAGAGATTAATATCAATTCCATAAATCATTCACGTGCTTTTTCCGGAGTTTGAGACATCTGAGTAATGTCATATATGTTAACTGATAGCACTCTGTGCATGCTACATCCATTAATCTATGCCTAGTGTCATCATTAAAACACACAAAAAAATTAAAATCAATCTTTTGCTCTTACTTTTTTCTGACTTTTAACTTGCAGTAGTCCAAAGGTATTCATACTCTGATAGAGTAACACTGCTCTGCACTGGGAACAGACATGTTCAGAAATGGGAAATATTTGCTAAATTATCCCTACTGGCAGCAATAACCACTTCATGCCTTCCTTTGAAATGTGGCATAAATTACTGTCAAAAAATAAGGAAATAACTAAAATGTTTCATTAATCAGACACACCTTGAAGCCCCAAAAGCAGGCTGAAAACAGACATCATTACTGAAATAACACAGAGACTTACATTCCTTTGTTTCTACTTTACAGATGAGCATCCTTGTAGAAGTGAAAGACAAAACAATTCCACCTGACTTAGTGATTGCAGATATACATGAGATATTATAATACAGGAAATCTGGAATATCAACTAGTTTTTGCTCCAAAACACAGTTTAGCCTACTACTAAAAGTGTTTGCACTGGAAGTATCCTTACACAGCTTTTGCACTTTCTATTTCTACGGAGGTGCCATTATGACACTTGTCTGTATTGCTTTATTCCTCTTCTAGGATATCATCACAGTGCTGCTGAAATCAGGGGGAAGAAGGGTTTTTCTGTTCATTTAAATACAAACACCCAGAGGGTCAGATTGTTTAATAATTTTGCAAGCACTTTACAATTCTATGTAGATGGCAAAAACACAACTATTTCCTAGGTTGGATTTCAGTTCTTTGAGCATGATACTTAACAGTATCATCATCTGTGTTGTCTTAGTTTTCATTTTTAAATTTAATCAAACAAAAATGTCTATTTCAGAGAATGCTTTGCAGATGAAATTTTACAATATTTTATTAATCACAACTAAGATTAATCACCCCTAATTTTAGCTGTCTAAAGTTACATGTCGAGTCTTAACAACTGGGACAGAAGCAGCCCCAAAGGGCAATCCATCCTATATTATCTGTGCTTTTGTTCAGAAGATATCTTTCATGGTAAAGCTCAATGGCCTATTTCACGCCTCTAAGTGGTTACAATGAGATCAGCGGAATTACAATCACTTATTGCAATTTTGAGTGTTGTGCAAAGTGTTTTATAAGTACATTATCCTATTTTTGAAATATAGAAGGATATTTAAAACCTTAACAAAAATGATACGAGGGTACTTCTCAGTCATATGAAATCTCTTAATACATTGTAAGTTTTAACTTTTTCCAACTGATTAATATCATTTGCAATCTGTCAGCACTGAATTTTTTTTTTATCAGGTTTCTAATGCAAAATATTTTACAAACCTGCTGCAGGAAAAGACAAACTAATGTTTGTGAATCATTTTCGTTGCAAGGTGGTGGTACAGCAGTTAACATAATTTGAGGCTTACAGTAATTGAGATTGAATCTAAAATTTTACAAAACTTTAATTACAATCTTTTGAACATAAACCACAATACAGAAATTACCCAATCATAACATTTTTTCATAAAAAAATAAGAATTCATCCAAAGGATAGAAGATTTAATGACTCTTGGCGGAGTTCCACTTTTTGGTTGAAATGAGAATAAAAGCAGACAGCAGCTTCATTTCTAATTTCAAGAAACACAGTATTTTTAACAGTTAAACAGCATTATATTTGATTAACAAGCCAAAATATATATTTTCAAAGCCTTATTAAAAGCCCCTGTATTTAACAGTGTAAATGCTGAGATTTACAAACCTCTGTGAGCCAACACTGTTCCTCCAATTCTCAAAAGTAATTATAAAGCAAGCATTTGAGCCACAAGCAGCAGAAACTGTCGAGCTTGGGGTTTTTAACCATGCTCACAACGCATCACAGTCTGCAGCCTGACTCCAGCTCTCTCCCATATTCCCTGTCCATCCCAGGCCAGGCAGGACTGGGGTGCAGCCCTGAGCATGCCAGAGTCACCAACCAACCCACCCCTGGGACAGCAGCCCAGTGACACCAGGCAAAAGGAACATTTGGACCTCCTCGGCATTTTTCTGCAGCAAAGGCACACCTGGCAGTGTCAGCCCAAGTTTTTCATCTGTCAGTTCTCTCCATGGAGAGCCCAGGGAGGCAAAAGCTGGAGAACAACCAGAGCCCACCTCTGAGATGGAGCCAGGAAGGCAACTGGTGGCTGCACCCTGCAAACAGCCTCAGCACAATGAGAAAAAGGGTGGGGCTTTTTAAGAGCTGAGCAATTCAGTTTATGTTTTCTTTGTTCACTTTGCAAAATACATAGGAAAGCTTCTCATGCATCATGTTAAATTCACTAAAAATTTGTGACCTCATGCAGAAGCAAAGCTATTGCAGATATGTAAGGTTCCAGAAAAACAACTGGCTTCCAGCTCCAGAGGTGTCATCTCCAAAAACATCCCTCACAGTTAAAATGACTAAGCAGATAAAACAGCTCTTAGCCACAATACAGAATAGGCTGCTGACTTAATGGATGCCATCAGAAATCACACGCACTAAGGCAACACAAGACAGTAGGGGCAGCTGGCTAAATTAGAATTTGGAGCTCTTTAGATAAAATCTCCGAAATACCAACTCACCTTGAGTATGAAATGCCAGATTCTTTAAGGAACATGTTCATATCAAAATCTGGGCCCTCCTTAATCAGGAAGGCCTTCTTTGCATGGCAGAAATGAATACATCATTTTACCCAGAGCACTATATTGTGCAAAATTCCCATTTTGACAGAACAGTGGGTGGGATGAGTGGTAAACATTTGTACAGTTGTGCATGGCTGCTAAACTGAAATTGTGTTAATAATTTAATGCATTAGTGAATATTAGGAGGCAGAATTACAACTGACCAAATGTACATATTTCAGATGTATATATTTAAATTTGTACTGTGCATAGGTAGCTGTGCTTCCATTTTTCCCTGAAACTAACTCACAGTTTTCTTGCAAAAACTGAAATTATCCAAAAAGTATGGTGTGGTATGCAAGAAATCTGAATTTTTATCCGTTTCTTTCATGCTAATGATAAATCAATGTAAAAAGTTTCTTTTGGCTGTATAGATTCTTAAATATTAATAAAGATAACAAGGCAGATTACAGGCAGAACATTAACTATGGGAACTTGAACTATGGGAAACACAAATTCCTCACATACTTGCAAGCTGATAATTCTCCATCTTCTTTACTCCTCTGTCAGTTATTAATATGATAAAGGGCTGAGGCACCTTTCTTCATTTTCAGTAATTGCATTTATTTCACAGCAATGATTTTTTCCCTAGTAATAGATTCATTAAGGGTAAGTAAAGTGCAAGACACCAGCTGGTTTAGCTCCTTCAGAAAAGGACCTGGACAGTATAAGGGTTCACAAGTTTTATAGAAGTCAACAGTACCATGCTATTGTGAAAAAGATTGGACTGTCACATTGCAGAAGTAAATAGATTGCAAGGCATGTCATGTAATAAACTCTACATAGGATTGGCACCAGCTTATCTCAGTATCATGCTCACCTTGGACCACTGCCAATCAAGAAAGGCAGAAAACAGCTGGAGATAGGCCAGAGGAAATAAAAACAGCTGGAGATAGGCCAGAGGAAATAAAGAACGAGAGAAAATTTGGAAAATGTGAGCACTAAGGAACCATTGAAAAAAATAGCAGTTATTTAACCTGAGGAGGGAAAGGCCAAGGAAAGATATGATAGCAGCTTTCCATTAAGTCAAAGAAAAAAGGAATAATCTGCTTTCTGTGCCAATAGGACTGGACAAGAATTAATGCCTTTTTTGTAAGAACATTTTTACATAGAAAGAAAATGTTTCTAATATTGAGCAAATTGCAGTGTTAGAATGGATTGCTGCTTTCGCATTGAAACTCACTGAAAGTCTCTGAAAATGATAAATATCTGTCAGGAATGGCAAAAATAGTTTATTTTGCCTCTCAACAACAGAATGGACTAAAAAGAAATCCCAGTGCCCAATTCTAATTTTTATGATTTTTTGAAAGCATGGCACTTCAAAACAGCAAGCTGGACATTGGTTTTCAGACTACATAAAAACACACCTCTGCCTCAAACAAATTCATACTTTTCAATGTTATTTAATACAATAATGATAGCAATTATGAAAATGAAACCACATTAAATAGCATTTCTTCTGCATGTATTAATATTTTTCCTGATTTCTACAAATTTACTACCCCTTCTCTATTTTGAAATCTATTTACTTCCATTTCTACAACATAAAACAGTCATTGAAAAATAGGTATTTTCTTTCTATCAACCAGAACTTTCAAGAAAGCAGAGAATGCAGCCAAAAAAAGAAAAGCCACTTATGGAATCACATTTAACACAATTTCTATTTTAGAATCATAGAATGGCTTGGGCTGGAAGGGATCATAAATATAATTTTGTTCCAATCCCCCTGCCATGGGCAGAGCCACCGTCCACTAGACCAGGGTGCTCAGAGCCCCATCCAACCTAGGCTTGAATAGTTCCAGGGATGGGGCAGCCACAGCTTCTCTGGGCAACCTCCCCAGCCTCATTGTAAACAATTTCTTCCTCATAGCCCAGCTAAATCTCACTTTAAACCCCTTTCTCCTGCCCTGTCCCCAAAAGCCTTGGGAAAAAGTCTTTCTCCACCTTTTTTATAGGCCCCCTTCACATACTGAGAGGCCACAAAAGTCTCCTCAGAGCCTTCTCTCCTCCAGGCCAGGCAAGCCCAGTATTCCCAGCCTGTGTCCACAGGAAAGGTGCCCCAGCCTCTGGAGCATCTTTGTGGCCTCCTCTGGGCCCCTCCAGCAGGTTCCTGTATTCCTTGTTGTGGGAACCCCAGGGCTGGGGGCACTACTGCAGGTGGGGTCAGTTTTACCATCTGTTCTTTGAAAAAGGCAATTTCAATAGGATATTACATTTAAGGTGGTACTCAAAGAGCATCAAAACAGTCTTATAAATGTTGTATCCTACTGTTTGGACAACAGGGTGGGATAGATTTCATAATTAACAACAATTTCATAAGTTATCCAAGACCAGTTAATTTGCTTTGACCAGTAAAGGTACTCTAAGCAATTGCTTGGCTGACATAGAACAAAAGATGAAGTGAATTTACATATGAAGTGTACACAATATTACTCTCACTCTTGCTAAGTCATTGTCATCATGAGAAAGTAAATGAAGGTATTAATTTCATTCACATTTGTGTTTTGGAAGTGTCTGAATATGCAAAGCAACACCACAGCCTCATCATGCTACAATGTAAATAAATACAGTATTTCAAACAGCACCTGCTTCTATCATATTCTATTATTACCAAAGTATGTAAAGTATGAACATTACCTTTGAACAGAATAAACATTTTAATTTAAAAATATAATTAATTCCATTGTTCAAAAACTGGAATTAAACCATCATGCAATGACTCACAATACTTCATAAATAATTTGATGACTGCTACTGATCTTTTTTCATTGCAGAGAAGTTTAGCACAATAAAGTAAATTTCCCAGCTTGGCCATGATTCATTTCTTAAGCTGTTTTCTGATACAAAAATGCAAAAACCCCCATATAACTATTATAAAATAGCATTCAAAGTATGTTTAAAAATACAGAACTATTGTCTGAACCTTCAGAGACACACCTTAAAAAAATACTCTTTATTATTCACTGCATCATTTGCACCTTTTACATAATGTAATCACAGGATTTAAATAACTCAATTTAATATTTATCCAGGAACTGGCAGCCAGTATTCTACCCTAAGGGATGTAACTCTTTATAAAAAGCTCATTTTACAAGACACTGGATCAGTTTTGGCATTACCATCACCTCTCACATAAACCATGCAGAAAACTATAGTTTATCCTGCCAAATGCCTTTTCTACATATGGTGTTTAACAGTGCTCTGTAGGTCTGAAAGCCAGTAATAATAGATTTAAGCTAAAAATCTGGTAGCACACATGTATGTAACACAAAAATTTAAACAATGCTACATTTTCATGGATATATTTACCTACATAGCCCACATGCATATAAGCAATTAAAATGACTCTTTAAATTAATGAGCTAACTATTACTCCTGTAAAACACTTTCAGTTTCTAGTAGCTTCCTAAAGTTTAATTCTCCTATTGACATCAGAGGCAGAACTTCCATTAACCTCAGCAATATAGTATCAGGCCACAGGAAACACAGAGTAATATATTTAAAGACAGCACATACAGATTTTCAAAATTCTCTAATTATGCAAGGATGGGCTTGGCACTTTACCAGGTTAACTGCCCACTAAACTTCTAAATTAAAATTTTAAATAGCATATTTTAAATACTACATCATAAATACATAAATACTACCACATAAATAATGACAGAATAAAATCCTGTTATGTGTCCACATGTGGTTAAAGATGGGCCTGATCAAATTTTTATTGTAGGCAACAGCAAATCTCACAACCTTTTTGACATTTGAAGTCTGACTTGAAGTCAAATGTTACTGAAGGGAATCAGCTGAATTTGTTAAGTAGTATTTAATGTAAGTCTTCTTCATAATTAAGACACTTCATAAAAAGATGAGTGACGGAGTTTAAATGTTAATATATTGACAACTGGGTAACATAATGCTGAAAATACTCACCACTTTCAAAACAGGCATCAAATATAAGATGTCCTTTTTTGGGCTGTCCACAGTAACCAGCTGGGAGAACAATGTACTTGCTCACGTTCCCTGCTATGATATCATCACTTCCCATGGCACTGCCTGTTGCAGTAAAAAAAAAAAAAAAAACATTAGCATAAAACAAAATATATTTAATATATAAAAAACAGTAGAAGGTTACTCCCCCACACATTTCTACATAAAATAAAATTTTCACCATTTCACATCTGAACCAGTAAATTAATTCTTTCTCTTCAAAGTGCATGTAAGAATTTTGATATAATAATGGCATAATCTGTTAAAGCCTCTCTAAGGGACACACCACCCAGCCTGGTTTCTTGCATGTTTACGACCTGTGGCTGAGCCCTCTCATATGCATTAGTCTGATATTCAGCTGGATCTACATCTTTCAACAGGAATTCTCCAGCTCTAGATCCTGCTGAATTCCCTGGAATTGAACTCTTCCTAACAACCCTCAGAAGCATCTTCCTCTCTATCAGCATTAATGGGATCTTCTTCCTCTATCCTGCTGCCTACTTTCATGCATCTTAAATGAACTTAGAACCTTTGAGACTGTTCAGTCCCACTCAAATTTGAAATTTTAGAATTATTAGAAGGAAGAGACATACAACCATAGAGCCATGTGACTATCTGAGCCCTCCTTGTTAGGAAACAAAACTCAGAAAAAGAACTTAAATAATTATATTTTTAATGGGGCATTATTTTATGGTAAAATATAGAAGGACATAAGTTTCCACACAATGGCATGATTTTTGTCAAAACACATCAGTACTGAATACACTGAAAGTTTTATCCTTACGGTAAAATTATAATAACAAATTGCAGTCTGCAAAATATTTGTTTCCAAATAGGGATAGAAGAATATTAATTTTTTTCCATTTGAGATTTATAAAAGAAAGCAAGCAAATAATTGTATATTATATCATACATTTATATTATAGTGTAAGAAACACTCAGCACTTTCTTCACTACTTACAGCTTGGACAAGAAATATTTAACAATAGAAAAACTATCTTCTGTATTACAGAAAATGAAGAAATGGTTTGACTTCAAGTGCAGAAGGCATGTGATGGGATAATGGGATGATAATATCTTATTTCACTCTGATAAATAGGGCTACTAAGGCTTCTAGAAATAGACTTTTGGTCTGTACTGATTTTTTGACATTTAAATGGGTTATAGGGGATGATAAATGTGACATAAAGCTCAATTTGTTTTATTTTTATATTGAAAACTATTTCACACAAATGTTACAAGCAATTCATATTGTCCCTGAATGAGGAAAACAGCTTATTAATTAAAAGTGACCTTTCCATACATAAAAGTATTCCACCTCTTGAGGCAAAACACCTTAGCTGAGGTAACAAATTATATCAATGTATTAGTGACACCATAGTTAAAGGGTCTGTCAGGCTTTATATCATATACCCGTATCTTCACAGGTACATAAATCCCACATTAAAAAATATGCAAATCCAGGTCAATATCTGGCACATGAATCCCCAGTCTTCCCCAGGAAGAAATTTGGAACTTACTCTCTTTGGGAATTACTACAACAGAACAAACAGAATTTAGACCTTTTCTTACTTTATAATAATCTAGAATTGGAGATATTTAATAATGCATAATAGTATTTTTTAGCAAAATTATTATTTGTAACCTCTGGGTTATTTGTTTCAAACTGAATAATTACCCACAGACAGCAATCTGTGGCATTTAAATTGTTTTCTTTAAGTGTATAATTGATACTTAGGATACTTTAACTGGATGTTTTTTACCAGGGTGCTGATACATTTTGCTTAAAGCCTGGGAACACCAGAGACAAACTGAGGCCTGGATGGGGCATGGCTGTGATCCTGTCCCTTGATAAAACTCACCCCTCTGCACTGAGCAAGCTCCAGTGCAGAGCAGCAGCCAGAGGAAAACCCTTCCTCAGTTTCACCAGGGTTGGATCAATACATACCTCTTGCAGTTAAGATTAGTCAAGTGGGTCATTTGTAATCAAACATTGTGGAATTAAGGATACAAAGAAAAATTAGGGGAAAACCTGCAAATCACCATGAGTGCCTGAGCTGAAAAAATGGGAGGCAGGGAGGCACCTGAGTAGAGCTGTTTGAAGACTGGACTCTTGGTAAATGCTCCTTTTGAGTCTCAGCTAAAAGTAACAGACCTCTTAGAAATTGTAGAAGATAACTGGGAAAAAGCTGAAGAAACTAGAAAGGATTACATTCATAGCACTGCCACCACAAGACAGTGGAGGAAAAGCAGGCAGAATAGTGAGTTACATCTCCCTGGCAATTTAGAAAATCTGCCAATGGAGACTTTACACAATGCAGAAGGAAGCTGTCAAGTAACTGTGTCCCAGCAAAAAGTTTCCATCTGCTCCTCCTGACCTAATGTAGCCCTCCAGGAATGAGAATAAAATCATCAAATAGCCTGCAATTCATAGTCAGTTAACAATATTACTCTCTTAGCATGTTCTTTATTCCACAGTAATTAGAATATTCAGAACGCACTGTTGCTATATTTTGAGTTATATTATCTTTAATCTCTAAACATGCAAAACTGCTGTCTTTGAACTTCACATTATTCAGCACAACAGCACCACGTCCCTTCTGGCATGTTGTCCTTGGGTGATAAAGAAAAGGCCAGAGCTCTGCCTGAAAAGGAGCCTGTGTGAGTCCATGATAAACCATGGCTTCACGCCTGTGTGCTCAGCAGATGCAGAGAGCAGTGCTGGGAACACATCACCACCCTCAGATGGAGAGAACAGCTACCCTGGGCTCCTCTGGCCAACCCTGAGATCCTGTCCTCACAACTGGTGAGCCCTCAGCAGATTTTCCTGACTGGAGGCAAAGATGTATGACAAAACCTTGTGGGGAAGGGAAATAGCTCTTCAATCTGAAACAAACTGAAAGGGAAAGAAGAGAATTAACTGAAGTACATCCTGCACATTCCACTTAAGGAGACCAGATTCTCCTTTGAAAAAAAGGTTAGATAAGACAAGCAAAAGCAAAACCGGGCAAAGAAACTGTCTCAGAATGTAGTTCTTATTTTGTCAATTATTTTTCTTATGGGTTGTAAGACACATAGCTATTTTATTCTAATTCTTCATAGCTTAAACTCCAGGAGGCTCCAGCAAATCCCCAGGATTTACTTTTACTGCAGTATTAAACTTTAATGGTAATTTTCTATCAGGTATAAAATCTGTGGGTGCCTGAAATCTCTGTAAGTATATAAGGCTTTAAAATAAAACCTGGGCAGAGACTTCTGGTATCTGCATTCATCACCATTGTCATTGTGGATATATTTCACATCAAACTAGTGAAAATGAATAGAATCAGTTCCAGGAGACTGGGATTCATGGGAGGGAGAGTTTGGAAATTTCCAGTTTCTTTGCCCTTCTTAAATTCAAAGGGTAAAGCCAACTTTTTTTTTTTTTCATTTAGGAAAAGATGAAATCAGTATTTGCTACAATAAACATCATGCAAATTTAAGTACATTTTCTTTAAACACTGTTGTTTCCAGAGGAAGGTACCTCTTTAGAAAGTAACAGGGACTCTGGATTGGGTAAACAACAAGCCCAGCTTCCCGAAGTGCCAAACAGGAAAACCCAGGGAGTAAGCAACCAGCAGCTACCCTCATGCTACATTAGGCAGGAGAGCACAGCTACATTAAAACAGACATGGAAAAATATAGCGGGAATTTGCCTGGAAAACCTGCATCTTTCTTCTAATTACACTGCCTAACAATGACAGCCAATTAGAAAGGTGAGGTAACACAAAAACCTACAACAACTGCAAGGAAACTTTGTGGAAGTCTTTCTTTAATTACAAATGTCATCAAGATACCCTGCATTCTCTTATGAGATCCTTATTTTAGAATAAAATTAGAATACATTTTGCTGCTGAAAACACCTATGATATAAAGATCTAATAGCCAGATCCCTATCATCTGGGGGCTAGGAAAAGTTTCCAGGTATCCTAGATAAGCTGCATTAGCCTCAAGCAGCACTGTTAATAGAAACCCACACAAAGGAGTGAATCTGAATTCTCCGTACAATTTGCAATGAAAAAAAATTAATTCAGATGACCAACAGCAACTCCTATTAGCTCCAAAACATTCCAAGTCTCCAGATGAACACTACTCAACTCACACTTTGGCTAAGCAGCACTAATGGAAGTTATGCCAATAACAGTGTCTGCTCTACAAACCTGAAAACAATGTCATTTTAGCAAAATTCTTGCAAATGATAGCATTTAGTAAAAGTCCATAGTCTCAACAGCTGATTATGTTCTCTTATTCTTTGACTTCTTTTTTTTTAATAAAAGCTTTTTTATCATTGTCCCTAGGCTTCAGAAACACTGATATTCAGGAAGACAAGCTATTTCTGCTATGAATTCTGAATGCTGTACAGCCTTTCTAAAATCCTACAGGCAGCAGCAGTCAGGAACTTGGAATTCCAGCTCCATTAACTCTAAGAAAAAGAAGAAAACACAACAACACAACTGTCATTTTGATCTTCACAGCCATGTATCCCGAAGCAAGGCTCGGGCATGACCCGGAGAATCTAAACATACTGCAGAGTGCTGTCAATCTGAAATGTACTTAAATCACAGGCACTGTGATCTGAAAAGAAAGGGGAAAAATGTATTTAGACTACAAATCCCAGGGTTTGAGACAATACCCGGCATAGCAGCAGCCACACCTGCTGCCTCACGCTGGGGTACTGCACCCATTCTGTCACCATTACCTATTTCAAATGTCCAGCAAGGAAAACATTGGTTACCACAAGAAGGCATTGTCATATAGCTTGGTCTTGTTCGAAAAAATGGTAACATTGTGTTGTCATTTAAAAACCAAATTTGAGATAAAGCAGCTTTGCAGCAATTGTCTCTTCAATTACTTTCCTCCTACGGTTTGACCAACAGACTGCTTGTCAAGTCTGTCTCCAAACTGTGAGATGATATTCATATTCAAGAAAACAAGCAAAGTAAAGATGAACTGTAGTTTAGCAGAGATTATCAGGCAAATTCTGATTTGTACAGATTCACAGGTTCTGAAAGTAGTCAGCCGAAATAAACTGCCATCTTACTGCCAGGGACTTGAAAGAGCTTGTGGTTGGTTGCATAATAGGAAGGAAAAAAATTTATGGTTTGGGTCTTTATTTTTTAAACAAGTTACTCTTTCTTCAGAGGTTACCAGACAATATTACCTTTCAACTTTCCTAATACAACTCCTTAGCTAATCCACCATTAATTTTTATTTTCGGTTAGAAGCTTAAGTAGATCTAAATACCTCGTGCCTCTTTAGCTGCACAGACTCAAACTCCTTTACTCTAGCAGAAGGCATGGAATTGGTGTCTGAGTCAAAGCTCAGGGTGGAAAATCACGTTCTTATGTGCAAATATGTAAAGCAAAATGACCACTAAAGCTGGTGACACGTGGGGTGCCTATGAAAGGCTCAGTGGCACCACAAAGAGGACTTTGCCTGCAACATACTGAGCAGAAAGCCCAGGGCAAGTAGGGACTAAAAGGTACACGAGGTGCTTAGCCCAAAAAAAGCACTGACCACCAGGCTGGTCAAGTGTGAAAAGGTGATGAGAAATCTCCACTACTTGGTCCTTTCAAAAAGACCAGATCCACACAGAGATACAACTGTCAATCCAAGGTCAATTATAGCTGCTGTCCAAAATGCAATGAGGAACATTCAACTGGAGATACTTGGCAGACAGATTCTGCTCTGCCCAATGACTCCTCATTCCCACAGGCTGGCATTGTCTTATGAGTTTATAGAAAAAAGAAGAAAAGTCAGCTTGTGTGGAGTTGCACTTATTTCATATGTGATATTTGTTTCCAATCTTCAACCTAAAAGTTTTACTTCAAGACCACTCATTTATTATCCCAGTGTGGGCTATCCCCAAGGACATACCTTTCTGTTAGAGACAAATGGCAAGGAAATTTTTTGTATCACTTCAGTGAAATCCAAAGTGTCCAAGAAGGTACGAACAGATTTTTCTACTGAAAATTTTAAAAAGCAATTAATGCTTTGAACTCAGCAAGCAAAAAAAAAAATTACTCTTTTTACTGCACTTATAAGCTCTAAACTTAAATTCTACCACAAATGAAAAAAAAAGAATTAAAATACAGTTGTATTAAATACATAAACTGAAAAGATGTTTATTTTAAAACATTGTAAGGATCAGTGAATTTCATTATATATAGATTTATTTTTAACAAGTATTTGGTATCTTGATAACATCAAAGGTATCACATGATGCAACAGTTGCTATAGTAGCAATACTTAAGTAAAAAAAACACATCAAACAAAAGCATAAAAGATATAAACAGTAAACAAAATTATAGTACATAATATGCAACACCAGCTAGCAGAAAAAAGAGAAGATAATAGCTATTGAGTTGAACTAGTCCTCAGAGCTGCATCCACAAAAAAGTATCAGCAAGTTCATCCTTTCTGGGAAATAAGGGATGGCTCAGAGAATTTGCTCTACATGTGAATGAAAGGAGATGCTTTGCTCTACCAGCAAAGAGTACACAGGAATTCAAGTTCCGGGTCAAGAAAAAAAAAATTTGGGGATGTTCCTGCTATTCCAGGGGAAAATCTGTGTCGAGGGATTCTGAGGCAGGAAAAGAACTGAAGAGTTAAAGCAAATCCCTTGTGTGGTACCACAGAACTTTGAGAAGTTAAACTCTTCCATAGCATCCCAGATATTTCTGAAATTTGTATGCAACTGATTTCCCAAAGACAAGGAGGGTGTGTGACCTGCAAAAATACTGAGTCAAGCAGGCAGGCAATTGCAGGGTTTGGAATTGTAGTGGAGGAAATTTCAGGTAAGGGCAAAACCTGATATTACTCACAAAACTGGGAAAAGATGGTAGTGGTTGAAGTTACTCACTAGTATTTGCTGATGCCATCCTAAAATGCTGTAAATATTTCCAATGCTATTTAATACTGAAACAAATCAGCTTTTATATACCTGGGTTTTTGTTATATGTGACAGAGCATAGAAGAAGTGGAAGGAGAGGGAGAGATTCATGGATATATGCTGTGTATAAATCCATATATATTCCTGATAATATGTATATACCCATGTTTCAGCTGCCCTGTGTGTGAGGCACTGATTTAACAAAAGCACGTTATCTTGCTTAAACTTGACAGCATAACTGGAAGACGTCATGAGAAAATAAATTTCCAAACTAAAGATAACTCACATTGAGCCAAGCTAAATGTAAATAAAGCATCTTAGATGTAGCAACCAATGCAGTGACCCTGACCCAAGATTATATAGCCTTTAGTTACTAACAAAGTTTAATCTCTCCACGTTCATAACTTTGTGTGTCTCCTTGCTTGGGGAACAACTGATTCTCAGCTGGGAAACTGAAAAAGACTCAATAGGTAATAAATATTCTTGATATAACAGAGAAGTAGGTTGATTTCAGCTTTTGCAAAAGGCCAAGGCTTTATTTCTTGTCCTAGTTTTCAGACTCCTCAGCCCTGACTATCACATTCAAAATGTTTGTCCACAAAAGATATCTCGTAAAAATACCAGGTATAAAGTACTATGGAAATCTTTCAAGAATATCAGCAAGGTCAAGCATGGAACATATAAACAGCACTTTTTCTGTTTATGAAAATCAACCTGCTCATGCCAAATTCCTAGCACTTTTCATGGCTTACTGTGCCTGCTGATTGAACAGGAACTTTCCAAATTTATGTTCAAAGAGATGTCTATGCAAAGTGTGGAAGCATGAGGTTATTTGCTGAATCCCAGGAAGGCCAAAGGCAGACAGCATAGCTGGGACGCTGAGCTAGCAAGCTGGATCATGGACATTATTCCAGGGTTAGCACTGAGGGAATACAGCTGTGCTTTCTAATTTGGATAGGGCTTTTATCTCATTCTCAGCTATTCTTCACAAGCAATCAGCCTGGTGAGCCTCAACACAGGTCAGCTGTGGCACTACACCAAACCCACTATTAACAGCTATTTAAATTTTTTCATACCTGAAGTGAAACTACTGTAAATTTCTTGCAGATGCACATGTCCAAAATTTTTTAAATATTTGGTTATCACTAATTCAAGTGTTCAGGTGACTCCAATTCAATTTCTGACTCAACCACTAACATCATTATGGTGGTAATGAATCTTTATCCATGGGAAACTGGGCCTTCCATGAGGGCTCCAGGGCAGGCAGAAAATCCTGTGGGGAAACACACCAGCAGCTTTGCACAGCACCATCTCTCTGTTCAAGACCTTGTATTTCCCAAGTGACTGGAACAAAGGTGGTCACTGCAGCTGCTTGGGATTCCATCCTGAGTGTGGTAAATGAAACCTGGACAACCCCAGCGCACGGACAGTTTCCATCCTGGTTATTACACACCATTCCTGTACTCTTCTTTGGGTTAAACTGCTGTTTCCCTTGGCTCTTGCTTCCTATTCACCTGTTGTTTAGGGATGTAGGGATGTCTTCTGCCAGCTAACTTAAGCCAGCAGCAGTTTCAGCCCCAGTTTCTTCACTTTTTAGTTACACTCTTCTTCACTATTGCATATTTAAAATAATTTGGGGATTTTAGTACTACTTCTGAAATAATTTGTTCCCCCAGGTTGCTGGAATCAATTACATTATTAATTACTGCCACAGTTATAATTACTCATTGAAACAGCTCCTTTAACTTCTTTGTTTAGAACAGCATTTCTCCTTTTGCTTTCCAAAAGTCCATTCCAAAAAGTAGTATTTTAAACTACTGAGAATTTCTTTGATCCAAGCATTGCCCATTCACATTCCCTTTATTTAAAAACATAATCTAGTATTTCATTCCAAATAATTTGATCATTGCAGTTTTATTTTATTCACAAAGCACCGTATAGCAAAAAAATTTAAATATTCTTTCAGAATTCCCATTTTCTAACATAAAAAATGTCAGCAAAAACAAACGATCTATTAACTGTCTTGCATCAGCAACATAACAGAAATAAAACTACAGAGAACACTACTAACTAATACAGCATATTCAGCAGTTTTTTTAACTAAGCAAATACTAAGTTGATACAATATTTATGGGAATATGAAATGCATACAAAATACTTCAAATATTCAGAACACAAGCCAAAAATTCCACCTTCAAGAAGGCTTACACAGAGAAAGATCTGAGATCAAATTACTGTTTATTTGTACCGCTCAGAAATAAAATAACCAGCAGATATAGTGGTATTGTGCCTAGTTACAAAACATCTGCTGTTCTGGAGCACCACAGGCTTTGGGTGTAGGTAAGTAGTACAGAGCCAAGTTTATCTCACAATCCTATTTCACATGGACAGCTCCCATGAAATAATGCTGCTGCTTTTGGATTTGTATAGGTTATTTGAGGAACTTTTCATTAATCAAACACACCATACTACCTCATCTGCATTTTATACGCATGAAAACCTGATAGTCACTTGCCAGGCTTCCCAGCACTGAAGTTGTCTGTAATGGCAAAGTGCCTCTGCTGCTTATTGCAAATGAAAACACATCAGCAGAGCTGCAATGAATCCAAACGGGCTCCCTTTGCGATGGATTCCTGCTGCTCTGCTCTGGTGATTCACGGGAACTGATGTTCCACTTGCTTTAGTGGAGATTGAAATTCAACTCATTTTTCAAGGTGCTTATGAAACAAAATGTAAAAGGAAAATCTTGCCAGTTTTCACTCATGATTGTGAGATCCACTGCTAAGTAAACAGCTCTGTGAATTAGTACTTAAATGGAATCATTAGAGAGCTTATTAATCTAATCATAATAATTTAAGACAACTACTTTTTCCTCCATTCCCTTTTCTCTGCTTGATTTTTGACATAATGAAACTATGAAATCAGGTAGTTTACCATTCTGAGAGAACAGGGATACATATGTATATTAGAAAATATATGTATTAAAACATGCAAGTTTTACTCTCTAACGTTTATACTTTACTTATCCTAAAAGAGAACCAGTCACGAAAAGCATTTACTATACACAAATACATCAAATTCATTGCCAAACATTTGCAGGATGAGAGCCCTAGATTTAATACTGAAGTCCACATTCTGAGTTTGAGAGTCTGCAACAAAATGAAATGGAAGTCATTATTATTTTGGTAGAGCAGTGTTCCAAACCATTTCAACATACAAATAGTAAAATTACTTCAAGAAACTTATGTAAAAATCCAAAGTTAACAAATACAGCACTTCTTAAATGGCAGGCCTAGCCTCTGTGGCAAAGTCAAGAAAATTGGTTGTGGGGACGATGTGACAAGGAAGCTGGGATATGGGATACATTGATGTGTACCCATAACCAACTTCAATTAATTGTAAACTGGTTTACCTCTATTATAGATTAATGGCAGACACAGCTTGAGCCCAGAAGAACTCATTATCTCAGGTACAGTGCAATCTAAACATGGTAATTCTGCATCAAGGCTCTGCCAACAACCTTCGGGCATCACTTGAGAAATCTAAGCTGGTTTCTACAGATTCCTATCGTTCTAGAAAAGGGCAGAACGATCAATCCTCCAGAAACAAGAGTGATGGAGCCTGATGCACACACCCAGGTGGCTGAGCTGGAGCTGCTCAGCATTGGCAGCACTGCTGTGAGCAAAGCAGCACGGCTGCATCTCAGTGACATCAGCACAAAACAGCTGCACAAACTCCCCTCCGTGTCCTCCAGCACCTCCTTTATCCAGGGGCTGCTGCTTTCTACTACTAAGTTATCAGACATTTTCATTAAAAAACTTAAAAACAGGCTATGATAACTATTCAGCCATTTCCTTCTGTCCATGGAGGAAAGAGGAAGAGGAAGAAGGAAAATTTCCCAGCGTAGACAAGTTGTTCATCCCTCCGGTGGCAGCTGACAGCTACTGCGTGAGGCGTCTCACCTGGAGGGTGGGCTGGTGCTGCAGATCTGTGTCCCAGTCCTGGCAGTGGCCCCATGTGGAGATCAAGCTGGTTCCGTTGTAACACAGGGACGTGACTCTAAAAACCTATTTTATTCAGCATTAAATCTATATAGCTCCATTTCCAAAAAACAGAAAAGCTATGTAGGCCACATAAATGCATTCTGAGTTGATCTGGTCTTTTGCATGAGACTTTAGCCTACTAAAAGCAGTGACAGCCACACTAAAGAAACTTGCAGAAACTTCTGTTTTACAAATTTCAGTATAAAACCTATTAAAATTCTCAATGTGTCTCATTTTACTTTTTACAAATTCAAAAGCCTCCTCTCACAAGTGCTAGTAATTAATAGGGTGCTTTGAACTTCACTGAAAGAAAAAACGTTGGGAGGCTTGAGGTAAGTAACTTTTCAAAGCTTTGATTATTCGTCAAAGAAAAAAATGTATGAAATATGGCTAGGAAATGGTAAACCATTCAAAAATGGCAACTGGAACACCCAACACAATCCTATTTCTTTCTTTTTCTGAAATTATATCTTCTGGCTGTATAAAGCTTTCATTAGTATTTTTCAGGTCTCCTTATATGGCAAATTATGTAACAAAAATATGATCAAAGCTTTAAGTACCAAATACACATTAGCAGCTCTTCTTCAATGAATTTTTCTAGTGGGAATTTTTTTTTCCACTGGATAACTGAAAAATGTTGGAAATTACCTGAATAGCAGCCTACTGGCAACAGAGTCTAATGATCACTATAATACCTTTCTGCAGCAACTGGAGCTAATTTCTGTACAGAACTTCAACGAATATTCCATCTTATACTGTTAAAACTGAAATAGTTAACAGTCTTACAAAGGGCCTCAGATTTACTACGAAACCTTTCTCTAATGTCCCCAGGACTTCCAACTGCTCTGGCTAAAATGTACCAATGCAATCAGTAAGTTCTGGCAAATGTCTTTATTGAACAAAACCCATTTTAGATTTGTTTACAAATCTATCCTGCAGCATTTCATAAACAACTGCAAACAGCTCTTTCTGCTGTGTGAACATCTGCAAGGCTGGGCCCAGTCCCCACACAGTTTTCCAGTGACGTCTGAAGCCTCCTCGTGTTGATAGGAGGATACAGTGGGCAGATCCCTTCCAGTACGAAAGCTGCAGTGTCTTTATCCAAACACTGGAATCCTGCTATGCTCACAGGTTAGTTGTGTACATTACAAAATAAGCTCTGTTGTTTGTATACACTTTAAAATTCAAAAATCATTTAGGAAAAGGTAATTCAATTGAAGAAATTAAGTTTACCTGGAGAATCAGAAGTACTGCTGATGTACAGTGTTATTTTAATGACCGAGATCAAGTACTATTGTTAAAGTAATTAGCCAATCTCTCCTATTTTAAATTTCCCCATGATAAAGCTAGTGAATTAGTTATCAAAAAAGCCTATATTTAAAGACAAATCAATTATTTTCTTATTTAGTTTGGCTTTTTATTTAATAATTAAGGCCACTGAAAAGAAAGCAGTTATGTGTCTGATACTAGAATGTTGTAATACCACATGTGATTAAATATTTTTAAAAGAATAACTATCCTTTTTTGAAAGAATAATGAAAAGCTATCTTCAAAACTATCCAGCTCAGCACAATCATATTAAAATCAATTAGAAAACACTGCAGCATTTACACAGCTGTTCTATTGGCCCCTTCACATGCAGATCTCTAAAATAATGAGCTGAACACCAATTGTTTTAGGAACACTAATTACTACACAAACTTTGGGTGGGGCTTGAGCATTCAGCAGAGGTTTGCAGATTTCCTCCCTGAAGCCAGGTCACAGCACTGCCGCGAACATTTTGAAAATTCCAACCATTCTTAACATGAAATATGACACAACACCACTCTGCAAGGTACCAACTGTGACATGTAAATAAACATTAAAAACTCCACATTCAGCTGGGAAGCCTGTTTATTCTGATAACCAGGATTTTTGGTCTAAAGACATTTATTTATATCCTGTCCAGTACTGCAAGTACATGCCTTTCCTTGCTTTCACTATGATTTCAGTGATGATGACACAATGAAATACCAGAAATACTAATATCCACAAAATGACTAGCAACTGTGGAATAACACATATTAGAACTGTCAATCCAGGCTAATATGCAGTTGCCTCAGATAGAAAACTATTACAGAACTCAGAGATAACCTGCACCCTTTGATCACTCAGGTCTCCAGATGCAAGCCCTCTGAAGGTAATAGAGATGCCTTGAACAGAAACCAGGGGAGAATGAGATAACTAGTGGAATTCTAAATTGGAAAACACTTTCATCTGGTTCATGGGTCAAAAACTTTAGCAAATACAGGCACTCTGTACTCACTATGACCTACTCTAAACCTTCCTTAGAGAAGCTTAAATGTCCTCTTTGCGACAGAACTGGAAAAATAACATTCATCTGGTTTTGATGAAACTTAACTAAACTGGTTCTTTTCCTGTATGCTGTATCTTCCAGAGGTTTATGACAGTAAGGTCAGCTGAGCAAAACAACTGAAAATCAAACCAAGAAGCTCCTGAGAGTAACTAGCTGCACTCAATCATTTACATCCTCCTGCAAACTTCATTTGTGAAGGTTTACATTGCTTTTAAGTTGAATCCCCAGGCTGAGACATGAAGGTTTCAGCCTGGAAAACCAAACAGGAAGCATACAAATTCAGAGTCTACTGCAAAAAGCTGATTTAAACACTTTCAAGAAATCAGGTAGGACTAAGGAGCCAACTACAATGGTAAAATGATTAATTCAGAGTAAAGTGAGTTGATTTGCAGCACTCTAACCAAACATCAGAATACAGAAACTATTTTAATGGATTAGAGCAGATGTCTGCCTAGTCCAGTGAGGATACAGCAGAATATGAACTCTGTACTAGACAGGTGTGAGACAATCTACCTTCCATATTAAGTCTCAATTTTACTTGAAATTGCACTGAAACCATGATGTACAGAACAATGCTGGGCCTAACAGTAGACTAAAAGCTGATGGAAATCCCTCTCCTGAAATGCTTTGTCCAATTCTGTGTGTCCTAATCCCCTTCCCCAATTTAAAAAAATTTAAAAGGTTAAAAATTTGCAAAAACAGAAACAAAAATCTTCTGCAGGGAAAAGGAATGGAATATGAAAATGTTTGTATATAGGGAAAGAGTACAAATAATTACCAGTATAAAACAGATTAATATATTTACTTCCCTATATCAGGAAGAGATACTAATAACACTGAAAGAAAAAATTCTTGCTTTATAAAAATATGTATTTTCCACAAAGTGTAATTAATTTACAAAATGTCTTGACACAGTGTATTTTCAAATCTAAGAGTTTAGAGGGGTCATAAGCATCCTAGATGTGCATAATTCTCTGTCAGATAACCTTTGGGAAGAAACCTAATTTTTATAATCCCTTATCTCTAAGTGCACACTGTATTTTTTCTGACATCAACTCTTGTCAATCCTGGGTTCTGAACCAAATCAGTAGAGAATGGTCCATCACAGCAATCTGTGCTGCTATAAACCATGAATAAGTTACCATCCATTTCTCTGTAACGCAGTTTCCTTATGCAAAAATTGCAAATATCAGTATTTCAAGATGAGAAGATGAGATGATGAGTTATTACTTGTGTTTTCTGATCCTTGACGAAAAACATGATGTTGCTGTTAAAAAAATTTAAAAAACAAAACAAAACAAAACAAAAACCATCCAGCAAGTATGACATACTCATACTGGCTAAATTGATTTATATGGTTTGAACAATGTTCATTCCTTCTGTAATGGCTTTATTCTCCTTGCATTTGTGCAAAATGCAGGTTCCAGAACTACATTCCTGTATCTCCTAAAGACTGCTCAAGATCTCTCACGTGATGAAGACACACTAAGCAGGGAGGATGCAGCAGGAACATTCCCCAATTATGTGTTCAACAACAGTGTCAGTGTCACCCAGAAGCAAAGGGGAGGAAAAAAGAGATTCTTTGAGGGATTTGCCATGGAAAGAACCTGCCTGTCGACTTAGTGTCAGCTGACAGTCAGAAAAAATTCAAAACATCCCACCTTTTTTTCTCACAGTCTACTCTCCATGACCTTTTTTAAAAGTGGGCCAAGATCACAAGCTTGCTTCCTTTTCTCTGGGGGTTCTGGGTCTTTTCCCTATCTTTGTGGTTATTTGTATTTTTAATTCTTTATCTGGCTTCTCCAAAACAGAAGGACCTGCAAATTAAACTTGCAAAGTGGCCAGACAAGCATTGTCTAACTCAAGCAGACATGGACCAGGACATGCAACTAGACATGAATTCGGCACAAGCTGGAACACAACATTTATGAGAAAATCATTGGTTATTCAGCTGCAGTGGTCAGAAGGGGGAAAAGTTCTGGGCAAGGCTGAAATGAAAAAGCAAATACTGTGATGCTGCAGGTTTAAGAAACACAGCAGAGAACACAATGTAAATTAATCTGGAAGTAGTATGAAATTTACATTCCATGTTGAAGTTACTGACAAGGGCACAGGTACAGGGGGTAGGCAGGGAAGCTGACAAAGTCCAATGGCCACCAGAGATCTGTTCCTCAATTCACAGCTCAGGCAGAGCTGATCACCTTCGTTGGAAATGCTGCAGAGTGCAGAGGATGAAAATAATCACCTGCTCCATGGACAAGTTCAACACACAATAAACTTCACAGTGTTTTTCCAGGGGTTCATAAACAATATGGCTGAACACAGAGTTCAAGAACCATATGGACAATCCATTTAGATGCAGACTCTGTAGTATCATTTCCCAGAACACAAGAGCATTAGACATACTTATCCCTTTTTTTCACCTTAAATGGACTGAAAGTCCAAGATCAGTTCTATGGGTAATGCATATTTATTTGGAGCCTCTTCTGAGGCTGAAAGGCGGAGGTGCAGCAGCTAACACAGCAGGCTGGGAAAATTAACTCCTGGTTCAGGAACCCAGATAATTTATGTATGGTACTGTGGGAGATTAAATATACAGGAATACTGTCATCTTTGTTCCATCTTCCAAATGTTAGTATCTCTAATTTTCATAATATATTTTGAGGGTTTTTGTTTTCACGTGGACTGGAAAAGACCTTAACTGTGTTTTGTTACAACAGTAAAGACCCCTGTACCTAAAGGGTCCTTATCATTTATGAGGAGACACAAAGCTTCAGTTTCACAGACAAACTTATCTCACATACACAGTTAAAGCCACTTTTAATACATCCTGAACAGGAAGAATAACATTTGGCACTTTCCCTAAAGAAATCTTCAGTAACAGTGTAAGGGATTGGAGCTGTCAGGTGGGCTGCTCGCTGTCCCTCTGCAGCCTCCGGGTACTTTACACCTCCCAGACAGGTCAAGCAGCACCTGCAGGTCAACCCGCAAGCTACCAGCCTTGTGCTGCAGTTTCAGTCCCAGACCTGTGTCTTCATGTATTATTTTTTCATGCTAATTCACGCAGGCGGTCGTTTCTTGGGTAAGGGGAGCTCCTCTGCACCGCCGGTCTGCTCTGCTCTTCGCCACCGCCACCTTTGCCCCTGCGCGGGAGGATGGAGCAGGGTGCAGGAGGATGGAGCAGGGAGAGGGAGGATGGGGCAGGGAGCGGCAGGATGGAGCAGGGTGCGGGGAGATGGAGCAGGGTGCGGTAGGATGGAGCAGGGAGAGGGAGGATGGAGCAGGGAGCGGGAGGATGGAGCAGGGTGCGGGAGGCTGGGGCAGGGAGCAGGAGGATGGGGCAGGGAGCAGGAGGATGCGGCAGAGTGCAGGCTTCCCCACCATCAGCCTCTTCCTCCTCTGCCCCGCCGGGGCTCGGCCCCGCAGCGCCGGCCGGGTGAGCCGGCCTGTGGCCCTCACACCTTCCACGCCACAGCGGGTCAGTCCCGCTCAGGCAGGCCTGGAACGAGGCGGGCTCTTTCCTCTCTACCTGCCTGAAAGGGGCTTTCCCCAGGACCACCTTGTTCCTGGGAAGATTCTCCTCATCCCCCAAGAGAAGGGGCTTTGCCCTTCGTCACAGCTCCTCGGGCAGGAGCCTCTGCCGCGGTCCCTTCACCACCTCAGTGCCCTCGGCCAGAGGTTCTCCCCCCCGTCTCCCCCAGGAGAAGGGCTCCAACGCCGCACTCCGCTGCGAGCCGGGCCCCCTCTACCGCCAGAAGCCCCTGGAGAAGGGGGGCTCCCCCTCTCCCCCCGCCCAGGCGCCTGCGGCTGGCACTGACCCGTCTCTGCCGTCCTGCTCCTCTCCGCCATATTTGTTGTCATCCCGCCACCCCTCCAACGCCGCCCGGCCGTCGCCATGGCAACGCGCGTCAGCGCCATGGGGGAGCCCCGCGCCACCCCCACCCCACCCCCGACATGGCGGCGGGGCTGACGGCCCTCCCCGGGGACAGCCTGCCCGGGGACAGCCTTCCCTGCGAGCGGCTTCCCGGGCTTATCCTGCCCGGAGAGAGCCTTTCCCGGGAGTGCCTGCCCGGGAACAGCCTGCGCGGGAAGCAGCGTCCGCTTCCATTCTCGCCCAGCCCGACGGCCGTCGCGGTGGTGGCGGGCGGGGCGTGAGGGGAGCAGCGCCGGCCGCCCGCCCCTCACGCAGCACGGCTCCCTCCCGCACGGCCGCGCCCGCCCCGCTCCGCCCCGCCTCCCGCGGCGCCTGTTTACCGGCGGTGCTCGGATGGGGAGAGGAGGGCTTGTTGTCCGCTCCCTGGTGGCTGCCCGCCACTTCGGCGATTGCCGTCACTGCGTCCCGGAGGACGGAGCTGTGCCGGTAGCGGAGCTCCTCCCGGGACTCCTGCCTGCCCGTGGGAGTCGGTGTGGGCCTGAGGTGCGCATAGGACGGTGAGGAGGAGAGGCTCGTTATCACAGAGTATCGCTTAGGTTGGAAAAGACCTCTGAAGTCATCGAGTCCAGTCTAAGACCCAACACCACTATGTCACCTAGACCTTGGCACCAGTGCCACGTCCAGTCCTTCTTTAACACCTGCAGGGACGGCGACTCCATCACCTCCCTGTACAGTCCATTCCAACGTCTAACCACCCTTTCTGTGAAGAAATCTAACTTTTGTCCGATGTCCTGGTGTTACCTGTCCCCCTCCACACAGCTCAGGGCAGCGGGGGGCAGAGGGGCCGGCCGCCTGTGTGGGTTCGGGGTCTCTGTCGGCCCAGGGGAAGCGAGCACTTCCCTCCTGCTCTGATTCCAGCCCCATGCACTGAGTGCAGCACCGGCAGAGATGGCCAATGCATGTGCATGACTGCCCCACCCTGCCCCACGACTCAGCAGGTGAGTCTGGTCGTGTGGCAGTTATGTCAACTTTTTTGTTGTTTTTTTTTTTTTTTTTATTTCTTAAGGCAGCCCAGTGGGGAGCTTCATTATGTGTGTGAGTGTTGCCCGTCTGTCTCCTTGCCCCAGCCCCAGCAGGTGAGCCTGACCATATGGCAAATGCAGTGCTGGGGACGGGAGGGCTTCTGTGTGCGCGTGTTCGCGGGCCCGCTGGGTGACACTCACCATGTGGCGAACACGGCCATGAAGGCTCTGGTGTACAGGGGCTAATTATGTGTGTGAGTCCCGGGGGACCCGGCAGCCTGGGTGTGATCATGCGTGTCTCACTAATGCTGAGGCGCAAGCTCCATTGTGCATCCTCCACGCAGACAGCTCCAGCCTCTGGGAAGCGAGGCTGACCGCGGGAGGAGGGCAGGGTTACAAGCACGAGCATCAAGACTCATGTTTATGTGCATACACAGGCAGACGTGGGGCTGAATGCACCCCAAACCAGGCGGCTGTTAAAACTCTGAAACAGGGAGTACACGAGCAGTGCTAAGCAATGGAAACAGGCAGGACTGTGTTTATGATTATGCACACACTCAGGTGTTTGCTTCCTTAGATGTTAGTAAATTAGTGTAGCCACTTCCTAGTGACCAGTGAACAAGTCAGGGAAACAATCCACGTTTGAAAATTAAGGCATGTAAAGTTGTATCTTTCTCCATCTAAGTTCTGTTATTTAAACATCACTTTACCTCTTCATCTTCCTACCTAGTATGTGCCTTTTCTGCTCCAGTTCAGCTCCTCTTAACAGCATTCAGGTGGATAATACCTACAGGTTCTACATACTTAGATTTTTCTGTGGGTTACTTGCTAGCTTTCTCCCTGAAAAAAGAGAAAGCCTGCCCCTTTTTGCAGCCTTGTTCATTCTTCTTTCAGTTCATAGTTCTCTGGTTATTTTTGCAGCATTTATTTTTATGCTTTCACTTCCTTTACTGTTTCCTTTATTTTTCAGTGGCACTTAGGCCTCTTTCCTTTATCTATTCCTCTTCACTCTCAGTATCTTACTTTAGTATTATATAAGCTAATTGAACATTACTTCAGACACATTCCTGTTCCATGATGAAATACCTGTCTGAAGTGGTGCACCAAGGGGGCTTTGTGATGGGCTTGGAAGATACACCCTGGCACAGAAGAATGTTGAAGGTCATCTAGATCCAAGCTCTGCAAAAATATTTTCTAGACGTTCCCCTCTGCAGTCTTTATAAACTATAGGTGGTCACTTGCATACTAAAAAGGTGGATTTGTCTCGCTGCTGACAGTGAGCTACACTAAGTGCACACACCCCCACAGACACATTCTTTTCCTTACAGCCTTGCTCCAGGCCAGCAAATCACCCAGGCCTTCTGCTCTTCCTTATCTATTGCTGGGTAAATGATCCTGGGACTTCCCTCTTCAGAATATGCCACATATACTCTGATCTTTCTCTTCTTTCTTTTATGTTCCCTGATAGCCATGTCCCATCCCAAGTCTCCTTCAAATAATTTCTCATAGTCCTGATCTCTTCATTCCTTTATTTGAGATTTCTTTTTTTTTCCTTTTTTTTTTCCTTTTTCTAGGTCTTAAACAGTTCTGTCCAAGTTTGCAGCTCTAGTCTGTTTCTTACCATGTCCCCACATCCCCTTATTCCCTTTGTTCTACTTGCTATTCCAGCTTTAGTGTCCCCTCATCCATATTTCATTTCTATCTATTATTACCCATATAGCATTTTTCATCTGTAAATTTCTAAGAATTAAGTGCCTGTGGAGAGACTTTCCATATCTGTTCTTCGGGTGACCTCTTTATTCACATTTCTCTGAGACTCGCTTCTATGGTGACCACAAATACTAATCCAAAGGCCTTTTGCATCTAATTGCCAGCCGATTAACTCAACTGAAATACCTGCAAGAAGTTCTATTGAAATCAGAGACATTTGGGGGAAAGCACTTTTTCCATTCAAATTATCTCTTCTGAGTTAACACACTTGAAAAACCTAGAAATGCCACACTCATTTTTTTAGTCTGAGTTTAATGCTATGTTATAGTCACCTCACCAAGCTGAAGTGGCGTTAAATATAGATGATATGCAGTCTTTCCAAAAACAGTAAGATAATTTGACAAGAGAGGACTGGAAAGTTCAAATAGAAAGTTCTTTTGGAAACAGAAAGATAACTGGATGGTGTAATTCAAATCAGGGCTGAAGAATGAGGGAAATGGTTTTCAGGAGAGGCAGTTGCTTATTTTTATTTGTGCATTTAAGAGCACCTGAGAACATGTTGGGGTTGTCATTAGTATAAGAGGCCTTTGGCCCTAACGGTCTGGTTTTGGACATTACAAAACAACAAATAACAGAACACTGTTGCAAGACACTGGTGCCCTGGTTATCCTCACATTTGCTGCTTCAGCCCTATTCCTTGTTCCAGCACGTCCCTCCTCCCCCTTCTGCATCTTGGCAAGCAGAAGCTGCCTCACTTCTGTGGCTCTTTGCGGCTTATTCCCACCCCACCATCTTTTAATAGCCTATGGAGAAACCAACGGCTTCCCCCCACACATTTCATTCAGTAATAACTCTCTACTTGTTACATTTTCAAACCAGCACCTTCATGCTTTCCCTCGCTGCTGCTTCGCACTCCCACTCACTTAATTTTCCTCCTTCAAATCCCTCCCTAAAAATCTCCTCTGCTGTGATGTCTACCGAAGGAATGATAATGAATCGTCCGCTGTGTGCCAAGCTGAGTGTCTGTCATGGGGACTGGTCTGATGTGCTGGGCAGCCACTGCTTGTGTGGGACTGGCGGTGCCTGGAAGCAGCCCCTCTTTCCACTCTGCTCATTATGGCTCCAGGGATGGGCCCTTAAAACTCGTTATATAAGCAAACAAAAATAAATTGAGGCAATGGAAATGGGAATGGAAATGCTGGCCAAAATCAGGAAGATTAGACAATATTTCAGTTATGATTCATCAGCTTAGGTAAATTTACATAAAAATTAATGTGACTGACAACTCCCTTCATTGCAAATATTGAGAAATAAATTATTTTTCTAAATACAGATTTGTGCCATTTTTCTACTTATTTTTAATCTATAAGGACTTGAGGAGTATGCTTTACTTTTTTTATCTGTGCTTGTATTTGAAACATTAGATATTCCATTGTTTGTTTATCTTTCGTTTGCAGCCTGCAAGGCTGTGGTGATTAAAGAATATAAGAAAGAATAATAACATAAGAGCAAAGACTTGAAAGGAAAAAAGATTCCTGATCACTTTTTTTTTAACATGAGGATAATTCAAATATGTTGAAGATCGAATTATTTGTATTATACATTCAATACTTCTGATTCAGCTGGAGGTGGCTGCTGTCAATACATGTCTGTCGAAACCCCAAAGAAAATCAGTAAAAATCCAATTTTACAATTCTGATATTTTCAGTGTTTAAAAAATTGGCAAAAAAATGCCCTTTCTTATACATTACAAAAAAACCAGTAAGGTGCATTATTGATTTTTCACAAATCGTTTGTAAGTGACCGTTAAGGCTGGATGAGAAGGAGAAGAGGGAGCATTAGCACAAGTTTTGCATCCGTTTCACACACCACATGCATGGTGCATGTTGTGGGCCTTCAAAGTGGGGATTTAAGAATCTAGGTGTAATTGTGTAGAAATCACATAATTACTCTTTTTTGTATCCCTTTCCCTATGTAGAATAAAGTACTGCAGGCTTTCAAGTATATTTCAACTGTGACTACTGTCAGAGAAAAGGCATAGAAATAGTTCTAATGCAAACAGGGCATCCATGGTGGCTGAACAGGCACAACCCAATTTTAAAAAGCAGGAAAAAAAGAAAGCAAAGCAAAAGTCTGGTCAGAGTTTTTTGCCAGGTTGTTATGGTCCGGTGGATTCAGAGATAAAATTAAATCTGATAAAGAAAGAAAAAGCCAAAAGGAAGACCAAAGCCCAGACTGAGGTAGCAAAATTGAAGTGAATTTTAAACTATGCACACATAGTAGAGGAATCCTATAATCTTATTATTGTAACCTTGATCCATTCGTTCTCCCAGCATTTATTGCTCTCATTAGTTATGTAATATCTAAAAGCACACTGTAAATTTTTTTTGTGTCAGGACAGTATCTCTAATGTATTCTGAACATGCCTAGTATAATTAGAGAGCTTTATACAAAAATAATATTACCTGCTGGGGTTTTTTCAGTATTATTTCTAAGCATAGGAAAAATTAAAATGCAGCAAGTCTGGAAAGGTCAAACTGAATCTCCCCTCATTCTGTGCATGATTTCAGAAATAATCAAAAAGTTATGCTGAGATAACTGATATGAAACCAGTGACACTATCATCACAAAACTTGGATCAATTTGTGCCCATGCAGGTGAAGCATCATCTCATTTCACACCTGAAAATATTTTTTTTAATTCTATGTTTTATAGATATTTTGAACTGTTTGTTCCTAACGGTTTGTTCCCACAGATGTGCATCAATATTGTGTAATTACACAGAGACACTGTCGGCCCAAAGGAGCCCGGGCTGCAAACAACAACTGTGCTGCAGGGAAGGTGAACAACCTTGCCTCCAGGATATGGAATGCTACCTTGCTTTTCCACTCTTCCACAAGCACTTCTGGGCTTGTAAAAGCCGGGGATCACCAAGGTTTAGAGCTCTCTCAGGTGCGTGTCCTTGCTCTTTCAGTGTCCCTCTAAGCCAGGCAGGGCTGACAAGGGCTTGGCTGCCAGCGTGCACTTCTGCCCTGTGTTTGACTAGGAAAGGGAAGGAAGGTCAGTGCCAGCCACCTGGGTGCAGAATGGAAAAAGAGATGTTACCCAAGGCCATGAGTAAACCCTTGCTATTACAAAAATGAGACTTTGAAATTCTTTTGAGGAAATAACCTTCATTTTTAAGTTCTCATCAGAAAGGTATACACAGGTACGTGATAAAAGTGCACTTTATCTGGGAAAGGTGAAGGGCTAAGTCAGTTCTCCTGGGATTTGAGCATGTGGATCAAGGTGGTTTAGGATTTCAAACCTAAAGAATAATGCTAAGCTAGAATTCTGTGCCACTCAGAGGAGGAGCCCAAAGAACTCTTCTACACTGGAACCCTGGAATTCCCTGGAAGCCCTCAGTGGGGAAAGTGCTTTCCAGGGGGTTCTAATTGTGGAGCTGCTAAACATAATCTGTAACTTGACAGGTGATCCCAAAGGGTCTACAGGACCCTGGTCCAGTCCCAGTGGCAAAGATTACTACACCTATACTTAGAAATTAAAACATATGCTTGTGTGATGTTTTAATATACTTACTGGGAATATTTAATATCTAAGTATTAGTTTTTCATTAATATTTCAATATTATTATGGACATTGTCCAGACTCAGTCCTGTGTCTATATTTACAGACACCTTTTATGCATTGCATTTTAATAATCTATAAATTTTACAGTTCTCTGATGTCTTTTAATCCTTTTCAGTAGCTACTGTGATAAAAATCTTTTAATGTAGTCAATGAACATCTGGAAAAATGAGAGAGGTACAATGAGAACTTAATTTCAGATTAACAGTTGTTTGCTGTCTTGAAACTGATTATTTGGCCCTCCCCTGAAATTTAATTATTTAGAGAAAAGAAGAATTCATAATGAATTTAGGATCCATGTTAAATTCCTTACTTATAAAATAAATTCATGGTTTCTCAAGGTTCCAGTGGCACAGAAAAAGGAGCAACAAATCTCTGAGAGACAATCACTACACATAGCAGCTGGGAGAGAGGAGGTAAACTGAAATGGCAGGAATTTACTTGAGACTGCAATAAGCTTATGTTCACTAACACATGGCAACTAATACACGATAAAATCCCAGTGCAGAAAGGCCATTTTTAGTTTTCACATTTGTTAGCAGATCATGGTAAACAGTTGGCTCACCCTAGTATGCACTTGTCTTCCCTAGCATTTTTTTCTCACACTAAGTGGCAAGGAACTCTCTTTTGCTCCTATCATATACAAGTCTTACAAGTACTCAGATAGGAGTGGAGGAAATCTATGCCAGTGTCAGCCACACAGATGAACAGTGATGGGTTTATTCCTTTTAGGAATCCAAGGAATGAACTCAGGGGCTGCAGGCTGATTGCCTTTGGTTGCTAAGTTGTTGTGAGGGCTCGAGACTTTCAGCCCCTGAGGTCCTGGTTCACCTTTCACCTTCACTGGAACACTGCTGCACTCCCAGGTACTCCACAAGCCCTTCAGTGCCACCAAAACAAGTCCTTGCAGTGAAAAATATTATCAACATTTGCCTTTAACAATTGTACAGTAAGGAAAACTCAAGCCCACAGCAGCACTCCATCAGCTCAGGAAAGGGATAAGAACATGTTAGACTCATTCTCTGTGGAATCCAGGGTAGAGTAAAGCAAAATATGGGACCAACCAAGGCCAACAACATTCCCTCAAGAATACAAAAACAAGAGTTGTTCAGTGAATCTAGTCCTAAATACTACCCTGCTATGGCAAAATAATGAGAACTCAAGAGAAAAAGATCATTATGCCCCTAAGGAAAATGTAATTTCTGATGATGGTCCACAAGATGGTCAGGGACTAGTGCTCCCCACGCAAACTCCAGCCTGACTGTGGTGAGACAGGCAGAGACCTGGCTTTAGTGGTGCTAGAGAATCAGTACACCAAGGCCACATCCACAGTAACATTTCATAATCACTATTTGATGTGTTTGGAGAAACACAAAGCATCTTTCCTTTAATCTATTTCATCCAAGTAACACAAAATTCTAGATATTCCTGAACACCATGATTACCCAAATTGTTTCCCTTGTTATAATAGCAGTGCTGAGAAGTGAATATCCAGTAAGATATATCACACCCAACTATCTGTCCCCAACCTTGAACCTAGAATTTGTAGAAAAAATCACATGAACTTTTTAAGGTTTGGATCCATAATATTTTCTGCATTCTAAAGCTTCAGTGACCCTTCCAGCCTGCAAACTTTCTGCTCCTCACTGCAACCTGACCCTATAGATGATAAAAAACTCCTCAAGTTAAGATCTTAAGGAAATGAATGGGTATATATGTATCTGATCAGAATATGCAGAAATAATTTAATGTAATTACTAGCTAATCCATCTTGAAATCAAGGACAATTTAAAAATTAAGGCATTAGGATGAAATTAGAATCACTTGAAGTTTGGATGAAGGAAGTACACAGTAAAAAATGTGGTTACATTACCATGTTTATCTTCTAAATGAAGATATTTGGTGAAGCACAGATGGGCTACATTATTTTGTAATCCTCTGACCCATAAGGATTGGCACTGAGACAGTGTTCCCACTAATACATCTCTCACTCCATACTTCTCCACGTGGCATTGAAATACTACATTTGGGAGCTCATTGACTCACTTAGGAGGGCGGCTGCTGTACCAGAGAAAGGAAGCTGATTTCCTTTTCATATTTTGAGCACACATAAAAGTGGTAGCAACTTAGGAATCAGCTCTTAGAAAAAGGACCTAGAATAGAAAAGCTCTTAAAATCTTACTTGCCAGAAAAAAAATGTTCCATTATACAGGAGAAGGGAAGCTCAATACTGAGGGTCTGATTAAGGAGAGGACACAGCACTGTACAGGACAGCTAATCTTGACCATTCCTGAAACTGTGCCACAATTGTAATGAGGGGCAGAGCTGCTCACAAGCCAGGCACAGTATCTGCGCCTGGACAATTTCTGTAGAGGAGGGCTTCCAAGTAAATTCCAGTTTTCTTAAAATTCTGTGCTGGAGTCTGCAGGATTGGACACTACAGCAGTGACCCCATCAGGTGCCTGAAGTTACACCCTCCTGATGGGGTCATGTGTGACTTAGCAATCACTTCTCCTATAGTGCAAGAAACTGATTTGGATTCCGAAGTACCAGCCTTGCCCATCAGGACCTTCCTCCCATACAGAAAGCAAGAGCTTTTAAGGGGAGCAGCTGCAGCCAGCCAGTGAAACTGAAAGTGACAGAAATGTGGGTAAAATGTCCCAGTGTGGTGTGGCACTCTGACAGAGATCCACACAAGAGGCACGACTAAAGGAAACATAAGAATAGATGCTATTTAATTAGAACCTTCACAGAAAAGCATCTGGTATAATTGGTTAAGGGGAAGTCTTCACTCCGGCAACATTTATTGGGATATAAACAATGTCCAGTTGCAAACACTAATTAAACAGCAGGGCTAAGGTAACTGAGTTTTGCCTGCCTGACTAAGATGTAAGGTTTATAATCCATGTTGTTTTGGGACAACTGTGAGAACAAATAATTGCATAATCAAAAAGTCAATTATGCCTTTCTTTTTGTAATGACATGCTCCAGAGGTCAGAGAATACTTTGTCTTTAAGTAACATAGCCAGTTTTTGATAGATATTGGCACTTAATTGCTGTTCAGTGTTTGTGAGGAAAGTGGCAGTGGCAAAACCAGCCTGATGGATATCCAACCCTGTCTGGTGGTGTCTTATGTGACCAGCACCACCAAGCTCTAGGCACCCTCATGCCCTTTGGTTTCAGCAAACAAATTCTCTTTATTTTGAGCCATGTGGCCCATAACAGTTCCTCTAGGAACTCATATCATTCACATGTATTATTTCAAAATGTCCTTTCAAAGTTCACTCATAAGTTTTGGTGATAGATAGATATATATAAAGTTTGAATTAATGCAAATTCCATGGCAGGTACATGTCTGTGTAGCTACAAATTCATATTGCAAACCCATATTGCAGAACTTCTTCAGACCTTCTGCAATGGGTGCAGCCTGGCTTTCCCTCACCCCTCCCAGGCTGCCTCCAGGTTATCCACAGGCAAGCCTGGACCTTCTACAGCATCTTCAGCTTCATTTCTCCTTGGTAGCAAAATACCTGCCATAGCAATCCCTTCAGAGACAGTCTCTATAACAAAGGAACTTCTGATTTAATCATGTTCTTCTTGCTTATCTTTCTTGCTGCACATGGGAAGAAAATTAGAGGTTTAGAGGGCAATCATCCAGAACATAGAACATCTCAAGCTGGAAGGTACCACAAGGATCATCAAGGCCAACTCCCTGCTCCTTGCATGACTCCCAGTCCATGTGACTCAGAATGTCATCTTCTGTGAAGAGGGAGGGATGTTTGCCCTTGAATGACATTCTAGGCACTCACATAATCTGTGGCATTAGAAGCACCATTTGTCACACACAGTGAACAACTGAAGTAGAGAAGCTGCCATGAAGAGCCCTTGTCCAAACCAGTGCCACCCACAGGAGCTTTGTATCTTCTATGCAAACACCATTAAGGCTTTCTTTTTAATAGTTATCATGACACAGTATGGGCTACAGTGTTTTTGCTGCACTTAAAAACTGTGGCCCTCTAACAATGTGAATTCTGTGAGAAGGCTGCAGGCTGAGCAGTGACAGACAAATGCACTGACATCTTAAGTTAGTTTATAGCCTTTTAAAGTGCACATAATTTTCTCACAAACTAAACACCTGCAGCAAGTGGAAAATCTAACATTAAAAACTTGTAATTTTTTTAAGTTCATAGCCTCTAGCAAGATATTAAAACGAGCAGTAGGTATAAAACTGTACGCAAAACCTTAAATGTTTTCACAATAATTTTTACTTTTAATAATTTAATTTATTGCATTTTAGGTTTGAAAGTTGCAAGGACAATTTCAAACGAAAACTTCAAAAACAAGATATAACCAAAGACTTTTTAAGGATGAAAGAGCACATGTAAGGAGGATCAAGACCCAACAGTGAGATCAGCTATTAGCTAATTAAATATGTGACTAAAATTCATCATTTTAAATAGCAGCCGTATTGATGGTGAGCAATCTGGTAAGCAAACAAATGATAGTGGATTTTTTTTTTCATCTCTTCAGAGAGAAACATTTATCTTAATAAGATTCACTGTGCCATAATACATGTGGAATAAGTCAATGTCTACTAATTAAAGGACATTGTCAACCTGATTTTCTAAACAGCTAATTAAAATATGTAGCATCTAACAACAGCTTTTCTTGCAAAACATGCTGTTAAAAATACACATCCCTGGAAAAGTTACTTGTTTTTCTATTCCCTTGTGTTTGCGTTTTTAAATGGTTTTTCAAGAAAGGAGGATCTGCTGAGCTGAGGTTCTATTTCTGTACCAAGTTCCATTGATACACACCCCTGTACTAAGGCAGAAGCCCAATGATTTGTAGCTCTAAAAGGCTAGACAAGGCAACAATGACACCAAGATTTGCTGTTGTTGCTTTTTCAGAGATGACATGGCATTCCTCTCTCTGGTTTTTCTGTGGATTTTAGATAGTCTAGATGTTACTTGAAACTGTAACATTTTCAAGAATAAATGTGATTTTCATATTGATGAGGAATCTTTAACTTCCCATTTTATGTATTACATTAGTTTCTCAGAATTAGCAGGCTTCTCTCTTTCTTATTCTGATTCTGTAAGTAGCTTTTTCAAGAGAAAGAAGTTGTTGTAGATCTGTCAGCAAGGCTCTGGGAGTAGGAGGATGTTTGGATTTCCGGCATATTGCAACGCAGTTCTTGGCCACCAGCAAAGTTATGTGTGTGAATCTCATTTTATATCCGTTGTTTGCAATACCACATATTTTAAGAGGCATTTGAAATAGTCTCTGTACTCCTAATCACAAATCATTCCCTAAAACACGCTGAGAAGGCAAAATACAAACCTTTACAGGACTCATGTCAAGACAGACAGTGGATGAAATGATGTTGTCATGGAATTAAAATAAAATCAGTTATATCTTAAACAATATAGTCTGTGTTCAAAATTCTTAGCTCAAATCACTTATTGCTTGTTATGTTTTTCTCTCCCAATTCAGATTGTCATTTTCCATGACCTACCTTTTGCATTAAAACATTAGTCAACTAATCTCATTAGCAAATTTTTAAATCTATATAAAAATGTATTTTGCAGTGCAGAAACCTGAGACAGTAGACTATGAACTCTGTGACTAATTATTTTCAAACCTGGAAGTATGCAGAGCTCATCTTCAGTTCTTATTTGCATTATTTTTTTCTCTAAAGATCACCCGAGTCACCACTCCCACCATTTCCCCTTCTTTTCTAGCCTCGACCAGTACAAAGAAAACATCATTTTCCCAGCCAAGACATATGCAGCATCCTTCGGAATGCGTCACAGCAGATCCCTCAGCAGCCAGAGGAATCACTGTGGTAATGTGAAGTCCTTCCTGCCCAGCAGCACAGAACAAGCTTGGGATCACCAGACATATTTTATTCTCCAGCAAAGAGGTGATTTTAGCATTGTTTTACCTAATAAACATTTTCCTTTCATGTAGCTGTGCCCTTTTGTGGGCAAGCACTCAGCTCCTCCTCTTAAATTATGACAGCTCAGTGACTGACACCAGAGGCTTTGGCAATCTTATATGTGACAATGACTTGAAACCAAACCTCTCTCTTGCAAATAATTCTAGAATAAAATGTAACTGAGGGCTGTGTAAACAATTACTTAGGAGGGCAAAATACATTTTACTTTTCTATAGTTCTCTGCATTCTACAGTGTTTACAGGAGTTAAAATCTAGTTTAGTCATTAATCAGGTATGAATCAAAGAAATTCAGGAGATGCTGCTGTTGAGAAAGTAGAATTATTTTCACACAAAGAAGCATTTTCCTCATTCTAACTTCTTCTTAATGGGTATATATCTTCAATAAACAAACCCATTATTTTGAATTGTATCAAGAAATTTTCATCTGTAATACAGCTCAAACAAAAAAATACTAAAATGCTAAAGGCAGTTTGGTTTTTTAAATACACATCTAGTGTGTTCATTGCCATAATGCAATATTGTAAATGCCAAAAAAGTGAATCACTGATATATAATTTTAAAATGCCAGTGATTTCCCAGCTGTCACTGATCTTGGAAAATTTCCCCGGTAGCATGTGGAGATCAATAATTGTTTACAGACTTTTTAGTCCCAGTTTATAAGGAGGGTATCACTGTGGACTATGTCAAATCTTTTAACTGTGAAGTTTAAGCCTGGTTTCACTTAAATCTATCCAAAAGCCCATCATGCTAAAGAAATGCAAGAATGATGATCCAGGGAACTACTGGTTGTCCTCTGGAACAATAATGCTGCAAGACTGCAGGAGCTATTCCTGAAGAAAAAAAGGTGATTAAAAGTAGTATCCAGCATGGCTTTTCCAAGGTTTGCTCAACCTGACCAAGCCTAATGACCTTCTGTGATGCCCTGGAAGATGTGCAAATGCAGAGCCATAGATGTTGCCTACCTTGGCTTCAGCAAGGCTTTCAGCATAGTCCCCACAGCAGCCTCTATCACGTCCTCAACCAACTGATTTCAGTGTTGACCCTGATCTGAGCAGCTTGCACTAACTGCTGCTAAAGTCTGTTCCAACTGAATGATTCTATGGTTCTGAGAAAGAGGATTTTTAAAGTTCACCTTTGCCATCCATCCTATCCTTAGGTTTTCCCTATACATGTGTAGTCCTGGGCTGATGTCAAAAGTAAATTAACATGTCCTCCTCATCCTTGTAGCTCAGAAGCAGGTTTAAGATCAATACCCTGTGCATGCTGATCCCAAATTCCATGGCAACGTTAATGTATCCCATTAGCAGAAAATACCCTTCTCACTCACTATTTTTCTCTCCTTGCACACATATTCATGTGAAAGCAGGTAAAGAACCTTTCTCTTCTGAATCCAGATGATTTTCTATTCAATGTTTTTCAGAAAAGGTACTGAAAAATAATTTTGTCTTTGATTATGTCTCTTTACAGCTTATTCATCAATGTTTTTGGTTATGGTAGATCAATTCTCTTCCGTGCTCATCCATTTCTCTTTTGTTTCATCTAATTTTTCATAAACTGAGTCTTTTCCTTATTTAACTGAAATGAGAGCTAAGGTTTCACATGCATCACTGTGTTCATAGCTCCAAACATTAATTGGATAAGAAACTGTGCTACAAATTGATAAAAGGGCATGCTATATCCCAACACTGTAAAGAAATGGGAGTTTTGCACTGTTCTTGTGAAACTCAAAATTTAATTCCATTTCTCCATGTAGTAAAGTCAAACACACTGAATCTGGTGTCCCTTACAACCTTTCAGAGGTTTCATCTCTTCACAGCTACATTTGTACTGCAAACTCCCTGCTTAGCAAATCAGGCATTGCAGGCAATCCTCAAAATGAACAATAACACTGCAGTGTAGTCATTTGTCACAGAACTGCACATTCTAAATGTGACACTATTTAGCAAATAGTAGAAATGTATACTGGAAATGAACCATATATTTTCTCCCTAATTCCTTTATTAAGAGTGGTTAAACACATTAAGTTGTGCAGTTTCATATCCAAGGTCTTATTTTCAGCATTATAAAACACTGCCAGAAAGTATTTAAACCTTCTTTGTGTGTATCATCGTAAAGAAAAAAATCTGAATCGTAAGGAAAACTTCCAAATATACAGATTTAAAGTGGCAACTGGAATTCTCCAAATTTGTGCAATTAAAACAACATAAAATGGAATTTCTAAGATATAATATATATAGAAAATGATTAAGCATGAAAATAGCCAGAAAGCTTTTTGGGGCAACTATAGCGTATGTTGGTGACTTTGCTACAAACTGAAGCCAAACTAACTTCTTTTAAACCCATGAGAAAGCCAACACTTTTCCTGTGGTGCAGTACCTTGTATATCAATAGTGGAAGCAGTTTAAACACTTTCAAACAGAAAAAAAAAATCTTAAAATTCCAGAAAGATATAAACAACAAAGTCTTCTTCTTTATCCTTGTTCCTTTTTTCACTCCTGGCTATGCAAACTAGAAAAAAATAGAAGGTTGTGATAGCAGTGGAAGACTCACCAAAATACATTTCCAAACTAAGAAAAAATATTTAAATTGATATTAAAAAAAATCAATAGTTATACTGACAGTTGAAGGCAGAGTGAATACGAAGTCATGTGGCTCTGAGGCCTGATCTTTTAAGCTGCTCCTAATTAAATGCAGCTTTGCTCTTTCTGGATGTTAAGAGCTTTCCAGGTTACTACCCGTATTAAAGGAAAATTAGATACTTATCTGTATGAATGTTGCAAAGTTGATTGAAAAAAGATAATGTGTGAAGTCTGTGTCAAAAAATAATATTGCTGATTCATTCTAATGTGCTTAGACATTCCTGAACTCTGATGGTTCATCAGTACCTCATAGTATGGGTCATAATCCTTAGCAGATAAATGCTTAATCCGAGATAAATCGTAATAAATCCAAATGAGATTAGACCTTTACCAAAATACCCAATGAGTGGTGTAAAAACATCTTTGAGTGACTGTGATACATCAGTGGGAGTCACCAACTGAATTCTTTACAGAATAGCAGAGAAGGTGCAATAATACTTAAAAGCAAAGCAGAACTGTTCTGATCAGCACCACTCGGGGGCTGGTGTTGAGTGTTCTTCACCAGCCTCCCTTCTTAACAATATTCCTCTGATCTGCGAGGCTTCATGGTTTACATCAGTGTTCTGTCAAAGTCACCTACTTTCTGAAACAAATGTTTTATTTATCTCCTCCTTCCCACTCCTACTATTGTGAATCTGAATAAAACCTGCAGGAGCCTTAAGGCTAAAATATTCAGAGGGATCCACTGGCATTTTCATCCCCTCTGTATTTGGTAGCTTATGATATCAGGTTAACTCGTTAAGTATTTACAGTAAAGGACATCTTTGCATACCATTTTAGAAAAATCAAAAAGCCACAGTTACTGAAATCCATGGTTCTATGACTGAGTAAATGCATTATGGTTAGAGATGGACAAAAATATAAGAAAAGCTGTTTGCTGCTAAGATCTGAGATTGCTATGAAAATCTAGACTCTTTACCTGGAAGAAATTTTGCCTGCCTTTACTTGTGACACAAATATAACCTCTTAACCTGCTAAAAGTAAACAAAAGGCTGTTGTCTTGTATAAAAAGAACTTCAGCTACATTTTGAAGGTTTTTATTCTGTAATACTAAAACCTCCAAGAAATTCTATTCTAAAAAATTGTGTTGCCTTACATCTAGCGATTTAGAGGAAAAATCATTACAAGAAATCACTATTTAATAAATTGCAACCTGAATTAAATTACAATTGTGAATGAAGGTGCCCATGGAAGTCAGAGTTCCATTAGCATTACTGATCATTCTCAGAGTCGTGATCCTGGGACATGACTTCATGGGAGTTTTGACTGTGGGAAGAATTAAAGTTTGTATCTGATGTCCTCAAAGCCTTTGACATGTTTATAGCTTTTATAGGTCAGTTGCAAAGATAAGCTTTGTAATGGCTTTCTACACTTACCCTGGAAAAGCACTTACACTCTCTTTCCATTGCTTAAAATACAGAACTATTTACTTCTGACACTTGCTATTTGTTCTAAACACCACGGTGTGCATTACCCGTGTATCGATTCACAAAGCAGCCTCTGAACGGGCAATTTCCTCACCCTGCTCTGACAGCACAGAGAAGCCCCCAGATGTTGTCACCGTCTGACTTCGGCTGCTGCTGCCGTTTCATCAGCGGGTGATGCGAGCACAGCTCTGCCCTGGGTGCTGTGATTGTAGCAGTGACCTGGGCAAGGATGCGAGCACAGCTCTGCCCTGGGTGCTGTGATTTCAGCAGTGACCAGGGCAAGGATGCAAGCACAGCTCTGCCCTGGGTAAGGATGCAAGCACAGCTCTGCCCTGGATGCTGTGATTTCAGCAGGGACCTGGGTAAGGAGGGACCTGGGGGTGATTTCAGCAGGGACCTGGGTAAGGATGCGAGCACAGCTCTGCCCTGGGTGCTGTGATTTCAGCAGGGACCTGGGTAAGCGCTTCTCATTGGCAGCTCCCGCCCTCCATCTGGCCCAGACTTCCCAACTCCAGCAGATCCCGTCGTTGGTGGCTCCGAGGAGACAAAGGAACGGGGCGGGCTGTGGGAGGAGAATGGTGAGCAGGGTGCTCAGGTAGGGACAGACACACAGAGAGGAACACAGGTGATCTCTAGTGCAGGTGCAGAATGAACACTCACATCCTCTGAGCTGAGACTTCACCTCACTTTCACTGCCTACAACACACGACTCATTTTTCTGAAGGAGAAAAGTAAGTTCTTATTTTAGAAGGTGTTTTTGTTGGTGGTTTCACCATGTAACTAAGAAATGAAGTAGCATGAAAATGAACTAAATCTTTTACTTTGTGTAGTCTCTAAATCATGCATTAGCAGCATTCAGTTATAAGAAACAGTCACAATTACTTCTTATTTGAGCAGATCTACCTAGAATTCTCTTTCCATAATAACTACATTGGTCTTTACACTTCTCAAGGGTACAGAAGGCTTTCCCATGACTATTTTTGGTTACATTTTTAAAGAGTTGGTAGGAATATCCTCTGAATCCAAACTTGCATCATCAAGCCAATGCCATACAATGATCATTAGTTGTACAACAGTGTAGACCTTTCTCTACACCTGTGGAGAAACATTTGCACTGTAACCAGATCCAGTAGGAACTATAAAATAATAGATGCACGTTTTTGGAGTATTAAGTAATTTTTTTTTTTTCTTGAGACCTAAAACGTCTAGACAAATAACTGAAATCCTGAATAGTGCAGCCTGCGTATGCCACAAATAAAAAAAAAGCTGTGTAAAAGATGTCATTTTCTTGGGTATACAGAGCTCAAAGTGAAACGCTTTTAGAAAAGCTGTTGTCTAATGTGGTGATACCTTATCATTTAATGGATTGATGCCCTTTTCCTGACTGTTGTTTGCAGCTAGACTTCTCAGTTTTTAAGAGTATCAATACCTCTTCAAAAGTTGTAGAGGCTGTAAGTCAGGAAGGATTTTCCATCATTCTGTCAAAATAAACACAAGGAAAATATCTAGTGCACCTAAAAGTACAGCACAGTACTTTGGGTGGGAGAGAAGCACTCTGAGACCAGGACACTGGGAAGGCGCAGATGATTCAATATAAGAATGCTGTGAGAAAGTCAAACTTGTTTACCAGAAAACAAATAATCTTACTTTAGCTTTGTCTGGATTCCTGACAATGACATTTCATATCTCCTCTGCTTAGAATAATTCATGTGTTTTAGGGGTTGCCTGCACAGAGTGTATCACAGATCTTTTCCCTATGTGATAGCATGTCTCTAAAACAAGAGAATTTGGACCAAACTAATAGACAGATGAAGCCAAACAAACAAATTGCTGCTATGCTAATTTCTGAAACAGATGGCTCTGATCCAGCATTTGCTGGGAAATGCAATTCCTTGTCAATCTAACACAGAATCATGTCTGCCTTTCTGTAATCCTGTATGTATAGCATATAGGGAGGAATCTGGCTCAGGATACTCCACCCACAGCTAAATTTATACACAAAGAACTGAAAATCAAAGTGCATAAACAAGTACAAATTCTGCCGTCCGTACTGGAAGCAGAGATTGGACCCCGTTTTGAAGTTTCAGGTACAGATCTTCAAAAGGCCCAAGATGTTCAGTCTTACCTCACTTTGTGGTAGAAATACCCTTGAAATTAATGCTAGTTGTATATATGGCTTGCAGCACTGAAGTAAAGCAGGCAAGCTAGAAGCCTCTCATTCTTTTAGACTCTGGGTATTTTATTTAAATATCTGAGATTCTGTTACTTTTAGCCAAGGTACCAGAAACAAAAATAAGTCAGTAAAAAGGTAAATAATTTCACACCCAGGTTCCTGAGCAGGCCACAGCTGAGGCTGTGGGTCTAAGTCAGCTTCTTCAGACAGTCAGTCTTCACTGCTGCTGCATCTTCATCTAAATTTAGCCTAATGTTAAGGATGACCTACACAGCAAGAAAATAAACTGTTTGAAAAAATATAGGACAAAGCTTATGTCTAAGGAAAAGCTTCCCACAATGTTCTATTTGTGGCACACGATCATACATTTGTGTCACATCATCTTATCCTTTCCTTGATTGAAAAAGAGGCTTCTTAACCTACTGAAAATTCTTCCTCACACATCTTTACAGCCGAGGGTCACAGGCCCAGTCAGAAACAGGGGGAAAGCACCCGCACGGTGGAGATCAGCACAAACCTCACCCTGCCCGCCGCACTTCATTAATTTCCATTCCCACACCGGGAGGCACCTGCGAGGGAGCGGAGCTGTGCGGACCCTCCTGAGTGCCTAACTCCGGCTCTTCCCTCCCGCCGCCCACACGCGTTCCCTCTCCGCGGCCGGGGTTTGCACAGCTGCCGCGGGTTCCGTGCGCTATAAGAGCCGTCCCCGCGGCGCTCAGCGCGGCCCCGAGCGCTGCCAGCGGAGCGTGGCGGTGCCGCCTCACGCCGCTGCCTAGCGCCCCGCCGGCCTGCGCGGGAGACCCCGTAGCCGCCAGCGCCACGTGCGGCCGCGCGCCCCCCTCGAGGCCGTCCCGCGGCGGCGGAAGATGCGCGGCCGGAGCGCGGTGAGAGAGCGGAGCCCGGGCCGGGCGGGCGGGCAGGAGGCGGTGGGGACGGGGCGCAGAGGCCTTGCTGCCTTATCCCTTCTCCTGTCGGCCAGCGCTCCCGGGGCGCGGAGGTTAAACCCCCCTTCCCCCCTCCCCATGGCATTGAGTGCCACCTGGAGCGGGCCCGCCGCGCTCGGACCGGTTTGGGTGATGCCGCCTAAACAAAAGGCTTTGGGTTCGTTCCGCTCTAAACAAAAGGCTTATCTTTTTATTATTATTCTTAACAACAAAAAAGTAATTTTGCACTGCGTTTCCTAAATTAGAGGTTTTAGAATGAAAGTTTATCCATCGGGGGCTTGCCGGGTGCGGCCTCCGGGCAGCGGTACCGGGGGATCCGCCGGGGGGGACCGGGCCGCTCCCGGCGGCCGTGACCGGGCGCTCCTGGTGTCCGTGCCCGTGCGTGGCTTCTCCCTCTGTCTGTACCTCTTCACCTTCTAGTGGCTTCTCCTTGTTTCTCTTCCTGTGTTACTCTGTGACGCACTTGCGAGTTGCAGGCTCAGTCCCCTTTACTGTGATGAGTACAATTAAGGTGTTTTTAATTAAAGTCATTACCCATGACTGTAGTTTTAATTGCCTAATAGTTACTCTGGAAGTTAGTGCTGTTTTTATGCTGATGGCATTATTTTTTTTTTCCTGTAGCAGGCTGATGGTGTATGAAGTATTCCCAGGTGTTAAAAGGTTGGCATGGGTAGAGTTTAAACTTCTGTTCATTTGTTATGCCATATATAAAATCAAATCCAAAAGGAAATTCTATCAGTGAACATTTGTGTTAAAGAATATAGATTTCCCTAAATATTTTCTCTTGAGCTCTTTTTCAGTGCAATGGCACGCTTTGAGTAAGACTCACTGGTTGTGGAGGCTGGCTGGCAGTAAGGCTGCCTACAGTGATAAATCATCCTTTAAATTTCACCAAAGCAAGAGCAGGACAGCTCATATTGCATCACTTGCTCAATTTGTTTATTGGTTCTTAAGTAGGTCTCCCGCTGGCGTCATTGGAAGGTTGTTGTATCCAGTGGCACCCTCAGTGCTATTTAAGACTTTTATTATCTTCTTGTATTAATAGAGGACCACAGAATATTATTTAACAGGTATATTGGAGGTTTGGTTTTGTGCCAGCACTCGGCCTTTTCTTGTAAGAAAGGCCAGGGAGAGCAGTTGAGAATTCTTTTAATAAAAACAAAGCAATAGTTCCCCCTGTTTTTTAATTCAAAAATTCCAGAACAGTATTGGAAACCTTAAACAAGAAAGTTCTAGTGGTTGAGAAGCAGAGCCTGCAACACATTCAAAGCAAAAATGAAATTGATAGTCTAATTTTACTATCCACACTGAGTGACATCTGAAATAGTAAGGAAGCCCAAATGATGGAAAGTAAATTAGATTTTTAAATTAGATAATGTTTGAAGATGTTAGAGTATTACTACATTTATTTCCTTGTTAATATTCTGAGGTGTTTTAGGAAAAAGTAAGGAAAGATAAATCATACCAAAATAATTTAAATGACACTTTAAAAAAAATCAATTACAGTGTGAGGCTTATTGCTATGCAGAGGAAGAAGCCTTTGCACAGAAATAAGCCTTTTACTTTATTCCACCTATTGAACAGAAAAGTGTAGACTAGGGAGAAAGTGCTTGTCTAGCTTTGGCAGTAGAGAAGCCTGGAAATAGTCTGAGGAAATGGAGGTTGCATTCCATTTCAGCACTGCTGGTGAGTTACCTGGCACAGGCATGTGTATTTTTATCTAAATTTTAAAGGGGTTTTGAAACACGGTTAACTTTTTTTAGTCATATGCAGGAAGGACTTGTTATTTTTGTCTCAATATGGAGGAAACACCTGAAATTTACAAGATTAAAATGAATGACTTTCAAGGAAGATGAGTACTGTGTCATTAGTTAAGAGAAGGCTGCTTTATATATTTAATGGCTTTTTGAAAGGGGGAAAAGGTGATATCCTACAGCCATAAGTCAGAAAGCTACAGGCAGGACAGCATTGTCTGAAACTTTAAATGTGGAATGAGAAATGTGCTGTTGTGGGCAGCCAGTTCTTCCTGGATGGTTTAAGGGTTACCTTATTAGTGTGTAGCGATACAGAACAGAATTTTAGGAGGCCATAGACTTCTCTTAAATGTAAGAGCATATTTTCTAAAAAGTGAAATTTGACTTCTGTGGAGGTGCAGAAATAACCTGGAAGCTGGTTCCTGAGTAGGGTAATCACAAAGAGTTAACATGTATCCCAGTGGAGGGTTGGTTTTTGTGCCAACACTGTAGGGGAGAGGCAGAAGTTGTTAATTGCAATTCACTTTGCTGTTTGCATTCTGGGCTGGGGGTGGGAATTCCTTTTTTACCCAGGTTTTTGGGGTTTTTTGCCTAGGTATACTTGGGGTTTTTACAGCTCGGAGTCAGCAACTTTTTATTAATTTTCTGGAAATAGATGTGTAGCAAATAAGTTCTTAAATAACTCCAAGTTGTGTCAGCATTTTTCTTTGCTTGTTTCTATCAGCATTAACTGTTACTGTTCAAATCAGCCTAGTAACAGTTTTGAAGAATGGCAAAAGTAATGAGAATGGATGTATTTTCACGAAAGGGTAATATATAAGAGCAGAGAAGTAAAACCTTAATACAGCCAGTTAGATTCCTATTATCTGTAACTGCTTTCTGGCCCTAAGGGAAGTAGATACCTCTAACAGTAAAATCTGTGTGAAACAGCATCATATTCTTATAGTGGTCTAGCTGCCTGGATAAAAGGAAAACATGTGGAGTGTAGCATTATTGATGTGGCAGTTTTATCAGGATCCATTTGTCGTAACTGTGGATTTGTTCAGGATTAATGGGGGGAGTGTATAATAATTATAATTCTGGCCCTGTAAGAATGATACTGTCTAGGCAGAGAAGAGTGTGTCTCAAAACTAATGACAAAACATGCCTGCCATACAGAGTTAAAGCTCGGTGGTATTTTTGTCACTTTTGCTTAGTTTTTGAATAAATTGATGGAAGAATCCTGCATTCAAACAACAGAGGAGTTCAAACAAGGTGTAGGATTAAAGAGCAAGCTGAAAAATCATGACTAAACTCAGAAACAGTGACAAAATAATTGTGGTCACTTCTAATTAGCCTGTTCACTTCATGGTACCAATTCAGATTTTTCTAAGAAAGTATATATGCTGGTGTTTTTTTAATTAGCTCCCCTTGATTTTTCTTACATATCTTAATTAAAAGTTTGGTGGTAGTTGTTAATTATGATGTACTTGTTTAGCCTTTTGTTTAGTCTTTGTTCTGTTTATGAATGCTGCCTTCGAACAGCACTGCTCTTACTCAAACATCTTGCACGATAGTTTTCCTTGGGGGTTATGGAAATGATAATCAGCCTTATGCTTGCTCTGTTTCCAGGTGCCAGAAAGACTCTCTGGAAACGGGAGCTCAACAGACAGACATTTTGTGTTGTACCATCACCTAGTCCAGTTTGTCAAAGGTGGAATTTTAAAGTATTAGATTGGGCTATAACAATAAGCAATCTGCTAGGGCATTTCATGTTTCTTCCTTGGTTGGACTTCAAAGTTCTGGTTTCAGTGACCTTCTTTGTTCTGTTTTGTGTGAAAAGATGGTTGCAGAGGAGAATCTAAAAGTGTGTTTGTCCTTCCGGCAGTCTTTTGCATTTTGTTGGGTTTTTCCTCTCCAAACTCTTGGAGCAAGTGTAGCATAGAAGCACAGAAAACTCTTAACCTCCTGCAAAAAGAAATAACATGTCAAATATTACAGTATATAACTGGATTCAGAAAGCAATTGACTTGTGAACCAGGCTTGGTGAACCATTTTATTCACAATGTCTTTTCATTACTTATTCAGATAATTGATGCAATGTTTGAAGTCCCTGAAGTGCACAGAAGCATCTGCAATTTCATTGACATAGTAAACTATTTTAGAAAAAAAAGTACTTCAGTATCCTTACAATAGACAAAATATGCAGCCTTTGTTTCTATAAAGATTTAAAGTTAATGCATGGGAGATTGGGTTTGGGATTTCCATAAATTAATGGGAGTTCTCACCTTTCAACAGTTGGGTTTTTAGTACTGAAAAACAAGTGTAGTTTCTCTGTGGGGTTGTGTGACTTCATTAAAAATAAGCATTCTGGTGCTTCCCCCTGGTTATAAAAACTACTAATAATAAATGGTGGTATTTGTAAAACTGCTGACACTTCAGCAGTCGAAGAACACATTGAACAGATGCCTCCTGTTGCCCTCCACTTCAGAGTGTTTACTGGTGCTTCATGCAGCCTAGGTCATATTCTTGTTTTCGTGTTTCTGAGTGCTCCTGTAGCCTCTTCCCTCTGAATGCAGTCAGCTGCTCCCTGATTTGGTTTACATGCTCTTAGTGTCTCCCTCGGGTTCTCTCCATTCACCCGTCTTTCACAACAGGCTCTGCAAGCTTTGTTAATCAGCTCATCCATTTGCATTAGAAGGTGGGTTTTTTTTTCCCAGCACAAGAAAAATGGTTTTCACCCCTCACTGCTTGCTGTCATTCCTTAGTTTGGAGGTTTGTAGTTTATCAAATTTATCACTTGCTATACTGAGAGATAGAGCTACTTTTCTGTGGGTTTTTTTTTTTTTCCTGCATGTGTGTCCATCTATGTTACCTGGCCCCTTGCCTGCCTTTAAAAAAAAACTTATTTTTTCTTCTTGATTGATTTCTTCCACTTGGTTCCTTTCATTTTCTTCACTGACTAGTAGTTCTATCACTTCTGGGATTTCATGCACTATTTCCAACACAGTTAACTTTATTTGAACCATTGTCCTCCATATTTTCATGCAATGTATAGCTAAAGAGTCTTTGTGTACCTGAAGTCATTGCATCTTGCTGTTGTTTTCCTTTGTTTTTCAGGCCTTTTTCAGTTAGGAACAGTCACTTGCTGTCAAATACCTACATGGCAATGTTTTCTTTTGTCCAATATATAAACAGTGGATTTCTTGAGCTTCCCAACTATCAGGTCTACTATATAGCCTTTTGTGTTTACTTCTTACAAATGCATAATTCTAAATGTCTTTTAATGAGTTGTAATAGTTCAATTAGTGCATTTTTGACACCCTCGCCAGTTTCTTTAGTTGCAGCAGCCCGTGTAAAGTCACCTTTTGCCAAGCTCTTGCTCATTGCTTTTCAGAACCCCAAATTGTCAAAGGTGTATAAAAATGGATATTGTTAAAAGAAGTAACTTTTATTGGAGGAGCTTTGTATGTTAAAAGAGAAGCTTTCCTATTAAGCTGATGTGATACAAAGCTGGTCTGATACAGACTCCTGTATCCAGGTCTGTCACTTGCCAACAGTTTTAATTGTTCTTCCTCATTCAAGTATTTCTAGTTTTTGATAACTTCTGTCTCATTATGCTCTTAGTTTTTCAAGAGAAGTCCTTTCTCTACCCTGCTTGTCTACTGTTCATGTATTCCCTGCTTAATGGATTTCTAACCCACTGGCAAGCCTTCAACAGGTATCAGAAAGGTGGAATTTTCAAAGATGCTAAACTACCAGAGGTTTTGCAAAATCAAACGTCCAAAAAGGGTCTTCATTTGCTCTCATCTCTTTAGGAATTACGCAGCAGCAAGACTGGATGCTGGGCCTTACAAAAGCATTGTTTCCACAGGACAAGGCTCCTGCTAGCAGCCTTAATGTGTGGGAGATTATTTCTGCCATGCCATGATGAGAAGAGATAAAGCACTTTGTGTACCCTTACTGGCATCCTAGGTAACATCTCATAATCCAGACAATTTACTTTTACTTGAATTGAGATGCTTGTTGGTGTTCACAATACCAAGCCTTCTGTTAATGTCCTCATTGCTGAATTCCACTGCTCTAAAGAAAACATCAGCTTTAATTATGTCTTGGAAGAGTTGTTCAAATTCTGTCACTGAGGGCTGCACACTGTGGTTTGTACTGGGCTCACTGGAGCTCTTCTCAGCAGCAGGGAGCATGCAATAGCACCAGGATTGCTCTCTGCAGCTCTCCTGGATGTGGCACCAGCCAGAGGAAGTCAATAAACACAACAGTTGAAAGCAGGGAAGGAATCAAAGATGAAAAGAGATTGGTAGAGAAGGAGAAAATGGCAGTTTTGGAAGTAAGTAGCACATTAAGCAGATTGGGTCTGATTGGTTTCTTATGCTTTTTTCCTGTTCTGAGGAGGAAGCATGATATTTGTTGGCCAGAAAAGCAGATTCTGGAAGAATGACGTGCCTAGAAAGAGAGGACTAAACCTCAGTATGCCTAGAGATGGTTGCTGCCTGTTTCACTCAGGGATGGGATGTATCCTTACTGTCCTGTACTCCCTCTGATCTGCATCAATTTTCTGTCTAGGTTGCTCCTGTAGGAGCCAGCTCAAGGATCTCAGACTTTTGTGCGGGTAGGAAGAACTTCCAGGAATGTCCACCAGGCACCTTGTCTTAGCAGATATGTAATACAGAGGAAGGAGCAAGGAGCAACAAATACTTGATATTTGGAATGTAATTCCATGTCATGCTGGGCACTTTTCAGTCCATCAGATAATTTACACTGACTGAATAATGTCAGGAGGTTTTACTGTTTCACATGATCTGCAAAGCCTCTCTTTCCCAATAAGTCAGAGTCCTGTGATATCTAAACTGGACTTACCCTGTCATAATAGGACAGCCAAATTTCCCATTTCAGCAATGGGACCTTAGGAGGAAGAGCAGTTGCCAGTTTGCATTTGCCACAGCTGGCAGGGTGACTGGAGAGGTGAGAAACTTCCTCTCCAGCCCAGATATCTTCCTCTGGCAGCAGTAAAGACAAACTGATGCCAGATTTCTCTCTCTCCACTTGTCCTCTGCTGGTATGTGGGGGAAGATATTAAGGTCAGCCCCAGGCTCCGTGTGCTGTGACAGCGTAGGTTGTTCCCTTTACACAGATGGTCTGGCTAATGAGAGTACATTGCTGAACAGTTCTGAATCAGGGTTATTAACACCCAGAACTAACTACACTTCATGGAACCACGGAGTTAAATCATCTCTAGTACTGGGATGCTCTGTGTGGCACAGACACTCGCTTCTTGTGTGCCTCTCTGTCATCTTACTAGTCTTACCCTGCAAATGTCTGACTGATGACATTCCCAACCTGAGATATAGCATTGGAGATAAGAGTTGGAGCTATGCTGCCTACTGTCTGTTTTTCCATCCACTTTCCCAATGGTAAAATGGTCTACTTAGAAACTGAAAACTGAGTTTTGCCCTCTGTGCCCCAGCCCTGAGCTTAAATGGAGCGCCTGGCCTGGGGTGGTGGTGGAGGCTGCAGGTGGGACCCATCAGGGCACTCAACCCTGGGAGTACATGGCAGTGCCATCCTCTCAGCTCTTCTTCCTTTCCTCACTCCCAGAATCTCATGTTGCTCTCTGCAGGTCACTCTACTGGAAACCTGTTTGAAATTTTGCCAGGTTATGTTGCTTTTTGTAGTGTTGAACAACACATTTGGGATCTTCTTACGGTATGGGAATGTCATTGGCTGATGTGCTTTTTCCTCCTCTGTCCTGTTAACCTGTCAGCTCTGATGCTCAGCAGTTACCCTTTCACAGAATGGTGAGGCTGAGTTGGTGAGCAGGATGGGAAAGTGCTGAGGAGCAAATTTGGTACACTGGAGCATCTGGCTTGTTCATCTTAATCTGAATCTTACAAGCAGTCTCTTGTGTTGAAATTGTGAGGGCTTTTTTTTCTGGATTCTTAAATAGATGAATCAAGTGAAGCCTCCATTAAGCTTGATTGCAGTGTTTTTTAAATTATTTCTATCTGGGTCTTGTGGAAGCATTTGGAGCAAGATTTTACTGTATACACTTAGATGTTGTTTTTTTCCCAACATTCATTTTTAGTATCTGGTCTTATTTTGGTTTGCATAGTTGATGTGACTGTATCTGTGAGATGTTTTTTTCCTTCATTCATTACTTAAAAGCTTATGAAATGTGCAATACCATCTAGTTTTGACAGATTTTTTAAAATAAATTACTGTTATGATCCTAATGATACAGAAGGAGAGGTTGGCTCTGCTTTCCACATGGAGCAGCAAGTGATGAAATTCAGGGAGTTCATTACTGGAGGGAATTCTGCATCTGTCAGCAGCATGTGGAGAGCTGCAGTCCTTGTCATGGCAGTGCCCATACCTGGTGCTGTGGGCACAGGCCCTGTGTATGCGGGAGTCTTGAACATACTAAGACCTGACTGATGCCAGTGGAAAGAGAAAAGAAAACCTTTGTGTGTGTCAAGCCATCCAGGCTGCTGAGGGATGTTCTGTGCTAGTAGGAGTTTCCTGAGCATCCAAGTCTTTGTGCCCATGTGGCAGCTGAGAAGTGACAACAGCAGGAATGGATAGAGCCTGTCATCATCCTCCAGCCTGGGATAGTCTCCCAACCAGCTGAAGAGGGTGGCTTCCTGAACAGATGATTGCTCCTAAATAATTGGCCTCATTTTCTGTGTTGACAGTCTTCCAGTTAACAGTGAGGTCAGTGGGAGTAATTGGTTAATAGCTTCATTGTGTCTTAAATTTAAATAGCACCATTAACCTCAAAGGTCATGAGCTGAAATTTCCACTACCAAACTACAGAATTTTATGTTGTGCACCTATACTGCCCTGTTACTTTGGCAGAAAGCACAAAATTATGGAGGTAGTCTGGAGAAAGACACAGCACCAATATGCTGGAGTGATTTTGCAATTTGTTGCCAGCAGTTGAAATTCCTTGTCAAATGTTCCACAGCATCACTCATGCCTGGCTTTCCTTTACCCATGGAAGTAGGACCCTCTACCACAGCAGAATAAAATCTTATTCTTTAGCACCTTTAAAAAAAAGTAAACATTTTTTTGTACACTAATTCTGTGTTGGTTATCTGTGCTTGCTTGGAACATTTTAAGTGAATTTTCTTAGGCATGGGACTATGGAAAATGTTAAAAATAGAGGACTGTTTTGTTTATTATGTGAGTTTAAAGTTCCTTCATTGTACGATGTCAGAAGAACAATTAAGTTTTATCTGAGCAGAGCAGGGTGTCCCTAGGTGCAGGTTACAACGCATCCAGTGATACTATTAAAAGAAAGATCGTTTGTTGTTGCATTGGGGAATCCTTATAAAACATCAGGAAAACTGCCTGGAAGAATATAAATGTGTTCAAGCAATGGAGTGAAATATTCTTAAACTGCAGGGTGATGGCCTGTAGCTGGACAGGTTTTCAGAGCAGCTGTTTTGATGTGATTGTTGCTTTTCCCAACAGTCATAAATTGGATGTACTGGAACCCTTTTTTTCTTAATGCTTTGCTGTTCGGAGGTCCAGAATCAAAGCTTTTGTTATGAAAGCGAGATTATCTAGCCTAGAGTTCATGAAATGAACTTTGCTGTTGCTTTTTTTTTTTCCTTTTGATGAGTTGTTTACATGCTTCCAAAGGTGTTAGGCTTTTTCTGTGCACAGACCAGTGTAGTCTTGCAGGATTTGCTTTGTGTAGCTGTTATGGGTGCATTGAGTGTTGGCCTTGGTGTGGGTCTGTGTCTGTGCTGAACTTGCCTTGCTTGGATTGCTACTCACTGAAGTACTTATTTGTCCTTATGAACAGCTCTGCTGAGTTAAATCAAGGATTGCCCTGTGGAGTTAAGAGCCCCTAGTGTGGCCAAAGTTCATTTAGGTGAGGGTCAGCTGGAGACCATCTGCTTTGGCCACCTGGTAAACCCATGGTGGGATTGGGCTGACCAAAGGTGGACTTTGTGCTGGAGCAAGGCTCTCCTGGTGATCATTGACCTCCTTAGTGTGCAGCCAGTGAAGAAGAGCTTGATTTATCTTCCTCTCAGAAATCTGTAGAGCAGGACAGATGAACTGTGCCTTGGACGTGACCATTTCCTGGAACCTCCTGTACAAAGGGCTGGGGAGAGTCGCTGCCCAGCAGATGGGTAACCTGAGGTGAGGTAAATTCACCCACACTGGCCTCTAGGACTGGTAAAGCCCCTCCTCTCACATGCAGCTTTTCTTACCTGCCTGTTCAATGAAAAGACAAATCAGCTGTGGCTTGGAAGAGGCAGTTCAGCACAGAACTGAACTCACTCTTGGGTGCCAACCTGCCAGCTTCTCCAGCTGGGCTGCACAAATCCCTTGAAGCCCTAGCACCAAATATCTATTGCTAGGTAACTATAACATAGTTATTTATTAAGGCAGGTTAGGCTACAGAGCAACTTTTATACCCACTAGCATAATTTTTAATTTTTTTTAAAAGGACAGTATTAAAAATACCCATTGTTCATCTGCCCTACTTTAAAGGAAGCTTAAAGTCATCTGCTAAGGTAGGTTGCATTTTGCAAAGACAAGTTTAAAGAAAACCATAGATCTGCATGAAAATCTGAGACCTGGGTAGGAAAGCTAGAGTCATCCTGATCCCAAGAGATGAGCTCCAGGAACTCTAGAGGGCAAATAGAGAAGATGCAGATGATTTCTTTCAGTTGTCTTTCTTTAGCCTCTCCCTGATTTTGTGTCAATATGGAAAGTTCAGTGTTGGCATTGCTCTTTTTAAGTACTGCATCAGTTCTGGTTTTTATACCCATTGCCTTTTCTGTATTTTACCTTGTCTTCCTTATTATAAAATTGTCATTTCTGTAATCTAAATTATACACTAAAGACTTGTGTTAGCCGTATTCATGAGGGAGCTGTTTATCCCTGAGATTTGGGTACCTTATTTAGGCAGCTTACCTAACCTTTATTTCTTAAGGGGTAAAATAAAACAGATGTACACAGGAAGCTTCTTGAAAGTCCTGGCAATTGTATATACAGGGGTAAGCTTAGTAAAGCCATTTTAAACTTTTTCTCCTTTCCAGCATCCTTGGTTTGGGGATAGGTTATATGAAAGGTATACCCAGAAATTACTGAGGATTGTTTTTTTTAATGTATGAAATTGTAATACTTATTTACCTTCTGCCTGCTGCTACTAAAATACTCTAAATGCCAGCTGCTCTAACGAGAAGTAATTTGGACAATTAATAGCTCTTGATGCTTTTTGTTGTCTTCATTCATTCTCTTTTGTATCTTCCCTGGTTCTGCATCCTTCCTGTGTAATTGCAAGTTGCAGGAGACATAACCCTTCTGCATGCTGCTGACAGGTCTCCTTTGATTCCTCCTGTACCTCTGTTCTGATCCAGCCACCTTGCACTCGTCCCCAGATCTCTTTCTGATCACTGTCTCAAAGCTTGGAAACATCAGCACATTAATCCCCTTTCAGGTTTTTATCTTTGTTCTTGTTATTGATATTATTTGGCCTGAGTGCAAGGTGTATAGCACACTGTATTGCAGATGGGCTTAAAGCAAATCCATCAACTGTTCTAAAATTAGGCAATGCTGGTTGCAAGACCCTGTTCATATTTTTTTATGAAGGTTTTTGTGCTTATACATAGGCACATTAAAAATGGCTGAACTCATGTAAATCTCCCTGGTAAGTCTGGAGTTCTTCAGTGTCTAGGTCCTTTCATTATTTACAAGTAAATACATTTTAAAAATGCAGTCATAAATCTTTGAAAACATCTTCATTTGGGCTCAGCTGAAACTTTGCTAACTGTATTATACAAAATAGACAGCAATGTGGAAATGTTTTAACTCTCCCTGTAGGTAGGATTGAGTTCTGCTTGTAGTGATAGGAAAGCAAGCTGTAGGATTTAGGATGTCTGTCGCATGCAACTTTTAGTATCTCTGAATTTAAAAGGAGGAAAACAAAATCAGGGGACTGAAGGCATTAAAATCTCTATTCCTGAGCCAAAAGTAAAAGAACTGGAAGGGGGAAAAAGGTACCAGTAATTCTTACTGCTGTGTTAACATGTTTACCTGCAGTGTATGCTGCCTTTTGCTTTTCAGTCTTGCGGTGCTGACAGCGGGTTCTTTAAAATGTGTTGAAAATTGGCCAGGCAGGACATAGTGGGACCGAGTAGATGCTCTGTGTTGCAGAGCAGCAGTTCAGAGCTGGGAGAGGAGTGTGGGGCCAAGGACATTGCTGGCCTTCAGACTTGCTGGAAAGGTGCTGAATCATCTTCTCCAAACCCTTCTTGCACTGCCGCAGAGCTGCTGGCCCCCTTCCCTGGCTGGCCTGTGCCCTGACAGTCAGAGGGATCCTCTGCTGAGGTTATTCACTGGCACACATGCGTGCCTAAATCTGCGTGGCTGCCCAGCTTCCAGTTGTGGCACTGAGGATCTGGTTCCTATCACTGCTAAGGTTTCTCTTACCATCAGAGCTATTTACATCTATTCATTTTGTTACCTCTGTGCTCTGCTGTGCCCTGGAGAGTTTTGTTCCAGTCTCCTGGCGTTCAAACATAAGTATCCACAGTGGGGTTTGCAAATACACACATCTTTGGAAAATTGGCATGTGATACTTAGAGCAGCTATGCAGCATCCAAATTACACATCTCATAAGGCATGAAAAAGAAAGTGGGCAAGCAACATTAAATAGCATATTTGTGCAAAAGCAGCTGAAGTGTGATTTCTGTGGGAACTGTGACTACTTGCCTAAGCTTTGTGCATCTAAATTCCTCATTTAGGGTTGGAAGTATTTAGGAAGGCTTTCTGTCTTGTTTTGTATCTAGTGTCTAGCTCTTTAAGGAGCTAGAGCTCTGACTACTCTTGATTCTTCTTCTGGGTTGTCTTTTTTTTTCTTTTCTCTCTTTTCTTGGTTCAGATCCAAAAGGTGATAGTTTTTCCAGGTAGCTGTGTGTTATATTTCATCTCCTCGGCATCAGGAAGAATTTCATTGCACCACATAGAACATTGCATCGGCAGCAGAGTTTGTACAGCTTGTCTGTGGGTTCCACAGCACGGGCAGGGTAGGAGGTGGCAGGTTCCTGTGTTTCTGAGTGGATAATCAAATAAAAGCTAATAAAAGCTCAGGACCATGTCAATCATTTTTTTCAACTAGTGTTTTCTCAGAAATTGTGTTGTGGTGTTGTTTTTTTATATGGCTAGTGTTCAGTTATCATGATTTACATATTTTTGCAGTGAAACCTTAAATGTTTAACTCTGTTTCATGAAATACATTATTCCCTAACCTTTAAGAGCCTAAAAAACATTTTCAATGTCATGCAAGGTTAGTCTCAATCACCCACTCCTGCTTGATTTCCACAGGGCAGTTGGTAAGGTGTTTTATTTTGCTGGTTCTTTTTTAAATTACTCAGTAGATAAACAAATTATGTACATATACATTTAACTGTAAGCTGTTCAAGTAACAGTGGAAAAAGCCCCCTTGCTGTGTGAATAAATAACCTGTTTAGCCATTGTTTTTCCCTGTACCTCCCCAGTCCCTGCCACCTCCTGCACACATGCACAGCAAAGGGCAGTCAGCTTAATCGGGCTGGTTTCTTTTTTTCTTTCCTGTTCTCTTGCTGAAATCTGGCTTTGGGTTAGATGCCATGAACAATTCAGCTCTAGCTTTCTCATCTGAGTTTGTGACTGTCAGCATCACATGAATTACATGTTTAGCTTTTCAGTTTCTTGTAATTTCACAGAGGGTTTTAAATTAGTTAATTTCTTCTCTCTGTGTATATTTATAAGGGGTTTGCACACCTTCGTGTTCCTGTTTTCTCCTAGTGCACTTTTTTAGTTAGTCATGCAGTGCATTTGCATGGGGTTATAGGTGGTGGAGGATATTTTAAATTATTATGAGGTCTTCTGATGAGAGCACTGTGTGAGCTCAGTGTTGCTGAAGACAGTGTTGATGTGGTATCTTGAACTGGAGGCTGTTTCCACAGAGGTTCTTGAATTACTGCATAGGACAAACCCGCGTGCTTGCATTGTGTAATGTCCTTTCCTGCCCGTTATCTTTATTAAATCATTTTGTACATGAGATCCATCTCTTGCTCACACATGCCTCTCGTTGGTTCCTCATCCACCTGCACCCTCCCATCTGTCAAACAACAAAAAACTCTTTGATAAGAATTAAATGTTAATTTTATGAGAGGAATGTCTTGAAAAAGAGTAAAACTGTTCCAAAGATAAATGCTTAGTTCTCCAGAAGAGTAGAAAATGAGGTGATGGAAAATGCCAGGTTGTAGTTCACAGGCAGCAGCATTTAAATGGTTTGCTATAATCATATTAGGATAGAATTAAATTGAATTCTTTATTTTGTGCTGCAGTGGAATAGGACTGTTACTGATCATTTTCTCCTCCCTCTTGCTTTGATGATTAGTGTGAAAACTCAAGCAGCAAAAATTACAGGAGTTCTGCAGCAGTGCAGGGAGACAGTGGTGTGAGGAGGTCTGACTTGGAGTGTTGTATCCTTGCACATGAGAGCTCTGGTGCTTCCCTAATAGACTGAAAATGAGACCACTGCTGCTTTATAAGAGGTCTGTTCCAGCCACATTGCTCTACAGCTTGGCAGATGGTGGCATGTGAATGGTTTCATATTGATTGGATGGATTTGCCTCGGGGTAATAGGAGTATGGGTCCTTAAAGATGAAATTTTAGATAGTTTTTTTCTTTTTATTAAAAAAAAACCCAACAAAAATGTGCATTTGTAAAACACCTCTCTTTACATGAGAATGGTATGTGGTAATCAAAGCACTGAAGTTACGTGGAAATAAAAAGTCCTTAAATAGATTATCAGAAAGACCAAGAAGCCAAGAATACTTATTTACTAAGTGATTACGTTTTTACATTAGAAGAAAGTGACACTTTTAATTAGTGTTCAAGGCATATGGTGAATGAGAAAATAAGCTTATTTCATGCAAACAGAAATCGATGCAAATAACCTTTCTCATATAAAAAGGGATGACTTGAAACTCAATACATATTCAAGAAGGTTAAGTCATTACTGCATCACTTTAATATTAGTTAAAGGCCAGCAAAGAAAATCACTACTCTGCATATACTTACTCAGCATGGATTGCTGTAAATGAAAGGAAATAGGTGATAGTGCTTTGTAGGTGGCAAATCTAAAGAAGCCCTTGTCCATCTAATGCATTTATTCTTTAACCTCAGCAAATAACTTTTTGGGTTCTGCCTTAGCACAGGTAGTTGCCAGAGATGCCCTGGTTCCTCCAGCAGTTCTTCCCAGCTGGTAAAGACATTTTGTGATGCTCTTTTATTGTTCTTTCTCACACCTGCTTTGTGCTTTCAGTCTTGTAAATGTTGTTTGTAAATCCTTCGGTATGAAATGACTTTTCAAATGTGTTTGTACAGCACCTAACACAAAGATCCCAATCTCAATCATGCCTCTGGGTGTTGCTGTAGAGCGTTGAGTGAATTGGTATTTTTTATAGTAATGGAAGTATTTCTTGAGGTATTTGACCTTAAATAAAGTGGAGAAAAAATACTTAAATAGCTTGCAGACGTGATGGAATAGGGACAGTTTGATACCCTGGGAGTCTTAGATGCTATTGAACACTAGATCCTTTCCACTTATTTCAGTCTTGTGCTCTGATGCGTGCAACAGTGGTTTAGTAAATGAATTTAAGCCACAGTAAGTCATAGCAGTATCTTATCAAGTTGTCTTCAATTTGCTTGAAGGTATAGTTCATATTTTCTAGCAGAATTATTTACATGCTGAATTTTGGCTTTCCATGAAAGAACCCTCTTGTGAATGTAATGCTGATTTTTTGTTCTTCTGTAGTACAAACCAGTTAGTTGGGCGTGCTTTTCCTTTTAATTATACTTTGTTCTCAAAACTGATTGGATTTTACTACTTTTGCTGAATGAAAAGCTCCTGTATAAATTTTAAGGTCCCTTTAAAAAAAAAAAATCTGTGTTAAAAGCTAAGTGATTTTAGGGTTTTGTTCATGGGCTTGCTGCTGGGGAGGAAAGGGCATAAAACAGTGGCAATTTTTTTTCCTCCTGCTTGATAAGTGTAAGGGGGATTTACGTTGTATATCACAACCAGCAGCTATTCCAAGAAAAATCTTTAAGATGGTTACTTGGATCTGTGTACACTGCCCACCTGGTGGTTATGGAGTGAACTGTTACTTTAAAGAATAGTTTAAACAACAGCCATGTTTGGGGCAGGCTAATCTTGCAAAGAGAGCAGTACATATAACAGGAGTCTACAGTGTGATAAGGGGAAAATTCAGCTCACTGACTAGATGTTTTAATGTGCGAACTCTAGGGAAATAACATATTGACTATTCTGTTGTGCGCAAGAAAATTGAAGAACCCTTTGCAGACAGAGGGCTTGCAAAGGATTCTTTCTGTTTCTCTTAACCAAAATCTGTGGCAAGATGTTTGAAATCAGCAGGACGCTTAATGCTGCTTTGTTAAATAATGAGGTAATATTTTGTCACTTTTTCTGGGCAGCATCTGTTTTTTCTCCTTTTTCATATGTTGGTGAAGGATTCAGTTTAATCTTATGCAAGTAAGAGATTTTTTTTTAAAAAAATCATTCTTCAATTTATTATTTTTTTCCTTTTGATGCTTTTGGAGAATTGGGTTGTCTTTTATTTGCGGTTTCAATCGGCTGCTGTTGCCTAGGACATTATGCCACGTAAGGCTTCTAAACTGCACAGAGTAGGTAGTTATTAACGCTGAATTGGCTTCTGGTATAGTCCATCTGGGCTCTGTATGAGAGAGCTTGCTAGCGGCTACTGATGCTAAGATACCCGCAACCTTTGGGATGTATGCGTGGTGGAGAGGGGCTCAGTGATATGAGATCACTTCTTTTAAGGGAAACTGTCATTAATGAGTCAAGAAACTGCTCATTTATGGTAAGGAGAGGGAGGGGGGGGCTGGGAAACAACCCTGTGATTTCATTTTGATATTGGATTAGCTGTTTAAGACAAGTTTCTTTTTGTGGGGATGGAATATTGCACTAAAAATATGCTTTGCTCAGGGGCTTGCTGGCTGATGCTGGAGAGACTGTATAGAGAATCTGATGCTTTACAAATGTCACCACCGTGATGCGGTGGTCAGTCCCTTTCCCTGAAAGATAAATGGTACTATTGGAAACACGAGAATAAGGTTGACTTTTTCAACAATAGGATTCTGCCTTTGTCTTTCCAGAGAGAGGCCTCTGAGGATGTTTGAGCATTTGTTTTAGTGTTTCTCGGGAAGGCTGCGTGTGTGTGGGGTGCTTTTTGGGAAAGCGGTCAGTGTGCAGAGTACCTGGATTTATAGATGGATAAGATTAGCTAATTTTTGAGAGGAGCAGCGTGTGATTATTGTTTCAGAAAAATGGCTGAATCTTGATATGCACAATGAATTTATAGTAACAAAGTAGGCTGAAGTTGAAAAGACTTAAAAATAATTTCTGGGTGCCTTCTCTGGTGTTATTAACCCCTGAAGAGACCTTAAGTAAAAAATATGCATTACAGCTCTAACTAATATTTGATGTATGTTTGCACAGGAATCTGTGGTAATATACTAGCTGTTGTAGTATTTTGATGTCTGTGTGTTCGGTCTAATGGGTCACCTAAATTTGGGTTAGGAAATGTATCTTACAGGCTCCTTTAATCTGTGTTAGTTTTTACTAAGCTACAAATGTGCTCAGAGAGATGTGTGGTGAGAGAAATCCTCTGCAGCCTTTCACATTGTTCATATTTTAATTGAATTCAGTGCTCATTCTGCAAATAGATTGTATGATGTTTTTTAAATGTGTTTTTTCTCCTTGCTTGGTTTGTGTAGAGCTGGATTTTATGAGCTTTACTACATTTCATACGTTTTATTGGTGTGTTTAGTCTCTGTGTGTGTTTGAGCGTATCTATGGTTTAAAGAAATTTAAAATGTACTCAATGTCAGTCCCCAGCTTAGTAGTGTAGAGGGAATATTTATACTTTTTAAAAGATGAAATTGGTAGAACAATGATTTGATTTATGTGTTTTGAAAATGGTTTTTGTGGTTTGTGGTCAGGTTTTCTTTCTCTAGGAAAGAGCTAAGTGAGCTTATAATGTGGCCCATCCTAGCTTTCTCGGTTTTCAGCTCTTACATTTAAAAACGCTTTCAATGGTACTGATTTTGTTGGGATTTTTTTTAATTATTTAGTTGTTGAAATGAATCTGTGGATAGTAAAACTACACGATCCTATGTGTATCAGTAGGGTAATACTCGGTTGCTTTAGTTGAGATAAATGTAAATTCAAGGTTTCTTGTAATTACAGAGTGCTATGCCTTGTTACTTAGTACAGAAAATGCTTTAGGAAAATACCTCTCGAGTCAAGAGAAAGAAATGAATGCTTCCTAACTTGTGAGAATTCTTACAGAACTTGCCGTGGTCGGAAGGGGGTAAAATATTGCTTGTTGGAAGTGAAGTTTTGTTAGTTTGTCAGTGGCAGCGAGCGGAGGATTAATGAGTGTGCATTGTTAAGTTAAGCACGTTTCTCGAAGGCTGGAAAAGAAAATTCTTTTAAATGCCCAAAGTTCGCTGCTGTTTTATTTCCTGTCGAGCTGAAGAATAATGAAGCGAGGTGGCAAAATAATTCTGAAATACTACTGTCGTTCGGGGGGAGCGCCCGATAAAGAGGTGTCTGCTGTGCCTTAGACATTGTCAAGTGGCAGCAACATCACATCCACTCCTTTTAAAAATCCGTATTTTAAAAAACCTCACCCGGCGGAAGAAAGGAGAGATGGGTTGATTATTAAAATCAATAGTACCTGAAAATAAATGCAGCTTTAAATGCACGTCAAAGTGCTTTTGTTGTGCCTTTAAGCCTAGAGGCAGATCATTAAATATGCATTTCTCCGGAAAGCAACTGTCGAAAAAGATAAGGTGGTTAAAATACGCCGGACCTGGGAGCGGGGCGCGCAGGAGGTAAGGAGATGTAGGCACTGGAGCATGGCCGAGGTATGGCACCGCCGGGCCCAGGGGTGGGAACAGGGGGAACCAAAAAAAAAAAAAAAAAAAAAAAAAAAAAAAAAAAAAATACGGGGCTGCGTGTTGTTTCTTCAACCGGGCCTTAATTACTAGACACAAGCAGCAGTTCAGAAATCTGCTCTCTGTTGTTGTAGAGGTCACCGCATCATTAACATTGTCAATCTGGCAGCGGCTAATTTCAATAGCACCTGATGTCGCAACGCCTCCCCCCCCACACACACCACACACACACCCTCCCTCCCCCCTGCCGCCCCCCCCGCGCGCGCGGCGCGCTCGGCCAATCAGCGCGCGGCGCCGCTGACAGATGGTCCCATAAATGGCGGTAAAGGGGCGACGGCGGCCGCCAGTCGCAGCAGGGCCCGCGCCGCTCCGCGCGCTCCGCTCCGCGCGTCCCGCCCCGCGCCGCTCCGCGCTCCGCCCGCCGCCGGCGCCGCCGCCCTCCCGCCGCAGCACCACACTGAGACAACGAGATAATATACTTAGCTATTATTATTTATTATTTATTATTATTATTATTATCGCTGCCGCTATTATTATTTTTATTATCGATAATAATTTCTCGCTGCACAAACGTCTAGCAGTGTGCTTTGTGGCTCTTCAAAAAAAAAAGAGAGAGAATAATAATAATAAAATAATTCCCTGAAACCGTAGCAAAACCGTTAGAAGAGTTGAAGCCTTTCAAGACACCCAATATTTGCCATTAAGAATGGTTATGGTAGGTATTAGTAGTTTTAAAATCTGATCGTAGCGGGTTTATATAGAGGTAGATATAGAAGCTAACATACAGGTTTTCCCCGAATCTGCATCATTCTCAGTCTGTGTTTTCCCATGAATTTAGTTTTCTGCTACTGATCTGTTTGTACATGATCTCTCCTTTCCCCCCCCTCCCTTTCTCTTTCCCCCTCTCTCTCGCTCTCTCTCTTTCATATTTAATGTCTGCGTATCCTTTAATAAAGGATGTACTTTGTCATTTTAAGGTAATTGCGATTTCTCTCAGAATAAAGAGAAAAGCTCATTTCTAATGCAAGGCTGGTATGTGGCTAACTGAAATGCAAAAGGAAGAAGAGGCTTTTTTTTTTTAGGGTGGGGGAGAGTTAATTTCCACATTGACATTTTGGAGGTACAAATGCAGAGCAAAATCCTTGGGGGGGGGGGAATGTTTAAAAAAAAAAAAGCCTCGAGATTGGTAATTTTGTTTTTGGTGGACTGCGCAATAGGTATGGTAATTTTAAAAGAGGGTGATTTATATGAGCTTCAGTAAATGCTGCATATTGTATTTCAAAGAGTTTCCTGTCGTGACCTCATAAAAAGAGGAGGAGGCTTGTATGTGTTGCAGTGCCTAGTATATGTCGATTTTGTTGCATCGTTGGGCAGCAGCGCTGTAAGAAGGAATGTCAGCTTTTACATAACGCTCTTTTTGCTTTTGACTCTGTGAGGGGCTGTAAGGGTCCATCTTTGTGATCACAGATGGAGTGGAATGGCTTGAAAATGGTAAGTGAAGGGGAGAGCCTGCTCGTGGGGTTTTGTCTCGTTTCTCGTGTGCCTCGCGAATTTCTTTTGTTCAGGGCGGCGGATCGTGAGTCATAAAATAAAATTAGAGAGCTTTGTTTATTTTCTTTTTTTTTTTTCGGTGGGATATGTCTGCCTGTGCGTGTGCATATGTATCTGTACATCCATTTACCGTGCCTAGCTGCGATGGCACTCCACAGCGTTTCCATTGAACGTTGCGTTTCAGTTGAGCGCGGATGGTCTCTGCTGACAGTCACGGTGTCATGGTACCGCGTGTGCCTGGCGGAGCGGGCGGCCGATGATGCCTTTTAATCTCCGTTCCTATTACACCAGCCTTAAATACAAACCTAATAATCGCCTCTAAAAATCCAGGTATCGCGTTTCCCATGGAGCCGGTGCTGTCGAGGATGGATGGATGGATGGGTGGATGGATGGATGGATGCAAGCAAGGGTGTGTTTTTTTTGTGTCGGGGTGGGGGCTGGGGTTGGGGGGGTTGGGGAAGAGCCGTGTTGTTTTGTGCTTTTTTAAATGCCGGGAGAAGTCAAAGCCATTTATGTGAAAAATAGTATTTCTATTTTTAGCCCGTATTCTCCTGGCGGAGGAGCCCGGACGTGCTCATCTCGTCCCCTCTTTTGTGCTTTTCCTTACAGATTGTGCAAAATGGCATGATCAGACACACAACTGCGGGCACCGGGGCTGCGCCGAGCGGGGCGACCCGGGTGGGGGCTGGGGCCGCCCGCACAATACCCGGCCCTCCTGCCAGCCCCGGCATGGGGGGGCGCGGGGACCCCCCCTTTCCCCCTAATTTAACGTTTTGCAGACTTTTGCCGCGGATATTTATTATAACCGGGGAAACAAAGCGACGGTCTTTTCCCATTCTTACAGGATTGTCTTTGTCTAGCTGCTTGTTTTGATGGGTGTAAAACAAATAAGATTAGACTGAGCAGCCGAACTGAAAGCGATAGCTGGGAGGAAAAGCCAATGAAAGGTTGCCGGGGAAACGAGCATAGGGGAAGCTGAGTGGGGGAGCAGGTGGCAATCATGTGGGAATACTGCAAACAGTGTAAAAAAAAAAAAAAAAAAAAAAAAAAAAAAGAAGCAAGGGCTACCTCGATTATCTCTGCTCTTCTTTGTGGCAGTCACAACTTTAATTATTCTTTATAAATAGGTGTTAATTACATTTCTGGCTCAGGCTTACAGTGATTTCTAGAAATCTGGTTTTAAGCATCTGTTCTTTCTCCTTTGCAAAAGAGGGTTATCTTTTTTTTTTTCCTTCCCCTCCCTGCTGTGAAATTGTACGTGCAAAAAATTGCAAGGAATCCTGTGAGGCAGTATAAAAAAAAAATGTAAATTATATTGAATGAAGTTGACAGAGGTATAATAGTGAACTCCCACAGCTGATAGCTTCTGCAAATCATTTCTTAGAATTTTCCAGCAAATGTCCCTATGAGAACAGTAGGTAGAATGAATTTACCCTAAGCAGTGATTTTGTGTTAAGTGATATTGGTATTTTTAAGAAATCAGATGGTTATATGGCAGAATAGTCGGTTCAGGGGAGTTCACCATATTTTAGGGTTTAGGCACTGAGAGGAATTTACAAAAATACTGAAATTATTCTTCTCTTCGTCTCCGGCCCCACCTTTAGCCACAGTCTGTTCTATATCTGCTGGAGCAATATCCACTTCCAGTGTCGGGCTCCTTGTGGCAACTCTACTTTTTAAACCACGGCTGAATATTTATTGTTAATCGTGATGGTCTCTTAATTGTAGTGGCAAACAATAATGGGAAGTAGCTGGTGGTGCTAGAAGTGTTAAAAAAGCGTAGTAGACTAGTAAGTGATAGACAGTAGCGTAAAAGATATAAAAATGTGGTTGCCCAGAAAACGCTCATCTATCACACATCAGGAGGCATAAGAAGCAGAGCAGGAATATAGAACACGCCTTTCTTTCTGTCTTCAGATTTGCAGATATTTTTACTTTATTCCTTTCTCTGGTGCAGGGTTACTTTGAATGCGAATTCAAGCAGGGATGGTAGTGCCTGGTTGAAATAGGAATTTTAAAAATTTAATGCCCTTTTTAATTTGTTTTAAGTATTGCTTTTGCTGCAGTCCTTTCTGTGAAAAAGTGATTGAATGGCCCTCTGAAAACTGCACTGCTTTACAATGTAGAAGGGAGAAAAAATCTTGAGGGGGTGTGTGCGTGTGTAAAATTCCGTATTTTACAGTCTGTGCATGTGCAGAGATGCATTCTGACATGCATTGTAGTTGTACGTGAGAGTAAAATAATTTTTCTTCTGTCCAAAACAGAGATACTGTGTTCTAAATCTGTTAACTTAGTCATGACAATAAATAAGGGTGCCTTTTATTATACACAGCTGCATTGTTTGTTTTAAGAGCCATCAGCTAGTAGTTACATTTTCATTTTCTGTTCAATTTCGTGTTTCTACAAAGATTTTAAAATAATGCAATCCTTGTTTTACGGTGCACGTGTTCCTGCCCTGATCTTCCTCTTTTCTTTGTTTTAAGATTGTATTAATGAATACAGCCTGCATGTACATAGTGACATTTTCTTTCTGCATGTAAAAGATTGCATTGTAAATCTTCCTATAGAAAAAATAGCTGTTAAGTTAGTGAAATAGAATTAAGATTGCTAGTAATACTAAATGATGAAAATGTAAAACCTTTCTGTTGGAGACAAAAAGATACAGAAAATATAGTTGTCCTTAGAAGTGACATTTTTCTTTTTTTAAAAACTGTTGTCTTAGTGTACTAGTCAGAAAGGAGGCAATCTTACAATTGGATATTGATGCAATGTGAATACCAGCCATCAGTTTAAAATCCTGTCCTCATGTACTCTGCTAATCAAGTTCCCATGTTAGATACAGGGGTGCCTCTCCACTGGTGACTGGCTTGGTTGCCTCCTTTGCTTTCTTCTTTATTAATTTTACCTTTTTGAGCTCTCTCAAAGTGAGCCCGAGCTGTTGTGACAAAGGATGGTTGCAATGAGCTGGAAGGGGTATACTTAAAAATCCCATTTGAATGGGTTTGAGATAGTCTTCATCATCTTTATTTGGTCCTGTTAAATATTGTGACTCTATTGAAAGAAAATCTAGTTGCATTAATCTTACATATATTTAATGGATTATTATTTTTAAAAAAAAATCTTCTAACTTACAAGGAATGTTTTTTTTTCCTCAGTCTTCCTATTTAGTATGCTGAGAGTGTACTAATTAAATGCAGTTAATTTTTGTGAGTAATTGTCATACTGTTGGTACATAACCTAAAGCCACTCTACACCCTGAGGTTTTTTAGAAGAAATAAGGTATGATTGCATCCCATATTCTGGCAGGGGAATTTGGTGTCCTCCTTAGGAGCTTGGACTTTGGAAATAATTTCAGCAAACAGCCGAGGCAAGAAATGGACAGTGGCAAAAATAATATGGTGAGAGAGATGCAGATAACTTGACAAATCCACTTGTCCGTTTTGGCAGTCTGTGTCCTCTGGACACCTCATTTATGTGCCTGGACACATTAAAATGTACATTTGTTTGTCTGTGGGACAGCTAACTGGATACACTCCGATGCACTGGCAAATACTGCAATGCAGTATTTTTTCAATGTCATTGGGGTTTTGGGGGAGAAGTGGGCACAAGCAGTTTTATTATAAGTGTGGTGATGTTAAAAAGCATGGTACCTCTGAAAGGGATAGGCCAGATTTTGCAAAATTCACTAATCTGTGATGGAAAGTCACCCCTCCCCCTTGCACTCTTCTCCTTCTCTTGCTCTTTTCCTTTCTGTGTAAGGTGGAGGAAGAGATGGGTACATGTGTGTGTGTTTGTGCATGTCTATCTTCCTTTCCCAATTGAATGGATGTTAAGGAAAACGCTGGGATTTGCATGAGCAGGGAAAGGACATTTGTGTAATGTAACACTTCCCAACTGTTTCTGTGAATGTCCAGTTACCAGCGGTGTAGGACTTGGAGCAACTTTAAAAGAGGCGTATTTTTCATTTTCTAAGGAACTTTGTGAAGATGAGGATAGCGTTGCAATTCAACACGTATGATTGATAGATTAAATTCTAATAAAACATGTTTAAAGGGTACTTGTACCCCGCCTTAGCCTTTGGGTATGTTTAACCATTTGAGATAATGTAAAGGGAAGATGGTGGAGAAACAGATAGTTAGAGACTCCTTGCTTGCTTTTCCCCTCAAATGATCAGTCTTTACTTTTTAAAATACTGGAATATTTCAGGTGCAAGGGGCTTTTGTAGGTCACTAGCTTTACAGCAAGAAGAAGAAAGGAGGGAGAAAGTCTCAGAGTGTCAGAGGCAGTAATTTTATAAAATTAGCCATCTAGAAAAGGCAGGAAAGGCTTGCAGGAAAGGAGGCACTAATATGTGAAACAGCACTGTGCTAGTCAGGGAGATAATGAGTGATAAATTTGAACTGGTGCAGTGGTGTGATGCCCATTAATTTCTCAGAACCTTGACTTTGCAGGTTTGTTACTCCGTTGTTCACACCTTTAATTATAACTAGTTTTGGATGATAGCTTGGGGCGCTGAAGATGAGACCTTTTGTTTGTTGTTTACTCATTTAAATATTCAGAGTTTGCAATAGCATTGGAACATCAGTGTTAGAAATTACATACTCTCAGTTGAGATTATAGTAAGAATGCAGTTAATTCTTGGAACTGCCTAACATTGTCTTATTTGTAGCATTTACATTGCTTGCATGAATTCATTAAGAATTTGCTCAGCAATATTAGGTTGTGCCTTACTTTCTGTAGTGAAAATCTATGTGCCCTGATGGAGCTCCTGATGCGTTATTGCTTATTTAGAGCCCCAAAAAGTAGGGAGGAAGTGGAGAGCCCGTCTTACCTATTGTTCTACCCTTGACAGTGCCCTACACGAGAACTTTCACCTCAATGGCTAAGAAAATCTGTACAAGTCAGGAAATGCTGAGAACCAGTTAGGAATTGTTAATTAAATGGGGAGAAAAGACAGACAATTAGGAAAATAATTAATTAAAATGAAGGATAGATAAACCTTTGTGTGTCCTCTCTGGAAATGAGATGTAGTTGCACAGTGTAAGATACGAACCTGGCTTTGATAATATTTAGAGGCATGATGTATAGAAAATGCTGTAGTACGCCTTCGTTGCTAAGGCACGCGCAGTTGCGTCAGCAATGCTGTTGTGATGGGAAATTATTGGTCCTTGAATTCTGGGGGAAAAATAAGCTTTCATTTATTTTATTCTTTTAAAATTAAACTTCTCTAATTGCTCTAAAATTCCGTATATGTTGCTGCTGGTAGTCCCAGTCTGGAGACGTGTACCAGCATGTTTTTGGCGTCAGGGCGGTGACATTTGGTGGCTTTGGAGCACTGGGGACCCTTGGAGCTGAAGGTGGCGCGATAATGTGTGTTTGTTTCAAAGCAGACGCCCGTGACTATGGGAGGTGGCTCTCGCTTGCAGTGCTTCGAGAAGGTTCCTCACGTAACGCGTCTGTGCCCACGTAAGTGATGTTGGTGTTGGCAGAGGGCAGCAACGCCACTGGAGCCTTTCCAGTAGCGCCAGCCCTTCAGCTCCAGCCGCTCCGCCGCGCACCTGGCGGCGCTCGCCGAGCCGCGCACGGAAACCCAAACCGCTTCCTGAGGGACGCTCGGTGAGAAGGTCCCACCTGATCTCCATGTAGAGGCCCCTAACAGTTGCTGCTGGAGCAGGTAACTGTGCCCCGGTCCTGCCTGTTGGCCTGTAGTTGCATGCATTCCCCTTTGGAGAGGCTGAGTGGTTTCCTGAGCACTTCCAAGTATTTTCTGCTAGGCTGAGTGCTGTTGAAAAAGCCTTTGTAGAGGCATGAGGGATGAAGGACGCATGTCCTTCTTGCTCGTCTTCCTTTTAAGAATCTCTCATGGTTGCATTCTAGAAAACTAGCAAAGACAACAATTTACTCACAATTTACAATTGAAGGAGAACTGCCTCCTCTTGTAATGTTATGTCTGATTGCCCAGCAAGGACGTGGAATTTCTGCTACTGCTGGTCAGGACAGTTGCTAGAAGTCCTTGTTTCCCTACTGTTCTTAACAGCAAAACTGATGTTTGTGAATTTGAGTGTTATTATTGCTAGACTGAAGTTCATTGGAAGGTTTGACAGTGAGGATTTCTTTGGTTAATACATGGATTAATTAAAAGACTATTGATGTCTATGAAGTGCTTGGTGTGTGTGGAAGTCAACCTGGTTCTAGTAGTTCTGATTAGAGAGGGTCATAAAAAACTACATGGGCAAAATACTGACAAACCTTTTTAAAGAATTGAATGCTGATCTGGAGGGGAGGCCAGGCCTTTTTTCAGTCTCCTTCAGCTGATACATAGACGCCCGTAGTCAGCAGCATTTTAATGTTAGATAACGTGAAATTCATGACTCAACGGCATGAAATAACCCATATTTAAGGCACTACACTGTGGTGGAGTGTTAACACTTTTTGCTTTGGGGATCAGAGGTATTTGGGGTATTTGGCTCTTCTGCCTGCTTGAAGGGTTTATAAATGTGACTGTAAATTGCAGTACTTGTATTAATCTTCTGTTGGTCCTTCTTAATCTTTTAATGGTGGTCAGTGACTTTTTCCTTTACTATGTGCAGAAGATCTTGTGGGCAAAGATGTTATTTCTGTAAAGCAGAAGGCACAGTCACGACTCCGTAGAAGTAATAATGTATGTAAATAAATGCTTCTTAAATAAAAATAGTTCTAATATATCTTTGTTCCAAATGAAGTTACTGGCAGTAGATGAGTAGGGGGAAGTTGATTTTTAGCAGAAAGCATGAATGCTGGAAATTCTTCCTAATATGCCTGTGCCAGCTATACTGTGACAGTGTTGCTGTCGATTCCCTTCCTGTGAGAGCAGCTGTTCAGGGAATTAAACTCTTTGCTTGATGCAGAGGGTCCTGAAAAATTCAGTGTGCAGCTACGGTGGTGGCTGTGGCCATTTTTAGTGTGGCCGTTGATAGGAACTAACTCTGATCCAGCACAGTAGCATATTGTTCTTTAGCCTAACTGGGCCAGGACAGAATTATCATTCTGTATTTTGTGTGCTCTGTGAGAGATTCCGGAGAGCACTTCAGAATTTGACATTGTGTTTGATAATTTATAGAGCACAGTTTATATTTAACTGTAGACATACTAATCCAGGGAAAAAGAGTAGTGTATTTTTAGAATCCTTTTTTTATTGTCTGTGCTTGTCATCACCCAACTACTGAAAGAAGTGCTTGCAAATGTAAATGCTCAGATAGAAATTGAGTTTAATTTCCATCGTTAGTCTTTGCTAAGTGCAAAAGTGAGTATTACATGTGTGATGCTCTCTGAGGTGATCAAGGAGCTTTGCAGCCATATGTAGCTGATGCGGCTGCTGGCGGAGCCACGTTCTCCTCCAGCATTTTCAGCACCAGGCTGGACCAGGATGCCTGGGCTGAGAGCCTCCATGGCCAGGGTGCTTAGGTGATGTAGTAGTTTTAGTAGTGACAGTGTGACTTCTGTCACCAGCCTGTTTGAGGTGAAATGGATGGAAATGGATCCAGCTCCAGGTTTAAAGCGCCTGCCTGTGGCCGCTGTGTGTTGTAAGGAAAGTGTAGCCAATAGAGGACAGTAACTTGGTTCCTTTGACTTTTTCAGTACTCAAGCATTAGTTCATGTGTGTTTAGGCTCTTAGACATCAGCAGGGGGAAATGTCCTAATACTGGATGTTGTATTTCCAGTTACTTTTTGACATGTAAGTGAAATGTCATTTGCAGGGCTTGGAGTCAGGACAGCTGGGGTGGTCTGTGTTCCCCCCTGTCCCCAAGCACCAGAACCTGTACAGGGACTGAGCTTTGCAGGGCTCCCATTGCGTGCTTCAGCAGAATTGTTTTTACCAGGAGATTGGTATCCATAATGTCTGCTCAGCTTTTTAACAGGAGTTTTGGTACATTTTTAATTTCTTGCTGTTCAGGGTATGTTTGTTAATTTACATTTATTAAAGAAGGTGTTTGGTTTGGCCCATGGCATGCTTCTCTTCTGTAGTACAGAGATTAATGGTTTGTCTAGGATAGAACATAAGGATCTGTTAGCCTGACCTATGACAGACATGTACGTGATGTTTGTCCTTTACTCATGAAGAATATATTCCTAATCTAATATGTCTTTGAGTTTAGCATAGATGCTTTCATGCATGAGATTATTTGAATTTAAGCATTACTGAGATACTTATCCCATGCAGTATGGTAAAACTTATGCTCATTTAAGCCATTTTGTAGGTAGTTTTGTGTAGACCATCTGAGTAAACAGCTAACTCTGTTCTCTCAAAGGTGATTTCTGATTTTTCTGCTCCCAGAAGCTTCTCAAACTTAAAATTTCTATTATCTGCTCACTATCTTTAAGATGGTGATGGCATATTAATTTCAGTAATTCTTTGTAACTTTATCCACCATAAGTATGTTACAGAAGTAAGAATGCTTGTTTTATGAGAAGGTTATTTCCATAAGCAATGTTAGTGTGATACAGAGCTGTAGACTAGCAGGTGAATTGTGGAAAAGATGTAAATTTGTTTTTTATTTTTAATCTGGTGAAGTTTTAAGAGAAATGCTGATAGCTTGCAGCAGGCAAACATTTCTAATGATGGAGATAGGACTTAGCTGAACATCACAGTTTCTATTTTCGGGTCTGTCTCGCTTAGACCTGCAAGCTGCAGTATCCATAGAGATGCTGTTGCCAGCAGTTGAGATGTACACATGTTGATTAGTGTTTCCTAATTACATTTAGCAGTGTGTCTTCATTAACATCCTGTTGAGGACAGAGCATTAAAACATCTAGGTTGGGTCATGTGTTTCACTAAGCCATCCATTCCTGCCTAATACAAGCCTGGCTTTGCATGAAAAATACATGGGCAACATTTTCAGAAGAGCTTATGGCTTAGGAGCTGAAATCCTATTGCAGTGAACTTTAATGAATATTAAATTGCTTAAGGGCTTCTGAAAATTGTAGCTTTTTGTTTCTAGAACTTCAGTAGAAATAACAGCAGTGGGGGGTTGGATGTTCCTAGGCTTCACGGAGAGCCTGCACTGTCCTTGCTTTGCTTTGCCTTCTGGTAAGTAGATGTTTTTAGGTTTCAGTGTGGCTCATAACACAGGTTTCACTTACTAAACTCTGGGGTTGCAAATGATTCTAGATTATTTTCTTAAAAGGAAAAAAGCATAAAGTGGAATTGTGACAGGTCTACAGCAGCTGAAGACTTGCAGCTGTCTGCTTCTTTCATGAACGTGTACGTCCCCGTGGGAATCTGTGCGTCAGTACACAGTGCTACATACATATTCCCAAGTCAGTAATAGAATTCAGTTACAGATTAGCAATATATAACTCAGTAATAGTCAGTAAACCAAACAAGTAAGTAGTGATTAGGAAACAAAACTGAGCTAAAAATAAAATTCAGAAAGTAACCAGAAATATAAAAAGACTCTCAATTTCCTTTGCTTTCATTTCAGTGTATTTTTAGGCTGCATGTCCTTTAGACTGAGAATCTGTCTTAAGTGTTGATCTCTGCCATGTTCTTACTGTCTAATATGTAGGCTTTTGAGAGACCCTCTTCAGTATTTTGAGTTTTCCTCATGACCTTAATGTTTTTGGTGGTATATCTGTTTTTTATCACCCTGTTAATACTGATTTCAGACATGGTTTCTGTTAGTCACAGTCTCTTTTTTTCAAGAGGGACAATGCAGTCACTGGGAGACCTCTTGCCTTTGTGGTATCTAATATCTGCAGCCCATGGAGAAAGAAGATGGTTTCATCAAATTTTGGCTTGGAGTGTCAATCAATGAGCTCTTTTTGCTGAGACTTGATTTTTTTTTTATTTCTTTAGCCTTCGTATGCATCTTGAGAGAGCAAGTAGTAGCCTCAGTGAAAAGACAGGAGGGAATAAGAGGCAATCTGGAATGATGAAATTACTAAAATAAAGCCCTTGTAAAATTTTAGGCACAGGGTTGCCTGGTATGAATTTGGCAGAAGTAGAAGTGCGATTGAAGAAGAAATAGATGTTCCTTCAGAAGTGAAAGCCTGACCATGTTGTCTTTATTTCAGTCCAAAAATAGTGCAGCCCTATGAGCAGAGGCGGCGGGTGACCCCCGGAGACGGGAGTGGGCAGGAGCCACTGGTGGCCTGTCCCAGGACAGAAGTAGGACACATCCCTGCCACCAGCCTCTGCTGCAGTCCGTGGTCTGTGGATCCAAGTGGTTTTTAACCTGAGCTGGTTGGGTCCCCCATCTAATAGACAGGACACATCCATTTTCCTCTCCTGGTGTTTTCGGTGATGGCTTTCTCCAAAGCTGTGTTCCAGAGTGGTGTTTGAATGCTGTGAAATCAAGGCTATGTTTTCTCACTTCTTCTTATATGAATTGTGTTTAATGGTAGAAATTATCATAAACTCTGGTGAAACCATTCTAAATAAAGTAGGGGATAACTGGCTGGCATTCCAAAAGTCAGTTTGTTTTAATGAAAAAGACAAACCTGATCCAGGGACAGAAGGAAACTTCTGTGCCCATCACCTATTACACCACTTTCTTCCCTACTATCTCCCAAGTGCTGTTGCTGTGGACTTCTATAAGATACTGGGAGAACACTGAAGAATAGAGCCAAACACCTCTGAGGTTTTCAGCAGGCATAGTTACTTGAGAATCTTGGCAAGAGGCAAAGAAAAAGCTGGAAATAGTTGAAGGTAAAGTTCAGTAGAAGTTCATAAAGCATCTCACATTTTGTGAGCTGAGGTAGTACTCAACACAGAATTATAACTATATTCTGCTTCTGGACAAACGTTGTTGTCCTTATAAGTGTGCTGTGCTTCCCAGAAACTGCTGTGCATGGAGTGCTTGTCTGTGCACCTGCTCCCCAGTCCTGTGTGTGTTTCCTCTGAGCTTTGCAAGTGCTGAGCTGTATGAATGATAATTGTAGTTCTCCTCCTCCAATTTCTTACCCCCAGAGTACCTGCAGGAAGAGTAAGAGATTATGCAAAGTATGTGATATGGTGTCTTTGTTCCTATCTTTAGTGTAGTTATTGGATGTGTAGTTCCAAGAGTGTTTTCCCCTACTGCTCAACTAGTAGCTATTGATATTGAAATAGTTGCAACTTATTTTGGTGTATAATTTTTGCTCCCTACTCATTCCCTTTTGTTCTTAAAATCAAACACAAAACTGTAGAGCCCATATACTTTGTGGGAAGAGAAGACATCTGAAACTCTCAAAAAAAAAAAACCTGTAGTTTGGTGCATCATTATTATACTGGTTTTCTTTTTGAAAAGGTTTTTAGGAGTTGTACCTTATCAGTGGGCCAGGTTTGAGGGTAGGGTGGTGCATTTCAGGGCTGTCACAGCTTCCTGTGTAACTTCAGCAGTTTGCCTAGATACTTTCATCTGGTTTAACTTTTTTTATTTCACCTCTGTGAAACCTGGAATAAAAAGTAACAGGTTTTGCCTGCTTTTTGTCACTGTGGTGGTAGAGCAGCAGTCCCTGCCTTACTGCCCATTTGTACAGCATAACTTGGTGCTGCCGTGGGTCATGTCCTTCAGGCACTGCTGTGATAAGTAATATTGCCAGCAAACTTTGCATTCATTTCACTGCAGATTGGGGACAGAATATTTTGGTTTAGCGTATTCATGCAAAAGCCTCTAATGGACTGGTTCAGGATAAATTTAGCTATTAAAGAATATAATTTTCTTTTATTTGAACTGAGGCTTGCATCTTAAAATGAATGCATTTGTTGTCTTCTCCATTTGGATCACTTTTGTGCTCTGTACAATTATTGTAGCACCCATAAATGTGAATTTGCTGAAAATGTTTGAATGCCATTTCAACCTGAGTGCAGCACACTCTGAAAGCAAGTTAAGACGGCTGTATCTGTGCCATGAGAGCCAGAGATTGCCAGTTTTCTTAGCTGAGACTTTCAGCTGTTTCTATATTTAAAATATTAAATGTGACTTTTACTCCAAAGAAGGTAAAGATGTAGCATGTAAAAGTGTGTGTGAGTGGGGAACATGTCAAAATACGGAGGGTTAGATAATGATTTGTTTCTGGGGTGTTGGATTTGCCTCCAGGCAGATAGACTAAAAAGTTTCATTTTCCTCCTTTATTTCATGTTCATGATGTATTTATTAGGTAAATAATAGCAAAGTCTAGTTGTGCAGTACATAAGTTTTAATAAAAATGTAATTGACAGTGAAATTTGACAGTTGTTACAGTTAAGAGAATCTGTAGTGGAGCTGCACACAGAGCATCGTTTGCTGCTCCTGAGGTCACTTTAGAAAGAAGCCCACGTGTGGTCCAGGTGCACCTGCTTCTTGCTCTGGCTGCCGTTGTGGTTTTTGAACCAAGGAAGGCTTAAAATCACTTTATGTTCTTTTCCTTTAACACTCTGACGGGAAGGTGGCATGATGTGTCCTGAACATTCTGTGATCCAGTGCCTCATTCTGCAAAAATGTGCTAAATCCCCATGCTCACTCCCCAGTCCAAGCAAGTAGCAGTTTGGTGCATTTTAAACTGGGCTGGGGTTCCTGGGCTGGAGCAGGGCTGAGGGACCTGGATGTGTTTGTGTGTTCTGCTCCATGCCCATGGATCAGCCTCCTGGCTTTGGCGTGGCTGTTCGTGGCTCAGCAGATGGCAAGGCTGTGCATGGACTGGTCAGGCAGCCCCTGTAAATGGGGTTTTTCTCACCTGCAGAAAAGTTCTAGGGGAACAGACTTTTGTACTGTGCTGACTTCCATTCAAAAGAGCAGATATGCAGGGAGTTAAAGCCTGTTCCTCATTGTATGAGGGAAACCTTTGTGAATCTACATTTATTTTCTTTGAGAGGTTTTGTTTGTTTCTTCTTTTGTCATCGTTTTTCACGAGATGGCTGTGGGACCTCTGCCATGGCACCATTTGTTTTCACTTGTAAAAGCAAACAACTTGCAATGCTAATTAAAGAGCTTTTTTAGATAAAGTAAGAGCTTTGCATTATTTATCTAAATTCTTTTTTATGGGAGAATGTTCTGAGTTTGTTCATTAATGAACACTTAGAAATAATATAAAATTAGACCTCATGAATTCTTCATGAGGTGTAATTTGCCATGATCTTTTTTCTTGGCATTTAGGTGCTGTGAACAGTTCATTATTCATAGCTAACTTTTTTGACTTCCGAGTCCTCAAAATGGATATGTCTGCATGAATTTTCTGGGGTTTAGAATTATTTTCTGATTTTGACTTTAGGAGAAGATTGTTTCTGGTGTGTTTAGAAACACTTCTCTTTAGTGCCTATAAATAACACTTATTCTTAAGATTTTTAATTGTGGTTTTTTTTAATACATCCAAATTAGTTTCTGTTTATTGTGGACTATGGTCAGTGGAGTATACATAATTCAGATAGCAAGAATGGGTACTGCCTATTTGCTGAATGCAAGCCCCTTTTGCTGTACATATGTGAAAGCCTCAGTTCAACATGCAGACCTTCTTTTAGACTGCTGAGAAGGAATTTTGTAAATATAAAAAATGTATATTTACATTTACCAAGCCATTGGCTATTGCTTATGCATGCACTAGGGAGATAAGACTGTCTTAGTGTGTGGGTAGTTTTCCAAATGATTCATTAACTGTGCTTTGTAATGGTAGATGGATGTCACACATTTACTGTAATAAGTGAAGATTAGTGTCAGTTACTCCAGCTTGTAATAGTTGGTAATTGTAATAGTTCTGTTTATACATACAGGTATTTTTTGCGTTATTGTTGGAGCTAATATTTTAGCAGGAATAAATTGAAATTAGTTGAATTAATTGAAAAAACAATGGAGATGTGATGGAAGTATTTCTGAAACATTAGTAATGTAGGAGTAGCTCTAATGGGTCTTTGTGGCTGATACTCTGTGGGAGAGGTTTATACCAAGCCTTTTGGTAAGCAGTGTTTTGCAAAACACTGGCAAAGCTTATGTTGTCTTCCCCAAAGCATTTATTTGTGAAATCTGTCAAACTGAAATACCTCATACTTTGCTGGTACATTACCATAGTGAGAAAAGTAGTACACCAGGAAATGGTCATTCTTTTCAAGGCAGCAGTCTGATGAAATACATGGACAATTTGAAACATGTGACTTACAGAATCAATGTTGAAATTCCACCACAGATAGTATATGTCAGCCTTACAATATTCAGATTATTGGTGGCTAAATGATCAAATGTCTATTAGCAATAACTGCAGTTTATTCCTCAAAGATGCTATTACCCTATATGTAGAGTATCATGTTGCAGTATTGGGAGTTTGGCAAGTTATTGCCCCCCAAAAATAAGATGCCTCTTTATACCAGTAGCATGTGAATGTCATCACACATGACATTTGCGCTGTAATGTTTCAGGACCGGTAGTAACTGCCTAAATTGGGTCAGAAAAGGTCTACAAAAAGAGATGTTGCTCAGAGCACAGATATTGCTAAATTTACTTGCTTATGGAGGATTAAGAATAACTTCAGGTATAGCAGTGTTTTTTTTTAAAAAATTAACATAGGTGTTAAGTCACTCTTGAATTTTCAACATTTGTTTTGCCTATATCCAGGTAAACCCTTGATGAGTTAGGCAGACTTACAGCTTTCTTTGCTATTTTGGTAGAATTTAATTGCAGCCCAGTACTTTTCTGTATTTAAAAAAAGTTATTACCAGTAATTAAAACACAGTAAGTTAACTGTGTGCCCTAGAAACTGGAGTATTAATTTTAAAAATATTAATATTGTGATACAGGTATTGAATTAAAAATTTAAATCTTAGTGTTGTGGGTAGAGGAAAAAAACATACAGCAACTGTCATGTTGAAATCTATTTGAATAAATAATATTCCTCTTATGTAATGTGCTGACTGATGTGGAATCAACAGCTACTTAATATTAAAAACGGTGCTTGACAATAAACATCCCAGTGCATGCACACTGAACTCTGCCCGGGGTTTGAGCTTCAGACGTCTGGGAAGGAGAGCCAGGGCTTTACCTTTTGGTTCCCATTAATAATGTGAGTTTCTACTCATGGCAGGAGTCAGTATGCACACCTAAAAGGTTATTCCTTTGTGCCTGTGAGAGCTTCGAAGGCAAGCTCTGCTACAGAACTGCTTTTGCACAGAAATCACTCTGTAAATGGAGACTTAAAATTATGCAGTAAAAAAAAATAAAAATCTGAAGTCCTTTATCAGAAATGCTTTCTGTAATTCTTCAACATTTCTCTCCATCCATTTTCTTTTTTTTAATATGTATGTAGCAAATGGATTTTCAGTAACCTGCGACTTGGCAATAATATGAAGGGCAAATAAGTGCCTTGGCTTTCCGTTCTACTATTAAAAAATCAGGAAAACCTAATTGGAGTTGAGAGTAACTAGGAAGAAAACCTGGCACCTGGTGCAAAATTAGTTTATGCCAAGATACTTTGAAGTATATGAGGAAATGTACTTGCTTAGGAACAGATTTTTACCGAGCAGCTTACTCTTAATGTTCTGAATGTGTTAAATGTCTTGGGTTGAATTCTGTTCCTTTGCTTGGTGGGGAAAGTATGAATGCTGAAAATTTAACTAAAAAGATTTTGCAAAATGCCTAAGTAGGACACCAACCAGTTAGGAATTTTGTTTTCTTTCACAGATTTTAAAAGATCCGGGGTTATTGTCTACCGCGGGGAACTATAGATAGCTTTTGAGTCTGTTGCTAATAATAGATGATGTACCTTGTGCTGAAGTCCTGCTTCTGCTGAAACTGAAACCAGAGGTGTGGTGTCCCTGCCGGCTCCTGGGGGGGCAGGATCAGTCCCTAAAACTGCAGCTTATCTTGTGGGCTTTTACGTTGGGAAGAATATGGTCCGGTGATGTAAAGGCGGGCGGGAAGCTGCCGTTAACCATGTCAGCTGCTTCACTCATCCTCTGACTGTGCCTTGGCGTCGGAACTGGGATTTTTTCCCCCAAATTTCAGCCGTAGGAGCGGGCTGTGCTGAGCGGGAGCGCGGCCGCCTTGGGGTGCGAACCCCGGCCCCTCAGCAGCTGCTGGCGGAGCTCGGAGCCGTGGGGTCGCGGAGGTGCGGAGATCAAAGGATGATCTTCCAGCTGGAATCCCGAGCTAAACAGATTTAGCAGCATCTGAAGCGTTTAAGTAGTACGTGTGAGTAAATACATGGGTGGAATTAGCTTGGAGAAGGGAAGGAAGTATGGCCGATGCCGGGTAGAAGGGGGAATCTTGAAGGAAGAGCGTGTGGGGCTGGCACAGCTTGGCCAAGGATGCCAGCAGTACTTGGTGCCACGTGGCTGGTAAAATTGGCAGGGGGATTCTGGTTTGGATGTGCCCATGTCTTTCAAGAAGTGACTATTTTTGTGCAGTTTATTTTCAAAGTGATTCTGCTGTGTGGTTTTAAGGCATTTCTGTTAAGCACAATGTGGCAGGGCTTCTTTTTATTTAAAAGCTGTTAAACCAACTAGCTATTCCTGGGTTTGATAATAAAAATAATGGTAATTCAAAACTTACTTCCATTGATAAAAAAGAGGGTTATTTCCTAAATGAGGCATTAAACTAACACTGAAGCATTTCAATTAAAAAAAAGACATGGCCAGAATATAACCTATTTAGACTCTGAGCCACCGTCATGCAGTTCATTTTAGAATAGACACCCTTTTTGGGGGGGGGGGTGTCCCCATCCTCCTGAATTACAGGCCTAATTTGTCACAATATGTACCTCCCTGGATTTAAAAAAGATAGCAAATTAAGTCTTGAGTAATTATAATAATTACAGGATCGGCAGAATACCAGATTCAGAGTGTGTGATGCCTTAGCCCTCTGTTGTCCCGTGCTTGTCACTGTCCCTGGGCAGTGGAATCTCCTGCCTGGGGCAGCAGTTTGCATCACTGACTCTCTGGTGGAGGGAAGCTGAGCCCATCTGAGGGATGATCTTCGATTCCAGTGAAGCTGCACATCACAAACCTCACAGCAGGCAGCAGAAGCCACCATTTGTATTGCTTTAATTTATCCAGAATTGAGGCTAGCTTGTCCCTTCCTTTGGCAGCACTGGGGACAGTGAAGACTGGCTAGAACCCACAGTAGAGGCAAATTATATAGAAAAAGCTTGAAGTACCCAGGTTTTTCTGCTTCCTTTGTCTGCCTGTGCGGTTTTAGGATGAAAACTTGTGTGCTGTAGATAAACATGCAGGCAGCTTTGCTCATGTGACGGGTGACACTAGTGACAATGGGGCCACTGTCCTGCAACACACTTTAAGCTGGATTCTTATTTGTCATTTTTTGGAAAGGTCTATTTAAGTCTCTTCCATGAAAACTGGAGATTTGTGTTTCACGATAAATGTGCTTGTTATAATTGCAGCCTTCACCTGTGCCTGATAGCCTTACTTTGATTAAATCTTTCTGATTATAGTAAATATCTGAAAACCTTTGTATCTGTGAAGATTGCAAATCCAGGGCTTTATTATTTAAAAAGGTGTCAGTTCGTTAGTGGAAAATACAGGTGGAGAATATAGGTCATCACTGGAACCAGTCAATGGTATGTCTTGGGACACCAAGTTTATTAATTGAAGGCAAGCTGAGTGACAACATGGTGCAGATTGACTGTGCCTGGTTAATGTTGTTGTCATTGCACTCTGTGATACAGTTATTAAATAGGTAAAATATTTTACCTTTTCATATAGAGCCATACACTTACTTCATCTGATTTAATGGAACTATAATTTTAATTATGATTATTACCTTAAATTATAATTAAATTTATGTGGTTTAAATTTACATTTGTGAAAATGGCTGCGTGATGAAAGCAGAAATCAGCTTCGCATTAACAAAAAAAGGTTTTTTTTAACTGCATCTTAGTATATGCTCACAGCCAAAGACTAGCATGACCTACTTTGCAACAATAACAGAGGAATCAAGCCGGGTTTTTTTGTTGAAGTATCTAAATTGGCCATGAATGCTACCTACTCATTCGTTTGTGAGTATCTTTAAAAATAGCTATTGTATCTATGAAACTTAAGGGTGTTTTTTTCCCCTTTTCTCTTATTTTGCTGTAGATAATTAGCACCATGGAGCCTCAGGTGTCGAATGGCCCTACTTCCAATACAACCAATGGACCCTCCAGCAACAGTAGAAACTGCCCTTCCCCCATGCAGACAGGGGCTGCTACAGATGACAGCAAAACCAACCTCATAGTCAACTATTTACCCCAGAACATGACCCAGGAGGAGTTCAGGAGTCTCTTCGGGAGCATTGGTGAAATCGAATCCTGCAAGCTCGTGAGAGACAAAATCACAGGTAAGGGCTTCACGTTGTGGGTTTTGCCTGGTGAGGGTCAGCTTGTGTTTGGGGTCAGCAGAGCCTTGGTGCTGCTGTATCGCAAGTGCTAACACAGGGAATGCAGCAGATGCAGTGCTTAACTTCAGGGACAGGCTTTTTGTTTTCTGTGCTGCACGCTGGATCTAGGGGGGCTAAGAAGCCCCTTATCTCTCAGCATCTACAGATGTGGGGGAGAAGTCTGAACATTGCCAGTCTGCGTGGTGTTAGACCCTGGGCAGCTTCTTGCAGGAGAGCTTAGGCAGTGGCCTTGCTTTCCTCTTCATTCTCATTTTTGTTTAACATGGATTTGTCTGAATGCCTTGAGCCAGCTGACGGTTCCTAATTCTGACTCTGCCATTTGAGCTTCACCAAACTCTCATTAATTTCAGCCTGTTTAAGAATACTCTAAAGTAAAGTGGGTTCTGCATGTCCATCAGAGCTTATTGGCCATGGTGTTCTGGAACAGTAGTGGGCTATACTTGAGGCACAATGCTCTGGATTTCATTCAGATGTCTCTAAATAATAGTTAATTAACTCTGGTCCCCAAAAACATTTTAGTTTGCAGGGATCCTTTTTCATATGAAGTAGCAGCCATTGGTAGGTGCCTTCAGAACAGAAACCTCCCATGTCATTTGCTGCCTCAACAAGGAGAGGTCTGCACTGTCACTAGAGGAGGTGTGGATGGGTGCTTATGCACCTGGCCTAATCCACATCCTTGTTGCTGCAGCCAGGAATCCACTGGTGCACAAGATGGGCTGAACAATCAGCTTTTATAGGTTAGTTTTCTAGGTTGTGTGTCTACTCACACCGTAGGTGGGAGCAGCTGAAATTCACTGCTGTTCAGTGCATCACCAGTGCTGTTATGTTTAGCACAGAGAGCAGCAGCCTTGGGAGGGAAAGGGTTCCAAAAAAGGAGTCAGCTCCCCTCAGAGGCTCTCCTGGCAACTTGGGGGTGGGCTCTGTGGGAAGAGGCACCATGGGAAGATGAGGAATTAAAATGCAAATCTTCGTACCTGCTTCTATAACATCCTGGCAGCCATTGTACTGGCAGCATTAGCATGATCTGCTTAGTGCTTTTCAACATGCAATGTTTCTTTTTTGTTTACTTCCCAACACACAGCAATGCTCTGGTTGAGCACAAGGCACATAACAAATGGCAGTAGCTGCAGGGCAGCTTGAGTCCTCACAAGTGTAGTCCAGCAGAGCTTTCTTTAGCACGTTGACCATGATGTATCTATTGCAGTAAATCTTCTGATTTGCCCACAGCTTTGGGTGTTCTGAAAAGAAGATTGAAAAATGGAATTGACTTTTATTTACTTTGGTTTTTTTCTACAGGCCTTTGTTTTTCTTCTAGGCTGAAAATAATCTGAAAAATTTAACTGCAGGTTAGTTCAGTTATTTCAGGCAGCAGTGAAACCTTCCTCTACAGGAGTCCAGGGTGCCTAGCTTGAATTTTCATCTTGTGCTTCATGAGCTTTTACTACTTACTCTATCCCTCAAATTCATGATGTTCTTACAATATATTTTCAAGACTTAGGATATTCAGTGTTGTTTTCATAGGGAATGTCTTTGGACAGAGAGCCATTACTTCATCAGCAAGGAAACAGTATTCTTTTTGTTTCATTCCATCTCCAGGCTTTTGTCTTTCTGTTTGAAGATATGAGAAATTTGCTATATGATCTTCTGACACATTCTTGGGTAGTTTTTTTGCCTATGCTTTTTCTTTGCATACAAGGTGCATAAATCTTTGATCACTAAAATACTTTAAAGGAACCTTTCTTTTAAAAAAAACTTGCGCAGATACCTTGAGGACATCACCCCTAGGTGTTGTTTTAAGAGGTGATACAAGTATGAAAGAGCCATATTTGAAAAAAGAAATTGGGCTCCAAATTATCTGTGCTGTTTTTGAAAACAGAATTTCATCTGCCAAGGTTTTCAGGCCTGTTATCAAGGCATTGTGCAACATTACTGAATTTGAGGATGCATATTCATTCCTCACATTGAATTCAGAGTTAGTAAATCAAATTCAGTCCTCTGCCAGAAGCAGTTCATGTTTTTGAGGTTCTTAGAACATGGAGAGTAACAAAATGGAAATGCACTGAGGTCATACCCTGCACATCTTTCTGGATCATCATGTAAGCATGTTCTTTATTAGGCCTCTGGACTGGTTTTTTTGGGAGGGGAGGCTATGCCAGTAGGCTGCAAGAGGAATGGCTGGCTTTTCAGGGGTTCTTTGCTTTTTCCTTATTAAAAATCAATAGAAGTATTTTTTTCTGACAGTGAAAGCTATATTGAAAAAAAAAACAGTGAATTCTTAAGCTACTGCTTTAGCAGTGAAGATGTGAAACAGTTTAGATTTTGCCTGCTTTTGGACTTTTCATTGTTTCTGTTGAAAATTTTGTGGCTGTAATACATCTAAGCTAAGCATGCTCTGTTTCATTATGCCTTTAAAAAATGTGCTGTTCTTTCTGTTAAAAGTCTGGTTTGTCTTCATATATTGTAAGTTTGCTTCCTTCTTGCTGGGCTGAATTATCTGGCAAATCAAAAAAAGTCAGAATAAAAAGCTGTAGAGAAAGCTTGCTTCAAGGAAAATAGAAAAAGGTCATAAACCAAATCATGATTAAATAGTTCTCCTGGCAAAACCATAGTAGAAAATCTCAAATGTATTTCTGAAGCTAGGTAGCATTGAATTGGCTCATGTAAAAGATTCTATTTCCCTTGTCAAGGAGCTGCAAAGTTGTGGGGTTTTTTTAGGATAATGTTGAGTCTTCTGCAATGTTTTTTTCAAGGAGTTAAAAGGTAGAGAAAGTCTTTTTAAACATACTGGATCTCTCCAATAAAATTCATAACCTGAACTCTTTTATTCATTTTAAATTTGGTTAAACAATGACAGGAGTAGTCATCTGCTCCAAGTCTTTTTGCAGTCTTAGAACAGTAGTAGGAGTTTTTAATAAAATTGGTTGATGAAGTTGCCCCCTCGCTTTGGGAAGGCACATGTTAAAACAAGCATATTCCTTTACTAAAAAACTATGCTAATTTGGTAGTACACCGCACTGAGTTGAATAGGAATGACAGCTTCTAAGACAGCCTTTAATTTGGTATTCAAAACCAAAATCGTAAACTTGGGTTTTGTTTGGTAGCTTCTCAGAACAGGCAGGATATACAGTAGCATTTTTTAAAGATGCTAATGACTTGAGAGAGGAGATGGAAGTCAGGCATACATTTTAATTATGGGGGAGGGGTTGAAATAGAAAAAATGGTTTGGGGTTTTTTTTTTTCCACTGCAGAGATTTTAAGGGAATGAGACAAGGAAAAACAAGATTGAAGGTAGTTGCCTTCATTTGGCAGGGTGTTTAATAAAAGCAGAACTTGTGGTTGTAAAGTGTGCTTATTAAATTCTTCATTTACACTACCTAATTAATTCTAGCATTTTAAATTAACAGTGAAACTGGTCCCTGCTGTACCATTTCATAGCTGCAGCATATTTCGTCCAACAACCCAGTTGTTCAGGTTTAATCAGCTGCGCTCAAAAAATGAGAAGGAACTTGGGTTAAAAAAAAACCCAGCTAAGTGGCATAAACATTTTAGAACAGCATTAGATGAGAGGAGGTGACTTCAGGGAGGAAACCTATGGCTTCAGATGGATGTGAGAGAGGCTCAGCACCAACCAGAAATGCTAAGCTAGAAAGTGTTGCAGATGCTCTTTATTTCTTACTTTGTCTGAAGAAAACCAGTGACAAATATCTTCATCGCTTGAGGGAGAGGGCTTGAATTCATGGGAATTTTCAGAGAAGAAATGCTGAACTTGTTTTGTCCTGTGTTTGCAAACAAAAGATCCAGTCAGTGTAGTGTCCGTCAGATACTGTAAGAGCTGCTGGCCCTCTGAGTTGTCCTTGTTGACATAGTTTGTGTGTGGGAGAAGGAGATGTTTGTTACTAATTTTTTAATTCATTTGGTAGCTTTTTTCCCCTTTTTTTTGTTGTTTCTCTGTAACCTACCCAAGAACTTACCTCTTTGTATCTTCAGATGATTGTTATCCAAAAATCTTTGGCTTGCAAATCTTTCACATCTTCAAATGATCCAGGAGCACTGGATATTTATTGATACAAGATTTCTGTGCATCCCTTAAGTTATGGCAGGGTTTGCATAATTCTACTGTGTGGTACAATTTGATGTTCTTTGCATGTATAATCAGGAACTTTGTTGTTCCTCTGCCCAGAATGTAACTGTTGGTTTTGGGGTTTTTTAATTGTTCTTTTTTGAATTTGCAATTCCTTTAAGAGTATGTACAAAGATTGAAGCCTTTCACTTTAGTTTCAGGAATTTATAATATTACTGATGCAGGTTTAGATTAAAACTGCAGTTGAGAAATAATCATGGCATTGTAAGTATAATTTAAATATCAATGAGTGAAAAGGAGAGATGGAAATACTGAGTGCTTTACCTGTAGCCTTCTCTAAAAGTTAAGGATTGTCCACTCCTTACTCCTTGGGATGTTCAAGCATAGGATCCAAGAACCAAAACCTACTAAAATGGCAGAATCAGAATTCATGCAGTATTATGATAGTACAGGAAGGTATTTTTCACATGAGAAGTGTGCAGTGCTCGTTCCTCTGTGGAAACCAATAAATTGTTGACCTGGGAAGACTGTTCTGCTCCTTCAATCCATAAGTTTGTCCACACTGAGTTTGGTATTATGTGCCGTCTAGAAAAAGATGTTTCCAACTTTCCTGTAAAATAAGAAGCCCATATTGAAAAGCTGCTGCTGTAAAAAGCAAAGACCCAGATTTTATTTAACCAAATGATGGGGAACTAGTGTGTTTCTATCTAGAACACACTGTTCAGAGCTGCAAGTTTGCAGTTTGCTGAAATTTGGAGCTTAATTAAGCAGCCTTAATTTCAGCATCTGCATTTGGAAAGCAAGGGATGGAGAAGGTCTGTATCCTCAGGAGCAGAAGCCATTAATTGCACACTGGTGATGCCCAGGGAGGCAGGAGAGAAGGCAGGCAGGAATGGTTGTGTTCTCCAGGAGGGAATTTCTGGGGTCTAATGGCAGATGTGCAGTAGCAGGAAAACACTGAAGCTTTCCCTGGTAAGCAGACATCACCTAGTATTGGCCCAGTGTTGGCAGCAGCCAAATTTTTGTGTATTTTAATTGGAGGTTTTGAGGCACGGTAGAGTAGATAACCAGGAGGTCCCGGTGGGTCAAAGGAGGACTCTGGAATTGCATCATAATGTAAAGAGACAAAGCAAAAATGAGACTAATGGCTGAATTTAGTTCTAGGGAACAGGCCTTTGGTAAGGCAGTTTGTGACAATAGGTGACTATTGCATGGTTGTCTGCAGGTGAAACACTTAAGCTGGAAATTGCAGAGATATTAGTGAAATTGTGCTGCTTTGTCAAGGGGAGAAAAGATTTATTTTTATTTAAGGGAAATAGTTCACAGCTATTTATGCTTAGAAGCTGCAGATAGAACATGTATTCACTAAAAAATTCACATCCAAAGGCTGGCGGTGTTTCATCTATCTTTTCTTTAATAATTTTGTCAAATGGTGTGCCAAAAGTGTCCTGTGGAAAGAAAAAAAGCTCCATCTGCAGATTAATATAGTTTACAGTAAAACCCAGCTTTAAGGTACCTGATCTAACTGAAAGTCTAACCTGAGCATAAACTACTTCTGCATTTGATGTCCAGTTCACTGATTGTGCTTTGGAAGTGCCTTCCATTTGGAGATATTCCTGGTTCCAGCGGTTTTCCCCACGTAAAATACATTAAACAGATAGGATTATAGGATGCACGGATTATGTTAGATAAGACTTATAAACTCTTTAGAAAGTATGTAAACACTCATGCCTCATAGCGTAAGCCCACCTAATAACAGGGTTTAGGAGAAAAATACCTTGTAGAGGTAGTTTATTCCCTTGTTGACTTGGAAGGGGGTTTTAGTAATTCTCTGTAAAGCAGTGGTAACTAGTCATTGATCTCTGATCATTTATTTGGCACAGATCTTGTTGCACTTAGTGTTAGCAGCAATTTCATTGCTCTGGTAGAAGAGGAGAATTAATACAGTCTTTCAGAACAGGGGGGAAAATGCTTTCATGCAGTGATGTTCACCATAAATTGAATATATATTTCTGGCATTTGGCTTGATTGCATTTAAAGGCCATATTTAGTGGTGCCCCTCAAATTGATTGTAAGAGAATCTCTGTAAGAAGCAATGGAGTTCTTGCATTTGACTTCCTTGAAAGCAAAATACTTGGTATTTGCTGAAATAGGAAAAATATTTATACAGCCAAGTACTCAGCTAGGGTTCTTTTGTCTGAAAAAATAATACCAAATTAAGTGAATTGCCTTAGGTTTTTCAGGAACTGACTGTACGTTGGCCCCACTGAATTTATTAGGTAAAGGAAATTTGTATGGAAGTTACTTCTTTCTGTTGAATGCATAGACAAATGCAGTGAGGAAAGAGTGGTCAGAGCAGTGTTAGTGCAGCTGAAAGTCAAGTGCCCAGAGAAGCAGAAGTCTAAGATAATGTAGTTTGAAACTGAAAAGAAAAAATTTTCTGCTCATCAGATGGAATACAGACTATGCTTTATTTTTTCATTTTATGCAGAGAATGAAATATTAAAAGATATGGAAAACCAGACATGTTTCAGAGTCTTTTAAATTTGAAATCTAGAATTATTTTTAAAGGACTAAATATATGGCTCTGGATGTTATTAAAGACCTTTGATAAATTGATCTTAATTTCATAGCCTAGTTATTTTTACAGCTTATTTCCTGAAGTATATTCTGTTCTGGAGCAGAGATAAACGTAATTTCCATGTTGCATATCCTATTTTAAGGGCTGCAGATTGAAGACAATCCCCAAATATTGATTATTTTAATGAACATTTGCATTAAGTATCTGAACTTAGCACTGTGGGGGAGGAGACACAGAAATGGTAGCGAGTGTCTCGGTGCTAGATCTCGAAAATGTTTTTTTGTGTGGTTTGATGTCTGTGCTGAACGCTGAGGAAAATGGTCAAATTAGCATCCATCATTTTCTTTATCACTTCTCTGCAGTCGCCTGGTGCAGACTCTGTGCCGGCGAACAAAAGAATTTTGATTTCTTGATTATTGGAAAAAAGCAATTGAAATGAGTGTCGGGCAAATAGGCAGAGGGCAAGCAGGCATATGGCCCTTGTGCTGCAAAAGAGCTTTCTAATTAACTTCACTGGTTTCAATCCTGAGCTGCTTCTGCAGTGTATTAAATGCCTCTAATGCATATTTAGAGTATTCTTTGGTTTTTGCTGCTTGGTTTGAGTAAATACCATCACCTTCCCATCGAGCCCAGTGTGGAAGGATTACCAGGGTGATTTTTCTCAACAGCACAAGCACGCCTGCATCTCTGAGCTCATGACCTCCTGATACAAGGTTACTTGTGAGGCTTTCCAGTGTGTCTGCTGACCTCCTCCTCTGAGCCTTCTTTCCATCCCTCCTATCACCTGCATTGAGAAGCCATCTGCCAGGGAACAGCCAGTGAAACAGCTCTGCTGCAACCCTCTGTTGGTGGCACTCCACCCTTCACTTCTAGTGTTGTCTCTCCTTTTTGGATTATTCTGCTCCCTTCTCCAGAAGCCCAGACCCTGTGCTTCAGCGCTTTGCACAGCTGCTTCTCTCCGTAACTTTTTCTTTCCTTTTAGCCCAAGGAGAAATGGGAGGAAAGGAATGTGAGTGCCAGGAAAGCTTTGGGAGCCTGTCAGCCACTAACAAGGCACTGTCAGCTGAGGCAAGGTTCTGTGGGGCAGCAGCAGACAGCACACTCAGGTACCTGTCAGGGTTCCAAGGCTGATTTTCTCTGTTTCTCCATTCCCTGCTGCTCAAGGAGTTCTGCCCTCCAGCCACACCTATGAGCAGCACAGCTGTATGTGGCTGTCACCTCTGCCTGGTTCCCCTGTGCTTTTGCTACACAGCTTGTCCAGGAACAGAAGTGACCTGTGTAAAACCAGTCCAAATGCTTTGGAAAGTAATCTGCCTCCTGCTCTCCCTTTTCACAGGGCTAATTTTCACCAACACTGCATTTGGAGTTTCTTCTTGACTTTCAGAGGGTGTTCTGTAAACTCGTGACTGGGGTTACTTGACCTGCCTGCAGTAGCTCATTCTCTGAATCAGTGAGCCAGGGAGTCCTTGTCCCTTCTGTCTTGCAGAGCTGATCCATCATCAGCTGAGTTCCCCCTAGCAAGCTGTTTGTTTTCTCTTCAGCCAAAAGAGTTCTGCCAAGGTGACCTTCACCTTGGCTTCTGGGAATGGTCAGCGTGAGACCTTCACACCAGTATCGGGATCCGCTGCTCCTAGGAGTGTGAATGTCCTCAGCATTCCTGCCTCTCCTCTGTTTCCTGCTACCTCAGTTTGTGTGCAGTCCCTCAGCTGATCAAAGTCATCTTTCAATTTCCATCCTCTCAGAAGTTCAATCTCACTGCTTGGAAACTCAGGCCACCATTTTAAACTGACTTACAGTTAAAACTTCTTAACTTCTAATTTTGCTGTTAAACACAAGGATATATGGAGAGGGTGTTTTCTACACCCTTATCACTGCTCACCACTTGTTTTCTCCTGCATAAAACATGGTTTCTCTTGCTGCCTGAGCTGGGAGTCCAGCAGCCTTTGCGTGCAGCTCACTGGCAGTCCTGTGCTTACAGTCAGCACAGATAACCATCTCGGGAATCTGGGCTATTGGAAGTTGCTCTGATGCACAGTCTTTGCCAACAAATCTCTGGATTGCATCAGCATTCTCTTCATGTCCTGTGCTTCATTCCTGGAATATTCATTGATAGGGTACTGCAGCCTCTGACTTTTCAAACCATTTGTGATACAGCCTGAGTTTGGTTTGGGCTCTTCTGAATCTCTCCATGTCTATCAAGAAAGGTTTTGCTCAGGTACCGTGTTTCCCATTTCTGTCATGCCACTATCTCATGGTCACTCTACACTCTCATTCCTGCAAAATTCTTGTTCTGTGAAAAGAGAAGAGAGAAAGCAGGCATCATGGCCAGTCTGTTTATTTGGCTTTGCTCACTGGCGCTGCTTTGGCTGACTCACTGCTGCATGTTGCTGGATTCCTGAGCAGGATCCATCACTGACTTTGCAGATGTTGCTGCTTGTCCCTGCTAGGAATTGCAGTGCAAGTAACTGACTTGCAGGTGCTGCTGGAGGCAGGATATTGGACCAGGCAGATCTCATCTCTGCTCTGACACAGTTCTGCTGTTCTTATGACTCTCAGCATCTGTTTAATCAGTGGAATATATCAGCTTGAGGGGCAAAAAAACTGAACACTTTTTACTTTTATTCACAAGAACCTAAACTGCCTTTTTTTTTCCAGTTAGATGGTTTTCAAGGGGTGTTGCAAAAGCAGATGGGCAAAAAGCTGCATCATACTCACCTGCAAGCAAACAAATGGCAGCATTGCCAATGTGATTAATTGTTGCTGTACTAGAGGGACTGCTGTTCCTGCAGTACAGGCTCTAATCTCCCTGCTGCCCTAGTCAGATAATTGTGCTCACACACATTTGGAAGCACCTTAAGTTAGGTATCAACAGGCTTCCTTCCTCTTGCTGCAGAATTCTAGGACCCAAAAAATGAGGCTGCCTCCTCCATCCTGGGAAGCTGCTGGCTGGATAGAGGGGGTGTATTGACTTTCATGGCTATGAGGATGGTAGGTAGGGCATGAGAAGATAGGACATGTAAGAAGTATTCTCCAGCAGTTCCTTTTTTAGACTCCTCTGTTCTCCTACTTGCTGTATCTGTGTCATTTCTATTTACCAGTGCATCTTTTCCCAGTTTCTGTTTCTTTAAACATTTTCCTGCTCCAGAAGCCACTTTGTGTTAACCAAAAAAAAAAAAAAAAACCAAAAACCCAGCCCCAAACATGAACAGCTTGGGAGCTTGACTGGTAACATATTTTTCCCTTATGCTTTCTGCTGCATTGGAATAGCTGCTCTGGTGCCTTCATTTTGGTTGTTGGTAGTATTGTGGTACTCACTTGCTCCAGGTTAGGTATTTTGCCAAACTGGAAACGAAAGGAACAAGTTTGTTGACCACCTACCTGCTTAATATTTTGAAAAGCCTTTTATAAGAGTACTGTATCACAGAAATTGCACTGTTTTTAGTGGCGGTTAGCCAACAATGGCAGAAATCTGCCATCTTGAAAAGAGCAGAATTTTTATGCTGGAGAAAATTTACTGAGGAGCATATTCATGCTAATATTCTTCTCAAAAAAAATTACCTAGATTAAGTGATACAACTAAGTAGTATGTGCACCCAAAGTCATAATATTTTCTCCTTGAAGTGGGTTTCATTACTTTTGTTACCTGCAGGTACCTAAAAGGAATGTTTTAAACATTTGAAACCAAACTTAAATTCTTCTTCTTGATTTAAAATTCTTGGAAGTTCTGTCTTAAAGCTGAAACAAATTTATGATGAGGCTCCCTGCAGTCTATATATCGGTGCATAGCAAAATTTTTATAGGTAGCATGTTTTGGAATATGATGAAGTAGCTTTACCTTTCTCAGCATCTTTCCAGATGCTGTGTAAAGCCATCTACGTAAATCTAACTATTACAGATTAACCTTCGTAGCTGTCAGGTTGCAGCTTTTATTTATGTTTCTGCTGATCAGATTAAAAATGCTGCAGTCACGAGTTGTGTTGTTAATATTAAATTTTGTATTTCAGCCTGTAATAAATGACTTTCCTCTGTGCATTGGAAAAAGTGGTTAGTAGAGCTCAGAGTTTAATTAGTAGGCTGTTGATGAGACAGAACAGGTATTGAGAGTCATTGTTCTGAATTACTGTGAAATTTGTTAGTATTGTTATGGCTTTTGTTTTTTGCTGTTTGACAGAGGCTGAGGTACAAAACCTTAAATGTTGCTGAATTAAATCATTTAATGACAAAATTACCAGGGCCTTTTGAGTTTGCAGTCAAACAGGTTTCAGATATTGATGTTGCAGTATAATATTATGTCCCGCTTAATATGCTTGTTTTGCAAAACATACTCTTGTTTTTTTCCAGTTCTATGTTCCTCTGCCATTTCCTTTAGACTGGAAGCATTACTGCCACCATTTCTACATGAAATTATTCCAAGTTTGCTGATGCACTGGCTTTTTCAGATCTTGGCTGTGTCTTTCTCATGTTCTCTCCTTGCTTCCTTCTTATTGATAGAGTATGCTTTTGGCCTTTTTAATAAAATCTCTATCCTATGAACCAGGATTTTTGTTGAGCCGGGACTCTTTCCTCTTTGCAGTTCTCTGACACTTCATGGAAGTAGGAACCTTGGTCTGTGTGCAGGCTCTGTCCTGGTTCTGTCCTTTTGCCTTCCTTCTACCACACACTGCCATCACTTTGTAGTGGAACTCCTCATAAACTTTAACTCTGGGTGTCTGGCATTGCCCTTTTTCATACAAGTTTGGTACATTTTGCACTAAAATGTACAAGTTTGGTACATCTGCACCAAAACTGTGTATGTGGTACAGTATGGGCTCACTGTACTCTGAACTTACTGTGCCTTTGCTTGAAGCCTAATTGTTGAGCAGTGAATAATCACTCTTTCTTTTGGTTTGCCTTTAGCTTCTGGTCCATTCTTCGGTATTAAATTTTTAGTTGCATTCTACTTTCATCTAAATTTCAGACGTGCCAGCATTTGGGATGATATGCAGGAGGGAAGATACATCTGCTGTAATGAAGCGTGTGCCTCTTCTGTGACCTGCTGGCTCGTGCTCTTGGAGTGCCTTTTCTCTTTGGTTCCAGACAATGATTCTTTCTACCCTCTTGTAATTTCATCTTTTTTTTTAATAACAATATTAAAAGCAGCACACTTCTAATATTTCATCTTCAGTCATAGTCTTTACACATTTGAAATATCTATAGGCTTTTGTATCTCACTTTGGTCAGATTTCATCAAAGGATACCGTATTTTAATGTTTTAGCACTGAATACTTCTAAGCTTGTATCTTAAGTCACTCTTGAGCCTTAGGTCTTATTTTTAAAATGTCGTGACTGCAGAAATTTGCCTTCAGTTTGTTGCCGTCCTTTTCTCTGGTACATCCATTCCTTGCTGGAGTTGTGGTCATAACTATTCTTTCTGTACTGCTTGTCCAGTGATGCTGTCCTTTCTCCCCAGTGTGACATCCCCTGTTTGGGATGAGAACTGCTTCCCACAGCATCGTGCATGCTTAATATAATGCAGTGACTTCTTTAATTCCTTTTGCAGATTTTTTTTTTCCACACTGCTGATAACCATTTTTATTTGCTGCTACATCTTTCAGGGTTTTTTTTCCTGGTTCTGTTTGTTTTCACTTTTTCTTACTGAATCTTGTTTTCACTTAGCCTGTTTGTTTCTAATGTCTGCATTCTTATGTTTAAGTCGTCTCTTCAGCATTGAATTTACTGTTTAGGATAGACAAGTCATGGCTGTTTCTTGTCCATTCATGCCTGTCCCCAGAACACTGGATTTTTATAGTACAGCCCCTGCTCTGTTCTGGGACAAAGCAGGGAGGAGTGCAGCCTTGCTCTTCTCGGAACAGCTGCTAATTCAGAGGCTGTGTGCTCCTTGAAGGAAGGGGGAGGAGAAGATGAAAAGAAGGGGAAGCAAGAGATGTCAACTGAGGGGAGCAAAATCCAAATATTTGTTCAGAAATGGAACTCACTTGTCTTGTGTATGTCAGGAGCAGTAGCTTTTCAAAACCTGTTTAATCAGTTGCTTGCAGTAGTATGAACACACCCATGCTGAAAATCCAGTTTTGCATTTAAAGAAACTTGATAAAAGCAAGCAAACAAAAAAGAAAAAGGAGGATAAAATGTTCTACAGAGCATGAAATGCATGTGTTGTTTACAAGATATCTCTAGCCCAGCACAACTCTCAATGGGCCAGTGATAAGGTTCCAATCTTAGAGGGGGGGAGCTGCAGTTTTAGTTCCCTGTTACAGTGTCTATGTTACTCTGTCCAAGTTCACCCTGGAAATTGTGATGCTTTCAGTTTTTCTCCTCCAAAACAGGAATAGAAGTGCTTTCCACAGTGGTGTTTTTGAAGAAAGGTGTGTTTCAGAGGCAAAATGTTTCCATGCTATGGTGATGGGAACCACAGAAGACTCCAGCCAAGTCAGCAGCATCTGTCTCAAAGTGCCACTTAAACTTTGCAGGCAGATTAGTCCATGTCCTCAAGCACAGCAGGGGCACAGCTGACTTGGTTGGACTCTGTAGTCTGCAGGTGAGAGCAAAGCCTTGTTTCAGGTGACATGCAGAACATCTGAAATGATAGAAGAAGCCTTTAGGAGACTGTAAGGCACGATTTTCAAGAGCAGGTGTGTCTCACCTTGCTGGTCAATATTAAATAAGTAGTTGCATGGTTTTGGAAGCCCTCTTGAAGTTTTTGTGGCAGTAGGATTTTCAGCAGGATCTGATGGCACTGGGCAGCAGCAGGCTGTCAAAGGGTGCTCCATCTTGTTCTGTGTTGGGAGTTGGATATATGGGGCCATTCTAAAGTGAAAATTATTACTGTCTCTAATTTTGAAAAATGGCAGTTATTGTCAATTGGTATTTAATTTAGACAAGAACTGCTACTGCTTCAGCATCTCTGAAAATCAAGACATTAAATTACACCATCTTGCATTAAGAGATTTGTCAGAGCTACAGAGGAGGACAAAACTCGTGTAATCTCCTCTGGCACTGCCTGGCAAAATCAAGCTTTCTAACTCAAGGTGCTTGGCTGAATGATTATTCTTTCTGTTATGGTGAGCTTGCAGATGGGTTTGGGGAGTCTTGCTTTGATTTTGAGGTCACTGTGTCCAGGTCCTCGTGGCTCCCTCCTAGTGACATGTGAAGGTCTAGGCCTTGCAGTTACCTCACCAGTACCAATAATTTGCTTTAGCTACATTTATAGGATTTGTTTCACATTTTGGGCAAATTCTTTTTATTCCCCTTTTTTTTTCCAGGCTTGTTGTCATGGTATCTGGCACTTCCCATTCAGATATTAAAATTGAGTGAGTGGTGTCTGTATGTCTGGTTCATTTTCCCTCTCTTTTCCTCTCCCCGAGGGAGAGTTTTACGTGGGATGTAGCACACTGTTTGCAAGGGCTTCCTTTGGGGGATTTTTTAATCACGTAGCAGCGTCTCTGTTGGGGAAGGCCTGGTGCAAAGGAGCCCCTTCCACTTGGGCTGGAGTTTATTAAATCCTGTGCACACAGGGCTCCTGTGGGACCTCATTGTGTCTCCCCTCGAGCTCCCCAAAAAAAGGCCTCTCTCCTGCATGAATGAGCTTTTAGCTGGGTCTCTCTGGCATTAAAGCAGTGATAGGAATTTTCTCTGTGCAGATACCTGATGGGGAGTGCCGTTGCTGTTTGGGTATCAAGGCTCTGATGCCTTAGGAGGAGAGTTTGCCCGAGGGATCTTGTCCCATCTGAGGATCTTTGTCCTTGTGTAGGCTTTGCAGGTGCTCTGGCTGTGGAACATGGAGGATTTTTCACAGAGGTTTGGGGTTAGCTTTACTTTTTTTTTGTGAAGCTATGGGCATGTTTCTTAGGAGGGGATCTTTTAAAAGTGCATTTCACTGTTAGTCTGCAACATGGCTTTGTTCTCCAGTTGTATTTTAAGGATCTACAGAACTTGGATAGTGCTAGTGGTTGTTTTTAGCCGAGGACAAATCATACTTCTTAATTGTGAGTGCACTGTAGCATCTCACCATATCTGGGGCTCTAGATTGGATTGCATTTAAATGCAGCTGATCTTTCCTAATGTAGAGGGGTGGGATCTTATCAAAAGAACTAAGGATAATTCAAGTATAGTAATTTGATGGAAGGTTCCAAAACGAAGTTTGTACCCAGATGCCTTCCTGCAAAAAGCAAAAAACAAATGATTTATCACTCATGCCTGCCTGTCTGGTTTTTGCTTTGAGAAAGATTGTGCATTTTTCCCTAAATTCTTACAAAAGTGAGTTAATAGGGAAAACATTCTCTTGCTGTTCATGGACAATGTGTATTGAATGAATCCTAGTTTGTACAAACATAAGGAGTCTGTATTGTAAATAAGCTATAGACTAAATGGGTGCTGTGGTAGAGCTGCACTAAGCATAGAACAAGTTACCCTTCATAGATGGGTTGCAGTGAATTGTGACAGTGACAGCCTTAGCTTAATTGTTTGGTCCTAGGAGCACTGTGTGCAGAAGATGCTTCCCTTCTGGTTTGGTTCTCCTGAGAGTGCAGTGTGCATTGCTGGGGTGACAGTAGGTGATTCTCCTTGGTAAAGAGGTGGAGGATGAACAAGACTGACATTACTGGTATAAAAAAGCATCAGACAAGGAGCAGGTTTTGAACTGGGCTCATGATCAGATCTCATTTTCTCTTGATCTGAATTTTCTCTCTATAGCTTACCTCCTTTTTAAGGTGAACAGCTCTATTTGTTGGTGACTGTTGTGGAAACAACAAGAAAAAAAATGAAAGTCATTTCACTTGACCCTCTTTGCACATTATGAATATATCATATCAAGGATATTTATGTAACCTTCTCCAAAATCCTCTACTTCATACAGCTTTTTGTATGAGATGCAGTCATTCGTTTTCATCCCAGGAATGTGTTTAAAACACTTCTGAATTGGTTTGAAGGCTCACAGGGTGGTGTTCTGAAATGGACCTGCCTGCTGCAGCAGGGATGTCAGAATTCTCTTTGGTTTCTCTTGCTTAGAAGACAGAAAGCAATCTCCCTGCTATCCATGAATGTCAGAATTCTCTTTGGTTTCTCTTGCTTAGAAGACAGAAAGCAATCTCCCTGCTATCCATCCATAGGTTCTATTTATTACAAACATCTCAATCTTGAGAAGCACTGGGAAAAGTGGAAGAGTTATGTTCAGGTTTGCTTGGAAGAGCCACAGGTGGACAGCAAGTTGCGCTGAGCTTTTGCCACAGAGAGAAGCTCACCTCGCGACCAGTTCCTTCCCTAAATTTCACCCAGGTTTGAACAGGCACAAACGGATCTGGGGAGATGTGGAGAATTGGTGGTGAGCATTATTTATCTTATGGTCCCCAAGGCAGAGTGACTGAAGGCTGTTGCTGTCTGACTCCTGCCTGGCTGATGCGAGATGAGCTGTCAGACGTGCCCTACTTCCGAAGGGAGGGATGGTGTCGGTGCTCGCGCACGCCTGTCTGTAGGGAGGGCAGCTTTAATTAGGTTTTACATTTGGGCAGGGGACAACAAAACCACAATTTGAGGCAGTTCAGATCACTGCTGTCCCATTCTGTGCTTGTTCTCATGAGTTGACTGCTTATAGTGGGGACCATAGTACTTTAATTCCACAGTAATTTATCTCCAAATAAAAAAGATGTTTTTAACCATTCCTTTATTTACCTGGTCACAGATGGGCAGTTAAAAGTTGTACTCATCTCTAAGTTGCTCTTAGAATAGTTTCCTGCAGTAGGAAGGCTTCAGACTTTCTGAGGATGTAGTTTGTTTCTGCTTTGCTTGTGGCAATGATTGTTCTTCATAGAACCAGAAGGAACAGTGTATTTGTAGAGCTTCAGAGTAGAAGAGATTATTGAGCACTTAACACATCCTGCCAGAACGTTCCCTGGATTAATTTCTGCTTGAGCTAGAGCGTAGCTTTCAGGAAAAAAAAATCAAGCCTTCAGAATTTCCAGTGGTAGAACTGACAAAATGGTTGGTAGGTACTTAAATTTGTGTTACCTTCCTTGTCAAAAACACAGAGCAAATGGCTTCCACAGGAAAACAGCGTTTAGCTCTATTGTTCCTTGTCTGGTTTCACTTTCCAAGCAGGGGGACTTGGGATATGTAACGGCATGGGCAGACATGAATAAGGAAAAAAAAAAAATTTGTACTTCAGGTGAATACTAATGAAAGTCACTTCACTAGTAGTAGTGTTCAGCTTCAGCTTCATTCAAAACATGATCACAACTTTTTTGGCCAGGTAGGCAGATTGACCCCCTTACCTCAACTGAAGGAGTTCTTGTGCTGCAGTCAGTTCTCATGGCCCCATCACCCGGGGCATCAGTGTCTTACTTGGAGCACATGCACCAGGACTGGGCTCTTCCTCAGCAAAGCACAGGCAGATCAGAAGCAGCAATTTTTCTTTCCCTTTCTGATTCTGTGACTTTTATGGCAGGAATAGTTTTAACTCTTGTGTCAATGTTGCAAGCGTGATGTAGCCTGTGTCAGTCTTTGATTTCAGCATTCCTGAAGCACGGCACTGTTAACTTGGTTTGGCAGGATGTAATCTTTGTGCTGTGCAAATGTGTGTATTTGTGGTTTACTGAGGAACTTAAATTGCTTTGTGCTTTCCCTGTGTCCTCTTTGTACTTATCCTCTCCGCCTCCTGTCTTTCTGCAGTCAATTTTCTCAAGCAAGGAGTTTGGGTTTTTTCCACTTACTGGTGGAAATAAACAATTTAGGGCCAAGATCTGTTTCCTGAGATAGATGCTTTCCTACAGGACTTTCTCGTGATTTCCTGTTCACAATTCCCAGTAAGAGATCTGTTGGCTTCTTTAATCCGTTTAATGTGTGCCCTGTTAATTTTGTTTTAGTCAATTAATAAGCAGTGCCAAATCAAGTCCTTTAGAGAAGACCAAGTATATCAATGTTGATTAAATAGCTTTCTTAAAATTTATAGGTCAAACTTGTAATCTCATCAAGAAGGTTGTCAGTTCAGTTTGACAAAATCTATTTTCCATAGACTTAATTTGATTGACATTGATTTTATTACCCCCTCACTAATTCTTTATTATTAAAGTCCAGTGTTGAATATTCTGTAAATTTGCCTTGCTCAGCATTAGACTGCTGGACCTGTAAGTACTTGGGCTCTCCAGTCCTCTCTTTGAATTTCAGTGCAAACATTTGTCCTCCAGGCTCCTGGAATTTCTTGATCACAAAAGACAACCATTAGCCCCTTTTTTTGGAGTCTGTTCTCTGCAAATAATCCAGATCATTTAATTTAAACATATATAACTTCAGGAGCTCCTGTTTAGCATTCACCTGGGTATATCTTCACATACTTCTTCAGGCGTACATAATGCCTCTTGTCTCTGTACTGTTACTGTTAGTATCTCCTGGTGAGTCAGGATGAGTGTTAAGGGATCCTTTTTCAGTAACCTAAAAAAAAAAATTATTTTGTTATTCCAACCTTTACTAGAAGGGTTTTATGCCTTTTTAAAATCTGTTTTCTATGATATTTCTGTTCTAACTTAGAGGGGTTTTTCTGTGTGTTTTCCCTTTACTTCTTAGCATAACTATGGAATTGGCCAATGTAGACTGGCTTACAGTGGAAGTCAAGGAAGGTGCAGGTCTTTGACACTGCCTTTTTCACAGTTGCAGGTTTTTGGTTGTATGGATAAAAGTGATACAGGATGAATTGATTTTTTTTCCTATATTTTTTCTCATGACTTGTTTTAAGCGTAATTTTCAGCTCTGAAATGCAACTTTTTCAAATGCAAAACATGTACATTTCCAGTTTGGGCTTGGCTTTGCCTGTTTTGGTTTTTTTTAAGACTGTCAAGTCCTTGATAACTTCTAACCCTGTTACTGCTCATTTTTAGACCTATTCCTTACCAGATTCTGGGAGGTCCACTATCCATTTTCTGCTGCTAGAGAAAACATTTGGAAAGAGCAGTGGGAATAGCAAGATAACAAGGTGTTGTTTTAGGATCATCTAGAAATATCTCTTGCCTGACCTACTGAATCACAGCGTGTGATGAACTATTGGATTCCAAATCACAGAAAATATTTACTATTTACGGTGCTGTTCCTGGGAAGTGTAGCATGGGAATGAACTACAGTGTCTGTGTGGGATCCCACTGAGAGGTCCAGCTGCTTGCTTTGTGCTGCCAGATTGTGTCCAAAGAAGTGTTACCCTTTTGGAGAACATGCAGGAAGAGCACATGATGAAGAAAATAGGGAAGTTCATACTGTTTACTGTATTTTGGAAGAAATCCTTTCCTTTCTTCACCTGTTACAATTTTTGGTTCTTGCATATCTGGAGTCTGTTTTGTCTGACATAAGGTACATTGCTCTTGAGAGGAATTTGAAACTCATGTTTTTAGCTGCATGGATAAATTTTTTTGGCTTCTTAACTGTAAATGTTTAGCACAGTAAAACTTTATGATGTTTTCCACAGTCATCATGAAGCTTTTCACAGACAAAAAACTAATCCGAGTTTTTCTTTTCAATTCTTTGAGACTAGGGTTTTTGTGTCAATTTTTAAACACATGATAATATTTAGGCAAGATTGTTGAGAATACAAAGTAACCGAATAAAATAGACCCTTGAAGTGGAAAGCTCTTAATGGGAAATTTTTTTCCCTTCAGCTTCACTGGTACAGTGAAGTCTATGCCAGGATACAGCAGAAGGAATTTGCTGATGGAAACAAATGCACTGAGATTTCAATGGGTTGTGAAGGGTGTGGAGTTTTGAGTTTTTAAGATAAAAGGGTATTAATTGAATTAACAGAAATTCAGTGCTCAAAATTCTGAGCATTCACCCTTTTTTGTGAGAGCACAGTATAGCTAATATAGCAATCAGTGGGATATGAATTCATAACCAAATGCTTCTGAATAACAGGTCTGCTATCCTATTACAAATTTAATATATTTCTTGATGTCCAGAAAGGAAGAAATCTTGTTTCTGCAGACCTGTTATTTGCAAGAAAAAGGGTATTGACAGTGTAATAGTTTTCATTAAGCCAGGTTCTGCAGTCCTGCATGAAGACGAGACCAACTTTATTTGTTTTGGTATTTGTTATCCTTCACCTTGGAGAAAATGTATTTATCCATTGCCACTTGGTAGTGAGAATGAGAGATGATGGTATCTAAAAAACTTGAATGTTACTGGGGGACTTAAAAGAAAAATGTTATGTAATTGTGATCTCATTCTGTGGGTTTGCTGTCCATGGTCTCTCTTGTGTAAGTAATTACAGAAGTGAGACTGTTTCTATGGGGGTTTGTTGAAAAGCAGTGTATACATTGTAGAGGTTGGTCAGTCCATGTGCCTTGAGAATAGCAGTGGCTGGACATGGAAGCCCAGGATCAGACGTTGGCCATAAATCCCAGTCTCACATCAGCTACTCCTGCTCTCGGTGCACCTTTGAAGCCCAGAGATGATTAGTGGGGAAAGGATACAAACACAGGTTATCCCAGTTCTGATCCTTGAGTCTCCTTCCCCCCATAAAAAGATGTTTGTTTCCTAGGGAATGGCTTTCTTCTCCCTAGGATTGTTTAGGATTAAATGCATCAAAGATTTGATGTGTTCAGAGGCACAGGGATTGGGGCTGTATAAAATACCTCAGGTAGGCAAGCAGAAGAAGGCATGGCAGGGAAAGTATCTTTACAGTATTTTTGCTTCAGGCTTTGTGCTCAGGCAGACTTCAGGTCATTCTTGGTTAATGTCATGTAACTTGGGTAAGAATATTTTTGCTGAGATTAGTTCAGCTCTCCAGGAAGACCGAGTATGTTTTTATACTTTTTTCTGAAGTTAAATTGATGGGACGGAATTGCTCCCTGGCTGTATTGTATTGTATGTTAAAACAGCCATTTCTTCTCCTTCGCCTGCATGTGGGCATTTCAGGCATGAACTGCAGTGTTTCCATGGATTTTTAAAGTCTTCCATTGCATAGTTAGCAGCTTTTAGGGCTTTGATCTGATTTCGCAAGACAGAAGCGCTCCCTGTATTTGTGTTACAGCAAACGCTGTATTTTTGGTGGCGTCTGACTTTGAGAAACACACAGATGCTTTTTTGTAGTCCAGGAGACAAAGAAACAAAGCTTTGTGCTGGGAGGCAGGATCTGTGCCTCCAGGGGACATCCAGGCACTTGGTGTGCAGCTGCCTTCCCAACCTCCCCTTCCTCCTGGTGAGCAGGAGCTGGGGCGCTGCTTGCTGCTCCTGTGGCTAGAAACCTCCACAAACGCTGCTCCTCTCCTGGGGGGGGATTTTCACATGTTTCCTTTCTCACTGCCTGTGAGCAGGAGCATTTTGATCCCCTGCACATCAGTGCCCAGGGACAGGTGGTTTTTTGGCATGCTGTGCCCCAGATACACAGAAGGGTGTGTGAGAGGGAGCCTGACAGGATTGTTCACCTGCCTGCTTGGGCTTACTGATTCTTGAAATGTGATTATCTGTGTGTGTTTGAGTTCATGTGCCTTAAAAAAAAAAAAACCTGTGTTTTCCAAACATGCAAAATAAGTTCAGTAGGATGCTGGAAGGAAGGGATCTGGAAGCGGCTGTCTGTCACGTTGCATTAATAGAATTGGTGCTGCAAAGCTTCTGCTTGGGAATTGGGAAAGATCCCTGTGGAGCGGGTTCTCCCAGCCCTGTGCAGCCCCACAGCCCCTGTGCTCCCTGCAGTGCCCACAGCACGGCCTCTCCAGCCCCATGTCACTTAGCCCAGTTATTAACTGGGTCTGTTCCTGCTGCAAACACACACACACACACACACACGGGTCTGGCTGGGCAAGCAGGAGCTGTTGAAAGGCTTTTGGCTGCTGCAGTGGCCTCCTGCCATCCCGTGCACAGCAGCAGTTGTTGCACTGTTTGGGTTTGCTGTCATCTCGAATGCTCCGAGGGGAGCTCTAATGTGGTCCCTCACCCGGCTGCAATTTGGGCTGTCCCTTCTCCTATTTACTGGCTGCTCACTGAGCAGTAAAAAGAGATGTTAAGGTGGTTTTCTGTTCCTCAGCTTTTCAAGGTTAGTGTAAAAATGCAGTTTCCTAATTTTGTGGTTTAAATACTTCAATATTTGTTTATAAACAGCAGCAAAATTATATGTGTGTGTTTATTTAATTTTAAGAGGTGGCCTTGTTACTGGCAGGTCAGCCAGTTATATTTATTAGGAGCTCAGCACAAAACTATTACACAGCTCTGTTGCTGTCAAGCCTCATACATGCTTTGCAGTAAACTCCTGGGGAAGGCAGGGTGAGGAGTTGCTGCTTCTTGTTCTTACAGAAGGCTCTTCAGAGCAGCAGTTTAAAGTTATGATGGCTCCCCCTGTATTAAGGAGATAAAGAAATGGTGAAAAACAGCATAGAGCCTCTAAGGGAAAGCAGGGATGAAACGAACAGTGTAAGAATATTGTGCTTCCACTCTTGAAAGTTGTTCCTGTGCTGAAAAATATTGAGTCCTTTTTTCTTTGTTTCTTGTGTTTCAACAGGGCAGAGTTTAGGGTATGGATTCGTTAACTACATTGATCCAAAGGATGCAGAGAAAGCCATTAACACTTTAAATGGACTCAGACTCCAGACCAAAACCATAAAGGTAAGACAATATAAAATGCCTTTTGCTCAATTCAGGAACGGGAGAAAGTAGATGGAACTGTTTCTGGCAATTCCATCACTATTTTATTCTCCATTGTAAGGGGGTTAACGAGCTCCTCCTTGGAACAATGAGCGGACATACAGAAGATGAAATCTCTCTTCTCCGAAATTGCTGCTATTGTTAAAGAGAGGGGAAAGTAACAGGAAGCTCTTTAAAGCATGACAGAGGCTTAAATGTAGACTAGAACAGGCAGAGTGATACCATTATCCATAAACAGGTGAAGTACCTGATGGTGTATTCACAAGTTACATGTTTCCTTATGTTTTCAAGGGAAATACTTTGTCACAGAGTTCTCCTTTAGTGACACTCCTCTCATTATCAGGTGTTGAAAGCATGTTTCTCACAAGTTAGAATATGTCATTCTCAAAAAAATTTTTTTCTCAATTTCCACATCCTTAATTTGATTTATTTTTTTAAAAGCTGGAGGCTTCCCACCGAAGTCTCTTATTTCATTGTTTGTAATAGACCATTAGTTATTCAATGACCTTCTTAAGTGGTCTCACAAGGAAAGCAAGCTTCTACACTGTCACCGTTTTTGCTGCATGGCTGATAAAGCTGTTCTGGAACAGCTTACAGAAGATTTTCACATCCCAAATTCTGACAAATAATACAGCTTAAGGGATGTGAATCAAAAAATTGAACAGGAGCAAACAGCAGATCAGATTCAAATTATCTGAAACTGCTTTGATCATTTTTTGGAATGCTGGCTTTTGATTTGCGCCATTTTCTTAATTTTTCTTCTGTAGTTAATTTGTATTTCAAAGCTAAAAGTGTTAATATAAAAATAGAATTTTTACTGTACTGAATATTGGTACAAGTAATGTCAGTGATGTTGTATCTCGCAAAAAAAAAAAATAAAATGTAATGTAGCCAATACTGTGGGTTTTGGCAGTCTGGCTAAAAATTGTGGTTTGGACAAAGTGGTATTCCTGAAGCAAAAATATTTCTTGGATTCTGGTGTATTTCTAAGGATTGTTTCAAGCAAGTTTTTCCCCTGATGTTTGATCAGTGAAGAGCAGAAGTGCTGAGCTGAGGGTTATGAAATTGGTGGAGCAGCTGCATGGATTTCATAGGAAAGGCTGCTTCCAAACCTCCCTCAGACCATCCAGATCCCATCCCACAGATAGGCATGTGGGCCATACATCAAAATGCTCCCAGCATGGTTTTGTAGAGCTAATGGAAACACTTACAGGAATATGTAAGGCAAGGCAGCAAAATCTACCATCTTATCAACTGCTGCAGGTGGAAATACAGGCTTGGACTCAGCAGTTTCCACTTAGAGCGAAAAGTTGCTCTCCAAATTGCTTTTAAAGGCACATTATCGGGGAAAAAATATTTTGAAAATGCTTATTAAGAATTCAGTAGAACTTGAAAAATCTAGATCAGTTTTTCATGCACCACATGTATTTTTTGAACATTATTCAGCCGTAGGAAAGAGCTATATTTCTTGTCCCTAAGTACCTCTGGTGCTTTGCCTCTGTTTTTCTTTTTTGTAAACCAGAGCAATGCTATTGCATTCATAGTATTTCAAGGTTACAGGAAACTCATGCGGTAAAAGGCCTCCAGAAACTGGAACCTATGCCAATTATTATACATTTCTAACATGAAAAATTAAACCATTATCCTTTATCATGTGTAGTAAGACTTTTGTTATCAGAGAACTTCCTATGTAAAATCTTATTTGTGGTACATTTTTTTAATTCAGTATAAATTTTAGAAATTCAGTGGTTTGTTTTGGGGTTTGTGTTTATTAATAGCTTGTAGACTAGCACAGAATAAAAGGACATGGGGGGGCTCTTGAAAGCTGTTAAAATTTAATAACAAGCAAAGAGATTGATCTAATCTACATGCACAGGAGCTGTATAAGTTCTTCTAAGGTTGGGACGAAGCATAGGGTTTGGGATTTTTTTAAAATAAAGTTGGGTTTATTGAGTTGCCTAAAATGAACCCAAGGGAGCCTTCTATCCCAACAGCCAAAGTTTTGACCCCAGGGACATCTAATCAGTAGTTTCCAACCCAGTTTTTCATTGCAGAATCACATGTGATTACCTTACCTTTACCCCCTTGGTTTTTTTATATTTTTAATTATGTTTTACTTCTGGAAATCCTGATAAATTAGGTCTGCTTTCCCTAGTAGCGTGCAGTGGGGATGGAGCTTTCACAGTGTTCACACTGAGGGATAAATCAGGTGTATTCAGTGCTGCCAGTGGTGTTTCTGTTGCTGGAGATATCTCTGGTTTCCGAAGGGTTTCAAGGTGATGAGGAGCAGTACTCAGCACTGCTGAACCTCCTCACTTGCCCATTTCCCCCACATGCTGCTTTCCAGCATCTCACTGTCGTTCTTTGTAAGGCTGAAGTATTTAAATTTGTGGTAATACTATATTTAATTATCAGACCCAATTACTTTAGCTACAGATGCCCTTTGCAGTTACTAAAAATGCACCATTGGTGCATTAAAAAAACCTTTCTCAAGAGAACATCTAGAAATTAATTCGGTAGCACATAGTTTTGCAGACTAAAAAATATTTAGTAGAACAACATTGAGCTGGAAAAGTACTGAAGATTATTTGTTCTGCTTTCTTCATGAATGTGGCTGGGTTTTTTGCTTCAGAATCAATCTGTAAATATCTTATTGATGGATGGGCTGAACCTTGGCTCCTGTCCATGTATGTTGGGTAGCTGCAGTCCTCCAGGTGGAATTTCTCTGGCTGCCTTTTGGAAGCTGTTTTGATGGAAAGCAAGTTGAAATGAGTAATCTGTGAAAGCCTTTTACAGTGGCAAATTACTTCTGCTTGCCAAGGTCACTGTGGTCCTGCTGGCTTTGTCCCATCTGTGTCATGGGCTCTGCTGTTCCTTGCGCCTAGACTGAACATGAGGTGGCTCTGGGGAGTTGTATTTGCACTCATTTTTTGACCCCACAAGGCTTAATTCCTGTTTAAAAATAATATATGTATTTTATGCATGTGGCCCGAGATGCTGTCCTTTTCACTTCTGTAACGTTTTTGTGGCAGCTTAATGTTCTCTCTCTCCTGATGCCTTGCAAAACAGCCATGCAGTCACAGGAGGAACTGGCTTAATAGCAGGATCAGCAGAACAGCCAGGCACAGTCGGCTCTGATGTGGACTAAAATAACTGAAGAAATGTTCTTTTTATTCTGTCATTGTTATGATAAATAATCCCTTTTCGCTCTAGCAGCTAAAATATTTATGTGCATTTTATTTAAGTCAATGATGCCCTTTCAAGTCAAAGTTGAGAGGTGGCGATTTACAGAATATCTGTTGGGGAAAAGCATTGGAGGGAGTTGTTTGGTGGTAATAGGTTATACACATTTTGTTCTTCCTCAGCTGATCATAGTGCATATTTTATTTACGCCATTTCATAGCAGCATCATCTTCCTGTGAGAGAGAAAAGCTTCACTTGATTTTTACAGCTAAAGCTTGACATAATTCTGCAAAACAGTTTAGAGTGAGGGAAGAGACAGTGTGTGTTGAAATAAATATATATTCCAGAAATTGAATCTATTTTTAGAAATTAAATTTGCCCATCCATAAAAGCATATGAAAGGTCACTGCTGCTGTTGAAGATTGCCTGGCAATTCAGTTGCATCAAATATCAGAAGGAAAATAAGGTGTGTGATGCATGGGGTACACATTGTTTAAACTGCTGCTTTGCCCTGAAAAAAGGACAGCACCTGAAAGGATGCGAAGGAAGTGTTTTACAATTTACTTGGGGATTCAGGTGACCTGGCCTCATTGGAACAAGGGCAGAACAGTTTTGAAAGGAAGTTTGAAATCTAAAAAGAGGCAGTGACCCCCTGAAGTGCAGTCTTGTGCACCCCTCTCTTCCTTTTTCTCTGTTGCCTGAGAAATAGGTTTGCTTCTTCCTTCCCTCACAGGAGCAGGTACATGCTGTGCCACTGCTGGAGCAAAGGGAGATGTCCCCAGAGAGGGGAGAGGGAATCTGGATTCTCTGAGCCCTTGATAAGCTCCAGTTTTAAAATCCATTATATCTATCCAATGGTAAAATACCAAACGGACAAGATGATTCCTCTGCTCTCAGAGGCTTTTTCTAGTTATTTTAATTTTCAGTTAAATTTAATAAATAGCATGAAATTCTATATTTCTGCTTTATTCTCCTGTTTTGATCAATAGGTCTGGATGGTCCTAGTTTAAAATACAGCAAATAAGGCTGTGGGAGAAAGTAATGCTGCTTTTTCTGAAAATAAAGTAGTAACATTACTGCTGAAAGATCTTCCTATTTATCTTGGTTTCTGTGGCATTTTTCAAAATGCCAGCTATTTCCACAAAACTCAGGCTCTAAATCTGTCCATGTTAATTCTTGTAATTGTCCACAAAACTACAAACCATCCTGTCACTGTAGGGTAACCAAATAACAGCAGCCTCAGACTTCTCTGTCCTACAAAGTCATTTGTCAAAAAGATTGCCTTCCAGCCGTGCTGCGCGGAGGAGGAGGAATTGCAGCAGGCAGTGCTGGGGAAGAGACTGCATCTCCTGCACCCCATCCTAGACTCCTGGGGAGGTGTGGGGGGAGCTCAGCACAGTTTGGGTGGCAGCCAGAAAGCTCTGGGTTGCTGACAGTGATGGTAGCAGAGCTCTGGTGTGGGGTGCCCTTGGTGCAGTGCTCAGCCAAAACCCCGTGTTTTCCAACTGTGTTCTTCCGCAGCTTCCCCAGGGCTGCTGAGCCTGCTGGGCACTGCCCGCAGCCTCCTAACCCTCTGAAGAAATGCGGTGTTGTGCAAGGCTGGGTGGTAAGGAGAGGGTGTGCAGAGAGATCAGGGCAAGGCACAGGAGGAGCTTGGGTGCTCTGCAAGGAGGAAGGGATGGAAGGTTGGGGTGTTGGAAGGTGCTGGGAGTAGCTGAGTATGTTGGACTGCAGCAAGAAGGGATTTGCATTTTTGAGTGTCTTGTGTGCATTGGAGCCCTTTTTTCCCCTTTCCTGAAAATTCACATTACAGGCACAAACTGCAGATTTGGGATGTAGCTATTTTAGAGCTCCATCTAAAATTAACTGTTTTTCTCTTTTATGGTAGCTCACAGTTAGTCAAAGAGGGGTCATTTGCTATGGCTGGTGCTCCCCAAGACAGAATCTTGGACCAGAAACTTGAAAGATGCTGCAGACCTGGAAAGCCTCAACTCAAGTTGACTCCTGTTTTGCTCTTTAGGAGCCTCTGTCAGTGGAACCCTTTGGACTTCATAGTGCTTGTTAACAAACCTTCCTCCACTCTTTGTGCCTGCAATGATACCAGTGCTCAGATGACCTTTCAGTGCTGCATTTGAAGGTTCAGCTTTGGTTCTTCTGCTTTCAGCAGACACCAGAGAGTCTCTGCCTCTTAATTTCATGCATCTTCACTTAATCGGGATTTTTCTTTTTACTGCCTCGGTTTTGCCAGTGAGTCCTTTTCACTCCACAGAGCCAGAGCAATTACTTCTCTTAGCCTTGCTCTTGATACAGCCAAGAGTGTTCCTAGGTTATTATCTATGGATGTCTTTCCTGAAATGATGGGATAGACCATTGTACCTGCAATTATAATTAATCTCTGTAAAATGGCATTGAATCGCTCAACAGTAAAGTGCATTGTCACTCCCCTCCATCCCCCAGCCAAGGGCTTAGGGAAGAGAAAGGACAGAGCAGTGCAAGCGTCAGATGTGAAAGTATTCCAGATCCTGGTCTTCACCTTCTGGACCAGAGGGCTTTTGTGTTTGCTTGTTCTGACAAAGCACAGAGCTTTCACAGCAGGAGGTCTCAAATCTGGTTTTGCACAAAATTAGGACACAGTTGAGGGTCTGGAAGTGGTTGTGAGGAAATGTCTCTTTCTGCCATAACTGGGCTGAGATGATTTTACTTCTAGTTCTGGATGTGCATTAAACAAGCAAGACTGCTTTATTTACGTGTGTGAGGCTTTTGAGTGGTTGTGTTAAAGCTCTTCCAGTCTGTACTAGTGGGATAAGGGGCAGCAACTGAGGGAAGGATTGTCCCCATTTTAAACTGGACTTCAGGCAGAAAAAGGCCAAGTGACTCACCCCAAAAATCACACAAGAGATCTTGTGTTGTGGAGAGTCACAAAAGGACAGAGCAAAGTCTCTGTATTAAGGTCACCAAGGAGTCTGTATTTTTGAATGTTACACAAACTTTCTGAAAGCTGCCCAGGGAGTCACTTAACACTGACTGCCCCTGAGCTGCTCGTGGCTGGAGAGGTGTCCTGGGGACTGCAGCTGCCCTGGGTGGGTGACTTGGTGGTCCTTGGGTGCCTGTGCTGCACCCTGATTCAAGGCTCCTGCATGCCTTCCCATTCTCCAGGTGAGGAATGGTAGATGAAGAGCAAGAAACATCTTGGAGAAGGTGGCTATCTGCAGAATTCACTGCTTGGTTGCTGCTCAGGTGTGTCCAGGGCAGGGTGGCTGTGCTGGCAGAGCAAATCATTCCAGGAAAGGATGTTGCAGTTCTTCAGAGCAGACCAGAGTTAAATTTTACAAGGAGGCTTCTAGAAGTGGACTTGGATGTTTGAGAAGTCCAGGATTAGCACAGGAGTTGAAGGTTTCTCTTACAGGGAGCAGCAGCAAAGTGGTTAAGTGGCAGCATTCAAATGGCTGCTGTTGCTTGTTCCAGAAGACAAATGGGATGTGTTCATGCCTCTGGGTGCCTTTGCTGTGGGCTCTGGCTTTGGAAGGCCAGACCACTTCAATTTATGTTCTGAGTCTCGAGGTTAGTAATTCTTCAAAAAGTTTTCTATATACAGGAAAGCAGGTAGGAAATCAATAGGGAAGATAATTACTTGGAGATATTTTCTGTGCACCTGAAGAAAAATGTGCTTTGCCATGGAAGATAGGAAATGCTGGACCTTCTGATGCTGCAGTGGTGTTGGGAAACAGTGGTGCAGCCTCTGGAGATAGTTGTTTATTATGAAGAGAAGCCCTTACACAGGCTAATGCTCAATGTCAGATGAGAAATGTCCTCTTAAATGTTTTTCATAGTTATTATATATGTATTTATAGAAACTAACATCTGAAGCCAGCAAGCCATTAAATGAATTCTACAATATTTTATTATCTTCCTCGCAAATTTGACCAGAGAACTCCTAAATGATCTTCTGCAGTGAAATCCAACACCATGGTTCGACCTTCAACCGTTGTACGAGCGGACAAACATTTTAATGCTGAGAAATGCCTGGGTCAAACAGTAGCTTGGGGTTCTCTAGCTCATTATTTGGAATCCTAGCCACCACAAGGAATTCATACTCTTTTCTTTTTCAATGCTCTGTTTCATTACAGGGTGCTAACACTGCCGTGAGCAAAGGAAGGGAAAAAAATCATTTTTGAGTGTGAATATAAAGAATTAATGCAGCGTCCTCACGCAGCGCTTTGCAGTTTGCAGGGATAAAATGGGAGCTGGTTTTTGCTCCCATTTTAACTCACACAGCATAAGGAGCTTCTGGTGTGATGGAGGGTCAGGGTGGGCGATTTCTTCCTTTGATAGCTCACACACGGGAAGACATCCTGTCCTCAGCACTAACTGAATAATAGCTTGAAAGCAGGATGGCACACTCTAGCCGATCGATTTGTCATTGGCTGACCTCAGAGGGAAGATGAAAAAGATTCAAAAGCAGATAAATAATTGACATTACTAGCCTTGAGTCCATTCGGCTCCGCAACCTTTTCTCCTTGATATTAAAGACGGCTGAGTTGCTTTTGGCAGTTTCTTTCTTTGGCTCAGGCTCCCCTGCAGCCTGAATGTTTGATTGCAGGAGGAAATAAAAACTAGACCTGAGCAGCAATAGGTGTTCACATGTGCTGTGAGTGGAGGGTTGGGAGTGTGAGCAGCCTCCTTCCTCTGCCTGCCTGCCTGCAAGGCCCACGAGAGCAGAAAGCCTTCTGTAAGTAGAAGTGTATATATATATAAAATGTCAGGCACTCATTGCTCTGGGAAGTAGTGTTTTTTGCATATCCCAATACTTTTCATCTTCCCTGTAACGTGGCATTTGGTTAATGAATGTGCCAGAGTGAGAAACCCAAAGGAGACCCCTGGCTGTTTGCCCAGGAACTTTATTCATTTTGCTGTTCTCAGTTTTGAGGAACAGGTAAGATCCCTACCCTCACTCCAGAGAGGCTCTTAAATGTTTTTTAAGTTGTTATTTCTAAAGTAGGTTAAACTGTAGATGCCTGAACTCTTACAGTGCCCTCTCAAGGTGAGGCATTTGCAGAGTGGGGGGGAGAGTCTGCTTTTCCAAATGCCCCAAGACCAAACCAAGCTGCAGGTGAAAGCATCATGTGATTATCCCTGGTGTCCCTAGGGTCTGGATTGAGCCTTGTTACATAAAAGCCAAGTGATACCATCCATGTGTGTTCTGGTTCTGGGTCCATTAGAGGGGTGTTCGGAACCAGCAAGGGAGTGATGGAAATGCTGCACCCCATCAGGAGTTGTGGGCTGTGACACAAAGTATTTCCCACCCCAATATCCTTCTTCCTTTCAGCACCTGAACGTTTTTCCTCCTCTCATGTCTGCTTGAGCCTTTGTGCTGTGTGCCTGAGCTTGCCTCCATTGATGCAAATGTTTTATCTAACCTCTATTTCATATTTCTTTCCCTGAATTTTCCACCTCCTCTCCCCAGCCTTTTCTGTAAATGTTAGATTTAAAAGGTTATGGACAAACATGTAAGTTATAAAGAAATTGCCAAAAACCTTAAAATCTAGCATCTTTAGAGTTTGTCTGCTATTATGCAGAGAGGATTGTGGAAGCAAATATTAGTCATTAACATAATTTTCTGTGTTGAGTCAACATCTATTTTTAGGTGTGGAGCGCATGAAGACAACTCTTTGACACATAAAACACATAGACATGCATTTGACATCATCTCTGTTAAGGCTGAGGCTTGGGAAGAGGGGAAGACAATTGCTGAATGTATTGTATTCGTGATGGGAACCCCCCCACTTCCTTCCTAGACACATTTTAAGACAATGCAAGAGAGTACTGATCTGTTTATATTGAAATAAATCAAAATGAAGTGCAGAATATTCAGCTTGGGTTCCAATGCTTTTTCAGCTGTACTGCAAAGTAACTCATGATCTGTGCTGAATATTTGCCATTAGGCTTTATCCAGGAAGTGTTTTTATTATGTTAAATGTGTTTATTCTAAATGTATATATTATTTTTAAAGTGCAGAAGGCTTTTTATGCACCTATTATAATTATAAATCTGATTCATAGGTAGAAGAGCAGTTAAGAAGCTTGAATTACTAATTTTCCAACAGCACACATGCAGAGCCACAGCTAGATTTTCTTGTTTGCTTGGTCATAATATTTTATGGTCTGATTCTGGGCTTTATAATGCAAGGGAACTTCTCGTGATAAATTGCAGATCCGACAATGAGTGTCAGTCTACAGCTCCCTGAGCAGATGTTCATTTAGTCTAATTTCACCAGTACTTTACTGTTCATCCAGAACAGATCTTGCCAGCTCAGGATGCAAACACAAAGAGAGAGAGCACAAAAGATCGCTCTGCAAATAACCTGATCTGTTTCAGACACTTGGAGGGGGAAAAGAAAAACATGCAGGAACTTCAGCGTGCGGGGCTGGCTACGGCAAATCATCCACACACCCACAGCCGTGGGGGCAAATTCACAGAGCTGTGCGTGGGAAGGTGCACATTAATCCACCTCTGAACAATGGGGTTTTATCACTGCACTTCAGAACAACCCTTGTGTCTGTTTTAAGGTCTCTGCAGCTCTTCCTTTGTTCCTCCAGCCTTTCCTGGCTCTGCTGGTTTTGCAGAACAGGTCCTGTCTGACCTGCAGGGTTGTGTCTTGTGAAAGAACAGAACATGATCTGTCCAAAATGCCCAGGGTGGCTGTAGCTCACTAACACTCCTCTCCTTTTCTCTCCGTAGGTGTCGTATGCCCGTCCAAGTTCAGCCTCCATCCGGGATGCGAACTTGTATGTCAGCGGCCTTCCCAAAACCATGACCCAGAAAGAATTAGAGCAGTTATTCTCACAATATGGGCGCATCATCACCTCACGGATTCTGGTTGATCAAGTCACAGGTTAAAAGAAAACTTTTCTTGATAAGTGCATGGTTTGTTTTTTTTTTGGAAGTGGCAAAATTGCAAATGTCTGCAGCTGGGATTTTTTGATTTGTAGTGTAAAATGCAGTGCCTCTTTCCTTATAAATGTAACTAGAGGTACAACTGCTGCCTCTTTAATGAGGGACTATCAAAATACAGAATATTGTTTACTTTAAATCATTGGGATTGGGAAGAGGATTTTTCTTTACAGGACTTTTCTTAATTTGCAAACCACCTATTGTGAGAAGTCGAACCCAACGTTCAGTTTGTTCGTTGCATAAATGAGGCTGTTCCTACGAATATTCATCTCTTCACATGTTTTTACTTCCCAGGGGTTTCTCGAGGTGTGGGATTTATCCGTTTTGATAAGAGAATAGAGGCAGAAGAAGCCATAAAGGGACTAAATGGCCAGAAGCCTAGTGGTGCTACAGAACCAATTACTGTGAAGTTTGCCAATAACCCCAGCCAGAAAACAAGCCAGGCACTCCTTTCACAGCTGTATCAGTCTCCCAACAGACGCTACCCTGGACCACTTCACCACCAGGCTCAGAGATTCAGGTAATTACCTGGAAAAGAACTGAAGTTCCACCAGCGACAACAATGTGGGGCAGGTGCTGTGCAGGAAAATATGCTTTAGTTGCGTAGGCTGACCTGATTTTGTTTGTAAAATTAAATATTCTTTCCTGGAGAATGAGGAGGAAAATCTGCTGACAGCGGTAGTCATGTTGTATTTACTAAAACAGCTGAAGTACTGTACAATCAGATCTCATGAAGGCTCATAGAAAAAGGGAGGACAGAATAGAGTTACTCTGGTAATCAAATGAGCAGTGACTGTCCTGTTCTTTCTCTCTTTTTGGGTAATGCTTTTATTTTCTGCTATATTACTAGAGTTTTGATGCAGCTTAGACTTTGATGTTAATGACAGTGGATTGGTAGCAGGAAAAAAGCTGAGTCTGTCCCAGTCAGCAGGAGTATCATTAAATTTATTAGCCTGAGATATCTGCTCTTAGTATAAAGAGCCCTTGTATTAGTCTTTGGTGTGAGTCTTCAGATGCTTTTGGGGATGTTTTATGCTTTGCATTCTGAATATGCTGTTTCCATCTGATGCATAAGGCAGAGTTAGCAATATGTGATGTTCCTATTACTTTCATACTTAATAGTTCTCAGGCAACCTAGCTTTCAAATAAAAAAGTCTGCCTTCAAGAAAGAAAACTTGGACCTATTTGCATAACTGAGTTGCACACTGGCTTTAGAGAATTATTCAGAAGTAATTTTAGTTTGTCAGTGATGAAAAGTGCTAATGAATTAAAGATCATAAAAAGTCAGTCATGGGATACATTAAATTTACACTTGTTTTTGTGTCTTTGGCATGCAGCTGTGTCCATTGAGGTTATCACTGAATCGTTCCATGGACAGAAGGACTTTATTGTGCTGCCATGGAAAGCAGATGATTAAATTCTGCAAAATTTGGTGGTCAATTTAGATTGACATGTCATGAAGGATTAATGCTAAATATATATAATAAAATCGGGGAGAATGTATTATACTAAAGCAGATTATTAACAAGGTTTTCCAGTTCCAGCAGTTTTGGACTTGATATTTTAGTTTTTAAGTTAACTGTAAATATAAGGCAAGCAGTTGAATTACCAAAAAAAAGTTGAATTATTAAAAAAAAAAAAAAAAAAACTAATCCTAAGTGCATTTTTTAAAACCAGGCTATGAAGGTTAAGCTTTTCTCTAGACTGTAGACAAGTTTAAAAAAGGCTTTTAAATGCTCTGGTGGAAATTTAAGCACAACCTCAGACTTAACAAAGCAGGCTGGGAGTTGTTAGGCTCCTTAGATGTGTGGGAAACTTGTTGAACGTTTCTTCTTTGAAAATGGAACACTATTAATAATAGTTCCATTGAGCGATCTTGCCATCTGTGAGACATTAACCCAAAGACCCTCCTTCTCTTTTCAGGCTGGACAATTTGCTTAATATGGCCTATGGCGTAAAGAGGTAATTAGAATTCCACAGATTGCCAGATGTCCGTGTTGGCACAGATTGGTGCTACAATTTATTTTTTTTTAATTCACTAACTTTATTTTTTTTATCCCTTCTTTTCTTCCACCAGCATGTCAAATTCTTTTTAAGTTTGGACTTCAGTTGGTTTTGTTACTTTAAAGGCCTCACGCACAAGTTCTGTGGGGTTTTTCAACCTTTTTTTATTTACAGGTGGGCTTCTCAATGGTTTAGGTGCCACAGCCACAAGCATTGAAATTGCAGTTGCTCTGCTAAGTGGTGCTTTTTCCAGAATCAAAACTATTACCTTGAGATTTTAACAAATCTCTGATCTGGTAATGGAAAATTTAAGTCAAAAATCAGAATTAGGCTGCTGTGGTCTCTCACAGTTAAGACCATCTTTCTCCCTCATTTGACATCGTAAGTTTGACTTGAAAATACAGCTGTGTGCACCTCAATCAGCCCAAAGTTTCTTTTGTTACAGGTTTAATACTTTGAATTTTTTTTCAGTCCTTGAAATTTATTTTTTGTTTGTTTAAAATAGCTGTGTGTTTGTATGTGCACGCATGTGTGAAAGCTCAGCTGATCTGTCAATATTTCTGCTGTTCCATGAGTATGTTTGGTAGCTAAAATGAGAGATGATGTGTTGTTAGTGTTTCTTTTAATGGCAACATCAGCATAAGCGATCCTTGCAGCAAAACAAAAGTGTAGTCTTACTCCTGATGTTGCCCTAAGATGTCCAGATTAAGATGAGAAAGTACTCAATCTTCTGAAATGGTCTACTCACCACACTTGAAAATTACTTGAGCTTTTGTTTGAAGCTCATCCTCTAAAGAGGCATGGTAAGTATATCTTTGCAGTAGCTAGTAGCAGACAGTACGGTGGGGCTTAACCCCTCAGTAACTTTAGTACAGCTCTGAACTCTTGAGGACTCTCAAGAGGAAAGTCAAACCAGAGCTTCTCCCCAGCAGCAGCAGTGCTGGTGTTCCTGGGCACGTTGGTTGTCTTGGGATATCCTTAGTGGTGATGTGGATGCGGTGAGTCAGAACCCCCTGCCTGATTTTACCACGCAGCCCTTCTCCTGCGCTCTCCCAACTTATTTGTTCCTTGATACCTTGTCAGAAAGATGGAAACTCTCCCAGCTGAGTGTCTGTCCGGGTGCAGCTCAGTGTCAGAAGGATGGGTTTGTTCTATGGGGCTTCCCTGGGTTTTTTTGCTGCTGTTCCTTTGCTGGAGCTGGGCTGTTGTGTGGTGCAGTATAGGCTCAGCCTGAGCAGAGGAAAAGAACAACTACCTGCCTTTATAGGTTATACATCTGCTTTCTCACCATTGTCTGCAGCGTTACTCTAAAAACACAGCAGTGTTCAAAGTCATTTTGCAGGCATCTTAAATTAGTTCTTATCTCCTCTCAGCAAACCTTGGCAATTGTACCTGCACTAGCAAAACCTGAATTTATAGGTGCAGGGTGACAAAAAATACCACACTGATAATTTCTGAAGCTGCTTCAGAAACAGGAGATTGGCTCTCCCTGTGCTAACTGTGTGGTACTGATGGAAAATGAGACATGCTGATGTGGAAAAAAGGTTTTATTGAGGCTAATTTCAGATCACTTGCTAGAAGCAAAGCTCCTTATGTGATAGGTGATCTTGTATTTGTGTCAATACACTTGCACCAGTTTTGTGCATGTTTTGTTGAATTTACAGCAGCTGCTGTGCTCATGGCACATAAATAGTTGAAAGCTGCATAGCTCCTAAAGGTTTCCAGGGAAAAGCTGCTCTCCAGTGAACTGTAGGAAGCTTTAACCCTTTGCATCAGGGCAGCATTTCTTTAAAATGCAAAGCCTTATAATGCATTGTGACATGCACGGCTTTGCATTGTATGGGTTTTATTTCATCCTTACTTAGAGCATGGTGTGTCCCTCAGTGTTGTATTTCACATTAAATTTAAACATTCTAGAAAGGCAGTGTTTGCTGGCTTATGTATGTTACTGGCACAGTCAGCACTGGCCAGCAATGAGCTTGAAGTCCCATCTTCCAGATTTCAAGATGGAGCTGAAGCTGTTGCCTTGTACAAGCCCTGGCTGTGCCTTATTTCCAGTCCTTATTTCCACCTGCAGTGGAAAGAGCAGTAGAAATTGGCCTTGTCCAGCCTTTCTGTGCTGAACTGTTCTGATAATGTCACTGGTTTCACTGTGCAAGAGAGAAACTAAAATGTGTCGAGATAAGGATTTGCAAAAGTGAAGTTGAGTTGGAAAATTGCCATGGATTTTTAATAAACTGTCTGCAAACCTTCCTGAGGATCTGATGCTGTGAGCATTTGTGAACTGCTCATTTACAGCACAGCTACACCCCAGTGATGATCCTCAGCTTAAGATGTATATTCCAAGTGTCTTCTTTTTCCCTGAATATACATAAAAAGTGCCGTCAGGCGTCAACAGAACAGTGAGCAACCATCAAGTGTGTAGTTTCCTTTATGGTTATTTAATATACACTGCATAATATTGTGCAGATTGCGAAATGTGGAAATTATTACAAGTGTAAAAAGTTTCGGAGAGCACAAGAACTTGCTCAGCAACAGAGTATCTCCCTCTGCTCCCTCAATCATCGCTAAGAAAATCCTGAGGAATTATTATTCCATTCTGGTATTGAAACTCATCATATTGAAGGTACACGTGAAACTGGATTTTTAAGACGTTTCCTCTGTGCAGTTGTTATTTTAAAACATATCCCAAAGTGTAGCTTCAGAAAGCATGTCAATTTTTTTTCCACACTGATGAAAGGAAAATTATGTTGATCCTGAGGGCTGATACTGCTTAACATCTTCATTAATAACCTGAGTCATGGGCTGCGCTGCGCCCTCCTCGCATTAGCGGGTGACACTAAATTGGTGAGGAGCAGGGGCTGTCACTGCTGCTGGCCATGACTGCCACTGGGGAGACCTTGGAAAGCTGCAGGAACATGCTGAAATTCAGGAAAGGCAAATGTAGAGTTTAGCCCCTGACTGCTGCCTTCAGCTGCCTACAAGGGGCTTTAGAAAGAAGGTGAAGCCAAGTTTTTCGCAGAGGTCAGATGCAGGAGGACAAGAATCAGCAGTGACAGGCTGCAGCAGGGGAAATTCCACTTGAGGATAAGGGAAACTCATCTGCAGTGAGGATGGGGCCCTGCAGCAGGGGCTGCAGGAATGGAGTTCCTGTCCTTGGAGATTTCCTAAGCTTCCCTCTGCAGGGCCATGAGCAGCAGGTCTCATTTGAGAAGATTGCCTTGCTTGGAGCAGGAGGCTGATGAGATGACCTCCACAGATCCTGCCCAGCCTTTGTTATCCCATGATGGATCTGTGTTCATAAACACCTGTCTTTATCTGCGCTCTTTGGATATTTGAGGTGAAGTCCCAAAGGACAGCGAGGGAGAAGCAGTAGGGTGCTCTGTTCAATTCTGGGAGTTAGTCCCTGCATTGACTTTTTGAAGGACCTAAAGCCTGTCATGGAAATGAAGCCTCACAATATGAAGGTATCAGTGATGTGCTCATTAATTGTATTTATGTTCTACTTATTCTACAATTGCTGCATAAGCCTTCTTTCATATGTGGCTGGCTTTAGGACTCTTTATTACCTGGATTTTTTTGCCCAGTGTATGTCAATTAAGGACCATGTTAGGAGGAGAAATAAAACCTACCACTTAGACACATCTCTCTAATAGTATTTTTAGCTGAAGAAGCTACCGTTACAGCTGAATCCTGACAAAGGCGTTTCTTATTAATCTTTAAAATAGGTCTTGAAGTTTGCTTGGGTTTTCTCGCTGCAGACTAGTAGGAGATGAAACATTAGAATCTCTGTTGTCCTGAAACTTATATCAGTGCTGGAAATAAGTGGCAAATTTCTACAGGCCCTTTTTACACGAGCTGTTGTTTATCACAGTGTGTGCTGGCCCTCTCTGACTCAGATTGTCCTCAAGCATTTCTTTTCTGAGGTCTTTGTACACATCTAAGCAGGGCTTATCCTCGGAGGGAGATACATTTATGCCCAGATTTGGCAATTTTATTTATTTAGCACAGCTCCCCTCCACTTCAGCAGGAGTTAGAGAGCAAGGGTGGCTCTGTGGTCATCTTCCAGGGACAGGATCCAGAACCTTCAGTACCATTGGCTTATTTACTTTAAAGTCTCGGAGCCCTATAGCTCGTGCCAAGAGATATATTTAGAATAGACCCCTCTTTTTGCTCGGTAGGTTTTCTCCGATCACAATTGATGGTATGACGAGCCTTGTGGGAATGAATATCCCTGGTCACACCGGGACTGGATGGTGCATCTTCGTCTACAACTTGTCCCCCGACTCGGATGAGAGCGTGCTGTGGCAGTTGTTTGGTCCCTTTGGAGCGGTCAATAATGTCAAGGTGATCCGTGATTTCAACACCAACAAGTGCAAGGGATTTGGCTTTGTCACCATGACCAACTACGACGAAGCTGCCATGGCCATTGCCAGCCTTAATGGATACCGTTTAGGAGACAGAGTATTGCAAGTTTCCTTTAAAACCAATAAAACCCACAAGTCCTGAATTTCATATCCTTACTTACTAAAATATATATATATAAATATATATACGAACAAAACAAAACAAAAAAAAACTCTTCAAGGCTTATATTCAACCATGGACTTTATAAGCCAGTGTTGCCTAAGTATTAAAACATTGGATATCCTGTGAGGAACAGGAAAGGATTTTATAATGCTTAGAAAAAAAAAACCTTTGATGCATTGAATGTTCTTTCATAGCTGTCGTTGTTGAATATAATATACATAGATAACAATGTGCAGGGATTTTTACCCGGCCAGCTAGTTTTACTACCTTCCTTGAAGGTGGGTCTTTTTAAGATGACCATTCACTCATTTGAAAAAATAATAAAACAAAAAACAATTTTTACGAACTAATGGGATTAAAAGCGAGAAAAAAAAAAAGATTTTTGTTTTCTTTTCTGTTTTTTCAAAACATTGATTGAATCAGATTGGTAAACCCCCCACACAAATTAAAGAGGAACAATAAAAATTGCAAAAAGAAGAACATAATTTTGCAACTTTTTTTATTTTTCCTTTTTTCTTTTGTATCATGTGAACTAAACAGTCTTCTGTTAGGGAATGGGGTAACGGGGGATACCTGATGACATAACAATTTAAATAACATTAACAATGTTGCCAAAGAGGTGGTCTCTTTGCTGAAAATGGGTTTCAAGAAAAATCTATTTTTATAAAATATAAAGAATTTTTACAAGAGAATCTGGATTTGAGAAAAAATATTTTGACTGGCTAATTTAGGGGAAATTGACAACTTTGTCATGTTCATACTGCACTGGTAACTTTTTAGAGATCAAGATGTGTGTTTTAAACTGGATTAGTAGATTGTTTTTTGAAGGATGGGCTACAAACAGATGATCTTCGTATCTTTTCATAGCATGTAATAAAAATATTAAATACAGTACGGGAGAGTGTTCTTCCCAGGCACGCAGTTACCCACAGTCAAAACCCAAAAGCAAGGAGATGAGTTGCAAGACGGTTTTTCTTTAAGTCATCAGTATGGGATATCAGCAGAACAAAAGTTAAAAAAATTAATTTTTTGATCAAAAACTTCCTTGGTTTGAGCAGTAGGTGCTACAAAATTATTTACATATCTTAGTATCATAGTTAAATGTAATGTGTTTAGAAAAAAATACATTTGCTTTAAATTTGTTAAGAATTTTCAAATTCACTTTATAGCCCAAGCTAATATAATTGGGCTGTGTTGGCACATTTGGAACACTGTTTATGTTGCTTGAAACACTTATTTATTTAATTGCCGATGTGATGCATATGGCCAAAATCAAATATAGCTAGTTTGGCTAGTCTACTTATTTGTTTACTTAAACTATGGGAAGAAGCATATTATTGTGTCATTTTGTTGTGTGTGTATGTGTATATATAATATAAATATATATATATATAAAGTTATTTTTTCTTTTGGTTAATTTATTATAAGTTGTAACACTTTGCTAGTTTTGTTTGTATATGTCTTAAAATGTTTTCTTATGATACTTAAGTGACAGAGGTATCAAGGTAACTTGTGTAGAAATATTGTTTGATATATTGTCATGTTTGTTGTGAATATTTTTTCTTACTGCACAGTAGAAAAGAAAACAACTGGGTCTTTATTTTAATGTAATTCAGATTGGGGAAAACAGAGCTAAGGGAACAAAATGACTGAGGGGGTGCTCTCCCATGTCCAGTGCACTGATCATTTTAGTATGTTTGTGCTTTGTACGGTTATATATTTAAAACAAAAAAGGGTCATGCTCTTCCCTGAGTACTAGAAACAGTTACTCGCTATGCATAATCTAGTTGATAGTTAAATTTGCTATTGCTTTTCTTGTCTTGTTATATAAAATCTTTTCAATACAAGTTTAGTCTTAATGGTAATAAAACGTTATGGTTATTTATAACTTGTGCTTATTTTGTGCATTTTTTCCATGCTATACCCACTAACTGCATGTAGACTAAGTATTGTTTTTTCACACTGAAGAGGCAAACTTTTGTAGTAGACAAATAACTAAAAGCAAAGGCTGCATCATAATTTTATCAGTTTTTTACTTTAACAATGTTAGATTTTAGTTTAAAGGAACACTCATTCAATGTTCAGGGAAACCTTTATACATCATCTGCTATGAATGAGCGCAGTTTGCTGGGAAAGTTTTGATGCATTTGCTAAGCATTAGTGGGGAAGGCATGTCAGAATCTTTTCTCTACGATGTGTTTTACTATCTGAATAATAATAATAATTTAAAAAATCTTTCTTAGGACCAGGCAGTTGTATACTTTAGTTATAATGAATGACTTCATGTTAACCTTGCTAGTTTAGATCATTTCTGAGGGAAAGTATTGTAAATGTTTTTTTCATAACCTTGTTGTGTTTGAATTATTTGTACTTTAATTGTCCAGACAATAAATGAAAGTGTGTAGAATGGCTATGGACTTTCCACCTTTTTAAGTGTGTTCAGATGTTTTAGTGTTCCCAGCCGCACCTCAGCCGAGGTAGAGGTTTAGTCTCTGATTCCAGAAGCAAGGTCTTCAAGAGAGAAACGTTCTAGTCAAACCAGATTGAGCATATTCATGATTTGTTTTTCCTTCCGAGGGCCAGAAAGAATCGGCCGTTTTATTTAAGATGTTGAACACCAAATACCAAACTGTAACTTTCATTTATTTGAATGTGGAAGATGCTGAAGGGTTTCTACTATATACAGTATTTTTACACAATGAAAATATTAACTCAGTCAATATCAACACTTTAAATCATAGTGAGCAAATTTCAGTGATAACAGTTTTTAAGCCATCATTTAGTTTGACTTTTCTATGAATATGCTATGAATGTCATGCAATATGAAACAGTGTACATATTGTCTGATGTACAACAGTATATATGATCACATTCCAAATTTGATTCTTTTCACCATGTGTTATAACTAGAGTTGATACTTCTTTCAGTTGACTTGTTTGAATCTCATTAATACAAATATTCACTTCATGTTTATGTTCTGTAACATTCACTAATTGAGAATATGTACCTTGTAAAACTGCAGCATTGAATTTCGTAACTGAGATTAGGAAACTCTATCAGAGGGCTGGATGGACTGTGTGGTTCTTCAGCTCCTTCACCTATTAATAAACTCGTGTTTTTGTGAGATTAAGTTACCATGTTGGTTATAATAATTAATTTCAAGCCACAGAATGAGTTTGTTCTTAAATTTACAGCTTGCTCAATTCATCCTTAAATCCACCTCACCATGCCATAGTAAAAAGCAGAAGTGGTTAATTTGGTCTGTTTAAAGACTTGGCTCTGAAAAACATCATCCTTCCATCCACCTATATATGTATATACACATATTTTGATCATATACATATATATACACTTTACAACATGCATCAGCCCATTTAAAAAAGAACCCGCACTTTCTATTTAAGAAAGTGATATTTTATAACCAGCACTATTTCCTATGGTTCTGTCTGCTTTATAGCGTTTGTTAGGGTTGTCACCTAATTTTTCTGCAGTCCTCTCTTCAGAAAGTAGTGAGACCAAAACCACTGTATGGTCTGGATGCTCTTAAGACAGAACACAGCTGGCACTGGGGCCAGTTTTGATTATCTCCACACTTCCACTTAAGGGTTGGCTCCTTGTCTTTACATCTCTCACAGAACCTTTTCCCCCATTTTGCAGCTTGGTGAGTTCCTGTGAGCTGAAGCGCACCAGTAACATGAGAGAAAGGACTCTGCTACTTTTAGGGATCTGGGATGCAAAGTTCAGTTCCCCTTTTGAGGGTATCACAAACGGGAACAGGATAAAAACAGTCTCAGACAGGTTCCCTGTGCTGCTCCTATGGGAGCATTTTCAGAAAGTTTTACTGAACCATAGTTTCTGCCCAGCTGGGATCAGAACTGCATTTCACTAACACACATTCAAAGTAATCAAGGTTTATATTTCCTTCTTGAAAGGGTAATCACTCTTTCTGCAATTAGTGAGCCTGCTGCATAAATGGAAAACCACCTGGGGGAGGGTGTTTCAAGTGCATTCACTTTGTGTTCCACTTCAGCTTACCTTAGACACTGAGAGAGGAACATGTGCTGGGAAATAGCTGCTGACAGCTCCAAGGGAGCAGTGAGCTACCCTTAAATCCATACTGAGGCCATTCCGCTTCCCTGGTGCCCCTGAGCTTGTGGCAGCCAAGCACACCAGCACTCTGGTGCTCCTCCTTTCCAGTGGGAGGGGTGGGTAGGGGGGTCTGCACTGCATCAGGCAGAGGCGGCTGCCTGGGTACCTGGATCAGCCTCGGGATCACTGAGGGGAGAGGCACACCCAGGGCTCTTCCAGGGAAGCCTTTCTCCATCCAGAAACCAGGCAAGGCTGTTACCTTGCACCTCTCACTTACATGGCTACAGAGAGATGGGGTCAGAGTGTGGTGACAGTAAAGATTTGCTCCCTGCCCCAGAGATCTTGCAAACTGAGATCCCTGCACAGCAGTAATTCATTCTGTATACAAAGCAAAATGAAAGGAGATCAAATCCAGCACAACTTCACAAAAGCTCTGACATCTCAGAATAATTCAGTATCTCTCTTCTAAAAATACCTGGCTTCCTAAACCCAGGAGATGGGATGGAGCCACTCCAGCCGAGCCTCAGTAGCTCACAGGGGGACACATCACCGGGGCACAAACAGGGGCTGCTGCAGGAGGGAAACCCAAGGCACCAGCCACACGCAGACACAAATCCTGTGGGATGCTGCACCGGGGCATTGCTGCAGTGCAGCCCCAGGCTCGGCACCCTGCCTTCATCCCAGGTGCTTTGGGAGTACCTTCAGTGCCATGGGGAGTGGTGGTGCTGCTGCAAGAGGCACTGCTGAGGCCTCTCCAAGGAACACTGTGCCACTGGTGTGCAGGAGAAATCCCAGAGGGATCACGTGCAGTATGGCACCAGGGTGATCAGGAGAACAGAAACTCTGAAGAGTTCACCAAGCTTGAATTGTTTCTACCTCCCATAAACACAAAATCTGTGTTCTAAAAACCCGTTCCTGTAAATCTTCCAGAGCTGAGCATTAGAAAGGGCTGTGAGAAGAAAAGTGCTCAAAAGGAGGGCTCATGCAAAGGCACCCTGATTTAACTCACCCACAGTTAAAGACAAGAAATCAAACTGGTTCTTCCAGATTAGCAATTTTCTGAAATACTCTTTCTACTCACAGTAGAAATAACTGGGAAGATGGATACACACACACACGCAACAGCTGCTTTTCAGACACAGTTGGAAGTTTTGCTTGCCACACTCCTAAGGTATCTCTGATATTTTTAAATGCCAGTCCGGCATATTTTAAAATATTTCATCTAAAATTTAAACTGAGAATTTAAATATTACAGAGCTGCAATTTTTTTCTTGTGCAGTAGCAAAAAATAAAATCCTAAACCCTCTATTCTATTCATTCTACAATAAGCCTCCTGTTCACATCACTGGGGTTTGGAGCTGCCAGCAAATGAGACCCAGCTACTGCTGCTTACAAACACAATCTGCAGCAGGTTCATACTCCCTGTCCCCGAGAGCAAGCTAACCCATGTGCTAAGTGGAGCAGTGTTCTGCCTGGAAGTCCAGAAGATTTTTTTTTTTTGGCACCAGAGCCACGTGTCTTGTCCCCGAGCCGTCCAGCCCAGCCACCAGGCTCACGGTGCTGAGACCCCCAGGCCCTTGTCAGGTGTGACAGACTCATCCTGCCCCTGGGGCATCCTTGGGGTGAGCCCAGCCTTGCTCTGGAGTCTGAAGGACAAAAGGGACAGGATTTACTTCTCTGCCAATCCACCCCATGGCACAGGGTCCCCCACACTGGGGATTCTCCCTGCAGGCCCGCAGCACCCACTGCATCACTGGAAATAAACAAATTCCCTAAATTCCATTTCTGATAAGCCATCCCAGTGGCCCAGTAGCCATCGCTCAGGAGGAGGAGCAGGTGAACCACCACCTCTGGCCTTATTTTGTCCATCCTGAACCTCTGCTTAACACCACAGCCATTCAGGCCCTGGGTTCCCCCCTTCCCAAGGCCACCAGTGTGACCCTGTCCCAGACAAAGCCACAATTTTGGTGCCACCCAAGGTTGCCTGAGCACTCAGTGCCGTGGGGCTGCTGAGTGCTTGACCTCAACTGAAATGCTCCCAAGTTCTCTTTCTCCTCCAAAACCAGACAGGAGCCTAAGATGCTGCATGGCCAGAGCACGAGTGTTTCATAATGACACAAGAGTTGATCAAATTAAAGGAAATAAAAATCCCCTAAACTCTGAAAATTAACATAAGCAATGCCACTGGAAGAGCAGTTATTCACAAATAAATCCCTGCTAAGGAAAAGAACCCTGCCAATGGAAAAGGGGTTGAGTTTGGAGCCTTGGCTGTGCTGGGGTATCACTGTGTGTGCCACTGGGTGTGGCTGAACTGCCCCAGAAACCTTCCCAAGCAGCACTGAGGCAACCTGGCAGTCCCAACATGCTAAATTTTATTTAGTGACTTTTAAACACACACAGGCATTACCTCCTCAGTCTGAACATCAGGACTGACTAGAGGTGCCACAATCCATTTGTTCTGAAGCAGCACTTAGACTTTTCTTCCTTGCATTTTGTTGGAATTGCACAGGTCCCAACAAAATGATATGCAAGAATTAGCTTTTTACAAACAATACAATTCTGATTTTAAATCAGCACATGAGACAATTAATTTTGTAAGATAAGGAATCTGTTGCAAATATACAGCAGTACACCCACACATCACCATCTGCTGTGGAGAATTAAATGTACAACTCACAAATTAAATCCTGCAAAGTTGGTGCAAAAAGGTCCTTGCCTTGAATTTAAACAAGGCTGTGGAAACCTGCAAACACATTGCAAAAGATCATGAAAACAATAACAAATTTGTCCATCTGTGAGTCAGTTCTAGCAGGGTTGGGGTTTTGTTTTGTTTTTTATATTGGTGCATTTGCAATAAATGTTGCAGCTCACAATGCAAGTTGTGTAAACTATATTTGAGCTCTCCTGGCCAGGAAAAGTCACTCTTGGAGGTGCTTCTTACAAGTCCCATGACTTTACCCCAGATCTTTTATTCTTACAGGGAAGAAAAACAAAACAAAACAAAACAGAAAACAAAATTTCTTTTTTTTTTTCATATTCAGTTTATTGAAGAAAAAAAATTGGCAAATCTGACAATTGTTGTAGATGTTTTATTATTAGATTTATTAACAAACACTGTTCCACTGAAGTGAGGAAAAATAAACATCAACAATTACTGCTGCCATGAAAAAAATTCTGACAAGCACAAATATCTGCATCCCTTTGACTCCCCTGGAGCCAAGCCTTCATTCTCTGATTTTCCCTCCCATGTTCTTCTAACTCACAGCTCTTCATTTTTTTTACACCTGGCAGAACCACCTGAGACTAAGTCACATTTGCTGGTCTCCTGCACTGAGGAAGTGGCCATGAAACCTTGCTGGCCAAGAAAGGCAGAGAAGCCTCTGGGCCTGGACGCGCCAGTAAAGCACAGGGGTGGGTGTGAGGAGGAGGCCGGAGCAGCCTGGAAGCCAAGCTCTGTGCACCTCTGCCTTTTTTGTGTTTGGCTTTGACCCAAGCTCTGTGCACCTCTGCCTTTTTTGTGTTTGGCTTTGACCCCCCGGTCTGCTGGGCACTGGTGGGCTGTAAATGAGCCTGGGACCTGCTGCTCACACTCACCTGCTGGGCACCTCACAAAAGCTGTCTTTTCCAGCATTAGGGTGACCAAAGCTGTGCCAGTGATGTCTGAAATGCAGGTGCCCTTCTCTTTTCTTTTCTAGGGGGATGCTGGGAAAGCACACTGGCATTTTCCCTGGTTACCTCTGAAATGTGTCAATAACAGAGCTATAAACGCTGTCTCACAGCACACACTTATGCCACCAAGCCCATCAGCATCTGGAGTTCTACCTGCACACCCCCAAACCGCGGGGCAGGAAACACAAGATGCAGCATTCCCCTGCCACAGACAAAAATTGCTCTGGGTTGGTGTTCTCAGGGATTTTAGCAGGGTGGGGTGATTTTTTTAAATGAAAAGATTTCCTAAACCTTTTCTGAGATGCACATGCTGCTTTAACACACACTTATCCTCTCACACACCTGGGAAGTGCTCTCAGTACACACACCCCGAGTGTAATTTATGCTGAGGGGCCTGCTACATGTTTAACTCAGATAAAGTGTATCCATAATTACGAACTGCAGCATCAGAGGTGCAACGCGCAGGGAAATTCGCGGAAAGGATCCTATCAACGGAACGAATGCTGCCGAGGACTATTTAAAACCACAACCTAATCAGAATACTACGCCTCTCTATATATTTATATCAATATCACCAACCCTTTGACATCCCCAGCACTGCTAACACTCTGCCTGGAAGCCGACTTATCGCAGCTGCCTTGGGCACACTCGCATGCATAAAAAATCAAGTGACTTGATTAATCAGGGGAAGTTGCTGAATCATGGGCTTGCAGCCCTGCCTGCCCAACCCTGGCTATCGATGGGAAACTGGCAGCCTGGGACTGGGATTAATCCCTATCAGCTGGTCCGCAGACCTGTGTGGCCCTTTGCCAGCATTTTTTATGAGAAATAGAATCTTAAACATTTCAGGCCTGAAAAATAGCCTTGTCAGAGGGGTGGGAGTGTGTGTGTGAGAAGAGGCTCCAGCCGCAAGTGGCAAAAGGGAAGTGGAGCTCAGGAGGAGAGAGAGGAAAGCTGCGATCAAGGAAATCCTGACTCCACCTGGAAGCACAGCCAGAGGCAGCAGTGCAGGTGTGTCCCAGCTCGAGCAAACCCTGCCTGAAATTCAGCAGCCCCACCAAGGGAAGAGCAGGAAGAAGTGAGGGATGTGTGATATGGGTGGGGATGGAAAGCAGAAGTAGCCAAGATGTAGCATCAGTGCAACCATACCAGGAAAATGGGAGCACTTCTGGGTCTCCTGGGCATGAGCTGCCTTGCCTTGGGCTTTCAGAAATCAGAGAGGCTGGGGAAAAAAAAATTTCCTTAACACATAAAGAGCAATTTTTCCAGAAGTAAAAAAGATAAATGTCATGGGGATATGTTTTATTTGACACTCCTTGCAAGGCTTACCCTGCCCAGGGTCTAGCAAGCTTCACCTGCTCTCAGGACGGCTGGGGGCTTTGGGAGAAGGAGCTTCCTTTCTGTGCCAGCCTGTGTCTGGAAAAAAGAGGAAAAAATCTTGGAAACAATTCACCGAGCCCTACAGGGACCATGTGCAGCAGCCCTGCTGTCTGGCCATGTCAGATGGGAATGGTGCTTTTTGTCTTGGAGTTCAAACCCTCCCATCCAAAGACATTACCCTTTGGTCGGATCTTCAGGTGAGACAAACAGCCACTGCTCCTCTGAAGGACCCTGCCCCAGCTGCTTTCTGCTAGGAAATCAAGAAAGTTTTTGTTTAAAGAAACGCATTTGCCAAATCTTTACTGCCAGGCAGCTGGTCGAGGCTTTTGCTTTGCTTTTTCAGAGGGTAAGTTAAGTGTCCTTGAATGAGTGTCTGGAATAAAAGGAAAAGGAGGGCAAGCACCCTTTGTGCCAAACCTCTTATGCTTCCTCCAGTGTGACTCTGCTGCACTTGTGAGTAATCATATTAACATATATTAGAGGAGTTGTGTGCCAGTAATGGAAGAGATTGTGAAGCCACAGTACCTTATCTATTAAAATAGCCAGAGCAATAATATCATTTCAGCTGAATTAAAAAGCAGAGAAGAGACCAGTCAGGTTGATCACTGCCTAAACCCAGTGTATCTTTGGCTACACACATATATATTTCAATATGAACTGACTCTGCGTGTATTTTCAATATTAAGAGATAAAATACTGCTCTTTGCCATGTTATAAACCAAGTTTGTGCAATGGAACAGATTTTTAAAGCTAAGTTAAAACCTCTTGAGACTAAAGGGTTTATAATGGAAATGCTGACAGACTCTTAACTGGAGCACTGGGATCTCTCTTGCTATTATGACCAGATAAACCAACAAGGTAATTCAATGTAGTGTTCCAGCTCCAAGACACTAACACACTCCTTCTGGTCCCAGGTGCTAAGGGAAGTTAAATATAAAACTTAATGAAACTGCTGTGACCGACTACAGGGCTGGCTGGTTGCCCCTGCACCAGGGAAAGGTGAATTTCCCTCCTGGGAAGGTGTCTGAAAGGCAGGCTGGTTCAAGTGCAACCTCTGGCTGGAGCCTTCTAAACTTCACAGAAGTCAAATGGCTTTCTAAAGCCTAATGGGTGGCTAAAGTTGGAAAGCTGTGAGAATCAAACCCAGTCTCTGCACGCACACCTGACCAAGAACTGACTGGAAGCACAGAGCAGGTCCAACACTCTCCCAACACAGCACACAACTGTGCTGGGGGCAGGATCTCTGCTCACAGGGGCTGGGGCACACAGACCTGCCCTTCCTCCCTGCAGAATTACTCCAGAAGCTTTCAGTTCAGCAACTCAAATGCCAGGGAATCCAGCTCTGCTCTCAAAGCACAGCCTCTTTGGGAAGCTGGGGTGTGCATGGGTGCCACCCCTGGCCCCAGGGGCAGGAGAGAGCAGTGGGGTTGTGCTAAGCTGGCACAGCAGCTCTCCAGCTTCTGTCCAAACAGACAGCAAAGCTGCCAGCATCAGGAATGCCGTTCATGCCATGCTTTGACACCCAGAAAACTTTGCTACTCCTTTTTATGCCACTTATAATATCACCAAGACTACTGGGAGGTGCACAACTGCCTCTACCTACACATGAAACCCTGAGCAAACGTCCCAGGGTCGGAGGGCTGGTAGCACTGCCTACTGTCAAGACCGTCTGACATTTCCAATTACAAGACTCTATTTTCAGCTGCTTATAACTGTCATATTTTGACCAGTAACTTGTCATTTTTCCATCCTGGGCATCTGCCGCAGGCTGAATTTTTTTGGAAAGCTTCAGCCAAAACAATATAGCTATTCCCAAGGGCAAGGCCAGGGAACAATGCACTGTTTTGTAATTGTAAAAGAGAAAAAGAACTGACATCCTCTTCTTTAAGATGCACCACGAGGCCTCACAGTTTGGATAGGGGAGTAGAAATTCAGTCGATCTGTGACCTTTGTATTAAGGATGTGCCTTTTTGTTACTGCCATGAAAATCTATGCAAGTGTGGCCAAGTGAAAGCATTTGGAAAAATTCCAACCTGACTTCTTCAGCAAACACTTTTCTTTCATTGAGAATCCTAAAAGCTCTGAGGATCCTGTTCTGCTGGACTCATCTTGCCCTCCAGCTTGTGCAGAATGGAGTACCCCCATCCCAAAGGCAAAGAGATGGGGGGAGAAAAGGCAGAACTGGAACAAGGAGGAGATGGAGGGGAGCAGGCAGAGTGATTTGCACCCACCAGAGCTGCTGGCTTTCCAGGGCAGGGAATGGGATCCAGGATCCTGAGTCTCAGCATCAGGAGGCTGCCAGGAAGTGCTGTGAGATCCCACTGTGCCCGCTGGGAAGCGGCAGCTTTTACAGCTCCTGGGTTCACAGCCCACCAGCAGGAACTGCAGCTGGAAGTGCTCCACACTCTGGAAATCAGGTGCCAAAACGAGCAGCAAACATTTAGCAGCCCCATGCAGAAGGCTGGGTTAAACACCCTTCCCAGGCCCACAGAGCTTTTGGCAGGTCCATCCCGGCAGCTGAACGGGGACAGGCTCCCATGCCCAGCTGCATTCCCACAGCCCTCCCAACTCCACTGCAAACAAAGCAGGCACCTGTGGGAAAAGCATCCCTGACTCACCTGTGCCCCCAAAGCCATCCTGGACACCAGCCTGGCTGCACCCAGAGGGGCAGAGGGAACTGTGACACCAAAACCACACACAAGTGGTGCAGGCGGCTTCTGTTCGTGGATTCCCTGAATTTTTACTCCAGGAATACAATCCTTCATTATGCCCTTTGAATATGGAAATCCAGGAGAGAGAAAATGGAGGGTGCTTTCTTTCTTGAGAGTTGCCTTTGATTGGCACATCCTTCCTTTACAGAAAGCTGATGTTTACTACTGCAATATATTTATTTTGAAACTCAGTTCATCTGCTGTAAGAAATTACTCAGACCATTAATTTTGGAAGCCAATGCTGAGAGATCATGAATGTTAAGAATTCTAATTATGTTTGGTCTGGAAAATTTAATGAATAAAAGAGACTTTTCATCAGAATCTCAAGCCATAATATTTTAATGCTATTGGCATTAATTAAAATATCTGGAATTTTTAAAGGAGCTCTCTCCTTCTCCCTTTAAATATTTTACTCCTACCATTAGAACAGAAACAGAATTTTGCTAAAGCCACAAAAAAAAGTGTTCTCTCTGGCTGATCATCTCATTTATAATCGTGTCATGGCGGGAACAACCTTTCGCTGAAATTTTGTTTATGCTTCAAAAATTTTTCTCCTAATAACATCTTCCCCACCCCCCTCCCCAAGCACTAGCAGGCCTGGATTTGTCTTCTGTGCAGGGCTAGGAAGATAGAAGTCCAGATGATCTGGCATCCTACAAGGGACTGAACTCTCAGTGCCTGATTAATGACACTATCCATCTCAGAAGGTAGTGATTCCCTCCTTTAGAGCTTAGGGGCAAAAAATAGCCTAACCTTTGAATTCATGCTTCATCATCCTCCCCTGGCATTTGTGGCTTTCTGCAGGACACAGGGCTCAGTACTGCCCTGCTCCCCACACCAACCAGCACAGCAAACACCTGGGGAAGAGGGGGAACCTGCTCCTCTGCTGCTGCCTTGCAAGCACCCAGGGTTCCCATGGGTTTGGTGCCATGTCCTGGGTGCACACAAAAAGCAAATTTCTAGTGGAGCCCTTGCACTGCAGGGTGGGCACATCACGACTGCCAAGGTCCTCATGCTTGTACTGTGACCAGTGCTGAATGCAGAGGTCAGAGACAGCTCTGGCTCTGAGGTCTTGGGAAGTGGGCTCATTCCCTGCCTTGAGAGCTCAAATGAGCTCAGAAAGATAAAAGGGTTTTTTTTTGTCTCTGATCTTAAGCTCACGGGTTTTTACTTGGATTTTTCTTAGTATCTAAATATACAGTCACTTGCTAGTTAGTAATAGCGGGACCTCACCTTGTTTGATGGTGTTCTCAGTTTTTAGAGTGTCTAATTAAAGGAAGGACAGAGGGACTGCCAGTGCTCAGCCATTGAGAAAATGGAGCCAGTGGGTTTTCCAGGCACTGCACACGCCAGGAACTGCCTCAGATGGAGCCAGCACTGTGCCATTGCCTGGGCAAGGCAGGGGCAGGTGAATGGAATATTAGGGGCAGTGAAGAAGCTGCCATGCCCTCAGACACATTTAAAGAGGCATTTTCTCTTGAAAAGGCCACCACTGTAGTTGTGAAATTTGAAAAGTGAAAACAACAAAACAGCATTTTGCAGTGGATCAGGGGAAGCAATTTCCACAAGAACTGGAAACAACAGAAGGAGGAGGTTGAGCTTTATTTCTACCAACTTGGGCATAGCCTCCTCTGTCTCAGAGGTGCTTGGCACACGACAAGGCTGCTCCTGTTGGGACTCTGCACATCATCACTGCAGAGAGGCAGGTCACTGCTTCCTGGCAGCACTTTCTCCTCCAGCACAAACATGCGGATTCAGCAGACTGCCAAGCCTGCCTGTGCTTATTTCTGTGCTGGGCACAGCCAGGTGTCACACAGGTGAGGTTGCACACAGACACACAGGAGGCCCAGAGGGCTTTTATCTATTTCCTCCATGTGGCTGAGAGAGCACTCAAAGACACCTGCTGATTTTGTATGTTCGGTGCCGCAGAGAGGAAAATCGATGTGGGAGCTACAGATGGCTTCAGTGGTACAGGCTATTCCAGCCTGCTTTCCTGATGGAAACAGAACTGATTTACTCTCAGTGCCTTAACTTCTCTGACCAGTATATTTCGTTTCATTATTCAAAGGCAAACACTGAAGAAACATGTTGTGAACATGCCTGGTTCTTTCAGGTGGAAGGAGGTGAGAACCATTTGTGCTGAAGCATTTCAGACACTTGTTTTAGTGACTTCACGTGGTTTCAGGAAGCTTTTCCTCTCATATTGAGCTGCCTTTTGCAGCTCTACACCTTGGGATCCAGTATCATTTCCTTGTTTTTTCTGCACTCCAGTGCTATCAGCCATCCTCAAGTGTTTGTCTCATCACTTTCAAGACTGCACCCCTACCCAGGAAAACAGTGAGGGACAAACTTTCTGCTCTCTGCAGGCATTTCTCCCAATAAGCTGGAAAATAATGTTTGTTTGGCTCATATTCTTAGCTAGCTGCAGACTCCCCACTGATACCCCCTGCCCTGTCAATTGCTAACTAATCGTGCCTGCAGTAAAAGTAATCCAAACTGGGGAGTTATTCAGCAGCAGCAGAAGGATCCATTAAAACAGATTATGCTCTGTGCTCCATTTCTGTCCTCATCCTCGGGGATCACCCTGCCTGGGCTCTGCCCCAGGGCACACCCACGCTCTGCAGAGTCACCCTGGAGTGTCCCCTCAAAGGGCTGCCAGGCTCATCTCAAAGGGACAGGGCAAATCCAGGCCAGGGGGGGCTGTCCCTGAGGGACCTGGCTGCCAGGGGATGTTAACAGGCAGGAATGCTCTCCAGGAATGCTCAGGGGCAGGAAGCTGTCCTGGGGGCTGCTGTGATGGTTTTTCAGCTTTCTTATCCTTGACACACAGGCAGCAATGCAGCTCTGTATTTGGTTTGACTGAGGCTTCAAGGGGAGCAAACTCCTATAGTGTTCAGGCCCTAGGAAGGCAAAAAAATGCACAGTGGTGATGTCCTGGAGCCAGTTCAGCCTTGAAGCTCAGCGGCTGCCTGGCAGCAGGAGAGACCCCGGCCTGGAGGCTGGAGCAGGGTTTCTGAAGGGGAACAAGCCTGTGGTATTTCACAAAGTCATACACTCACAGAATAGTTTGGTTTGGAAGGGACCTTAGAAATCACCTCATTCCACCCCCTGCCATGGGCAGGGACACCGTCCACTGTCCCAGGTACTCAGAGCCACATCCATCCTGGCCTTGGACACTTCATGGATGGCACAGCTCCTCTGGGCAGCCTGTGCCAAGGCCTGCCCCCCTCACAGGGAGCAATTCCCTCCTAACAGCTAATCTATACCTGCTCTCTACCAGTTTAAAGCCATTCCCCCTTCTGAAAAGGCTCAATCCATATTTGCATCCCTTCCCCTGAGAGCGGATTGGTTACGAGGCCTTTATGTCTGTCCCCGTGGGTTTTGTTGCCCCTGTGAAGACTCATCTCAGGCTCAGTCTTGCTCCCATCATTGGCTTCCTGGAGATCCTGCTGTACAGAGTAACAAATACACTCCTGTTACACCCGTGAGCTCAATTCAGGCACCCCCAGCTGGGATATAACCACTGCTAACAGCCCTGGGGTGCCCTGTGGGATCAGGATGAGGGACAGTGATGAAATGGAGTCACCTCAGCTGGGCCCTGCACCCGCCACCACTGCTGCTCCAGAGAGTGCCGTGCACATGGCTGGGCCTTGCTGGGCTTCCTCTCCCCACTTTGCTTAATTGTGTGACATTAAAGCTACCCCTGAGCCAGTAGGACAGGCGTGTGCAGAATGTACCTATTTACCTTGCAGGTTTTTAAATTCAAATGGGTTATGTAAAGCAGCACAGTCTACACAATTTAAATTGGCCTGACTTCTGAAAGCTGCAGGTTCCAGGACCTGAAAGAAAGCCTGCAGCTAGGCTGAGTATCCAAGGGAGGTCCTCTTGGCATACAAAGATCAAGCACAATCTGAAATTCAAACATACCTTTACGCTTAGTTTTTATCTTATTTCAGTTTCACGCAAAATAATGTTGCCCTAGAAATGAAATTTCCCCACATGTCTGGTACAGCTCTACAATGGCCATTTAGTGGAGCGGTAAAGCAAAGCACCAGGTACTTGACAGCTCTTTTTGTGTCACTCCCACCATGCCTTCTAATTCCAGAGAGCTGCTGCCATGTACTCCAACAGGGTTTCTTTGCTTTCCTGAAGCAGTTACATGACTTAAGAGCTTGGTCATCTTTCCTGCTAATAGGAATTGGGGAATTGTACATAGGAAGGGCACACGGGTAGAAAGCTCTGCACATTAAAATCGAGCTTGCTCAGGACCCCACTGATATGATCCACACAGCTCTGCAAAAGGAATTTTTATTATTTTCCCAGCTTAACATGCTAGCATTAATATTTCATTACTAGATTTCACTATGATTTTGGTCCTGTTACTGTCTCAACCAATTTATTGCTTGAGAAGGTTATTTTTAATCTTCAGCAGTAACTGAGAATATACCCTCAGAAAACCTTTCCCAATGTGGAATTTCTTTGCTGTTTCATTATAATTGAGGTGATGCTGTATCCAACAGCTCTTTATGAGAACAAAATATATTTTAAGAGAAGAGGGAGGTTTATCAGTTTCTAGCTGAAAGTCTGCATTGCCCACTTGTCTTAATTTGTAATTATAGAATTTCAGACATTACGAATGAGGAGAATGAGCTAAAAAGATGTGATTTGATACAGAAAGGCTGGGTTTAGCACTGAGCACTCAGTGCTTCTGAGGTGCTACAGCATTGCTGCTCCAGCAGCTTCCCTTTGAAAAATGAAGGTGTTTTTCTGGGTTCTGATTCAAATAAGGTCGAGGCTGTAAAAGCAACGTTAGGCCAAGTTTGCTCCTCTCTATGTTTGTGATTTAGGGCCATGTCTCAGAGACAGTCCTGGCAGCCAGAGAATGAGACAGGACCAAAGACTGCACAGAGAGTCTGGTCCTGACCCCGTCTCCCACCAGCCTCGAGGGTTTAGCAGGCAGGCTGTGCCCTAACTGTAAGAGGAAAAAAACAGGTCTCAAAAAAAGGTCTCTCAAAATCTGCTTCAGACTTACAAAATGTTTCTCAGTGTCAAACACAAGCAATTAGTGTTATTTATTCATCCCCTTAAAACATCTCTCTCCCCAGTTCCAATTCCCTTCAGCCAGGTACTGCCAGTGATATTGCACCTCCCCTTAATTCCAGCCTGATGGATTTAGGACAGGATGTGCCATTTTGGTCCCTTATCCTACCCTGGGGAGTCTGCTCTCTTTGCTTTGTGGACAACTTCTTTGTCCTAAGTGCAGGGTTATTTTCCCAGCTGTTGTGGGGATGGGGCAGGGATGCAGGCAGCTCTCTACCAATCACTGGCATAAAGAATGACTGACCCTCCCCCAGCCAGGAAATTCAGACTATTCCCAAAGGTACACAGGAAGGCACAGGGGTGCTGGCCTAGCATCAAGCAGATGATTTTCCTTTTCCCATAAACTCAAAATGTTGTGACATCTCCCAAGGGGATCTTTATTCCACAGGTGCACAAACCCCCCTAAATCCTACCTGGGGTAACACCACCCTCCAATGTGCACCAAACCAGCCATGCAGGGGCTCCCCTGGGCTGCCTTGTACCCTCCAGAGTGCATCCCCAGCTGCTCAGTCCAAAGGAAAACATGGATCTGTGCCTGTGTGTGCAGCCTGGGGCAGCGTTATAACCTTCATGGGCACCTGAAAGGGTCACTGGGGCACAAATCCCCACTCCAGCCCCACATCCCAGGGCAGTCTGTTCAGGGATAGTGACCCATCCACAGCTCTCCAGCAGATCTCAGGTGCCTGCATTTCCGGGGGTTTTACTGCTCAAGTGCTTATTCTAAAACCTCTCCTGGGGTAATCATAGCATAATCATCTAATTTGGGGAACTTAAAACCAATTCAGAGCAGAACCAAAGGATACAAATTTTCCACTCTGAGTTTTTGTGGTTCTCAAAGCCTGCTGGTGAGTGGCCCAAACAGAAGAGATTGAATGAGTTCATCAGTACTTGGACAAGTAGATTTTGGGAAGAAACCAGGAGGGGGGCTCATACTTATCCCTTTAACAGACTCCAGGAACAAAGCTAATCCAAATCAAATGATCTGTCTTTGACACAGCATCAAGCAATTCATAAAAGCCTTCCTGGATTCTAAATACTGGGTACATTCTTCACAGGCAAGGTGAGCAGCAGACCACATTTTCCATTGAAAACATTTTCTTCTGTAATTTTTCCTGATCTGAGAATTGTAACAAGTGCATGGAAATTACAAGCTGCTATAAAAATTACAGAGACTAAAACTACAATTTTACCCTCCTGCATTAGAACAATTTTAACATTGTTAGAGGAATATATCTCTGCAATTTTAAAATTATTTGAGTCATGACAGAAAGACTCACAACTGCAATATTTATCTTTCAGATTCATCTTAGGATGTTCCTGAAGACTTGTGAGATGTCACATTATATAGCATTTTGTGGGGACTGGAGAATGTCACTTTGACAAGCAACACATGTAAATTGGAGCCATTGATTATGGGGAATTTAATTTTATCTATTCCGTATTCAAGGTACAATAAATAAAAAGACTTCAGTGGTCACTGTAGGACTGCAACAACTTCTAGAGAAATGCAATTTATAGTTGCATATTTTTAACAGCGAGCTTCGGCGTACATTTGATTAAATTCTGCTTTCCAGTGCACTTAATGAGAATTCTAATTCCCCAGAGATTTCTATAGGCATGCCAGGTAAAGAGGAGTCTATCAAGTCACAGCTGTGGTTGTTAGTACAAGGAGCTGGTTCCTTTGAAGAGAAATAAAATTCATAAGCATGCATGCATATATTTTAATATTGCCAAGATACATATTGGCAGAGCAATAAATAGTAAGAAGATTTATTACCCACTCTATTTCCCAATGTATACAAATGCAAGTGATACTTGTGAGGTATAACATCTTTTGGGCATGTGTTTGAACTGAGGGGCTGGAGCAAAGCTTATTTATTTTGGGTTCTCAGAAAAACTGAGGTTGATTCAGTCTCTGAATTTCTTCACATTATCCCATTGATTTCCCTGCCTGCCTGACGAGGAAGGTGAAGGAATTCCTCTAAGGGATGCAATGTCAAGCCCTGACTGAGAGCCATCCACTTCTCTAAATAAATGGGGTCAACAAATTAAAAAACTTTTTCCTACCTGCTCCTATTGGATATCTCTCTGCTCCAAATCACAATCATTTTTATAAGGACTATCTCACTACCACAATCATCTTCTTACAGCATCCTGGAGAACACATTTACCCTTCCTGGCAGGAATACTGGGGGTGTCCAGAGAGGACAGCTCCTTCCTATATCGATCTATAGCCACAACCTCACCTCAGGTGAATTCTACAAGAGATAGTTTACTTTTGGCAAGTGTTTTTCTCTTGGCTGCAGAGCTGGGAGAAGGACAAGCCCTGCTGAACATGGGGATTGAGTTTGCCTTGTTCAGTCTGCCTTGTTTGAGCCTGGCTGCTGGAGAGTGTGAGGGAAAGCCTGGACACATTCACCTCTGTGGCCAAACTCCTGCCACAGGAATGGGACCAGGACTTTTCCATGCAGGGATGGGTGCATCTGCCAGGTCTGGAAAATTATAATGGCTGCTTGTCTCCAGACTTGTTCTGGATTCACTGCAGAGTTTATTGATTACTGGGTGTTTAAGTCATTTTTTGGTGAGAAAGTATGAACAAGATTATCTAGCCTTATGTCACGTTTAATATGCACCTTTTAAATTAACCGAGGAGTGCGGTAAATTTGCACCCACCTTTCTGATGGGGACCCAGTGAGAGCTGCTTTTCAGGATGGCAGAAGGGGAACACTGGCAAGGCAGGGAGAGAGCAGAGAGTGTGGAGCTGTGCCCCACACTGCAGTCATCAGGTCACGGTGTTATCCTTCAGGAGACTTTTCTTGCTGTCACTACTGTTAGTCCTGGAATTAAACTAAAATTGGTCTCCCCTAAAGAATATAAAATAATATAATAAACCTTAATTTTTGTCCTCTCAGCTGTTACACTCTGAACTACTGGGTTATTGTAATACTGACCAATGCTCAATTTCTAATTCTTACACTGGAATTAAAAAAAAACACGTTGGCAGAAAAAAACCCAATCAACCAAAAAACAACCAAAGCCAAACCACAAGAAAATAACAAATTAAATATAGCTTGTGCTTATGTTGATTTTCAGAAATAATAAACATTGCTTAGATGAAAGGAGCTTCAAGCGTTAAAGAAAGAAATCAGAAGGTCTCACTTAAGTGATTTTTTGGCAGGAATCAAATTAACGAATATAATATGGGTTGCTGACAAGGTGCTTGATCATTCTCAGCAGCGAGGAATTTTTTTATGTATATATAATATTTATTTATATAGATATATATGCATGAGCTTGTGTTTGAGTTGATTCCATTAACACTTCATTTGATAATGATAAATAGCATTTTTATTGGAAAGGAAAATATCATGAAGTCCTGATTTGCAAGAGCAAGTTAGAATGTATGACATTATTATGTCCTACTGCTTTTTCTTCTTCTTTAAAAAACACCTTCAACGCTAGCACAAAAGAATGGAAACATTTTATTTAGTGCATAGACAATTTCAATCTGCAAATAACAAAAAGTACTTTTTTTGCAAGAGGGTGGAGGATAAACCAGAAAGGGAGACACAAAAGAGACTTAATTAGATCATGGAACTCTTTCTTAAGCAGTTCAGCATCTTAATTTCTGTTAAATTCAAGCAACATCCATCGGGGGCTCGATTCTGTCAGCCTGTATCTGTGTCTGTCTGCCTGTTTCCATCTCTCTGGGCATCCACGGCCGTGGCTCCGGAGCAGCGCCGAGCATCCCGAGCCGTGCGCGCAGCGAGCTGCAGGATCCAGCCCCGCTTTGACAATGATTGCGGCTGACACTGACAAGCGCTTACACCCCATTCTCGGGCTCTTTTTGTTTGGCCTCGCTCACACGTGTCGTCTGGCAAAAGTTAAAAATAAAGCATTTAGGGCTGGGCTGTGGTCAGTTTTCCCTGCGCCTCCGCAGTGCGAGGGGGAGGAAGGGGAGGGGAGGCTCCGCGTTCTGCACCACTCGCATCAAGGTCAGGCAGAACTGCTGCGAGAGCGGAGCCGGAGCCACCCGGAGCACGTGGTGTGCTAGAAAAGAGCTTTTCCTCCGAGAAAATCACCTAAAAATTCCCTCCTAATCACCTGCGGGTCCGGAGGGGCTGAGAGATGCTCGGGCGTCGCCCCCACTGATTCAGGCGAGCAGATTTAGCTGGCCACACCCCGATGCAAGCGGCTCCCCAGCCTCAGGGCTCTTTGAAAATTTTCCATCAAAACTTTCAGGGGAAGTATCTGATTTCCTTGAAAATGTCAGCATGTTTTTTATTTCATTCTGCTAGGCAAATTAAATATGGGCAATGGAAAAGATATTAGCAGAAACCCAGGAACCCTAATGGCAGGGGAAGGGGACAGTGTGCATTTTGCAAATGAGAAGCTGATATTTCCAGCTGAACGTTTTGGATTAAAATGGTGATGGCCTGACTAGGCAAAATAATAACTGGACAAAGCTACCTCTCATTTATGAGGAGCTGTATTTCAGATATTTATGCAGTAAAGTTGACTGCTTCCCACCCTCCCAACTCCCACATTTCTCACTGTCAAAGAGGTGGATACAGGCAAAACATTTTCCTTTCCCCAATTTCCTAAGGCTGTAGAATCTCCCTGATACCCCTGTGTGCCAAAGCTGCAGAACTGCTGTAACCCTGCTCTGTACCAGGGCTGCTGGGGCTCACCTGAGGGTGTTCGGGGTAAAAGCTGAGTTGGATTTCTGTGAATATGGGACCAGAATGAACAAGAACAGGAGGATGGGGCAGAGTTCAGTGGTCACAGAGCCCAGTGTGCTGCTGCAGCAGACAGACATCTGCTGCATCCCCCAGACACACACCCACCTCCCTCACTGAAATACTGACAGGGGTTCTCCCCACTGCTGCTGTGGATGGCTTTTCCAGAAACTCCCATCTTTCCTTAGAAACCTTCTGCTAAAATACAGGGTCACTTGCTGATGACTAGCTTACAGTTATTTATGTATCAATGTTGTCTAATCTTAGAACAATCCCCTTCATCCCTATCATGTTTATGGATGATTCTCTGCAGGCTTTAGTCTGCTAAGGCACAATCCCTCTTCTCCCACTGAACTGTTCACTGCTCCTCCCCTAGGCTGAATTTCTTTCTTTCGAACACAGGTGGTTACAACTGGTCACTAAATTCCTGAAAAAGTCTTACTATGGCCTTCCAAAGGGTATTCATTTTTTTCCAGCTTGACTGGAAATGCTTCTTTTGATATAGTGCCAAATATATGCCCCATTCTTCTGTATCTGTCCAACCAACAAGCCTTACCTTATATTAGAAATTGTCATTAGTTCCCAGCTACCTGACCTTGCCATTTGAACTGTTCAGTGTGATCCCATTTATATCTTCCTGGGCCCTGAGGATATTCTGTTTTTCTGTATGCTGTCAGCCTTCTTGCTATTGACAAACCCTCCCACCTCCAGCCATCAGCACATTTCTCTAGCAGGTTCTTTTTGTGCCTAGTTGATTAATGAAAATATTAAGTGAAATTAGTCCCCAGACTGTGCCTTCAGAAACTCCACTTTTAGCTCTCTCCAGCTCGGTATTTCCTCTTTCAGCATCATCTGTTATTATCTCCTTTAGCCAGTTTCTATTTATTTTACAATCCTGGGCCTAATCTTCATCATTCCCAATCAAACAATTCCCCATGTAGCTCTGTGTCAGATGTTTCTCTCTCAGTATATACACATCACATCTATTGCCGTTTTCTTTGTCTAAAAAGATCAGGATAATCTAAAGATTATCAAGTTAATCTCTCAAATCTGCTTTCAGTAAACCTATTCTGTGTGTTATCCTACTTCTGCCATTTGCTATGCTCTCTATTCCTCTGCTTTCCAAAAGCACTCTAATGCCTTGTGCACTACTGATGCCATGTTAATATGCCTCCATCTAGCTAGAACACAGTTTTTTCCTATTTGGAAAACAGGAATCATATTTGAAATTTCTCTCACCACTCCTACTTTAACACAGTTCTAAATACCCTTCAAGCAGAAGTGCAGTTTTGAATGCCAGTTCCTTCAGACAGCTGGGACACAGATGCTTGGAAACCACTCCTTGAATTTTACTTCTACCTCAAAGGCATCATTTTCACCCTTCCAAACTCACTCCCATAAAGCCAATCTTCTTCCATCCAAGCTCAGAGCCTTTATCCAAACTGAACACAGAGCCACAAAACCATCTCAGTTTTGGAAAGCAACTATGCCAACCTTAAACCCATCCTCCCTCAAGACAACCTCACTGTTACTTTCCTTTCTGTCATCTAATTTTGATGGCCAAAAACACCACTGGTTTTGTTTGTTTGTTTGTTTGTTTAAATTTATTTTGCTACTTTTGAGTTGACTTCAATTCCCATTTTACCTCTGTGATTCTGGATATTACACTTCCTGTTGATCACTGTTTCCATTCCTGGGAGACTTTACCATTTTGAAATTTCATAATTTCCTCTCAGTAAAAATACCTGCAATGGAACAATATCAGAAGAACATTATATTCTAAGGCATTGCCAGAATTTGTTATTATCCTTTTTACAGTGTAACACAATTTCTTTATATTTATTGACTTCAATAATGTCTTATATTTGAAAGCATTGCTCCACACATTAGGAACAGCAGATTCACTGAAGCTGAATGTTGATTGGAAAGCAAACTCCTGGTGCTGTGAGCAGCTGGACCAGGGTTCTGCATGACCCATCCATCCAGCTAAACCCACCCATGCAAAGTGTCAGTGCAGCTGGAAATGTCCCCCCATCAGAACAGAGCTCCTGGATTTAATCCTTCTCTGTGTTAAGTTTGCATGTCAAAAGAGGGTTTCTCTGATGTCACCTTTGAAATGTCACTTTCAGGTCTGCAGTCAAACCCTGCCTTTATTTCCTCCTCCCTAATCACCAGCACCAGGCTGGTTTAGAAAGGAATGACAGCTCAGGGCTGCAAAGCCCAAAGTGTGAGCTCATTTAAGGATCAGGCCCTTTAATTGGAACTGCAGCAGGGATATGGCAATCCATCCACTTCTCCATGGTAATTTTGACTTTGTAGGGCTTTGAGTTCAAAACTGAACTGTGGAGTGCAATGGAGGTTGTGTTGGCAGAGGGGAAAACAGCTCTCTAGAGTAGGCACTTGTCAGAGTTCAGGTTAAACACAAGGCTCAACTTTGGCAGAGCCCTTTCTCCGGGTTAGGCACCACCAGCAAGGTGCACAGCCCTGGAGCTTTGCAGGTTTGGGGAGTGGAAATGCCTCTGCAATGCACAAAGAGCCACACTGCTGTTCCCACCACACAGTTTGGTCTCCAGTGCAAGCCCATGAATCCATAGCTTATTTCTATCAAATCAAAAGCTAGAATAAAAAATTTCAAGTGCTCTTGGCCACAGCAGTGATCTTGTTTCATAGAGAAACAGATGTATTCTAAATACTTTTTTCTTAATATTCCTAGTATTTGGTATCTTAGATATGCTCAGGAATGCTTGATTGTAACTGTTAGTACCTTCTGGCAGGTTTCATGTACAGGAATGGAAACATACAGATTCAATGATTTATCTAATGACAGGACTGAGATACAGCTGCCAAGTCAAAACTGAATCCACCATTTCAGCCTCGTGCACGTGGTCAGCTCACTTTAATGTGAGATATGTCTGTAACTCATTTCAAAACTAACTGAAATCCTACCCTGCTTCATAAATCAGATTATAGTTTCTCTGTGAAGTAGGAATTAATTATTAAACATGGCTCCAATCTTAATTTTAAGTCTCTCCTATTAGTACACAGCTATATCCTGGACTTGGTACCACTGAAAAGGCTATTCTTGTTGTAACATCTAAAAAAGATGATTAATGCCCTATACCTCTGGTCCTGTGGTATTGATTTGCTGCCCCACTTAACAGGAATATGTTGCTAAGGTAAGAGACTTATTTCTATCCCTTTCTTTATTGAATTGTCCTCTAAGTGAAGAAAGCTGGCTCCTTGTACTGAAAATTATCTTGCTTCCATTAACAAGATGGCAAAAAATAATATATTATTTCATGCTTCAACATTTCAAGTAAACCTTTCCATTTTGTTCACTGGCACACAAAGAAGAATATTTATTCAGATAACCACAAGGCCATATATAATAAATGGATAATGTGACTTTTAGCAGTAACTTTTTTCTATCATGAATTTTGCTTTGATACTTGTCTTCTGTTTCATTTAGAATTCCCAGCCCTTCATTATTAAATTATAGCCTACAAACTATTAAAATTTACCAATTAGAACTGACAGACACTTTTTTTCAAAGTGAAGATTTAAGTGTTGATTTATTGCAAGAAAATATTCACATCCTTCATGCACAAGCAGCATTTGCCCAGCTTGCTGCTGCATTTACCAGCCCAGGCTCCCCCATGATTGCAGGTGAAAGGAAGAGAAAGAGAGATGAGCAGTTTAACATGGAAAAACACCTTAGAAAGAAAAAAAATCTCTGCTACAGATGGTTGTTGGCACTAAAGCAAAAAGTAGAAATGGGATAACTTAAGGAGAAGGTTTCTAATCATAAGAGCAAAGTTGTTCTAGAAGAGACTTCCATAAGAGTAGTGCAACAAAAGAAAGCCCAACTACCTTCAAGATGGAACTCAATATAAATGTTCAGGATTATGTGATTTGAGCACCAGTAACAACTGGGGGCTTGACTTCCTGCTTGTTTCCATTGTGAATTAACAATGCAACAATCAGACTTTTGCTTGAACTGTGTTATCAATAACAATGTGTAATTTTATGGTTTGTGTATTGCTGGAGCCCAAGTCATCTTCCAAACTCCCCAAAGGAAATGCAATGAGTGCAAAAGCAGCTAACGAGTTGGTGAGTTTGAAAATGTGGTTGAAGTGGAATGTGTTGAAAAGGAATGAGGTGGAAAGTGACTGGATCACAGCTTAGTCCAGGTCCAGGTCAAACTTGTCTGGAAAAGCAAAGGTGGCAAAGCACAGCAAAGCAAAATCTGAGTGGTAAAGAGAGCAAAGAAAACTGTCCTCACTCATAACCAAGAAGAAAGACAGAGTCCCCTGCAGAGGAACCGTCCCAGAGCTGGGCTGAGAATGAGGGAGGTCCCTGGTCACAAAACACTCCTCTGCAGGTGAAGCCCACAGGTGAAATCAGATACCTGAGAGGGAGAAAGGGAGGTGAAGGAATTGTGAAATTAGGTTTGCTTCTACCAATTAGTATAGGTTTGCAGGCTGAGGGAGAATGGAAGCAAGAGTTTTAACATCTAGATCCTTGCTGGTTGCTCTGTAACTTGGGTAGCAGCACAGTCACCTAAACACAAGTGGGGCTTTGAAGAATAAGCACGTGATCACTCTAAAAAAGAGTCAGCACCTGTACTAACCTTCAAAATTTACTGCCGAACATTTTGAAATCCTGAAAGTGACCCATTAAGATCCTTCTAGTTCTAGACTTATTTCTATGATAAGATTCTTTTGACGTGTTCAGAAACCTAGAGGCAAGTGAGTAAATATGTTTCCATACAATTTAACACCTGGTTGCATTAATCTGCATTTCTACCATAGTATACTTATTATTTTAAATAATAATTTTCAACAATTAAAAAAAAATCCAAGTGAAAGGTGACACAAATCAATATTGTTTTCAGTGCTACACTGAAGGCTACAGCTACCTAAATCCATGTTCAAAGCAGAGATGGAAAAGACACTACTTCTCTCATTATATGGGTATGGAAAATAAGGAAGTTTGTGCGTGGGATCATGTAGTATTTCAGCCACTGCAATGTGGTAGCAGGATAATTAGGAGGGGTGTATTGTTGTTTACATCCTCATGGTAGTGATCACCATCATCTGCCATTGTTGATCACACCAAAAATCCGAAAGCGAATTGGAAATTCAGCCAATAAGATTGCCAGATGCTTCTGGCTCCTTATTCCTGTGATCAAGATTCATGTCCATCCTGGTATCAAATCAAAGGAGTCAGTTTTTAGGTCTTTCACATATCCGTAGCATCTTGTTTTCCCTAGAAAACGGTTTCTGATGTCAATCTCTGCATGTAGTGTAAATGAAAAGCCAATTTCTAGGGGAAGGTCACTTCTGTAGACATGTCCATGCAGGAATTAAAAGCTTCCTCTAGTTTCAGACAGGTATTGCAGCTCACCTAACAACTACAGCCAGAGAAACCTTCTAGGTCAGTCAAATCTTGGCAAAATTTCCAGCTATAAGCTTGTTGGTAATTAATTATTTTGAGAAAGTTTATTAGGAAAAATTAGAATCCATATATAAAATCGTCCTATGCCAGGTGTGAATTTTCTAACTAAAAGTGGCAATCCTCCTACTCCACTAAATGTGCACAGAGGTAATAAATCCAGCATTAAATAATAATTTCACTGTGCCTTTGGCTATACAATGGTTCCAAGTGTTTTTCTTTTCCACATTATAACCAGTCATTGATATGTGTTCTTGAGATCCATAATGATGGCAAAGAGTTAAATTGAGGAGTGGTTCTTCATGATGCTTTTTTTGACCAGAAGAACAGCATAAGGAAACTTATCTTGCATTTCACTCTGACAATGTTTTCCTATCATTTCACTCAAATTATCATTCGTGTACAGTATTTATTTTTAATTTAAAATTAAAACGCTGAATAATTAAGTACCATGGAGAATACTGATGTGTGGAACAAAGTGGGACAAATAGACTCTGTCTACAAGATTTCTATGATCCTCTCTCCATTAACATAAGCATGAGTTCTACTGGGTATTTACATATTAGATTTGGCAAGCAATAATACAATGAGAAGTAATTTCTGCATTAATATTTTTCTTTCAAATAAGACAAGTTCCTGAACTTGTCAAACATAAATGCAAAATTATGAAAAACAATCCTAACCAAAAACTCTTGTTATTAAAATGCATGGCAACTAATTATTGATCTGATGCTATTCTGCATAAAGAAGACATGCTTGACTGAACAAAAATATTTTAAAATCATTAATATACATGTGTTTATTTTACTGAGTCTAAATTGGAAGTGGTAGATTATTCTTATTGTCTAAAGAATTAGGAAGTGTGACAATACTGCTGTACAACACTGATGTATGATATCTTTCTCCTTAAACTTATTAATTTCTGTCAAATTAAAACTAAAACATTACTGCAAACCTTGAACAGCCACAGTATGAAAATCAAATGTGAATTGCTATTAGAAAAGCCATAGTACCTTAGATTGCTCCAGGCAAACACACAGAGGTACAATACTAAACACTGTCTTTGTATAAGAAAGGAAAGGAAAAAATCTCTTGTGGGACGTGCTGCCAGTTGAAGCTGAAGCCCTGTCAAAACTGCAGCTCTTCTGTGGGAACATGGTGAAATCGAAAATCTTTGTGCAGCTGGGGTTTCTCTTCCCTTCAGTTTTCCACTTGAAACAAAAAACCTAAGTGAAATTCAGTTCACTGCAGATTTGCCAATGCATCATTTCACTCTAAGGACAGATTAATAATTTCTGAACTTATTTCAACTGAATTTCATGGTCAAGATATCCCGTAATTTTACACCTCCCCACAATGACCTTTATACTGTACTTATTTTACAAAATACCACTGGTAACGTTTTTTCCATTCCAACAAGCTTCAGGATACATATATCTTGATATTCCTTTGCAATTACTATGGCATGGAGTGCTCTGTAAATAATCAATGACATGTAGCTCGTTCACTATAAAATTCTGAGGAGCATAGCACTGAAGACTGTTCATCTTTAATGCATTTTTACAAGTCAAAGTTAACCTTTATGGAAGGTGCAAGCTCATTTCGATGGATTCCTAAATCAGCCCTGCTAATCTAATTCTGGATAACCAGAAATGTATAATATAACAATAGCAACACACCTGCTGCACAGTGTGACTTCCCCACAGAAAGTGCTGTGACACAACAACTCCACAGCCTGAACATCCCAAAAAGCTCTTTGATAATTTCTCTAAAAGCAGGTTCTGACACCCTTGGCATATTTCCTTTCTGTTATTCATGGGGGCAAAATAGCAAATGCTGCTGTCACAGCTGAAAGTTTTTCTGAGTTTATATCCCACTCACTGCCAGAACACACAAAGCACCCAAATGGTACTTGATGCACCCAGAGGCACTGAGTAGTTAAACAAATCCCCCAGAGCCTTCTCTTCCAGGGAATATTAACACATTGATACACTGCCTGCATGTAGATATCCTGTCTGAAAGTGCAGTGGTACATTTCTGTAAAAAGATCCCAACATTCTGACTCCTGTACATCCCTGACTTTAGGAAGAACTGGTTACCACCTGGGAGTAGCTGTTGTACAGCACTGCTGGGGACAATTAGGAAAGTTCTTCTAGAAGGTGAAACACACTCTAGGTTATGCTGGTGATCCAGGGGCCAGCTGGGGGAAGGACTGTCCACTGTGTCCATGAGCCCTTGACTTCCAAGCCTTTCCTTTGCCAGCATGAGGCACTGCCCTGGAGAACACAAGCAATGAGTACCCTACAGAAAACATACAGCTCATGTCATTCATTAACTCCTGCTTTAACAACTCTTTTGGCAAGGTATTAATTGCTCTAGACCTGTCTTCTCTTTCCAATCAGGCCTCTTACCCTTCCCTGTGCCCTGCTCCTGCTCTGTCAGTGCTGCTGTGATCCACTGCTCCTCACCAAGCTTCCTGCTGCCCAAGGCTCTCCTGGCAGGGGCAAATTGCTCTGGAATTGCTCTTGCTCTCCTTCTGCTGAGGTGTTTTATTGCTTTTGTAGATATTGATCTGCTTTTGGAAATGTTGGAATCTAAAAATCTCTTTCCATGAAAATGTCCAAGAGAAGAATTTCTTCAGGAAAGATAAACTCCAAACCTATTCTCTGACAAACTCCCAGTAAGCCATGGTTTTCAGAAGCACAGGAATGATTCATATGGAACAGGCTACCAATAAAGACTGGAACAAGCCATGGTTACTCACTATGACATGCTATGAAAAGGGATATTCAGAGTTCTAAACCAATATCTTCACAGCCTGGAGCCTCTAGGCTATCTCTGGGACTGGTATCTCCCATCTGCTCTCTGACAGGAAAGCTCTATTAGTGTGGAGGTGTGACAGGCAGTACAGTGATTGTGTTATTTTGGTGAAGTCACTTCGCCATGTCAAACATAAAATCAGATTTCCCTGAAAACTGCTCACTAGATCTGAGCACAATTTTCTAACTTTCAGTTTAACAGGAGGCTCAATGCAATAGGAAACACCATTTTGAAGGGAATTGTTTCATTTCATTTACAAAACAAGACTATACTAAGATTTTCCTTCTGTTTACTCAGTAGAATATACTTTTGATTTTGGCAAATACAGTTCCTTCCAACTACATCAAAACTCCATTACAAATACAAAGTAATCAGCAAAAAAGGGCTGATGCAAGCACATCACCACAGTACTGAGGATTTGGGTAAACAATTCTCCAAACCCTTTGCTTGCCTTCTCCCCTGTACAGTTATTCTTTCACCTTTATTACCTGCCACTGCTAGATGAGAAAAGCAAGAGTTTTATTTGTGTTGTGGTGGCACATAAGAGCTCATCTCATAAATGGACCCCACTGTTTTATGTTACATAAACCTCACAGTAACACATTATTTCTACAAATGAACACAGTTAAAATTCTAACAATTGCTCTCACATTGATCTACTCCTTCATCTCAACCTTTCCCATCACCGAAAATTGACTAGGATATAAACATGCAAAAGCAGAAATAAAGATTTTTAATAGGTCAGATCCCTAAGAACTGCAGTAGCTTGGAGGAGGTCAATAGAGTTGCACTGATTTACAGCAGCTGAATATGCATCTGCCATGGCAAACTGGCCCCATATGTATGTATGGGAAGAAAAATTACTACAAAAGAAAAGGAAAAAAAAAATCAGCAATACTTTTATAATGTTTTGCATTAATCCCTAATGTAAGCAGCTCAATAAATGTTTTGAATCTCTACTGTAAGAATATAATGAATAGTGAAAATTGTGATGTTCTTTTGATGTAGTAAGTTGAGAGCTCTTAGTGAATCAACTTTAATTCTTTCACATACTGATGGTTTATTTACCAAGGAACTCAGCTAGATTTTGAAATAAATGCGGTAATTTAAAACTACTTTGGTAAAAAAGTTTAATGATAGCTGAAAACTGAAAAGTATAAAAGATGGAGGTTCAATGAATAAAGCATTTGCTCCTTCTGCTTTCCACGTTTAGCTGATGGCAAAACAAGTGCTGTTTTCCAGGACTATTAGTTATTATCCCATAACAAATTGGTTGAGTTCAGCTCCTCATATGGTGGAAAGAAAAACTACATAAAAACCCCCAAATAAACTCTGGCTGTGATGAAAGCCGTGGCAGAGCTCCATTATTTCCCATGTTCTCAGCTTGCTTCCAATCTTCATAAACTCACTGTAATGGCAAAAATTGAGCAACAGAAATGGTGGTAAACTGTGGACTGCCAATTCTCTGTTATCTCGTGTCCTAAAGTCACACAAAACTGCAGTATTCACTCCTGATGTCTAAAATTATCAGCAACAAGAACACGATACAATGTGAGAGATGAGGGCAAGCAAAGGATTATTTTCAGAGGTTTTGGATTTGGTCATCAGTGAAAAACTGTTCACATGACCACCAACAATCTAATCTTATTTTCTCAACACATGAGGAAATGATTCATTATCTAATCTTATTTACATCATGAGCATCCAAGTCATTCTCTTACTCTCTTTTTTAATCCTTAAATCCCAGCTAAATGGATTATGCCAGTACAATTTATATTTTGAAATCCTACCTTTGATTGCCTTCTGGGCAGAAATAAATGCCATCATATGTATTCAGTCTAAACTCTGGAGTCAAGTCCTCGTGTGAGCTAAATTAGCAGAGCTTTTCAAATGTATAGCAAGTTGCATCTACTTTAGTTGTTTACAGCCATTGAAATATTGGCTCCCAGTGCAGGCAGAGAAATTCAGGACTCCTTAGATATTTTCTTTGCCACCTGAATGTAGTTAAGAATTCTATTTCAACAATTTGTCTATAACTATTAAATATATAAAACAATTAAAAATATGTAACTATTAAATGTACATTAAAAATAGCCTTCAGTGGCACCCTGTCAGTACCCAGGTTGAAATAAAGACAGAATGTGTACTCTGAACAGCAGAAAGGAGTAGAGGAAGACTCCAGATGGTTACTGAAAAACTTTATATGTATATCTTCTCTATTTTTCTAAGTGACCAAGTTATCCAAACAACCTGGAATATTTCCAGTCAAAAGGCATACTTTCTCCTGAAAGTCTTCATAGTAGCTTTGTTCTCAGAGGACACAGAATATTTTTTCAGAATACAATGTCTAGTTACCATAGAAAACCTCCAGGGAATTCTGGCCCATGTTTTTAGCCCTTGTAAATCCTCTTCATACCTTTCTGGCTGCACTTGTTTACAAGGATTCATGAGAAATGTTGGAAGTCACATTTTTTTACCAGTAAATGCAGAAGGCAAACTGGTTTAATGATGTGGAGGCAAACTGGTTTAATGATGTGGTGGCTGCTCCAGAAATCACCTCTGTCCTTCCCTCCAGCTCATTTAAACCCAGGCAGGTCTCCTGGCCATGTCTCAGGATTTGGTCATCAGCAACTTAAGTCTAATTGCTGCATAAAAGCACTGCCCTTGCTTCCAGTAAAATGGGATTACAATGAGCTTGTCATCCGAGCCCTTCATTTTGTTATATGGTCTCCATGAGCGTGGTACCCAGTGCACTCAGCACTTAACGGGGAACCTGTCATCAGGGAGAAACTGAGGCAAAGATAAATTACATGACTTGCCCTGAAACTGAACTCAATTGAACTCAAACTGAACTCAAATTTCCTAAGTCCCAACCTGACAACTACTGGAATCATCTGTCACTAAAATAAGAAGAAATTAAGAAGAAATTGGTATGCTCTACCCATCCTCCTCTCTACTTACCTACTATGGTGTTTGATTCTGTTTCTTTACTCTGGATCAGTATCTTATAAATTTTTAAGAACAAAGGGTCTTGATTTATGATAAGGTTCATAATTCTGAATCTGTCTAAATACAAGGTTCCATGAAATCCTAGGAAGATTACATGACAAAATGTTTGAGGGAAGAAAATTAGTCTTAGCTTTGTCCAAAAAATAGGATCATCCATATTTACCTGGACAGCAACTTTGTCCACATTACACATGAATTGTGGGGGTGGTTGGTTGCTTGATTTGTTTGTTTTGCCAGTATTTTCTTTGGGTATTTTAGGAAAAATAAGAGCTTGTACCTGTGAGAAAAGCAGACCAGCAATTTAGTCAGGATTTTTAACATTCCTTATGTCCCTACTCTGCTATTCTCAGATTGTCCCTTTCAATAATTTTCTTTATATTTATTAAATAATACAAATTATGCTAAAATAGGGCTGGTCATTGAAACTCTGAGAGATTTATGTTTATAGAATAGCTTTGATAGCACTAATGTAAATGGAAAGGGCATAAAGGAAGCACGAAATATAAAGCAGAAGTGAAGACAAATTCCAATTAAATCATCTAAGTTTTCAAAAAAAATTTCACTGATTAGTTTCAATATCTCACTTCTTATTGCAATGTTCTCTTCTTTGCTCTTCACAGAAAACTAGTGCATAGACAGTAAATAATGCTGGCACTAACAGAGATGCACTAAACTAGAAAAGGATGAGTTGGTAATGAAGCAGTTAACATGAAGAGGAAAAAAATGTAAATTATGTTGGTATTAACAGAGATGCACTAAATTTAAAAGAAGAATGAGTTGGTAATGAAGTAGTTAACATGAAGAGGAAAAAGCCCTGGGTGTATTTGGCTGATCCAGCTCATGCTCTCAGTCCAACAGGCAGCAGCAGTGAAGGTTGGTAAGATGCTAGCACACATTAAGAAAGGTATATCTGTAACAAAGCCAGTAAAATTACATTTTTACTATGTAAGACCCTGTGGTGGTAGACCAAATCTGGAATATAATGTCCAATTTTGGTCATGAGAGTGGAAGACAGATGTAAATAAAATGGAGAAAGTACAGCAGAGGGCAACCAACATGATTAATGTACTGGAGAATGCTGGCAGAGTAGCTGAGAGAATGATGAAATGGGAATTATTTAGCCTCAAGGAAAGGTGATTAGGAGGTGAACTGACTGAAATATTTAAACTACCTATGGGTTATTATAAAATTAAGCTTGAAGGTGAATTTGAAATTTTTTGACAGACCAGAAATAAGGGAGGCAGGATTAAATACACATTAAATTAATGTCCTCACAGGCCACTGGGGTACACATGTTGGCTGCATGAGATGCCAACATGTGGAAACTGCTGCTCAGGATTTGTGCTCCAACATGTGGGCACACAGGGCCTTTGAACAACCTGGCATTACTGGATGGAGCTGAAGGCTCGGTCAGTGACAGCACCAGCAGCAAACTCCCCTCTGGGCAGTGAGATGGCTCAGGGCAGGCCATGTCCATGTGGAGTGGGGCTGCCTGCTCCTTTCCACACCTGCAGAGTGGCTAAAAGCCTGGATCCCAACGGAGCAGTCAGTTCCCTGCCAACAGGACTGGTTTATGGGGTAACACATTCTGCATCACTGGATGTCACACTCTGAACCTGAGGGGGGGATTCATCCCAGCCACCTTTGGCCACCCAGGGTAGGACAAGGCACTGACTTTGAGTGGTCACCTGAGCTCCCACTGCAGGCACTGAGACAGGAACAGCAACTGAGGGGCTGGGAACACAAGCCCTGTGGGGAACCACTGAAAAGGAGACTCAGGAGTGACCTTATCACTCTCCACATCTCCTGAAAGTTGGGTGTAGTCAGCTGGGGTTGGTCTCTTTCTCCAAACAGCAACTGACAGAACCAGAGAACACAGTCTTAAACTGCACCAAGGGAAATACAGGTTGGATATTAGAAAAAAGTTGTTCACTGAAAGAGTGATAAAGTACTAGAATGGTCTACCCAGGGAGGTGGGGGAGTCACCATCCCTGGATGTGTTTAAAAAAAGGCCTGGCACTGGGTGCCAGGGTTTAGTTGAGGTGTTAGGGCTGGGTTGGACTCAATAATCTTGAAGGTCTCTTCCAACCCAGTCAATCTGTGATTCTGTGATTCTGTGAATTCTCTGAACTGCCAATGCAGAGCTTCCTTCCACCTGCCCGTCCTAAGGCAGGTGCCTAAGCTAGGTAGCATTAATTGCTCTCTGGAGGTGTCTTTCTCTTTCCATTGTCTCTGCTGGCAGCCTCACGTGGAACCAGGCTGGAATCCCAGTGCTAGGTACCTTTTTGGCAACCACTGTCATGATGCTTCTGAGCTGACATGAAGAGGAGAGTCCACGAGCACACAATAAAAACAGAGACTATTGAGAAATGGGGGCCAGAATTTAGGTAGATGGCATTGAAAACAAGATTTAAGTCCCCAGGGAGGGGTGAGGGAGATGATGAGGAGAGGTAAAGAGTTCAAGCTCACTTACAGTCATTCAGGAATCTGGGAGTTAAGCAAAAATTTTTGATGAACAAACAGTTCAGTTTGTCACTGATGGATGAAGGCTCTGGATCTGCATTGAGGCAGTCCTGACATGGTACTTAAACAATGCAGACTAAGAAAAATAAACTGCACATGAACAAAGAAATGAAGAGGACACAGTGGCTATTAACAGTGAAATACGGTGGTTTTAATTAGCAAATGCTAATTGTAGGACTGGATATACAGTGGAATGGAAACATTGAATCTCAGGTGGAAGTAGGTGATAGCAAAATACTATTAATCTGAAAAGGTATAATGAGAAAAACAAAGTAAGGGAAAATGGAAAGGCTGATTGCTCCTTCCAGCAAGAAAATGTTATTATCAATAAAAAAATTAAGTGAAGCCTATTTTTTTCTGTATTGGAACAAATTTTATACAGTATGTATAATGCTTGAATTATATTTTTTGCATTAAGAAGCCTAAAAATTGATAATATTAATTTCCAAAATAATATAGACTTCAGTAAATCATGGAAATCCAGTAATACAGAAAAAAAATTCTGTAGATTTCACAGCAGTGGTATAAGCAGGAGGAGGGGAACATAAGAAGGAAGGGCTAGAAAGTTAAGTTATATGTATATCTTCAAAACAGAACATAAATGTGTAGATAGATTTAAAGATAACAAAAAAATGTATCAAGCAGGATTACCAATTTTCATCATTTGAAAATTATGTTAGCAATAAATGGGAGGAAAAAAACAGTAGCAAAACCACAATTTCTGATGGACTCTCTCTGTTTCAGACTCTGTTGGGTTTATATCCCACCTGCATGGGATGAAAGAGGATCATAATGGCTCTGGACTTTGTTATCAAAAATGAACAAAGCTGAGCAATAAAACACACAATTAAAATTCAGTGATCATACCATTAGACCTGAAATATTTGTAAGGAAAAGGCAGTGACATCATGTAATGCTGTTATTACAGTCAAACTCTAAAAGAACATAGAATAAATTTTAAAAATGTCTTGAACAAAGTGTTGGACAGAAAAGAGATTACAGTGTACTGGTAAATATTTAAGAGCAGGTAAAGATGATAAAATCAAAATTAATTCAATCAGAGCCCACCAGATTGCAGCTGAAGAGTTTGGAAGCTGCATACAGTTTTGCTGAAGCATAAAATCACAGATAAACAGGAGTAGTCACAAACACTGGGAAAAAACATTAACATTAGTGTCTGCACCATACCAAATCTATTGATTTTTTTAAGGTAACATAAAATGGTTTTATTTTACTGGGTGGAAACATAAACTGAATGTGAAGAGAAATTGCAGATATTGGAACTATTTAAACTAAAAAAAAAAGACTGAGAGGTTATGATAAAAGTCAAAAAAGCAGTTTAACAGCCCTGCTCAGTTCCTTGTGATTGTTTTTGTCCTTCCAGAAGTACAAGGGAAACACAATGAGACTGAACAGCTGCAAATTCAAAAACATTAAACTTGATAACTCTGGTACTGCTACCTCACCAAGACTCTGAAGGTAGACTGCAGCAAATAGGCAGTAGGAACAAGATAATTCTGTTCCTTTTCCTTCTTTTAAATGGTTTTGAAGCACTTTGCTTCAGAATCTGCACCATCCTTCACCTATCAGGACTGGTAGGAAAGGATGATGGCCACAGTTATCCCATAATTGCACCTCTGCCTGCAGGAACTGTCATGGATTGTGGTTAAAGGATTGGACAATGCAAATCCTTCTGAGTCAAATTGGGCAGTCAAATCTTCTTCTTTGTGTGTGTTTTTTAGAAGAGAATAACAGACATCTTAGAGAAGAGGGAAAGAATCCATCCATATTTCAAGCTCTAAAATTGCACTTATGTGTGTGTTTGTACAATGTATGCACATTTAAGAAACCCATGGGTTTTGCTATGGAAACATAATTATTATGAACTCAAAAACATCTAGACAGAAAGATAGGACTCCTATCCTTACTTTCACCTTCCTATCAGAGAAGAAGGATGGTGAACTGGCTCCTTTTAACAGCTCCAGAAAAATGGCAGCATCTTTCTGCTCACACACTGACAGGGAAGGACTTGACTGCCTGAAAAAATAGTGGTTGCCAGCTGTGCTCTGAGTAAAACTAGGGTTGGTCTGATAAAACTGCCAGTCCAAGTGCAGTACAGGAAATGAAGCCTTGGCAATATCATGTAAGGAGAGGCTGAAAATGATTTCAGGTATTTTATCAAAACTGAACTCTGAATATGGTAGGTGCCTGCAAAGAGTGGAGGCTAATAACAGGGTGCTTCAAAACCACAGGCTCATGGCTGTGTGGCCCCTGGGACAGACCCTTATCTTTCACAGGACCAAATGTGAACAAGGTGTTGGTGTAGCAGCAGTTCTTTGTTGCTCAGGCCATTTGCTCTGTGCCTTCAGAAGGAACATGTGAGGGGACATCAATACTGGAGACATCTCCTGAAATGCTGCTGTGACCTGCAGGGCTCTGCAGCTCCTTCACACAGAGGGATGGAGGCCCTTGGGTCCATGGGCAGAGTTTTGGAGATTCTCCACCCTCTTATGCCATGAACCTACAGCACAATAGGAAGGATGCCAGCTAAACACTGTGCCTCGGTTTCCCACTTGCAAATGAGGACAGCAAAGCATTTCTGCTGTGCAGTGTAGGATAACCCTCACCATTACAGCCTAGAGTGTGTCCTGATATCTCAGAGGTAAACACTGATGAACTGCACAGTATTATCAGCCTTAAAATGGCAAACAAGAACTTAGGATGTTACAAGGCCTTAGCCTTTTTCTCCCACTTTGCTTTCCTCTCAGAATGCCCCAAACACATGGCGAGGACATAACGCCGCGATGGCAGCTAAGGAAGGGCCAGTGGGTACTCAAGTGTGGCTTTGTCACTTTAATAAGCTGCTGCTCTTGCAAAAATGGCTGCAGTCTCTAAACTTAACCCCTGAGAACTTCAATTATTTTATCTACCAATCTTTTGGATTACTGACACCCTCTAAGGGAAAAGCTGTTGTCTTGGATTAGCCAAAGCAGCTACAATGCTGTCTTCCTTAGAGACGGAAGATGACTTAGCTGTCTTATCCTTGGAAAATCTATATAATCCAAAGATTAATCCAGAAGACCCTGATCTCTTTGCAGCAAAAGGCCATTCCTAACAAACTGCTTTCTCCCTACTAAAGCTGGCTCTACACTTTCTCTTTCAGCCTAGAGTAAAAAGAGCTGTAACTGTCCTAATAAAAGCATTTTAGTGTCATGGATAGCAACTGTCATAATACAGTTTCTTGCCTAGATAAAATTTATCCAGAGAATAAAATGGTTCCTACATTGCTTGCTATGAAAAAAAAAAGAGAGAGTTAATTCTTATCAGTTAAATGAAAGCATGGAGGAAACTGGATGAACAGCTTTCCCTCGGATCTCCTACAGGTGTCTTAGGCTACAAAATACTTACTACTGTATGTGTGTTGACTTTAAAATCATTGTGGGATACAAAATAATGCACATTGCCTCTCTGAGCTGCTTCATTAGCCTGATTTACCTCCAAGGTTCCTGTTTCAGGCAAGTCTGCTAGTCTTGCATACAAAAGGATCAGCCACAGAACTCTGCAGCGTGAGCCGAGCCTTTTGTCCTTCCAGTAAGAGGGAATAAAGTACAAAACAAAAACAAACCTTCCCTGCAAAAGTAGCCTGTCAAATTAGCAGGGCATTTCAAATACAAAGATCTTCAAATCCTCACTTCTGCTCTATTTAAGAGACAGAGGAGAAAAGCCTTATTTAGCAACAAAACACAGTCCTTGAGACACACGGCTTTTAAAATACCTAATCGATCAATCTCTCCCTTCCTCTGTCCTTCCTTTAAGAGAGAAGATTGAATGTAGTTTGAAAAGAAATGTCCAAGAAAGCTCATCTGTGTGACAAAGCGAAAGCCAGACCTAAAGCAAACAGTAAAAGCTGAAAATATCTCTGCTCCTCTGGAAAACGTAGGAAAAGAGGCAGAGTCCTGGGGCAGGGTGTGGGAGCTCCACGGGCTGTCGAGGTGCTCTGCAAATGAAGCCACATAAAGCATCTCACCTGCCCCTACCAGTGACTGTGGGACATTTCAGAGTGTGACCTTTTGAAATGTACATAAAATACTGGAGATCGTCTCCTCTCCTGAGGGCATCTGTAGCATGAAACTGAAGGTGGCCTCACAGTTGGCAGAAAGTGTGTGGGGCTTTCTGTTTACATTTATTTGTGTACAGACACTGGCTTGTTTGCTGCCTTTTTCTAAATTACTGCCCTCTGCATTTCCTTCATTTTACATGCACTGCTGTTAAATCACTTTTTCTGATAAATATGGAAACATGATGAGTTGAAAAAAATCCTTCCATGTCAATTCTGCAGTTCATATTCATGCTGAGATTGTATCTAATTTTGAAAATCTTCACACTTGTGCCCTGCCATCATGTGTAATCTTTTATGCATGGCTACCTCCACTGCTGCTGAAACAGTTGCTATGCGACAGATGAACCTGCTCCGTGGGGCCCTGACATTAGTAAAAGCAAATTGACCACAGGAGCACTAATCTAGCATGAAAAGCAGTTGGTGCCGTGCATTTCCTAGAGAAGGATTACCTAATCAACAAGCAAAACCTCCTTTTAAACGTGAGCTGAATTACCTGGGTCTGGATTTCCCCGTTTCGCACCTTTTTGCTACACCAGATCATCCTGAAGAGTGGAGCCTGCACAGGTGCATTACTCAAGAGGAACAGGGACTCACCTCGGATCAGATTCTTCAGCTCTCACCCCGGCCTGCTGGCAAATTTGTCACCTGGGCTGGCAGTTCCTGTAACTCCTTTCTCCAAGGTTACCAAAAACTGGTAATGAAGACAAATAAAGACAAAAGATGGTCAGACTACAGTGAATGTCACCCTCTTGTCACCTCACCGATAAACCACAGGAGCCTGAAGTGTCAGAAAAGGGTTAGATGAGAAAGTGGTCACCTAATCCACATGGAGCCCAGGGTGTAATGCCTGCTCAGAAACCACCACAGCACACTGCTGCCATTTTTTGAGAAAGTGATCTCAAGGGAATTATACTTTGCCAGCCAGATCACTACTAACATCATTATTAGTGATTTAACCCTGCAAGTACTGGGCAATTTTCTTTGAATCCATCACCAAACATAAGATTATATTAGAGAAAATGAGTCCTGACTCACATAAAGGTTCAGCTGACCTCTATCTGGATGTTTCTGAGGAGGATAAGGCTGATAATCTACTGTTTTCTCCTAGAGGTAGAAAGGCTTTTTAACCTTTATCTTGCTGCAGGAGAACAGAGTTGTTGGAAAACTTGACTTCAAAAGCCACTTTTGAAAATACAAAGGTTTTACCATGAGAAACATTTTCAGGACAATTACAGGCACCACCAGATCTGGAGGATCCAAATTGGCCTAACTGAGGTGCCTGCAACTTCATTACATCCCAGTGAGATATGATTTTTTGTTAAAAGAGCTTCCTGCCCTTCTGTTTCTATTGTGGTGCACCACAAAGAAATCCAACAATCCAGGGTGCAGTGCTCCAACATGTCAGAATTATGCACCTGGATATTGCAGAAACAGCATTTCAGGTGGAAGACATGGGAATGCTAAGCCAAGGCTAAAATCGTGTTTTGACTGCATTTTGACTGCACCCAGTTTGTGCCAACAGCTCAACATGCTTACCTCTAAGTGTAGATAAAGAGAGAATTTGGTGACATCTTCACAGGGATAATACTGAAAACTGTTGCATCATAAGGCTCAGAAAAGGATGTCAGATAGGAAAACAGAAATCACCTCTTACAAAATCTTGATCTCTTCCTTAACTCTTTGTTTTCCTCAGCTTCTGAACACAACAGCAACTACAATATTTGCTGCTCTTAAATTAAAAGTTTCATTTAGTTCATCAAATGAGTTTTATTTCTAGTGCTGCTACTGCTTGGGACTAACTCTTGTTAGGGCTCATGGTACAAGGGTTCCTGACAATTCACCAAGTGACACGAAGGGACTTAGTGGTACAACTTCCATTAACCTTGATAGGATCCACACAGCTAAATCCCCACCCTGAGCGTTTAACCTCCATGGTCTCTGTCTCTTCTGGTCTGTATAAGTTGCCTTGAAGAGGGGCATAAATAAATGCACCTATGGTGCCTTTGGTGCAGTTTAAGCACAGAGAGCAGAGATTGAGCACACCTGAACTGTGCTTGGGTGGGTCCTGCCCCACAGCCCCTCACTGCCACACACACACCAGCACAGGAGGATTCCCCTACCAGCTGAGCTTCTCTTCTGTGCAATGCCTGCAGCCTCCTGTGCAGGGCTGTCTCCTGCCACAGGCAAGGAGCCATCATGTTCTGTGCTGTAGGAATTTAATTTAGACCCATCACAAATGGATCAGGATCACGGGTAGGACCAGTGAGAGCCTGGGAGGTGGGAGGTCAGCTCACGTTTGTGCAGGAGTTATTTGGTTCATACCAAACCAGTGCTCCAGCACAGATCTCAGGGCACCAGCAGACATCAGCCAGTGGCAGCATCATGCACTGGGAGAGTCCAACAAAGAATTTCACACTGTACTTTTTGCCATATGCATTGACTGTGAAGCAACCTCTGCACCCCAGAACCCCAACCTGCTGACTAGAACTTGGTCTCCAAAACACTCTGCAGTTTCAGGCAAATCCTCACTTCCCATGTCCAGGCTTTGCTGAGGTTACCATGTGCTGTAAATCTGCTGCCACCCAAATTCTCATCCACAAGGGGCTGCAAATCGTCAGCTGGTAATTCTGTGGTGTCCTTGCTAGTCAAGGCAACAAACATCTCCTACAAACAGGTTCAATATTCCTAACGAAAAGCAAAACTGCTCCTCTGCCAGTTGGATCTCCTGCTGTTTTCATGGCAAGTTCAAGTACATCTTTTCTTGCCTCATGTTTAACTAGTTCTTTTCCTCCTTCACTCATCCTTCCCACAGTAAGCATGCACACAATTTAGTGTCTATCCTTATGAAGAGAAAAATTATATTCATGTTGTCTTGACTTGAGCAGGCTCAGCAAGATTTTAGGCTGGGTGTTATGGCCTAAGGAGAAGAGCTGGGCAAGGCAGCTCCAGTTCTAGGAAGCTGTAAAGGTGCTTCAGCACATCATTCCACCTGAGCAAAGTATTTATGCACTGCAGGGTGCTTCAGTGGAGCTTCAGGGCTGCACTGAGGCTGCTATTTCCAGATTTGAGTGCACCATCTGGATGCAGGAGCTGGGGCAGGTGCTAGCTCAAGGCTTTCTTTGCTGTACTTCAATACACAGAATAGACACATCCCCACTTGTCAGGCAGGCTCTCCCCCTTGTCACCCTCTGTCCTTTCCAGCACCTGTTTCAGCTTGACTTTGTTTTCCTTGAAGGAAAATTATGAGAATTATCAAGGGTGAGATTGTCCTGAACTCATCAGTGTTTTGTACAATGGTCCTAATAATTCCCTCTTTCTCCTGGAAATACCTGTCTTAATGGATCCTGTGACCACATATGGGGCTTCTGCCCATTCATGTTAATTTAATCTCTCCCATTGTTCATCAGAGCTTTTTTCCTGCCCTAACAGCCACTTCTTTTTTTGGAGCAGTGACACAAATTATCATTAAGCAGGGCAATGCTCAAACCCTCAAGGGCTACAATTAGGTTTCAGGGTTCCGTGTGGGAGGACTGCACCAGAATACTACAATCCTTTCTTTATTCTTTAATGATCATTACACTCTCTATGTATTAGTAAAACTCATTTCCTATCCTTCTGGATATGCAAGACAAAAGTAATTAAAACAAAAATTAAGAAGCTCTTGTTGTATATAATAACAACAAGGGTCCAAGCTGAGTTTTCAGCAGAGCTCCTACAGCTTGGTTCTGTACCCAAAAATGTCATTGAACCACCTCATAGAATCACAGAATGCTTTGGGTTGGAAGGGACCCTAAAGATCATTTGGTTCCAACCCCTCTGCCCCAGGTAGGGGCACCTTCCACTAGACCAGGCTGCTGAAATCCCCATCCAGCCTGGCAGTGAACATTTCCCGGGATGGGAAATCCACAGCTTCTCTGGGCAACCTGTGCCGGGGCCTCCCCACCCTCACAGGGAAGAATTTAATCCCAATATTAAATAAAGTCTACCATTTTCAATGTAGAGCCATTGTCACTGGTGTTGTGTCTCCAGACCTTTCTCCAAAGCCCTCTCCAGGTCTCCTGTGGCCTCTTCAGGCACAGGAAGGTGCTCTCAGACCTCCCTGGAGCTTTCTCTTCCCCAGGCTGAGCAATCCCAGCTCAGCCTGTCTCCACAGGAGAGGTGCTCCAGCCCTCTGCTGATCTTTGTGGCCTCCTCTGCGCTCACTCCAGCAGGTCCATGTCCTTCTGGGACCTTCTCTCATCTTCTGGTGCCTCTGAGAGTTAAATTTCTGTCCCTGCTCACCAAGGGCTGGGAACAAGGCTGGGAACAGAAATGCACGAGCTTCAAAGTCAAAGATGGGAGGAGAGGAGTGTCCTAAAAAATTTGAAGCCCAAACTTATATGTTTCCTGTGATGAAAACTAATTATAAAATCAGAATGCATTACCATAATTTTTTATATCTGTGTTTTAAGGAATTTGCTGTCTTCTGAATCTAATAAACGAAGGAACTGAAGCTTGACTGCTACAACAGTTTTTAATCTGTTTGGAAATTAATCCAAACAATGAAGAACTGCTTTCCAGTACTACAAGAAAACGTTACAGTAAGGAAAGAAAATGGAAGGGAAAGAGAAAACTTTAAAGAAAGGGGGGAAAAAAAGAAAAAAGAAACGAAAAAAAACCATTTAATTATTATCTGGGGATAATTAGAGGCACAGTGTTGCTGCTTCTCCTGGAGTGCAGGGTGGGAAACAAGGGCACAGGAAGCATTGCCTTTGGCTCTCTGACCCCACTCATCCCTGGCAGATGCCAGACATTGCTCCCCAAGGAAGGGGGGAGCCAGGGGCCCTTGTGCACTGGCCAGGAAGGACTGGCAGGTCACAGACGGGGTACTGTGATCCCACCCCTCAGAAAATCTTGTGAGCTCCACTGTAGCCCTAAGGTTCAGCTGCAAATGAATATGGTACACTCCTGGCAAGCTAAATGTGAAGTAGCTGTCAAACATCACCATCTCTGTGTTTTCAGCCCTCTCAGCAAGGCATTCCTCAAGCACCTGCTCATACCTCTGCAGCTGAGGCAGATTAATTCAAAGGATAAAACATCAGATAGAGAATAATTGCTTAAGAGCAGCCAAAGCAGACAGAGTTTTAGTACAACTATGTTTAGAATTAGCACAGATCCTTCATCCTATTCTTGGCCATAAAAGAGAAATTAGTCTATTTCCCACATCTCTCACTTCTACAGCTGTTCACCTCATCACATTGTGCACAGAGTTGTTAGAGCTGCCGAAGATTAAACTAGTTTTTGGCAAAGATTGCAAGGTAGGCAGTTTTCTGTCAGATGGGGAGTCTGTGTAGGAGGTTAATAATATCAGGCACGCCCAACGAGAGCAGTCATGGCACAGAGGCCAATAAAAGCCCTAAAATCAACAGCACTTTTGAAATTCATCTCAACCCAATTTTTCACAGACATGGTCAGGAGGCTTTCATTTGCTTCCTCATGAGAACTTCTTCCTATCACCTGAGCTCAGCTAGTTTCTGTAGTTTGGGGTCAGCAAAGTCTCCAAGATCTGAATGAGCAAAGAGAGCCAATAAATGATGTTTTTATCCTACTCGTGACCTTCCAGGTGCACACACAAGTGCAGCAGTGGAGAGAAGCAGGCCAGTTGTTAGTGTTGTTACCTGTTTTACACCTGTACAGGGCAGCAAAACCCAGCTTTGCTTCCAATCTTTCCAAGCAAGCACAGCTTCCAGCAGGAGCAAGCCTGCTAATTTCATGGTGCTGAATGTCGCTGATCCCATGCATGGATGCTGTGGCTCTCAATCCAGCATTAACACCCACTTAATCACCAGCCAAAAACAGTAAACTCAGCAGCTCCACACTGTAATATCGCAGGGAGTGCTCCAGAAAACTCTCTAAACAAAAGTTCTATCTCTGACTCAGAAACAAATCCTCTGACATTTTGTCTGCAGAAGCCAGCTAAAAATATCCTTTTAATCATGATTTGGCCAAAATAATCTCTAGCAAGGGTGAAACAGTGAGTGTCCAAGCCTTGCTGTAGAATGAATCTGTCAGAAGTGCAGCTGGGTGCCCAGATGAGGCAGGGCTGGGTGCTGAAGGCAGAGCTCAGCTGGTTATCCACAAGGGAACGTACAGTGGGGTGAATTTCTCACATTTTCTCAGCCAGTGTAAAGTTCTCTCCCTCTTCTCTTTTTGAGGATGAAAGTAGCATTTGTAGCTTGGGAAAAAAAAAAAGACAAAAAATGAAGCTTGCTAGAGGACATTCTATTTCTAATCGAGCTTGTGTGCATCTCCCACATGTTCCTGAATTTTCTGTGGCAATAGGTGTTTGTTGTACTCCTGAAAGGAATCTTAAATAGCTTTATAACACCATCTCCTCAGATGTCTCATTACTCCTAAAAACAATGTTGTGTTAGAAGTGCTTGCTTTGTTTCATTTTTGTTTCAAGATTTAAAAAGGCAGCTGCTAGAGATCGATTTTCAGTTTTTATAATGCTCCACTCCTAAATAATACAGCATCATGTGCCTCTCAGATGGAGATCACAGTTTGGCTGCATGCTTAACCAGGCTGCTTTCCTTGGGAAAATATCACAGCTGGGATGTGACCTGCTTCAAATCCCATGCTATGGATCTAGACTTTGATTTCATTTCTGCAAGAAAGCAGCCCACCTCAGTTTGTTAGCCCCTTTGAGCAGGATTTACGTATTACTCGCTCAGGCCAAGCACAGTGTTAGCCCTCAATAATAATAATGAGTTGTGAAAGGAGTTCATAACTGGATGTATGAGATAAAGAATATTTGAAGAGCAAAGGTTGACAATATTCTCAGGGATAATGGCATTATTTCAGGGAATCTCTCTAAGCAGCATGTCTGAGAGGAATTTGTTCCCCACAGACCACGGTGCCAGCCTGCACCTACTTTATTTTCCCAGCCATTATCAAACCAGCATTTCTTCTTCAAACCCTTTGGAGCCATAGACCTTTTGAAAACACATACTCCCAGAAGGAATTTAGCACTCCAAATAAAATAATTAAGCATAATAAAATAAAATATGAAGGTAACAAAGCCAGAGACTGATTAGCAATACCTACGCAAACCTTGCTATTTGAAAAGTGCTATGGATTTTGTTGTACACTTTTCCTGCTAGGACAAGTACTTTGTAAGTAATCACAATTTTGCTGCCTCAGAGAACGTGATTTCAGCTGCTTCCTGTTCAATAAAGTGAACATCCGAATCACAGTGGAAAAAAATTTCAACCAGAAATCTCTCAATATTCACAAATTTCTTCCAGGTGCTCTGCATAGCTGCTCACAGTGAATCCTGCATGCTTTCATGAACTGTTTGCTGTTGCTAGAACAGGAAGCACTGGTGTGAGGAAATGAACTCCCTGGCATGGGAAGCAGTACTCTTCTGACCTCTTGCAGCCTCTCCATTTTTGTATTCTCATCAAAAGATTTCTACACTGAAATCAACGTGCACAAACTCAACGTGTTTGAATCATACGTAGACATCAGCTTTTTTCCTCCCCCCCGTTTTCTTTTGTATATTTTCCTGTGCCTGTAAATGCCCAGAAAAACTGTAGAGTATATCCTTTTGGGTCCCAATTAAGATTCTGAACTGCTGTTCTCTGTATGATAACAACCTGAAGTGCTGACAACACGCTACCTGTCAACAGGCAAATGAAGGCCAACCATCTGTTCTACTATAAATTGTCTCCATTACTCTCAACTTGAAAATCTGCTTTAAAGACTCCCCAATTATCCAGTAACCTGAGCCAAACGATGCAGTGTTATTTTAACTAAAATCGTCATTGTATACAAGAAAAATAAACATAAAAAGCTCTGAACAAAGAAAGATTTTTGAAAAGTTGGTTTATGTCTGATTTTGTGTGTACAGCTCTGATGTTTGTGCTGGAGCAGCTCAGAGTTGCAGAAGCAAAAAGTATCAGATTGCTGCTGGTTGAAATCCTGAATTTCAATGGATAGGGAGCTGGCTATACCCCCTGCTCAGAAACCTTTTTCTCAAACAGGTTTGTTTTGATTTTATTTCAATTAAGTTGGGCTTGCATCTAGTCCCAGAATCTTCATGTCCAAAAGTAAAAATCAGCAAAACCAAGCACTAAAGCAAGGGTTCAGCTTCTTCCTGCTTACCTATCCATAGAATATTCATAATTCCTCAGGCTGTCCTTGTGTTGTTAGATGGCTTCTTTCTTTGGGACATTCCCTGCTTCTTAAAACTCTGAAACCTCAATGGAAAGTTTAAAATGGGACCCAGTACAGAATTTATGTTGTTATAAATGAACAGATGCACTGGGCTGATAATCTAACCCAGATTTCCCCTATTCAGTAACCAAAAACTTGCATCAGCAGCTGGGGCAAGCAAGCAGGCCAGTCTTAAATGCTGCTCAGGGGATTCATCTACTGATCAAATGCACTAAACTATATGTAACAGCACTCAAATTTTGAACACAGGACCCATTTACAGGTTCCATTTTACTCACAGAGCCAGAAAGCTCAGTAGACTTCCTCTGTACAAAGAAAATATATTTTAAAACTGTCCATAGTTTTTAATGTCTAGAGATTACAGATAGCAAAGGTATCATTGACTGAATGAAAAATGATAGAAAAGTACGTGGGCTTAGTTTGCAGATGCAGGAATTGGGATATGGGATTCCACTGGAAAACCTGCAGGCATCTTCAGAACCATCTTTGGGTGCCAGTGGTAAATTGAAGATTCAAAGACAGCAAAGAAGAAATTCAAAACAGGGAGACAGAGGCATGTAAATGTTTTTGTCGCTGAGGTGACTTTAACAAGGCCATTCACCTGTATAAGGCCCTATTGACAAGAAAATGGTTGCAATTTGCAGTACTTAAATGACACAGAAACACTCCAAAATACTTAGCAACGAAACAACAGTACTTGATACCATGCTATGGACCCAGCAACATGAAATAACTGCTTTTTATAAAGCCTTGTGTTGGAATAACACTTTGTGCTCCATGGTATTTACTAGGGAAGTTAAACATAGAGAAAAATAAGATGACACAGTTTCCTTCATTATGAATGGCTTTTTGAAAGTTCATATTTCTTCATCATACAAAAGAAAGACGGGAACTTATAGACTGTACCAGATATTTCCAAGAAATTCAGAAAATGAGGCAAAGGTAAAAAACTGAATAAATGACTCCGAGTCATCAGTGTAACCATTGTAACACATAAATGAATCAGATCATTCGACACAAGGTGAAGCCTTCAACAGGGACACAAATCTGTGCTTGTGTCATGACCCTTGAGATATTGTTTTCCATTTACGGATTTTATTTTTCCTCCTACAGATTTCTGTGTAAAGGAAAGTCTGCCTGCTGTTTTGATATACTAAATTACTCTGGGTTTTGCTGGCTGCCTGACCTGATGGGAGTTTTGGTTTTCGGTTAGGTTTGTCATTCTCCTTTGCAAAATCTGCAGCCAAGGTTTGGATCCAGGGCAGTTGTGTTTGCCTTTGCACCAGCACCACCAGCCCGCACTTGCTGCTGGCACTTACAACTTTCCACTGGTGCAAGTAGTCCTAGGAATCAACACACCCAAGTATTTCCAAAGAGCAGAACACAGAACTGTTTGCATTTCTGCCAGCTGCCTGTGGTATATAATCTGAAAATACGCAAATTGCTGAAGTGTAGATACCCGCTGTGGCAGCTATACCCAGTACGTATTCCATGAGTTTTGTCACACCCAGTGCAGTGAAGGATCTATGGATCTATGCACAATCACCTGGGCCTCTGAGCACCTCCCTGCACTCCGGAAATCCTCAGTGAATGGTCAGGTAGTACAAACTCTTTAAATAGGTGACTCACTGAAGAGCTGATCCACCTCCAAATAAATGCGGTTACTAACTTGAGCCAAAGTGGAACAATATCACATTATCTTAAATTTGGAATTACATCTGAAACAAACCTGGACATAATATAGTAAATCAATCTTATTCAATTTGTACCAGAGTCCCAAACCAAGGACTATTTTACATTATGGAAGAGAAGGCATGTGAAGAGCACCATTTCTCAATGTCTCAAACCAAAATATGGCCAAATCAGGCACCAAATGCAGCCTTGGTTAGATCTCACAGCCAGACCTCTGTGCTATTTCAAACCAATATTCAATACTCACGCCTCTAGTCATCAACTATTTGGAGATCTGGGGCAGGAGGAGGATCTCCAAAGATAAAAGTCTAAACAAATAAAGCCAAGAACTTGTTTGCATCACACAATTGCTCATTCTGTGAACTGCAGCTACCTCGTTTCTTGTTGCTTCAGTCAGGAACAGCTCACAAAGGACATGGGTACCACCTTCTAAACAAGCATGTCAAAACAGCAATCCAGCAAAAAGTGAAATACCTGATATATGAATACCTATTAGCTGATGTAATGTACAGTAGGGGAAGGAGGAAATGTATATTCAACTATGTGACAGGTATTTCAAAGCACCACATAATTAGCTTTGTTTAGTTATTTTAATTTTGTTTTTATTGGCAAGATGCAGCATAAAAAATCCACTAATTAGATAGGAAGTTCCCCTAAAGACATCTATCAACGGTTTCTATTAATACAGGCAACTGTGAGTAAGTAGGTAGGATGGAAAAACATTCAAAACCAACTTTTAGTTAATTAAATTGAGGTCTGGATGCAAAATACTTTTCCCCCATCAACAAATGTTCAGTCGCATTTCTTAGAAAATTGGTGTGAAAAATAATCCTAAATCTGAGGAACCTGTCAGAATTTTGATTTCCATCTACTTTGTTTCTCATCACTTCAACACAGTAACACCAAAAATATTATCTCTATGGCTTGCTGAGCTCCACTGAAAAATCCACTGTCCCCAGCAGTAATTCACCAATCAATGTTGGGTTTTGTTGGTTATTTTTTTATTTTTGTTGAGGTTGGGATACCAGGTATTTGAGATGATATCCTGTGTTTAGGTTTAGATGTTTATTTTTTAATTTATGTTATAGTTTTACAGTAATGAGTTTTGTAGTTTTTTTTATTAATAAGTTATAAAATGGTTAACTATTTATTGTTATCAGGTTTTTTAAGGTTAAACTATTTAATTAAAATTATACTTAAATTATTTTTATGTTTAACTTAATAATTAATTATTCAAAGTCTGCAATGAGGATATTTTTGTTTCATTATAAAACACCACTTAAACTTATGAAGAAGAAGGGTGTATGATGTGTGGGGTGGTAGAACTTTTTTACCACTTGCACTCCTTGGCCTTACAGAGTTACAGATTAATAATAAAGGAAGCACCACCAATTGCTGAGTCTGGCTCCTCCCACACAGAAAACTCAGATTGTTTTTTTCTTCTCTTGACTAAAAAATGTACCCAGACCTTTTGTGGTACTTGGACTGGCCAGCCAGCAATTGGCCATGTTGCCATCTGAGGGCCGCTGGTCTGGTGAGGTCCAATGGTGCTGGGAGGCATCAACAGCCTCCAAGGAAAGATTTCCATTGGGTGGGTTTCAGAAATACATGGCCACAGCTTGGAGACAGTGTACTCTGGTTCTGATGGTGCCACAGAGCAGCAGGGAGGAAGCAGGGCAGCAGCAGAGGACTTAGCAGGCATTCATTGAATATTTGGAGTCTTTGTGCTGCTCTGCCTGGGCAGAAAAGGGCAGAAATCAGCCGCATCCTCTTCGCCGTGTAGGCTGGAGCAGTCCTCAGTGGGGCCTGTGTGTGGAGCCTATGTAGACACCTGGCATGGCATTAACACCACAGCTGGAGTGCACAGCTGCAATTTAACCCCCCCTGAGCTCACCTGGGGTGTTTGCCTGTGTGTGCTGGGCGCAGGAACCTGCTGGGGCTGGGGAGAGCGGGCAGGATGGGCTTCACCTGGCAAGAGCAGAGGCAACATGGACAAGCACCCAAGCAACAGAGGTAGTCATGGATCCCAAGAGTCCCTCCAGCCTTGTGGCCGGGCTCTGGGCGAGCAGGCAGCCCAGCATGGAGTGTGGATCCATGTGGAAATCTGGGGAGTGTCTCCTTCCCAAGCCAGGCGGAGTCCAGCTGCTCGGGAGGGGAAGGATGCAGAGCCACTCAGAGAGATTGACAAGGCAAGGTCTGCTGAAGGACAGTCAAACACAGCCTGATCTCCCTGCAGATCTGGCACCAAGAGGGCCAGGTGAATGTCCAAGCTAGAAAAGAAACCCTGCTTTAATTCCTGCTGTACAGAATGCAGGTAGCAGGAAAGCAGCAGCTGAGGAGTGAATTTGCTGAACAGATACAGCACGCAGTGCTCTGTGTAGCATTCCCCCTCACATTTAGAAAATAACTAGATCTCATGCTTATTTTCCTTCCCTTCTCTATATCTAAATTCATATTCTTTACCACCTGCGTGTGCAGAATGGAATAAATAATGATTACCACTGTGATAGAGAACTACTGCTAAAATCCCAGTAAGTCATCAAATGGTTGTTACGTACAAAGATAATGCAGTCAATAGTGAGGCTTTTTCAGCAGGGTTAGGCAGCAACACTATATGTGCATGTTTTATTAGTTACAAAAATGGGTATTTCAGTATAAGCACCACATGTAGATCAAACTGACAGACTCCTTTGGGATTAAGCCCCATCGCCTTCTGAATGCAAGACAAGCATAAAACCACTGCAGCAACGGGGAAAAAAAAATCAGCTTGAAAATAATTAAACAGCAAGGCAGCCACCCATAATGATATTCAGCAGAACACATTAGGGACAGTTTGCTGGGAATGCACAAGAGCACTCCAGTTGTTTAATTAACATTGAAACGGCGGTTCCACAAGAACTAAAAATCCTGTTAATTTATGTGTCTCTTAATGATGCTCATTTAAATACTGTCAACTTTTCTCCAGTTTAATATTCATGATTTTTAGTCATTAAAACACCACTCTCAGCTTGTGGATTCACCGAGAAACACAAATTGTTTGATGATGATGTCAGTTCTTTAAAAAGTTCTTTTCCCCTCAAAGTGTAAATCTCTCAATGCTCATCACGAGGGTCATTGTAGTCTGCTCTATAAATACCATTTTTATCATTCCTATAATATAATAAACCACAATGTTCTCTCTCACCTTCAAAGACGAGCCCTGCTTGCATAGTCAGGAGTTATTTATGTAAAGGTAGTTATCTTTTTATGACGGAGCATCTCAGCTGGTTAATGTAATGGCTTTATATATTGGGATACTGGGCTCAAGTCCCACTTTAGATTATAAAAACTATTTTCATCCAGGGTAGGAAACATTACATTAAAGATAATTTTAGTGCTGGAAAGACGCTTGCAGCTGGATATTAAAAAGATACTGCCAATGTAGGCAGAAGTCAAATTTTGACCTCCCCAGAATCAGTGAATCCATGGTCTGAAGGAACACTTGACTCCATGGAACCTTTGTTTACCCTGTCCTTTCCCTCTGCTGGCAAGTTCAGATAGTCTCCAATGCTGCCTCTTTGGCAGAAACCATGATGGAGCCTCCTGTGACTGGACTTCTCCAGAAAAATGTTTTATTCTTCTACGGTCAGAGAAAATCCATTAAGGTTTTTATAAATTGAAAGAATATGGCTTATTTGTACAGTTAATATTTTCATTGCATAATGAGAATTTAGATTTCAAGGAAAAGATGAACATTTTCAGCAAGACAGAGAGCAGGACATTTGGAACAGAAGTACAGACAGCTGCAGATGAACATTTCCTCCTTACAAGGGCATTTCTTCCTACCATTTTTGTTCTTAGTACCAGCCCTTAACACCTTCTTAATTCCTTCCTCTGATGATGCCACATTTTCCAGGGCAAGATATATTATTCCTTTTATTCTTCTTTTTAATACCCAAACAACTGGAAGTGCCTCTTATTAGATACTTTATTTTTTTCTCTAAGTGCATTGTAAAAAATATTAATAAAAGACACAGGTTCAGGCTTAAAGGAGGTCATACACAAAGAGCAGATGAAATCTTGTTAGCACTCCAATTCCCACTGCATACTTTTAAGACCTAGCTGAGTTCCCTGTCTCAGGGTTTTTTTATTATTCCTGTCAGATTTCCAGTACACATTGAAATGCAACAGTGCCATATAATTTTTCTGAAAGACAGTTTGTTTGGCATTTTAGACAGACATCCAACACAACAAAATGTACTTTATTATACAGAGAGAAAAATATTCTGTGAACCAGGCAGCACAGAACTTACACTACCTGATTAGTAGCAAAGCCAATATTTATCACCTACTTCTGCTCATTTCAGTTTTTGCATTTTATTCTTTCCCTGTTGTTTCATATTTACAATCTGCACTTCATAACTAAATATCTTAATGTGGTTTACCTCTGAAAAAAACAGCCATAACTAGATGGTCTAGACATAATCTTAATTACAAAAATGCTATCCTCTGTCTGAAGTGCTTTTTATGCAGTTACTGTTGCTATTTTCTTCCAGAAGCATTTCAATTAAGCAAGTAATCTGTATTAACTTATTGTGTACACATTTTAATGTGATATACATTATTTTCAGCATCATTCATCCCCAAAGAGATCTTTCTATTTATTTTAGTAGTCTAAATGTTCTTTTTTTCAGCAAAGGATTCTTTTTTCATTATACCTTATGATGGCCTAATTATTAAATGCAATTCCTTGGGACCATAATTTTGGGATAAAGCCTGATACATAATTCTAGCATGAAATATATGACCATCTTTATTCTGCTTTAATCTGTAATAGATTTTTTCCAGTAAAAATGCATTATAGCTCCAGATTGATCTATGAGTAGTCTATGCAGTTCCAATGCCCCTGTTGTTTTTCATGTTGATCATAGAAAAAAAATTATTAATATCTTAATTTTTTTTTTTTTTTTTTACTAAAAAAGGAGGCAATTCTTAAGGTAAAATATGTTAATTCTATCTATGGCAACTTCATCTGTTTACATCATTACAGATAAATTTGAGAACATCAACATAATATGATTACTTACACAGCTCTTCCATTTTGGTATTTATACTTCCATATCCAACCCTTTTGACATTGCCTTCAGGAGGCACTTGAAACTTAGGCATTGCCTCTAAACTGGTTCCCAGGTGAAGATTTCCATTACATTAAATTGGTATTTTGTATAGCCAGCATGAAGTAATCAGCATATGATATCTATTCCCAGTACATTTATTTACTAAACTTCTTCAGTGTCCCTAATCTTTGGCACTAATGGTTCAATAATTAAACAAATTATAATGAACAGTCTTCTCTTGTTCCTTGTTTTTGAAGCACTTGAACCCAATGCACAAGGAAAGTCGCTTCACATGCTAATTCAATTCTGAAAGCATTTTTCATGTTTCTCCAACATCCCAATTAAACACAGAGATCCTACCAAGAAAAACAGAACGCTTTCTCTGGACCTATATATTGTGAAAAAGCCTCGTTTTCAGAATCTGTGATGTGCTAAATGTCTCACAAGAATTTCTTGCACTTACCTAAGGGAATTCTTTTCCTAAAACACAGGTTGGTTTGCATCAGCAGAACCTTTCTTGTCTCTGTCTCTTCCAAGACTTATTGGAAAACATTTAGCTCAGGAGGGAGGTTGATTAGGCTCATCCTGGTTTGGAAGGAGTTTCTAGACTATTTTTAAGGGGGGAAAGTTGTCAGCTAAGTATTCAATTTCCATGGAGAAAAGAGCCCTCGGTAAGAAGGAAGGTACTCGCGTCCCAAATATTTCGGAGAGGCATCCAGTAGATCATGACTCTTCCCTATTTTTAATGTACCTATATCATGTTCTTCAGATGCTTTGAAACCCTGCAGATCAGCTGACCGTCCATGTTTCCATATTTATTGATATGCATTTGTGCAGAGTTATGACACCTGCATTTTACAAAGCTCTTCATTTTGCTTGACCTTGTTTCTGAGCACTCCTTGTTCTTGTAGCTGTCTTAGATCATCTATGAAAATTAAATCTGGCTGCTAAGGTGTCTAACTTCTTCCCTATGGAGAAGAAAAAATGCCAAAGGCTACTGGTTTACAAATAGAAGTTCTTTCTAGGTTTTGGCTCTTGCTTTTATCAGTAGTGGTTGTGTCTGAGAATGGATGTTTCACTTTTTTCCTCTCATGAAAATCTTTCTCATTATGGCTTCTGCAAAGCACAAACTTGTTGCTCTAAGTCTACATTTTTGTGTCTATCTCATGTTTTTCCTAAACCCACTATGCAAGCAAACATATATCCCTTTATAATTGCTTTAAAGGCCCCTTCCTAGGATTCTGAAGATAAATTCTGTAAGAGATTGCCCAGCATATAATTATTGTGTGATTTTCTGGTTTATTCACACTTTCTTTCAGTGCTACTTAATCTCCCTCTTTTCCTCTGACATGGACTTTATTTTTATGAATACCAATGCACAGTCAGAGATACTGCTGTTCTTATTATAATACTGAGAATCTCACATAATAGACTTCTTGATATCAAAATTAAATCACCTGGAGTACGTATTTTGAGAGATTCAGAGAAATAAATATATTCTGTTAAGTCATAGAAATCTTCCAAAGTCCATCAACTCTGGGGTTTATAAACTGATTCCAACATTTAAGCTTTTTCAGCGAAGCTGCTGGCAGACTTGTTTGTGTATCCTGGGCTGGGCTGATGCAGCAACAATTATCTGTGAATCCAGAGCTGCTGCAAGCACTAATCAAACACTAAAATTTTATATGGGTAAACATCAGTGACAAAGTCATCTTCCTTATGCATCTGGTTTAAAACTTTTACAGTCCAACGCTACTTGTACAGGCATTAATAAAAACACAGTTTTTAATGGCAGCAAAACACTTCCATAGTGAGCTCCCTATGGTTTTTTGGTGCCATCAATTTTTTCCTTCAGGTGAGCTTCCTGATGAGTCACTACCTCCATTTCTGTGTTTTACTGGTTTTGATTTGTGCTTTACTGAGGTTTGGTTTTGTTTGGGTTCTTTTCATTTTAAAAATGGGTATTTTTAATTGCTTGCTTTTGCACCATTTTTAAAATCTGGTTTGCTGATTTCTGCTATATTTAATAGCAATATTAAGCTTTATCTTTATTTAGTAGTATCTCTTCATTATGCTTGTAGGCGGTTTTTTTGCATCTCCATGTCTCCTAATCAGATTATATTGAACATTGTACCAAATTATAGCAAAACTTTAAACTATAGGTTAGCCCTATGCTACATTTTTGCTTTGTTCTATGTTTTCTGGTATCCATATTAGCAATGGCAAACTTTCATAATGTTAGCTCTCGTAGTTGTTACTTGTTATTTGTTGGAAATTTGTTTCTTAAACTGTATCTTTATAATTTTAGCACAAAACTCATTATATACCTTTTTTTGCCACCAAGGCAGTATTTTTTCACAGCACAAGCACAGTGTTTTATTACATTCAAAAGGCATATGAATTCCCTTTCTCCTATGGTTAATGAGCCCTCAGGTGAAATACACTTAACTTGGGTCTAATCAGTGCCTATTTGTTCTTGCTTCCAGCAATGAGGTCAGGAACTTTTGGACTTCCCCTGGCACAGAGAAAGCATGGGATTGACTTACTTGATACATATTTAGGGTTGTTGAGAACTCTGGAGCATAGTGCTCCTATGGAGATGTTTGCAGATTTGTGTTAATAAAGTCCCCTTGGTTGTGCTCTACTGTTGTCTCTTTTGATGTCCAGAAAACTAATCACTATAATAATATAACTCTGCTATGCCTGGATGACTTCATTTACTGCATCCTCAAACCCTGATACTTTCTGAATTTTATTTGACTATAATAACGCAAAGTTTTAGGCATCTGCTTGTCAAAGGAGTTGCAAGTCTGTGGCCACGTTTTCAAACTCTGGTATTGTCCTCGCATTCTTGTTTTTCAGTTCTATCCATTAGGTCACAGACTTCCCCTTGCTTGTTCCCTCTCTGTCCCCATGACTCTTGCATAATTGGTTTTACATTGGCCCACTTTCAGTTGGAGATATGGAAGGTATCCCTTGCTAGCACTGTAAAATAGCCAATTTGCAGGTAGGAAGAATGTTCTCATTGAAGGCTGGAGGTGGATGTTTGAATCTCCTCAGCTGGAGCAAAATTTAACCTAAATTCCTTCACTCTGAGAACATTCTCATCACAAGCTTTTGCTGCTTTGTCCTGTTCTTTCCCATGCCCCTTGTGCATTTTAAGCATAGGAAGTATTACTGTCTTTGTACCTTGTTCAGAGAGTTCACTGACTACAGACCTCAAAGAACTCCTTAAATACAAAAGAGCCAGAGTTTTGGATGTTTCCCCTTGCACTGCCTATTACCTAGTTTAAGTTCCCTCCCATTGCTATGTTTGTTGGCTTAACTCCCTTTAGTCCCTGTAGAGAACTCTCAAGCACATGAATTTTACTTTTTAACTCTAATCCCACAGCCAAGAACCCAGTTTTTAGTCCAAGCACCAAGAACCCTAGTTCTTTTTGGAATCTATCCCATAAGTCTGGCATGGTTTTGTCCTGGATTCCTGAATGTGCAGCTTAAGAACCATCTATTTCCTACCCCAGACATAGCTCTAGTCCCAAGGAAGCGTGTCCCTGCCAGGTTCACCTGGGGACAGCTTGACCTCTAAAAAAAAATTGACAGACTAGTGCTATGAATTTTTCTTTCACAAAATAGCTAGGAAAAAAAAGACATCTTTTCTTTAAAACAGTAATTAAGTAACCCTATCTCCTTCCTCCTAACAGCCTATTGAAGGAACATTTAAACAGGGGAAGGCAAAATCCTAATCCATTATATCATAATAATGACATATTGTTTGGCATGGGCAGAGAATTGTGCTGCAGTATAGTGATTAAAGCATCCATTTGTAAAAATTATTTCAATTAGTGCATGAGTAAATATTTAAGTCAAAATTCAGCAGTGCTTAAGCATATGTTTAAATCACAGAGACTATACAATCAGTGTGGTGCACACGTTCCTCTTGTCTACTGTTGAACATTCTGTAATACTTGGCATTAGTTTGTTTTAGTGGGTCAGAAACACAGAAGGAGATGAAGTGAACCCAAAAAGATGCAGTGCACAGTGGATTGGCAGTGATCTTTTGGCAGTTACCTTTTTTTTCTTTCCCCAAGTAAAAATCAAACTAAGATTCTGGATTCATAGGCATGAAGAGAAAGAGCACAGGCTTTTATCTTCTGGACCAGCAGCCAACTTCACTAGGATTTCCTTGCAAGAATGAACAATTGGTCAGCAAGGACTTAACAGACCTCATGTACTGCCCTGTACTTAGTTGAACTGGATCTTTGTGTCCATCCCGTTACAATGCAAAGCAGATTTTGGCGAAAAGCGGGTTTAGAATGAATTCATAACACTTTTTATAAAGTTTCATGGGAGATGCCTCAGCACAACTCCCTCCGCCCCTTGTGAGGAGCTGGACTCACATTTTCGGATGTGCTGCTCCTGCTGACAGCCAGTCAGTGCCAAACTGACTGTCAAGAAAATTTCAGTGCAGACCCAGTGAAGATTCAGAGATCAGGTTTTATAAGGTTTTCATCTCCCTCCTGCCCTCCCTGAAGCAGAAATGCTCTCCTCAAAAGCAGGATATGAGTGAGAGGTGCAGCCCTGCAGTAATTTACAAACAGCACAGCAATTTACAAACATATTTCATTACAGTTATCTATTTAGAAAAATTAAAGTAAAATGTTTACCCTCCTAATTGACCATAGAGAACCAAATACTTTGTGAATGTAAATTATAACTGTGATTAAAATATAAGCTGCACTTTCTCAATATTCATAGTGATGTCTGGTACAAGCAGCATTAACATAAATTCATATATTTTCTTATCTCTCCAAACCCATACTTTTATTCAAATGAAAAGTTTATTATTTATTATTATCTTAGTGGGAGTTGGGGTTTATGCCTCTATAAAGAATCTAATCTGTCATATTTTCTTTATCCCATATTTGCCAGGTTGCCTTGTGGTTCATTTATTTGTTAAATGTATTGATCTGTTCCAGCCATTATGCACTTCATAAACAGCTATGGACTAATTGGTATTCATGTGTTGGGAGTATTTTCTTATAGTACTGAAGTGATACAGTGAGGTTTATAACCAAATGATAGTTCAGTGCACTGTTTTTGAAGTTCAAATACAGAAAAAGCCCAAGTTAAAAAATGTTGTAAGAAATATTAGGCTAATTTTTATAAAGGATTTTTTTTCTGTTCTCTGAAAATACAAGCAAAAGAACATGAGAGGAAAGCAACCAGTCATTCAAGAACTACATATTCCTGTCTCCTATCAACATGCATGCAAACAGCTGCACCCTTCTTGAACTCCCTGCAACTCCTCCAAACAGCTTAGAACAACTTCTATTCATAAATAACACTGCCTACCTCACTTAAAACTCAACTCTAGCTTTTATCTCTTGCCCCTGGAAGGATGCTTAAAGCCAGTCCTGATTCTGAATAGACCCATGCAGACCAAACTCACAGCCAAGACTCAGGTTCTCAACAGGAGCAATCTCTTGTTACTCTGGTTTATGTAGAAGAATTTTCAAGCAGCAGTTCAGGAACCCTTGCCTAAACCTGTGACTTTGACCAGCACAGGCAGCAAGTTAAATTACTTAAATATTCTGAGACACCCAATTTACATTATTTTATGAATTTACTCCTTGCCTGGGGCCTGGCAGCAGGAGATATCAGGGGCAGTCTCACTTCAGTTATTTTGATCCTACCTTGTGCCCAGCTAAGTTGTTCATGAGACCGTCCAGCCTCAACTCCTCTGCTACCAGGAGAGTTTTATTCTTCCCTACCCAAGGAACAAACATCACACCACCCCCCTCTAATGTGCTGGGTGCAGCACTGAGTGGTGGCTCCTGGCAGCCCCAGCCTGGCCATTTGAGCGAGGGTAAACACATTTGAAATGTCAAGATGAAGTCCAGAGACTTCTTGAATCACTTCTCAGCAGCAAGGAGAGGGTTTCCATTAAGGGACAGGTCAGAATTCTCTCTGGGGTCAAGACATGAGTTTCCTGAGTGCATCCAAGCTGACATTTGCTGTCACCCATAGAAAGCAGCAACACAGAACAGTCATAAATTGCCTGTTGGGCCTGTTGGCTGGGTTCAGTTTTACTCCTTGTCAATTGAGGGGCTTTAGCTGGTAGAAATTAGGATTGAAGGTTTTTGAGCAAATATTAAACATCAATAAGGTGCCTGGTGTATAGATAAAACTTGTAGCTACACAGGAAATATTATATCTTTGTTTACTTCTACTTAAAAGGCATCTTCACTAAAATTTGGGAATGAAGGGTTGTCACCTTACTTTGCTAACATGATAGAGCATATAGTGATCCACTTGTGTACTGAGTGAGACATAGATTAATGTTTTTATTTAAATTATTATCACATACAACAGCTTTAATCACAGACTAGCATTACATTGTGGTTTTGCCACACTTGCACAGGAAAAAATTCTTTCTATCCTACAAATGATAGAAAAGGCATAGAAAAACAAAGGGAGAAAGTTAAGAGTGTTTATTTATTTTTACATCAAATCAGTTATGCATAAAATGTATAACAAAAATAAAATATTGACATATTATCTGTCTTTTTTTGTTTTTCCTTTAGCTTCAATACAGAGCTCATTAGAGAGGCTCACCTTTGTTTGTACATGGGCTCCAGTCAGCACCACTTCCAGTGATGTCTGACATGTCCTTTACTACAAGAGAATCTTTCTACATCTGAGGGATTCCACAGAGATTTAAACAAAAACCAACAATCATACTCATATTACTTTAATTTTAGGCCTGTACACACCTTTTTAAAACTGATGTAGTATTTGGAGTTTAAGAAAAGGTGAATGCTTTTGAAATCTGAGTGTTTACCTGATTTCTAGGCCCTGTTCTGAGCCTAGAGAGAGCCTAGATATATTTCACCATTTTCCTAGGCTTGAAAGAAAATCGCACAAAAATGGTGTCACCCTGTAGAACTAATTACTTCTCATCACCACTAATAGAAATGGGGATGTTTCTCCATGTGACAGGCCCTGCAATGCAGAAGAAAAAATTTCTGTTACTGTAAGAGAACTGAAACAAGGCACAAGTAGATTTTAGAGATAATAAACATGAAGAAAAGCTTTGGTTTTGACCTACACAAGGTGTTCTGCTCCTAACCAACACCAACACAGTCTTCTGATTCACAACTGACAAGAAGTTCTGCAGCTGAAATCCAATAACTGAAGGAACTCTGAGTCTCAAAAGTGTTGAGCCACCCACCTCCCTCAGAAACCAAGGCACTGAAACACCTGCAGGGGTGATGGCCTTGTCACCTCTCAGTGAGGGAAAGGCTCATAAGGCTGTGACAGGTTAAGTACAACCAGAAGTTGCAGAAAGCACAGTCAGGTAATTAACTGCTGTTTTGCGAGGATATGTTAGTGCTCCTCACACCTTTGCTCCCAAATCTGCTCCAGCTGGTAGTTTCAATCATCAGTGTGCTCACACTAAGGCTGAGTTAGCCAAAGGCAACTTGCAGCTGGATCTTGGGTTCTGGACTCATTCCAGAGCATTAATGTGTTCTGGGTGTCTTTCATCAATCAGAAGGACAAGAGCCCCACTTCTACCCACTATAAAAACTTAGCAATCAAGGCTGCAGAAACATCTGCAGTGGCACTCCATGAATTTCCAGATGTGCCCATGTAGAGGCTAAGGCCACATGCCTTCCAACCGGAGGTTTTTCCTGTGCTTTGCATGCCTGAGATTTGTCTGGTATGACTTTAGAAACTCATCCTTTCCTTCATTTAGGGAGGACCTAATTTATCTTTGTGCTTCTCCTGCACCTCGAGTCAGAAGACAGACACATCCATAATGCATGGCTTTGTGATGTGTGCTCCATGACAGCTGCAATCTGTGAGGCACACACCAAAACTCCTTGAGAAAAGCTCTTGCTCAGAGCTGAGGCCAGCCACACGTAACACCCCTCTCCTTTACAGCACACTTTACAGTGCTGAGGGTACTGTTTTCTACCCTCCATCTCAGAGGTTTCACTGCTGGAAAACTCTTCAGCATCTGCATATTGAGCAATGTTATAAACACACATCTGTCTCCAGTTCCTTGTGTCTATGAAACAACATATTTGATTTAAAGATACCTTTAAACAAGGGAGATTTGGAAAATTGCGTATCATCTTCAGGGTCAGTGAAAAATTTAACTGGCAACTACATTACAAATACATTTAATCCATTAGTCTGTCTCATGTAACTGAGATTAATAAATGCAAAGCTTAGATTTGTTCCTTCAGTATCCAGCAGTATGTGTTTTCTGAGGAGTCATCTTGCTTTCCTGATTGCTCTCCTTACAGGCTCAGGGGAGAGCACAAGCCACTTTCTAAAATGTACCCACCCCCTGAGACTGCTCTCAGAAGAGCCAGAGCAGCAACCCTCTTGTGTTAGCTGGGGCTCCTGGAACGTGGATCTCCAGCTGGCTTGGGAACACGCTCCATCCAACCCCTTCTGCTCCGCCCCAAAGGCATTCCCACATGGGGCTGTCCCCCCGCCTGGGTGGATCCATGCGCCCATGGGACCATTTCAGGTGAATGATCTGCCCTCTTCACCAGCTCCATGTCCCTTTCCAGGCTGCCTGGAGGTTACAGCTGTTTAAAACCTTGAGCAGGGTATTTTTCCCAGCAGATCACAATAGACTGAAATCAATAGGAGATTTTATAGTCCAGTAATGGTCCATATAAAGAGGCCCAGGCTGGAAAATTTCTAGTGAAGGTCTGTGCCTGAGGATTTCTGTACCTCTGGCTTAAAAAAAAAGAGGGGGGGAAAGGTTTCATATTTTTTCCATGGCTCAGTGTAAAATGTTCCTCTTAATTTGCACATTCCTTACATGCAGTGGCCATGGAATTTATGAATATTGTCACTCACGGAGGCAAATGCTGTAAATAACCCACCTAAGAATGCGACTTTAAAAAAGGAGGGATGTGAAGCCCTTTTGGGTAGAAGAGATGTCCTTCTGGATTATGCATGTGACACTCCAGCGTTAAAATTAGGGACCATTCGAACTACATTTCCCTCAGATCTTTCTCCTTCTCTTTGCCAAGGCTTTCAGAGAGGGTTTTATTTTTTTCTTTATGATACCCTGAGGAAATACCTCTCATGTTGGGTCAGCATCTTGAGCTGTCTACAGCATTTCCAAGACTAGCTTCCGAGGTTTTGCCCTCTGAGAAAATCAGTAAAGAGGAAGGCATGATGTGATCATACATTAGCTGGCCACAATCTCCTTCTATGGCTGCTCTTAATGCACTCAGTGGCTCCAGTGGAGCTGCCCTTCCTGAGCAACAGGAAAAGTCACTACTCTGTGAGGGATGCACTACAGCCTAACTCCCCTGAACAAATAAATGCAATTATTGTATTAATTTAAAATTTCAGTCCCTCAAAACCATAGTTCCCTTTCCCCAATTTCCCTTGAATGTTTCTCTGTTGCCAATGGCCTCAGACGGGAGGAGGTTTCCACCCAGGTCCCATCTAGTCCTCCAAGGTGTCTGAACAGCCCGTGTCATTCCCAAATTTTGGTGTACCCATTCCATGCAGAGGTGTAAGATAGGTTCTGGTTCACTCCTGTTCCCTTGGCCAGGATAATTCTGACCCACAGCATTGCTGTTAGTTTTTAGAAAACTAACACAGGTGAGATTTTCTCACCTTCTCTCACTAATATTTTGTTAGCGAGATCTCCAGAGTATTTTTTGTAATGACTCCCCTCAACAGATGAGTCCAGGACTTGGTAATCACCACTGAGTGATTAGACCTGTGGAAGAAATTAAAATTAACCCAAACAAGCACTTTCCATGGTGCACCTCACCCACTAAGCAGCCCTGCACAGGGATGGAAAATTTCCTTCCCAATGTCCACAAATGATCAGTTCCTGCCTTGGAGCACTGAGCTGGATTCGATTACACTGAAATCATTATTTCAGTTCATGTAACTCCAGACTACTAGTGATACCCAATGACTTTGGCACACTGGGAATTCAATCAAATGTTTATACTAAGGGGGACTATTTACTCCAGCCCCTAGAGGTACCACTTTAAAAAAATCCCCTGAATATCGCTGAAATTAATATTAAGACTTTATACCCTCATGTATTTTTGAGGATTTATATATGTTGAGATATCATTTTTCCTACCACTTATCCTCTTACATACTCCCACAATATCTCATCTGTGGCATTTTCCCAGATGGGGCCCACAGCAACGTTCTTGTAGCTTTTGGCTCACTTAACACTCCCGCTTAACAAAATCCTTGATTTGACGAGGTCTTCTCTGCTAAACACCCAGCTCTACAGACCCCCAGGCAGAGCCTGTTGGTAGCTTACCTCTCTGTTTGCTGCGTGGCATCCTCTGTGCACTGCCTGCCCCAGAAGCGGCCATGGACCTGATTCTCCTCCGTCCCGCGGCCTCCTAAGGAAAAGGAAGCTCTGGGAGCGCCCACGCAAGGCACTGCCAGAGAAACAGCAGAAATTTGGCATTCTGCATCTGTGTAGGCAACAAGACAAAGTGAAAGGCAGCAGATAACTGAGCTCTTTATTGCTTCTGTACCATAATTTTCCTGTTTTCAAAATGGAACGTTCCAAATGGAATGACGGGGCTGACAGCCTGTGCACTGGCTTCCATGGGCTCTGCCTCAGATTTCTATTTCTGGGTGTGAAGACCTAATTTTCAGAGGCAGATTATTTTTGAAACTGAGCCTATACCCCTTTCACTGCTCTTGATTTACATGAGATTTGTCAAACAATGAAAATGGGCATATTGTCATCACAAGGCCAAAACATCTCTTCATCTCTTCTCCATTTTCATTTCCCCACAGCACGGTTTTCAACAAGTGAACTTGGCACTGAACAAAGCCTCCTTGCCACTCCTGACTGAATGGGGCTTCAGTCACCCTGCAAATGTTCACATGGCATTTCATCTGATTTCATCTTTGTGTATTCAAGCACACACTCACATTTTCTTCTTCCATTTTTTCATCCCATCATGAGTTACTCTTATTCCTTAACAAGCCCCTTAATTTGTACAGACTCTTGTACCTAAACCATTTTCATACTGGCCTTCAAATTGAGCACTCATGCTGTAGTCTGTGACATACGGATTTTTTTTTACAGGTATCTCTCAAATTCGCAGTATTTCTTAAATTTCTGAAGTCAGCAAACAGGGCAAAATACCTGCCAATTATTTCCCTGAACTAAGCCAGATTTTGTAAGTCAATCAGTGTGTTCCCATTCAGATATTTAATCATCCTCTGCTTCTCTCAACCTGCCAATTCATGCTGCACTTCTGGCAGACCAAACTGATATTTAGATACTATTGAGCACCAATTCACAGGATTGTTTGCACACAGGTGTGCCATGAGGTTCCCATCACTTGTTGCAAACATGTCAGGAACCCAAGCCACACATTTTATCCAGAACATTTGCACAGTGGAGATAACAGTTCTGCCACTTTCCCAGGAGGGATTACAAAAGATGGACACAATGGGAAGATTTGTATTTTTTGTACTGTCATAAACTCTGTCACATACAACTATTTTAAACTGTGTTTTTAAGAAAAATTTAAAAGTGTGACGAAAGATTGGGCACTAGGAGAATCAGCTAAAATTTTAGAGAATCACAAATAATTTTCTGCATATTAGACAATGTTCCTTTTACACTGTATCCAACTGATTTTTCTAGGAAATGTCAACATACAAGTGATTGCCATGTGTTCCCTGAAAATTGATACTATACTTAGGAACATAAGAATTAAAAAAAAATCCGCTAATTAATGAAGAGTTTCCACTGCTAGTTACTACAGCTGAGTTCTTCACCTACAAAAATCTTCTAGGTTTCCTTATTTTTTTTTTAATCTATTAATAATAATCCTAAATAGTATCAGAATTTTGTGATGTAAGTAAACTAGGCTTTCTCAGATGTGCAAAGCAGGTTTGGTCCCAGATGTTATCTCAAAGGAAACAGAATTTCACGCAGTTTGTTCAAGACAAAGCTGGCTTCTCCTTCCTGAAAATTTTTCTGCAAGTCTATCTTCCATCTGTGCCTTGGCTTTGTCCTACAAATCATAGGAGCACAAGGCACTGATCTTCAAAATGTCAATGTTTTCTTATTTAGATGCTACACATCTAATAAATAGCCCGTCCCTGTCCTTCAGTGGTACCATGTGCAGTTTCAGCACAGAAGGATCTCAGGGGACAGTGTCTAAACAGTGGCCTATTAATGCACCCACTTGCTGATGTGTATTCGGTGTTTACAGAATACTTCATTCAACATTTAATTCAGATTTCCTTCCTTAGGAGGTGAACACACTGCCTAGGAGTTTCAGCCAAGGTCACAGCTGCAAGTGAGCATCCTGCACAGACAATGTCCCAGCAGATCTACAATACAGATTCAGCCTGTGCAGCTCACACATTGACAGAATTCCGTCCATGCCCATTTTTTAATTTTATTAAAAATTACTAAGAAAACACTTGCCCAGGCATTGCCTTCAAAATATGGGTGGTTTTAGTTACTGGCAAAGATGTATAATCATTATCTGTCCCTGGCCACAGTGGGATTTGCTTACCCACTAAAAGATGTTTTGGATCCTGCATTTCTGCTGTGAGGTGAGCTCTTCCCAGGTGAGACTGATGTGGAAAGGTCAAAACCCCAGGGTACATAACCAGATCACATGCAAACAGGCTCCCAGTCACCTCCATGGCTATTTGCATAAAGAAAAATCCTCCCATGGACAAGCAAAGCAATTTGAAATATGTGCCAGGATATTTGTGTCCATCTTCTACGTAAGGACAGAGCACCATTCTTATAGCTGGAATACAGCTCCACAAAAATCACACTGGCTCCTTGCCATACCATTTTGTTCCAAAGATCTCCACTGAAAATTAAGTTTATGCCCTTGGTTACTGCATGGCCACAGCTGAGATGGTGCAGCTGCCTCTCCAACTTCTCCAGCAGTTTGTTCTGCACACTCATCCCCATGGATGATGACAACCTTTTGGGGTGCCCAGTGCCCACTGCACTGCTTACCACTAAGGAAACATCAACAGCCTCATGCACTGATTACTGCCTAACATGTCTTTGTCAAACACTTAATGAAGCACATATTGGGTCTGCTGATCTGACTGTCAATTTATTCTGAATAAATCCACATGCCAAAGGATTTAGGTGCCAAAAGCTGGAAGAGCTTTCAAGATGATTTTTTTTTTAGCCCTGACCATGATAGCTGCACAGCAATATGCCATCTAAGGCAAGAGATGTTTGAAAACTTGGAATACCAGGTAGTTCAAAATCACAAATTTCTGTGGCTTCCTCTGAAAAATGACTCTTTGGCTCTACCCCAACAAGCAGAAATGACAAGCCTACGAGATCCCTTTTTATACTACAGAGCAGAGGTATTAATTTCATGTTGTAAGCATAACCTGTGACCAGCCTGGGAAAGTGGCAATTATATTATTTTGTTTGGGTTTGTTTTGCTTCTGTCCCTGTTTTGCACAGCCCACATGCAGCTGAACTAGCAAAGCTTAAGAGGGAGTAAGAGCCCCAAAATGAACGTCACAAAGGAAAAAAGGTTGTGTTTCACTGGCAGCAGATCTATTTTAGGACCTTCCCACTCCACTCCTGATGTTCCAGTCTTGTAGCTCCTCGGTTATGTGGCACGCCAAGCCTGCCTCCCTGACCCTGCCCTGACTGAAGGTGATGGGGAGAGGGCAGGGAAGGGCAGGAGTGAACAAAGGCTGCCAGGAACGTGGGAGGCCGGGCTTTCTTGAAACAGCAATGGGAAGATAAACTAATTACCGAGTGTGAAATTGATAAACGATAAAGCAGCCATCGTTTAACAGCCCTAGTGTTGAGCACAGATGTTCTGCAACCATGTATGAAGTGCTGCTGCTGGGCTTTCCTCTGCTGCTCCTGGCTTCTCATTCCTGCCCTGAGCAAGGGCAAGGCATTTATCCCAGCTCCTGGCCTTTCCTTTCTCATCGATTGAGAGAGGCAAGGTCAGCCACCCCAATCTGGCCTTTAAAGCAGAACTGCCCATCACTCAGAGCCTCCAGAACCAGAGGACAAAGGTTATTTAAAGTCTTCCTTAAAACAGTTAGGAGGGAATGTGCATATGAGAGGGTTTGGGACGAAATTAGGATCTCCAAGCACCATAACTGATCAGAGGGCTTTGGCCCAGCCAGTTCTGCCTTTAGACTGCATCCTGCTTGGCTTTGGAGCCCCTGAACAGAGTGGGCTGCAAGGCATCTTCACAAAGTGAACATCAGACAAGCTAATATTTCCTGAATTATGCTCTGCACAATAAAGGAACCCTTCTAAAAATGTAATGAACACCCATTCAAATAACAGTGGAACTCCAGCTCCAAGTTTAACACCGGCCCATGGTCATTCCAAATCTTTGTTAAAGTACTTCAGGGAAAAAACAGCACCTCTGTAGCACTTAGGGATGGTCATCAGAATGGCCCTGATAACCCAGACTCATAAATACATGGAAGTAATAAACATGGAAAATGAAAAGCTTGCAAACTACTGTAAACAAACAAAAAAACGTCCAGAAGGGAGAGACTCAATTATAGGACAAACCTGTCAAGCTTTCATTAAAAGACTGATTTAAAGTGAAAAAAAATCAGAAAAACTCCAAAGTTGGGCCAAAACATCATCCTTCACTTATCCCCTGGTACCTGCACATCAGAGCTAATAGTGCCTTCTCTGAGCAGTGGGTGACCTTCTGTACCAAGTGTGCTGCAATAACTAAATACAGCAGGGGTGAATTGAAGATGACATTTCAGCCTTTAACTGAATTTCCTACATTTCTTCAATTTATGCCAGACCCTTACATTATTTCAACTTATCTTTCCTCTGATGGCATACAAAGCCAGGGGTTCAGAGAGTGGCACTCACAAACAGGCGCATACACACACCAAGCAATTATTGCATTGCAAAATTATCTGCAGAATCTCTCATTAAATATTTGTCTTCAGAAAGACCTGCAGGAACTGCTCTTTTCCACACACAACCCCTCTGCAGCCCTTGACCAAGGAATCCTGGAAGAAAACATTCGGCCAAAGCACCTGAATTTGACTCATGCTGCACCATTAAAATGAGTCAATAATTTCATCAATCCAGCAAGAAATTGCAAGTCACTTCATTTATAAACAGGCCTTTGAGGGATTTTTTTTTTCCAGTAACAAAAGGGAAAACAGAAAGACTTCTTTTACAGATAAATGCTGCAAGGGAAAAAAAAAAAGACAATTTTTACAGAAATCATTCAGCAGTGTCAGCCTGTTGGTACAGTGTACACCTTGGCTGCACATCAGCTGTTATTGGATAGCAGAAGCTGTATCCATCTGTAACTTTCATTAAAATAGAATGCCACTGCATAATTATATCTGGATTTTTTTTTTTTTTTTTTGCATAGGATACCAGTAAATTTTTTCTTTCTCTGTTGGAACACACACAATATGTGAAATCTGCATTTACAGCCAAAAAATGGGTGCACAGCATCAAAGCATAGCATGGAAATTAAGCACGATAAAAACAAAGCAGCAAGAAAACTGAAACATCAAATGGCTCTTACTTGATACTTCTGCCATTCATAGCATCTCGAAATTAAAAAAAAAAAATACAAGAAGAGCCATGTCTGTTTCAGAAAAATAGACATATCAGATATTTCCATATGAAAACTATATATATCTCTAATTCCAGAGCAAACGGGGATAATTCTGTCCTCCCCTTGTCACACAGAGCACAGACTTCTCAGGAGAACAATTCAGCAGAAAGCTCCCTACTTCAGGCAGTGCCTGGTTACCAGCAGCATTGCCTTGATGCCTTAGCCTTGATGACCGAGGAGTAGCAGGCAGACAATACTTCACATTTCGAGCTTCAGTCACTCCTGGAGCTGGCTCGGTTACAAGGAATAATTCTGATTCTCACCAAGTTTAACACATTTGCATGAAAGAAATAATTTACTCTGTTGCACCCCCTAGTGGGATTATTTAGAGTAATCAGATCCTCACGGTTTTGTTATTTTTCTATTCATGGTACGCGTAAACTAAGGGGAGTCACAAAAGGATGTACTTAGGTTCCCAAATTAATTTACTTCAAGGTTAACTGACATTTCTCTCTTTTGTTGGTGGTTTCCAATAAGGAATAGTAAGGCACATAGCACCCTGTGATACATAAACGTTTGATATAATCATGAATTTCTGGTTTGTGAGCTGGGTTCTATTTTCAGTTTAAACCCAGAGTAGAAAGACTTTCTATTCCAGGGAAAAATTATTCATTCTCTTTTTAAGGTCAAGCAATACATGTAATAAGGAGAGATCCAAAGAGAGGAGGAGAAAATGCGGAGTTGGTGCATTATTAATGCCAGCTATCTCCAATGAGTCCAATAAGTTCTTGCAAATTGGCAAATGGCAAAAAGTCACAGTATTGTTAACATCATTATTTGACTTTGTGTCCGTGTTGTTCCTACCTCGGTGAACTTACCTGGAAAAAAAAAATCAGCCCCATAATAATTGAAGCAAAGGGTGAAGGAACCAAATTACCAGGACTCAAATCCTGGAAATATTTTTTTTTTTTGCTGTTGGGCACATTGTGCTCTCATTGCAAAGAGAGCTGTTTGTCAGGCACAGCTCACAGATCCAGCGTGTCCAGGGCTAACACTGCACACAAACCATGGACAGAAGCTTTTGGAAAATCAGGCCCAAATGTTGTGTTCAGACCAGCGACACCTGGACAGGACACGGGGCTGGTAGCAGCAGCTGGGAGCTCCATCCTTGCTCCAGCTTCCTCATGGCAGACACAGAGGGAGAGAGGCATAAACCTGTCCTCAAACCCCAGCCTGGCCATTGTGGAGGGGAGCAGAGGAGCACAGACCATTTTCCCTTCTCTGGAGGTTCCTGGCCTGCAGAGCACATTAAGGGCAGACTAAGGAGCTGCTGTAGGGACAGGAGCCACTGGGCTGCTGGAAAGCGTTTCCCCCTTCCCCCAGGTGGGTCTGTCCAGTCTTGCTGAAGCTCTCACCCTCTAAGGGTTTTAACTGCACATCTAAAGATGTACAGACAATCCCAAATTGCCTTCCTCACTGCATTATGATCTAAAATATCAAGGCACTTCCAACAAGTCCTGACATCGGATGGCAAGAAGGAGCAAACAAAGAGATCTAGCTTATCTTTTGGGCTTAGATATATTTTATACCAGAGTATAAAGGAAATCAATATTCCCATCATAGATCTTGCTTACTCTCCTTATAGAGGTGATGGCTGACTTCCATGTGAAAATGTCAAAATAAAAGCACTTTGCTCTCCAAGAGACTTTGGTTCAATCAGGCATAATACAGCACAAACAACCCTAATGTAAATAAATGCACTGAGAATGCAAACATCCACAGGAGGCAGGACTGTCAGAGTCCTCTTACCTCCACCAGGAATATCCATCCACTGCCTGGGCAGAGTGGGAACATCTCCTGCTCGCTGCCCACCAGGACGAGCGTGGGCTTTGTAATCTGATGAGCTGTGATTCTCCCTCATTCATTAACATTCAAAATGGTTTCTTTCTGCTTCCTTGCAGCCCCTTAGATGGTTGACCAGAACATAAACAAGAAAGACCATTCATATTAGCCAGGGAAGGCCGATTCTGGCTGGCTGCCTGTGTAACTATGATAATCAGCCATTCTTAAAGCGTTATCAATGAAAACCGTCTTGAAATCCACACACGCTGTGGAAAACATGAATCTGTCCTGGTGAACCCCTGTGACGCAGCCACTGCTCTTCTGCTTCTCCATGGCTGACACAGATCACATCAAAGCCATTATAACCAAAAGGAAGATTAATAACTTCTGCAATTTTAACTATAAATGTGTTAACAGGACTATGTTTACGTATTTCGGATTAAAAAAGAATCAACGCTAACAAGTAACTTGAGAAGGTCATTATAATTTCACATTAGTGAATTACCAATAAATTATTTTGAGGAAATTGCTTCATTGTGAAACCAGGACACTGGAAAGAACAATCTTATGTGTATAAAATTAAATTCTAGCAAATCTATCTGACAGACAATAGACAGGGAAAGTATATATTTCCAATAAGGGACATTTGTAATTCACAATAATTTTATCTGTGTATGTATCTGAAACAAGAAGAAAACACAAGGGAAGTGTTGATAACAGAGGTAACAGGATGAAAAGAATAAAAATAAAATTGCTTCCAGTAACCTGGCGGCAAAAACTAAAGCACAGTGTCATCAATATCCATGGCATCCGTGAACAGAGTCATCACAATGCTAAAAAAATCATATTTCATTTCCTCTGTTCAGGTTAGCCCTGCGATCTGGCACCTCTGCTTCTCGTTATAATGCTGTCAGTAGGTGAAATTCACAGGACAAGGGCTGTGTGTTACTTATGTCCTACTTAAGCCTACATTTGCTCAGGGTGTGTACTATAATCTGTTACACCTAAATGCTTCTTTTGATCATTGATACTTGGTTTTAAATTATTTTGGTCCAAACATCAGAGGCATTTTATCTTTTCAGTGATGCAGGTGTAAAAGCAAAACCTTACAATACCACGAGTTTGGATTTAATTTTCCATACAGAAGGACTTTTTTTCATTTTAGTGCTTCTCACATGCTGATATTAACACCTGTGCAAACGGAGTGTAAAAGGCGATCAAATCACAATTCCCCAATCACATCAGCTGTGGTATTTTTGCACCCGCTTGGCACAGATGCAATTTATTATATGAGATTAAACACAGTGGTGAATCAGGCCTCCTGTATTTAAAACAACAGCTCATATTTTCACCTATAGATACCATCACCAGATCTAGGCAGGGGGGAAATAATGTTTTGAGCTCATCTTAAATTCTCATGGATTCCTGTAACTATCCCCAGGTATTCCTGTGGCTGAAAGGCATGGCTCAGGAGCAGCCCAAGAAGGACTAAGTTTTTATAAATCAGGCTCAAAATGCACAGGCATGGCTGTGCCAGTAAGATGTCACAGTGCATAGCTGTTACAGACCTCTTGGGCTTGAAAATATTAAATACATGCAAAATGTAATGGCAAAATAGTCAAAATGTCATCATAACATAAGGAAACGCTCTAACCCAAATTTTACTGCCTCTTAAGGATAGCTAATTCCAAGGGGAAAAACAAGCTGAGTTTCCATCGTTGAAAAATACCCTCCAAAAAAGATTCCCTACGTCACATCAACGTTGTCTGTAATGTGGAAATTGTATAGTGGGAGAATAAATTATCAGCAAATTAATTGGATATAAATAGAATGCTGTTATGTGTTTGGCTTTAGCTGTCAGCAGCTCAGCACTCAGAGCTGATCATGGGTGTTGTTTTATTCAATCAAATAAGACCCTTTATATTATAGTGTTCTATATTCTGTAACTAGAACTATTATAATTTGAGCTGAAGCAGTTATCTTTACTACCTTGTGAATACAATCTGAAAGAGTTACAGAAAATGCTGATATACTTAGGATGACCTTCTTTGGTTCAGTGGTGTTACAGGCATACATTTTTTTTCTTTTTTTGTTACTAGGAAGGAGAAAATTACATTGGGCTAAAATGAATACTAATGAAACTCCTTAGTTAGCTTTCTTTGTGATAAGAATAAAAAATTGGAGCTATGTTCCTCTAGAATCTCAAGCAATTTTTGTCCTTTATTCTGATAGAAAGATTACTGACAGTAAAGAAGGAGAGCAAAGTAATTTCATAAAATATCTGCATTTTTAAGAATGCTTTTGTTGCAAAAATGTTGGTGTGCAATTTCTTCAATCTACTTTTAAGGCTGTAAAGAAAAAGTACCTATTTGTTCTGCACTGCAACAATGCCAGCTGCATTCAATCAACTAAAAAGCTGCAAGCCATAAACCTTCCTCCACAGCTATAGAAGAAAAAAAGGCAGGGCCATAAAAATTCATCAGGATAATGTAGAGATGAGGCGTGTTTGAATCACCATCCCTGCAATCAACCAATCACTCATCCTGTGGCATTTACAGCACATCTCATTCCCCTGTTCCTTAAGGACAATTGATTTTCCTGATTCCATTAGCATAACGGCAAGGAAAATGACTGCAGTGCAATATTTCTGGAAACTTCCAACAAGTATGCTGTGTGCTGGAGTGTGACCATAATAATAAGCTACCTAGCTAGCAACTGCGTGTGCTGCTGCTGCTGCTGCTATGGTATCACATCCAAGGGAAAAGGACACAGACTAAGCAATTTTGGGTTCATGCAGGGGGGGAAAAAATGTTTTCACAGAATATAAACCAAAAACTCACTTAAGCAAATAAACATAATTTCAAGGCGGGCTGATCAGTAGGCAACATCTAGCAGGCCTTGAGCATTATTGTGTTATGGTTAATAATTCCATTTTCTGAAACATTAGTAATACTTCTGCATTCCTCAATGGCTTTTATACTCCTGTTTTAGCTTAGGTTTAAAACAGAAGAAAATGAAACTTTAATACCAGAGTTTTGTTATAAATATACAAGAAGAATGCATCAGTGGATTCCCCAAAGAATTTACAACCATTCACAGCATTACACAGTCATCAGCACTAAGCAGGGGTCTCCACATTTTTCAGTTTTCTCTGTAAGTTCAATGATAATATCCACACTAGCTTAAATTATTCAAGATGATGAAACTTTATTGGTGAACATGCACTGCCTAAATTTAAAACTGTACATTATTATCTTCCCTTGTGAATGTATTTTAAGGATGTGTTAAGCTTTTTGAAGTGTAATTCAGAGACTACTGTATCTCAAACAACATAAAATACTTTTCATCTTGTGAAGGATCCTTTAGACTTCTAAGGTCCTATCTGTTGTACATTTTTAAGTCCCTTTATAGTTTCAAACCCAGTGGGTTACGCATGTTAAATTCAATCCCTAAATTGAATTCAAAGTTGGTACGAGCCTGCCTGCAGAACTAAGGAAAGTCTTCCTATTATAAGAACCAAAAGTCAATATTTTTAACCCCTCATTGACATGGGGTTTTTTTTCTTTATCCCTAGAAATGTTCCACTACTCCTTCCAAAAGGAAAAAAAAAAAAAAAAAAAAGAACTTAATTTCAATTGCATCCTGACAGGACTACCAGCATGGCCCAGACTCTCACAAGAATTTTTATTGTTGTGGTTTTTCACTATTATTATTTTACATTCTATAATCTTATTCATAAATATGAATCCTTTCTTACTAAGTGTGATAAAGACATAGGACTTGCAGAGAACTTAAAAATTACATACCAAAAAAAATTAATAGATATAAGCAGGAGAAACTTAAGAGTTACATTGCAATTAAGAGTTACATCTCAGTGTGAAAGCCCAGTGGTTCACTGGGATCAGACACAAGCTATGGGTTCATAGTCCCATCTCAGGCCATGGTAGAACTGAAAATTCATAACAAGGACAAATACCCAGCAGTGTTTCCTCAGTAAATCATCATCAAAACAAAGCGACCCACAGAAATGCTGCCTTCTGCACAAAGGCACCCCAGTAACCAAATACCAGGCAGGGTGCCCCACCATTGAAGCACCCCATGGGGGCTGTCAGGGATCTTCAGGGAACAACTCTGGGACAAACAGGAAAGGGATCTGGCAGAGCCCATGTCTTGGGACTGCTCCCTTGACCCTGGGATACTGATGGCAGCTGCTTCTGAGCAGAGTAAAATCTTGTGGCTGCTTCAGCTCCTGCCAAAAACTGCAGCAAATCCAGTGTGGGCAGAGCAGTGTGCCCCTGGAACCTTTGTGCTGCACCCAATGATTCCTGCTTCCCCAGCTTCCACCCTCTGGTTAGCAGCACAGGCAAAGCAAGCACAACTTTGGATACGCTCAAAACAATTAGCTTTCTGGAAAGGCTTCTGTCATCAATTCTGTCTATCTCACAAAGTTAGAAAATCCCTTGATACGCTGCCCATGTCACTATGCTAAATAACAGCAACTATTCTTAATTAAAAATGATCCCTGGGTGTAGCTTTCCATCTTCATGGACGTCTACAAAGAGTCACAGTATAGGGATCACAGTGACAGAAAGGAGCAAGCCCAAATCTGTCTAAACTCTACAGACCTGGATGTTCTTCTCTTACATAATAAGTCAGTGTCTCCAAAAACCAAGGTTTGTTTTGATTGCTTGCAGCATCTAATTTTGCCCACACAGATTAGCCCATTTTGGCCCTGGGTGCATGGTTTTAATTCCTCTTGTTTACATCTCAGCCCAGTGTTTTACATTCTGCCTAATGTCTGCCAGGAACCAAAGCATTTTGCAAGCTGAATGCAAATGTCAAATAACCTTTTCAACAGAAATAAAATGGTCTGAGGCAGGTCATGGTCTCCTGCTCTGGCAGATCCAAGTTTACACCCCTGGCTGACAAACACTTAATGTACAGATTTAGACAAATGATAGAGATTCTCTCTGCCTCCATTTTCTCGTGTGCACAACGAGGATAAGGATATACCATTGTTTTGGAGAAGTCTTATTAGATTAGCTGATATTTGGGCAGCAGTGTGACACCAGGGTCCATCTCACCACTGAAACAGCCATTCCAGAGTCTGCTTTAAAAAGAACAGCAAAATGCCTACTTGATATTTTAAAAAAAATGAAAAAATGTGATTCGAATCTCTGTCACCCACTGTGATTTAAGCCCACAAAAATATCTCCAGCTCATGGGTATCAATACCACACAATGCCCCCAGTGACTGTCAGTCCAGGCCTTCCCTGGGCATATTCTACAATTCCAGTGGGTGGGGACAGTCCCACAGCCAGGATAAAGAGGCATCATCTGCTAGAGCAGGACTGTAATGGACAATGGAATTGGCACAGCTCCTCCCTTAAAGCAGAGCTCAGCTCTCCCTATAACCATTTCTTATTCCATGCTCACCTTCTAAAGAGGATGAGGATGTTCATGTGCACTTGTTGATCAGCGCCTGGGATCAGAGCCACAAGCAGATTCACTGGTTTAAAATTTAGACATCCTAAACACAGATTATATTCAAAGTAGAAGCAGAGAAAAATAAAGAGGAAAGATTATTTTGTGGGTTTTTTTATGGTTGGTCAGGAACTCTCCGAAAAACAGAAATAAAATGGTCTGAGGCAGGTCATGGTCTCCTGCTCTGGCAGATCCAAGTTTACACCCCTGGCTGACAAACACTTAATGTACAGATTTAGACAAATGATAGAGATTCTCTCTGCCTCCATTTTCTCGTGTGCACAACGAGGATAAGGATATACCATTGTTTTGGAGAAGTCTTATTAGATTAGCTGATATTTGGGCAGCAGTGTGACACCAGGGTCCATCTCACCACTGAAACAGCCATTCCAGAGTCTGCTTTAAAAAGAACAGCAAAATGCCTACTTGATATTTTAAAAAAAATGAAAAAATGTGATTCGAATCTCTGTCACCCACTGTGATTTAAGCCCACAAAAATATCTCCAGCTCATGGGTATCAATACCACACAATGCCCCCAGTGACTGTCAGTCCAGGCCTTCCCTGGGCATATTCTACAATTCCAGTGGGTGGGGCCAGTCCCATAGCCAGGATAAAGAGGCATCATTTGCTAGAGCAGGACTGTAATGGACAATGGAATTGGCACAGCTCCTCCCTTAAAGCAGAGCTCAGCTCTCCCTATAACCATTTCTTATTCCATGCTCACCTTCTAAAGAGGATGAGGATGTTCATGTGCACTTGTTGATCAGCGCCTGGGATCAGAGCCACAAGCAGATTCACTGGTTTAAAATTTAGACATCCTAAACACAGATTATATTCAAAGTAGAAGCAGAGAAAAATAAAGAGGAAAGATTATTTTGTGGGGTTTTATGGTTGGTCAGGAACTCATCTCAATAGCTCCTCCGAAAAACAGCACTATCAGCAAAGACACCCTACAGCGTGAGGGCATCAGCTCTAAACTAACTCAGAGGGAAATGCAAATCTATTAAGTCAACACCAGTTGTCTCTGACCTATTTAGTCCTTATCTGCCCACAAGCTTATTCTGATTTACTTAAAGCAGTTTATCCAGGATGAGCTAAGCCCCTGTTACTAATTGGTGAGCATCTTGTTTCACATTGGCCTAAATGTCTTAAACTCAGCTAAAAAACTCTAGTTTAGAAAGATCAAAGTGTCTACACAGCTATCCACATTGCTTTAACTAAGGTCTTTTTAAATTGAATCTTAAATTAGTCTGCATTAATTGAAGCCTTTTAATTAAGGTGCATGCTTGAGCCCAGGATAGTGCCTATTTGCGTGCTGACCAAAGACCTGGTTAACTGGCACAGAAAACCCATTGGGCAAAAGACACCTCACTTCCCAAATGTTTCTCTTCTGTTTTGCTTCCAGGCATCAGAACCATAAAGCCTCCAGGTCCACTGAAGTGTGCTGAACCTTGATCCTAGAAGTGCTGTCACACAGAGTGAAAATGAGGTACATGAGAGCATGAATAATAAATATCACATTGCACTACATAGCTCCTTGGCATGCAAATGTCAAGAACTGGATCGTCAGCACAATATTCAGTCCAGTTCACAGGCTGAATATAGTATTAGGTGCTGTTGTTTATTTTTTAAACTCAATCAAAAACGTCCCTCAGAGAAGCTAACAGTTTAGGCCAAAATAGTAAGAAATGCCCCCTACCTCAGGAGCCAAACCAGGGTCAGTCTCATTTGGGTCAGGGAGTCCTGGATCTGGTATAAAGCCCTCTGTCTCACCAAGACTGATGTTGAGCAGACAAGTAGATTTAGTTCTTTGTTTCTGACTTCTTCCTCCTGTTTCCCAAAGCTGCAGCTAACAGCTCCTCAAACCTCACACTGGCTGTTCTGCTACAAACCAGACGCTGGGAGATCCTTGCAAATCCCTCAGCACCTGTGGGGGCAGGGGGAACAAAGACCAGAGTGGAAGTTTTCAGGAAAAAATGGTGCAAGGAGGGGTCAGGAGAGGTTCCACATTTTTGCTGTCACTTGTTTTTCTGATCTGATTCCTTCCAATTCTCAGCATGGCTTGTTCCTCATCCCAGCTCTCCCTATAACCATTACTTATTCCATGCTCATATGAACACTTCCAGCTTCCAGGGAAAGCTGACATTGGAGGCAAGCAATATTAAGCCTCACACTATGAGAAATTCCAAATTATGCATCTGCACAAGCCACAACATGACAGAGAAGGAAAAAGGACCCACACCTTAGCCCTTGACCCCTGTGAGATGATGCTACCTTTGGTTGCCAGAAAAGATCTTTTCTCTTTATGTCACCTCTCAGTCACTCTGTGAACAGCTGCTTATATTTCTTCTTTCCTTGGACATGGTTCTAAAAATGCACAACGCTGATCTGCAGCTCCAGCATTTAGCACCTCTTTTCAGCTGTAGAACCAGATTCCATATTCAGGGAGAAATTCTGCCTGCTCCCCTGAGGGCACCAAGGGAATCCAGAGAGAAATGCAAGTGAGGGACCCTTGTACATGTGGGATATGACTCAAAAAAGAGCAGGGCAGACTCAGCAGACCATCCCTGCACCATGTGTGACAGCAGGGCTTGTAAGGTCAGTGTAGAAAGAGGGGGAGCAGAAGAGGCACTGTTGAGGTGACCAGGAGTCCATCGCTTTCTGCCTCGACTTAGGAAAAACTTCTCTCTTTAGAAGGAAGTGTCTGCCCCTGGAGAATAGACACAGCCTTCAAGACAAGGCCTCCTGTTTTCCACTCATAATGTGCCTTTTAACAGCGTTAAATTGCTCTGCACATTAGTGAGGTGGATAATTAATAAATAATAATAATAATTACTTGATGCCGGTTCCATCTGGCATCCGCCGGAGAGCTCAGCCCTCAGTGTGGCTTGGAAATGCTTTCAGCACTTACCAGTCAGACACCATCAGGCCACTCCAGGGCTGCTGGTAAGAGACAGTCTGGGCAGCACAGGGGAGGGGTTTCTTGTTCACAAGGCCGCTGGATTTATTTAGTATCATATAAAAGCCCTTAGAAAAAAAAACCTTCTTCCTTTCACTTAACTCCCTGCCAAGAAATTACTTGGGGGAATGGGGAAAATGCTCTTTTAAAGGCTATTAAATGTTATTGTTAAAAGAAAAAGGTGCCCATAATGTAATGCATTCCCCACAGCAGTTCTCTCCTCTCCCCAAAACAGCATCTCAGTTTTCTGTTTGTTTTGCACTACCAAACTCAAGCTGACACTGTGGCTCCTGATGAATAGGTTCTTTATGTCATTGTTAATAGTTCTCCAAAAGGAGACTATTTGGCTTTATAATTGCAAGAGCAGCCACCTTCAGGGACTCACAAAACAAACAAAAAAATACTATTTACCCTTTTATCAGGCAATCTTCGAGGTCCCTTCCAACCCAAAACATTCTATGACTATCTCAGAGGAAGGCAACTCCCTTTTTTTCTTCAAGAACTTGGGTGAGAAACTCGCTTTAAATATCACCAAATTCCTGTTCATTCATCACTGCATGTGCAAGGAGAGCAATGCCATTTCCTCTAGGCGAGGGCTGACCCTGTGAAGATGGAAATTTCAGGGCTGCCCAAGGTCATGAGCATTGCAGGCTGCTGCAGACCAAAACTTCAAAGGAAACTTCCAGCATTACTTTTAATCACTGTCACCCTCCAACATCACGTCTGAGGAAATCTGAGCCTGATCTGAGGCTTGCATTCCTGACCAAATCTATTAAGCAAACTATACATCAAGGAGATTATTCAAAATACTGCAGCACTGCTAAGCTCACCAGTAAGAGAGCAAGCCTGGAGTTTGTAACCTTTGGCAATTTTTGGCACCTGATATGTATGTGCAGATGCATGCAAACAGTACACAAAGGCTGGAGAGGTTCTTCCCTTCCCAGCCCCAGATCTGAGTGCCCATCCTACAGCAATTGGTGAGCTGGCACCAGCCCCAACATTTGACTCAGACTAGATCTGAATTTATTACACTGGTTTTAAGCAGAGCAGAAACTAGAGCAAAACCAACAAACAAAAGCCAAACAAACAAAACAAAAAAAAACCCAGGAGGCCCTATTTTCACATCCTTGGCATTGATTTGACAACAGGCAGGTCTTTTTTAGCCCTGGTGTTGCTGTCTCACTGGCAGAGAAGAAGGAACTTATTTTTCAAATTTTTTCAGTTTTAAAAGCCTAGTAATGTTTAAGTTGGCTCTTGCTATACATACAGCCCCTGGGTGACATCACAGCTTTGAGGTTCAATGTGGAATGTGAAGCTATTACAGTGGGAGGGGAAGAGTGAAGAAGTCATTTTAAAAATCAGACTGACAGCCAGAGTTGTGAATGGCAGCTACCAGCAGCTGTCCTGGCTTTGAACTGTAACTGGTTTATTTTCAAAAGTTAGCTCAGGAGTATAAACTCCCCATCCCACTTTCAGCATTTTTAATAAAAATTCAAAGTGAGGAGTTGTGATAGCCCTGAGTAAAAGCAATTGAAAGAACTAGGGTTGGCTACGAACCTGGAGAAAGGAAATTTTCTTGTTACATTTCCAGCAGCAGTGGAAAGAAAATGAGAAAAGGGAAGGAAAAAAATCCAGAAAGCCTGGAGTGGTCAAAGGGTCAAGAAGAAAAAGAGAAGGACTAGTTCAGTTTGTTGTTGTTAGAGGACAGACACAGCTACCAGCACGTTGAGTGCCACTTGTATGGACAGTGGTACTGCTGACATCAGTGCACTCAAGAGAGCAAATTCTGCCAGCCCTTGCACTCTCCAATATCCTCAATGAATTGTCCCAATTCCACAGGAAATCCACAGAAACAGCCCTGTCAGCACTGCCATTGGGATGTCAGAGAAAAGAAAATGTTCCTGCCCCATCTCAGAGTCAGCCCTGTCCCTCCCAGCCCTGGCAGTGGCTCCTCCAGCAGTGTGAGTGGTCTGTGCTGGGCACTGCAGATGCCTGCAGGACTGGATGGAATTCCATATTCTGGGAGTCATGGAGTGGGAAAGTAAAGTGTAAATGGACCCAATATCTTCACTGTGAAATACTGTATGCTAAAAAAAGAGAAATAATGAAACCCTAGGGTTATCCCTGTAACAACTCTTAGTTTTTATTTGAAAAACTTAATCAGGAGTTCTTATTGCTCCCAAATAGTGTTTTAAAATAAAAACCAATCCCTTCCCTCCTGCCTTGGGCATACAGTGCTGAAACTTGCAGATGGAAGTCACTCTTGCAGACAGTGCTCCCTAATCCTGCCAGGAGTTGGAGTGGGGACAAGGAAATCTTCAGGGTAAAATAACGGGAGCAGAGGTCCTGTAGGACAAGAAGATGATGAATTCCAAGGGAGCAAGGAGAGCAAAACATCAGAGGAAGAGATTCTGGGTTAAGGAAGCAGAACAGCAGTGGAGGGAAAAGCCTTGTGGGAGAACAGAGTAGCAAGAGAGGTGAGGCATAGCAGAGGAGAGCCCGGAGTGGCAGAGCCACAGGGCCAGATCTGCAGATGGCTTTGGGAATGCTGGAACCAAAACTGCAGGAAAAGGAGAATAATGTCAATGCAGTGAGTTGGAGGGGAGGTTATGTCTAATAAATTACAAAATGATGTTTACAATCAGGAACACTTTCTAAGACAGCCTTTTCCACATGTCAGAGCTGAAGAAAAGCCACAAATCACTAGAGATGCTGCTCATGGTGTTGAGAGTCACAGTCTACTCTGTCTAGGTGTCCTTCAGTGGCTTTGTGTGATATTGAACAGGTTCTTGTACTTTGTCCACCACAAGTTAGAGCTAAACTGAGCAGCTACTCCTGGAACAAGAGCAGGAAAATTTCCTATTTTTCATCTAACCAATTTTCTCAAACTTTACTCTTTAGAGTTGCTGTTTTCTAAGGCTGGAAAACTTCAGTAGAAATTATCTAAGTTCTTCCATGAAAAGGCAGAAAGGAATGTATGTATCTACAAGAAGAAAAAGAAATCCAGCCTTCAGGGGTTCTTTAAACAGATGTGGAACCAAACCAACCACCAAAGAAAGATGAATTCTGAACTGAAAATTGACTTTGCTGGTTCCCCATGGAGCCCAGCTCACGAGTTCTGACTCTCTTGGTTCTCACTCTGACTTGACTTTGAGTTCAAATCAAAGATTACATGTGCAGTCATCTTTTGACCTTGCATTTTTGCCCAGTGTTAAACAATGAGTTCCATAGATTAATTCTCTCTGTGTACCATATGTACAATTATATAAATGGTTTTCCATCTAGATATAGAGCTAGACAGGAAGCTAAGGCAGACACCAGCACAGAGATTATAGATAATCACTGTTCATTTACTGATCCCTACCCCCCACAGAACGGTGTAAGTTAATGAGCTCTGAAATATGAGTTTCAAAAAAAAATTTCATTTCAATAATATTCTACACCCTCGGGCTCCTCTTAAACTTTTTTGCAACAATAACACCATTCAAACTAACATTCACGTGTGAATTACAGTGATACTGCACCCCATGAAAATGCAGAAAAAATGAAATAGAAAAGAAAGCAGTCTGCCAGCTATCTTAGCCCCATTCAAATTAATCAGCAGCACCCCCCAAGGACAGGTGAGTGGCCCCCAATAAAACCAGAAACTGCCCAGCCTTCCACCATATACTGCAAAGGAGAAGCTGGAAAGATCACAAGGTTGATTTCTCAGAATCTCTGCCCTGCTCAAAGTGCAGCAAGCACCAGCCTTCTAGAGGGACTTTCTATCAGATTATTGATACCATCACTCCCTAAAGAGATACCCACACTGCTCATCATCAGAATGTGCACCAGCAATTCCAAGGTTAACCTTGCCCCAAGCCTGTATGTGACCCACCCAGCAGAGACTCATTCACTAAACTCTGCTGTTTCCAGCTTCACCCTCCCTTGCAGTGAGGCAGCTCCAGAGCTGCCACAAACACTGTGCAGAGATCTCCCCCAGGAAATCCCACGCAGAAGATTTGCAGAAAGATCTGACTCACAGATTTATGCCCAGTACAGATGGGTGAGACTTGCCCTCCCAGCTCAAGTCAGGGCCTGTTTTTGAAGTCCTCTAGCAACCTGAACAAGTCAGCTAACATTTAATGAAATTCCAAAAGCTCAGTGGAAATCAGAAGAGAGTGGCCAGGCACTTCTGTAATTCTGGTTAGGCAGCTACTGACACCAGCACCATTCAAAATGCGGCTGTGGAGCTTTTCAGAAAAGCTGCCTTTCATGTTTTGTACATCATTCATGTGCACATTGATTTGGATGCCTATCCAGGAAAGCTACAATCCAAAAATATGACTTTCATGAGCAGAGAAGGCCAAACCCACAGCACAGGTCCCTTGCATACTTCAGCCCCACAAAGCTGGAATTCTGATCCCAGGCCAAATCTAATCTGAATTCACCTCTACACATCAACATCTGTGCTGCAATTTGTGCTGAAGTTTCATGCCATAATGCTGTAAGAAGAACTCAAGATTTCCAAAAGCAATAAGGGTAAGCCAAGATCACAGCAGGAACTGGGATCTGGCCTCTAATTTGTTGCTGGAATTTCAAACCTTCAGGTTACAGGTTACTGTTCTGCCTCTGAGCCAGTGAGGAGCTCTGTCTGGTGACAGGAATTTGAGCTGCCTAGTGCTCATCACAGGACTCAGATATTTCTTTCCTATTTTCATTATGTGGCCTTGGATCTCTCTGATTCACAGAATAAAGTAAATGAGACTGAAGTGAATTTTTAAAGGCTCTGTTATTTCTGTCTCAGCTAATTGTGTAATCCAGTTCTGTGCAATAACAATCCCATACGTTTTCTGTATGAGGTTCAGCCTTATACACAAAACCTTTTCAACACAGCTCTTTTAATATCCCTGTGCCTACACAATTCCAGTGCAATCCAACAGAGTGGGCTGGCCAACTCACAACTGGTGGCTGTTGATTTTTTTGTTTGTTTATTTGCAGATCATCAAGAGCATGTGAAGAGTGGGTATGTGTGAAAAGAACTGCAGACTGAGCAGCTTAAAATTGGATTGCTTGAGCAAAAAAACACTCTTTTCCTTTTCAAAATTGTTCAGGACTGAATCCTGACCTCAAGGTAAAGCAGAGAAAACTGATTTTGAAAAGGATGGGATCTTCAACTGTTTGAAAAAAAGGAGCAGATTCTATTTATAGGCACAGGTTGTTCTCTCCCAAGGCAAAGGACAGGAGAAACATCATTCTGCTCTGCAGCCCTATAGCTGCTGGGGTAACCTTTGTATCTGCACTGTGTGCAATCAGTCTGATCACCACTGCCTACACATCTTGCCCACCCTATTTCAGAAGCTGTGGCAAGGCCTGCAAAGAGAAATATCTCTGAAGTTGACAGCCCCACGCTGCTGATCCTGTCTGGTTCTGCTGGCTTCTGCAAATCCAGGGATTTGAAAGCCTCCCTTCTAACGCTTGCCTAGAATAATGGGTGGTCAGAGAAGCACTGTGGCTTGGAGAGAAAAACATAAAGATGTTAGATGCTCTTTCTTCCCAGCAAGGCCTGCATTAGCTTTGCAGCGAATAATTATTGTGGCATCTCAGAACAATCACAGGCCAAGAATCTCGGAACTGAAATAAGAGGGCATTTTTGCCTAAGAAGTGCAGCGTGACCAGGGGGTGAGGCTGGGCCCTGAGCACCATGAGCTGGGTGCCCCAGGGGCTCTGTCTCACTTAATGCAGCCCCACGGCGCAGGAGTGCCCTGACAGTGCTCTCCAATCAGGCTGAGATGACCTATCAGAAAATGGGAGATGACTGTGGATAAATGGTCCATATGCTGAATACCAAGGCACTTAATGAAAAATTTTCCTAATAGAAAAATTTTCCATGCTCAATATTTTTCATTGACTACCTTTTTACAATTTTATCCATTTAATAGCAACTGTCATTAAGTTATTTTCTATGTAATATCAACTGAAAATCATTTATTTCCTGCTCCAAACAGCAATTAATGCCAATTATTTTACACAGCACCATGAACTGCTACAGATTTTTCAATTTTCCACTCAGCTTCTCTACATAATTTTTTATTATTTTAGTTTAGTTTATTTTGCAACTATTTGAAACAGGAGGCTGAATTGGCGATTTACTCTTTTTTGGCAAAAAAGAATTGAAAAGGCACAGCTATTACAGCAAGAGAAATCCTATTAAAAAAAAAATAATAATAATAAAGGTGCACCATTGTCTTGCTGACTTTGATTTTAACTTAGGGAATGTCAATATTCACAACAGAAAATCCAAGGCAGAGCTGTGTTATACTGCAATGGACTGGGTGCCTTTTTTATGTTACAAATACAAGTTTCTGACATGGTTCTGTTCTTGTGACAAGGTGGCAAATTTGAGACCCCAGGACTGCTTTCTCTCTTGATGGTAGCAAATGCTACATCTTGAAGATTTCTTGATTGCCAGGCCAAGGTCAGAGCTGTGATGAGCAGTGGAGACTGGATCCAAGGAGTGATCCCAGAAAGAGTTAATGCTTTCCTTTGACTTAACTCTGCTCTAACATGCTCAAGGTTGAAGAAGGACCAGCACCATATGACAATTTCCTGAGAGTTTACTTTTTTTCCGTGGGATTGATTCCTTTATTACAGGTAATGGAAAGGAACTTCAGGTTTTTGAACATTCAGAAGTGTTAGGTTTTAATTTAATGAAGATACATTCATTTTTTCTCAACTTTTTTAGAGAAGAAACTTATCTTCCTGGTTTGCTGCAGATGGATTTTGTGAATTCTGTTTCACAGCGGTTAGTGCTTCCTTACACTTTACACTCATTAGGTCTGCCCTAATCTACTGTTGCCTCCCCTAAATCTGCCAGACCTACACAAGGGCCAGAAGAAAACAGTCCAGGCAATGTCTTCTGCAGCAGAGCCTTCACACTCAACACCTTCTCCTTAATCCTCATCTTTCCAGAAGAATTTCACCCTCAGTAACTAAAATAATGGCAAATCCCCCTTCAGAAAGTCTTTTTAATCAAATTAAATGATAGATCCATGTTTTACTCTCATGGCTAAAGTCCAAAAACACACACTCTGTCAATGGTGTAGAATTTAGCATTTTTGTGATAAAGTTCTTTGAGTTCCTTTTCAAATAAACACGTTCAGCTATAAATGAATAAATCATGCAAATACATGTTAATGTATACATAAATTAACACAACATAATAAGGAAAATGAAGAAACAAGATTACGAATTTTCTGCACCTCCAAAATATGAGAGTGATATTTGCTTTAGAAAGAACAAACTCATTTAGAGAAAAAGCTTATATAGATACAAACAAACCCAAATCGCCAATGAAAGCTAATTTTATGTTCAGCAAAGAAGGAAGATGTGCTTCCCACTACAATAGGCAAAACCCAATTAGATTAGACAAACTTAGAAACACAGAAACAGAATTTCACTTAGTAAATAAAATCTCTTGAGTCAAATTCTGTTGTCCACTCCACGTTCACAGCCCCCACAAAACGAGTCAGACATTCTGAGGAACAGCATTTATTGTGTATTAAGAATGGGGGAAGTTGGCAGGAGAATCTGCCTCAAAGATTCAACTTCTCAAATAAATTTTTCATGAAAACTGTTTATTTTCTCTTTCCTGACTTGTTATTATTTCAGCTTCTCTTTTTCAGCTTTGAATGTCCTTAAATTAAGACCACAAACCCAGCATTTGGAGAGTGCTGCTCACAAAACACCACCTCAACATGCTTGCTCCATACAAATGCCCTCTGCAATGGGATGGAGTTTTCCAAGCGCTCTCCTTTTGCCTAACCCTGTTCCCAGGACACATTTCAATGGGCACAGAATAATGCATTGCTGAGTGGTTTTTAAATTTCTGCACAGTCCTGGTTTCTGTTATCACTCTTACCAACAAGCTGCTGTTATTACTTGAGGTGTCATAAATCTGTGGTTTGTGAGGTTACAAAGAACTTCTCTTGCTCTCTAACAGCCACAGGCAGTAGTTTTCTAAGATAAACCCAAACTCCAGAATAATGCTGCCAAGTTTAGAAGAAAAACATCTCCTGATAGATAGCCTGCATTGCTGCTCACTGCCACATGTTGGGGGCTTGTTTATTAATATCAAGGATATTTTGACAAATGATGCTCAGGTTTCTGCTGAATTCTGCTTTCTGTTCACAGGAGTCAAACAGTAAAATAAAGACACCTCACAGCTCAGAAATGCTCAACAGAACCGTTTGCTTAAATCAGATGTCTTTCACCCTGAGCAACCTTCCTGAGAAGAGCAGAAAATTCAGCCTAAGTCTCCCTGATAGCCATCTGAAGATGGAAGTTTTTATCACAGTCAAGCAGAGTATAAAGTAAGGACACAGATCTGATGCCTCTCATCTGTCTAATGCATTTGCCAGACCCTTATCTCTGCACCTGGATGCCACAACTGACTCCATTTACCAGTCAGTTTTGATACACGGACTCAGAGGATGATTCTCCACATTACCACTTTAAATATCTGATTGCTTATCTGGGATGACAGCCCTGTTAGAACCAATTCATTCTTCACAGTGTCCTGGACCTTGGCCCTCTCCTTAAGCTGGAGAGAAGCAGAGCAGATTTTGATTTGCAGCAGCCTTGTGCCCGCTGGTCCCCTGCCCTTCCCAGCATGTCAGCCTTTACACAAATGCATATTTTTATTTTAGGATTCAATTCAGCATCCAAATAGAGCACGTGGAAAGATTCTGACTACATGAAATGCTAGTTGCTCAGATTCTGGTCATTTTTCCGCACAGTGGTTGAAAAATAAGCACAGCTGAGGACATCCCTCTGCTCTGTCCTCCAAATCACCCAGCTTGCAACCATTTCTTCTGGTGAGTCCAAGGCTAATATTGACATGTCAGAAATGTTCAGATATATTTCTCCTTCAGTATAAAGAATATGTGCTTTCCTGACAGACTTCAGTACAGAACTGTCAACAAAAATATCAGTACAATAAAGCTACAAAGTTAACAACCCATTCTGTGGTTTCTGGAGATGTCAGTAGTTATTATAAATGACTTTCCAGTTAATTACCTGTTTTGAAAATTAAGGAGATTGGGGGTTCACAGCTGCTCCAATAAGTAGCTTCAGTGCCCGCCTCATCCCATTGAGTATGATAAATAATATATTCTCTACCACCCAGACTGCCAGACAGTGGCTGTGTCAAACTCCTCAGAGAGCACACTTTGTCTGCCATGTGTTACAGGCAACATTTATGACAAAAGTAGAAATTAGATGGTGGTTAATCTTGCTTCTCTGTGTCCCATGTGGGGCACAAGCACAGTTGTAGTGTGGCTTGCTGGATGACACTCAGAAAAAATGATCTCAGCAAATTGTGTGTACATCAGGATACAGCACAAAGAATGGGCTTAGGAAATCATTTTTGGTGAATTGGGCAATGAGGTAGTCTCTTAAAAGAGAAACGAGGTGACAAAAGAGCAAATTTTATTTCCCCTTAAAACAAAAAAAAAAAAAACCAGCAAGCTTTATATTACAGTTAGATCACAGTGAAGAAGAATGAAATCATACTGCTCTGGGGTTTTTAATTTGCTTCTTATTGCTGCTTAGGCTATTTAGCTTGCAGATCATAATAAACTCTGTTATAATGACAGCACCAGAAGATGGATCCAGCTTATAAAAATACTACTAAAGTAATAGCAGTAAGTTCTGCATTTTAGTTCCTGTGAGATGCAAAAGGAGCAATTCCTATTTCAGTTACATGCTAATAAACAAGGTAAATGTGATAGTCACACTGACAAATTAAGGCAAGTGAGATCAGCCCTGGACTCAGATTCAGGCTGTTCTCACACTGCAACAACACAGGACAGGAATCAAAGTTTTGCCTGAAGAGAAACTCTGAGTAAGCCTCACCTGCTTCTAAATGAGATTTGATGCAGCTCACGAAGTAACTTAAAGTCAACCCCCAGCTGTGACTTCCCTCTGAACACTTTTTTAAATATATAATTGTAGCATGAAGATCATTAGAGGTAGCATAAGTTAAGAGAATCATAATTTTCGAAAGGAAAAGCTAGAGTTAGAGATTCCTTCTATTAAAGCACGAGGACAGGTAATGCTGGTACCTCTTCATTCCGCAGCATCTCCCGTCTGACACACATCACCCCAAAAAGCAGCACCATTCATGACTAGCAATGCCATTTTTCATTTAAACTCCTGCTTTCAACTAAACTAAACCATGCATTTGTAACAAGGAGCTGGGAGCTGTAGCTACACTTCATACTGGAACTGTCCAAATTTCAACGTTTCTGCCCACGGTTGACATATTTTACTGAAACAAATAAACACAGTGATGGATCTGAACACCACAAGGAGCAGCCTGCACATAATGTGTTCTGTCTAAGACTGAATTAAATGTACAATAATGCCTGGTCTGAGAGGTGTTAACTCATCTTGGGAGTTTCTGAGAACTCCTGGGAATTCTTTTAGGAGAAGCAGAATTTTCACTTCACTTTGATGAATCTTTTATTTCCTCCCTGATTTTTAATGAAATGCAGGAACTTTAACTCCTAAAAGTTGATAACAGCTGGCATCCTTTTGCTTTCACGCTTCACATCTTTTCATTCTTAAGAGCCTTGTCAATCTTGTTTTGACCCCTCAACTCTGTATTTCTTTCTGTCTGTTGATGCAGTGACTGGTTTACCACCACGGAAGAATAGTCATATAGAAGATCACTTGCTGTATAATAAACTTTAAACTTAACATTTCTTTCCAGTTCTGTATAGAATACAGTAATTCCCCAAACATTCAACTTCATATAGGCTAGGCTGGAATAAACAAGCCAGCCTCCTGCATTCTCCTCTGAAGATTTTCAAAGGCTCTACAGCACTCGAATCAGGAATCACATTGATTTTCAGTAAATCCTTTCTCCTAATTCCTCTAAAGCGTTTCAGAAAACCTCCTGCAAAAAGCCTCAGAAAACATATGTAGTGCAGTCTCAGGGACATAAAATGGAAGGTGATGTTAAAAAATGTTTATATTTGCTATACCAATAGCATGCTGACATGAATACCCAACATAAATTTCTCTGTAGATAGATACAGGACTACAGGGCTACAGCTTTACTAAAATGGCCTGCTCATTATCATGAAATCTATTGATCCATTTTCATTAGGTAGAGCTATCTTTGCCTTCAGTGGAAAGATCTAGAAATCATAATCTTTTTTTCCTTAATTTCATAATACAAGGCCTTCAGCTAGGATGACAATTTTGGTCTGTAAAACTGTAAATATTTGTCTATTCAAAGGCAGCATTTATTTTACAAAGGCACACATAGCAGTTTTGCCTCTGACAAGTTCCTTGTTTATTTATTACTCTAATAACAAATAGACTGTCATCCCTGCTGGGCCTCAAAGATGAACTAAATCTGCTGACACAACTGATTGGGAGCGGCTGCAAATTATTTTATTACAAACTGTGCAATAGCAGATTCATGGTGGGGAGAGTGTTTAAATCATAATTCTGTTATTGCTCTATATGTTCCATAGTAACAACATCCAAAGAAGCCAGAAACACTTTTTTAACCCTCATGTTTATACTGCAGAGTTTGATTTTCATTTTGTCCAAACAGGAGAGAGGCAGTGAAGGGAAGACAGATTTCTTTTGTGTTGAGCGCTCTGTGTGCACACACACCAAGAGCAAAGCACAGCATCTTAATTAGATGGGTCCAGAGGCTCTGGCAGACAAGGGAGAGTGACAGTCACTGGACATGCTTGATAGCTCTCTCTAAAGCAGGGCAGAGACTTTCTGGGAAAAGCAAGACAGATCCATACATCTCCAATTTCGTAGAGCTGAGCCAACCAGAACGTGATAGGAAAGGACGAGAAGACAGTGAGGAAAAGATCCTCTGTGCAGTAGGGGACAGCAGCCCTAGGACAAGACACATTGTGCCTCACCAGGTCACCTGCTGTGCTGGCCTTAGGGATAGAATGGGGAGAAATCCCCAGCATCTTGGCTGGAATGGGGAGAAATCACTGCCTGACAGTGGTACCTGGCTCCAGAACCCAGCCCCAAGACAGGATAACCCAGCAGAGACCCACCCTGGGACCCACTGAGCAGCAAGGCCCTGGCAATTAGGTAACAGCAACAGTAAAGAGGAAAATTGCCTCTTTTCATCTCTTTTAAAGAATTCCCATTTAATAGTTCTGTTCAGCAGTATCATTCCCAGAGCCTTTAAATGCAGGAGGCAGATGTTTGCATGTATGAGCAGCCAGGCCTTGAGAAGGAGTTTGTGACACTCATTGTCTTGTCTGCCTCCCAGGCTTAATGCCTTCTGGGCTCTTACAAAGGTCTCCCCCAGAATGAGCTTTTGGAGCAGAGGAGATTTAGGAGAGGCACAAGGGAAAGGGGACAGATTAGAAACACATAAAATTAACTCAGCCTTTTTGTGAATCCCCTCCTTGTCCCGCAGCTGTCACTGGAGCTCACAAAGCTGTGCACTAGAATGAATCCTCTCTTCCCCCACTGGTGCCACAGGAGCTGCACAGCATTCCATCTCCCGCTCCATGCCACGAGGTCCATCCCCAGCTGGCTGCACACCTACCTGGCTTGGTTCACAGGCCCTCCACACCCCCTGCCACAATTACTGCCTTCTCTACTTTGTCAGCTTGGCTACTATTTCAGCCCAACAGAGAGCCAGGCTAGCAGAGATGTGCCAATCTCCCCACTTCAGACAAGCTGGGCTGTGTGGCAAAGAGAAACTTTTGAGACCTGGCGCACCTTCAGTGAGGAGAGCACACGTGAGGACAGTGGGATGCTTGTACACCTGGATGGGCAGATCAGAACCTGGACTGGAGGAACCAAATGCCATTAAAAGGCTGCTGTGCTGCTTAGCTCTGGCTGGGGGTGAGGGGGAGAGAGACTTGGAGCACCCTGCCCTGAGCCAAGGGTGCCTGCCTGACTCACCACCAGGACATTTGTGTGCAGAAAGACAGTAAAGCAAGGAGAGGATTATTGTGCATCAAAAGGGTCTTTTCTGACAGCACAGATTGCCTGGGATAAACCATTCCCAATCAAGGAGGTGCTTAAGAGTACAAATAAACATTAACATCACTGAAAATGTTTCCCTAGTCCAGAGTTTAGGTCCCTGCAGAGAACTCAGCTGGGAATCTCTGTATCCTTTAGTCTTCCTTGAATGTGTCGAGGTGCCTGAACTTTATGGTGGACTCTGCTCAGAGAGGAATTAGGTGGGACCAACCCTCTGGGCCCCTTTCTCTCCCTGTATTCCCTGGCTCCTGAGCTGGCCAGGTCCTTACCCTGCACTCTGTAATAGCTGCTGTAGTCATTTGGTCATGTGGTTTGAGGCATTTCCAAGGAAACCTCTCAGCAATTATTTCTGGAGATGGAAAGCAGTCTTTTAGTGTGTCTTGCTATCTATTCCACGTACTTTATATTATAACAATTTATTCTGCAATGTGATTACATGTTGGCATAGACTCTGATTAGAGCTTTAAACAGGAACTAACAGCAGTTATGTTGAATATGTTTTTCATCTGATGATGCACAATACCATTGATTGGATGTAGATTATATTCAGCATTAACTCCAGCTATATAAAAATATCACAAAGAAAAGTCTATCTCATGGCACAGAATACTCTTTAATTGCACGGATGCTTAGTACATGTTGTGACTTCTGCTTTTTTAAAAAATCCTGTACACAAGAAAAGTCATGCCTGTAACAGGAACATTAATCCAAGAAATTATCAAGCATTGTTTACTTTTCCTCATAATCTCTGCAGGTTTTTTTTTTTATTATTTTCACCCACGCACTGTCATAAACCTAAAGTGATAGGGGTAAAAAAAAAACAACTGGATATTTTGTTGTCTAAAGATAAAAGTTTAAAGTTCATAATGTCAGGATTCAGGAAATGTATTAACTGTTCCTTGCTGACTGCAGATGTACTGCAAAGCTCTGATAATGTTTTTTTTTCTTCATAATACCCCTTGAAACTCATATCTTCACTGCACCTTATACTTTTGCCATCCTACAGACTCAGAGCATCTTTAACAGATCTGTACCCCTTGGAGATGAGAAATGTCACTAAGTGTCCAATTTATTTGCCCATGATCATGGGGCCTGCAGCAGAACAGACCTGAATGAGGACAGGTCTCTAAGTTACTTTTTTTATCCCTGAAAACCTAACTGCTGTTGGCTTTCTAGGGCTGAGGAAGGAGGTTGGGAACAGATATTTCAGACTCCCTGACAGGATTTGATAGGATGTACATGACAAAAAAAATGAAGAAGCTAACCGTGATATCACTACAAATTCAAGAAAGACTGAGCTGTGCAGAGATTTCCGACTGAGCTCTCTACATAACCAGAAAGGAAAGAAATGCTGAAAAAGGTGAGTGTGAAAAGGCAGGGTCAGATTCAGTCCCTCCTCAGCACCATCAAAGACAATGTGGATTTGCAGGTGTGAATGAAGAAAGTGGAACCGTGATATGCCTTTGGGCAATTTTTGTAACAAATTCTGTTCAGTTTATTCCCTTATTGGCCAATTTGTTCTTCATCCATTTGGGTGAAATGAAGGAGGCAAAAAGCTGGAAGGGGAGGTAGGAGAGTACTGATCTGATGGGGACAGGACTAAGGGAGGAGACATAGGGAGCCCCTGATCCGTTTTTTGAGAAACACAAAGAGGAATTTCTGTTTCCACTGCAATTACCCACATCCAGTGGTGAAGCCTCCATTTTCCCTCAAACCAGGTCTAGGGCAGAAACTTTTACCTGTGCTGTAAAACTTTTACCCATTTGTAATTGCAGCAAAGCCCACGGTTCTTTTAATTTATTTTTTACATTTTTATTAACTTATACTGCAAATATAATCTTGTCTTATATCGTTACATTTGTAGTTTTGCTAATTATATTTTGGGCCAGGTGCCCACCAGGACTGCTTGGCTCCACAGCTCTATCAGAAAACATTTTTACTTTAATTTAGGCCTTACAAGGTTGAGGAGCACATCTTTGGCAGATGGAAAACAGTGATTATCAATTGCCCTAGAGAATACTCTGATTCACGTTATTATCTGCAGGTAGAATCAAGTGCAGAGAGTCATAGGAATTAAAATTGAAATCATTTTAAAGGCACCATCCCAAATTTTAAAAAATCAAGAAAAAAAGTTTATGTCTCATGAGAAAGTTTCTTTTCATCCTAAGCTCCTGTAACTTTCTGGTGGCATTATTTTTGCACTTATAATTGAAGTAATTATCTTCTGAAAATTACATATAGCTGAAAGAGAGCAAAATCAAACCAATAAATGGGTGGAGAGAAGGAAGGAGAAGATTTGGTGATGGTATTGGAAAAAAATTCTATTCATATACGGGAGGGTACAAATGAGCTGGGGTTTAAGCAAAGTCCATTTAGGTCATGATTTCTGCAGAGAACATTATGAAATGAATATGCAGCAACAGAACAAGAGAAGGAGGGAGTCCAAACCTTCCCCAAACTGTGCCTAATGTGTTAGAAAAACGAATGGCTGGTGAACAGTTAGCAGAAAGGGAGACAGCACCTTTCCACACAGAGAAAGTTTAATGCTGAAGCATTAGAGATAAAGGATTCAGTATTCACTGGTGGCATTGTGTCCACTCATAGCAGCATGGTCAATGGACCAGAAGGGAATATTTCATTGAGTTTTAACACAGGCAAAGAAATGCCTCTAAAAAATTTTTATATGAATCTCATCCAAGGTAATAAAAAAGCAAAAATGTGGTAGAAGAAGAGAAGACCTTCATGAACCCATCAAGAACAGCTCAAGTGGGTTATTATGAATAGGGTTCTGCCAGGATTTTAACCACCATAAAGAGAGTAAGCATGGATAGGCAATTGCAGAAATGTACAGACATTACCAGGATGATATTAGCAAGATGAGGATGAAAGAGACTGATATAATACACACCAGAGAAAAAATAGAAGTGCCATCAAAACAACACGAGCATGTGCACTTACTCTGTTGTTACAAGCCCTTGTTTGGAGGGTGAAAGCTGCCAGTTCCCTGACAGCAGAATGCATTGCTAATCATAGAGCAGGCTACACTGGCAGGCTTTCAAATGCAAGTGAAAGTATTCATCTGCAGAAGAAAGAAGGTCAAAAGTCAGTGAATTCTTTGCATACTTTAGTTCTTCAGATGTTTGTAGCGTTTGCTTTTCCTATTTGAACTGTAATGAGCACCAAACTACACAAAAGACCACGTTTAAGAATGATCTCAAAACTAGACTGACCCACAATTTCTCATAAAATTATTTCTTAATATTTTCAATATTTAGAGCAGATCTGATCATCAAAGACCACATGATCTCTCTACTTGTTATGGTCACACCACTTCAAGAAAGTAATTTTTTCTCCTAATAAAACCCTGTCTAATAACTCTAGCTACAATACATTGCCTTATTATTTATGTATCATGCCTAATACAATATTGCCTTGGGCCCTGTTCATGATGGCCCTAGACACCCACTGTGGCAAGCAGACTTCTTTCTGTTTGGACTTGGATTTATTGTTGTCCTTTGTTGGCTACCTGAAGGTTCAATTGCCCTCCTCTTCAAGCAAGGGGCTCTGTAGATGCTCTAAACTGTAGAAGAAAGTTGGGTCCATTGTTCCTTGACACCTTCTCTTAATTTTTCAGCCACAGACCTTTCGAATTTAATCCTGTCAATTTTCTACTTGCTCTTTCCTGATCCTCAGGAGAAGTTTCTTCAACTGACCACATGACAAAAACTGTAATAAATACTCTGGATAATTTATAAGCAAAATTTTAGTGTCTATCACATGTCCTGAGGTTCATCCACATATATCACAAAGAAGAAGCAATCCACAGATTATGAATGGAGACAGACATGGCTAAATGCATAATCTATAGTGCATACAGTGAGGAAAATAATCTCTGTGACAGGATACAAGAATTCAGACATAATGAATACCATTTCACAAATGTACAGGTTACACTGAATTAGAGAGACATACCAGACTCTGAAGAATTTTAGAAAGCTGCAAGAGAAAACAGTCTGATGTGTGAATTAATTGTCTGACCCCTGCTTCAACTATGTCATATCCCTGTCATTTAATTTTATTAAAAGACTGTATAATCATGAACATAATCATAAATGCAATGTTTAAGGAAAATCTGATTTGAACCTTTGTACTTGGTTCACATGTAATGTAATTCAGTTTTACTCTCTTCTTAAAGTGATTCATATACAGAACTGCTACACAAATATATAAAACATTGAGGAAAATATGTATGTTCCAAAGAAACAGTAACTTTTCAACCAAAATATTTAAAACAAAATGGGTAAAGTCACTAATCCCATCACAATACCACGTTACCTAACTGGCCATAGAAACACCGACATTCTGTAGGACTAGCTTGTAGCATGCATGACAAAATCACATCACTCTGATGGCAATACTGGAGGCATAAGCCTTTTTCCAAAATTAATTAATTCTTTGTACTGAAATGCATTTGAAAACGTGTCCTTGGCCTACTACAATGGCCATATAAGAAAAGCCTTGGAAGCTGAAATAACTCTGACTTTGTTGTTGACTTTTGCTGTACTTTGCTGATGGAATGTCATTGCCCTGTGTGTACTCAGATGATCATTCATGCTAATTTGTGATCAGTTAAAGTATCTTCACCATTTCAATGCAATAAATACCAGCCTATGTTGTACAAATCAGCAGGGATTGCTAGGAATATATTAGTCTGAATGAACAAGACTAATATTAATAACAGGATTTAGTACTAATCATTTTCCTCTCCTTGCTTGCAGGACTTTTTCTTCCATTTTTTTTTTATATTTAGAGACATTGCAGTTATAAATTTAGTTTGTGCCTGTCTTTCAAAGGTTTGCATTGAAATCTGAAAACAGTTACTCTCTTTACTCAGCATTTGATATTTACAGCCACACTTCACAAAGCTTTTGTTGAAGATCTCCTGCACCTATTACAAGTCTGCAGGAGCATGTTGTTTATGAACTTAAAATAATAGAGACACACCAGAGTGGCTCCTTTTAGGCAGCATATGGCACCTGCCTGGATATGCAGTGCCATGCAGTGCCATGGATCATTTGCTACAATTAATAGAGCAAGCCAATATAAAGAAAGGCCACTTGGCCAAAAAAAAATATGTCTTTTAAGGTTTTGCTCCAAAATGAATTGAAACAAAGATTTGAGACTTTCGAAAAAATTGCATTTTGAAAGGACTGAAACATGCCATTTCTCAGATTGACTGGGGAAAAAGGCACAGGAACCAGCAGCATGAAGGGGGAAAGAAAGGCCCTTGGTCCTGCTCAGTCTCATTCTACTCAGTGTGCTCACAGCCCTCGGCTTTGGGAAAGGTTTCCTGGGCTCACTTCACCTGGCCCAGAAGTGAAGTTCAAGGTGAACTGGTCATGATGAAAAAGCTGAAGAAGCTGCTCTGAAACTGCAGCCTGGGAGCATCTCAAAGGATTCCAGGCTCAGGATGCAGGTCACACCGCACAAGGCTGCCTTCCTAGGCAGAGCTTCCATACTCCCTGTTTCAGGTGACGTTTTCATGGTCCCTGTTTGAGATGATGCTGCAGGAGAGTCCCTGGCAGCTCTGGAAGGCTGTGCTAGAGCTGTGAGCACCCCAACCTCGCAGCAACCCCACTGTGGGCACTGCTTAGATCAGCCCCAGTGTGGATTGCTCAGCCCAACCCCATGAGCTGCAGCCATTTCCAATGTGTGGGGCTCTAGGACAAGTTAAAATTTAAAACACAGGTCTGTAGCCTTGGAAAACTGGTTCTGCACAAAGGAGAACTCTTGAACCTTAAGAGACAAGGTCTGAGCATCAGCTGCCACAGCATTCACAGCTTCAGAGCAGCCAGCCTGGAGCTGCAGGTCATGAAAGCACCTCTGGATGTGGGCAGCCCACTCCTCCTGTATTTCCATTATTTCCATTAGCCATGGACACTGGGACACCCCACCTGAGAGCTGCCCTGAGAGTGGCAGGGAATTTTCAGCCCCTCTCTTGTCGCAGCTCATGAAAGGCACCTCGTTGTTCAGGCAACAAACATGAATCCCCAGTCCTCTGTGAGTAAATGTTTTGAAAATAGGGAGCTAACTGCCTACTTTAAGGCTTTAATGTTTCAAACATCATGATGAAAAATTGAAGCAACGTTACTTCCTGCAGAGGTGAGACAGAAATAAATCAGGGGAGTAATTTACTTCAAAGGTCTCTGTGTTTACCTCTCCCTGTCTCCTAACTGGGACACCAATCTTACTGACTGAAACCAAGAATGTAGTCAAGGGAAAAATGTCCACAAAATGCTCAGAATAGTCCAAATGAATGTAAATTCTGATGGGTTTAGGATTAGTTCTGGCAGTTTTGTATTACATGACAGCATTAGGTGTTAATTTTCATTTTTGTTTGCATTTCTTGTCACAGTAAGGACCAAATTCTCCCTAAGCAACAGCTGCCTTAGCAGCTCTGTTGGAAACCAAAGGGAATTGGTGCTGGACAGAGTATTTCTGTCTTCCATGAAGAGGCACAGCGCTTGCCACAGGCCCAGAGGGCGTGCTTCATGCCAGAACCTCTGGGTAATCTGTGCCAGGGAGGAGAGAAATCACAATACAGCACTGGATCCTTGAGGTACATTTGGGTAATGGGCTGCACTTGTTCCTGTCACTTCCCATTCCTGAGTCCTGTAGTCATTCACGCAATCTGCTATATTTTTCCCTACCCAAAAAAAGCAACAGGCTATTTTAAGTTGTTATATTTATTTCAGATTAAGAAAGCAATAAATCAAGAGTGGCAAAGGTTTTATAAGTGAACGCAAAGTGAATTGCCGTGTGAGAGGGAAAGCCAGACAACTCTGAATTGCAATAAAAAGGACTTACAGAAGAGATTGCCTGTTGCTTGTTAAGCACAGCAAATGGTGGCAGTTTGCTTTTATCAAAATATGTGGGTTTTGAAGAATGAAATGTGACAGAACCATCCTAAAACACCCAGAAGTGCTCTGCCCAGATTCCCTGCTCATGTCCACTATACACGATTATTGTCTGGCTCTGCAAGGCACAATGTTTAAAGATTAAAAAGTGCAGTGCACAGAAAAATGAGACTTAAGAATGACATCATCAAACACAACACAAAATGAGGCAGAATTACTAAAGGATTCCCTGGAGCAACCACAAGTCCTGCTGAGAACATTCCTGCTGGGGCTCCCTAATTAATGTACCCATTTTCCACCTGTCACACAGCAGAATTAAACTCACTGCATCTCTGCTTTAATTCTCCACTCAATCAATAATTCGGATAACAGATTCAAAGTTCTGTGGATTCTATGTATTGATCTTCTCCCACCCTCAATTTGCCAGTTGTCTCCACTAACTTTGAGCAGTACGTCACTGAAAGTCCATTTCATTTAAAATGTAATCACTTTGCCAATGCTGAACTGCTTGCCAGTTTTATTAGTCTTCAGAAAACTTTCCCAAAATATGGAGCTGTAAACACATTGAGTATAGCTTAGAAGCAGAAATCAGTGTTCAATCCATGACTTCTCTTGCAATAAAATTACTCTGTGCAGATACATAGACAGAAATTCCATATTTTAACCACTAAACCCTTGCAAAGTTCACCAGAACTAGGCTACAGTTTCAAATACACTTTTCATTTTTTTTCTCTATGGCAACTTCAAACAATTTTCACTGATTGGAAAAAAAAGTTTTACTTATAATATTTGAATAGAAAAGATTTGTAACCAAAAGGCAAATAATAAACCTACCCTTGTTCTGCTGAGGCAGCCTCTATCTTTTGCAACCCTGTAAAGACAGATCTCCAAACCTCATGAGGTTTCACAGTAATTAATGCAAACCATTTAGATCTGATTCTGAAAGCTGAATGGACTAAACAATGGAAGGTAAATTACTTTTTGCTGTTTTACATCTTTTCAATTCCTCGGCAAGGGTCAGAGCTGACACGGGGAAGATTAAATAGCATACAGCACAAAACGACCCTTATCACTGCCTTTCTGGAAAATTTGTTTTCTATGTATGTAAAAGGTATATAATGCTCTTGACTAAGAAGATACATGGGCATCATTACTATGTTTATACCAAGTGAATAGAAATAGATCAGAAGATGCTCAGTTATTGGAAGAGAGATAGCAGAAGGAAGTTATTAAAATACAGAGAAAGTACTGTTAGCAGCAGCCAATGCAAGACAGGTCCCTGCATTGTTTTTCTGAAGATAAAATTCACTGAAAAAAAGTTACCAGAGAAAAGTAAGTTTCTGATAGCAGTCAAGTCAGACATGAGTAAGGACGCCAAGCCCACTGTATTCAGCTCCTAAAGCTCAGAGTCTGGCTCCAGCAGTGCCACAGTGATGCATTTTCCCTGAAGAATCTGTGCCCAGCCCTGTGCCTTTCCAGCATGTGTGTCATGGGGAAAAGGCTGATACATGAAGCCTGGAAAATCTGGTATTTTGTCAGCTCCCTTCCTTTCACTAGTAAATTCTTGATCTGCATAGTAGCTTTGAAGTATTACTAGATAATATTTCTTTCTTTGATCTACCAAGTTAGTACGCCACCAGCAACCATTCACCTTGGAAGGAACAAGGGAATAACTTTGATCACTGCTATAAGAAAGGGAGTTGAAGAGAATTAGAAAGGCTTACCAGCCTGGCAAAGCTCTTCCAGCTGGCCTGACTGCCAGTTGTGCTCAGGAGCTCATAAGTATTTAAAAATAATTTGGGATAGCCATAAAATCATGCATCATATCGATCACTGGTTTGGTTTCTGGCAAGTTAGGAGTTTATAAATTCAGGTCTCCTGTTATCCTAGGCTGCTTAAACCCATGTTAGAAGTGATCTCAGAGAGCAGATAGCTCAGAGAGGAGATCTCAGATTAAAGGTTAGCCTTGGAAATTAATGGTAGGCTTGCAGTAGAAGAAAGGATTAGATTTTTATTATATTTTCCATTCTTTTAAAATGAGTTGGAATATTATTAATTAGCTTCATTTCCTGGAAAAGTTCTCAAATTAAATAATCAACCATATTATAAGTGCCTGCAAGATAATAAGGAAATGGGTTACACCCAACCAAGATTCTGTCAGGAAGTCATCTTGCCAAGAAACCATCATTTATTTGTTAACAAGATAATGGGCTCTGTGGATAAGGGAGGAACAGTTAATATTGTACCTTGAATCTAATAACATTTACCATGTGATCTGACATGATAGCCCAACAATGGCATGAATTAAACTGCTGCAGGTTAGGTACACAACTTTTTGGATCATGATGCTCAAAGAGAAATTACCTCTGTCATTTTTCCATACTTAGACAAGATCACAGCATGGTTTCTGCAAAGGATTTGTCCTAAATGTTGCTAGGCTCAATACTTTCTGTAATGGTACCATCACAGGGTATGTAGCTGTCACCTTCAGATGACAAGAAACTTGGAAAGACTGACAGTTTATCAAGAAAACAGAAACAGATTTCATAGTGATTGTGGCAACCTGGAAAAATGCTCAGAAAAATGGGGTCAAAAAATTTGAGATACGGTGCCTGTGAATAACCAGCTGTAGATTCATACAGTGTAAAATCATTAGGTAATTAAGAACTTAAACCCTAATTGAAAAAAAATAGAATTTCAAACTATTTGAGCTGAAGATGAGTTAATAGGAACATACTGATTCACAAAGGAAACATAGAGGGTCAGGCCTGTAAAGACCATTCCACAATGATTCTGCTGTCTTTGCCACACTGTCACCATGTGCTTCAGAAAGATGCAGACAGGAATCCACAGCAGAGCCCACTGCATCACAGTGTCAGAGAGCAAACTCAAAAATGGGACCAGTTAGAAAAGATAGAAAGAATTCTGATTGTTTCTATAGAAGAGATGCCTGAGAAGGGGTGCGAGCACAATTCCTGTGTAAATAAATAAATAAGTTAATAACCCTTGCATACAGGAAAGTACCAATTTATGCCCCATGTCCTTGGGAACAAGATGTACACAGCTAATGCAGCCAGCAGGAGTTAGACCGAGGGAAAACACACCCTGGAGAAAAGGAGAATGCAGCACTGGAACATGGTCCACGGGCAGGCTCTGAGGCTCCCCTCAGCTGAGACCCTGGAGAAGAGGCTTGCAGAGAGCTCCAGCAGTGACAGGAGGGGCTGAGGGGGGCACTGAGCCCACCTCAGACAGCCCAGCTGCTCTGAGCTGCACAGCTGCATCTCAGACAGATGTTCTGCAGGCAGGCAGGAGAAACACACACACAGGAGAAACACACACACAGGAGAAACATGCAAGAGTTATCTCTGCCCAGCACTGGAAAGATGACTGTGCAGGTTTTTATGAAATATGAGTGGTCTCTCCCAGCCTTGCATGGACACTTGCAAACCTCTGCCTTCCTGAATTGAAAAATGTGTTTTTCCATTGGAATTTCAGACTGAGTGAGCAATTCCAGCTACATTATCAATGAGGTCAGGACAAAAATGGATAAGATCAATGCTTGTACGTGGCTATGCATAAACTGTGGGACCTGGGAGCCCTTCCAAGTTCTTCAGTCCCATTCAATGTTTCTTTCACCTCTTGACTCAATGCAAACCAGATGGCAAATGCTGTCCCTCACCTTCTGCATGTTACAGTCTCCATGGGGAGGGAATACAGGTGAACAAGCCAGGGAGAAACTTGCTTGCCATCCTTGCACTAGGCTAAACCTGTAGATAGCCAATATATAACAATCAGTGCCTGGCTTTCCAAACTCAGATCACCCACCAGGATCAGATTATGATGTTTTTCAGAAGACTCTGGGACTGTTTTTTTGATGTACTGTTTTGTTGCCATAACCTTGATGCATTGGTTCTCCACACCCAAGGTCTCAGTGTTCAGCTACAATAAATCTAAATCAGTTGTTCTGTTCTATTCATTTTCTGTGGGTCCGGTGCTAAATGAGTTGGTCTTGAAGAGAACCTATTTCATGAAGCTAAAACAAAAAACCCCTACTCTGACAGTATTTATTAGAAATGAGATCAGTAGCTAGTGGGGAAGAAGCCCCAGCAGAAGATATGTCTATTCTGCAGTTGAACTAAAGAAAAGGGCATTTCACTTACAAAAATTGTCACTCATTTACTATTTGAACAGAAAAATCTCATAATATATTAACTATATTTGTAAAGCCTGCAAAGTCACAGTTGCATTGATTTATACCAACAAATGCACTGTCTAAGTCATTTATTTAAACGCTGTGAGAACAATTCTTTTTAGAAAAAATTGCACAGGATTTGACAAATACATAAAATTCCTCGGTTCCTGTCAAACAACAGACTTACCCTGTGGACACACTGAAAAAATCATAGGGTAGTTTGGGTTGGGAGGGACCTTAAAGATCTCATTGCAGCCCTTCTGTCATGCTCAGGGCCACCTTCCACAAGACCAGGCTCCTCATGGCCCCATCCAACCTGGCCTTGAGCACTCCCATGGATGGGGCAGCCACAGCTCCTCTGGGAATCCTGTTCCAATGTCTCACCACATGCACAGGGAAGAATCTCCCCCCAGCATCTCCCCCAAACCTGCCCTCTTACAGTTTAAAGCCACTAGATAAGTGCTACAGCAGGATTCATGCAACCTACCCTGTGCCAGCCATTTCACAAGGCTTTTTGGAGAGGTGAACAGAGGAATCCAGGGGAGGCCTTAAATCAGTCCTTGACAATAGCACGACATTGCCTCAGATGTGGCACAGAGCACACTGCAGCAGCACAGGTTTGCCTCAGATCCCACATGTACAAACTGAACAGCTATTTGTGCAAGAGCAGCTCGCTCTTAACAGAGTCTCTATTAAGACTACAAAGCTTGTTTTGTCCTGATTAGGACGTTTTTGTCATGTAACCATTTATTATTGAATATAAGGATGAAAAAAATGTCACGCTACAAGGGTTTTAGACTGCAGTCTATCCTGCAGTGATGCAAGGCTCCTGATAAGACATTTTAGTTGCAGACTATATCGAAACAAACCTTGAAAACAATACCTTCAAGGAGTGGTAGCAATGAGTTCTTTCTATTTCAATAAAAGCTTTCCATCTCAAGATCCTAAAGAGCTTTTTAAATATTAATCAAGCCTCTAAGCAGCCCTGGAGATGCTAAAATACTGCATCCAATGATCAATTAAACCATACACAGTTTATCCACTTTATAGATAAGGCATGGCACAAATGCAGAAATACCCAACGTTGCTCTTCACAGAGCCAGATGAGGCCCTCCTGAGTGGATGGGAGCCACTTTGGCATCTGAAATATCCTCTTTACAGTGTCCCATGATGACTGTGCTATCCAGGCTTGTCCATTTATCCTGGGGATCCAAATCCCTATTAGAGGAGAAGTGACTGCTACTTCTATTTTATCATAGATGAGTGACTGAGGTACAGGGAGATAAATGATTTGCCCAAGGTCACACAAGAGACCTGCAGCAGAGAAATAGGGTATTGCTCAGTATTCCTGTTTCTCCTCAACAGCTCAAATGGTTCTTTCTTTATTTTCCTTTTTTTTTTTAACATCCCTTTTTCAGCACAGTCCAGAGGGTACTGAATCAGTCTGAATGACATGTTATCTGGCAGTGAGGGGATTTATTTTTTGTTATAGTTTTGACATGTGTAATGAGTAAAACATTCTGTACTTGTAGCATTATTTATCCCGCAGCCTTAACTGCAGTGTTCAAAAACTCCCAGTGACTGCACCTTTCAGAGCACATGCAAGGGGAGCCTGTTATTTGTCAAAGCTCACAAAGGCATTGCTGAGAGTGCAAGCTTTGTTCCTCACACAGAGCTGCTCTTCCCCCTTTTATGCTGCAAATTTCTGGGCAATGTCAATACCCGTTTAAGAGGTCTCCCACTCTCTAGGCTCTTTCTGTCATGTGTTGACATCTTCTAGGAATCAGCAGATTTTATGCCTCTCTTCAATTCACTTGACCTGCCTCCAAATATGTTCCTGGCATCAGAAAAGCCATTCCCCACACACACATATGATGAAGCCCAGATCAATAGCACAGGATAAAAACAAACAAGCTAACTAAGGCAAGTCTAAAGTCTTAAGAGCTATCCACAGATGCTGCTATCTGGACTGTTCAATATGATCTTCTGAATTGCACACAGCAGGGTTTCATTTGCTACAAATAGCTTTGCACCAGCAGCATCTTCAATAATTTTATCATGCAGTGTTCCCTAGATAGACCAATATTTCATTTAATAAACAGCAAATTAAAATAGCAAATGTAGTGAAAGACAAAGCATTAATAGATTTGCTTCAGAGTTTTAAAGGGAAAGATTGAAATTTTTTTTGGTTGGTTGGTTGGTTTGTTTTATTTTATTTTTTAGTATTTCTGTAGTTGCTCATAAGGTCACCTTCATGACAATTCCAACAGGGGTTTATCTTGTAGTGCTCACTCTGACATACAGCCTGATGATTTATTATTGCTTAGTTCTTGATACTGTTCACTGCACAATCCAATCTAAGAGAGACACATATTTCTCAATTCAGGGACTTCTTTTATTTTATGAGAAATCAGCTTGGTGCTTTGTGGTAGAAACTAGACTTGGCATTTGATCTTAATTTTTTTAAGTATTTCCTTCTATTCTTTGTTTCTCTGATGTAAATTTGATGTATTCCGGGATCATTTTTGTTTTCTATTCCTTCGCTTTTCTCCTCTCACCCTATTTTTCTGTGGCTACACCCTAAAGAAAAATCTGGCACGGCAGCAGTTTCTTAGAGACACTCTTATCTAGATCTCTCTTTCATACTAGTGGGTGACATGGTGATAGATTCCATAGGTTTTCTCTTCTCATTTGGGAGAAAGAATATAATTATGCAAAGGAGGGTTAGATGGGCAGTAGGAATATATCACTATTAACCCACCAGAACACATGCAGATTCACTGTGGTTATGTGCTTAGAGGGAGGGAAAAAAAAGCCCTTCATGTGCTAGACAAGATATTTTTCCTTTCCTTGCATTAATATCAATTCAAGGGTGAGCCAACAATTCTCCTCATGCCATTCCAGTGTCTATGGTGTTGTGATATGGGGCTATTTAAGCTCTGCTTGGCTGCAAAGCTGTCTCCAGTGCTCCCTTGGAGTGTCTAAGCCATTTGGAATCATTAACCCACATGGACCAGGCTGCCCAGAATTCCCAGACATTCCTCCAAGGCTGCCAGTCATTAGCTGGTACGTTAAGTAGCTAATGGTGCTCTCACAATATCTGCTGCATCATGCAGGTGCAACAGAATAAACATTTTTTTTCTCACTGGTGCTTTGTCCTAAATCATTAAGGACCCCAATCCTGCAAAGATTTATGTCTGTGAAAAAGTTTACTCACATGAGCAATCCTGTTTCAACCCTCTTAAACACATGCTTGTAGGGTCAGACTCCTGATGATCAAAATATCAGGTGTTTGCCTAAAAGCTTGTGGAAATGCAAAGCAGCATCAGAAAGCAGAAAAAAAAAAAAAAAGCACCACCCAACTCAAGAACAAAGATTATCCAAGTCACACCAAAGATTCTAGTGACACCTGACTTCCCTGCTAATTGATCAGTATATAAAATATAGTGTATATAGATATATATATATATATGTATATCAAAGCAGTATGAATATTCCCCAACGAATTGGCTGCTGGTAAGGGAGATGAACTGAGGATATGTAAATTATTGAAGCCATAGACTGCTTGTGGAGCCCCCTGGCTCTGCTGGGAGGGTCGGGGGGATCCGCTGGCTGTCCCTGGTGGGGCTGGGCTGCAGCAAGGTTAAGCAAGCACCCCCAGCTCGTGTCTGCAGTGCTCAGACACCTTTGCTGACTCGCTGGCGCCAAGAAGTCAGGCACCACCCTCTACCCCCAGAGCAGCACAGGAGGTTGCAAATGGTAAATTTAATACCGCAGCAGGAGGTGCCATTTACAGTCCCAAAGGATAAGTCTCCCCCTCTTCTCTTTCATGCTCATATAAACAAATGGAGGCTGATGCAATTTTGAATCCTGTTGGCTTGTTTTGGTTTTAAATATGTAATTTCCTCCTTATTTTAGCATCTAGGCAGGGTAACATTAAGGGATTTTTGTACACATGACTGGTGGTTAAACTGCAATGAGGATTTGTATTTTATTAATCCATTAAAGCATTGGCAAATACAAGCAAATAAAATAACAAAAAAAAAAGCTACCAGTAAAAAATTTGGGGCTTATTAGTAATATGCAATTTAAAAGAAAAGGAGATTAAGGTGCCTGCACAACCAAGCCTTACACAGAGTATTCTTTATCTTAGTTTAAAAGACAAACAAAATTTACTCAGAAAAGACTATCAAATATTTGTATAATGCTTGCCTGGTTTGTACCATCTATTGTGGCATAGTCATTCTTAGAACAATATATTTAAAAGGTTAAAATCATGTAATATTTTCATTTTTTTAAACTTACATATTGCCAGGCAGTGTTTGAAAGAATAAAATAATATCTAGTGAAAACCACTGCCTCATCAATTCAACCCACTCTTTTTGTATGTTGCTAGAACAATGCAAGGAAACATCTTTTGTATGACCAAAAATTTTTTTTAAATAATTACAGTCTATATTGGAAAGATGTTTCAAATCAATAATTTTACAAAGAGAGTTTGAAATTAATGCATTAATTAACTAATTGGAAAAATGCAAGGCAGGAGAAATAAGTTTCTAAAAACACATACAGAGTACAAAAATTACTGCATCTGAGGAGAAGACTGACACGTTTTCAGAGGATGCAAGGACCACATCCTCTCCTCAGTCCAGTTCCCTGCATAATGTGGGCCAGAGGACTCCACTTAGTGGCTTCTGAGTCATACCTGGTCATGTGAGCTTGGAGGATCTCATCACTTTCAGAAGGGCACCAATCCTTCTAATCAGAGAGTCTATTTTATTTCCAGGCAAACTCATGCAGTTACTGTTAAAGAAATGGGGCAGCAGAGGTAAAAGAGCCTTGGCAGCCGTGAGTGGCAGGGTGGATGGCAGAAATGGGAAAGGAGAGACATCACAGAACACCTCAAATTGGAAGGGACCCATAAAGATCATTGAGCTCAACTCCCAGCAGGCCAAACACACATCTAGAATTAGTGGACCAGAGGAGTGGGCCAGCACATTAGCAGGAAACATCGAGCATTTCCCTTGTCAGCACAAATATCTGAGACTTTTCAGCCATAAATTACACAGGGCAGGCCGGGCTGCAGGCTGCATTACAGCACAGCCACCTGCACAGGGCCAGGTTTATCAGCTGAGCCCCCAGGATGCCCCAGAGCCCCGAGCAGGGCTCCTGCAGGAGGCAGAAAATGGGATCGGGCCGCACGGACGGAAAGCAGAGCCAGGCCTGCACACTCCAAATGCAGGCAGGCAAACAGTAAATAATTAACCACTGCATCCATTCAAATGAGGACGAAGGGAGAGTCTGAGGACACGAGCAATGTTTTGCTCTCCTGTCTCGCACACAACCGTCCCAGTGGAGGCGAGGGCAGCGGGGAAGGCACGCGGCCCCGCGCTGCTCGGCACACACACCTTGGGCTCGGGCTGCAGCCACGGGCTCCCAGACAGCTCTGCAGCCCTGCTACCTTCACAGCCTCCATCTGCACTGTAGCCCTCTCCCTGGCCACGAAAAGCAAATTTAACTCTGATTTTTTTTTTTTCTTTTTTTGTCCGCAGTTTAAATGCGAGATTCATCTCGGCTTCCTTATTAGTATAAGGAAAGGAGGCCTGCATTTGGCTGTCTGACACATCACAAAAACATGGAGCATTCATTAAAGATTTATGGCAACATCAAACATTCTGCTTTACTTTCAATTTTGTCACATAATCCCAATAAAACAGTGATTTAGCTGTATGTGTTAAAGTTATTTGTCAGTGCTGAGTCCTTCCTGTATCACTGCTGACACACAAATACGTAATCCAGTGAAGTCAGCCTCCATGGGGTCTGTCTCTTTTGGGAGCATTTTAAGGATGTTTCTTTCAGAGGAGTATGTTCAGACTGGGCTCTATATTATTTAAGCTTTCCAGGAAAAAAAAAAAAAAAAAAAACCCTCTTAAGTAATGCATTAGTGTTATTCTTATCTAGAGAAGGCTTGTGGGACTAAGTGAAAAGATAAAGGAAATAACAGAGACATGTAGCAGTGCTAATGTTAATATTTGATTAGAAATATTCCAAACAAGATGTCAAGACAAATTCAGCTCTTGTTATCAACACACACCCAGCTCATTGAATAGTGTGTTCAGAGGTACAGCTTAGAATTTAAGTTATTTGAAATTAGCTTGTGTTCAAAAAATGAAAATCAAGTCTAGAAAAAAACAAACAAAACAACCCTTCTAATGTAATGCTCAGAATTAATTAGCAAGGACAAGAACTACTGGAACCAAATTCATACCTGTTCTATTATTACATGTTGCTTAATTTAGAGCAAACTGTGTGCAGCATCAAACCACTTGACTTTGTCCTCCCAAAGTCTTAAATTAAATAATGTCAGTACCTAAAATCCTCATACTTAACACATTTTCAATTCTCTGACCACATCTGCCATAGGCATAATCTCCTGAATTTAAGTGGCATGACAGCACTATCCTCTGCTACACCCTGTCAGTTCACTCCCCTTTTCACACAGTTTCATGTATTCAATTGTTAATTGTAAATGTTTTTACACAGGACTTGTCTACTGCAGCAAGGAAGAAAACAATCTAAAAAAACAACCTGCCTCAGGTTGTAAGTCACCGTGATGGTGCCAATATTGTCATTGTCGACGTGCAAGGAGAAGATGGGGAAAGAAAGGCACACAATTAAGTCTAAGCTGATGGCATGATACCCAGAAGCAATTGTCAGAGAGAGAAACAAGGAGATGGAATTGGATGCAGAGCAGTCAGGAGCCGAGAAATAGAGCTGTGTCTCCGTTGGGGAAGGATAGCAGGTGAAATTATACAACTGGACAACATCATCCAGAGAGAAAGCAGGCAAAATTTTTAAATGGTAAAATAAATAAAACAGAAAAACTGGGAAAAGGGAGAACCAAGGGAGAAAAGAGCTGCTAAGTAGGGATGGGGAAAGCATGGAGTAAGTGCCAAGGGAAGTTGGAATGTTGAGAAGACTTAAGAACTAAGCAGAAAGACCAAGAAGGCTGCAGATGGCAATCTGGCCAATAAACCATTGCTTGAGACTTGGTAAAAGCCCACCAGAACTCAACCCTGAGCCAGGATATACCTGCAGGAGAAAAGCTCACAACAACAGCTCCTGACTGTGCTGTAGCCTTCTCAAACCACACCTTGGTGGGACTTAGGCTACTGGGTGTATCAGAGGATTCACCTGTTCCCTCTGTCTGAACTCCCCCATTTCCCCATGACTGAAATAATGATTGTTTCCTGTGTGGTAGTTCTGTACAGGTTAGGAGGGGAGACAGTACGGGAGCCATAGAAAGGTCTGAGATGTGTGAAAGCATTTCAAGAGAATGGTTAAGGACACATTTCCTGATGATGGACACAGAAGTCAGCAGCAGCCAGAAATGAGAAAGAGGGGGAAGCAAACACACACCCAAGGCAGTGGGCAGAAGGGGTAGCGAGAATTGTCAGGACCATCCAACATGGACAAGGATCATTGGGGGCTTAGGCCATGTTTCTGTGCATCTGTTAGTATCTGTGCATCTATTAGCCCCCTTTCACCATTCCCCCCTTTTGATATGTATTTCCTGTGCTCTTCAAGATATCTTTCAGAGAAATTACAATTACTGTCATTTCAGGTATCTGCCTCTATTTCAAGATGTCTCCATGCACCTTAGCTCCTCTATCAAAGGGCTTCACAACAGCCTTAAGGACAAAGAAAGAGATCTAAATGGGGAATCAAAAGCCACCATAACTAATAAAGCTGACTTAATTAGACAGTATACAAATATTTTATGATCCATGAGGTTTCCTGCAATAATTCGGTCAGTGAAACAAAGTACATGTTAGATTTTTTTCTTTCCATGAGAAACCACCTCTTCCATAATGTTTAAACAGCATTATGATCCAACCAGTAATAAATACAAGGCTTTCAAATACAGCTGCACAGGAATCCATAAACTACAGAATGGTTTGTGATGTATTTACTTCAGCTTGCTTCAAAGCAGGACTAGTCTTTCTTAAAAAGGAAAAAAACCCACAACAAAGAACTGACCTTGGTTTTGCTGAATAAAATCATTGACAACATTTCATGGGGAAAAGATAGAGTGTTAAAACACAAAATCTTTTTATATTAAGACATGTCAAGCTACATCAGGAATAGTTTTGGACTATGCAACTGTATTTTGTCTCAGGCATTTGCTAAACTTAACAAGCTGAAATAGACAACAGTAGAGTTGTTAAGATTTATTTCTTATTTTCTTCAAAATGTCTGTGTTTGTTTCTGAGCAAGAGGATGATTTTCCCATCCTGAGAAGCAGTGAGAGAGACAGTATTTCTCAGTGTAAGCCGGGAGATGGAAATTAATGAAAGATACTTGTAAATCATTCATCAGCCTTGGCAGTACCAGGCATTTTGCATTTCAATACCTCCATGGTTCTAAGAACAGCAGAAGGTGAGTTTATAGAAACCAGCCTCTTTCCTCATCACATGTAGCACGGATTTACCGGGAGAAGGATTTTCACCCTTCCATCTCGTGATTAGGGAAGAGCCGGCCATTGTAGCAGTTCTCCTCTGAAATGTTCCTGGCATGCTGACAGACTTTTTTCCCAGCACTATTGCATCCTAATGAGCAAGGCTCCAGCCTGCTGTAAGAGCTGCTCCTCTCGCTTACCACAAGGTTTTGTGCACATGTATGTGACTCTTCTGAGAATAAATTGTGAACACTGTGCTTTCCATGTACAAGTATTCCTTTTTTGAGGCACTACATCTCCTCATTGAAGACATTCAGCTTCTTCCTAAGGCAGCAGGATACTGGTTGTCACATTATGTTTCAATCTTAGATGACAGCATATTTTTCAAGTGTCCCTGTATTTACCTCAAAGTTTCCTCTCTCTTGACAAAAAGTTGCTCCCAAGCAAGCAAGAAATTGTGAACTAATTCCTTTCTAAAGGGCTTTGTTTTCTCTGATTGCCTTTTCTTTTCCTTCTTTCATAATAACTTAGGCTGCTTGTCCATATCAACATTTAGAAAGTGTAAATTCAATTAAAAAAAAAAAAAAAGCACATCTGTTTTGGTAGAACTACAACAAAAACGTGAAAAAGCAGAAATACTTCTCATTCAGCTGCAAGAGCTGTGGCAGAAGTCTGAGGGCTCACTTATCTGAGTTACAGCATATTCCCTGAACCTGATTGTGCCCTAATGATAGCACTGTCCTTTAGCAAAGCCCTGGGGCCACGCAAAGTGTTCAGTGCCCTGGACAGCAGCTCATGTTTTGCTCACTGCCTAAGGCCTAAATAGGCCTTTCATATACAGGCCAGATGTTCACTCTTTCTTAGGCCAGCTCAAGGCTAGAACAAACCTTTTCAACCAGGGTTTATCAGAGTTTCTAAATTACATGCTGGGAAGAAATTTAATTGGTTTAATTAAGAAAGTTTATTTCATGGTAATTCAGTTTTGTTATGCTGCAAGACTTAATGTGTCCTCTGATAGGAGTGATTTGTTATAAATATTCATAGCAATCCTCTTCGCATCCAAGCCAAAAAAAATGTATATATTCAAACAGAAAGTTGCAAATTAAAAAAAAAAAGAATATTTTCTATACTCTGGAACATGACTGACCAAACCTCCTCCCAGTAGCATCCATGCCTATTTAAGTCAGGGTAATTGTCATCACTCTGTATAAATGACACAGCACTCACTGATTCTTTCTGTTCTCAACAGAAATGTCAAAGGCAACAAGGTCACATCCTGACTGCTTTTTTCCCCATGAAGTTTTAATTAATATTTTTCGTGACCAATTGCTGTGTGTTACTGAGGTTCAGGGGTTTGTTTTGGATTTGGTGGGGTTTTTTCCCAAAAACCATCATAAAACCAAAACATTTTATATAATATTATTCAATACAAATATCATGAAGCTATTATTTATGGTGTTTTGAAGTGAGCCCTGCCTGACTGAGATGCCTGACAATGCAGCCAGGGTAGAGAGGCAGTGCAAACTAGAGGCCCTGCTACCTGTGAAGGTCATGACTTAATCCTTCACACTGAACAGACACCATGACTTAGCTAAAATTCCGAGTTCACAGACATCAGTCACTACCATAATGGGCCTGCAGGTCAGGCAAGACAACAGGAGGAAAACTAATGTTGATGCAGTTGGGTTCTTCTGAGGCTCAGGCATCCTTCACGCTGTTCTCTCTTTGCCCCTCACCACCAATCATTACCACGGTGAGGAGGCTGCAAGGAACATTCCTTGGATGCAGAGAAGATCCACACAGATCAATAATGGGCTCATTCTTTCAGCAGCAAATTTAGTGAAGGCAAATGGTGCCTGGGGACAGTGCTGGTGTCCCCTGCCCCGACACCACAACCCCTGCTGGTCCCAGCACTGAGTCCCCAAAGCCACCAAACTGCAATCAGGCATTAGTTTGTCCCTGTAAATCAAAACTAGAGAGAAGTCTGCAAGAATATCACTGGAGAAATCCCTGAGCTGCTGTTATCACCTTTGTAAGATTTTCTGTTACACCAATCCATCAATGCCACACGCAGGATCCTGGCTCTGGTTTAGCTGCTGTTCAAACACAGGTAGAAGCAGCATTTCCCAAATGAGCAGCTAATCTAAAAGAACACAAGAAAAGGTAGGAGAAAGAGACATGCCAGAGTGTTATACACTGAAGAGACAGAGGAAATATTTTTTGATTAGAGCAACCCAAGGTACTCAGTTCTTAATATGCTGACCTCCATTTACTAGGTTTTTCTATTTAAAAAACCCCAACCAAACAACTAAGTAGTAATCAAGGCTTTCCGAAAACTTTATTTGTCAGTCACAGCATGACTCTGAAAGTCATTTATTTTGTGGGTCTCAGTTTGGCCCTGAGATAAAAGACATTTTTACACATATTATGCATATTTGCATGATCTCCTCAAGGCTTCTAAAAACTGCAGTTCTCAGACATGAAAAAACACACAGGTACCTTTTCAAATATTTCTTTTTAAATACTTTTACACTTTTGGCAAGTTAAGCAATGAAAAAATACTTGGATTATTTACTAGAATCCACAGTGGAACCTGAAGTCAGGAGTTACACTGAACAGACAAAAAGAGAATATTTTTTGTGCTCCAAGTCTGTCTTGCCTTGTACAATTTGCAACAAGACAAAACAAAACCTCTTGATTCTCTATTTGAGGTGGGGATTGATGTAGTATCAGACAGCACAAAAAGACCCTTGAACACATTTTAATAGATTTTAATCTGATTTCTCATGTAAAAAAAAAAAGTAATAAAAATAAAAGAATTATCTGTAAGAATTTCAGCACAGTATCTATAAAAGGGTTATTTTTAACATCCATCATTTAAAACCCCTTTATAGGAAAGGTCCTGAGCTGCCCTCACTCATATGTACAGCCAAGAGAGACTCAGAATGAAGAGCAAGAACAATTGTATTTTAAAGGATGTGCAAGTCCCTTTCTTCTCTGTTAATACTACACTGCGCAGAACACTTTATCACCCAGTCCCTATAAAAGCTGCAGTGCTTTCAGGTATTCATGCCAAAAAATAAAATAAAATAAAACCAACCTGCAAATAACCTCCTACTCTTCAGCAAACAGATCAACTTTTTCTCAGCTGGTTAAATTAGGGAAGTGATGAGCCTTCCCTAGGTTACTAAAACACATAAATCAGATATCTTGACAACACCTCTCTGCCAAATCATAACATGAAAAACAAATCCATTTACAAAAAATCCGATTGATACAAATGGTATTTTCTTTTCAGTTCCCATGGCTATATGAGTATTTGAGGCAACAGGAAGGTAGAATTAATCTTCTTTAATACTGCAAGGAACACATTTCAAAATAAACAGCATTATCAATCTATTCCTTTTTTATCAAACCAAAAGGATAAAGAAACAGCATTGCTGAGTCTTATAGTGAGAGACTGGCAGAGCCAGGCATACATAGCTGACACTACCACTGGGAAAGAAACAATCTGCCTTTTTAGCTGCCCTACCTGCACTTGGAGGTTAGATAAGTGCAGGTTAGAAAAGTGAAGGTTAGAAAAGTGTAGTTTCCTTCCACAGTCTGAATGTGCCAGCCTGTCACAGCACTACAGACAATAGATGGCTGGTGACTGCTTGCTCTCTGTCTGATTTTCTGCAGCTCCTGGTGACAGCTCTTTCTCTCAAGTTTACCAGATCAGCATTGCCATAATGGCTTATGACAATGCAGCAATGCAGGGCTACCTGCACAGATGCACATTTATTCTTTCTGTTGACAGAAACTCAATTCATTTTTTAGAATCCACAAGATAGCTCCCTACAAAATGTGCTGTGGAGAACTCTCAATTACAGTGAATTGAGTAGTTTTGAGAACAAACCATTGGGAGAAGACATTATGTGACAAAAGCACCTCAAATTCAAATGTGCTCTTTCCAGAGAAAAAAAAAAAATTCTTAAAATAAAAATCATGACCCAGAGAACACCAGTTACACACATGCACCAAAAAAATACGTTGCTCTTCTGAATTTCCAGAATCAATTTCTGTATTTGAATGTAATTGTTGAATCCTTTGTTGACCTTTGTAAAACTCCTAAGAAAAGGAAGTGTGTGGAGCAACCTGGTTGCTAGCAATGCCATATTCTTGGATGAGATAAGCAATCCACTGAAAGGGTTGTAATAAATGAAGGGTGGGGAGGGGAGAAGGAAGAAAATTGGAATACAAAGCAATGAGACCATTATATGAATTTAAAAGAATGGCATAATGGACAGAGGCAGAGATACCAGGTGTGACAAGAAAAATAAAAGGTTTAAACTTCAGTATCACATGCAGAGAGGAAAAGCCCATCAGGAGCAAAGTATTCCAGATGATGGAGGAGATCATTTCTGCTATGAATTTTTTAATACATCAGAGAGAAATGAGCTACGTGCCAAAACAGCCACAAAGAAAAACTCGCAGAAGTCTGACCAAAGACACCAGTACCTGTTACCAAGATGAACAGTTGGGCTGCAAAAATCTTGGCTTTTATTTTAGACAGACTTATCTGTTCTTCAATAATACCCACTCGGACATCTACAGCAAAATTTACTTAATTCACCTCTCTGACCACAGGTAAAGTCTCTATATTAAAAACTTGTTAATATTTTCTGTTCCTCTCAAATGCATACCTTTCTTATGAATCACTGCAAGTGGGCTATGCTTTAGCTTTAATTCACCTGCAAATTTATCTGGGAACAAAGAGATTATTTAAAATAAGTAATTTAAACATTTCTCTACACTTTTACAATTGCTTTCAATGGTATTTGGTATAATACATAGTTTTGGCTATACATTGTGCCGTTCTGAGTACAGATACACCATTCAACCACAAATTATCTCTGCTTCTCATTGCTAATATTCATTCACTGCATGAATTCCATGCAGGAACTACACCTTAAAGCAACCTCAGCCCTCTGTGAAATTAGAAACTGAAGACTGTTTCATTAGCCACCTTTTATTTGATGTCGACATTGCACAGGCTTTAGACTGAAGTTCATAACCTGTTCATAAGCAGTATTTTTTCAGTTCACTTGCTACCATGGAAAAGAACCAAACCAATTAAGAATGCTAAAATTGCCATTTCGTTTTCACTAAGGAAAGAGAGAGATTCTGCTAAACTGACAAAAAAGAAAAAATATCTCACTATGGGAATTATCCAATTTGACTAGATAGGTCATTTCATTAACTAAAAAGTAACAACATCTCTAATCAGTCTTTCTCACCTATAAATTACCATTTTTATCTCTTCAAATCTTTAATTCACTGTTGCTTTTCTTCCCTTTTGCTAACAACTACTGCCTTTGAAACACTACCATCAACCACATCAAAGGCATTTCAAATAGAAGGGGGTTCACTTTGGATTGTACAGTACACGGATTATTTTCCCCATTTTTTCCCCACTGGTATATTTTAATACAAATTTGCTTAAACTAGCATGAAAATGTGTCATTTATAACATACCCTAATTGTCATGGGAAGTAGGTAAAGCAAAACCTGTCCAGTGAACTCCCCTCCAAGCACAAAGAGCAACAAGAAGAGAATCTTTCATGAGCAAGGTGAATTCAGTCTCAAAGGAGCTTTCTACATTAAATGGTGCAAAGAGGTGGAGGGGGAAATCCACAACCACAAGGAAAGCACAATGTCCACATTGGATGGATGCATATTTTGGTGAACTAGTATGCATCCATACCTAAATACATATAAACACACGTAAATATGTAGATAAAAGACCAAAAGGCAAGTTAAAGCTGTTTTCAGAAATTCCAAACTTCTGGGGCTGATAACTCAGGCACACATTCATCCTAGCACTGGACCCCAGTATCAAATACCAGACACAGGCCACTGCTGTCATCTCTCCAGATGTGTTCCTACCTTGCTAATTGTCTAAAAGGAAATTCAGACTGGTTAAGGCAAAGCTGAGAGCAGGGACTTTTCAGCTGAGGGCCCTGACAATGAAATTCCATGTGTTCAGCAAAGCCCCTTCTTTGACCATCTTCAAAGTTCAGACTGAGACTTTTCCACTCCAGTGTTCCATATCTGACTATTTTTCCTGCCTTCTTTTTCTACCTCTTTTTGGCTATCTGTCCCTCACTAAGAAAGGCTGCTCTCACTGAAGCGTTGAATCTTCCTCTTTTCTGAGGTTTTATTTTAGATCTGTGCACTGTCCTAGATACAGTCAGCACTCTAGACAATGGCAGAATAGATAAGGAACTTCAAACTTTCACCAAGAAAGTATTTCACAGAAGCTTCCAGCAGAACAGAGATGTGGCAAGTTACCCCAGTTATCCTTAAGGAACATTTGGAAAATAATACAGAAACAAGTCAGAGTCACACAATTACAACATTGGTGAGTCCAGTCTCACACCATCACCAGAAACATTAAACATCCCTCTCAAATTACTCTCAGGGGTTCATTTCTGTTTATGCTCACTGTAGAAATCAGTAAGTGCACTGGTGCTCTGCCCTCTGACTGAGCAACTTCCTCTGGTAAAACCTCCCCAGTGTCCTCAGCATCCTCTCCAGTGTACAGGCATCACCTTCCAGCAAGGAAGAAAGAGGCAAATTTCTCTACAAAGGTGAGAAAAGCCTTCTTTTTCACCCAGAAACTACTTTGGCAAAAGACACTACAATTTACATCATCATTGCAACACATTGGTTCCTGCATATGAGTAAATATATTTTTCAATTTTTCAAAGGCCTGTGTCACTTTGCAGTGCCTTAAAAAAAGCCTGTGTACCAATGATCTACATTCAAATCAAATGAAATTTGGGCATGCAAATTTCCCTGGATTAATGAACTTTTACACATTATTCTTCTTTCATGCAATGAAATCACTACCTGTACCAGAACTCATGAAGTAAATACCCATAAATAGCAACACAAACAAGTACTCATAAATGGCAGCCTCACTGTGTAGGTCCTAGCACGCTGTTAAAGTGACCTGAATATTCCAGTTCAATTCCCAGGTCCTATTCTCCTGCTTCTTCCAGAAGTGTCAGAATGCTGATGAGTTTAATCACTAATACAATAGATCATACACAGGGCACAGTCCATCATGTGGGAATGGGTTTTAAAAAAAAATTATTTCACCTATCAGGGGTCATTTCCTAAGGCTAGAAAGCTGCTCAAGCACTCTCTGGCAGATCAAAAGTCTATTTACCCTACAGCAAGGAATCATTTTTCTCTGTTCTCTAATCTATTGAATATTATATGATATAACTGATACTACACAACAGTTTTTGTAGCTCGTAGCTCTTACCATTGCCCGGGTTTCCTTGTAGATACAAGGAAACCCTGGAAATCTGTATTTTTCCTGCTTTAGTCTCACTATTATTTAAATGGAAGATTGTATGTAAATGATATTAAATCAAATGTTTCTGTACTGTTGTCTCCTACATAGACATACCTTAACATCCTTTCAAAGCAGCACTAATGTGCTGTCTTCAAGCTACCACACCTTGTTAGCAATGCACCTTTTAATCTGTCACATTTTCCATTTGCTTCATTCTGCTAACAGAAGGGTTTTTTTTCTAGCTTGAAGTACTTTCTACCAATATCCAAACAATAATTAAAATAAAAGCCTAACAATTAGTAATACCAACTGGTATTTCTTTCAGATTTTTTTCCATGTAATTCAAACATGTCAAGACACTGAGTAACCATTATTAACTGCAGTTTGTTACAGTAAGAAAAAAATGACTGCTAGAGAATTAAAGTGCTCTGCCACATGCCAAACAGGCTGCCAAAGGCAAAATGAGGAATAAAACACTGAATTCCAGTCTCCAAGATCAGTGATTAATCCATGGTGAGATTGGGAATGGTCATTTGCCAACGCAAACTCTTTAAAAATCTACATGTATCAATTTTTTGAGGAAGCATTAGGAGACTGGGGCTCTTTTCTGGCCCTTGGGGCTATTTTAATGTGATCATCAATAAACAACCACTATCTGCCATGGTTTCTCTGTCTGCATAATATGGATCTCTACATCCACAGGAAGCTGGGAAACTGCAGTTTTCTCTTGGATTTTTGTATAGACCATCATGTCAATATTAAGTTTCTTTGGGCTACAGTGTGAAACTGTTTAATTCACATGGGTTCCAGCAGGATGTGAGAAACTCAGCTGAATTATCTTTCAAATATCATTCAATATTACAAACAGCAGCATCAGGATGCTGGAAATTATTACATTTAAACAATGTCAATGAAAAATAAGGAGCCAGAGTTTGTCTTCTTGCTTGGATGCAGAACATGAATCAGTGCAGTGATACCTGACATTACAGGTCAAATTGAAAACAAATTTGCTGATGGAGTCATAATTTGCAGAAGATTTAGAACAAATTTTAAAACTTCAATTGTGCAAATATTTTAAATCACTCAGAGGAAGAAGGAAATTTTTAGGCCATTATTAAATATCAGCTAACATCCTTGAATCAGGTAGAAATGTATTTTTCCTGCTTCTGTACTTCAACAGAACTTTCCAAAGGTACCTGCTCCTCTGAATAAAGGAATTTTATTTCATGGTGACGGCAGCTATCAGGCAAATCATTGCATCATTCCCACCCTTGCCTCCCAATGCAGCAGTGAAAGAGAGATTAAATCAAAGAGGATGCTACCAGGTAAAACCTCTCCACATGGGGAATAGGCAAAACAACCTTTTCTGCTGTTACCAGCTTGCTCTAAAGAACCTGTAACACACCCAGTAATTCACTTAAGTGTCTTATTCTTCCCTTGCCTTTAAGTGGAACAGTTTGTTCCAAGTGTGAAAGGACTTGGCCATTCCCCTTGTTCTGTTCCCAGTTCTGTCACTGCCTGGTGACTCTGTCCTTAGTATTCAGCCATTTTTGCCCTCATTCACAGATTCCTGTTAGCAATATACAGCAAGTCCATACATATCACAACAAATTTTCAGACACAATATAAATTATCATTCCTGTCTTGGTACTTTCCATACAAATTTTTATGAAAAGAAATACAGGTATTACTTAGAAAACAGATTTTAGTGTTCTTTCCATCAACTAACCAGATAAAAATAAGGTATGGGTAAGCCTAAGTTTGAGGATTTTAATCCTGCTCTGGAAGCAATTAAATAACAAATTTTCAGACTACAATGGGGTCTTTCATAGACTTGTGTAAAATTGTTGTTGGGTTTTGGTGGGTTTTTTTAAATAACGTCTTCTCTGTGATATTAGAAAGCTCAATGTCTCACTGTAATTTGGCTTCTGTTTGCTTCCTTTCTTTTAGAATATTTCATATGGACTATTCAGATATAACTTCTTTAATTTCCTGCTGTTGTCAAATTCTGCTTGGTACATTCATAAAAAGCAGTGTCACTTTTGGGGAAAATTAAAAAACTGCACACACACAAAGTGCACAGACTTCTCCCACTGTGGTTTTGTCTTGCCAAGATCTTGATATCTTTGCTTAGAACTCTGGACTGCCCCCATGTCATCAGTCCTAGCACTAGAAGTAGTTTTCTATAAACAGGTTTGGAGTGTCTTTGTTTCATAGACACCTATTCCCTTGGTATAACAGTACCACAGTCAAGAAGAAATTTTTATGTCAAGTATTTCAGTTCTGCATTGCTATATTTTTTTGACTCGTCATACTGTTTATGAAAATTTAGTTTGCTCTGTGATTTAGCACCCAGACCAATGACTTTTATACTTCTCATTTGTTGAAGAGCACTATGATTCTGCGCTATACAGCAGCTTTCCTCTGTCAAGCTCTCTTGAACTTTCTGAATTTTCTTAACCACCATGGAAAGAATGAAAACTGAGCTCAGACATCCCTCCTAAGGAAAAATCCATCATAGGTTGCTTTTCAGTAGAACTAGACACAGATTGTCCACCAGTCAAGGCACAGAAGTGTATTATTCAGGGTGTACTTGTATCCATTTCCAAAAAGCAGCTTGCATGTATGTCCAAGTGCAATAAATTTCTTGTGCTCCAATGTATTTATGGAAGTGGGTAATCAGCACTTGGTTTTGAACGAGCCCTTTTTAATTTGATGCCTTCCCCAGTTTCGTTCCAGCCTGTGCCAAAGAGGGAGCTACCATAAACAGCCTCATTTTGTCAGGCTGCAGCTGCCAGCGACTCAGGGGTTTAAAAACTTGCTGATGGGGAGGCAGAGGAGGGGTAGTACACACAGAACATGGGGGATTTACTCTGTATTTCAAAGTGCCACGGGGTAAACATTAAAATTACAGAAATATTTTTTTAATATTGGGAGAAATGCCTATACTAGCTACAGTTGCTCTTTCTCCCATCACTCTCTCCCATTACTCTCAATACCCTAAAAATCATAAAATAAGGCTTTGCCTTTCCACATGGGCAGAGCTGAGGTCACTGGAAGCAGCTGGAGATGGACAGGACGTGCTGCCAGTTACCAGCTTGAAACCCTCTGCCTCCAGGGTTCACCTCCTCACCAACCCGGAGCTGCACTCCACAGGTGGAGAACTCCTGAGGCACAGCAAAATGCCACAAAAACCAGGGAGAATGCAGGAAACACCTCTGTTTCATTGGCTCTCCCTGTGGGCTCCAAAAAGGGATGTATAGACAGGCAGCTGCAAAAGCCTCGGGACTGCTGGGGGCAGGGAATAAAAGAGTTGCAGCTTCTTCCAGAAATCACAAACTCTGATACAGAAATGCCCAGAAACAAAGTGTTCTTTCCTCCACCCACATGCCCACGTTCTGCAGGAATCCATTTCACTAACCTGTGCTGCTGACTAGGGGTTTCATCCTTAGCTTCAGCTTTCAGATTCCCTCTGAACAATGGGAATATTGCCACAGAGTCCAGTGAGTGCTGGCTCAGGGAATGACTTTCTGAGAGAGATGGCTGGGCCTGTAAAAGGAAATGTGCATCAAATGCAGATTGCTATGAAGTAATGGGACTAGGAGCAATTGACCAAAGCGAGAAATCCATATTAAATGGAAAAATTATGCAGCATGCAGCCAAAGGAAAGGACTTAGGGACAATTCCTAAAAGCCGTAATCCTAGCTTGGGGATGCAATTAAATAAGAAAAAAAAAATGAAAATAAAAGTGTGTTAGGAGACAGGAGACAGAAATGCATTCAGAGAGCAGAATACAAATCACCTAAGGATGCTGCTGCTTTCCAGGCTAGCAGCTGGACCCTCGGGTGGACAGACCCCATTTGTCTCTGGCTCAGAGAGGAGCCTCTCGCAGCAGCAGCAGCACCCAGGCAGGACAGCACCAAGGGAGGGACACTGCAGGCACGTGCCATGTCCTCAGGTACCCCCAGCACAAGCACAGCACACACATCTCCTCATACAGCTTTGCTTTCTCATCCCAATTCTGCCAGCATCTGAAGCAATTGTGATTCCACCCAGAACAGAGAAAATAGGGCTAGGACCTCTCCGACACTTTCTATACCTGACCAAGATAAAAATAAAAGAAACAACTCTGTTGAGCTAAGTGGCTTTTCCATTCTAACAATCTTCGTGCCCTTGAAATTTAGTTTGAAATGGAGCGACCTCCTATTTCCACATCAAAAATCAATACAATCAACACGTTAAAACATTCTCAGTTACAATGAAACTGCATCTGAGGAAACAGTGCATGATACTTTAAGAAACATCTGAAAGCTTAAAGACCATAAGAAAATAGAAAATCTCTTTGTTTGCCCAAGGCAATGACATGGAACTACAGATGAGCCCCACAGAGAAACTTGAGGAGATGGGGTGTCCATTCCCAGCAATGCCTGCTTTGTGACCTTGGGCAAGTCACTTTGCTGTCCCCTGCCAGAACGAAGCAAAACTGCTTCTTTACCTAAGGTGGCTCAAGATCTCTATGAAGAAATTGTATTTCTCTTAATAATTCTCTAAACATCAGATGTATGTGCTCAATATAGCAATGCACAGCCATTTAACACAAGGCTGTAGCAGAAGAAAAGATCTCATACTCTGTGTCTGACTTGCACTAACTCATCCAAATGGCCTTCCAGAAAATATTGTGGACCTGCAGTAAAAGTCTAATTTTTATTCACAAGAAACAAAAAGGAAGCAGCTTAGCATGCGTGCAATCAGATGAATCAGAATGTACCTTTCCACAATCAAATTAAGAATGAAATTAAATTCACTAATCTCATGCTAAAATATTGACAACAGCCTGATTTAAATGTCTTTCCTAATGACCAGACTCCCAAAGCATCCAGCTTTCTTAGAGGTCCAGGCTAACACACTGCATCTCCTAACTGAGCATCCTGACCACAGGATGTAGGGGCACATTGGTTCCCTCCCTTTGCTTTGAGATAAGAAGCAAAACAAAATCATGTTTTGGGATTGTTTCTGAGCATTTTTTCATTTCACCCCTCTGTTTATGGAATGTCTGCACAAGGATGTGAGGGTGAGACTTTTCAAAGAGCCTGACGAGGTATAGATCATAAACTCCAGGAATCCCATACACATTTCTGAGAGGGCGAGTGTGTGCATGTGTGTAAATAAAATGGCCTAGTTTAAAATGTCTTTAATAACCAGAATTTGCCGGGTTGAAGCACACGGCTGTGAGCTCCCCCTGCTGACTCTCGAGCTCAAGCAAATGAATCGTCTTCAGATGCTTCTGCAAACACTTTTGATATTGGCTCAAGGTCAAAGGAGTGGACTGCTGTAAGGACATGAATTTTAGCCTCACTAGCATCACAGAACAAAAACTGGCAATAAGGACATGATGTGGTTTATTTTGATACCACTGGGGCACTTTTACAGTGGCTACCAATTCAGATATCAGTGATACTGCTCAATTTGTAGACTAATAGATTAAAACCATTTGATGCAATCTTTATGCCTCTAAAAAACGTGCACCAAGTAACAGATTAAAAATCAAATTGGTAGGAGAACATGTGCTATCTTTCACCCTAGACATGAGCTCTTGAAACAATATATACCCAGCTCCAGTCAGACACCAGCAACCTCTTTGATCAGTTGTAATATCTGTATTCCTGTACCACCTAAGCTAAAAAAAAAAAATTTAAAAACCCACATTATTTACATCCCTCACATTTTAAAGGCTATAGCAGGCTTTCACAAATGTGAAAGCCATGTCATGGAGTGGCCCAGTAATACAAGATTACACATTTAAAATAGACCAAACTTAATATTTTTTTATTACTACCAAAACCATGATTTTCAGCTTTTCTTCATATCACTCTTGCCAAGAACTTGGGGGACACTGTCCATTCTCATCTGCTGGCTGTATTTTATACAGTTTCTGATTTTTTTGGCAAATGTTTTTATATCACACAGAAGTTTGGATGTGAACAAGTCAGTTCATTTATTGCTGCATTTCCAGGTCCATTTCAAAAGGAATTGCTGACATCTACTGGTTCAAATTATAAAATACTCAAATTACAGTTTTTCCTTTTAAATAAAATCTAATGGCTCTGACTTCTTTCTCGGTTGATGGCAGAAAAGGCAATTCTGTTGAAATAAGCAGAAATAAACCCATTCTCTCCCATTTAGCAGTTCATCTCCTCTCTATGCTTTCTGGCAGACATGAGTGTCTGGAATTATATCTGCTAGGCACCAACAATTTTTTGAGCTTGAAAACCACAGGGAGCATTTGGCTGTCGTATGAGTCTGCTCCACCCAGTACAAGACAAAACCCTCACATTTTGTGCTGAAAATCCACAAGCAATTCTGCAAATCTGATGCAACACAGGATCAGTATCCTCATCTTCCCCCTTCTCAACAGAGACCCAGCTCCCACCCAGGGCTGTATTTCTGGACATGGGGGCCACTCAGATGCTCCAGTGCCACACTGGGCGCTCCTGGGCAATGCCTGCAGTGCCAAAGATTTGGAAAGGGGTGGAGAGGAGGAGAGGAGGAGGGGCTGAAGTGCTCTGAGTGATTTGGTTTTTCACACTGGGGGGCTCTAAACAGACCTGTTCCCCCCACCCCTTCCTTGGGATCATGCACTCAGCACCCACCCTCAAATTCAACACCAAGCCAGGTCAGCTGCTGCTGGTGGCTGTGTCTTAGCACACACAAAACCCCTCTTATCCCACCTCTGTATTTATTCATGGCTTCTCCTGACTCTTTCTGGAGCAGGGAACAGGAGGCACAGCGTGCCCTGAGCACCCTTCTGGAGTGGCACACAAGAGAGACCTTTCCATGCTGGGCTCCAGAGATCCAGTTCGGGGGCTCTGGGGCTTTGGCTGGAGCAGGAACAGCTTGGTAGTGGTAGGATGGCATTACAAACAGCTCTGCAGATGCCAGCTTGGGAAACTGGAGACACTCATAAGGCCAGAAAGGAACTCTGCCTACTTTGAAAATGTTTCTTAGGTGGAAAACTGTGGCAATTAGAGAGGCAGACAGGTACCTGAGGGCATTTGGAGACACAGGTCAAGAGCAGCCCATTTAGCAAGCAGTAAAACTAGGACAACTTCCTATGCCAAATCCTAAGGTTTTATCTCAAAACAAGCTTTCTCTTTTTATACTCCTAAGGGCAGCAAACCCAATTTTTACTTCTTCTGCAGACATTCAGAATTGTACTGCTGTCAACTGCATCACCACTGGCAAATCAGTACCTTTCCTCTCATTGCCAGTGCCTGGCCAAAGCATCAGACAAGCACAAGGGCAATTAAAACATCACCCTGCTCCAGGAAACACATTGAAAGCCCACAGGCTTCAGTGATAACATTTAAGTAAGCTAACATCAAAATGTTCTAGCACACCTGGCTAACAATGAATATCAGGTAGCAAAGCTGGACTTCTCTTTCCATGGGCTCTTTTTCCTCATCACAAATTAAAACACAGACCTGCTCTGCATAATGCAGCTATTGTTTCACATTTACAAAACCCTTAATTTCAAAAATGCATTTTGAGACACAGAAAAATAGTTTTCACTGCTGTAGTTTTCAACACTTTGAAGAAACTCTTGAGACAGTGCATTAATGTAGGAAAACAGGAAAGCACCTGACAGCAGCAGGAATGCAGCAGGGCGTGGGATGACTGGAAAACACAAACAGAGTAACCAAAATCCCACACAGAGCAAGATGTGAAAATAGATGCTGGAGAGGAGGAAGAAAGCTCAGGCATGTCAGATGCTGATCACAGAGATGCAGGGCAGTGGCTTCCCAAGTCAGCTCTCAGTACCCTACCAACAGCAGGAATGTGAGAGGCTGTGGCCATCAGGCTTAACTCACTTTTGCAGAAGAAAGCCTTCAAGAGAGGACCCGTAGGATAGAAGCAGTCACTATGCAAAGTTACTACAAATGAGAGAAATCCATCCATCCATCCAGCCATCCATCCATCCATCCATCCATCCATCCATTTTTTCTTACATCCACAGGCAGATAAAATGAAGAAAAGGTAGGGTCAGCACTGGCTCTCTAGAGAACTAGGCTCTATTCAAGATGGGAATGTTAAAGTGTCTGAACATTTTCTTGCAGAATTGAATTACGAAGTTGGCCAGGTAAAGAGGACTGAAAATTGATGGAAAATGAGAGTGTGATTTTGGGTCAAGGAGAACTGAAGTTAAAAACAGTAAGAGATAGGCAGATAGACAATGAATGCACTTTAATGACCACACAGAGACCCATTTCAAACAGTGCTTTATAACCTTCCTGCTACTCATCAGGTCTCAGCCAGCCCGTAGAGGATGTGCTTGACATGCTGCAGTGAATAGAAAAGTTCAAACATTAATTCATCCACACCGAGGTGTGCCCTGCCCTAAGGGCATGCAGCTTAAATTGGATGGATCTAGAACATGAGAGGAGATACAGAAAAACAAGAGAGCAAACAGATATTGAGTGGTATTATCAAAGCAAGCCATACATACACCTTTTGAATGTTTGGGGATTTTTTAATTTTTGTGGTAAAGCAAAATAAAGAATGGGATAATATTGAGCAAATAGAAGGACAAAGACATGCCTGAGATGCCTGACCACATTATAAATCAAGGTGCTTTTGATCAAAAGAGCAAGTTAGCGACAGAGGAGGGAAAGGTATGGGAGCAGTCATTTTTGATGGCAAAACTACATTTTATTTCATGATAGTGTTTCAATAGCATTGTGGCTTTTTGTTTTCAATAGCATTGTGGCAGTGCAGAGACACACAGCCATGCTAATTGAGGTGTTCAGTCACTCATGACTAGTCTGAGTAGGCAAAAAAAAGCCCAAGATGAAGTAGACACAGACTTTTCCAAAGTCAAGATCAATTTAGAATTTATGAGTAAAAACAATACACAGATAAAATATCAGCTGTAAAAAGTAAAATCCAGACTTGCATTGTCCAAGAGTTTGATTCAAGCACATCCAAATTTCAGGGTATTTGCTGCGTGCTTCTGTGATGCCAGTAAGAGAATATGGCTTAAGATCAGCCTTTAATTAGATAGATTGTCCTCTGTCCACAGGCCCATTAAGCACAGATTCTCTTGCCAAAGACAAAAGCAGAACTGCTAGAAATTTTGGAAAGGGATAAAGAGGGAGGCCTTAAGAAATAAATGATATTTTGGAAAACTGTATTTGGATTTAGTTAAAATAGAAGCATATCTCCTTAGTCTCAATCTACAAAACCTTGAGAGAGTTTGGTGCACACATGCCCAGGCTCCACAGGTAATGTCAGGTGGGTGCTGTTATTAATTGGTTGTTTCAGACTTTTATTCAGTTGGTTTTGCAGACAAATGTTCTTCTGCCATTTGGCTGCATCCATGGCAAGGATAGAAGATTGTCATCACTTCTTCATGCTAACAAGGCAGTAATAAAAAAGAACTGGCAGTCTGGAATGAAACTGTAGAAAATTTAAATGGTGGAGCCATAGCACTGGTGCCAAATATTTCCAGTAAAGGGATATAATTATTTTCAGGTACTTACACTGTGACAGGAAAGGAATAGCTGAGAGCTTTTGGTTTTGGCTCTTTACCCCTAAAGCTGCAGAGGCAAGATGTCCCAAACACACAGAGCAATGATCCAGTCGGGGAGCTTCTGCTTCTGGCATCCATAGCTGAAGTGACTTCAGAGACCAGGAGATTATAAAGCTGCTGAGCTTTTCACTTTGAATCACCTCATACTCAACACATCCTTTAAGGCCAAGCATATGGCTAGGAAAGTCTGAGCAACTCAAAGTTTTCTCTCTTAATCCTTCGGCTGACTGGTGACAAGTGTCTCAGGATTAATGGAATAGGACATTGAGGGAGAATCCACTGAATACAAATCACCTGAGAAAGGCTCCATACCGTTTCTCCCCACTTTCAAACTAAGAGCTCAGCACTAGTGTTTTGGAATTTGCCTGACACTTCCCTGATTCACTAAGATGTCCAACTTCTACACGTATTTAACAAACTAAGTGTCTGTTGGTGACATCTGTACAGGAGGCAAGTTAACTCAGTGCCAAGTAGACATTCACTATTCACCCCAAGAGGGAATATATTCTCACAGCATGAGGAAGAGCAAGTTCTTGGAATTCTGCATTCATACAGAAAAGGAAAAAAAATCAGGGAAAATTCTGAACAGCAAAAAAAAAAAAAAAAATTAAAAGAGAAAGAAAATCTCCTACAAGAAAACAACCCTTAATTAGATACTATAGGTTCTTTGGAGCATGTAGCATGCAGATGAGGAAGTACCTTTCCAGTATTAAGGACCTTTCCTACTAGTTTTCAACAAGGTTTGCATTCATTTAGCTCAGCAAGGAAGTTGCTACACTTTGGGAAGAGAGAAGCAAACAGCCAAGAGAATGCAAACCACTACAGCAGACCCAGCAAACCACACCCAGTGGCCTCAGGCTTAGAAATGGAAATTCTCTATTAGGGACAAGGCTGAGTCCATCCTATTTTTAGCTTTGTCAGGCTTTCTGAAATATTTTGCAAACCACTTGCTACACCTCTACTTGTCACCTGTGAAATGGTCACTTGCCCTTGGCACACCCCACCTCAGGGCCTGATTCACACATGCACAAACACTGTTAGAAATACCAGTACCCCATTCTTTCAGAACACTGATCTGTCTTGAAATGTTCCATTTCCCATTTCTTTCCAGGCCACCTGCAAAAGCATGCATGGATATAAAATTTACTTTAAACAGTGTGAGAATGGTTGCGTTTAGAAATTCATCTGCAGTCCTCTACTTGCTCGCCTTCCTCTTCTACAACTTCCTGGAATAAGTATAGACTATGCCTCAGGAAAACAAAGCCATTTGAAAAGAGAACAGCTGCCATGGTGCTGAGTCAATACAGGCAGACAAAATAAAATAAAATAAAGAAACTACACTGCATCTGTGGCAATGTGTTCCCTCCCTCCATCGCAATATCCCGATGCACCAGGCCTTGGCAGCAGTTTAGCAAACAGCCCAAGCGTGTGCTTCAGAGAAATGCATCCAAACCCTGAGCCCATTAAAACAACACACTGATTCCTGCAACGGGGCACCCACCCAGCTGCTATTGCAGCATCTGCTTCAGAGCTGTTTCCTCTGCCTCAGTCAGGCTCCTCTAAGCCATCTTCCTCTAAGGGATGAGCTGGGAAAAGGTGCAGTGGTTACTTACTGCTGTTAGCAGCAGCAATAAAGGTAAAATGCTCCAAAAGCTCCAGCATCTTTTGCCAGGCATTGGCAGAGAGGTGCTCTTCATCTTTTCACTCGTTTTGAGTGAATGTTTCACCTGTGCTTTCACACAGCTCCATTGCAGTTATTTCCACAAGGTGGTGGAGGGTTTTCTACGCTTGGCACTGGTGAGTGCAAACCAGCACTTAACTTTTGGTCCTCACAGAGTCCTCCATGTCCAGGGGAGACACTAGAGATGCTTGCTCAGTGTTGCGATGTTACTACATCCCTCATTTACTCTGTCAGCCGCACTAGAACATACAGTGACATAGAGGATAAGAAGTTACGGTAAATACAGCCTTCTGGAAGCATCCAGAAATACTGAATAAAACAAACAAAACGAGAAAAAATGTTCGGCATCCTGGCCAGGGAATTCAGGGTTTGAATAATCCCTTCAAACTTATACTTCAATTGAGGCTGAAGAGTGTTCTGCTTATTTAAAAGACACCTGCAAAAAAAAAAAAAGCAAAAAGAAAAAAAAAAAGAAACAAAACCCACCCACCCCTACTTTTAAGAGTGGGAAAACCATGCCATGTGTTCAAAAGCAAAGTTTAAAAATGGCAGCTTTGTGAATGTTCTGAACCATAAACTGGTTTTGTGAATATTATGAAAAGCAAAATGTACATTAGCAAATTGCAACATTCATACTCTGTGAAAGAGAATTTGTACAGCTGTAGACTGGTACATTTGATCTGCAAAACTTCAGTAGAACAGTTTTTTACAGGAACAAGCCGAATTCTTTAAAAACCTTTCTTTGCTTTGGGATAGAGCCTTTTAGAAACGCATAAGCTCATTTTTATTGTCCTCCCCTCATTCCAAAACACATTTTCATGGATGTAAAGGACTTTTCACTGGGGCATGAAGCAGAACTCCAGGCATGGCTGAACTAGCACCTAACAGCACTTCTTTTTGTACAGAATTTCTTATAACTTTGTACACAATCCTTCATTCCCCACACCTCTGAAAAGGGGGCAGGGTGCTGTTTCTGCCTTTTCCCAGGAATTTGTTTGGAAGGCTGAGTCCTTTTTAAGGTTTTCACTTTATTCCTCTGCTCAGCACCTCCTGGCAGAGGGAAGGGTGGATGGGACCCTCCTCTCTGCAATTTTGTCTCTGTCTGCGCGAGTGAGTTTTACACAAAAATCAAATTGAGTAAAAAAAAATTAGGGAAACATATTTTATGGACACAGATTAGGAATCTTGACACTACCAATCAGCACTTTATGGCACAAGATATAATTAAGATGTCAAAAATAATAAATTAGCACCAAAATAGAGCATATTTAATACTAAAGCTTTCCTGTTCATAAAGAACTTTTTCTATTGAACAAAAAGCTTCTCTAATATAAAAGAAAAAACTACATTAGACTTGAATTATCATTTATATCAGCTTCTTTGCACTTTTCTAGCAACATAAATGAATCTATACTGAGTACAAATAATCTACATTTAGTCTTATCTGTTGATATTGCAGAATTGGTAAAAAGAGGCATTGTGGTGAGGATCATACCTGGTATGTTCACAATAGTTTTATCTAGGGAAGAACTTTATTAGCAGCATGAAACTGAATATTATGTATTATAATGAGAGGAAATCACAGCAAGATGTTCAGATGTGCCTTTGTATGCATGTAGATCGAGCACCTCTGAATTTTTATCGTGGTATACTTGTCAACTGCTGCCTCCCAGGAGGCATTCAGTGGTGAACACTGTGGGATCTGCATTCCCAGCTCTAACCCTCAAAACAGAAATCTTCATACCAATGAGTAAATGCTCAGTTTTCCTGAGCCTCTCTGACTGAAAACACTAAGGTTCTTAGGTAACTGCATCTTTGAAGTACTTTTTGCAGACTTCTGTAACTAAATATGAGGATTATGGTCCCAAAGTTTTGCTTTCTTTTAGGAAATCACCAATTATTCACATGGTTATTTCTAATAATGGGATTATGTTAAAATATTTTCTGAAATTTTTGTCACTGGCCAGCTGTAACTGAAGTGTTTCCTTGGCTCTTACTCCTTTATCTAGTAGAGAAATTTTTTCCTTGCATGCTAGATATCTCTACAGCAGGCTTGTTATAAGTTAGCAACATTATTCTGTTCTACTTACACTGGAAGCATGCAAGCACAAGGAACTTTACTCATACAAGTAAGGCCAAAAAGTCAAACAAGAGTATTCATCAAATACTGTGCATCTAATTCTTGTAGGACTGAAAAGCTGATCTAAAGTACTGACTAAAAATAGCCAGCATTTCTTTTGGTTTGAAGTACAATAAAGCAAGCAAATAATGGATGACAAATCATTCAGCTATTTTATAAATGGGCTTTCAAGAATAAAAAATCAGATTTTTGTTGTATATTCATTATTGACATTTTTAGAATTCTATGAGAATTCTGGCTAGGAACATATTTCCAAAAACTGAAGGAATAAGAAGCTTCACTGATAGCACCTGGAACTTTAATTAAACTTGACCTTGAAAGCTGTAAGGAAAACACTCTGCCAAGAAATCATTTCATCATCACAGGAGTAGATTTGATGCTTTACATTCCTACTCAGATGACCAAATCAGTGTTCTTTATGCACCCTTCCCAGAAATTGAAAACTAATTCACATAAGCCAAAAAGCCTGGTACCCCTTTATTTTAAAAGCAGGTTGGAAGAATTTTAGTCATTTTCTTTGCATTGGTTAAATGCTGTCTTGTAGCTATCACAACTTGAAAGAAAAGAGTGTGACCTGAAAAGGTTGGCTAGAAGTAAAAGTACATTATTTAGCTACACTGTCACTGCCTAAACCATTCTAACAAAAATCTGAAACGTTTAGACTCATCAGGGCAGACAGAATGGAGCTCTTCCTACCAGCTCTGGGCTTATTCAAAGGTTAGGCTCAATTTAGTGTCAGTTCAAACTCATTTAATACCCCATCCATGGATTGAGTTTTCTGTCTGTGCTGCTGGGCAGCTAAAGGAGGAGGAAGATGAGATCAGAGCGTTTCAGCTATCTTGATTCACTTTTGAATTAATGTCTGTAATGTCATGTATACAAACTGGATCTACTCCTGCAATTTAATTTTTACTTTCTTTTTTTTTTTTTTTTTTTTTGCAGTGAGGTGCCAGGGTAGGTTTCTGTTTTCAGCTAGGAACCTGTCTCACAGTGAAGCTAAACTTGATCACAGAACTCTTGGGTCACTCCAAAACCTCAATTAGGTGTTGTACATCCCCACAGACTAAGAAAAACATTCTTCAGCCTTTTGTTTTTTTCTTTCTTTCCTTGTTTTGCACTCTCAAGAGCACAAATTCTTTCTAGCACATGCCTAGGCAAGGCAGAGGCAAAGGTTTAAGTCATTTTTTCGCCTTAAAACTGAAGCAGCGGAGCAAGAGGCATCATTAGCCTAAGTGGAAGAGTCAACAACTTAAAGTAGTTTAAAAACCTTATAAGTTCACCAAAAAATATTTCACAGGGAAATGAAAAAGGCACATAAAATACAGAAAGCCATAACAATGTCTGCCAAAATCTAGATGCAAATATATTTGGGATTGGTTCCGCTTTGTGTTTGTTTTCGTTCCGCTGTAACGCGGAGCTCCGCCTGGAGCTGACTCGCGGCGCTCCTGAAAGGAAACAAAGTTTAACATCTCAACTGGGGAGCGCAATCCTCCCAGAAACTGCATCTCCACGGCTTTCACTGGCTGACCAAGGAGAATTATCTGATTCAGAAAATGCTTGACACCTCTAAGAGCTTCCCCGCAGGCCCAAGCGCCTTGCCTAGCCTGAATTAGCTGTAGCAGATAATTCTGCAGGAAATGTTTAGCAAGCTTATTAGGCCTTTGCATATTAACACAGAGGGGGGAGAAAACCTTTTGCCACGGCTATTGAATCCTGCATGTAAAATATTTTTCAGTAAAAAGATGACAGCAGACTGCCTTATTGCTATTTGCTTCTGTCATCAGTCTCAGTTTAATTCAAAGTTTATTGAAGTAAATGGGAGTCAGAAATTTAATGGACTTATAAAATACAATTATTTTATACATTCCCATGAAAGGGTACTTCAGGACGTGGTAGAGACTCACAGAATCACTGAATGTTAAGGGGTTGGAATGGTTCTCAAAGGAAATTTAGTCTCAATCCCCCTGCCATGGGCAGGGACACCCCCCACTAGACCAGGTTCCTCAAGGCTCCATCCCACCTGGACTTGAACACTGCCAGGGATGGGACATCCACAGCCTCCCTGGACAACGTGTGCAGGGCCTCACCACCCTCACAATAAAGAATTTCTTCCTAATAACTAAGCTAATTTTCCTCTCATTCAGCTTGCACCCATTACTTCTTGTCCTATTGCTACATTTCCTGATAAAGAACCCCTCACCAGCTTCAGACACTGGAATATCTTCTTAAGGGATGGGATGGGCAAGCTGCATTGGTTCGCTGTGACACCTGCCTCACTCTGAAGAGGTCTAACTGAAAAAAAATTGTACAAAAATTAGAAAGAAAAACATACAATAGGAGAAGGGGGGAAAATACCATCTGGTTTAAGGTCTAAAATAAAGCCTAACCAGACAAAGCACTCTCCTGCAATTTAGTTACAGCGATCTCAGCTGGGCTCAGCTGTGTGTGTCAGGTCCCATCAGAAATGCTCTTGGTCTCTGTCACTTCTTTTCAAGTTCACAGGAACCAGGGCCCTCCCCAGTGCCCAGCTCTGAGCTGTCAGCCCCCACACTCAGCATGCATTAAACCAGCCAAGGTTATACCTTAAACAGCTTTGTTGTCTGGCCAGGTGGGAAGGCCTGAGCTACAGAAAGGTTTCCAGAGTAACATGAGGCTCTTTCACAGGGTGTCTCTTCCAAACACAAATCTTTCCTCATTTTTATTTTTGAAAAAAAAAAAATTGTGGGACTATTCAAACTCAGGTGATAATATCTGAAGGTGCAGATGGGTGCATCTATTTGCCTGCCATCACCACACCAAGGTTTCTTCTCCTGCTGAGGATCCCATTAACATGTAAATCTTCCCCATTCTTGCCTGACACCTGAATTTTTCAAAATAATTTAGCATCCCTTTTTCTCACCTGCAGGGCAACTCTCTCCCTTTTAAATGTTAAATAGGCATTTGGTGGCTTAGCCTAAAGTATTAAATTCAGAACCATTTATCAGTTTCCCTCACCTCCCTTCACCCCCATCCACCTCTCAATCATCACTGTAGAGAAGATGGAACTGTCTTTGGTTCTCCTCCATCCAGACTTCTCCTCAATAACCAAGGATGTTAAATGATGTAAAGTGTCCCAGGGGCAGGTGACAGGAAGATTTGGTCGGTGCTCTTTGGAGATGGCCTGCACAATTTCATTTCTGGGTTTGCCATTCACAGCCACCATGAGAAAACCCGGATTGCGCTCTACCCTTGTAAAACAGCAGCAGTCAGAGAGCTCCACATCCAAGCCTGTACCACCTCCTGCAGACTGGCTGTCAGATGTTCTTTGCACACCCTTGGAGATATCTTGGTTCTACTGCTCAGCAAATACCCATCAACGCTGACAGAATCAGGATTTTATCCTGCATTGCCTATAATGCCCCACTGCATCAGAGTTTGGATAGTGCCCTTTAATACATTCATGTATATTTACTATGTTTATATTTTGAACCAAGAGATGCCAGGAGCTCTCATCCTATCATAAAACCTGACAGCCTGAATTTGAGTAGTGACAAGCCTATGGATGACTCTGCTGAAAAGCCTTGAGTAAGGCTTCCTTCAGCTTCACAAGTTTTACTGCACCACAAGACCTGGACAGCACAACAGTGGCTAACCAAAGTCAGTGTCATCCAGCTGCTCCAGCCTGGCAGGGGCTCCACTGCAGAAAACAGCATAAATTGAACAGAAAAACTAATGTTTGCTCTGTCAGCTGCACCTGCCTATCAAATCAGGACACACATTAAAGGTTATTTTCCAAAAATCTCTTAACCTAATAAACTGAACAGACACAATGATACTTATGCTGCTATGAAATACTGCAGCCTGTCAGTGCTGGAATGCTTAACTATCAAATCTACCAGTTAGTTCTCCTCTCCAGAGAATTTAAACTCGTGACAAAAGTGAATTGGAGAGGCAGATGTTTTTATGGCAGTTTTGGGAGAGAAGCAGATCCCACATCAGAAAAGAGAGTTTGAAAACAGCCTTCCCTCTCTCCCAGTTATGTAAGAAGTGTCTCCATCAAATGTTTACAAACCCCACCATCCAAGAGGCACAGAGCAATGGGTTTAAATAAACAAAACCAAAGGTTTGTGCCATTTAGTGCCGGTGTACACACACACAGAGCAGGTTTGTTTTAGTCTATTACACAAAATAACTGCCTCAGATGTTGTTATGGGCACTCATCTCTGACATGGGACATTTAATTCCCCATCAGAATCAATTAACTCATGGTTGAGACTACAGCTGCAGGGAATACTAATTAATAACTATTAATTAGTCAATTAAAGGTTGGGACAACCTGTCAGCCTCTGTCTCAGGTGAGTGTTATACAATGCAAAGCTCACTGAAACAACTAGTTTGAAACTAAGCACATTTTCCTTTTGAGGAAAGCAATTAATCTGCTGCTTGTAATTCTGCTCAGTTTCTTCATTAAAAGCAGCATTCTTCCCCCTGTGCTGCAGACTCTGCCCAGCAGATAACCTTCCTTGCTGTGCTCACCTGCATCACATCACCTTGAGATGCACAGCTCTGGTCATGGTCCACTGTGTCCTCCTCAGATCCTGCAGCAAGGGGAGGCATTGCTTGGGCAGCTCCCACAGCTGCAGCCCTGGCAGGACTCTGCAAGCCTGGTCTGGAGGCTGGGAGGAGGATGCTGTGCCAGGAGACACTGGTTTCTGTGCTACCCAAACTGGAAAAGGAACCTGCTTCCCCCCCCAACAAAACCAGCTGACAGCTTAGGGATTCCAGCTGCAGAGCAGGAGGTCAGAAATCTCCAAGTCCTCATGAGGCCACCAGCACCTGGAGCTGCTTCTGAAAGTGGAAGCCACCATCCAGAAAGCTGGGAGGATGGTTTGTGTGCAGCCCTGCTCGCTGAGCTGCTGCACACCTGCAGAGCAACTGGAATGGCTTCCTCCACAAGGGCATTAAAATAGCTTGTCAGCATCTCAAAATAAAGCAAAGTGGTGATACAAGGATAAGCCCAAAGATAGCCAAGGTTTGCAACTTGGGTGGGAGGGGAATGGAACCAAAATAACACACAACCTAAGAATATATTCTTCACAATTTTTCCTATATGAGATTTCTCTAAAGCAGCCTTGGAAATAGTGTCTGTGAAATCAAGCTGGAGAACAAAGGAATTTAAACATAATTCCTGCAGAACTGTACTCGTGCAGAAAATATATGTTGAGAAAGGAAGTTAAAGAATAGAAACTAATGACTTCTACTAATTCTTTAAGAGGATATAATCCCAACAAATTCACTGGAGAAAGCCATGTCTGGTGCAGGCAAAGAGGCTGAAACCGCTGACCCTGGATCAACCCATGTAAAAATACCTCAAACCACTGAACAGCTACAAAATTATAGCACAGAGAAAAAAGATACCAAAACCACTCCAATGACAGCAGCACTTATGAGGATTTTTTTTTTTTTGAAGGCATCTGTGCTGCTTCTGGCAAGGAAAACTAGTAAGGGCAAGGCAACCTCTAGCTCTTTGTGGGTACAGGAGACAAACCAACTCATAAAGGTTTTTTTGCTGTGCATTATTTGTCTACTCAAAGTTAACTGTACAAAGAGAGAGGATGGCCAAGTTGCAAATGTTACACCATTCTCTAGAGCCTTTCCATACACTCCTTCCATGATCCTGATCAGCTCTGATGTCTAAGAGTGCATGTTTCTGCTCCAGACCTTCTGTCAAAATCATGTCAGAAGTTTCTTCACATAATCTCCAGCTGCACACTCCCATTGCTTTGAAAAGCTCATTCTCCATTTAGTCTAACCAAAAATCCCACCTCCCCAAAGTCAATAACTGAGGATTTCAGATGTACATAAGTGTGGAACCCACCAGATTGGGAGCTCTGCAATTATCTGTCTCAGAGAAATGTGCCACGGTTATTTGGGTACAAAATGGCTAGGACTTCTCAAAATTTCTGGAAGTAATAAAACAAAAGCCTTTCTTTAAAGCACAGAGGCAGAAGAACAAAGGGAAGAGGAAATTAAAGTAAATCTTGCACCACTGAGCTGGCACAGAGCACTAGATCAATGCCAGCACACAGCTCGGCTGTAGGGAGCTCTGCATGCTGATCACCAGCAGCCTGCATGCAAATGCATCACTGAAGGAAGAACAAAGAACAAAGGGAGAAAGCAAACACAAAAGTACATGCACCATCATGCCATTTGGGTTTATTCATAAAAGGAATTTCATTCCTTGCTTCCTCCTCTGAAATGTTGCTTTAACAGGATGGCTCCCTCTGCATTTGCAGTATAGCAAATTTCAGTGACTCCAATTACACATTCCCATGCGTGCAGCAGGGATGCTGCATCCACCTTTACTGACAAACAACAGAAATGAATTTTATCAGTTCAAAGACTTCTCTCTAAACATGCATTCAAAGGAAACCATTTCTAAGAGTGAGGTTTCTCTTGTCAGCATCACAGCATACACAGGTGGGCTGGGGTGGAGGGGAAGTGCTACACATCTTTGTGAAATTTCTGAAGGATTTCTGCCTCCATTATCATTAATAGCTGGGTTTTCTGGTATTCCCTAACATCTGCAATTCTTCCTCAATCACTCCATCAAAGGCCACAGAGCTTGATTTCTCAACAAGTTATTGTTTTAATAGTCTATCCATAATAGCAGTATTTTTTAGATTAGTGAGATTAAGGGAGCAGATTTTTAAAGGTTTTCCAGCACCAAAAAGGCAGCAGGTAAGAAATGCAGCAACATTTTCAAGGTATTTCAGGAAATTCAGCTACCTTTAGGAAACATACAGCAATGCCTGAATGTAAAGATACACACAAGTTACTTGTGTACTCACAATCAGGAATGAGCTGGACCCAAACCCAAAAACCAGGAGTACAGTTCATTCCCCCAGTGACCTTCAGGCCAGGTCATCCCTTCCCATGGGGCTGAAAGTAGTTTAGATTGCCAGGTAAAGCCGAGCCCAGCTTTACACAGCGCCTGTGCTCTGCTCCAGCTCGGGCACCAACTGGGAAAACAGTTCTGGGTCTCAATCCACAGCCTCCCACCTTTGGGGCTTTTCCCTTCTGTGTCTGCTCCCAGAAAAATCTGCAGCAAAACCCACGGTACCAGCACAGCATCAGCCCCCAGCAGAGGCAATTCCCTCGGATCCTTTGGACACAGGCAGTAGCACAAGGAAAGCACGTGGGGAGTCCCTTTCCATAGGGCTGGAAAGGAAACCCACTGAAAGCAGATGTTTGCTGAGGAGTCTTAAACAAAGTCTGTGATTAAAGCCAACCCAAATAATCAGATGCAGTTTGTTCCTTCTAATCATCAAACTGCTGTCCACATTATCCCTGACATGTGAAAGGAAAAGATTGAATGTTGAGTTTATTAATTTACTTCTTTAATAACTGCCTGTGTGATGCCTCATTTGTTATATGTTTCTCCCTCACACTGTTCCAAGAGCAAATACAAGTTTTAATATTGTTTATGTTGCTATCATCTGAAAATTAATAGCTTTTCATATATCTTTTGACTTCCTAGTGGCTACAAGGAAAAAAAATCTTAAATATATTCAAGGCTAAGTGTCATTTAAACTGCCTCTGATATACATGTATTATAGTAAATTACCATAAACATGCTATGCAGTGATGGAGACAAATGCCCAAAGAGAAAACCCATGTAAACAAGATAACTAAAACTGTCTTATACATATTTAAGGGATCCATAAATGAGAGCTAGTCATAAACTTGACAAAGGTAATAGAAGATATATGTTAAACTTCATTGCTATAAAATTCAGGTTAAAAAGGTGATATAAATATTTTAGTCTTTTATCTAAGACTCCATCATTAAAGATTTAATCCCATTTCAGCTGCTTTGGGGACATTGGAAGGGTTTTTTTCCCTTTTCCACCTCTTTTTTTTAAAACTTTTGCACCTTTTGTTAGTTGATTTGAGTACTGGTGGATTTTATCATGGCTTTGGGTTATTTGGTATTTTCCTGAATTCCCAGGTACTCAAACATAATACGTGCATGGGAATCTCACCACATGCAATTTCTAGTTCCCAGGCTGCAAAGACGATTAAAAAATGTGGAAGAGAGATATAAGAATGCCTTAAAAGTCCAGAAAAACATCAAAAAAAATTTTTCAAAATAGGAATAAATTAATAAAACCCCAACAAAACTACTATTTATTTGTTATGGTGAACCCCAAGAACTTTTAACATGGCTTCTAATCTTTTATAAGTTAGACACACCAGCCAGCACTGGATGCAAACACAGAGCTTGTCATGGGCTTGAGTGCTCAAAATCCAGATTCAGGAACAGAGCTGCCCCAGCTTCACACCAACATCTGTCCCACCACAACTCCTTGACAAATATTTATCCTTATACAAAAAAAAAATATACCACCCTGAGTGCACAACTTCCCTGTGTAACATGGAAATGCTGCTAATGCTCATTACAGGCACTCTGAAAATTAGGTGTTAATGCTCATTACAGGCACACTGGCATTCAACGCCATGGGTGCTGCTCTTGTGCTCAGTTTACTTTAGTCATCTTTAATTTTTTTATAAAAATAGGCAAGTGAGGTTGATTTATTGAATCTAACCTTAACCCAAATCAAATTCTGTGGGGTTTCCAGATCAGCAAGATGCAGGAGCAGCAGCAGGATGGCCTTGGCACGCCTTTTCCAGCACAGTGCTCCTGGAGCTGAGGGCTCTTTGACTCTCTCATACAAAACCACGTTGGTATTTTGGGTCCTGCTCTCTTGCTCTGTCTCTCGGTGATTTCCTCATGAGGGCAGCTCAATTTTCAAGTGTTTCCCCCTCTCACCCCCAACAGGCACTCCTGGTAATTTCTAACTCGGAAAGCCAGGCCAGGTCTTTTCTGGCTGTCGCATGGGCAGCGGCAGACTGTGAAATCAGAGGTTAGCTAATAAGCCATCAGGACAGCCTGGACTGTCACTACAGCCCTGGCAGAAGTAATAGCACTGATTTAGTCAGCAGAGTAGCAAAATGTAGCTCTGAACATTCCCAGGTAGCAGAAACCCACAGACTGAAAATCTTTCCATTCATGACCAATTGCTTTTGAGTCTGGAATCACAGGAAAAGGTGCTATCATTCAAAAATTGTCCGAGATATTTTGGTAATAGAGTTAAATTTCTAGTGTTTATTTTAGATCCTATGCCTCAGGGAAAGAGAAGAATTTTTTTGCTCGGAGCTTTTCTTACTCAATTTCAGCAAAAGTGGGCCAGAACTAAGGTCCTTGATCCATACATTCCCACAAATTCTATTCTTCAAAAATCAAAATCTGACCTTGTGCCTGTGATCTATCTGTCCCCTCAGCACTGTTTGTTCCTTCCTACACTCCCTCTCTGAGCCTGCTTGCCATTCTCTGTGCCTGCTTGCCACCTGTTTATTTTCTCTTCATCAACTTTTTTGGGAAGGTGCCATTTCATTTTCCGTCAAGTCTCTTCTCTCTTTCATTGATTCTCATCTGTATTTTTCCCTTCTGCCCTCACCCAGCTCTACACACATTTTCTTCTCCATTAAGTTAACTCACAATTCATCAAGACTGTGCACTCCAGAGCCAAGCAGATATGGAGCATTTGAGAAGGAAAGGCAGGGATTGCTCCAGCTCGCTAATAAAGGGTATCAATCTTGCTCCCGTTTTAATGAAACAAGTTGTAAGCTTCCCTTAGTCACACTAATGAAAGTGTTTTGCCAAGTTTATCCCTAGCATGAATTCCACAACAAAAAGCAGGGAAAGAAGGGGGTACAGCATTGAGAATAATGGATGGATATTTTTAGCTGATGGATATTACGTATCAGAAAAACTAATAATGTTTGGGGGCTGGGAATAGGAGAATAACATCCACCTCTGGGTGAAGGGGAGGGCCAGGACCCTCACTCTACAGGGCACATATAATTTCCATTATCTGTGTTTACAAGGCCAGTGTAGACCACATCAGACCACATCTGTGAAGGTCTTGGGGAGGGGTGAGGGATTTTGTTCCATTATTGAAAGGGTTTTATAGCACCAAAGCCAGGAGACAGAGGTAACTCCAGCATTCCTCTTCAGAATTCCTCTTGCATTCCCCCAGAGTAACCACTGCTGACATTTACCACAAAGTCCTCCCTAACTGGATGGGTCTCTCATCTCCACTCAGAACCATTCACATCCCTGGACACTGGGGGGAAAGGGCCCCTCCAAACTGCTCCAGGGATCAGGGCTTTATTTCCAAGGATGGAAAAGGAGCTGTCTGCACACAGCTGAGGGCTGCATTTTTGAAGTCACTTCACTTTCCTGCTAACATCATTTCAGGGACCTAAAAGCCATTCCCCATCCCCAAATCAAATTCTCCTTTCCCAGTTTCATCCTTATCTCCCTCTCCCACCAGCACTCAGTGAGTTGGATACAGCCTAGTGCCAGCTCTGCAGCCATGAGTTGCTGTGAAGTCTCTGTGTGTTCTTTAGATCACATTTCTCCAGACAGGAGCTGCAGAAGAGCTTTTCCCCCTTTTCCAGCTGGAAGGGTTCCTCAGCATGGCTGTGCCAAAGCCAGCGTGCATCCTTTGCTTCTCCATCACCAAATTCTGCTCCAGGCCACGTCAGGCCCCTGGCAAAGGGCTCAAGAGCAAAGGGAACAGGAAGGACTGGAACAGCTCCCCACACCCCTCACTGCTCCTGTGAATCTCCCCAGCTCTCCATTCCCAAGTTACAGATGTGTTATTGTGAGAAGGATGCAACCACCTCGATCTGGTCTCTGCCCTCATCTCATGATCCATGCCATTCCAATATTACACCTGTATAAATACTGCTTTTAATGCTTTAGTCTCCCTTATTCCCATGGGAGATCTCATTTGCCTTCATCCTGAAATAATGTGACATATTATCACCAGTTATCACAAACTACAATTTCTCTGTCTCTCCTGGGAAGTGTATTTTATACCTGCCTTCTCACCAGGACAAATCCTTAAGAATGACTAAAAACAGAGAAAATCTGGTTTACCTGAGCCTTTGTACTACAATGTGACAAAAAAAAAAAAAAAAGAACGAGGAGGGCAAAAGCCAAGCCATCATCAGAATACAGGATCTTAACATCAAGTTCACAACTGTCAAAAACATCAACTCATTGTGACAGGGCACTTCTTACCTTGATGAGTACAAAACATGAGCTGTGATGATAAGTTATTATGGTTAGATTGGGGTTTTTAGTGATAAATGAACTCCTTGGTTGTTTTCTCTCTTGTGATAGTTCTGAAAGGAGAGACTGTACAATGGCAGAGCAAAACTGAATTGTAAAGACAGAGGCACAGATGGATAACAACTCTCTGTCATTTGTTCCCGAAACTTCCTAAATGAAACTCACATCAAAATGTGAAAATCCGTAAAGCATCATTAATTTCAAGGGATCAGAGTAAGATTTTAAGCAGGAACTATGAAATAGTTTCTGTGTGTGCTCTTCTGATGTCTTTCCTATTTCATCTAATTAACAATAAAACAGATGTCCCGTGACAAAATCAGCTTTTTCATCCAATAACACCCTGACAATCTAAAAATGCCAAACCCTTCACATATGTAAGTTAAATGTCACTGGAGACAGTTGATGCAATTTAGAGATAAAAGCAAAGGGAATATTAACTTTGGCTAACTATCTACAGGGGTGCAAAAACACCCTATTGTCTGCCCTTCAAGGTTAGAGATCTCTAGTGCAGTGGATTTTGAACTAACCCTGTTCTTTAAATGTAATCTTCCAATACTTCAAAAAGTTAAATTGGTAAGTTACAAACCTTAAGATAAATTATATATATATATTTATTTATATAAAATATATATATATATATATGTTGAAGAACTCAAAGCTCTTTTAAAGTCTCATATTCTGAAGTAGAAGTGGTCTGTATTTCCTGTCACCCAGTTGTACCAAGCCAGGAATAAAGGAAGATTAAACTTCAACTCAGAAAAATAAACCAGCAATATAACAGCAAAATGGATCTGGCTTCCTTTATGTGGCTACATAAACATGGGAAAAATGGGAAAACTCACAGCATTGGTGTGTACTGACAATCAGTAGCTCAAATATTCCAGAACCACAAACATTCACTCATTAGCAGTCTGTACCTGCTGCTAATTTACCACCTGCCTCCTCTAGATGATGCACAGGCCGTTCACATGCAGGCTGGCATCAAAGGCAGGCTGTTCTCTGGACAGGGAATTCTCCATTTGTTTATGTTTTTCTTAGGAATTACACATGGAGGAAGGCAGTCAAGGCTGCTTCAGGTGGAGAAGTCTGATACAGAAATATTCACAACCTTCAGTCTAAGAATGTCTCCTCCTCATGTGTGCCTTCACAGAAAATTAAGTTATTTTTGGTATTCAGAAGATACCCTTTAGAACAATACAATTATTCTGAAGATACTACATCTCTTTATGAAATGTGATCCCCAGCACTCAGAGAGGCTCTGGAGAAGTCAATCATTGTTGCAATCCTGTGTCTTTTCCAATTCACGCAGCTCTGTGATTGACAGAAACTCCCAAAGCAGAATCCAATTAAGTATAATTTTGATTCTCATAAGACAAGTCTGCCTTTGTTGTAACACCAAAATCAGTTCTGAAACACAGATAAAACAGATATTAAATAATGTAATCTGAAGCTTCTCAGAGAGAATAAATGCCACCAATAATAATGCTGCCACTGTTCCCTTCTGCAGAATTCAGAGTTGGTTCTCCCCAAAACTGGCATATAAACATCTCCAGTTATAAGAGACCAGGGGGCAGATTTTTGAGGTTCTTAGGTGGTAAAAGTGCAAAGACTCACAGAGGTTTTCAGAAACACCAGGACACCTACTCCCACTGAAGCAAGGGGAGTTACAGACTAATCCTCAGGGTATGAGAACTATGAACACATATCATTGTTGTGTCACCTTTAGCAGATTATATTGCCTGTGGTGCAATTTCTGTGTAAAGAAGTGCTCTGATAATGCTGGGTACAGGGCTGAGGGCACAGCAATGCACTGTCTGTGGGAATAATCACCATGATTTGTTATCCAGAAACCTTCAGAACTTCTGCACTGCCACACTACTGCTTATCTTAAATACTGTCCAAAACTTGACCAATTCACCCACTACAATCTTCCCTGCTCCACCAAAACCCACTTCAGCTGTGATCAGGTCTTCCACACAAGCCATAATCTGCCAGTGCTTTTCTCCTCCTGCTCTCACACACTGAGGAACTGGATAAAGGAGTTTGCTCCTTACACAGTGACCTCTGCCACACTGGGGTCAGAAATTAACTCCATCTTCTCTTTCAGTGCCCACACCATGCCACACATGGGATGGTTTCCCATCACCTGCCTGACTCATCTACCTGCTGCCTTTGTTTAGTGCTGGTGCCACTGGCAGCCCCTGCAATCACAGTGACAGCCTTTCACAGGTGCAGGCAGATTTGCTCCTTTCCAGCTCTTCCATTCTGCTCTTTGCACGGAGCCAGCAGAAAGGAACACACATCCTTGGGGCATTGTTATAGACTCACTGCAGGGATGGACTGGCCACCACCGCAGGAGGAAAAAATTAAAAATCATTTCTAATAAAGGGCCACGTTTCAGAATTAGGTTTGGGTTCTCAACCACAAAGGTTAAAAGCCCAGGGGGATGGGTGTGGCCTCGGTGGGACAGCCCAGGGGACAGCAGTGACCCCAAAAGGGGACAGGAGTGACCCCAAAAGTGGACAGGAGTGACCCCCAAAGGGGAAAGCCCAGGGACAGCAGTGACCCCCAAAGGGGACAGCAGGGACAGCGGTGACACCCAAAGGAGACATCCCAGGGGACAGCCCAGAGACAGCAGGGACCCCCAAAGGGGACAGCAGTGACCCCGAATGGGGACAGCTGTGACACTCAAAGGGGACATCCCAGGGAACAAGAGTGACCCCAAAAGGGACTCCGTGGGGACAGCCCAGGGACAGCGGTGACCCCAAAGGGGACAAAGGGACGCCCAAAGGGGACAGCAGTGACCCCGAACGGGGACATCCCAGGGGACATCCATGGGGACATCCCAGGGACGGCGCCGACCCCGCGGGCTCAGCCCGGCGCTCCCGCAGTCTCTGCTGCCCTCTCGTGGCCGAGCGCGGCGGAGCCCGCACCGCTCCAGGGCTGCCGCGGCTCCCCCGGGAAATCCCGGCCCGAAACCTTTCCCTGGGAAATCCCGTCCTTAAACATCTCCCTGGGAAATGCGGGAATGAAACATTTCCTTGGTTCTGCAGCGGTTTAAATGGACCATCGCGCGTCCAGCCCGGCGCGATGCCGGGGTCACATCACGCCGTGTTACGGGGCTGCAAAAAGCAAACCCTGAATCCCCCCGTGCCGCAGTCACAGCAGCAGAGCTCAGCCCTGCAGGGCGGTTTGCAAAGTCCCAAAGGACAGGTTCGTTCTTCTCCACCCTTGGGCCTGCATTCCTGGATTAGGATCAGAGGGGGAAAGGCAGAGAGAGTCCATGGAGAAACTTGTGCAAGTCATCGCCATTTATTTTGAGCCTGCACACACAGACCCACCTTGATCATGCTGTGACACCTCCATTGGGTGACAATATTTTCTTCCTTGCACTAAACAACCGTGAAATGGAAAATATTACACAACCAAAGCTTTCTTCAGGACAAAAACCAAGATCACCACAACCAAAACCACCCAAGCTAAAGTGATCCACACCATAAACTCACTTTTCTATTCCCTGTATTCCTCATGGCCACAATAAATTGAAAGCATTTCCCACAATTCAGTGGAAGTATAACCAGAGTGCTAAGTAAACATATTGGCACAGAGGCTGCATGAGCAGCTCAGCACACTCATGAATGGGCAAAAAGCCTCTACTAGTTATGACAGAAAAGTTTGGCACTGGCAAGCGTTTCTATTTTTAGCCCAGCTTCCAAAGGAAATGAGGTTTCTGCAATCACAGTACATGCAAATGTTGTGTGTCAGTCATCTGCACCACAATCCAACTATCACCACTCTTCCTAAACAGCCACCTGTAGCCTAAGTCTCATAAATTATGGAAATGCATTGGAACGTGGTTCATTTAGCAAGTCTAGTGGCAGAAAATTTCCCTGGAGGTGCTCTGGCTACAAAGCTTCTGACCAACTTTAAGACCTGCACAGAAGCTGCAGGATTTATGGCTGACCCCTCCTTTTGTCTGTGTCAGAGCAACCAAGTGCAGCCAAGTCTCCAGCAAGGATCTGCAGTCCTCTGCATGCTTCACTCCACAGGCCAGGACAGTGCAAAATAAATAAATAAAAATATTTTTTTAAATTAAAAAAAAAAAAAAGACTCAAATTTCCCAGCTTGTGAATGGGCGAGCAGAGACGAGGTGTGACAACGGGGGTGAGAAGGGTCTGGGTGTGCTCAGTGACACCCAGCAGCAGGCAGGAATCCCATGGCTCTGGCACATTGCACAGTCCCACAGCAAGGATCCCTTCCCCAAAGCGCTGGGGTTCAAGCAGCACAGAAAGTGGGAGACAGGAGAGAGTCACTCACTGCTGGGTACAAAGCCGAGACTGCATCTGAGGTCATCAGAGGATTGCAAATGGGTTTAACATTTGTGGCATATTTGTTTTTACCTAAATTAAATAAGGGCTTTGGGAAACGGCAGAAATGGGCCTTTTTATTTATTTAAATTGCCTTTCAGGCTGTGTTAATAAAAGTATTGCATGACATTCTCAGCTGCTGTTCCCTTAGTAGCTAGAATTTCCTCCCTCTGTGAATTTCTGGTGCTGACATTTTACTTTTTTCTAATCTTTGGGCCCAAGGCAAATTTTTTTCACCTTGATTTCTTTACAAATATTTGGGGCTTGCTCCTGCATTCCTCAAAGCCAGTGAAAATCCTGAATGTGCAAGGAACGTAGAAGCAAAGCACAGAGTAATTTATGTTTTCTATTTCACTTGCTTTGAAAGTCCCTGAAGAGACATATCACTGTTTATTACCACAATAAAACTTTCCTAATTCACTCAAGTGAGTTAATGACTGAGAAACCTCCTGGATATTACCAAACTGGCAAAACATAAATGATTACTGTATGATTTTCTGAAAAGCAAACCTAATAGAAGCCTTTTATTTTCTTGTTAAGTACACCTGTATTTTATTAGTTGTTGCAGCGAGAGAGCAAAGCTTCTGTGGATTTGCTTGAAACCTCAACAGAGTGTGAGACACAATGCAAGAGATCTGTGACTCCTTGGCCTGAAAAACACAGGTTTGCAGAACTCACACACCTCCAAGCATCCTGGGGCGTGTCTGAGCCCTGGAAACTACCACAAGTGAGATTAATGAGATCCCACTGAACAGACTTCCCTTCCTGCTTGCATTTCACCCAGGTCTGTCAACAGCAGCTGCTGGGGATTTATCCCTGCCCTGTCACTTTTGTTTACCTGTTACATGGGGGCACAGTATCAAATTCAGAGCTGACTTAGGGGCTGTTTGTTGTTTTTCCCCAGCCTGAGACCCACCCAGCACAAGGGACCTTTATTGCCGCAGGTGTCCCTGGCTGCTGCTCCTCCAACACAAATAAAGAATCCACCAAACGCAGTCACTGCTCGTTTGCAGGGGCACGGAGGAGAATAATCACGCGTGGGATGCCAGGACTCTGCTGGCTCCAACAAACGGGGGCGAGGAGCAGGAATACCTGAGACACCAGCCCAGCTTTGACCACACAGTGGCAGCAGAACCAAGACACTGCTCCGACAAGCCCCGGATCCAACCTGCCGCAGCAGCAAACAGGGAAACGGCGCTGTAAAAATAGATAAGATACAGAGCTGGAAGTTGTAGAGAATTTCCCGAAGTTTGAGGGCCCGGTTTGCCCATTCCAGCTTGAGGCAATAGCTCATCTTGCTGGAAAGACCCACGGTGTGTTTGGAGCCCGACTGAAAGGTGCCCCCAAGGACAAGCCCTGCCACTGGCTGAGCCCCCAGGGCTCCGGGGAAAGGGTGAAGGAGCTGAGGTTAAACGCAACAGGCAGCAAATCCTGTCAGCATTGTGCTGGAACTCCAAGCAACCTTCTGGAGCAAACGGTTCCAACCCATTCATTGCAAAATGCAGTTTAATGGGAGTTTTGCTCAGTCAACAGAAGTATTTATTAATTAATTAATAAAAAATAACAAGCATGAAAAGAGGGCTTGATCTGCTTCCTGCTGCCATGAGTAATTCAAGGACAACTGTCCCAGTGTCTGAATATTTTTGTTTATGCCACTCTCAGCCAGTGGGATGAGCAAACCAGCTTGGAATGGCAAAGGAACAAAGTCAGCTCCGTCTCATTCCTGGCTGTCAGCAGAAGAAAGGAAGCCCAGGTCCTCCTCCCTGCCATCATGGGGTGATATCCCATGGGAGTGGGGGATGCTCTGTGCCAAAGGCTCAGCCTGAGACCCCTCAGCCAGGGCAGGAGAGCAAAAGCTGATGTGGCTCCTCCCCAGGCTGCACCCCAAAACATCCACAGAGCAAGACTCACAGTGCTCAAAGGGAGCAAACAAGAGCAGCGCAGGCAAACAAACAGCACAAGGAAGGGAGGAGCAGGGTGAGCAAGAAGAAGAAAAAAAGCTCTGTGGCCTGCAGACTCCACAAATCCCCTTTGAGGAAATGGGCTGAACGGTGGGGATGGGAGGGAGGAGCAAGAAAGGAGATGGGGAATTTTCCCTCTTGTTGCACAGCCCTGCAGGGACCCTGCTCCAAAGCCTGCCCTGCCCTCTCCCACACCCTGCTGGGCTGTCCTGACTCCCCAGGGATGGACCCTGGGGCCGGCAGGAGCCTGGCCTTGGAAAGTGCCACAGAGCAGCAGCAACTGCACAGCCAGCAGGGCACAGCACAGCACACCCACAGCAGCTGGAAGGAAAACTGTGGTTTGGGGGGCTTCACTGCAGAAAAACACCACAAATTAACAAAATATCCTTCTGTAAAGTGGGTGCACTGCTGCAGCCAGGTGTGGGGTGGGAAAGGGGGAAGCACTGTCTGGGGGCAAAGGGAATCATCCACAGCACTAAACAAACTTGTCAGGGGCTGAATGCTGCAAACTCAGAGGAGGAGAGCAGCAGGAATGCACCACACACATTTTTCAGTTGGCTGTGACCATTTAACTGAACAGAGAGTCATCTGCCTTAATCATTACTATTAAATTTATTATTCATTAACCACATGAATTATTTAAATTTAAGACTTTGGATCCTGGAAGCCACTGAGAGACGCTGGCTGCCTCCGGTTTCTGATGGTGGGCAAGAGCCTTTCTTCTGGTGCTGCCAGCCTGGACTCCTGAACAAGTCAGAGCTGGTCTTGGACTGCTTCAGACATAATATTTTAATAGCTATGTCATTCCCATCATTTCATCGAACCTTTGGACTTGATGACTTTATTTTTTTCTTCCTCAGCTGTGTGGCTAAAAGTTTGGTTCTAAGGCTCTTGAGGAATTTGAGGACTCTGGGATTCAGATGACAAAAATCCTTTCAGTACTAAAGACATTCAGTAAGCCACCAACTTCAGCCAGCACTCACAGTTCAGGTTTGCTGGGTGCAGTCATTGTTCTCCTTGTGGGAGAGCAAGGGGAGTTCTCCAGCTGGGAGTTCCCTTGCACAGGAGGGAGGTTTGGGCTGAGAAGGACCCAGCACACCTGTACACATTACAAGTATAATATTCCATTTTATTTATATTTATTTATATATATATATATATATATATATATATAGATAGATAGATATGTATATATTTTTATATATATATAAAGAAATTTTAAAGAAGGCTCATAAGAAAGATGGGGACAGACATCTTAATAGGATCTATAGCAGCAATTTTAATCTGAAAGAAGGTAGATTCAGACTGGATATAGGAAGTAATTTTTTTTTTTGCTATGAGGATGATGAAACACCAAAGCAGGTTGCCCAAAGAGGTTGTAGATGCTCATCCACATGGATGGAGAGCAGCCTGATCTAGTTGAAAATGTCCCTGTTTGTTGTAGGGAGAGGGTTGGAGTAGATGATTTTTAAAGGTCCCTCCCAACCCAAACCATTCTGTGATTCAAATTTTTTTTTGGCCTTCTTTTTTAAATGGTATTTTCTGAGAATGCAGTTTTCTAATTTTGTGATTCTTTCATAAAGGGAGATCTATGCAATTTATTTGTTGAAAAAGAAATTACTTCCAAACAATAAAAGTGTAATGGAAAGAGGGAGGAAAAAAGATCTAAGGTGACTTTTTAACTTGTACTTAACTCCGAATAGATAAATTATAGGGACCAGATATGCTCAATACCTTAATTTTCTAGTATTCATGACCACATGACTTTTTCATGTTACTGGTAGAAAACCCTGACACTTGTATTACTTGATCTGTCGAAACTATTACTTTTCCTCAGTGAGGAATGCTTCCCCCCTAAATAAGTCAGCTCTCATTTTGACAGAGTTCCAGCTGACAAGATAAAATTCAATATACATATTTTGCATCCCTTCTTCAAGTCCTTATAAGCTGGGGTGAATTTCTAGAAGGATAAGGAATTCATAGCTTGCACTTGTATAAACCTGCTTGTCCTAAGGAAGAGCTGGATGAAGATGGAAGGAAATTGGGAATAGTGACTTTTGCTGCATGATTCCCAGGTCTTTCTCAAGGTCAGTAAAACAACATGAGATTCCCAGGAAAGATTATTAAACAAAAAGATCCCACACCTTTTTTTTCTCAGCTATATTTATCTTAATGATAATTTCTTTATGCTTGACCAGAAATTCTACTGTGCTTTATAATATACAGCCTTTCCATGTTCAAGCAGCATCTCTACTCTGCTAATACTCACCTGTTTTTCAACATCAACATGAAACAAAAGGAGTTGTTATTGTTATTATTACTGAATATTTGGTGAATACTTGGAGCTGTCCAAGGCACACAGGGAAAAAAAAGTTTTGCATTGCATAGACTGCAAAATGTTTAAATATGGGAAACATGTCAGTATGAAAGTCACTGAGAACATTCATGTGCATGAAATAACACAGGGGTTCTCAAGGTCAGGTCTAGCTCAGGTAATTCAAGTTTAAAAGTGGATCTCAGGCCCGGAGCCACATGTTCTGCTCCCTGATTTTCCATCTCATCCTTGCAGCATGGATTTCACAGAGCTCACACACAATGGTTTTGGTTTTAATGTCCCATTCTAATCTGTGGCCTTATCATCATCTTTGTAATCTACACAAAACAAACTTCCTCACAAAACACCCATTTCTCGTTGATCTCCTGAGAATAAGTTTGCCATAATCAGCAGCCCTGCTAAATTATCCTCAACCCTAAATCAGCACATAGTCAGCATGCGTGACATGATGCAGAGGGAGCTGCTGGGCTGGGAAATTTAATTGGTAAAGAAACTACAAATGGTAAATGAACTCACAAGGGTAAGAGAGAGATAGATAGAGAGATAGACAGACAGACAGATAGAAATATGTGCATACACTGACATGTTTATGTGTGTGTACATGCACGCACAGAGATTACTGTCACTGAACTCAGCCACATCTCCACACACACATCTGTGAATTGACCATTTTGTTAATAGCTAATTCTTTAGACATAAAGCAAAAGCCTGCAATGATTAAACAACTGCCATGTGGCTTAGTCAAAAAGTGGGAGTTTTCTGCCATCCTTTAAAGTAATCTCTACTACACCAGCAATTCATTACACCTCAATTTAGGCAGGAAACAGTGCTCTGATTTTTTTCTTTAGTTGTATTGAACACAATCAATCCAGGGAAAGAGAATTTCAGCCTTCCTCCTCCCCAGTGTTTAGAAATATAGCACAAGCCCCTACAAAACAGCCATAAAGCTATAAAGATTAGTGGTTTCCTAAAAGTAACTTGTCAAAGCACTCCCAGCATTTCAACTGGGCCATCGAGTCTTTTGCAAGGTCAGGTGTTACATGGATGGCATGGAGAAATGTGTAATGTTTGAAAAACATTACCGTTCCTAATTTAAAGAAGTGAAATGCCTATTAAATTAATTGCATAGGATGTGGCAGAAGTTATTGGAAATTGTATTTTCAGCTCTACAGCTGGCACTCACACACTGGCCTTTTTTCTTTTCCATGTTTCATCATGAGAGGTTGGTTGATTTGGCTTTATTTTCAGTCAGATTTCTCTCTCCGTTTTACCTGCTCACAAAATGTGGAGCCATCACAGACACTTTCCTGGCTGCCATCAGACTCGGGATTCTTTGGATGAGACCACAATTGCTCCACATTCTCTTGTCACAGAGCGAACTCCACCCTCAATTTTTGAGAGGTATTCCAAAGGAAAAATCCAGCTTAAACACCAGTGACACACAACAGTCCCATAGCATTGCCTTTACCTTCTGCAATAGTTTTGCAGTGCTGTCAGCACCAGGGTGATGTTTTAACAGTGACTTTCATGTTTCCTCTTTCTTACACCACTCTCTCCTTTCCACCAGGCTACAAAGCCAAGGTGGATGGGTTTGCTAGAATGTCAACAGGATTTTCCCTTTTCCAACAACATCAATGTCTTTATTGTTCATTAAATGCTGTTCTGCAAATACTGGCCAATGGTATTTCTGTAGCATTAATATTAGAAGCTTATAGGATTCTGCAGATTATATAAAACAATATTTTGTATTTTTGTACTCCACCTCTCCATCCTTTAAGTCTATTGATTTAATAAAACAAGTCATCTAAAATTATTCTTTCTTTTTTTTAATCACAGCAAGGAATGCCAGTAGGAATAGCTGTTCTCACTGCAAGTTGTCTAGGCAGAGAAGAGCTCATAATTCATTGTCTGCCTAAGAAATTCTCTAAGGAGAAGATTTTTACTTCTCCATCTTGTTTGCTCTGCTGGTTGATTGGCATGTATCTCTGTATATAACTATATCTATGGCACAATGTTATAATAGCAAGGAAAACAAAATTACTACCTCTGCCTGACATTTCATCAGCACTGCTTGGGAAATATCATCCCTGAAAAACACAGAACAGGGGGTTACAATTAACACTAAGAAGTGTTAATTAGACAGAGCTGAAATGACTTATTATAAAGCAGAGGGTATTTTACTTTTCCATGTCTCACAACAGTGCAGCTTCCTGAGTGAAGTCAGGGGCTCTGCTTGGGAAGCAGAAAGTGAGGAAATGTGTAACCCCTTGTTTGCTGTACTTTATCACTGCACAAGCACTTATTAACAAACATCTCCTTTGGCACATGTTCGTATATATTCAGGACACAGGGTCTCTTTTGCCATTGTTAGAGCCCTGCTCTAAACTCTGAGGAATTTGACACATTTTAATGAATGAGGACAGAGTCCAGGAGAGCTTTCCTGCTACAGAGATTGCACACTTAATTAGGACCCTTATTAAAAATAAATACTCAAGTAGTACAAAAGTCTGCCATTCAAGTCTCAAGTGTCTCATGCTGAAACTGGAGACTGTCAATATTAATAGTCACTTTTTAAAAAAATAATAAATTGTTTTGTGTAGCTCAAGGTCACACAGCGTTGGTAAATCAGCAGCAGAATTTAGTACACAAACCAAATCTTCGGAGACCCATGTGCAGTTTTCACTACAAAACCTTACAGCTTCCTTCATTTGCAAGGTGCCAGTGGTGCTCTGAAATAGCAATATCTCATTCTTATTCCATGAGAATAATCCAGTGAAAGTTAAACAAACCAACCTGCGAAATAAAGGATAATTGTACCTTTCAAAAGACTGGAGAAAAGAAGTTAGTATGCTTGACTTTCAGTAGCACACTCAGCTGAAACATCAGTTCTACCTGCTTCAAAATCATCTCATTTTCAGATTAATCCCAGAACTGACCCAGAGCTCACACCCACTGAGCACCAGCAGCATCTGCTGCCTCAGGAAGCACTTTCTTGTTTGCATCCCGCTTCCAGACAATATTCTCTGCTTGGGACTACCAAGAAACAAAGGCAACTTCTGCCCAAGTGAGTCCAGAATCCGAAACCCACACCTCAAACTAAACTGAGGAAAGGAGACTCTTGGTTCATTGACATATGTGGCAAAATAAAACCCAAATAGCAGCAACCAGAGTGATACACACCAATATTTTCCTGGTTATTGTTGTTCATAAAGCCTTCAAAACCTTTAAGAAAATCAGCTACAGCTTGTTTTTCCAAAACTGATGAGCAATGCTCGGAACTCAGCCACCAACACTGTAGGAGTAGTCATTAGTAATGAAAATTAAAAAGTAAAAAATAAAAAAAAGAAGGCATGACAGCAGCCTGAGGGTCAAAAGTTTTCAAATATTTCAAATTTAACATATGATCTGAAGATCTGTCCAAAGAAGTTTGTAAGGATAAAAATTTCATACCAATTTCCATTCTGTTATAACTAAGTTAACCCTTGAACTGGGGGAGCATGTCTTTCAATTAAGGATGAAAAAAAAAAATATTCATGACACCATAAACATCTGCAAAACAATAGAGACAGTCAACAAAGATGGCTCTGTGCAAAACATTTACTGAAAATCACCAACATGATCCCTTTTGCTGTTGCATTTTGGATGCCAGATGGCTGGAGGGAGTTCCAGCAGGCAATTTCTTAATGAGGGTGCCTCTGCCCAATATCATCCATGCCCATCAGATGCAGAATCAACCCTGCTGAGGCTTCCAGGAAAACCAGACATTTTACCAGAGACTTCACCAGGTCAGTCTCAGCTTTTCACAGCTTACAGAACTTCATTTGCTGTTGTTCAGTTCAGCCCAGTTTATCAGGACTAACTTCCCTTGGACATTTCAGTGATGGGGAGCAAAATAAAAAGGCTGTGAGGCTCCTTGAACAGCTTTAGCTCCACTTTTGGCCCTGTTCTTAAGAGCACACCTATCATTTATCACCTCCATCACCACAGACCTCCAGCCTAGCAGAGCCATTTCCCTCTCCAGAGCTGTGTCCCGTTTTACCAGCCCTGATTCTGGTTAGTAACAAACCTTCCAGCCAAGCAGACTGGTGTCCTCATCCCACACAGGCCTGCAGCCCTTTCCAATCCAAGATATACATTTCCCTGCTTGCCAAGACAACACAAGTTCTTCTTTCAGTGACCAAGGTACTGAAAACTGGCTGAGCCCTCTCCCAGGAGGGAGATGAGGAGGCCAAAGTGAAATGTGCACAGGGCAAGTCAACCTTTCAGCCTGGCAGCAGAATCCAGAGACCTTCCCATGCAACCCTCCGGAACCCCCTTGGTGATGGTGACACACATGGCAGTGCCTTTGCCAGCTTCTCCAGGTGCCTGGCATGAGTGTGAGCTACATCCTGAAATGGTTACACTCCCTGTAAATTAGAGCTGGGTTAACTCCTTCATCTGGTGAGCTTTGGGCAGCAGATTATGTTTGTAAACCACATGATGGGTTCATTTTCCCCAAATCCTGCTACCACCAATTCTTACGTTCCCAGATATTTTCCTGTGGATCTAAAAACAGAAGTTTCAATTAGTGTTTTGATACCCTTTTCACCCCTTGAACAGGAAGAACATTATAATATAATTATTGTAGAAAAGGGGCCCTGAAAACCCCTTTCTGGTCCCTGCTGGTGCATGTGAAGCTCTCATGGGGAAGGGTGAGAGTTTTTTGTGGAGCCATGTGTGGAGCCCTGTGTTCCTTGCCAAATCTACTGGAGCAATTTTCCTATTCCTGGCCCCACTGCATCAAGATCGCTTTCTCTGTGTCAAAGTAAAGCTTCAATAATGTGGATAAAAAGAATGATTAGAGAAACCAAACATAATTCATCCCTCTAAGCAGGAAAAAAAGCCAGGCATCTCCTAGCACACATTCTAGCACACTGGACAGAGCATTGCAATTTTAGTCCTGTGTGCCTGATCATTTGACATTTACTCCTATTGAACAGGCCCTTAATTAGATTCTCCTGCCAGAATAAGATATCTGACTCTCCCCTTACAAAGCAAAGGCTCTCCAAAGTTATAATCTCCACTACCTGCCCCATTCATTTAGCTGTAAATATCTATGGCTAACCTCGCAAGCAGGAGATTTAGAAATCTCAGGAAATCCATAGGTCCTACCCAAGGTAAACCACGGGCTTCCCCAAGCCATGAGAGGAAATCAATAGCCCATATCCCCCTTACAAGGGAGCTAGGCAGTGCTTTGCTACCTTTGTTCCCTGTAAAGCTGTTTCACTGCTGAGTCCCACCCGCACAAATCCCAGCTCCTTCTCGCTGCCTCCTGCTGCTGCTGCTGCTTAGAGGCTCGTGGTGTCTGTCTGGATCCAGCTCCCCTTAGCAGGGGTCACACTCCCCTCCTCACCCTGGCTCCAGGTCCTGCTGACCTTCAAGCCCCTTTCAGGATCTGCTCGATGGTTTATAGTGGCCCTGCCTCTGTCTCGTTGAATCTCTGTGAACCTCTCCTATATTCTGGTCCAGGGCTAGTACCCCACTTCACTTCCAAACACCTGATTTTAGCAACAACCTCAGCATTTCAAGGCCAGCCAGTCTTGTTAAATCTCTCTGTAAACACAAGCCCCAAGCAGGTCTTTTTGGAAGCCTCTGCAATTCATGCTAAATCTGCCTGTCAGACCACACGAAAAGATCCACTCTCTGTTTCTGGTTTCCTTTCCACTTCCCTCTTCCCCCAGGAGCCTGTCCTGCTGCACAAACCTACTAAAACCTGCACAGATCCTGCCCATCCATTATATTTTCCCAGTTAAACAGGCAAATACTTTCTGAGGATATGTAAGGCAGATCTGTAACTATTGATGGGTAATAAGACTTTGGGTGTCCTGCTTTCAAGGGATTTCTGTATCTTTTTTCTGAAATTTATCTATGGTTTTATTCACTTGTTCTTTATCTATTTGTGTATTGAGAGGAAAAAAAAAGTTTTTAGAAACAACATTAGCATAACTTTTATAAACTTCACAGCACGTTAATAAGATTCAAAACAAGAAAGGAGGGAAAATAAAACAGAAAAAAAACCTGTCTGAAATCATACTAGCTGCAAAAACACTCACATTGACAGCATGCCAAAGGATCTGCCCCTACCCCTCACAGATCTGCATTACAGAGCTTCTGTGTGAAGTCAGGAACCACATAGCACCATCTCTTACAGAAAATTAATCCACAAACCAGTACATGACAAGATTTTACTCTTCCAGGCCATCAAAACAGGGCTTTCAGGAAACAATACTTCCCCCCATGTAGTTTAGAGTTTGCAAGGATTTAAGATAAAACCTAAGATAAAACTTTAGCTCCCACATACAGGTAAATCCAATACTGCAAAAAACAGCATTCCAAACAGAATTATTCCCCAAGCAGGTGTCTCATCATGTCCTTGTCCACTTCAGCCAAATTCGTACCTGGAGTGAAGAGGAACAGGTGCTTATGCCAGATTTTGGATTGAACAGGCCTCAGACCAGACTTTATTTATTTATTTATGGTTAGAAACGTTTGTCAAACAGCCACTTGCAGTTGAAGCTATCAGTAACAGCCTGGTCTTTCAGCATTTTCATCTCTCTGGATGTTCTTGCTTCTGCATGAGCAATCAGTGAGAGCACCCAGCGCTGTTCTGCACCAGCAGCCCCTGGTGTGCTCAGGGTTTGAGCACTGCTGGATGGAGCCTCCTGACCTCTGAAAGCACCAGAGAACACTGATCTGAAAGTAGGGACTTTCCATCTTCTCTTGGGAAACGTAAATCCCACCACACAGGACCACCTTACCCAGAGCATAGTCAAGCCCTACAGGCTCTCTCAGAAAAGGCAGATATATAGATATTATATATATTATTATATTCGATAATGCACAGCAGGTGACGCATTTTCATCTTACTCTTGTAACACAGACACCAAGATCTTATTTCAGTGGGTCCCAAATATTTCCACAGCTCTTAATACTGCATCCCACTTCTCCATTAGCTCTTGTGAGCCTAAGACCCCATCAGTCCCTTGCCCTGTTCTTCTCTTCTGGAATTCACCCCTTCCCTCCTCTCCACCCTTCTTTTACCTTTAGGTATCATCCAGCGCCACAATTCCTTGCCAGGGTAGCTTCTCCAGCTATTTCAGCTCGCATCGCTCTTAGGGAGGGTGAGGCAGCTCATCCCCGCACCCTTTAACCTCTTCCTGCCCCAGGGCAGGTCCCTCGCATTAACAGCGCCTCCCCCGCACCGGCACCGCACCCTCCTTCCCTTGCCGCGCTCAGGGATTCCCACCAAAGGCACTCGGTGATTCCCACCAAAGGCACTCGGTGATTCCCACCAAACCCGCTCGGTGATTCCCACCAAAGGCACTCGGTGATTCCCACCAAAGGCACTCGGTGATTCCCACCAAACCCACCCAGTGATTCCCACCAAACCCGCTCAGTGATTCCCACCAAAGGCACTCAGTGATTGATTCCCACCAAAGCCACTCAGTGATTCCCACCTAACCCACCCAGTGATTCCCACCAAAGGCACCCAGTGATTCCCACCAAAGGCCCAGCCGCTCACACGATTTAGCGGTGAATTCGGTGCCAAGGTGGGTTGCCCGGCTGCGCTGGCCGAGCCCCGGCCGCTCCCGGGGAAAGGCGGCCGCGGCTCTCGCTGGGCACCGTCCGCCTCCCCGGCAGCGGCCGTGGCTCCTGGGTCAGCAGCATCCCTTCCGTTAGGTTATAGGTTCCCTAATTACATAGAAATCGGGGGTAGCGGCTGAAAGAGAATAATTTTCAGGTTAAAGAATGTGTTCAAATTAATTCTATCTTTTTCTCCTTTTTTTTTTTTTTTTTTTTTTTTTTTTTTTTTCATATCGGTGCTTCCTAGGTGTCCTTTTTTCCTAGTAAGCTCGTTTTGGAGATGGGATACAAACCAACTTTGTGCAGTTCCAGGGTTTTTTTCCCGTGCCTTTTATTTTCCAAACTTACAGCTAACAGCGGGATTGTGGGGCTTTTTTTTTTCTTTTTGTTTCCTTCCTAATAAATAAGGTAGAAAAAAAATAAAGGGGAAACTGGAAAGGAACAGCAACAGGGGGAAAATATTCTTTTGCAACGGTGTGTTAGTATTTCTGTCGAAATTCCGAGAGATGGGAATCGGAATGAATTTTCACGTGCCTCAATTGGTGTCAAAGGCAGCAGAACACGGTGGAACACTCCGTTCCTCTCCCGGTGTAACCCCGCGTCCCTCGCTCGCTTCCATCTGTTGAGTTCCAGAGACGCCGCTGCTGCCCCGGGAGAGCTGCGGCCCCCGGGGCTCCCGGGAAGCCTCCGCCGGCTCTTCCTACGGAGCTGCTCCTCCTCGTTTCTTCCACCTGCTTAATCACATTTAAATTTATTAAATACTTTCCCATTGTTGTTCCGGCATAGGAGTAATTGCCGCAGTTGCCATGGGGATGTTATGACAACACGGGGTGGGGGGGGGGATGCCCGCCCCGTGAGAAGAGGCAGAGGTGGGATGTGGAAGTTCGTGCGCCTGGCACCGGCGCTGAGACCAGCCCGGGAGCCGCGGGGTCCCCGGTGTCACCGGCGCCCGGGGGAGCGCGGAGAGGCACGGTCGGGAGCGGGGCGAGGGGTGGCACGGTGAGCGCCGCGCTCCCTCCGCCGGTGCCACCGGGGCGGCTGTGTTTGCTCGGCGCCGGCACAAAAGGCCGCCCCGGCCTGTCCCATCCCATCCCATCCCGTCCGTCCCGTCCCGTCCCGTCCCGTCCCATCCCATCCTTCCTCGGGATGCGGGGTGGTTTCCAGCTTGGGAAACGGAGCGGCGAGTCCCGGGACAGCCGCGACAGCGCTCCCGCGGCCGCGGGAAAGACGGAGCGGGAGTCGGGATTCGCCCCTCGGTCTCCAGTAAAACAACCCGGCCCTGGCTGCCCAGGGCGCCGCCTGGAAGCAGCACCACCACCCTTCCCTGCCGCGGGTGCTCCCCTGGCCCCAGCAGCGCACCGGGGACGCTCCGGGCCGGCGGCCCCAGCCCGCCCCGAGCCCCCTCCATCCCGGGGCCCCGGCGGCCGGCCGGGAATGCGGAGGGGTGGGGAAGAGGCGGCTCTGGGGAGCGTGGGAGGGTAGCGGGGGTTCCCCCCTCAGGCTGGAAACTCAAGTGGCCGGCCTGGAAAAGCCCTGCCCGGCCCCCGGGCTCAGCCCGGCCCGGCTGCCGCGCAGCGAGCGCGGCGCGGGGAGGTTCATTCTAGGTGAAGGAATGTCATTTCGCTACTAAATGGTTAGTCTAATTTGATCTTTATTATGCTGTGGATTAGGACTGATTCATATTAAACACGAGTGCAGTTAATATAACTCTGGAACGTGTCCCGCTGTATGTACAGCAGCCGCCGCTGCAGCTCCGCCGCTTCCTGCGACCCGTGGATTAAGATTTAATTAACAGGGAAGTTTGCGAGCGCTCGCCCGCAGCCTCTGTGCTTCACAAATAATTTATACTCCGTTCCGCCGATTTTTATTCAAGTGACAGCATTTTATTTTACTCTAAAAGGGACCTGAATATTTTATGTTCTGCCAGAGGTTTCTGTATATGAACGTCTCCGAGGCAGCTCCAAAAACAAGGGATTTTTTTTTTTTTTTTTTTTTTTTTTAATCTATGGGAATTACTTCAGTACGATAAATTATCAGCAACTCTCACCCCCCTCTCCCTCCTCCTACTCCCCCCAATCTAACTGTCTAAACTACCCACATGAAAGTTAATCGTCATGATCCCCATTGTCGGCTGTATAAATCCAAGCTCAAGCCAACCTCCAAGACACGGCAACAATTCTGATAAATTGTCCTGCTCGCCTAACTACACAAGAATGGCTTTTATAATTAAAAGGGGAGCTGAGTTAAATCAACAGCTCCTAAGCCCTTCTCAACAGGGCTAGAATAGGAGAAATGTGGCGACCTGATTTCTTTAAGTAGCAGCTCTTTGTAGCCCGTTCATAATCCTAGATATGGAAACCCATCCTGCACAAAGTCAGCTGCCAAGCAAAAAAGGAAAAAATAGGAAAAGAAAGTTTATTCAGATGCTCAACGTCCATCTTTTTTTTTTTCCCCAGTCTAACATAACCCTAGCACTTTATAACCAAACAGACAACTCCTTTTCCAATTAAAGTGGAATTAGGAAACTCAATCAAATTAGCTCACTATTAAAGCCCTTCTTTATTAAACTATTTTATTGTAGTAATATTAAGTTTCACCCGCTCTTGGAACACGAGACTTTAAAAAGTTTCCCTTGCGATATTGATTTGGCTGCTCCCAGGATGGACCGGGGTCAAAAGTATTTGCCTCGGTGTAATCTGCAATATTTACTTACTTTTTTGTTGGGGTTTTGTTTTGGGTTTGGCTTTGGGTTATTTTTTAAGAAAACCGTAAAATTGTATCCAAGTTGATCAATGGCACGCGGTACGGAAGAATTGCGTTTTGATGCAATTTGATTTTACCCAGGAGCTTCCCTCCGTGGCTGCGGCGGGCGTGCTGCGCTCCCAGCCCCACCAGTACCTTAACTGGTTGGTAGGAGCCGCGCTGGCAGCTCCCAGCCAATGTTTACACAGTTATATTTGAAGTGAGAAAGTAAACAGTCCAGCTGTGCCACAGACCGGTTCGCTGGGATTAGGTTTCCATACCAACCAACTTTAGGAGCTTTTACAGTCTTAATTCAACCATGCACTGAACTTGTTCTTTGTGAGTAATAGTTTTCCTGGGCCAAACACTCCCAGGCCTGGCAGGAAAGTCACGCTCGGGCCTTGGGCGGGATCGCCTCTCGGGATGCACGGGGGCACGGCCGCTGCCCCCCGCTCGTCCCAGTGCAGAATTAATAGAGGCAGGAAAGCCCTTCAGACTTTTTGATCCCCGAGAACATTTGGACACCGTTGCCAAAAAATTTTAAAAAAAAAAAAAAAAAAGAGAGAGAGAGAAAAAGGGAAGAAAAAAGCCACGCAAGTAGCCTTTACCCTCGGATGAGGGTGAAGGACACACAGCTCCATAAACAGAGAAACCTTCCCTGCACTGATCTTAACTCATCCACCTCAGCTGCAAACGCACCTTTACATTCTGAAAAAACGTCATTATTATAGATCACTTTGCTTATTTTGGCACAAAAATAACTGAAAGGCACAATCTGATTTCAGATACGAGGGGTAAAACCTTACTGCTGCTACACAACCCGCGGGTCGCAAGGTGGGATTTGATTTAACCAGGCTTCTCTTTGCAACACCTCCAGATTTCCTAAATATGACCAAAAACATCAGATACTGAAGGGAGAAATCCTGCTTAAATTTATACCTCTGCAGGTTTGCTGGGGATTTTTTCCTCAGGCATAAATAAGAAAAAGACCAGAACCAGAAATAAATGTATTTGACAATTTCAGTTGATAAGGAATTTGCTCTCGCTTGTACGCTTCGTTTTTATTTATAAATTTATCTGAAGAATATCTAGCTTGACCATGATAAAAATGTAGTAAACATGTTTGTACTATTTGCATAAACTCCTTTAAATATTCAATGTACTTGTCAAATGAATTTCCCAAAACACACTTCCATCATCTCATAAAATACCACTTGCCATTCATAAGACCGATTTTTTTTTAATAGAAAATAACATTTATTTCTATGAAATGGAAACACAGAATTACCTGTTAGAAACAGCAAGAAGTTTGCTACATTGGAACAAGAAAGCAATTTTCTTGCAGATCACAAATGAAGGAGGCTTATTAAACCATCGTACACCATTGGCGCCAGGGTCCTACGGACAGTTACAAATATATCTACTTTCCAATGTTATATACAGACCGCAACGTTTCTGGGGGCGGGAAGGAAAAGGTTTTCAATTTGACAATGTTTCATCTATATGCCTGGTAAGTATTACAATGCGCTGCCTAACCTTTAGCTTAACGTTAATACCGAGTTCACCTACGAGTTACATTAATAACTTAGATTTCCATTTTATAACATTATACACTTGCTAGTATACATATATATATATGTATGTGTGTGGGAAAGAGCGCTCGCGTGTGTGCACACCCCACGACGCGCCGAGGATATCCATGCTTATGGCCATAAGCAACAAAGAGCGACTCATGTCTGGACAATGAAAGTGCACCTTTATCACCTTAACACACCTACGCCCGTCCGCGCCGGGCTCCGCACGCCACCGCCGCCTGCACGGGGGGACAGCAAGCCCCCCGCGTCCGTCCTCCCGTGCCTACCTAGCTACCTCTACACAGACGCGCTTTAGGAAGCCGCTATTGCTTCTCGGGGGTGTTGTTGACCATGGGCCCGTAGAGCCCTCCGGAGTACACCTGCTCCTTGTGCACGGCGGAGCGGTCCCGCATCAGGTCGCTGAAGGCGTAGTCCACGGGCGGCCGGAACCCCAGCGTGGGCATCAGCCCGGCCGTGGAGTAGGGGGTCATGAAGGCCAGTCCCCGGCTGTGCGCCGAGTAGGCGAGGCGCAGCGGGTTCAGTCCCAGGTGCGTGCCCAGCGGGTAGGCGCCGGCCTCGGCCCCGAAGTGCGTGGCGTTGGGCTGCAGCGGGGAGAAGGCGGAGCGGCTGCCCAGCGTGCCGATGGCCGGGGCCATGGCGCCGGCGATCAAGGGCCGGTGGTGGGCGGCGGCGGCGGCGGGGGTGGGCGGCAGGCCCTGCAAAGCGCCGTCCCGGGCCCAGCCCTCCTCGGGGCCCTTCTCCGGGCCGCGGTTGTTGAGGATCTGCTCGATGGCCTGTACCACGTCCCCGCCGCAGCCCTGCAGCACCAGCTCCAGCACGCTGCGCTTGTGCGCCGGGAAGACGCGCGTCAGGATGTCGATGGGAGTCCGCTGCCGGCCGCCGGCCGAGGGCGACGGGTCCTGCTCGTCCTTGTCCGCCTCTGAGCCCGAGTCCGAGCCCAGCGGGCTGATGGAGCCCGGGCTCTCCTCCCCCTCCTTCGGGCCCTTGGAGACGGGGGAGCTCAGGAAGGACTCGCCGTCCCCGTTCTCCGAGCCCGAGCCGTGGCGAGCATCTGGGGAGGAGGTGCCGGGCACGGACTCGCCGTCCGGGGAGAGGGGCTTCCCGCCCGCCTGCTGCGGGGTGACGGCGCGGCTCGGCAGCAGCGTCTTGGGGAACAGCTCGAACTTCTGCATCTTGGACTCTGCGGGCCGGGGGGGCAGAAGGAAGAGACACCGTCAGTGGGGCTGCCGTCGGCGGGGCCCCCCGCCCGCAGCTCCGCGCCCCGCTCGTCTCCCGCCGCCTCTCCAGGCCCCGTTCCCCCCCGTCACCCCCGCTCCGAGGGCTCGCAGCGCGGCCTTACCTGAGGCGCCGGCGCCTCCCTCGCCGCCGGCCCCGGCGCAGACGGAGCCGAACACCTCGTACGCGGGCCGGGGCGGGATGATGCCGTTGGCGGCCGCCAGCGCCAGCCCCTCGGCCGTGCCGTAGAGCAGCTGCAGCTCCCGGGCCTCGTTCTCCTCCTGCGCCTGCTGCCGGCGCAGCGCCACCTGAGCGGCCATGACGCGCTGGCGCTCGGCGATCAGGGTGCACTTGGCGCACATGCAGTCCTTCCAGCGGCAGTACCGCTTGTGGCCCTTCAGCGCCGACACCACGCCGTGGTTGCGGCACCGGGCGCACTTGGGCGTCCGCGGGTACTTCTCGGCCGCCCGCAGCAGCAGCGGCGGCGCCCGCAGCAAGCTCCCGGCCACGCTCACCGGCAGCGTGGCCGCCGCCGCCGCCGCCGCGGCCGCCACCGAGCTGGGGGGCACCGGGGGGGGCGCGGCGGGCACGCTGGGCAGCTCCGAGCGCAGCTCCATCCCGGCGAGCCCGCCCCGAGAGAGCGGCCCCCCCTCCCCGGCCTCCCCCAAAGCGACGCGGGGCGGGGGAGCCCCTGCGCCGCACCCGCGCCCGGGCGCGGAGAGGCTCCCGTCGCCTTCAAGCGCAATCACGAGCGGGGGGCGCACAGAGCCCCGGGAGCGGGCATGCAAACCCCAGCGCCCGTCCTCTCGCCCCGCTCGACGCCCCCGTCCCCCCGCAGCGGGGTTCAAGTGAGGAGGGGCCCGTCGGGAGCCGTTCCGCGCCCTCCTCCCCTCCGCGCCCGAAAAGCAAAGCTAACACAAGAAAATCCGAGAAAACTTAGATCACTCTCGTTTCCTTGCTCTCCGTGCGCGTCTGGCGGGGCAGCATCAAGTTCATCGCGCCAGGCTCGAAGCCGAGCTCTCCCGTCCGCGCTCGCGGGCTCGCCGCTCCCCACGGCGCCCCGGCGCAACCCGAGCTGCTCGCTAAGCTCCGTTCCCCCGTCCCCCTGCAACTGCGGCCGCAGACTAGCAGCGTCCCTCCAAAGAGCAATCCGGCACCTTCAACGACAGGATCCCTCGCGAGGCTAAAATCCAGCAGAGAATAGCGGGAAAAATAAAATTTTTAAAAAATCGCCCCGTCTCCCGAGCAGCACCTCCGCAGATGGGCGGAGGAGCCGCGGCGAGCCCGGAGCAGGCGGTCGGGCCGGGCCGGGCCGGGCGCGGAGCCCCCCGGGAGGCGGCGCGGGCCTGGCGGAGCGGAGCGGAGGGAGCAGAAGGAGCGGAGCGGAGCGGAGCGGAGGGAGCGGAGGGAGCGGAGCGCTGCCCGCCCGCCGCCACCCGCGCCGCCACTCGCGCTATTGTTGCGGCCCGCGTTGCCATTAGGCAACATTGGACAACAATGTGGCGCCTGCCATTGGCCAGGGCCCGCGCGCGCTGCGCTGATTGGCCGCGCCGCGCCCGCCGCGCCCGCGGAGCGCCGGGAGCGCCCGGGGGCAGCGCGGGGACCGCGGGAGCGCGCCCGGAACACCCCGGCACCCCCGGGCCGGGCCCGCTCGCACTTGGCCTCGCTTTCTTAATTCACTGGTAACGGTACTGCCAGCCCTTTGGGGCTGTTGTCCGGGGTGCTACTTGTCATAAGGGGAGGGGGGAATATGCTGCGCAAGGTGACAATTCAATTCATGGTCTCTCCCCTCCCCTTGGAGATTTTGTTTTATGATAGTACGTAACGACTCCTCTCTCTCTCTCTCTCTGTCTCTCCTTCCTTCCTTCCTTCCTTCCTTCCTTCCTTCCTTCCTTCCTTCCTTCCTTCCTTCCTTCCTTCCTTCCTTCCTTCCTTCCTTCCTTCCTTCCTTCCTTCCTTCCTTCCTTCCTTCCTTCCTTCCTTCCTTCCTTCCTTCCTTCCTTCCTTCCTTCCTTCCTTCCTTCCTTCCTTCCTTCCTTCCTTCCTTCCTTCCTTCCTTCCTTCCTTCCTTCCTTCCTTCCTTCCTTCCTTCCCTCCTTCCCTCCTTCCTTCCCTCCCTCTCCCCTCTTCTCTCTCTCCCCCCACTCCCTCTCTCCGCACACCCACAGGTGAATGTCGGAATGCTGCCGCAGCAGGAGAACCCGAGGTCAGTATGATTTTCCATCCTTTCTCTGCGCTTTAGGCTGGGAGAGCCCTGCCCGCCCCTCACTCCCCAGAAAGTAAAGTTCGTTCTTCCTTCCTCCTGCCAGCTGTTTGCGTGACTCCACGTTCAACAGGCGCCTTCCCCGCGGGGACAATAAACCCGAGGGACTGATTTTGGAGGAGGAGGAGGAGGCTGCGGGCTGGTAACTGTATTTTAACCCCGGAGCTTTTGTTTTAGCATCAGCCGCCCGGGTTTGACGTCACCCTCGCTGGTAGCGGGAGGAGGCAGCGCTCCGGTGGGAAATAACGCGCTCTCCTTTCCCCAGGGCTCTCCCCTCTCTTTCCCACGAAGGATCTCCGTCCTCCTCGCCACTTTCTAAAGTTTGGTTTTTTCCACACGAGTCCTCGCCCGTAGCGGGAACCTCCTCCCGCCGCCTCAGCATCCCCACCTGCGCTGCCCGGCGGCCGCGGGACTGCTCCCGGAGCCTGCCCGGGTGGGTGCCCCGGGAGCCCCGGGGCGGGGGCAGAGGCAGCCCCGGCTCTGCTCGGGGGGTGCCGGCGCTGCCCGGGGCTCCCTCGGCGCGCTGGGGGACGCGCAGGGCCGCGGGACAGCTCCGCTGCAGGACGCGCACTTCCCTTGGTCACTCTCCTTCCGTGGGTGCGAAAAGCGCAATTGCAGAGCCCCCTCAAATTTGCAATATTTTTGTTACACTTACATCCGTCTTCTTTCTTTCTTTCTTTTTTTTTTTTTTTTTTTTGGACACGAAATAGGCGCTTTTCTGCCCGATTTTCTGCAGGTGCAGCTGCTGCCCACTCTCCTCGTGATTTAGGTGTTATAACACCTTTATTTATTACAGCAGCCAAGTCAAAATATCCGAATTAATTTTATTCGCAACCACTGATTTTATTCTCCGGGGAGTATTACTTAAACCATCTGATTTAATTGGGAATGCATAGAACTCGATCAGACCTAATAAGAAACATTTAAAGTACTGGTTTATGTTTGTTTAGCATGGAGAAAATGTTCTCCCTTTTTCCTGGCAGTTTTGTTTAGGGTTGCGATGGGTTTTTTTCAGCAAATACCTTCCCTTTCCCCCCCCGAGGCAGCCCGGCACCGCCACCAACAACACAGGACGGGTTACACCGATTTCCCTCATTCCCTTGGCTTTCAGCTCTGACTTCAATTAAAGGGCTGAGTTATCCTTTCCGTTTATGGCGGTTTAAAACTATCTATTTTGGAAACAACAACGGGGGAAAAAACAAACAACAAACAAAACAAAACAAAAAATCAAAACCAAAAACACAACCCAGCCCAAGAGTGGGTCAGTAATCAGCCAGTGAAACGCGGTGGTTTCTGTTCGGAGCCTCAGGCTTTCAGTGCCGTGGCAGACGGCGGTGTTGAAGTCGGAGCACGCAAGGTGCAGCATCTCTTTGCCCAGGCTGTTTCCTGGGCTCCTGCCGCACGGCCCCGCTCGCTGTGACACGCAGAGCTGGGGCGCGCTGTCCCGGAGCTGGGCACGGAAACGCCCAGTGCCTGCTTCTGCTGTTCGCCCAAAGCCAGCACAGGACACCCCCTCGTCCAAAACACCTGGCCATGAGCTGCTTTCAAATGTTACACTCACTGTCAATCCGACATCGCGACAAAAGGGGTTTATTAGAAAAATAAAATTTTTAAAATCGCCCTGTCTCCCGAGCAGCACCTCCGCAGATGGGCGGAGGAGCCGCGGCGAGCCCGGAGCAGGCGGTCGGGCCGGGCCGGGCCGGGCGCGGAGCCCCCCGGGAGGCGGCGCGGGCCTGGCGGAGCGGAGCGGAGGGAGCAGAAGGAGCGGAGCGGAGCGATGGAGCGGAGCGGAGGGAGCGGAGGGAGCGGAGCGCTGCCCGCCCGCCGCCACCCGCGCCGCCACTCGCGCTATTGTTGCGGCCCGCGTTGCCATTAGGCAACATTGGACAACAATGTGGCGCCTGCCATTGGCCAGGGCCCGCGCGCGCTGCGCTGATTGGCCGCGCCGCGCCCGCCGCGCCCGCGGAGCGCCGGGAGCGCCCGGGGGCAGCGCGGGGACCGCGGGAGCGCGCCCGGAACACCCCGGCACCCCCAGGCCGGGCCTGCTCACCGCACTTGGCCTCGCTTTCTTAATTCACTGGTAACGGTACTGCCAGCCCTTTGGGGCTGTTGTCCGGGGTGCTACTTGTCATAAGGGGGGGGGGAATATGCTGCGCAAGGTGACAATTCAATTCATGGTCTCTCCCTCCCTTGGAGATTTTGTTTTATGATAGTACGTAACGACTCTCTCTCTCTCTCTCTGTCTCTCTTCCTTCCTTCCTTCCTTCCTTCCTTCCTTCCTTCCTTCCTTCCTTCCTTCCTTCCTTCCTTCCTTCCTTCCTTCCTTCCTTCCTTCCTTCCTTCCTTCCTTCCTTCCTTCCTTCCTTCCTTCCTTCCTTCCTTCCTTCCTTCCTTCCTTCCTTCCTTCCTTCCTTCCTTCCTTCCTTCCTTCCTTCCTTCCTTCCTTCCTTCCTTCCTTCCTTCCTCCTTCCTTCCTTCCTTCCTTCCCTCCTTCCCTCCTTCCCTCCCTTTCCCCTCTTCTCTCTCTCCCCCCACTCCCTCTCTCCGCACACCCACAGGTGAATGTCGGAATGCTGCCGCAGCAGGAGAAGCCCGAGGTCAGTATGATTTTCCATCCTTTCTCTGCGCTTTAGGCTGGGAGAGCCCTGCCCGCCCCTCGCTCCCCAGAAAGTAAAGTTCGTTCTTCCTTTCTCCTGCCAGCTGTTTGCGTGACTCCACGTTCAACAGGCGCCTTCCCCGCGGGGACAATAAACCCGAGGGACTGATTTTGGAGGAGGAGGAGGAGGCTGCGGGCTGGTAACTGTATTTTAACCCCGGAGCTTTTGTTTTAGCATCAGCCGCCCGGGTTTGACGTCACCCTCGCTGGTAGCGGGAGGAGGCAGCGCTCCGGTGGGAAATAACGCGCACTCCTTTCCCCAGGGCTCTCCCCTCTCTTTCCCACGAGGGATCTCCGTCCTCCTCGCCACTTTATAAAGTTTTTTGTTTTTTTTCCACACGAGTCCTCGCCCGTAGCGGGAACCGTCTGCCGCTGGTGGGGGCCTCCTCCCGCCGCCTCAGCATCCCCACCTGCGCTGCCCGCCGGCCGCGGGACTGCTCCCGGAGCCTGCCCGGGTGGGTGCCCCGGGAGCCCCGGGGCGGGGGCAGAGGCAGCCCCGGCTCTGCTCGGGGGGTGCCGGCGCTGCCCGGGGCTCCCTCGGCGCGCTGGGGACCGCGCAGGGCCGCGGGACAGCTCCGCTGCAGGACGCGCACTTCCCCTTGGTCACTCTCCTTCCGTGGGTGCGAAAAGCGCAATTGCAGGGCCCTCCAAATTTGCAATATTTTTGTTACACTTACATCCGTCTTCTTTCTTTCTTTCTTTCTTTTTTTTTTTTGACACGAAATGAGCGCTTTTCTGCCCGATTTTCTGCGGGTGCAGCTGCTGCCCACTCCTCATGATTTAGGTGTTATAACACCTTTATTTATTACAGCAGCCAAGTCAAAATATCCGAATTAATTTTATTCGCAACCACTGATTTTATTCTCCGGGGAGTATTACTTAAACCATCTGATTTAATTGGGAATGCATAGAACTCGATCAGACCTAATAAGAAACATTTAAAGTACTGGTTTATGTTTGTTTAGCATGGAGAAAATGTTCTCCCTTTTTCCTGGCAGTTTTGTTTAGGGTTGCGATGGTTTTTTTTTCAGCAAATACCTTCCCTTCTTCCCCCGAGGCAGCCCGGCACCACCACCAACAACACAGGACGGGTTACACCGATTTCCCTCATTCCCTTGGCTTTCAGCTCTGACTTCAATTAAAGGGCTGAGTTATCCTTTCCGTTTATGGCGGTTTAAAACTATCTATTTTGGAAAAAAAAAACACGGGAAAAAAAAAACCAAAAAAAACCAAACAACAAACAAAACAAAACAAAAAATCAAAACCAAAACCACAACCCAGCCCAAGAGTGGGTCAGTAATCAGCCAGTGAAACGCGGTGGTTTCTGTTCGGAGCCTCAGGCTTTCAGTGCCGTGGCAGACGGCGGTGTTGAAGTCGGAGCACGCAAGGTGCAGCATCTCTTTGCCCAGGCTGGTTCCTGGGCTCCTGCCGCACGGCCCCGCTCGCTGCGACACGCAGAGCTGGGGCGCGCTGTCCCGGAGCTGGGCACGGAAACGCCCAGTGCCTGCTTCTGCTGTTCGCCCAAAGCCGGCACAGGACACCCCCTCGTCCAAAACACTTGGCCATGAGCTGTTTTCAAATGTTACACTCACTGTCAATCCGACATCGCGACAAAAGGGGTTTATTAAATAAAAATGTTAAAATTGCAAGAATATGTAACGCAACTGCGGGACTCGGCAAGTTCTGAGGACATTTGTCCAAATCTCCCCCGGTTTCAGGGTCTCTGGACGGTTTCCCAGCCCCGCTCCTCTCCGGCCGCCCCAGGGCCGGCAGCGGCCCCGGCAGCGCCCGGAGCCGAAGCCGCCGCTCCCGGGAAGCGCCGCCCTTGGCCGGGCTCGCTCGTGAGCCGGAGCCGAGGCCTCTCCTCGGGCTCGGCACCCTGCTCCGGGCGCAGGGAGACTCTGCCTTCCCGCTCTCCGGGAGGAGAGGGGCTGGAGGGGCCGCTTCCAACCGGGACCCAACTATTCCTGTGTTGCTCTTCTCTTACGAGGTGCGTTTAGAAAAGGAGAGCCCGGAACCACGCTTCTCACCGGTTTGACATTTTAACAACAACAATAATAATAATAATAAAAATAATAATAATTTCTCCCTTTATATTGTCCGTAATTTTCCTTTGAAAACTTTCGCTGTGAACCCAGACAGAAATGCGCGCATTTCACAGATTTATTCAAACCAACCACCCCTAAGCTGGGAGTTCTCCCGGAGCCGCAGAGGCGCGGCCGGGACTTGCCGTGGGCTCGGGGCTCTCTCCAGCTCTGTCCCGGCCCGCCAGAGCCCGGCGAGTGTGTGAGCACGGACGGGAGGCAGCGGGGAGGTGGATGCTGCTCTCCCCCCACCCCTCCCTTTTTCTTCCCTTCTCTCCTACTGCAATTCATTTCTGTTTGACGAGGCACAATAAAATCTTCTTGTACATCCCCGCTCCCGTGTCTTTCTGGGGGAGGGATGTTTGTTTTAGGCACGCACGGAGCAGCCGCGCTCCCGCTGCCCGGGCGGGACATAGAAAGAGAAATTCATTTCTCCAAACCCGGTGAAACGCGACTTTAAAGCCCCCGAGACTGGTCTCGCTCCCAGCTTGGCTCTGGGAGCAATTCCCAGCGTCAAACCGCGGGAGGAACTCAGGCTTGGACCCAGCTCCCGCAGGAGCAGCCGCGCTGGCACCGGGAGCGGGGCGGGTGCCCTGCCCGGGCCGGGCACGGAACGCGCCCACCTCCGGGGCCACCGGGGCCAAAGGGTGCTAGAGGGATCCCCGCCGTGGCCAGGGCAGCCCGCGCCCTCCGGACGCGTGGAAGTCGATTTGACTTCGTTACAGGGATGACCAGAGACGCCGCGTTTCGTTGCGCGGTGCCCCGGCTGCTGTTCCGTTATCCCCGCTGCGCGTTTGACTCTGGCAGCGTCCAGCAACGCACCACGGCCCAGCGCTCACGGCTGGGTCAGCCCGCTAAAACACGACATTAAACGCTGATTTAATATATTTATTCTGAAGAAGCCCCGATTTCTCCGGTGTTTCTTTCTCTCCTCACTCCCCCTGATTCACCTAAAGGTTTCCCGTGCACGGCTGCTCCGGTGCCCAAGTTCGAGAGGGCTGCGGCAGCGGTGCTGCTGCAGCTTTCCCCAGTTGCAGTAGTAAAATCTTAATTAAAAAGCGCCCGGCTATTGGCTGCCATGCGGGGGAAGGGACACGCACGCCCGCAGGCAGCGCAGCCCTCGGAAGCATCCCAGAGAAATATAGTTCTTGATTAGTGTATTTTCATCTCGTTCTTAGCGGAAGACAGTTTGTAAGTACCTGCTAATGTTAGTGCTCTTTAAGGTTTCAATTGTTCTAGGGGGTTTGCCATTGACTTTTTCATTATTTACCTACTGAATCAAAGTAAGCAAATGCCATCTGTTTCCCTGCTGCTATCATCTTCACTTTTAATTATCCGCCCAGCCGCCTAATAGAGATGATATTAAACTAAATCTTTTTGACATTAAAAGTAATTATCCCCAAACCAATATTACAAGAATGAAAATTACCACCACCACTACCCCCCCTTCAAGAAAAAGGCACATTCCTCCTAGTCCAGGCAATCTCTTCAGATCCGGAGCGAGGAGAGGGAGACGGAACTCCCGTTAGCCCGGACTTCTCAAGTATTTGAAACATTATTAACTCGATTTCCCGGCTCCCAGTGGGGGAGGAAAAAGCGACAAGGGGGAAAGATTTGTGGAATAAAATACGGGAAATTCGGGGCTCCGCGCGCTCCTGCGCGGGCTCCTCTCCTCCCGCAGCCCGGGAACCCACACCGGGGCGGGCGGCGGGGCCGGGGCTGCCCGAGCCCCTCGGGGATCGGCCGGGACCGGCAGGTTCCCAACGCCGGCTGTTGGGGAAGGGCGCATCCCAAAGACACGGACACGCGGCCCTCCAAGGGCTTCGCGCCGCCCGTCCCGCGGCACCGGCCGTGCGGGGACGGTCACCGGAGGGACCCTGGGATCGGGGCCCGTCGCGATGGAGGGGCACGGCGGGTCCTCTGACAGATGGCCGCCGGCTGAATCACCTCCAGAGAGTCATTTCGCCTACTCTCAGACTTCTCCGCCATTTCTCCTCCGACTCGCTTTAATATGAGCCGGAGCCGCGTCCCCCATTTCCTTTAATATGTGCTAAACTGAGCTAATTTTAATTGCATGTTTCAACTTTGCTAATTAAATAGAGTGGTCTAATTAAAAGTGACTAGGGAACAGTTTTAATTCAACCCTCTACTTTTTTAACAATCCATTATGCAACAAATCCAGGGTAAGCCCTCCCTTTAAAAAAGCTACAGATGATTGAGTTTTTACACCTTTTTACACGCTCACAATGGGGAGACTTGACCCAACATATGTAGCGGTGGGGCCGAGCCCCCCCGGCTCCCCGGCGGGGCACCGCGACCGAGCCGCCTCGCTGCTGCTGCCCCGCCTGAGCGCCGCTGGACCCGGGGGCTTCCCGGGGCCTCCCCGCTGGAAGTGCGGAGACGATTAGCCCGGCAGAGGTTAGAGTAGCACATCCCCGAGACAGCAGACCAGGATTTGGGAAAATCGGGCTCTTTACACGCTTCATCTCTTCACCAAGTGCTCATTAGGTTGTTAACCTCTGGTTCACATGAAAGGGGCATGTGATGAATCCCCTCCCGAACAAATGGGCGCATCCCCCTTCAGGCACTGAACAAAGCCCTTAAAATAACTGCACAAGAAAGCCTTTAGTTGTTACTCTAAAATTTCTTTTCTCTGAGAGCTTGTGCCCATCCACACACACGCACACCGAAAGAGGAAAAAAAGCTCACACACGCAAAAATCCATCCATCCATCACCCCTCCTCCCCCCGTGTGCTGGAGCTAAAAATTAAAAATCCATGGTCCGTCCCCCCAGGGCCTTCGGCGCTGGCTGATGTCCCCCGGGTTTGGCTGAGGCTCGGGCTGGGGCTTCCCAAGCGAGGGGAAGGAAATCTTAATGGCTCCAGCGGGGCGGGCGGGGGCGCATCCTCTGCCTGAGGAGGGGGACAGCCCCGCGTGCCGGCAGGGGACAGCGCTGCGCGGGGCTGCGCGGGGCTGCGCGGGTGCCCGCGGCGGCCCCAGCTCTGCTCTGCCCTTCTCCCACCCCCGAGCGGAGCGGAGCGGATCCCCAGCGGAGGAGGCGCGGGCAGGAGTTCCCGTTTCTGGCCGGGGGAGCGCGGCAGGAGATCGGCTCCTCTCCCAGAGCACACGGGCTCAAGCTCCGCAGCCAGCGCTGCCCGCCCGGGGCCTCGCTGCCCACGGAGGGCCAGGGAGCCGGGCCCGGCTCCGCATTCCCACCGCTCGCCTGTGGATTTGGGGCTCTTTAAGACCTTTGCTTTTTCTCTCCCTCCCTCCTTCTCCCTCTCCCCTTTTATTTCCCAGCCCCTCGGGCATGGATTAAAGTGACAGACAATTCCCCCCCCCCCGCACCTTATTGATGGTTAAACGCGCTCTGAGTTAATGCGCGGGAAGCGGGCAGCCCGGGGGGGGCTGTCCCGGCCGCGCTGCGAGCCCCGGCGGGCCGGGGGCGGCTCGGGCCGGGGCGGCCGGGCCCGGGCGGCCCCGCGCAGGCGGGCGGTGCGCGGCAGCGGAGGCTCCGCGGGGACACGCGCGTGTGCCGCAGCCTGCCGGCAGCCGCGGGGACACGCGCTGGCCCCGCCGGGAGCACGCAGGTACCGCGGGGGCAGCGGCCCGCAGCCGGGAAAGCCCCGCTCTTGCTAATTTACCGTAGGGCGCTCCGAGAGGTTCATTAAAAAGGCTCTTGTCAGCTCCCTAACGATCCGAGAGCTTTTTAATTATATTTTATATTCCCCTACCCGTCTCCTAACTTCAAACACATGGTAAAAAGGATTTGCTGTTTTGTTTCAGGTAAAACCTAATAATTAAAATTCAGACCCCGTCCCATGCATCTGCTTCGCCTTTGCCAAATGAATTGAAGGGAGAGAGAAAAGCGATTTCATTGAGATCACAGATGGGGTGCAGGTTTTTGGAAGAAATTTGAGAAACACCATTGTCCAGAATCAAAACTCTATGTCTTGCCCCACAAAGGGGGCTGCTTTAAGCCCCTCAACTTCTATGGGGCTTGTTTTTTAAACTTTAAGTGTTCCGCACAATAAGCTGCCACTAAAATGTCACAACCACTCTAATTCCAAGTGTGTCTCACTGCAAAGGGTGCAGAAAAATGAAGGGAGCAAAGGGAAGGAGTGTAATTAAAAACCCTGGAGCTCCCTCCTGCCTGCTGGGGCCCGGCGGCCGGTGCGGGGAGGGGGCGGCGGGGAAATGCCCCCGCCCGTGGCAGCGGCACCGACACCGCGCGGTGCGGGACCGCCCCCCCCGCCCGCTCCCGCACCTGCCCGGCCGCAGCCCGGCCCGGCACAACGCGGCGCTTCCACACTTTGGAGGCTGCATTTTTCCATTAGCCCAAAAGCAGAAGATTAATCCTTTTATTTTTATTCATGATCATGACAACCCCGGTCGGATTTGCCAGAGGATTCCCCTCAATGTTTATTGCCCCAGGAGCTCAGGAGCAGAACAATCGTGACGGAACGCGATAGATAAACACAGTCTCTTATCGTTGAAGAGACACATCGAGGGAGTTTGCGGAGGGGCGGGCGGCAGCGTCATCCAAAACCACACGCACTTGGGGCAAAAAAATTATTCTTGTATTCTTTTTCCAGTTGACACGCGGTATTTTAAGGGGCTCTTACACAAACACAGACTTCTTTCAAGTTATTGATGGACCATCCGCAATCTCCCACGGCACCGTCCAGCCCCGGCCGCTGCTGCCCTCAGCCCCGCGGGCGCGGGCAGCGCTGGGGCGATGCCCGAGCATGTGGCTCCATTTGTTTTGGTTGGTTGGCTGTTTGTTCGTGGCTTGTTGGGTTTTTTCCCCCGGGAATGCCCAATTTTTCCTTGCGCTGGGCTGCGCGGCCCCATCTCCGCCCCCGCCCGCGGGGGAAGGCGCGGCACCGAGCGCTTCCCCCTCTTTTGGCTTCGCTTTAATTATCTTCTAAATAATTTCCAAATAATTGTTGGTGGAGGTGCGGGCAGAGCCGGGCCGGGTGCGGAGCCAGCGCGGCCGCGGAGGGAAGGGAAGGGAATAGAAGAGAGACCCGCGGGGGCGGCTCCGCGCCCGGCGGCGGCCGCAGCGCTCCGGTGCCCCGGGAATTCCGCCCCGACGGCTCCGTCCCGCCCGGGAGAGGCCGAGGGGCGGCCGCGGTCCGGCCGGTGCCGGGACGAGCCCGGGAGGCCGCCCCAGCATCTCCCGGGAGCCGGCGGCAGCGAGGCCAGAAGCGCGGGGGGACCCGCACCGAGGCGGGGATCGCTCCCTCGGGGTTTTGGTTTGTTTATTCGGGTTGGTTTTCCCACGTTTGACGATGCTGCAACGGCCACACAATGTCTGACTCACCTTCGTCTAAACCTTGAAGAAGTGTATTTCAGCAGCTCTGTACACCGCAGGTTCTAAAAATTATCTCCCCCCTCTTTTCTTCATTACATCCACAAAATTATAAATTATTTTGTTCTTCTGCATCAGCAAGTCTATAGCTGTCATTAAAAAAATTCCTTCTCCATTGCCACCAGTCTGCAAATGCCTTCCCTAACGCAATCAGTCTTAATTAATTAGGACACATAAACAGGCAAATAGGCCTACACAAAATGAAAAATATTCCTAAAGCACACATCAGAATAATTTTTAAGCTCCTAAAATGGCTGCAACAGAACGGGGGTTTTCAAATGACAACAAATGAGGTCTACCTGTAAATTCAGAAAAGGCAAGATCATGAGTAGGATGCCATAATTACAAGGTATAGAATACTTATCAGTGATAGGAACTCCCACTAACGGGGACTGGGACAGTAAATTAAATAAAGCATAGAGGCAAATGTTAGAAACTACATTTTTAGGTGAATGGAAACATACTTATATTTACTACTTTACAAAATGATAATAATTATTTAAAATCACCCAAATAGCACTACCCTTTTTGAACAAAACTGCATAAAAAGGAAGATAAGAAAACGAAATTAAAGTCACAGGTAAAAGACTAAGATTGTTACCAAAACTTTTTGAAGACACTATCTTAGATCCTCAAGAGTACACATGTATCTAACTTAAAAAGCCTACAGAATGCCCACAAGAAGCAGAGTTGGGTAGTGTGAACCAGCACATTCAAGGATGCAATAGGAAGACAGATTCAAAGTAGGAAACTAAAAAGAAAATCGGAAAATCCATGGAAATTTAACTTTTGGAAGACACAAGTCCTGAATTAAACAACTGACAGATTGCAAGGAACATCTACCAAAGATGTAAAGGATTATTAAAAATGTCAGGAATAGGAAACCTGCTAGAAGATATTTTTATGGTGTAAAAGACTCCTTTTATTAAAAATAGAAACAACTAAGCTAGTCATTTGTAGTGGTGTTTACTACAGGGGAAACATATTTTCTTACGTTAAAAAAAAAGGAAAGAAAAGTAACATTATCTGAGATTTGATGGCTGGAAGCAGAAATCAACAAATTTTCACAGTGAGAGGATTCCAGCCATGTCCCCAAGAACCTGTGTGGGAACCTGTGCTCTTCAAGGTCCTCAGACATCAGTACCTGGAGAAAAGGATCAGTGGTGAGCTGTTGCTACCAATAAATAACTCAAACCCATCCAAGTTGAGTGGATGGAAAGGGAACAGCCATGAGCTGTGGAATCCTGGGGAACGCTGTCACAACATGGAGCTGGGAAACAGCAAGGGAAACTCACCGGTACTAAGTACAGAATAACAATTCTGTTAACCAGCAGTTCTGTAATCACAGGAACTAATGAAACCTCCTCCTCTAACCAGCAGTTGAGTGACATTTTAATTGAATTATATTAAGGCTGCAGTGTGACTTCAGGCTTTATTACACAAAAGAATCCACAGAGGAAAGCCCTGGCTAAGGGGAGTGGACTCTCTGCTATCTAATGAGACATTAAAACCCTTTGAAACTTTTAGGGTGCTTTTAGGGTCTGGAGTGACTCTCAAGAGTTGGATCTGGAGTGAGCCTTGCCTTCACTGCACACACTCGGGGGACCTTTCATCTGCCTTCTCATTTCCTGAATTCTGGGTTGCTGATTTTGACAAGACTTAAGGAAATTTCAGACAGCCAAACCTTTGTAGCATTAAATTTGCTTGAAATAATAATTAAAAAATCCTAAAAACAAAAGGATGCAAAATTTAAAGGCTGCAATAAGATACAAAAAAAAAATATTTCAAGGAGCCTGATCAATTTCATCCTACATAAACCAGCAATGCTGTCAGCCTTGCCTTCCTCTTCCTCTCATCTTCACTGACTCCCACCAGCGAGCTGCATCAGCCTCAGAACTGCTCCAGGAAAAAAATGGTCACTTTTTAATTAGTTTGCCTGGTTCCAGTGCCAGGTGGGGGCAGAGATGGCTCTGCTGGCAGAAGTATACATCTATATCAGACTACATTGAGCATAAAACTGCCTGGATCCTGTCACATTTAGGGCTGAACTTGAGATTTCTCCACCTTTGTCATCTGTGCGGGAAATAGTTCCAGGTAGAGAACAATCTCTCATGCTATGTACACACAGTATACAGTAATTTCTGCTTTCTTTCATGACCCATCCAGAAAAAAAATATACAATTAAAGCTACTGCAGTTTCCTTCTCTTTTATACAAACAGAGTAATAAAACTAAACTCAGGTGCAGAATCAACATCCAGTTTCCACTCTCAGCTCTTTTGTTCAAAAAGACCAATGGCTGCAATGAACATCCACTGCCAAGGGCTGGGTTGGCTCACCCCAGGCAAGCACAAGCTGCCAGCCTAAAGACTGATTTTCACCCTCCCTCTCAAGGACCTTAAAGGAATTCTGTATTTTGGCAGTCAAACAGCTTTGCTAGTGGGCAGCACACACGTTAAAAGTAGTTGTGCTATGGTGGTGTTGAAGCAGACTGGGGAAGGTCCAGCACAGGAACTTGTCTCTCCTCAGGCCCTCACAATATTGGAAAAACCAAAGTGTGAATTAAAACCAGTGAAAACTCCTCTGGAGGAGGCCACCATCACTGTTTCCAAATAAAAATGTATGCTCTGCTTTGTCAAATGGTGGGAAGTCTTGGTGCCTCCCTTGGTGCCCAGCCTGAGTGCAGGGCAGCAGAGGGAAAGCCTTTGCCCCAGGGAGGGATGGCACACACAAGACATCTCCACCCTCTGCATTTCTGACCGAGTGCTCCAAGCAGGTTCTGGTTCTGCCTGGTAGTGACTCTTCTCATGTAGAGACGCTCACTGATGTGCCTTGTGCTTGCTGTGGAAGTTGTTCTAAGGCACTGAAATTTTCTCATGCATTGTTTAGGGAGCCTGGACACGAGGCCTGCATAATGAAGCACTTCAGTCCTGTGACTCTGGGATATTGTGATTTGATTTTTTCCTACATAAGGAAGAGTGAAATCATATAACTTTTTAGTAGAAATATTGCTGCAATTGAAAATTTATTTTAAGTTTCTAATGTCACGGAGTAGGTACAGTTTATGAAAGTCAAAGTCCTCTTCTGCTACATTAAAAAGGACAGACAGACCCCCCCATTAGAACACAGCTCCATTAGAAACATCCTCAGCACTGCCACTGAGCTGAAGGGTGCTCGTGTAGAGAGTACAGAGCAAACGCTGTGTTCTGCATGGTCTCTAATAATGATTTCAAACACCACTGTCAACAGGCAGGAAGTTTCTCCCAAAACCAGAGCGTGCCCCACCTTCACCCCACGAGCCACGGAAGCTGACGCACCGCATGGGATTCCTTTCAGCACCAGTAATTCCCCAAGACTTAAAACTAATGCATTAATCACCTTAATGGTAATCCATTAATGTGAAGAACCTGAAGATAAAAAGGCAGAATCAGGGATGTGCTCTGTAGCAATGGTGTTACAGTTCTAGGGTAATACTGAATTACAAAATTCGAATGACTAGAGGATTATCCATGCCAGCAGAGCGTGTGAAGTGAATACCAGGAGAGCAGAAAATGATGGCATAGAATATTAATATTTCTACACAGGGATTGGTTTATGCTGATGGTGTGATTCAGAAAGGTGACTCGACATGGTTGCTTCTTGAAATCAGGCCCAAAGTATTTAAGGACCAAAATCATTAACGTTTTATTTAAAGAGCAATACACTTGTTTACGTTGTGGCAGAATGATCCCTGTATACTGATCTCAAAATCTTTATATCAGAGGGATGTAATGCCACCACTTTGAACACTTCCAGTTAATTATCACTAGAACATTTTGATAATGACAGTGTATTTTGCAGTATGAACAAAATGAGGGAAAAAATAATGGAGTTTAGAAGAAAAAAAAAAAAAGCCAAACAACCCTGGGAGCACTGACTTCAACAAGTTCAACAAATATTCAAGCCACATTTAATAACTTTATAAAACTAGTATCAAAGTAAAGAATATATAGTCAAAATACAGAAATCAAGTTGAGTGAGAGAAAACAGCCTGATGAGATCAAATAGAAGTTAAACAGAACAGATTAATATAAACAAGTTAGCTGAAAGGTCGCTTTGCTCCGTGAAGCACTATTTCAGCAACTCCTTTCCTCAACAGCCAGCTTAGGAGGAAAAAAAAAAAGATATGCATCACTTTAAAATCCTGCTGTATGTTTACTGTGATTGTTTGTAGAAACAGCATCACCCCAATTTGCAACCCATGTTAATTTCTTATTTAATAAACGCAGTGGATTTTTTTTTTGGAAGAAAACGAAAGTTCAGAATGAAGCGTCTGCATTCAGCTTTCCATTACACATACATTTATAATTCTGTTGGCTAGGAATTCTTTTATTTGTGAACTGCAAATTATTAGGATTTGCTTACACTTCTAAACCTTTTGTTTGTCATAGATACTTCACTTCTAAAAGTGTCTGGTGTAGCACTCACTAATTACAGAATTATAAAAGGTAGAATAAGGCTTTGCCTGCTCAGAAATTCGCATTTTTGGTAAAGGTAACAATATATCAGCATCACTAATATCTTAATAATAGGCATACATTTAATTTTATATCACCATCCTTCCAAAGAGAAAAAGAAAGACTAGATGTGTGCAACTTGTTTTAGCTTAGTATAAAATTTTCAAATCAGAACTCATTCAGCTACAATAAACACTATGAATTACGTATAAACATAGATGGAAAACAATGTGCCAGGCTTTAAATGAAAAAAAATAGTTTAGAAGATGATGATCCTGTAGTGCTATTGTGCACTGTCCTGCAAGCCCCAAGATAAAACAAAAACAAAAAAAGGGGGGGAATAAAAAAAATAAAAAAAAAAAAAAAAAAAGAGAAGAAAAACCCCAAACAAATCAGTTTTGATGCAGGTTTGGCATCAACTGCACGTTATGGTCTTAGCCTCAGTATGCTCATTCTATGGTTGAGAAATTTAGAGTACCAGATTTTTCCATGTCAGGTAGCAGGTAGCTGGTGCATACATTTCAGACAAGAGAACTACGATTTTTTTAATTTGAGATGGGATCAATAATGTATTGTTAATATGTCCAAAGCAACAATAAGGCAGATTTCTTATTACACCACCCTTAAAATACCCATTGTTTGATGAACCAAACAAGGTGCTTTAAACCAGCAGAGTAATAGGAGACAAGCAAGTGCCAGAATGAAGAAAAACTGCTAGAATGGGAACTGCTCTTTCTTTCACAAGGAGAAATAAAGAACTTTTGTATCTGGTATTTGAAAGGTTTTTAACAACTGATATTCAATATCAGCTGATTCCTGAAGTGTTGGCAAGATACCAGGTTTCTGGTACTGGCCATGTCTAATGTTATTTAAATATTCACATCATGCAATAAGCAGTTTCACACTGCAATGTAATGGAAAATACTTCCTAAACTGAATTGGAACTGAGACCCAAAGCAGAACCAGTAAATAAATATCTCGCATATATGTCAAACTATATTCTCCAAACAAAACCTTACATCTTATCAAAGAAGTCAGAAAGTACTAACAAAAATTATATGCTTTCTACTATAATACTGTTAAATTTCCATGGCTGAGAATGTCCCATTAATTTTTTTCTGCCTTTTTAAATTAGTTGACAAAGTAGAAATTCAAACACAGAAATAAAATGCATATATATGAGAGCACTGGCTCAGTGAGATATCAAATATACAGCATTCTAGTGTCAAAAGTACAGGCAGAAATGTCCAAGATTTCTTGGTGAAAAAGGGGCATTTGAGGAGTAAAAATTCTACTTAACAATCACTCACATTTTAACAGTGCATTAATTATAACAAAAGCTGGATGATAAGTGAGCAACAGAATCATAATGTTCAGTGTTCATAGCAGAACTTTATCCTCTGCTCATTTAAATGAGGTTGGAAACATATACTCATGTATGTGAAACTTTTAAGTAGCTATGTTTGTTTTTTTCAATTTTTCAGGATTCTTGCAAGAGGCATGGAATTGAGCTGGATGTCAGTACAAGGTGGTGCTCAGAGAAGTCTTCCTCTCGGTGCTGTGCCTCTGGCTTATCAAAGGATGATTAGTCCTACAATCTTGTTTGATCTATTCTTTTGCCTCTAGGAAAAGGGTTTCTTGAGGATACAGTTTTACCTCCAGTAATGATTTATTTGGATCCAGCTGGGTCACCTGTAAATACACGAACACAAAGATATGTGTAAGTAGACTTTTGGATTGTTCATCTTCACAGTGCAGACTTTTACTGGGAGGATTTTTGAGTCCCTCCATCAATGACAACTGAAGCAGTATTATTTTCCAGGATGCAGATTAAGAAATATATTTTGTGTTTTCTCTTGTTGTTACAAGTATTCTTCTGTAATAACAATGAACAGAATAATAAAAACCAGAATCCCTGACATTAATTCCAAGAAGGTCTGGCTCTCTACCATAAACTTATGCACTAATTAATTTTTGTCACAGTTAAGAACTTTTGGAAGTTTTACTAGAACACATAAGTTAAGATGGAAAACAAAACTGCACTCCTAGATAATCATCCCAAAATTTCAGTCAAACTGACGGTGCAAGCAGCACAGCCAACCCAACAGGATCTCTCCATTGAAAAGGGAAACTTTATTTTCCTTCTCCCTTTCTTGCTTCAAGTCATGTGATGGAACACCCAGCTTTCACTCTCTTCAATGCTTTCCAGACACCTCAATCATCCCAGGCTGGGATAAAACTGTTTAATTGTGTGGTTATTACACAATATATTTACTTATACAGACAAATTAATGACAACAAGTGTCCCAGTGTCCTGACATTCAAGTTTACAAGCCAATGCTGTGACATCCTTCAGAATACTGCAAAGCTTCATGTAGAACGATGAACCATTTTCTGAAATATTTCCCTTCCATTTTTAAACTTATTTTCCCTGGTAATTTTGTTTTGGTTTATTCTGCTGTGTGAGCACACCAGCTATCAGAAGTCTGCTTGTGAATAATAGATTATTAGTTTTTATGCCATAGGTATAAATGCAGATTCATGCCAATAAGCATTTTTTTCAAAGTTAAATTTATTTCATCTATGATCACAACATGTCACTGCTTTCTGAAAATGTTTTGAGAAAACATGAAGGATCCAGCACATGAAATGCTATGAATTAGTAAGGAATGTTCATGTAATTTTCTTAAAAGCCTAATTTACTATTCCTGTTACCTATTAACAAATAGGTAACATTTGTTATTTGTTTACCTATTAACAAATAGGTAACTTCTCATTCTCTCCCCCCAACTAAATCAGGCAAACTTGAAATATATTTGCATTTCTATTGTCTTATTGAATAATTAGGGAAAAATTACTATTTAAACAAACATTCAAGGCTTATCATTTCCCAAGACCATCAAAATCAGTGTAGTTTCATCTGACTGCAGCAGATTTTTAAAAAATTAAATAATTTAAAAACCCAAACCAAACCCAAAACCCAAACAGATGTATTATTTTTATTCCCAAAGCAGGAAAGTATTTTCTTAAACTTCATGTACCGTGGTGAGCTACTGCTAAATGTCTGAAGAGAAAAATAATTTACAAAAACCAGAGTCAATTTTAGATTCCTATTATCTACAGTCCAATTATGCATTCCTGCACAGATGCTGCTTGAATTATTGAAAGGTTATTATCTACGAAAGCAAACCTGTTATGTAAAAAACAGCCAAAGTAGTGCATTTAAGTTTGTGATTACAGAAGTATGCTAATTAAGTATCTTGTAGCATTTTTTAATGTTTTGGTATTCTGCTACAGTCTGTTACTGAGCAGGGAGTGAGGTAAAGAGGGGTCTGTGCAATTCACAGCTTCTGAGAGAAGCAATTTTCCTTCTTTTCAGTACAAGCCCGTATTAATTCAGGCATCTCTGTTTTCAAATCCTGCAACCATTTTGTTGGGGTTTTTAATTTTTTTTTTTTGTTTTGCAAGAAAGGGCTGGAAAGTCATAACATGTCTCTTTTGCACTTGGAAAAAAAATCTCCAGAGTATGCCTGGGCACTGAACACAACCTTCCAGGCTGTGACCATATGGAAATGTGTTATTCACTTGAGCATAATTCAAGATACATGTCCTAGGCTAAGGTTTGCAATCTTAAGTGTCTTAAATAACAACAACACAGGATGTTCCTTCCTCAGTGAGAAGGGTCCTGGGAGCCTTCTGCAGTACCTGCAGCACAAGGACTGTGCAGCTTTTCACCATAATTTCAGTGTGCTGCTTAATTCACTGAGGGACAGCAGAGTTTGCAAATGTTTACACCATTACCCAATTAACTAACAATATGGCTCCTACATCTGTCAACAAACAAAGCTGTTGTTGCTTTGTTTTAGCTCCTTGGCATTTTCTGTTCATATGGGTCGCCATTGTACTTAATTATCACACCACAACCCTTCTGCAGCTTCTACTTTGTTATTTGTGGCTTGTAAATATGCTGTTTACTACGAAGAACAGAAGCCTTATTAGTGAACACACCTCCTAGCAAAAGAAATGGTTTCTCTTGTAAATATATGATGCATAAGACCCTAAGATGCATTCTAACTTAGAGTATTTTAAATCAGAATTAGAAACCAAAGAATGATCTATAACAGAGATCAAAGGAAAGAGCCGTAGCCTGCAATGGTGTGTTCAGTGTAGTGTTCTACTGAATCTCATTCACTTACATTTGTGTGCATTATTTAAAAATGGAAACTATAGAATGCCTTTAGATGTGTATCTGTGTGCCTTGTTTCATTACCATTGGTATAAATTCTGGAGCCCACAGAGCTGACACCCTTTGGCTCTGATGCCATTGCATGATGCTCTTTCCAAAACAGCCCTGCACATGATATAAGTTACACTGTCCCAAAGCCCTGCACCTTTATTAGTTGAAGATTTATTCTATGTTGTTAGCAATTACACAGAAAACCATTCAAGTATGCTTAGATATTGAATCTGATTTCATCTGTTCCACCTATGTGGCAGAATGAACACTTTCTTGATTAAGGTTCAAAATTCACCTTCAGCATTAGTTAAAGGCCTTAACAAATAACAAATACTAAAGGTACATTTTAATCTGTATCTTCAAGTCCTGCAATAACTGACTTTCTACCAGGCATAAGCACACACTCTAGGAGTCACCTCATGCATCACACTGTGAAACCATATGAATGTATTTTTCAAATCTTTTGTGAGTTTGCTAATGCCTAATACTTTATATTATAATGGAACATGAACTAAAACCCCTTGAAAAGAGACTGTAAAATGTTCCAAGTTTGTCTGGTGAGAAGGGTGGCAGAGGAGGGCCTCAGTGTCCAGAAGCAGAGAGTGTAACACAAGTGACAGCAAAATTACTGACATTCAGGCTCACAGAACCCTGTACAATTCCATGCAGGTGCATTCAGGGCTGTCCCAAAGCCCCGGACACACAGAGTGCCCCAGGAGATTTTATCTTCAGGCAAATGGCTTTCTGTGCAAACCTGAACACTCCCCTCCCTTCAGGGAATATTCCCTCCAGCAACATGGCCAGAGGTGCTACAGGACTTCATTTCTGCCACCTTAGATCTTGCCATTGAGCTGCTTTCACTGAAACAGGTTCAAGCTGATAAACCAAATTTTTATTCCAACTATGGATTCAGTTTTATGGGACCTTAGTTTTTGGTGCACTGGAGCTATGGCTTCATCTTTTAAAGAGCTTCGTTACACAACCAGTGTTGGTTTGGTGCCAGGGAGGTTATCATCTATGTATTTGTTTAAGTGAATTCTGTGGTGATTATTCCAACTAAGCACTAGCTAGTTGAAGTACTTCTGTACCACTCAGAAGTTCAAATTATTTATGACTCTGCATGGCACAAGGTAGTGATGTTAACTTTTATACTCCTCCTATAAGAACGCAGTACTTGCTTACACTTCATTCAGAGTAAATTAACTGGGTTTTTAGAGAAACCAAAAATGAAAACTAATGCTAGCTTAAACAACATATAAATACATTTTTGTAGCAAAGTACTTTTCCTCCTAGAATAACATGTGAGTTATTTCTGTCTTCACCTTTGCTGACCTATCTGTTCTATTACACACTCCCATCCTGAGCAGCTGTACTTTTACCACTTACAAGGTGTGGTTCCTTACCCTCCCTAACTCTGCGGGGAAAAGATAAACACAAAAAAAATGGCTTAATGCCCAGGAAGGTAATTTAAAAATAAAGAATCAACTACACAATTATTATGACACTTACACAAGCAGTAAATATCACACCCTTCACCTTTCTCTCCACCCTAGGACAAGGATCTGATTCCCGAGCAGCACAGCCTCTATACCACTTACACACGCATGAATACATTTAATGAATCTAACGGACAAAGAGTTCTTTTACTCTCTTTTCTAATCCTCCTAAAGTATAAATGCAATAGAAATTACTTAAAGGCACACCTGGTAAAGTACCAGATCTGTTTAAAAAACTATATTTTCAGAGTGACATGCAAACAAATACAGTGAATCCTTTCTACCTATTGAAATATCTCTGGGTTACACAGATAATACGCTCAACTTGAGCAACAAACAAAAGTAGAGTTACTTTATAGAAATATATGCAATTAGATTGGGCTTAGTTGAATAAACTTGGAGATAATTTACATCTGAATTGAAGAAAGCCGTCACAAACAAGGAAAAATATGTCATAGTAAAAGACTTCTAGCCTCGATCCAAATACAAAGCTTTAATTCAATACATCACACTGACTCTTATTTTTCTCAAGAGGTTCTCCCAAAACATATTTTAGATTAAGCATATTTAAAAACACATTTACTAAGCAAAGTAGAAGCTGTTGATAAACCAGAAAATTGTGATGCTGTATCCTCTACTTGGAGCATGGTTCCCATTTTTCCCTTGGAAAGCCGTGCAGTGCTCTGAGATGCAGCCTTGACAGAGAGTCTAAGTTTTCATTGCCTTAACATAAATTATATTTTTAAAAAATTGCTGCATAGATTTTAATCAGTGAAGGCTGATTAGCCTCTCTTGCACTACTTGACTTACTTGACAGTAAATTAAGACAGCAACTGTCTTCTCCCCTGTTTTCCAAAACACTAACCATAATGACAGGGTGGTGCAAACAACAAGGATAAGCCCAAACTCACTGTTGCTATATTTATATAGTGGCACCTGGACTATCTGGTGCTTTTTAAAAGTTCTAAATGAAAATCTGATTTTTCAGCTGGAATAAATACCTCATACCTCAAAACAACAACAACAGCAAAAAACCCTTAAAAAGTAAAAGCTTAAAAACAAAGGGTTTTTAAGCAACCCTACAAAAATGAATCTCTTTTTTTGTCAAAACTAAATAAAGCCCAAATTTTAATGATGGTTTTAAAAATACCAGATTTTTACCTTAATCCTATAGCTTTCTACCAGTGAGTAATGAAAAAAAAATACATAACTATAGTTTATCTTCTTTCCAACAAAAGGCCTTGGGAAGGGCTGTATACACCTGGTTAGCCCTGAGGCAGTTCTGTGCCTCTTTTTAGCCAAGGACCAGAAATTTTGTTTAGTGATCAGCACTTGCCCAAAATATGGCCAAAATACATCCAGTTATCAACTTCACTGAACATTTGTTTTACATTTCTTTCCAAGAACTAACCTCACTTAAAAAAATCACTATAAAAAGGCTGCATCTCCCTCTAGCCTTTCAAAGAGCTCATTTGCAATGACAACCGAGCCGCTCTTTCATTTTGGCAGAAGTGCAAACACAAAAGTATTTCAATTAAGAAAAGCCTCTCTGAATAATGTGACTTTTATTGTTGTGGTGCTAATGGTGCTGAAGTATTACACAAGCTGCCTTGAGAGCTAGAAGATGGAGCTGGAGTCAGCCAGGAGTCACATGCAGGTCCTGACCTGGACATTAACGGTCCCACAGTGGCCACAACTCCAAGGCTGGAGGACTGCAGGCTTTGAGGAAGAGCAAGGTGGTGTAAAGCTCTCCTCAGATTTTCTGCTTTCTTTCCTTCCTTCTTTCTGGTTTGAAATCTTTGATTGATTTAGGAATTCCCTGTGCAGTTTCTCAGAAAAAGAGAAGCTGACAGAAAACCCTGGACCTTGTCTTTTCCTGACAAAGGACGTGCAGGAAGGGGAACTCCACTACCTTCTCCCTCAGGGTGTTTACCTTCATTTTCCTTGATGAGCAGAAAAAGTTTAAGTTTTGGCATTTACAGAGGACAGCATCTGTATATTAAGCATCCTTTCTGCTGTGCCAGGGAACAAAACAGTCCATTACTTGTGGGCACTGCTGCCTGTGTGCTTATAGTGAACTAACAATTATTCATGTATTTAATTCTTTTCAAATGCACTAGCTACACAGAAAGGAGATGACATTCCCAGAAATACTACAGCTTTCACTCTGGAGATCGATGAAGAGTTGAAAGGAAGCAAACAGCCACATCCTCTGGAAGTTGGAAAACATATAAATACATTTAGTGCTCCAAATGAACTGTAAGAACTTTGCTTTGCATACATACCAGAGAGGAATGGATGGGAACACAGCCACTCACAGAAGAACGACCCAGGATTGGATTCATGTGCACTTAATTATAATTGCATGAAAGAACAATCCAAAAGGATTTTTATCACCAGTTCAAAGGATTAAGATGTTCAGATATCACAATGATATCTACAGTATAACATTGTGATTGGTAGATAGGCAAATGGAATAAAGAGAGTGCCTAGGACTGCTTTGGTGATTTAGTCTGATGCATTACTTATGCAATTACCAAAACAGCAGGAGATCATTAAATTTTCTGGTAACCAGACACAGCAGTCTTAGTATCATACCAGTACAAAGGCTCTCTATTGGTATTTTATCATTTCATTTTCTCCCTACATGGGACAAAAAAGTCCACAAAATGGATATTAAACATGAATTCTGGAGAAAAAGTACAAAATATCTTAGCCCCATTTTATTCTGGATACAGTTATATGCAAGAGCAAAGCTCTCAGCTCAACTAAGGCATCGTCCTGGGAACAATAACGTGTCTCCCCTGCAATAAACGTTTTGTAAAATGGGGCAGTGCTGAATAAAAGATCACTTTGGGTGTGAGGGATGTGCACTGAAGGGCTCTTGGGTGGAATACTTGAATGCCATGGTTGGCATTAGTCACTAGGCTAACTAATGAGGATGATTCACGGGGAGCATTCAGCACTGGCTGACTCCAGTGAGCCCTGAGTAAAAGGGCTCATCTGAAATGCACACCTATTTCCTGAAACTGGTTAAACAGTCTCTGTACTCAAACAAACTGCTGTGAGAGATCAGAAACTATATTGATCTATAGAATGCAATTCTACTTCTTTTCGTACATCTGTGAGATGAGATCTCCTTTCAGCGACTTGATACAAGAAGGGCTTTAATCCTTCACTTTGGATCAGTTACTTATGTAAAGACACTGGCTCTGAAAAAAACACATCAAGTCTGTCTTTCTTGGAAGAAAACATTGTGAAAAATCTTTCTGCAATATTTACAGAATTTTTTACTACCTATATGGAAACTGTATTTCCACAAAAGTAAATATCATGTTTCAAGAAGCAAAATACATTTAATATTCTTTCAGGTGCTGTGACTGACTTCACCGGAGTAAGAATGTTACTTACTCCCTTTTTTAGGAGCTGACCAAAAGACTGTGATACTGTTCTTTGTGAGCAACAAACTTGGTAAAAGCAGGAAAATCTGGGAGCTACAAATGCTTCAGTGTCCTTTCCTCTCACACTCGAGGTTAATCTTTCCAAGCCCTCCACTGTTACAAGTCATCAGGAAGAACAATCAGAAACCAGGCTTCAAAAGAGGCATGGGAATATGCCAGTCTGGAATGGCCAATTTGCTTAGGCAACTTCTCAGTGTCTTAACTAAACCAAACCTAACCGCTTGGATAAATAAAATAACAACAGATCTTGAAAGGAGAGGAAAGACAAGGGCAGGTAGTATTGACTTAAGGAAAGCTGTAAATGATAGGAGGAAGGACATCTACCTTTGTAGGTGGCTGTGGCCTGGGTAAACTAGATCAGAGTAAGCACATGACATCACTGACCAGAAAAATTTTAATTATGTGAATTAAAAGAGATGACTACTACTTGGTGTAGGAGGAAAGATAAATATCAGTAACTGAAACAACTGGAAAAATTACAGGTATCACATGTAATTCTCAAAATTTTTTGAACCTATCAGAAAAAAAAATTTCATTCATCTGAAATCCTCTTCTGCTATAAAAGAGATATTCAAGCTACTTCCCTGATTTACATGAAATTACTAAAAAAACTGTAAGGGTGTAGCTGTGACACTGCACAAATCCTTTATCTCAATAACATCTTTCTTCCATTTTTCTATCAAGATCATGACTAGGGGGAGGAATGTTAAAAGTCAAAGATGGTCCTGGACATTAAACTCTTTCATGAACTATTTAGAAAGTTTAAACACTCCCTAATGAGTTTAAAAGTAAGTTATCTGAAGGCAGTAGTTTGCACAGGGTGAAATTCAGAATAATCCTTACAAAGAACAGCTGCCAGAACTCATACACAAAATTGTCAAACTGCCTGGCATAACAATATAAGGACCATGCTCCAACATCACCTTTCTGAGAACATCAAAGGGCAATTCCCTGCTCAGAGGACTCCACAGCAAGTGCTGCAGCTAAACTTACTATCCTGTGGCATTATTTTCACCACTGTGAGCATCAAAGAGGATTAATCTTGCCAAAGCACAGGAATGAAAAATCACATCTAGGTCTGGAGGAATATCTTACCATTATTCTATTCCCAAATACTCCCAAACTGTGAATTGCCTGGACCTAAATTTACTGAAATCCTGATCATATCTGATTTAAATTGACATGCAATTTGAGTTAAATTTATCTTATGCACTTTCAAGGGAGATTTTTTGTTTCTGTTTATTTAAACTGCTGTTGAAATTGGTTAATTAAAAGGATTTAAAAAATCTTAATACTCTAAACAGAGCAAACTGGTTCTGAATTATTAAGCAACATTTTAGATGCATTTAAATAACCTTAAGTGACTTAACTGCCACCTGATCCTAAGCTGTGGCTCAGCAAAATAAAATGTGAAATACTGTACAAGTCTTGGCTTACCAAGGCTTCCAGATACAGTAAATAAAGAGCTTAAGTCTCTAATACCATGTCTGCAGAAGGCATACTCTCAAATACATAACTAATGCTCCACCTCAAGGAGAAATCAGCAGCAGAAATTATAGCTTGAAATTTCATTTTTTCATGAGAAATTAATTAATTCAGTCTTTCAAATATAGCATTTAGAAGGAGGAATCATGCCTGGCCCTCCCTTTCTGAGAGACACCATAGAACATTCACCAACATATTAACCCTAGAAGGGTGGCTGAAGCCTTGGGTAATTTTCTGCACATTCCTCTTATAGTTTCAGCTATGGTCCACTTCAGCTTCTTGCCAAGTGGGTTAAAATGCCCACCCTGTAAGATGTTAACAGTTTTAGGAAGGCTCGTGCACACCACCAGCACTGAAGTAAGGGATGAACTGAGTATCCGGAGGTCTCCAAGGCACTGGAAGAAGGAGGATCCTGCAGCTGGGAGGTCAAGAGGACTACCAAAGTCAGAGTTTGGATTAAACTGTACATAATATTTTGAAAAAAAATGTTTGAAAGTATCAGAATTGCTTTGCTGGAGTTTTGCTGCAATAAGTCAGAGTTTGGGAAGGCTGTTAAGAGAAAGGGACCTAAATCCTGAACTAGAAGGTTGAGTGAGAACACTAATATACACAGAGCAAGCTCTTTTTGTTATAGTTAAATGTGATTTCTGGAAGACAGGGAACTGTAACTCTGAAATCAGCACACACATTTACCAGCACACACACTTGTTCCCACGAAGCCTTTGCAGGTGTATTTAAGAATACAAGAAATACATTCTTTGCATTGAAATTTCTTTGCCAAGAAACACAATACAGCTTTTCACTCCCAAAGATGTGCTTGCCAACGTTTCCAGAGTCTGAGGCATGAGCTCCCAGCTGCCCCAAGCTCGCATTTGTGACACACACTGGTGGTACAAGATGTGGTGCTGAGGCACTGAGAGAGGAGCTGGTTCATATCTCATTTCAGCAAAGGCAGAAAGAACAACACAGTCAGTGACAAGGACCCAGTAACACGTCACTGCATGTGCTTAACTGCTTTGGAATGTCACTGCTGCTTTAAAATCTACAAGTAGTGTCTGGAAAAGGTTAATCTGGGTATTTACTCATGTGTAGAAGTTTGTATTTACAGTAGGGTTATGATACCAACTTTAAGTTAGCTAAGGATATCTGTGTAAGCAACTGGAACATAGGACTAAGAACTAATGAATTTTTATTTATGAAAGATGTAAAAGTACTTCAACAACACTGTATCAGAACTGTTGGCTTTGAATAGCAGGTAAAAATGCTCTGACAAGTTTATCACAAGAAAATGTTGATTTGGTTGAAGATAATCCCCTTGTTTTGATAAGACAGAAACACTTTTGGGGGTGTGTATGTTATTGTAAAGCAGATTAGGAGAGAAAAAAACCCACAAACTAACTTTAGAAGACATGTTTTCATCTTATTGCAGCAGAACTCCAGCAAAGTAATTCTGATACTGTCAAACATATTTTTTCCAAAATGTTATGTGTATTTTAAATACAGACATTTTAAATGCTCCTGTTTTCTGCAGCACAAGCATTTCAAGTGCTCTGTCCTTGTAGCACAGATTTCCACTCGTGTTGGTGAGAAACCATCCAGCAGAAAGGTCTTGGTAACTTAAAGTTTGTTTTTAAGAGACTACAGCCCACAAAGCCCAGGGCAATGAATCTATACTTTGACTGTACTTCCAAGCCATTCAACAATGCCTCATTTTTATTTTTTTAAATCTGCTTATGGAGTTGCACGCTTCCAACTCTCCAAACCTGGGGAACATGACAGATGTCATTTACAGTTCTCAGTGGTTAGCAAACCCCTGGGGAATATTTTTTGTCTGTTGTGGCTCTGGTGGTCACAATGGCAACGGGATTCATACATGGCTGAGTCAATCAGCATGAATCATTTATGTGACTCCTCATACATGGCATTATTATGTTGGAATCATAGAAAAAAGATGACAGGGTCTTTGCTTCCCACACAACAGACCAACAGCTCCAGACCCTGCCACTAAATTCTCCTTTCTTTGCCTCAGCCTTTTCTCCCTGGCAGTTTCACAGATATACTGACAATACCAGCTTGTTCTAATTTAGTGATATTTTTTCCTTTCCTACTTTTTTTTTAGTACTTGTTCTTTTGTGATTCACCTGATACATTTTTGAGGTTTTTTACAGATGACTAACATTCATAATGACGACAATATGAATAAGTACAGAAACAGCCAAAGTGAAAAACAAATGTAAAATGTTAAGAGTAATATACCTGTAGGGTATTTATATTAAATATGTATAACATCAGAAATAAGTTACAGGTGGGGAGGTATGACTTGCAAAATGTTTAAAATGTACAAGCCCATTGTTTAGACTGCAAAACACTGTTTTTCTTTTGTAAAGTACACTGATCTATCAGTAATCCTGGAAACACAGGTGACTTCTAGTCTTTGGTTCCACTGGAAATGATACTGCATGCTTAAGGAGTAAAGTTAATTAGTGATTAATGAGATTCCTTAAATGCTGCTTTTCAGTCTGACTGGTCAGGATTCCCAATATAGGGCAAGGTGGAAGAAGAGCTACAAGCACTGCAATCCTGTCCACAGCTGTGCCAAAAATGGGTGAGAAACCACATCCACTCACAAGGTTGTAGCTTACTAAGGATGAGCTTCTTCTCCTTTGGAGTACTCACAAATAAGGTGATAAAGTAAGAGGTATCTGTTGCAAGCTACTGTAAACATGTAAATCAGAGCCTCATTCCTAGTGAACTTCCCCCAGGGGCAATGATGGGAAACAAAATGGCAAAAGCAATCCAAATTACTGAACTCCTTTGGTGAGAAATGGTCTAACCAGTCCCCTGGAGATGCCCCCAGCAAACAAGACCCCAGCTGGTCCAGAGCTGCCCCACTGCTCTGCAGTGTTCAGGCAGTATGGCCAAAGAGCTGCTGAACTCCACCCACCACTGCTTGGCTCTGTCCTGACATTTCTGCAATGCCCATTCCCTTCACCTTTTATCCAGAGCCCTTGCACAGCTGGACCCACCGACTTTCATCTCTGCTGTATTTTATTTTTTAAATAATAAATGAAAGCTAATTTGTGCAGAAAACACAAAGGTGGATTTTCAAAGAAATTTAGGAGCAAGCACAAAAATGATCTGTTGATTTATCAACAGAATTGGCTATTGTAAGCAGTGAGAAGTACTGATTCTGAATATCAGCCACAGCAGGTTCACCATACAATTTCAAGGTAGGAGATGTTATTATCTACTGGTATTATGTAACAGGTGGACCAAATATTTATTAGGATATACTTAATAGTGCATAACTGGGTACTGTCTGATGCTAAGCCTTATTCATAACATCAAGTTGCATCCAAAACACAAAACTAGAAAGATGAGAAGTACCAGCTCATAACAGAATTAAAGAATGAACTACCAGCAGTGTTGATGGAGCTTCCCTCAAAACAGGACATGAGCAAAGCTGGCTCAGCATATTCAAGTTTTCACTGAATATGGTCCACAACTTTCTCTGAAATGTTGGATTTTTTACAATTTCACTGGAGACAGGTTTCACAGCTCTGTTTGTAATATGTGACAGCACTGGTCAGCCAGCAGCTGGCTTAGAGCTTGGTAGCACTGGAACATACCCGGGCACACACCTTTTACCTTCTATGCTGTAACACCCCAGCCCATCCAACCCACAGGAGCAAGAAGCAGAGGTATTTATTCCTGAAAGGTGCATTTACTCACATCTCTCCTCGGAAAGGTGCCCAGCAGCTTGTACTCCTCCCAAGGATATCCCTTGGAAGCTACAAAATCAAAGACAACCTGCAGCTTGCTGCTGGCCAGGAAACGCCGCTCAAAGAATTCTCCGCTGGGCGTCCGGATGCGGAGTTTGCTGACAGACTCAGTGCTCTCCTCCTTGGGCTCGGGGGGCAAGGACTGCTCCAGGGACAGCCTGATGGCCTGGGGAAGGAAAAACAACCATTTTTTCCAATGCCAGTAAGAGAAGAAAGGGAGAAAGCTTTTCTATTTATTTCTTCTAGAACTTCAAGATGTGTCACAGTGCTCCAGAGCCTTTATATCTCAATGACAAAATAATTTTTATTCACTCCTTAATAACAGCCCACCAGACAACTAATTAAAATAAATCCTTCTTTATAACACATATTATTAGGTCTACAGTTAATGCACGATGGGATACGTAATTTAATCATTTGGCAGAAAGCCTTGGAAAAAAAATTGAATGAGAGAATAATTGTCAAGTGGCCAATTGCTTCCTTAAAGGGTAGAAATTAAAAGGCAGTAAAAGTATTTCTTTAAAAGCACTTGTCAAATTGTCTTCCTCTTGCAATGGTAATTGACCATTTGCAGTAGACTGGACCCTTAATGGCAGTTCTGAGTGAAAAGAAATATATGCAAGAATTTACTATAAATAAACTGAAACACTGTTGAAAGATGCAATTAAAAATGCCACAAATGTAAAGTAGATACACAGACTGCATATAGAAGTAGGAATTATTAAAGAAGAAAACTGGGAGAAGAGAAATGGGAGCTTGAAGATTTAAAGTTGGTGGTAGTAGCAGTATTTGCAAGAAGATGGTTCTAAGTACAGATCAACACATTTTCTGTATCAACCTGCATGAAATCAGCCCTCAAATTGCAATGACACTACATGACATGTAGTGACTGTCTTCCTGCTAACATTGCTGATGTCAAGACTTAAAGGGCAGGACCCATGTCTGTGTTCTCTGACCTCTGTCTCTGTGAGCTGCTACAGCACCAATCCTTTGATTAGAATTCTTTTTAAAATAAAATTAATGACTAATATTAGACTGCTAAATGAGGTAGGCTTTATTTTCAAGGGCATTTTTGGCATTTATGGGCAGCATCAGCATCTGTCAAAAATTTGATCATACTCAGAAGCAGCTCTGTTACAATATCACCTCACTTAAGGTAGCACTTAAAGAGAAGGTGAATGAATGGAAGAAGCAGCACAGAAGCACTGCCTGCCCCAAAATGTGCCTAAAGGCAATTTTTCAAACTGAAGAGGCACTCAGGCAGGGTTTTACCCTTTTCCAAGGAACTTTCAGTATACACAGTTGCTATTTGTGCCTTTGAAACCTCCGCAAGGTCATTTAGTAACAGAAACTGATAGAGGGTGATTACATTGCATGGAAAGGACTGGGCAGAAGCAAGATTACAAAGGCTTTTAAATAGTCTACTTCTTACACACACACTTCTGAGCAAATTATATCTCAGTATAAATATTTATACACAGAACTTCAGTTCATTTTTGCTCATCTACTATGAGATTATATTTTAAATAGATTCTATTTTAATTTTCTCCCTCTCCATTCTCAACCACCTGCTTACTATCTCGCTGTTTTGACATTTCCCCACACAGTACAACAACAGATGCTACATTATTTACTGAACCCAATCAATTATATTATAGAAAAATAAACAACAGTAGCTCATTAGAGCTCCTTCCGTTGTGCAAAGAGTGCGTGGCTCCCCAAAGTAACCACTCAACATAAAATGGCAATTTACAGTGGATATTCTGTACCAGCAAACCAAGTCACAAAACAATGACATGATGGATCACATTAAAAACTCTTGGACCTGAACAAGCAATTTCAGTTTGTTGATAAAAAGGTGTTCAGTATGTGAAGAGCTCAATAGTCAGATTTTAAAATACAAACTGAACATAAAGCCACTTCTGTAAGTAAACACTGTTGCAAAACAATTCAGTCCAAGTAATCTGTATACTTGAAAACGGGGAGTGTTAGTAAACATTATTGTTAAAATCCCTTTTGTTCTACTAAGCAAACAGATCCTATTATTTTCATTACTGCACTCTGCATTAAAACAGGGAAGCCCAGGTATATTTTGGTAACACGGGCCAGTGTTGCAGCCTTTGCATAAGAAAACCATTTCCAAAAGGCCAAGGTATCAGAAAAGGCTCAGGAGCAGATATAATAAAGCAGAAATAATTATTGTTCCTATGCATGCAAAATAACTTAGAAAAGAAAAACATATTTCTTGCTTGAGCCTGAGTGTGAGCAGACTGTGAGCCTGCTCCTGCTACAGTGGGTTCATGCTCAGCTGCTGCTAAGCTCACAGAATTGTCATCTCACAGCCAGTCTAGACCCTGCAAGAGGCTGCAGGAGCCATCTCTGAGAGGCTGGGACCCTCAGCATTCACCAAATTGAGAGAACCTACAAAATAACAGTTTGAGGAACACTTCACAGCACAGGCTGTTTTCTTACAGAGGCCTAGAGACATAAAGTACTTGTTTAAACCCAATTTTCCTTCTAAGGAAGATTCAGTAGAAGACTGTTCAGAAAATGTTTAAGTCTGTCAGATTTCAAGATTTCTTTTCTTTTTTTTTTTTTTTTTTTTTTTAGTAAGTGGATTGTCTCCCAAATTAAATTTGGTAACTTGTTTGATCAAAATTGCAAGTAGGATTTGTGCTACTTCCTGGAAAAAATGAAAGGGCTCCATGTTTTTAAAAGGAGTGGCTGCAGAAAACAGGTTAGAGCCTCCCAAAGATTCCAGCTTTTATGGAGCTCATTTCACAAATCTACTGTGAGCAGGTCCATCTGTATTTGAGACCCAGGTGATAAAACAGAAGAGCCATTAAACAGTGGATGAACATTATTTAGCTGCACTTTTTTTTGTTTCACAAATTATAGTACGAAATCAATAATAGCAAAAAAAATTGATCACATAAAAAGTATGTTTTGAATTGAAGCTGCAGTGTGTGTTGAACGACAGTTTCAGTGCTCATAAGCTTCACGAATTCATAAAGTTACCAGAAAAGGTAAAACATCCCACCTCACGTTCCTCCTCCTGTTCTTTCCGGATCTGTTCCAAGCGAAACTGCTCTGCCATTTCTCTCTCTTGTGCTTCCCTCTAACAAACACAAAAGGCAATCCCACATTAATATGTGATAAATACAAATGCAAAGAAATTTTTCAATGTTTCCATAGAAATTAATATGAGATAGGATATTTATGAAGCAATATTTTCCTGCCATTCCTTTCCCAAATGAAGCCAGGACAGTTTTAGCTAAAAGACGGAGTCAAGTCTAGTCCTAGTGACTTTGTCTGGTGCCACTTTACAACAAGGAGGATTTAGGGTCTCATGTTCAGAGCGCAGCTGGAGGCAGGCAGTCCCCTGCAGCACAGAGCATCCCCAAACTCCAGAGGGTTCCCATCCCATGGGTGTCTGCCCCTGCACACACCTTGGCTCTGTCAGCCTCCAGCGAGATGCGGTACGCTTCGTCCTGCTCTCTCTTCACGTTTTCTCTGGCTTCACGTTCATCCTAAAGGTGAAAAAAAAGAAAACAAAATCAAATAGTGGGCTAGTATGATAAATATCTTTATGTTCCTCAGCACTCTTTAATCCCAGTGACTTCAGCATCACCCAACTACTGCCAGGAGAAACACATTCAGAGATGCCTCAAGGGTGACTGTGGCTTTAGAAATTCTGACTACCTGAAACTTTGATTCAGTTGCCAGGTAAGGGAATGATGTGTCCAAACCCTGGCCTGAGGGCTGGATGAGGCACCCAGGCTCTGCACTGAGGGCCATGGCAGGCAGAGAGAGCTGGGGAGGAGCAGCCTCCAGTGGAGGGGTCACTGCCTGGGCAGGAGTTGGGGGGATTTCCCTCCTGCACCCAACAGTTTGGATGGTTTTGTAACAGGGAAGTGTGGTTTGATGCTGAGACTGGATTTTCATTGGCTCACTACTCAGACTGACAGTGGGTAATGGCTGGCTCTGACAGAGAAAGCCCAATCCCAGGTCCTTCCTGGGTCAAAAACCCCTCAGCAGGGTCCATCCAGGGTCATGACTATCAAACATCATCCAGAAGCCTCAATTCACAGTGCTGAATATTATACAAAGATGGGAAAGTAGCAGCTCCTGCTCTGAAGTATCTCAAATGGACAGATGCAGGCAAGCAAGGAACAGGAGGTTACCATGCCAGCAAGAAGTATCTTATCAACAATCACAGCACAAAAAAATAAAGGTGTGCTAAAAACACACAAACAACAAAGCAAGGCATCATCCACACAGTGGAGGATCAGAGAGTGGATATCCCCAAAAGCTGGAATAACTGCACTGGGGTGATGTCAAATAAAGCAAAGTGTACAATCAATAGCTTCATACTCTGCCTCTGAAGCAGAGACAGTGGCTGCTCCCCGGTGCTTGCTTGTCTTACATCTCATAATTCCCCCCAGAGCCCTGCAGAGGCTGCACTGGTCCCTACAAAAATCAATCGGATTTAGCTGTGAGACTGCTGGTGGGCTCAGCAGGGTCTCCCCTGCAGTTCCCAGTAACACAGCACCTGCACGGGGACAATCTGTCCTGTGTTTCACAGAAATTAAAGTCTACTACCTACTGCTTCTTGAGGAATTATATAATCTTCCTATTCAATTGTAACATTTATTCCACAAAAAAGAATAATTTTGTTAAGTGATCAATTTTCCCCTCAAAACATCATTTTTGGCAAAAACTCTATTCTGAATGGTAGGAGCTCATGCTAACTGCGATTATCACAACATACAAACATACCAAGATGTTCCTCAAAAAAACTCTTTAACATCTCAGTGATTAAATCTCTAAAGTAGAATGCAAACACAGAAGGAAAGGACAAACTGCAGGGAAAATGATACAATTTCCACTTGGAAAGTAGCAAAATCTTTCCAGACTATATTTTTCTTCCTTACAGAAATTTATTCTACAATCAGCGTGTCCTGAATTTCATTCCAAGATTTAGAAACTATCACTTTATTCAGCAGAACCAAAACATGAGTAGAAGTAATTCTTGCAAAATGCAAAAAAGGACAATAACCACCAAATAACCTTTTCCCTTCCTGGCTACTCTGGACATTGATAAGTTTTAGGTACTCTGCTCACAGAACTTGAACCTGATAGCAAAAACTACCCTACAAGAATATTCCATTTTTGAGATGAGAGGACATTGAAATAATTAAACACCTCCCATTTTTATGTTTTCCAAATATGAAGAAAGTTTGTTGAATCCACAGAGATTTTCCCATTTCTTCTCACAGATGGAACACAACAGTAAAAAAAAAATTTTGTGTTATTTATACTGAGACTTTTCATAAATATACCGAAAATTTATCTTAGAATAGTGAGAAGCAAAATGACCTTTCCAAATCAGCTCACTAAAGGAAGATGACTTCAGGTTATCTGCCAGAGGACAAGCCCTTAAAGATTATTTAGAATTATTTCAGAGAGAACTTATTCAACTTTTATGTTTTTGACTCCAGGTAGCACACCTAAGCCCACACATTGAATTTCAAAGGCCACACAAGTCCAGTAATGCCCAAAAGAACATTGAAATATTAGATACAACTACTGCAACTACAGGCTCTTCTCTATAAAAGATTGTTAGCAACTAAGATAGAGTTACTGTAGTTTACAAAAAAAAAAGAATAAAAAAAATACTGATGTCATAGATTCTACAACTGGAATTGAAACATGAATTCCAGACATTAAAAAAAATTTAAAATGCTTTCTTCCCTATTCATTGCAGTTATCATCATCCTAGAAGTGGATTATGAAAAAGATGTCAGGAATGTGAAGAATTACCACGCATGACTGCCTGGTCCTCATAGAAATATGTGAGCCACATCTACAAGTAAATGACTGGGCCACTGAGCCCTACACCTCATTGAAATAATACTGTTCTTACTGAAACAGACCTCAAAACCAAACCAGGAATCCAGAGCTCTTTGGGTAAGCAGCAGATGTAATCCCATGCAATGCCTCTCTGTACTGGCTTCTGTGTTAATACTTCTGTTTGCTAACACTGCTCACATCAACAGGAACCAACTCCTCCAGAGATTTTACGGTTAAATTGTGGTATTGTTTGGTGCAGAGTTACACCTTGGGCAAATTTTAAACATTACACGAAGCAGTTCTCCCTTTTGTAATGCAGTTTCTTATTTTAGTCATCTCTTCCTCTAGAGAAGGATGAGGATGCTTCAAGTTCACCAGAAAGCAGCAAAAGAAACTCACAGTAGTGACAGGAAAAGCAGAAGAAAATATTTTGCAGAGAATCTTCCACTGCACTAACAAAGAACATGTCAAGAGTAATCATAACACTAATAATTAATATAAAAAAATTCAGGAAAGTTATCCATGAATAAAATTTGAAGCAGCTGACAACTTTCCTGCTAGACCCTACATAAATTGCAGTTATCACTGATGGAACATCACCAAATGCATCTCCACAGTGCTTCTGCACTGCAGGCAGAACTGGCACCTTCCTTATTCAAGAAATCAAAGTATAAACAGATATGGCTTATCCTGGGTCACTTTAAAAGCCTTCATCAGAAACAGGGGAATTGCACAGCAGTGACTGAAGGCTGGTGTGAATGCAAACCATCCACATCCCAAGGGTTTGGGGGTTGAGACAAGGGGACAACACTCCCTGGAACCTAAAAAGGGGAGAAGTCACAGATTTCTGCTTTCCTATTTTGACAATGGGAGGACATATATTCAATGGAAGGGTGGAAATCTGAAAAAAATTGCTTTTATTCACAGAATATATTCTTCAGCTATGACTTTACTTTGCCATTCTGCTTCTTAGAGATGCAGTCAACCCAAAAATATCAAACACTTATGAGATAGCTAGAGTTGACCAGAGAAAACCTTCTCCTGAGGAATATCCAGTGCATCAAGACTAAGAAAAACTGACAGATAAAATTAAGAGGAAATTTAGGATAACTCTTTCATATAATTATTTCCTAAACCATTTGTTGAAGTTAATCCTGAAATACCTAGTGACAGGCATTTTCAGATGCAGAATGATGGACAAAGAGGGGGTCTTGACTGAATTTAGGACAGCAGATTCTACAAGTTAAAAATATTCCACTTTTTGAATGGGATATTTTGCTGGAAAAGTCAGCATTGGCCCTTCTGGGCTTTTTTTCCCTATTTATTATTGTCACTTCTGAAGGTATGATTTAACCCCAGGAATCAGCTTTGCACCTGATTTGTCTCAGGGGGCTGTGTTATATTATTCCCCAGTGTCCTTTGGGACCAGTTTTACTGTCAAGTAAAACCAGACGAGACAGAACTTGAGAAGATACCCAGGAGCAGAAGACATTTCTCAGAGCACCAGTGAGTAAAGGGCTATTACAAGAAAGAAAGAAAGAAAAAAGTATATTTACAAATGCTGAATGCCCATCTGAAAGACAGTTCATTTCACTGAACCACTCCTGAAATTAAAATCTGCAAATGCTTAAGGCTATTCATGGGAGCGTTAAAGAGAAACACCCCTTTGTCCAAACAAACCAGAGCAAGAAAAGCATTAATTTGACTCACTAAGATGACAGACTTGCACATTGTATAACTTAGACATACATGATGGGGTATATATGGCAGGAAAAAGTGTACACACAGTGTGTTGGGTGTATGGGAATGACAAGGACAAAGCAAATGGATGTTTTAGTGGTGGCAGAACCACAGGAGGAGGCAGGATGGGGCAGGGTGAGGGGCAGAGCAGCCACAGGATCCTGCCTATCCACACCAATGGCTGAAAGCTCAGCTCCAGATTCCAGTTTTGGAATTAACTCAAGTGACAAGAAGAAAACTAAACTCCAAACCTTCAAGGAGTCCTGCAGTGCCTTTCTGTGGGAAAAGGGTCAGCCAGTCCTGATTCATCTGCCCAGCTGGGCTGGATATTCACTGACTGCAGCCATCAACATGGACAGCCTAAAATCCACTGGGGCTAAAGATATTTCATCTCCCTTCTTTCTTTCTCTCCTCTGCCATTGCCTTGCACTTTGCCAAGGCTCTAATCATACTGCAAACTCTCGAAGGCAGCACTTGCACCCACTGGGGTGTGGATGGCCAAGTGCTCCATGGGAATGCTCAATGGGCTGCTATCATATGACAAACACAAAATCAGAAAATTTAATCAAACAAATTTTGATTACTGTAGTTTAATTAGTTATAACTAGTAATAATTAGTAAATGTGCTAATTAGATTTCTGAGGGGTTAAATCCCAATCTTTGCTAGATGTCTGTCATCACCATAATGCTTTTGTGCTTTGGAATTTAATGAATTTCGTGTATTCTCATAATCTCTTGTTGTGCAAATACTCTACACCATGATGGACATGACAGTGTTAGATGGAACACAGATTATCCAAGGTATTCAGCTGCCTGATTTCTACTGATTTACATCAGAGCTTCAGTCCCTAGCAGAAATTTCAGAGGTCTCTTGCAGAGCTGATGGAAGCACTTCCCCTACATTTGACAACAGTGTGGCAGAACAGGAGGAAAAGACACAGTGATAGCTATGAAAATATCACCTGGCCCCTAAAGCCCCAAAGTGCTGTGGCAGGGAAAAGAGAAAAAAGAATTTATGCTGCCATTTTGGAGTTTTGGTTTTCCTGCACGTGTTTTTTAAATCCCCATGCAGATATTAGTGAGGAAGGACCTAAGTGTTCCTCACGCTCTAGAAGTATCTAGGAAACAGATGTCAGCCAAGAACAGAGAGGAAAGATGGTGACTCTGCAGGCCTGCAGTTTTCTACAGCTTATCTTCAGTCAGAGTCTGTTTACAGCAGTTTCTCCAGTTTAAAAATTCTTAAGTGTCTCTCTTTGACACTACAGAGCAGTGTGCTGGCAGACATAGTTTAAAGTGAATGAAAGGTTTCAGTTGGTATTTGTGAAAATAAGGAGGTCTCTGAAGCAACTGTGGGTATTTCCATCTTGATGTCTAATCCAAGAGCAGGAGTGCCGGTGTTGCATAATGATAAAAATAAACACGACCAGAGACCTACTGTTACTTAAATGTGGACAAGTTGGACCAGCTGTGTAACAGTCATTTCTTTTACAGTAATAAATGTTGACAGCAAAAATAAAAAATGCATCACTGAGGCATCATCAAATGAGCCCTGTCATTACATGGAAACTCCGCCCTGTATAAGCTTGTCAAAAAGTGTTACTGTAATCCTTTGAGAAGCCTCCTCCTCAGGCAATGAAGAAAAAATGTTGAGGATCAGCCCAGAACAGGTGTGTTGTGCTGTAATGCCAGGATTTAATCACAGATCTCTTCACATTAATCTCACAAAGGAACTAACTCGGATCTATTCGGGCCCATCACGCCACACTGGGATGATTATTTAACTATCCAACTAAAGCAAGCAAGATCACAGGGTGTTTAAAAATGGACATTCCAGGGTGTAGAATATTTTACAACTATTGTTTACCTAAGCCCAGCACCAGGCATTGACACTTAAGAGGAACTGATACCTAAGAGGAACTGATACTACACACTCTTTTCAAAGTCAGTGCCTGAAAAATCTCAGTGCACACCTTGATTAACAGTGGCAGAGCCCGGTTATCCCTGCTCTGAGACACCCTCTCTTGCTTACAGGAGAAACTCCTTAATGACATTTATTCCCTCTGCAATACCCCACTGCCTGAGCAGTAGCTGGGGGTGTCAACTCCTGTAGTGTGGACCAGGGGAGCAAACATGGTTAGAAAAAGAAAATATGTCCGTCAGATGCAGGAAATCATTAGTGCAGCTACAGAATAACTCTGCATACACAGCTTGAGGTTGGACTTCAGTCCCCAGACCTGACTGCACTGGGAAAGGTGGGGCTGTATCCTGGCCAAGAGGCTTCACTGGTGATGGACACTGAACCCACAACTGAACTATCCATTGGCCACTTCTTATCCAAAGAGCCCTGTGAGCTCATCAGTGTTCTGCTAATCCAATGTTGCTGTTTGTGGCTTATTCTTAAAGCAATTTTAGGAGCAAAATATAAAAACAGCCACCTAGACTGTGTATGTACAATGACACATAGACAGCATGGTCGAAAAGAGGCAGGAGGTTTCCAAAATGTCATCTGGCCAACTCAGCAACAGCTCGTGACTGACCCAGAACCCTGGAGAGGCAGGGAAAAGAATGGGACAGCAGACTGATCTCCCTTGAAGGAAACTTGGGAGAGAAAACAGCTGCAGAAGTTACACACCAGGACAGGCACGTTGGGTTACCATGAGTACACATGTGCATCCCAATGCTTTTAAGGTATTTCTTTGGAGATTATATAAGAGTACAACACACAAATCTAAAAATTAAATCCAGCTGCTAGTTAAGTGATGGTATTTTAGCACTTGACACTAAAAAAGTATGCAAGAGATTTGCCCCATTAAAACCTTATGAGGCTAAACTGGTAAATTTTACCAATAGATGGATACAAAAGCACAGGATTTAGTTAAGCACACTATTACTGCCAACAGCTAATGAGGTGGCTCACTCAGGTGAGGTAAGTTGGTAAAGCTGTTCTGAGCATCCCACCTGCACCCCCAGCAGATGCTCAGTGACAGGGAGCTCCTGTAGCTACAGCCAACATCAGCTGAACACCTGGAGCAGCAGCTGGAGTGGGAGCAGGCCTCCTGTACCCAAATAACCATCAGAGGGCACTGCAAAACACACTGTGCCCAACAGGATTGTGCAATGGCTGTGCTGGAAGCTTTCATGTGCACGAGAATTTCAGCTGCATAAACTCACTCATTACTGACTTCATGCTGTCCTTTACAAATGTTTCCAGTTCTGGTTCTCTCTCACACACACTTCTGTTTACAGCAACGCTACACTGATGACTCCTCTTTTTCAAGCACAAAAGAATTTTCTGCTTATCTTCTTGTGGTTTTATGATGACTTATTGTTGCTATTAAGAAAACAGTAACAGAAACCGGACTCTGTATCCTGTTTGCTATTGTAATATTTGGGAAAAAATGGCACCAACTGCAGTAAGATCTTAAGAAATAAAAGGTGTTGATGTTTGAACACTTGAAGTTGTCAAGTACAAGGCTTACAAGAAAGCTACATGTTATGTAGCTAACCACAAAAAGGCAATATTTTGTTTTCAGGCTGAAGCCCTCTATTGAGTACAGGCTGCTTGTCAAATACTCCCTCTCTGGAATAGTAATTTCATAAAGCAAGGTTATTTTTTGTTTTGAAAACTTCCTGCTTCAAAGGCAAAGTGTCTGAGATCACCTTTTCAGTGTGCTTGTAACGAGTGGAGGCAAGGTGTAAGTAAATATCCTATTTGTGTATAGAACCCACAGTGTCTGGAAAGCTGCCCCCAAACTTTATGAAATTTTCCATCACTTTTCTGAATGTCAAAGTGTGTTAGAAAAAGCTCCCGTTGGGAAGAAATGTCACTGGTGCTTTCAGTGACAGAAAAACAAAAGACTATAGGAGACTTGGACAAAGGTAGGTATTGGAGAAATGTGTAAAAATCAATTTTCAATTCTCCCCAGATAGGTAGGGCACTTGGGGAAAGAAGCCAGCAGACAACAATCCCGTGTGGGGACTGGACTGTCACTGTCACTGCTCTTGGCCACCCAGGGAAGGACAAAGAGCAGCCCAGGACAGGAGCCAGTTCCTGGGTATGGGTCTGGTGTCCTGCTCCCCATTCTGTTCCAATCCTATCACTTCTAGTTTCTTCTCCTACCCCTTGTTTGCTCTTATCTCTCTGACTTTACATGCTTCTGTTTCCCTCAGTTTTCTTCCTTTTTATCAGCTTCTATAGTTTTTAATTCTGAACCTCTCCTGGAGCTCGTCTGTGATGTAAATTTCCCCTTCTTACTGAAGCATTAAAAAACCTTCCATACTCAAGACACTCCTGTTAAAATCCAATAAAAAAATCAGTTATATTGTGCCTTGGATTTTTGTTGTAATCCTCACATTTTAATTTTTGTTCAGTATTAACAAAATTAAAGTCAATTTCTTTATCAATGAATTACAGGTAGCATAAATAAAAAAGAAAAACTGAATGACAGACATCGTACAGATAATGTGCCTTCATATTATAGTCAGTAAATCTTGCACTAATGAGATACAAGATTTAAATGTGAAGAATGTGTTTCATGAATTATTGTCAATCAATGTCTATACAACAGGATAAGAGTAATCTTGAATGGCAACACACCTATTATTACAAATTCCTATGAACTTCATTACTTAAAAATGTCTCTCTTAATTTATAGAGTAACAGATAAAGATCTTTCAGCTGTGTAACTCACTTTGTCTGCTTCTGTGTAATTGAAACACTGGTTTTGAGAAATCTTGTCATCATTTATGCATTCTGCATCATTCTGAGTGGTGGTTCAGTGCTGGTGTACTGGTTAAAGTTGGATTCAGCCCCCTTTTAAGCAGACACATTTAAGATACAATAATCTATTTTTGTTTTCTACCTATGACTTGGAGCTTGTGGCAAAAAATCAGATAATTTTCCTTGTATGAGCATATTAAGCTCTATAATATCACTATAATGTAACCAGTCACTGGTGACTGATGTTCAGAAAAAGGAAAGAAACTGAAAATGACGACCAAAAAGGAGGAGTTGCTCTGAGAGACCCAAATACACAAAGGAGACTTTGCATTTTTAACTTCTGACAATGGAAGAGACTAAAACACATCACACCCAACTCCACTGGCTAGAGAAACATCTGGTTAATTTACATCCCCAGTGGAAGGCAGGACGTATCTGCAGCAACTTTCAGGGCTCACCTCATCCTTTATGTCTTCCTGCTGCTGGGCACTGAAGATCTCCATTGCAGCCATCAGCCTCATCATTAGCTCATCCACTGTTGTGTTACCTAGCAACAAAGGAAGACAGCTGAACTTCATTTCATTAAAGTTATTAAACAAAAAAGAAGTCATTTTAGAATTAATCCATAAGAAATAGCCAGACTAGGGAAAAAAAAAGACAAGACTAGAAAATGCAAATATCTCAGTAGAATGCTTTCAGTTCACCTTTTTACTGAAAACTCGAAATTATTTTTACAAAGGTTGATCACAGGTTAAAATTTCAGATAGTGCAAATCTGAACAATTGCTTTTATCCTTGCATAAATTAACTCTATTTTGTCTTTTAGTCACTGATGTTAAAGGAAAGCAGTAGATCTGGAATTCCCCTATGTGAAAATGATTTTACAGTTTTAGAATTCCCAGGGAGACCAAAACAACTGCTTAGGCAACACAAGGTAGGATACTGGCAGCAGCATCCAAGGGGATTGGTTTAAAACAATGGAAAACGTACAAAACAATGATTAAATAGATGTGACAAATCAGATCCATTTGGATATAACTACTAATAAAATTTCAAATATTGTATTTTCTTCAGTCTATTTACTTCTTAAAAAACTTGCAAAGCTACTGAAGTGGAAAATTCTGTCATCCATGTGTGTATCATGAAACAGAACACATACATAGGAAAACAGATACCTGCCCATGTTTTCCTTCCAGCGTGCCTCCAGTGTTCATTAAGACTGAAAGATTAATTTCCTACCAAGATGCATTCTTTGGTTTCTCTTTCTAAACTGAAGACTAGACTACCCATGAAAGCCACTTGTCATAGTTAAAAGATCATAAACCATGAAAAACGGTCACAAACGATGAAGTCTTAACATCTGCCAGCTGAAACAGCTGTTGGACCCCAGCAGAACAAGTACCACTAAAGAAAACAAGACTGTCCCCATAGTTTCCAACCCCAGGAAAAAAGTAAAAATCAAAAGCAAACTAAGACAGTCTGCATTTCAATAAACACCAATGGGGTCTTAGGTTTCTATATAGTTGTATCTCTTCTGTCAACATGCCTTCTCACCCAGCCCTGAAAGGCCCTCATTGTTCCCATTTCTAACATTTGCTACCTTAGCAGAAAATGTTATCCCACATGCTACAACATGCAGGACTTCAGAGGCTACCATTCATTGAGGCAGTATTGTTAAAAGATACCAGTGTCCCCATTCCTGGGAAAAGAACAAGCAGAGATTGTGTGATTTTTGTTAAAGGATGAATTTAAGTAAGGCTACAATAGGTGATTGTTTTAGTTTAGTGCAAAAGATTGCAGAAAACCTGACAAATCATTAAAATTTACCTCATGCCATTAAATAATCTGGATTAAGCTGCATTGTACTATGACTTTGAATTGCTGCTAAAGGAGTTAAGTCATTTAAGTCAGTAGCACCACTGACTTCAGTGGGATGGCAAAGGTTCTGAACTGCACTGCAGAGTCAGAAAACCAAGCTATTTATCAGACTATTTCCATGAAATAACCTATGAAACCTATGAAATATGTTTTATAAATTATAGGCATTCACACCATGAATTAGTGTTGTGCTGTACCTTGCACTGAGGAGACAAAATCCATGCACAAAGTAACCATTTTGTCCACTGCAGATTCCTCAAGAAAACTATTAATCCCAGATGCCAAAAGAAAAACTAATGCTTGTTTGCAAAAGGCAGCATTTCCTGAGGCTGAATTTCCTCCGGAAAATGAGATTACAATAAAGATTGCCAGATAAAAGCAATAAAAAATGAGGGGACAGTGTCATGAAGGCAAACTTGTGGAGAAAGCAGAAGAACTGAGAGGCAGCCATTCTTTGATGTGCCCTAATTTGAAGAGTTACTGAGAACAGCAGTCAGAGGGCAACACTCCACATCTAAGTCACCTTGCTGTCAGTGAAATCAGAGGAATGGTTACACCAGAAAGAACTGCTCATGTAAGCCAGAAAGCTTCATTTATGTGAGATTTATTAGGAATTTCAATCCTGATCTGATGGGGGGATCTTGATGCTGCAGGCAGGTCTGGAAAAGCAACTCATGTCCAAATATTAGCAACAGGAGCTCAGGTATTAACAAGGAACTACACACAAAGAACCAAATGCATTCTGGCACTATGGGAAAAGTGCAGCCAAGATCTTCTGGAAATCAGGAATGTATCTGGACATTATTTTGGAAAACTAAGTGTAGCTCCTTATTTAGGAAATCAAGCTTCCACTTAAAAAAAGCAAAAGAAAAATGTAAACTATAATTCTGCTCCAGTCATGTCAACTCCAATCTCTAACACCATGCTAATTAATACATTTATGAGTAGTAGATCATTATACCCTGGCAACCTAAAGTGTGTTTTGTGTAATAAATTAATATTCTGGACATCTTAAAAGAGAAACAGTGAGCAAAAACCTCTTATAACAGTTTCAGTACCCACACAAGGAATACCTGTAATCTAAAGAACTGTACCTTGTATTACATTCAACACTTCATTAGATGATCGTTTGCCCATAATAATAAGGAAAAGTGGAAACTGGTCTGTCTTCTGAGTTCGGATGGTTTGGGCTACAACACTCCCAAAATGTCTAGTGCACATTGTCAGAAACCTGGTGGGGGAAGAAATAAATAGTTAACATTGTACAGGATCTTTTGAAGTTAAGTTTAAAAAATAATTATGCTAAATTCAGCAGTTTAACTGCATGTTACCTACTGTTTAACACATTCTGCATTCAGTTCTAGAGCTCTTTATCTCTTTTTATAACTAAATTATTATAATATTTACAAACATGATAGGGTCCAGGTTGTCTAAATTAAAACAATTAACAATTGCTTGAGACAGTGATTAATTTCATGGAGAATTTCATTTCCTGTTACACTGTGTAAAGACTGTAATTCAAAACTACTCCCCAAAATAATAATGCTGAATCAATTGTTTAAAACTTCTAAAGAGAAACTAAGTAGAGCAACAATCTAATAAACATGGTGAAGTCTAAAAATAGTAAATTTCATACAAAAGCATATTTTAATAATGAAGATCACAAAACTGGTTTTATCAGTCACAGAATTAAAACATGGTACTTCAGAATTGTATTTTCTTTTGTACCAGTGCCCTGCCAGTGACACACTTAGCAGTGTGGTCTAAAAAACAATAATTCTAAGCTTTTGACCAAAAAAAGCTCTTAGATATTAGCATACAGAAGTCTAACATTAGTATTCTTAACACGATCTTGAATAAATGAAAAAACTGATAAAGCTTTTCTCTTCCATTAAAGGACTGTTTGAAATTAGCATTTCTTTCAAGAGAAAAGGGTAGCTTATGATATGTTTTCAGATCTGATGGTAAAAAGTAAATGTCATAATAATAATGAATTATGAAAGACCAAATGCAAATATAGAATGCTTTAATAAGATCCAATTTAATAAAGTCTGTAAAAATAATGGACTTTTAATAACACGGGTCACAAAAGGCAAAACAGTGGAAATTCTGAGGACTAGCCACTGGTACAGCCTTATTAATTCTTAATTATGTTCATGAAAGGCAACTTAAATCGTGTGTTTTCTTATGCCTTATGATAATATTTTAGGTAACAACTACTCTGAAATGTATGCTCTAACTGAAGAGCAAAGTCCCGTTGTCACATGCATTAGAAGCCAAATCTATTTGAAAAGACAAACTGCATTAAAATGTCAAGTGCTCCAAGTAATTTCTTCTCAAAGAAACTGAAAAGATTCAAAATTGTGACTTTTTTAATCAATATATATATTGTATCCAATAAAATGGATAAAAATGGATAAGTCTGGACAAGTACAGCATTTGGCTTATTTGAGGCACCTGAAGTACTAAAAAAATATCTCCTCAGAGAGAATTTGGATGGAAGGCAATGGGTGGGGGTGGCAAGCAAGTATTTCAAAGCCATAAGTGTTACTCCCTGATTCTCTGTATTTTTCAGCTCAGAACAATCAGCCACAAAGAAGACATCAAAAAGCTGAAGAAACTCTGCTATATCAGAAACAGCGACACGTAACATCTGGCAAGGATAAAAAAGCATCTGTAAAGTCTGGACAGATCAACTCTTCAGATAAATAATGGCTTTTGATGTTTTCCTTTCAAGGTGGGAACAGGTAAGTGAAATGTTGGCCTCTCAGAAGTCAGTGGTGATCCTCCACAGCAAAATGAAAATTACTTATGTGAGTTCAAGGTTTCACCCCTGGAAGCAATAAAGACAGAGGACAATTGAACTGAATTCCTAGACTTGTGTATCAAAACTGTTTAACAGTCTTCAACACAGTACAGAAGAAAAGCACTCAAGTTTCATGGAAAACCAAAATATTTAACTGGAATTGAAGAAGTGTTGTAGAGAATAATGCTAGAAGGAACAAAACTAAAGAGACTCCTACAGTTCTAGTTGTACTAGTCAAAGATGCTGGTTTGTTAATTTTTTTAAAGTCTATTTTGTGTTTAGTCAACCAATAACTCAGTCCAAAAATATGCTTTTGTAGGTATAGGTTTTGCATGCAGAGAATTCTGAATGAAGAATGATTTTTTTTCCTTTTCTGCCTTTACTAATTTTGTATTTGTAGACCTTTTTACTTTCAGATTCATAACCAGGAAAAAAGGAAAAAAAGTCCCCTCTGTGCTAAAATTTTCTGTTAGAAGTGAGCAGGACCAAAACAACTTGGTGCAATATCCAGTATCTTACTCTGTACATCACTTACAGGGGATTTTCTTACTTTCATCTAAACAGAAGCGGGCCAGATCTCTCAGTGGCATCTCCAGAGCTGCCAAAAAAAGCCCCTGTGGAGTCCATCAAAGAGACAGATGTCCCTCCAGGGGAAAGGGCTGCATCTTGCACACCGTAGTGTGCTCCTGCAATGTGCAGATGCACTATTGGTGCTACATTTTGAATACTTTTTGCGTGATCAAAAAAAAAAAAAAATTGCAAGCTCTCATTGCTTTTTTTACCCTCTCCCCAGCACCTTAATGTTATTTAACAACTGTATAGCAAATTGTTTAAATTATTTAACAATTGTATAGCAAATTGTGTAGCAAATGTCTAGTGGAACCAAGGTCAAATTCTCTTGCATAAAGAGAGAACTCAGCTCTCAAATGTATGGAAAAATGCATTGAAAATAAATACTAAAAAATTCATAATATTTTAGATCTTCATAGTATTCACAGTATTCTAGATTTTCTTTACTTTCTGTAACAACAGAAATAACAAACATCTGTTTATTTGTTACAGTCTTACTCATATAAATTCCTGAACTTACTTTTTTATTTTTTATGCACTGAAGGGAAAAGTTTGGAAAAGTTTCCTCCTACAATGAGGCCCTTTGGCATATGGTGCCCACTGTATTTCTTGGGAAGAACTTTTTAGCAGAACAGAAAGGCTGCACTGGAGATGTTTTTTGCTGTATGTTCTTAGTCTAAAATCCTCCTCAAAAAGCAGCAGCAGCAGTAGCAGAAAAATCTGACAATCTCTTCTAAAAGACCTATTTCCTTTCAGAACACAAAGTGGATGACTTTGGGCCAAAAAAGTGTGATTTATTTATGACTAGATAATTCCCAAAGCCAACCTTAAACAGCCTTTAACATTTCAGAAATGGGTTTGGAAAAAAAGTAACTTCTTTGCTGAGCACGAGGAAAACAATTATGAATATTAAATATGCAAGGTTTCTGATTATTTTTAATAATAATTATATAATGTGCAAAGTCAACATAAGACTCATTAAAATGTTAATGTAAAAATAACATTTTTGTATTAGGTATTTACATTTTTAAAAGAGTAAAAGCTGAGGTTCTGAATTGGCATATTAAAATAATCTTGCTCTCCATAATTCAGAGTTACTGCCTTACCCACATTGGTAGGGTCGTACCTCAAACACAAGGAGCAGCAGACACAAGGCATGTTTTAAAGATATATACAGCAGCCTAAATCAAATTATGTGGGTATTACCTTCAGGATCCACACGCTAAACACCAGATTCAGATGTTAAAAAGCAGGATTTTATCCACTTTATGCAAAAGGAAAGCCAACATGCGTGGGTTATACATCTCCTCCTAAAACACGGAAGATCTGACTCCCACCCTGAAAGGCTCAACCAGATTAGATAAATACTTCCCAACCCCATTCAGTGTAAACCACAGAACTCTAGAAACCCTTTAGTCCATCCTTGGACACCAGACAAAGTCACTGGTGAAAGTATAAAAAATATACCTCGACCCCTTGCACAAAGAATGGAACACGAAAGATGCACTTTCACCATCACCCATTATGTACTCTGTGATTTCCTAAGGAATGTTCAAGGCTTGCCACAGGTAGATTTAATACACAGATTTAATAATAGCCTAGATAAGAACAGACGGTGTGTTTAGTTACTTTACAGATGTTGGTAAAGTGGGAGAAGCTACAAGCACATCAGAAGTCATAGAATTCAGATTAATCTTCACAAGTCAAAGAATCATCCTGAGAAGTAAAATACAATTCTGTAAGGTCAATGAGAGTCTCCAAACTGGAGGAAAGATGGCACAAATACAGCAGAAGACACAAACAATAAGAGAATGCAACCAAATCGTTCCTCAAAACAGCCCAACAAATCTGTCTTGACCACCTGCTCTTCTGCCTTCACCTCTTTTGCACAGCACACAAAAAAAGTTTTATTTTTTCACATTTTCTGTTCAACAAGTTTAATCAACGAGGTTGCAGTTTCAGTACAGTGGGATAAAACATTTTTTGAGATTTTGTTTTAGAGTGGGGACTTAAAATATATGCTTACAAATCTATCAGTTTAATTAATTCCTTGGGTATAACAACTATTTTTCTCAGATGACCTTAAAACATTGCTAAAGGACTGAAAATCTTGATAACATCAGAGAGGCTGCTTTCTATTTATAGTTGGCTATTATAGACATCCATATCTTCCTAATCACGACCAGATCAAAATGCATTCTCTGCTGATTTTCAGTTTTCCAAATTTGGACATTTTTAGATTACTAACATGAAATTACCTTGAAGCACATTAATATTTAAGCAGGGATAGTTTACCTTTTCTGGTGGGTGTATAATAAACAGTTTAACCATCATCTATATACAGGCTGTTTTGTTCTCCATCTAAAGAGACAATCACCTTTTATCCTTTCCCTTTTTTTTCTTCGTTTCAGTGCTATTAGGAAACTATTCACAAGTGCAACCCTGAACAATTCCATGCAGTAATTATGACTAAATGACAAAGAGATGCGAACAATTACCGAGTCCATTTTGAAACCCTACACTAATAAAGTCATTAGATGCTGCCCTTGCCATGAGCCTTCTAAAAGCTTCTGAAGTTACAAGAACACACGGCATTGTTCAGTGGGACAATTGCTGCTGGCAGAATGCAAACCTTGAGTTAAACCATGCTGCAAATTGATCTTGACATTCTGTTAAGACCGCCACTAAAATCAAAAGCAAAGGAGAAAAGGAGAAAATGAGCGGGTGGGATGTAATCATGGAACAGAAGGGTTCCCTCCTCACCTTCTTTCCTCTTCCTCCTCAAAACAAACCATACAGAAAATGACAAACTCGCCTGGTGTTTGAGAACCTTTATTTTTAAAACATTAATTAGACTTCTGACCTGTTTTTATTGACTGGCACTGTATTGCTATTAAAGTAAATTAAATAAAAAATTGCAGAATACAATAGAAAAGGTTTTCACACTGCTCTGTGAAACCTGTTAAGGATTTAGTGCCTGAAGAACACGTCCAACAGTTTTGCAAGCAACATATACAGAATCTGTGGTCACTCCTGGAGAGGCAGTGAGAAATTAACTCACCTCCTCCTGCTCTCACAGACCCCACACCTGCAATATATTTGCTGAAGGATCAAATGGGATTGGGGAGCTGGAGTAATATGGTCAACTGGTCTTCATCCAGGCATGCATCATTCAGTAGGTTAGAATTAAGGGTCAGCAACTGTGAATATGGCTAATCACTTGATGACGGAAATTGCAGGTGAAGACAACCTGCTGCTGAGAAGCACTTTAGTGAATTAACTCTTTCCTAAGCTTAAGCAAAGTGAAAAACTATCATTTGAACATTAAAACTAACAAATACCTGTCATCAGAGCAAAATTGGCAACACCTTGAAATACAGTGCCCAAGGGCCATGATATCAAAAGCTAAAAAGCTGCTACAGATTTTTGAGTTGTTGTCTTATGGTTTTGGCTTTGCTTAACAAACACCATGTGTGCTGGAAAGCTCTTAATATTATGCATTGTCTGTGTTTGTAAATGTTGTGTGTACAAATATAAAGTGTGTGTGCACGTGTGTGTATATATATCACTATACATCTTTCCTGGATACAAATATATTAATGCACATTAATGAATTAACAAAACCAGTTAGGCATGTGTTTGCACAAACATACACAACTCTCATGCACATAATTGTTAGAACAATGCTATTGACTCAACTCTCTGAAGTAAAAAGTGCCAGAACTAGAGCTGTTCATGTCTGGCTCTCCTGCTTGTCCATCCCAAAATCCCTCAGGAAACTGGAAACCTGAGGATTTGCCCAGCCCAAGTGATGGCCCAGTGCAGGTTTGTGCTTGGACTGAGTGGCAGGGTCAGAACTGTCAGCACCACTGCAGCCAAACCCCACTGCCACTCCCTGACACCTCCCCACAACTTTCTGCTGTCTGAAGGGCCATGGTAGCAATCTTCACTGCAAGCAATTGACAGGAAACATTGATTTTTAAGCTCATGATTCTCCTAAAATTGAGTGGAATATAACAAGAGCTAAAGTTAGAGATATATGTGTAGCTTTGTGGCTTTTTTCCTCCTTTGACAGGAACAGATCACAGGAATATTTCAAAGAGTTGCTCCTTAAACTGAAGTCTAAACTGTAGGAGATAAAGATTTCATGTATGCTCCTTAACAGTAAAAGCACCAAATTATTTTCCTTAATGAAGGCTACTTATTTTATTCCCCTTTTAGTTTAATGTTATTATGAGTAATGAAAAAATTCATAAATATTGAACTTACTCAAACTGCTCCCTTCACTGCAAACCTGATGTCAGAGACAATTAAAACCCATTGAAGCCAAAAAAAACCCTTCCTCTCAACTTCATTAACTAGACTCTTCCTTCATTTTGACAAAGTAACAGTCCTGCATGGCTGCAGAAAGAAATTTTTAGTATCTGACTCCCAAAGTTGTAATGCTTATGCTCTTGCACTGCTGCTGGCAGGTACCCAGTGCTCTTACAGCATTTTACTCCTACCTACAGACTCTCTTAAATTTGTTGGAATGGAGATTGAAGACTGAGAGATTCCAGAAGAAATGTGCTATTGTACAGTACTGCAGGTTTTAAAGCACATTCCTGTATCAGTGTCACCTGACAAACATTAAAAGCTGGGGAAAATTACACAAATTTGGAGCTGGTTTTGTTCCACAGTGTTCAGGATGGACCCTCATTTCATTTTTGAGAAAATTGGAAACAACTATTAGGACTAATTTTGGAATAGAATTACATCCATGGATCAAAACATTCAGAAGATTTTTTAGGCTTATAAAAGGAAAGTCTTTATAGCTGTTTGAATTTATTCATGCCATTCCACAGTACTGAAACCAAGTCTTTATTACTGACATTGAGGTGTCCCTGTTGACTGCTGTAAATCAAGTGGGCCTGATTCCTCTGCTGTCCCACCCTGGCTTTTCCAGCATTTTTACAATTCAATTGGAGGAGTATAAATTAGTTGCTCTTGGGCTACACCAGCAGGCAAAACCCAGTTCCTCCTGTTGCTGCTGTTGTCTTCTCAGCATTCAAATAAAAAGCTGCATTTAACTGTGTTTGTAGGGCTAGAGAACAGAATGGGCTCCAACAGCACTGTCACTGCGTCACTGAAGGGCAGTGACTGAACAGAGCGACTGAGTATTTATTTATGGGAATGCCCACAGTGCATTGGCACTTTCCAAAGGGAGAAGGGAGCATCATGCCCCCTCTGAAGAAATCACAGTCTAAGGAGCAGGATGTGACACTAAACACAAGTGAGAAATTATTCTAATTCGAGCCAGCATGCCTTGTTTACCCCTTACTATTTTTTGACCTCACTGTTAATATGACAGTTTCTTTGTTGTTGTTAACAGAAAGCAAAAAAATAAAGGCTTAAAAACCCTATCGTCCAGCACAATCAGGGACTAAGTTCATTGAGAGCAGCTATAAAGCCTTAAACAAGCCCTTTATTTTGTGTTTTAAGAAGTGTCATAAGGAGTTAATAGGACACAGCTGTACAGGCTCTTTCTAACAAGCAGCTTCTGTCGCTTTGGTCACCACAGGTGTCTGTGTAACCTGCAAACTCTTATTACTAGTGTATCAAAGTTGTGCTACTTAATAGATTTCTTTAGTAAAACACAACAAAGCAATTACATGGCTGTTGATCGTTAGTCATAAAAAACCCCTCAAACACAGTTTTTCAAAAGAAACTACACTGCAATTTTTTGTCATTGTAAAATAAAAGAAACTAGAGAATTAAATAGAAGAGCAGACAATAGAACAGCAGGTAGTCAACTGAACTTAGCCACTACAGATGGTTTAGAAATAGTGTTTCCTTCTACACCAACTTGTGGGATAAAAGAAAAGGAGGAGGCTCCTTACTGCCCATGAATGGCAATACCAAAAGACTTAAGCAACTTTCCAGTCTATGTATTTGGTCCTATGAAAGAACCTAGATGTTTCTTTTTCCTCTCTTACTTTTCTTCTTTTTCAGCAACTTTTAATCTGTTTTTGCAATTGCTTTTTCCATAACCTTTTACACTTCTCTAGAATAACTCAAACTAGAAACATTGCTGCTGATCCCTCCAATGACAAAATGCAGAAGGTCAAGTGAGGAATTCCTGAGAAACACAAAGTGTCATTTAAAAAGCACATTAGAAGAAGAGACTATTCCATTCTTCAAGGTCACTTCAGTGAAGAAATATTAACTATAATTTACATAGTGAAGACTAGAAATGCATAAATGCTCTATTCTAGTAATCCACAAGAGAAAGAAACATAAATGTATCATTTTCCTTGTTCAATAATCACTTGAATTTTGTAAAGAAGTGGCAATCTTATTCCAGGCCAAATGACTATTGCATCTTTCAGTCAAAAAATTAGAATAACTCTAATTAAAGTACTATACTTAGGATGTTATCCTGGCAAGACATGATCAGTCATCTTCTAGGTAAATAAAAGTTATGAAATAAGGTCTAGTTAGAGAACAAAACAACTCTGATTTCTAAATGTTACAATAATAATAATAGCATTATTTTCAGTAGATCATGATCAACTGATAAATAACTGAAGAAGAGAGAGGCTTTAGTATAACACTAAGAAAATTTGTTAGTAATCTACAAAAGTTGTAGAAGGAGGTGGAAGCTACAGTTTTAGTTTCTTTACTCATCAGCAAAATTATGGTCTCTCTAAGACATAAGAGCTTTTATTATATTAAAACCAAAATATCTGAACATTCCCAAAGGAATGTTCTGTAAGAAAACTGTAGTTCAAAAAAGTTCATAGGAATTGCAAGCGTTTAACATTTTGCATAATCTGTTCTTAATACTAATTTATCACACAAATGTTATTGTTTAAATAAGATTTTCATTAACAACAACAGTTATTATTACCCCAGACAGCTCTCATGCAGTTACACCAACATACACACAATTAATGCCATGTAATATCATGGCACTGCAGTGCATAACTGTGAAGGCACATGTCTGAACATAGAATGATGTTTGAAAATAAACTGAAAAAAGAAATCATTTCTTCAATTACTTTTTCCTGCACATGAATAAGAAGTCACTTTGTGATGAACACAAGGCTAGCCCAATTCTCAGTCAATGTCAGCCAGCACAGCTCCATTGATCAGCTGAGAATGAGCACGAATTTTTAGGTCAAATAGATATAAAGCACCACAAGATTTGATAGCCAAAGATAAGGGCTTTCCTGAGAAAAGCTGCTCCACTCAGAGTCCAAAGAGTCTTACCTTGCTCTGTTTGCTTCCTTTGTCATGTCCCATGCCCAGGTTATGAAGTTCTGACTCAGGTAGGAGACAATGGATTCAGCACAAAGCATTTGTGAGCAGAAGACGTTGGTTAGTACACTTTCATCGTGGTGGAGGTAGATAGCAAGAAGCTTTCTCTGGAAAAAATGTGACAAGAGAGAAGTTAAAAGTTCTTGAGGCAATCTACAATTTAAAGATGCTGCTGCAGATTTGTATTTCAGTACTCACAATGGGGTTTATCAAAGGTGACAAGTATCTCAACACAAGAAATTACCAGCAGATTTCAAGTCAAATGGTCCATCCCCGCAAATTTTTAAATATTCTCAAAATCTTCCTAATATTCTGAGTACTAAAATACAATATATTATGTGCTTAGAACATGAAAAGGACAACAAATGAAAACAAAAACATTATTAACAGACCTAAGAAATGAGTGAACTCCTTTGGCTTGTTGCCCAACAAAAGTAACATTTCCGTGAACAAGGAACATTGTCCAGCCTCTTGACTGGACATCATCTGCTAAAAAAAACCAGTTATAAACAACCTGAAAAAAATGATAGTGCATTGCTATCACCACCTCTGTAGCCAAAAAGAAGAGGCACTACATGTTGAGATGGCATCTATGGTCTCTTGAAACAAAATATTCTGTGCTGTTCTTCTGGAACCCTATCAAGTAAAACTTGAGCTTCACTGCCAGCAGCTGCGTCTCCATGAAAATCTCAGACCACCTTTTGGAAAACAAGTCTGTGTGCATGTAAATATAAAAAGCAGGAGGCTGCAAATATACAGGGAGACTCTGAGCTAGCTAAGGACTGTGATTCTGCAACTGGCATTCAATGAATTATAAATATAATTCAGAAAATTACAGCTTTCCATTCCCCCATACCCATATAAATTACTTTATTTTAAAATAGTACTTGAACATATTTGCTGAGATGATACGGTGCTATTTTCAGACTTTTATTTAAACTAATTTCAAATCTCTTCATCAGAAGTAACACTGAACCCTAGATATTGATGTGTATTGATATAGCAAGACATGGGATGCAATTTCCAGATAAGCTGTCTTTGCAGAAAGCCCCTGTAGGGCTCTCGCCTCATATACTGGCTTTGGATAAAATTTAATGACTGTTTATAAAAGGAACATTTGAACATTCGACTTTGGGAAAGGGATTAGTAATTTGCATTACTGTTTGTCTAATTTAATTTAAATGTTCTTCAGAACCACGTACACATGTGCCAGGAAGGGCCATTAATAAGCCCAACATGCAGAGATCCATATAAGTGCAGCCAACAATGTTGACTGAAACTAAACTTGAAAATCCAGGGCACTGATGCACAATATCATGCAATAAAACAGCATTTCTGTGGTGATATTTAATTTAAAAAGAAGAAAGAGGCAGGGGAAGATCAGGCACTGTCTGTTTTTGAGGATCAGCCGTTCTGCATTTCAAAGCGTCGATCCCTGCAATATCCAGGTTACTGTGCTAGAATCTCAACCATTATATAGCAGTTGTAAGAGAGGGAGGGCAAAGATGTGTTTACTCAGTGATTAGGGCCTTAGAATAAGCCTCTAGCTCCTAGAGAGACAGCTCACCACTTATTCATTTGGACCAATTCACAAAGCCTAGAAAGATTAAACATCCATGCTGAGAAGACAAGCGAATGCAGACGGTGAAAAAGAAATAAAAATTCTTTAAAAACTCTGAGATGACTTCATTATTTTTTCCACAAGGAAACTTTAGGAAAGTGTTTAGTTAGAGAAAAACCCACATTGACCTCTCTCTAAACCCTTAATCTTTCCTTTGTGGTGGCACTGCTTTGTGGTAAGCGGATGGCTTTGCTCTCCTCTTTTCACTGGGAGCGGACAGAAAAAAAGGCTCTTGAGAAACACTTTTACTTCCAAAGAAACAACCCCATGAAACTGTTAAATATGAGATTCCGTACAACAGAATGTTTCAAAATATGTACAGTTTTAGGCTTAAAGATTTAGGGACAAATTTCAGTAAACAGAACAGGCACGAACACAATGGAGGTTTACACTGAGTTACTTCCCAAGGGAATGTAATTTTTGTTGCATCAACAAATCTCACCATGCAAAGACTAAACTCCATCACATATAAAACCACTGTACTTGTACCTGATACCACATCCAGAATGTTAAGGGTTGGCACAGGCATACTGCTATCATAAATGCAAAGAGGTAGCAGGAGGAGCTGAAGTGCTAAAACATTATTTTAAAAAATATTCGTGAAAGCCAGGGGCATTTTTTCCTTGGAAAAATCCATGATTGCAAAAGGCTCACAGCTTGAAGTTTGTTGTTGTTGCTGCTGTTGTGTGGGTTTGTTTCATGTTTGTTTGTTTTACTAACCCATGGTAGCACGTATTTATAAGCAAGTTTTCGTTGTGTTTATTTCAAGCCTTTGAAATGTCAGAGTAAATTCCAGTATTCTATTATGACTAATACTGGCTATTTTGAAGTCAATTTTGAATGATTAAAACAGCCTTACAAAACTGTTGAACAGTCTCAAATTACATAAAAGAAGCCTACTAATGGAACACTAGACTGTTCTGTGTTGAGTTTTTCAAAAATACGACTCGGAGGTTATACAATTAGCATGAAATTTTAAACAAGGAAAACCAAAATAAAACAGAGAAAAACTTTTACTAGCCCCTATAAAGGTCTGGGATAACAGAAAGGTTTTAAGCACTGAATACCTGATGGACTTCAAAAGGCCTTAGGACTTGAGGAACTTGGGCCACCAAGGGATGCATTTTTCAGATATGTGCATGCTGAAGACCCCAGGCATTTTAAAGCTTCAGAGAAGTTAATACACTTTGTACAGAATTAGAAGAAAAGTTGTCACTGAGGCAAAAAAACCCGGTAGATCTTGAGGTGACTAAACTGGCATCAGTGAGTAATGGGGTTTCTAAGCTTCTCAGCCAGTTCCTAGTACTGTGAATAACTCAGACAACTCAAAAGAATATGAACTTGAATGGGAATAGAAATGCATTCATAAGGGTCAGCAAAATCACAAACCCAAATGGTTATTTCTGAATCCCAGGTTTACAAGTTCAAGTAATGACTGAGACAGAAAAGTTCCTGATGTAACAGCTGCTAGAGGCACGAATGTTCTGTCAAACTGGTAGGCTAACAAATCAAAATCCTAATTTTTTCCTCCAGGTTTTATGCAGTGAGAATTAATTCAAATAAACAATGGGATGGATTTACTCTTCTTTAAACCTTTGAAGTTCACAATCTGATCCACCTGTCCAAGGTGATCTTGGAGCTCATGGGATCAGCCATGGATACAGCTACTTTACCTAGCCTTGTAGAAGACATCTGAAAAGACCTGTACCCTACAGGTTCCTAAAGTAGGAGTGAGGTGATGCCTGTAAACTTCTGATCCCATGTTTTGTATTAAACATGGCATAAGACATCCTCAAACTAGCTCGTAGCTTAATCTTCCTGTAATTTTACCTTTCAGTAAAGCATCTAGTCTCAAAATTCCATCAGTGATGAAGAATCCCCAGAAGCCATGGTAAGGTGTTCAAACAGCTACCCACTCTCCCAGGTAAAGGTGTGTTAGAGCCTGCTTTAGTCTACTTTCATCTTCCAATTATTTGATCCTATTATACTGTTGTGTCTCCATTTCAATCAATTGAACCTGTAGTGGTATCTTACATAATGCAAATAGTATCCAGTAATTAACATCAAACTCAAGTAAGATCTATCATCACAAGCTTTGAAAGAAGAGAAAATGTAGAGGGAGGCAGACAAGTTCAAAAAACTTCCATTACTTAGTATCAAATATAGAGGAGAGACCCATACCCAGGAGCAACCCTCCAGATATGAAAGATGAAGCTATTCCTTAGATATGGAAAATGAAGGGTGTGTAGGCAAACAGTGAAGCTATTAAACTGGTGTGTTGTAATAGAAAATTCTAAGCAATAGTTATCCACAAATTCAGAAATAATTTACAAATTAAAGGACAGAACTGCTAACACACATCAGGCAAGGCTGGAAAGAAAATGGTGACTAACATGGGACTTAACTGGAATTTATGTACTGATATTTACCATAGTGCAGCTGCTTCACTCTTCCTGAAAAGCTAGAATTATACTTCTATACCTGTCCTCCAGTTTCAATCAGACCATGTACATTAGTGGTCAGGTTATTTATGTTTAATCAGAATCTGTAAAGTGGTAATTCCTCCAGCTGTAATCCGTAACAATTTCAGTATAAACTTATTTAACTGAAATAATAAGGGACATTTTTCTGAGTCATACAGACAAAAAGCCCAGTATGAAGGAATATTCTGCTGCCACCAAGGAAGAGGGGGAAAAAATAGCTTTTATTTGAACACACCAAATCATGAAAGGAGCATACTTTGCTCTAGGTATTCAGGAAATAAAGAACCCATATGTGAGAGGGATGGTGCTGCCTCTAAATTGAACCTAAAAGACAGAATTCAAGGAGAAGAAAAACACGGTTCATTTTCAGAATGCAGGAATATATATTGAGGTGACAATACCAATCTGTGCTAAGAGAGATGTTTCACATATTTATTAAAAGTCAGTGGACAGAAAGGTTGAGAGAGGAGCAGGAGGTGAGCTGACAGAGATATATAAAGATAAGAGCTCCTGAAAAGGCAAAGGCAATGTCTTTATTCTTTCTCTCAATAAAAGAGTAGCAACCACCTATAAAAATGAAAAGACAAACAAACTCTAATAAAAGAAAATACTTTAGTATTACTCACACATATAACTCAGTAAGCTTCAATATAGCAATTAAAATCCAGGATTAATAACAATACCACCATAAGTTAGGATAAACCCTCTGATGTTCCAGAAAACAAGACACCCACAAACTGCTTTCAGACACAAAGACACCTTCCCCAAACACTTTGTTAAAAATGTCTATTATAGGATTTTTTCCATGGCATCAGGTGTAGCAATTCCTATGGCAGTGTAGCTCTGTAGCAAGAGCAAGCCCATTCTTCAGAAACTTAGTGACAGGGAAACTCTTCTTTCCAATAGACAGAGGAAGACTTTCACAAAAAACAGCTTAATTGTTGATTTTAATAAACCTCTGTCCCTCTTTCTCTTCCTGACCCTATTAAAGGAAATACTGAAAATATTTTCTTGTCATATATACAATAAGAAATGAAAACACAACACCCTTGACTATCAGGCTGCTGGAGGCAGCTGGGAATTTCATGGCCAAGGACACTGGCTGTTAAAAGCAAGGCTCTATATCTTGGGTATTGTATTTTTGTGGCAAAGAGTTATACAGGTTTTAAAGCAGAGCCACATTTGACCTCATTCCACCTCTCCTATCAAAAACTGGAATTGCTGTGGCAGCAGTTGCTCCAAAGGTTAAAACAGACCCATCATGTATGTTAATCTTCACTGGCTAAGGACTCAAACACAGCAGATAAACACCTCAACTTTTTTAAAAGGTACTTCTTTTTCAAGCAACACTTTGTTAAACAACTATGAATTACCATCCTTTCCAACACATGAAAAGACAATGAGATTTAACAGGAAACATCTATTTTCGTAAAAAGAAATTGAACTCATGTCAGAACATCTGTTTTGAATGCAGAATATAAGTTGGTTTTCTTTAAATAACCCAAATTAAAATATTCCTGGAAAAAAGCTTCATGTTTATACACATTGAGTTGTTTTTTGTTTTTGAGGTAAAAGTATCCCCAACACAGATTTAAAACACAGCTGATGGCTGTCTCACTAGACATGAACTGCAGAGTGCACCGTCTGCTCTGGACAGAGTTGAGAATTTGTCAAGAAAAGGCCAAGATCTCTGAGCACTCAAGCTGCCAAGTGCTCTCAAATTAAATCAGTTTGAAGCGGTTTTCATTAAGATGGATTGAGTGTGGCATCGTGAGAAACACTCTATCAAATGTAGTGTTTTACTTAGTGATTAAGTATATACCAGTTGATGAAGCTGCCCAAATCCTTCGTAATCCCACCACTCCAATAAACATTTAATGAGTATATAAGTTCAAAAAGCCTAGTAGAGGATTTAAACCTTCAATCTTGTTTTTATTTACTCTTGGAACTCAATTTCTCACTTCAAGTGAAGAATGCTGGTGCCTGCAGCTCATCTGTTGCCCTGGTAAAATTAAGTGCCCTCCATAGTATAAATTAGAAGACAAGACACACAGGTTGCAATTTCTCCAAAGCTTTTTTTTTTAATACTGATATATATTTTTAAAATTATTTTAGAAAATTAAATTATAAAAATATGAAATAAAGTGTCCCTTTCCTCAATTCTGAATTCCAGGAGCCAGTACTGAAAAAATTACTTTGTAACAGGGAAAAGCAGTGAAAATAAATGGCATTTCCACATTCTCATATCTTTGTTTAAAATCAAAATGTTACAATAAAAATGATGCCATTCCAAAGGTGGAAGGGAGAGCTTCAAAATGAGGCAATATTCAGAAAAAAACCCAACAATCCAAACAACACAAACAAAAATTAATACTCTCCTAAATATACATATATATATACACACATATATACGCATAATGGTTTTATTGTGATGATGACCTGGTCTGAATATATCACTAAATATTAAAAATGTAAGGCAACATGAATTTCAAAAGTGGCATGTAAGTAGCACAACAAGTATTTTGAGCAACAAAAAACGAAGTAACTGCATTGCAATAATATTAGATTTATAGGTAGAAAACTGTTTATGAAAGTTCTTTATGAGCTTTTGTTCACTATTACACTTAAACTCTGTCAACCATTTCTGATGACATGACACTAAATGAACTTCCCAACTCTCACCCTTTCCTTGTTCAATTCACAGGATTTCTTCTCTGTGCAAAGACATGAAAATATTCACTAAACTTAAGAGTGTTAAGTATGTGTCAACTTCATCTGTATGGTATGGATTTATAATTCTCACATTTATCAGAACAGCCCCAAACATAATGCAGAGACTCCTTCCAATATGAATAACTACATTCTTTGTTTTAAAATTAAAAATCTATCAAGAAAACAAAAAGTAAATTTAAACAGCATGATTTTCTTGTTTGTGTTTCAGCTTTATCTGTGCTTAATTATGCAGGGTTTTGGGTTTCTCTTTAGTGAATCAAGTCACCAAAACTTAAATAAACTGTCCCCATTCTAATTTTATTAAAATACTGATTTTAAAACTGTGCATGGAATAACAGAAACTCGAGATGTCTGGCTGGATGTACAGAAAAACTAAACAACCAAACCTTAGTACTGGAACTTACTTGGCAGATAAAGGCTGTACAAAGGGGGGGAAACATGCACACTGTATTTGAGAGAGCTTCCAATTCAAATTTACAATTTCATTAGCCATTCTTCAAAGGAGTTACCAACATGCAACAGTGAACTTGTCCACCACAAGACTCACAGGCAGGGTTATCTGGTGCTTGGACACCATTATTTCAGGAAGAAAAGGGAGGAGGGAAGAAGAAAAAGAGTAGCTTTGACAACTAAAGAGCTCCAGTAAAAATACAGCCTGAATGATTAGAAAGCATCAGTTATTCACTGCAATTTCAGCAACCACCAAGGTTGAGTCTTTTAGTCAGTCACCTGAACGAGTGCAACTCTTCTCGAACAATAAAAGCAAAACAACTCTAAAATGTAGCTCAGCTTTTCAAAAATCAAGATGAAACCCTTAAGGTGATTTCCATTTCCCCACTATTTTAAATAAAGTAATTTTAATACACACTTACATCTCTTGCTTTCCCATAGAAGGCTTCTTGAAAAGCAGCCTCTAATGATCCAATAAAATAAACAGGATGGCAGTCACCATATCTATTTGAGATAAAATTTCCAATTAATAAAAAAGGACAAAATTAAATAATTTCAATATTCTATCTTTTCACATATTCTGTAAATATAATGCATTGACTAAACCTTTAGAAAGATGAGTATTACACTTCAAAAGAAAGGAAATATTTAGGACCCATTTCTTTTCTGACATTGAAAAACTCAAATGAATTAACTACTACCTTACCAACTCTATCATAAAAACATTCTGTTTACACATGTAGATACCTTAAGTTTAGATTTTCTGTAAAATTTCTATAAAATTTTCAAATTATTTCCTCTCTTTATTATATTCTTAAAGGTTAATTGAAGGCTATTCTTCCATTACAGATTAATAGATCTCATACACACTTAAAGGAATATTTCATCACAGGAGTGAAAACAGAAGGCCCACAAACTTTGCATTACTTTGCAGCTTCTACCTATTCAATGAACAAGCAACTGTTTAACAGTGCATGATTTGGTAGTATAAAGTTTTTTTAAATTCCAGAATATCTCTGTTTTTTTAAAAGTCAATATTCACCCAACCATTTTGCCATTGTGAAAACTGTTACAGCAACTATGTATTTATTTTTCAGTATTAATCAATTTCAGCTTTTCTGGTCCTGCATATCATAATAAAATTATCATATATAACCAGTCTTTCTCATCCTTCTGGACCTTTACATAATTAATTAATGGTACTACATAGTGGCAAAATAAATAGGACAAGAATCAACCACTCCAGCTTGGGCTGAGAAATAATTTTATTTCAGAAGCAGTTCTAGCAGCAGAATTAGAAATTATAAAATAAATTGGATTAGGTTTTCTAAATATGAAATAATCTCACAAGAAAACATGTAGATTTGGTTTATTCTTATTTTCATTATTTACAAACTTTAACTGAGTTTGTAATAAGAATGGCACAGTTAATAGGCTAAGCTTACCTTGAAGAAAACTCTGCTGTAAATTGTAATAAGGCATCTCCTTCATTTTCAGCATTTTCTGGCACTTAAAAAATTGGGTAAAAAAAAAAAGAAATGCAACTCTATGGAAACAGATTGTAATATGCAAACACATTCACTTCACAGGTCTTTCATGTTCCCAGCTTACTGAAGTGTTACCAAGAAATCATATAAACTTCATGGAAGACTACTGAATATGAACTTTTTGAAAGACAAGAAATTTCCAGAGGGTCTCTAGAAATTATTCAGGTTTTCCAAACAGTAAAATCCTCAGGTCCAGTGTAATGTCATATATCACTTGCTCAGAGTTAGCACTCTGGACTTTGAGGCTTGAAAGGCTCAACCCTTCCTATCCATAATGGTTAGAAGTTTTCCTTATTATTATTTCCATAACAAAACAATTTCTAATGAAGTAACTTTAATGGAAGCCTAAAGTAAATAAAGAGTATGCAAGAATTGCATGTAGGAGGTAACTGACTGCTCCTGCTCAATCCTTTTCATAATTCAAGGGCAAATAATCATTGAGAAACTTGATCAGCATTAGAAGTAAAATATTCATCAAAAATACAATCTGTAGAATTTTCAAAACAGAGAAGCAGAACTCTAGTTATCTACAGGTGAATTTGGATAGAGATCACAATTTCTCTGATTTTATTTGTTACTCATCAATTTTAAGTTCAATTATTATTCTTCAGTTGCAAGGTTAAAAATTTCCCTCCACAGAAAAGTGCTTTTATAGCTGCCAGTTTTGTGTGCTGTATTTTCCTTGATACATCCATCAGACATGACATCCAAACAATTCTACCATTCCTATCAAAAAATACTTTCCAGTTTCTAATTCAGCAGCCCCCTCCCACCTCTCTGCCTCCACCTCTGCTGTACAACCCCCAGTTAATTGTAACTCTTACTCATTGGCGATTTCCTCAAGGCAGATGAAGCTACTCCAAACATTTCTCCATCATCAACTCCAAACTCAGTAGCATCTTCAAAGTCATCTCCATCACTATCACTAACCATATGAACATCAGTGCATTGCTGTATAAAAACAAAACCAAAATCCACTGTAAGCTTCTATTTCAGACATTTTCAGTGAAACACAAATACACACAATATACTGCAGTTTAATTTACTATTTTATACAGCATTATCAAAGGTAATTTTTAACAGAAGTCTGGTTGACAGAAATATTATGTGACAAAATGCATTATTAAAGGATCTCTGCATACACATAGTTGAGCAAATTTTATCCAAAGTTAATACTGTTTTTGCATCTAATGGTACCAGAGCTGGTCTAACTGCATAAGAAAGAGGGAGAAAAGTCACACAATGGGGGCTTTTATATTGGTATTTGGAATACCCATACAAAGGCGAAAAATCAAAATTTTAGTGCAAGGAGCTAAGGTCATCTCCCTCAGTCGGATGCTTTGCTGGGATTTGTTTGCTTTCTTTTTCCTCTTTTTCTTCAAAGACTCCTTTGCCCAGTTCCTCACTGTGTCACAACTGCAGGAACTGTAAATGGATTGTTGTAAGATGCAATTCTATTGCCACAGCACAACAGGAGGGATGGTGACCACTGCGACCCTGAGGTGTCCCTGCCTGTTCCCAGAGCAGACTGGGAGCACAAAGATGATGTCCTTACCTCCTCTGACTGCTCCCTTGTTTGTACAGGTGAAGATCTTCTCCCAACTGTGAGTCGATGGCAAGGAAAAGTCACTCCTGACACAGCTAAAGTCATCTACAAAGCAAGCAATGGTTCTTCATTAAAGCCACAGTCTCAATTAAAGGCTGGGGGGAGGGTTTAAGGTTGTTTAGAGGTGCAAATTAAAGACTGTATTATTTAAACACATATTAAGAAGCTGAAAAACTAAAATTATTCCTTATGTTAAAATATTAAAGGAAACATCACTTGAGTTTTACTGAGGTGTATGCACAGATTACCCATGGAACTGCAAACTCCAAAGGGCCTTGAGTTGTTATTTTCTCCTGAAGTAGTACTGAAGTTTGAAACATTACTGTACATGGCAACTTTTACAGTGCTATGTATTGATGATACAAATGTAGATTTTTTTTTTTGCTAATCAAGAAGCAATTGTTAAAGATGCTAAGTACTGATACACGTAATTAAAAACAGTTAAATCATCTTAAAAAAAATGATATTTTGAAAGATCTGTTTATCAGCAGAGACTGCAATAGACACAATCACACTGGCAACTTAAAAAATATATCTCTTCTCCTTTTTGGCCATTTTAAATGTCAAGGGTGCACACCATGTTCCTCATATGAACAAAGACACACAACCCAAACTGCTGACACTGCAGTCAGCACAGTCCACAGGATGGATTGGTCAGAGCCAGTGCCAGCAGAGACAGCACTTCTGCCCTTTGCTCTATGCCTAAATCTCAACTTTTAGAAAAATTCTACTGTCATTTGAAAGACAAAATTATTATGATGCTTGCAAACACACAGCAATAATATTTGAAAATCTGGTCCTATATTGCATTTAAAAATTATAACACTAATTATAATGCCTAAAAATGAGAACTGCCCACTCTGTGACCAGAACCACCTGTGCCATCCCTGCATTTAAAGCTTCTGCCCAGTCTCCAGCCTCTTCTGGAGAGCACATCAGTCCAGGAGAAGCAAGCTGGATGACCACAAATAGCAATTTCAGAAGCCCCTATTTGGACTGATTTTACAATGCAAGTAGCTCTTAAATAAAGATCATTGATTATTTTTGGCAGTGACAAAGTATTTAATGCTATGCAATTTTAAGTTACATCTAGTTTCAGATGAAACACAGAGAGGACACAGAAGAACACCTAGATCCTGTACAAATTATTAGCATTTTAGCAGGGCACAGAACAAAATATTTACATTATACATTTCAGAAATACAGCACTCTCCTAATTGGACTGTAAAAACATTAAGGTAAAATACATTTCCATCATTCTCAACAAAAATCCAAGAATAAATCATAAGCCTTAAATTTCATTTACTGCCATGAGCACTGAAAATACCCCATTTATTTTTTATACATAATTCAGAGCGACTTTCTCACTTGCCTGCTAGAACTCACAGAGATTTAATTTGCTGCAGGTTGAAGCAGGCTGATTAAGCAGGCTGGTTACCAAATGAATGTCAACCTGTCTGAACTAGCCTACTGTCACATTCTCACAGCAAGGTTAAACACAAGTTTAGCTGTGTAAAAAGCCCAGCATTCGCCTTAAAGGAAGTGAGTTTTAATACTCTGGAGTAAATGAAATATTAAAGACGACACCCAGCTCTAGACCAATTACCTAAGAAACTCCTGTGACAAGAGCATAAGAACTGCATTCTCTGCCATAATCCACCATTTCAATTATTATTTTTATAAGCTTTTAATAATAAACAAAACCCAACTGTTATAAAACCCGAAACTTTGCCCTGTAGTTATCACACCATATGAAATGCTGGTAAAACACACAAACACCTTCATGAACCACACACAGACCACAGCTCCCTCTCTCACACAGCATCAAATCCCCTGACAGATGCCTGGAAAGGCTCCCAGTATCTTTTACATGCACATTAAAGAGAGAGTGGTAAGATCAAGCAGGCAGTTATTGTGCTGCTTCATCACTTGGCCCAATTGCAGGGTGTTGCAATTCCAATTTGCAACCCTATATTATAGTGTCAAAGCGTCTCTCAAACACCAGCTAACAGCAGAAGGGGTTCCACATCAGAGCCTGTTTCATCCCACTCTCCACACAGTTGCTGGAATGTTGGGGGTTTGTGCACACTGGTGTGAGAAATCACTCTTCCCTTTGCTTTTTTTCCCCCCCCCTTTCTGAAAAGTTTTTCTTTTTGCAAAAAGAAATAGCAGTTCTGCCTTCACTCCAAAATAAACACCAGGCATCAACATTCTTCTAGAATAAAGCTATCTTCATTCAAAGATAGAGAGTTCTCTTGCAAAGAAAGACTCCTGCACCACAAAAGCTCAAGCTTTCTTTTGGAAATCATAAAAGCACCAAGACTAAGCACAAGATTGTTTTCCAGGCAGCTCAACAAGCCCTTTCCTAGCACTTTGAAGGCAAGGTACTGATGGGAGCACCACTGAAATGTCTCAGTGGCCAGAAGTGCAGATCTCACACTGCTCTAGGAGAGGTTTTCGGGTTTTTCTTTCTGAATACTGACTGTACCTGCCACCTCCCAAACAGAGATGCAGAAAATTATCATTGCAATAAATTATCATTATTTCAGCCACCTTCCCATGGGAATGGACAAAATATTTCTACCAACCCCATAACTGAACCAACCCCAAAAGCTGGTTTGTAGCCAGAGTACCTGATTATCCATATTCTCTAGCTTATGAGCCCATCTGGCCGTGAAAAAAAGCCTCAAAAGTCAGTTACTTTTCTGAATTTTTCTTTTTTTGCATTAAAGTAACCACTATGTGGGTACCAGAGCTTGAATGGGATGGGCTCCACACGCCCAAGAAAAGACACTGAAAATGCATTTGTAGGACTCATGCATAAACAACACAAGCTAGGTATAGGTTATAAAAGAAATAATAAAAAAGCAGAAAAAAAAAAAGATTACTCTTTTTTTAGAAGGGAACCTATGCTTGTGCAAATCAAACTGTCTCAGAACTGAAAGGTACATGAGGTAGAAAGTGAAACAGAATCAGAAATAAGGAAAATTGCTTGCAAAAAGTAAATCCAGAGCCAGATCTTTTGTCCAACACTGTGTAGACATTGATTGTTTTTATTTAAAGTCAAAGTAATCTCCTATTTGGCTTCCTACAGCTTTTAAGGAGAAGGAAAATAAAATTCAAGATTTCAAACATTTCAGGCAGAGTGGCAGCAGGAGAGTCTCCTTTTAGGAAACAGCAGAGATACTGCATGGATTCAATAGCTCTGGTATTCAAAAAGGTAATGGTATAACCTGGACTAAAAGTACACAAAACTTGAAATAGATTTTAACTACTAAGAGAAAGATCACTACAAAATCTTACAGTTTAGAGAGGAAAGAAATAGTCTGGTGCTCACTTGTGCTTTCCAGCTCTAAGACACTAATACTATTTGTAAATGCTCAGTGTGAGATGATTTGTTTTTCAATTGCCAGCATAAGCAATCGAGGGATAAAGTTAGGCAACATCTTTTCTGATCCAAACATGCAGGATTCTTTGTCAACCTTCCAGATTAACCCAGAAATATCTGCCAAATCTGGAGTGAGACCAGATGCTTTAAACAATAAATTATTCTTCATGTTATATTAGTTTTATGAAGAAGCTTCTATAAATATAATTCAGAACAGTCTAAACTCACTTTTTTTTCCCAAATATTTCATGATACAAACATATCTGAAGGAGAGAAAGATATTATTGAGAGCATGTAATTCCAGAGTGCTGCCATCTCATGCTCAGAATAGTATGAAAAATTACAAGTCCATAATCTCAAAACCTTGTATCTTCTAGAAAGAGTTTGTTGGCATAACTTAATTCCCACTCTTGCAGACTTCTGACATTACAAATGAAGGAACAAACTCAGTCTCTTGCACCAGTCCAGAGATATTTAATCAAGATGCTGAAGGTGTGAGAAAGATAAACAGTAGAAGGAACATGAAGGAACAATACCAGCAGAGAACTCCAGCTGCAGAACTTACTCCTCTGAGAAATGCTGATACAAAAATTATAAGCTCAGTGGACTGCATCAGGAAAGGAGTAATTGGATATGACAAATTGGCCTTCCTCATGTTCAGCCACACGCTGATGGAGAAAAACAGCTTCTCCAAAGAGATTTGAATGGCAACCATACCTAATGAGGAAAGTGAAAAAAGCTGTAAAAGCTTTCTAACGCCTTACAGAAAAGCTGGGACACCCAAAGTGGCCAGCTGAAGGCAATAATCTGTACAGAACAGGACATTCTTCCTCATCCTCAGTTATTGAGAGCCTGTGCTGTTACAGGATACTTGCCATCAAGGGATCCCATCTCTGCAAAGGGATAAAGCTTGTTGTAAACAAGAACTATTCAAAACAAGCAAGTATAATGTTTAAGGAAGGTAGGAATATTGGTTTATTTTGTGCTCTTTGTTAAGCTTTTGATTATTACAAGAGCAATGAATTTTGTTTCACTTTATAGAAGAGTTTTGAGTGTGTGGGCACTCTGATTTGCTTCAATGTACATTATTGCACCTATCTGAACATAGAGACAGACACCTCTTAATCAGGGCAAGTTATTAAATGGAGCTTTCAGCTATATTACCCAGTACTTGTCAATTTTGAAGAAAACAGCTTTTGGCTGTTTAAAAGACCACTGAAAATGAGAAACTGTTTCACTCAGTGTAACATGGTAATTTTATTTTCAAATTACTCAAATGACAAATTCTTTCCAACTCACTGGAGAGGTACTTTTCCATGACAAAATATTTTCTACTACTATTTTTTTGGCATAAAGTAGAGATTCCTGATAATTTGTTCTCAGAAATTCAAAGGTCAAACTGCAAATCTCACAAAGCATCAGACAGAAATTCAGAGACTACTTGATCCATACACAAAGGAGAAAATTCTATAAATGATGCCAGATTTCACTTGCACACACACAGCCAGTGAAGCAACAGGCATTACCTGACAATGGCAAACCAAAACCAAAACCTTGCAGTGGATAAACCTTCTGGATTTTTAATATAAAAAGATTAAAAAATGTAGTTTATGTATAACTTCTTCTATTAATCAGTCCAATTATTCAAGTAGCTAAACTTCTAATACAGAATCATGTTTGGCTATATACAATCTGCTATTTCCTATTGAGGAAATTAAATAGGGAACTCTCACAGCACGATTTTCTATTGAGGAAAAGGAAAAAAAAATCCATTTTCTGCTTTTAATACTCAGAGATAAAGTAAGCAAACAAGATTCTGGTGTACAAAATAAAAAGCATGTTTTCCGATACTTGACTCTCCCCCATAAATCTCCCATAAAAAGGGCTCTTTCTAAAGGTTGCTTAGCAGGCTGCACTACACACACAGGGGTTTGTAATACACATATATCACACAAAAAATCTCAATCAAAAACAAATGCAGTGTTACCTGCAGATTGAAACCTAATCCTGGTTCAAATACTCCATGTGACAGCCCTTTCACTGTGCCCAAAATGTGAGTTGTTTACCTTGCCCATTTACTAGTTTACTCACTGATACATGGTTTAAAAATAAAGAAATAAACATGACCAATTACATTTTATAATACTCAATTATTCCAAATAACTTCAGAGAGGAGCTCATAGCAAAATACTCAAAGACTGGCAGGGGTCTCCTCTGTGAAAATTTCACTCCCATAATTTGATCCTTCTTCTCATTGGATTAATTACCATGATGGTCTTTCCCCCTTATCAGGTAAGAGAAGGGATAAGGATAGAGAGCTGAGCAAGGAGCATTATCAAGCATTTCAATTTTCATATTAAATTTACTATTCTGTTATGTGACCTTTTATTATAGCACAACTGATTTCCTGAGTAAGATAAATGCCAATTTATCAAATGGATGGACGGATGGATTTTCTTAAAGATACAGGGAAAAAAGTTGAATTTTGAACACAATTATATGAAGTTTGAGAAGAAACAAAAACTTTGAGAAGGAAGAAAAACTCTAGAAGGAACATTTCTGTTCTTGTTTTTCTATCAAACATTCTATGTACATGGTACTACTAGGTGGACTTGGATACAAGGTATTTTAGGGTTCAGATGCTTTCTGTGCCGAAGTGCACTGACAGTAGTAAGGTAATAAGACAAAACTAATGATAACCAATCTAGTTGGAACACCTAGAAAATAAGTTTTTCTTCTTGCTGTTTGCCATTGGAACTAGACTGGTTAGGCTGCTCCACAGCTGAGGCTCGCTCACATTTCCATTTTCCTTTTGGAACCTGTCCTTTCCAAGACTGAGGAAGATAGGAAAAGCAAGGAATATTTGTATGGTGGACAGGATATAGCAATTAATGTGGCATATAGGAAAAATCCAAGTGTACGGGGGTGAGAGGTAGAGCAAGTGAGTGAAGTTTTGCTTTTGCTCTTGAAATACAAGAGTAGGAAGTTTTTCATTAAACAAACAGTTGAATAAAATTGCGGTTTCTAAGTGCATTCAGCATAGTCCTTGCATGTGAGTAGTGAAGCAGGGAAAATAAGAGTATGGGGACTCTGGCAATCTTCTGCAGTTCTCCAGAGATTATCAGATGGCTCCACACTCTTTCCTGAATGGAGATCCAAACAGAGAAAGCAATCCATGCAAGAAGGAGGTGGTGGACTCCCAAGCAACTCATGCAATTTCTGAGGATACTCCAAGTCTCATCATTTCAAGAAAAATGACACTATGACACAAGAGTTTTCATATGAGCTTGTTCTTGCCATGGCTGCAGCTCCTGGTGTTCAACCAAGCATCATTAACAGTGCACGGGCAGCCTGTTATGCTCAGACAAACCCTCACTGAATTCCTTGGGAACAAACAGGTGGTTAACACTTCCAAACCCATCACTTGTCACTGTATATATTCAATAAATAACCTATCTTCTTTTCAAGATATAATCTCACAAAGGCAAAGTGATACATGATTTAAGAATTCCTGCATGTTCATGTTTAAAAGTTATGCTTAAAGTTCCAAGAGATTCAAGATTTTCTGTGAATTAATGTTTATCCTTTGGCTTGTTTTTTCACAAAAGTTAGCAAGTATTTTTCCAGTAGTAACAGACTGTAAAACTACTTCTATCCATACTGAAATACACAGTATAAATAAAACAAGTGTTATCACACTAACAAAGAGCAAGTACCCCAATGTAAAATGAAGGTACGTTGCAATTCAAAAGCAAATCTATTAAATACCTTCTTTTAGTTGACTCAAACAAGGGCTTTTTTGTACTATACAATTAATTGACTCAGAAAGATTTACTACCCAAAACTGAAGGGCTCTCTTCAGTCTGTACTGCTCAACTAGACTTTGCTATCCAAGTTCAGTACATAATATTAAAAAAAAGAAATCAAACACCCAAAGTTCATCTACTGCCATGTAAGCCCCTATCCCTCCTTGAATAACAATAAAAGTGGATGTAATTCCACATTAGCCACTTTGTCTTTTGACATCAAATAGCATTAGCTGGGAAAAACAGTCAAGTATGCTTGAGGTTTGTTTATTTTATTAAACTATTGCACAAATACGAAAATGAACAGAAGAGTTTAAAAAATCTGACAGCCCTTGAAATTAACTTCCTCTGGAAAATAACTTGATTTTCATTATGCCTCTCCAATAAAAAGAAAAAAATCTTGACAGGTATTCAACGTTTCATTTTAAACACTAACTGGATGAAAAAACCATCTCTAGCGTGGAGTGTGTTCAGGTTATAAATCAGTAATGCTTATTTTAACTCCTCACAAAGTGTTGTTGAGATAATTACTGCTGACAGCTTTAGTCAAGGTTCATTTCACTTTTTCTACTATTTTTCCCCTGTCAGAAGTTCCGCAGGGCCCATGGGAAGATCCACCCCTCACACCTGTTGGGGTGCTTCATGTTACTGAGGCCAGTTTGGACACGTCACTTCACATTAGCATTGTGCCAGAGCGCTGTGACAATTACTTATCGCAGGTTTAACTCGGAAAAAAGTTTCTAATCCAGCCACAAGAACAGTGTCAGAGTACGTAATTTAAACCTGTCAACACAGGTTGGAGGAAATTCATTCCAAGGATTTCAGTCGTGTTCCCATGGTAGATCTCTGAACTATAATGAAGCTTAAAATCACAAAGGAATGCTATAGAGTTAAAACACTAAAAGTTTAAAGAGCTCTGAACTGAAGGGGAAAAAAAGTGTCAGAACTATTACTCATGTTTTAAAATTTGATTAATTCTTTAGATTAGGATTAAGAGACTGCTGTGTTAATTTGCAACAGCTCCAAAGGTTGCTGCATATGTATCTTACTTTGCTGCAGTGTGAAGGCACAGTGCTGGCAGATCTTTACATGTGCTGAAGGCAGAAGTATGGTGAGGCAGCTCTGGAATCATCTTGAGGATGGTGTGGGAGGCTGGAGGAGATCCAAAGCACAGTGAGGAGGCCACTCGTGTCCTCCAGACACCAGGGGAGGGATGCTGGCACTGCAGCAACAACCACCCTAAAGGCAGCCCCACAAAACACAACGAGATTCTTGTGAGCTTGAGAAAAAGTGGTGCCTGGTGCTCTGGGAACACCCAGCCCTGGTGTGCTGGTTGAACACACATGCCAATTTTTGCTACGGGCCCTGTTAATCACCAGCCGTGTTACTGTGCATCCACCCCTGTCGTTTGCTGGCTGAATGAAAATTATCCCTGGTTTTGATTATTTCTCATTTGACTGAGCCTAGTTAGGCAAATTAGGAATTAAAGCAGAAGGACAGCTACTGTAGTACTTAATGTTGCTTCAAACCACAAATATATTTAAAGGAAACAGAAAGAAAATAATATTTCCTCGTACAACGGATTCCGCTAAAAAAGAAATATGCTTGAGAGACTGAAATAAATACCCATGATCGCTTACAGAGCTCATTCTTCTTGTTAGACAAAAACTGTAAATATTAAAAAGGATGAAAAATCTGCCAAGCCATTTGCAGCTATTTGAAACACAGGGTAACAGAATTAAATAAACGCTGAAAGACCTGGAACACAGTTAAGTATAGACCATGAGGCTAATTGTGGATCTTGAGTTAATTACTTTCCACTGATACGTTTTCTCAATGGTCTTTTACATGAGTTTTTTCTTTCCTCAGTCTGAACCCCAAGGCAATTCAGCGTGCTAGCCTCCAAACTCTGGGTGATTCATTGTGTACTTCTGCCTTAGGATTTTTAGTTCATGCAGAGAAAGCCAGGCTTTCACATCAAGTTGATGTTAATGTGCACTGACAAAGCAACAGTAAAGGAGCTTCATGTTTGTCACAACGTGCACTCTTTAATTTAGTAATTGCTTTATACTGATATGCAAATAATGACACATTTCCCAAATTTCCAGTTCCTCAGCAGTGCTTTCGCTAATTACTCAGTGGTTAAAACTTAGGCATGTAAATTGGTCCAGTGAGTTTATTAATCAGTACACCTGTGTGAACTGATCTATAAAACACACATGCCTGGGAACAGGTCATAACTCACTGTACATTCCTGAAGGGCTCTGGAACTGAAAAAAACAATTCTCTAACTAAACCAAGATAAATTACAACTAACAGAGTGTTATTCACAGATAAACTGGGATTCCCAACCTCTCCTAAGTTAAAGAGACACTGTCTTTGGGTGACAACAAATATCAGGAGTCAAAGCATCCATCGAGAGAGGGATCAAGGTAAAGAAAGAAAAGGTCAATAAAAAAAAGGACAAGAATCCCTCTAGGCCCTGAAAACATGAGAAAGGGCCAGTGTCCACTCACCCATCAGTTCTCTGTGGATGACCACAGGCTTTGAAGTCTGGTTATGGTGTTTTGTGGTACTGTGTGCCCTTACTTTTGATACTCTAACATGAAAAATTCAGCTGCACTTAACATGGATTCAGACTCATAAATGCAAAACCACTCTAAATTAAAGTTTTAACCTGTCTTGCTGTATTTCTTTTCCTCAAAACTGTACTGTTCAATTTGCTTGCTTTTATGCTCTAACAGAGTCTGTTAAATTTCTGGTATTTTCTTTATGTAATTGCCATAGAATACAGACAATGTAATAATTGTTTTTACTGAGTCTGATCTCTAACTACTTATTTTTCAGTATTCAGAAGAGACACAAAACCATTAACAGGTTTTTAAGCTCGGGAACAAATAAAATAATAAACAGTATAAACTAACACCAATCCATCCACATCACATATTGCCCACAGATATTCACTGATACACCTTGGGAACTGCTTTGCATTCACAAAGAGTATCAACCAAATACTTGGCACGTTTCTGGTCTATGGTGGGATGCCATTTACTTCACAACATTGTACAATGCTTTGGATGGCAGAGAAGTGCCTGGATTTGTTTCCAGCACTATATAATTCCTTGGCACAGTTCAAGCAGTTGTGCTAGCAAAACTGCTTCCAAAAACATGCTTCAAACACTGATGGGATTTTTATGCTGCCTTTTCTTCATGGATATCATTTTCTGAGGAATTGGATTTTTGCAATGTTAGCTCTTGAAAACACAGCGCTACTGACTTCTAAAAATGAGCTTCTAAAAAGGCTGATTGTTTCCTATTTTCTGTTTCTCTTACCTGGAATGTGTATCTTCTAGTGAAGTTCTGCTCTGCTTATAAGAGCGGAGCTTCATTACAAAGAAACAAGCACCACTGTGATAATCCTCCAGGAATAATGCACTAACCACTTATCAAACAGGTGTCTGCTGTATTCCAAGGAGATTATCACTTCCTATTCTGCTCTCAGAGAACACAGAATAAAAGAGAAGCTGCTACTATTAAATGACTAAGGGGAAAAGGAGTCTTTGATAACAGCTCCTGCCAGCATCTCTCAGCAGGGCACGAAGCAAATGTAGTCCTTCTATAACAACTTGGCACTGAAATGAGTATTTTGGTTTCTGTAAAATGAGTTAAAGCACCTAAATAAGACCACTCCAGTTAACTCAATCTGAAGCATCTCTCTATGTTTCTTCATGGAATATTCCAAGAATCTCAGCACCTCTGGCTTTACGCCAAACTATGCCTCTTGTGAGTAGTCCTGAAGAGGAACTCTGCCTGCTCCAGCAAAAATGGGCTGCAGAGCTGTTCCATGAAACACATCATCTTTCAGAGACACTTCTGTGACAATCCAGGGCTTGATGAAGGTACAAAAGGATCTCCCAGAGAATTAAATCTTCTTACCAAAATACATTTGTGGGTCAAACCACACCTGGGTGCAACTGCTCAGCAAAGGAAATTTTTAGCATATTTTTCAAAGCAGCTTCTTGAGCAGGAGTTATCTCAGGAGTGGATCTCTAAAACCAACAGCAAAAGCACTCTCCTATGAAATCTGGGATACAGCTCAATGTACAGAAGGTGCTATTACTGCATGGCAAATCATGTAATTGGCTTGGAAACAAGCCCAGCTAAGCATCAAGGGCAGAGGAGGAGTGAAGAGAGCAAACAATACACAGGTGCAGGAGACAAGAGGCAACGTCAGCTCCTGGTGATGTCCAGGGCTTGTGAGGGCCAGCAGCTGTCCATAGGTGGGTGCTTCAAAGAAAGCAGGACACCGGTGATCCTGTAAAACCCTGTCCAGGGAAGATTACCACTGCTTTGGTATAAACTCAAGGAAGAACTGTAGCTCCTGCTGCTGCCTCTGCTGGGACTCAAAAAGCTCCAATGCAGTTTGTGTGCTTGTAGATGGAGAGGTGGAGTGGTGCTGTGGATACAATTCACTCCCCCAGCACCACGGTGTGCTTCAGGGATCTGGAGACTGCCCTGATCTACCCTGCAGATATTTCTCTGTGCATGTGGTCATATCTATCACATTTTGATTTTCAGGTTCTGTCAACAGAAGGACAGAAATTGGAAGCACCAAATATAAAGTATCAGTCTCAGTCCTTGTTTACTAATTTTAAACTCTACTCCCTTTAACAAGTTCTATGAACATGACATTTTTAATAAAATAACTTTCATGTCTATGAGTTTCAAAGCAAGAACAGCTAAAAACATCTCAGCAGATCAAGCAGATTTGTCAATGGCTTGCAAAGAAGAAAGCAGTAAAGATGACAAATAATTATGTCTATAGCATCTCTGCTGTTCCTTATGCTTTAAAATTACAGTGACAAAAGAACTTAGTATTGAACCAATTAATTGCTAACAGGAAAGTCAAAATTTGCTAGCAGCTTTTCCTAAAAAACTCAGGTTGACTACAATATGTTGCACTGCAACAGGGTGGACTTTTGGTAGAAACTAATGCAATTTTAGTTGATGGTGTTCATCTTATACCAGCAATGATTTCAACTTCTTGAGTCCTTATTGCAAAAGATCATAATGCACTTTGCAAACTCATTTAAATTGACATTCTTGAGATTAAATGCAACAGGTATTTAGCAACACAATTACCTGTTACAGCTTAGGAGGGAAGCAGCACTTGAAACTGATAGGTCACACTATAGAATGCACAAGGAATTAATGCAAACACTTTGCAAATGGCACAGGAGAGTGTAAAACCTTCCTTAAAGTTATTCTTCATGAGAAGTAATGGGATGAAACACCATAAACTCACAACATAACGTGGTATCAAAAATTAAACAGATGCAAAATTTGAACTGTCAGTCTATTCCTCAGACAAT